>OY720108.1:22590769-23965162 GCA_963082835.1 Leptogaster cylindrica | reverse complement strand
GGTGACTGGATATTGCAGAGACGACGTCAATATGTAGTTCAACACTGGATGCTTTGTTAAATGTTATGTGATTTATGGAGAAGAAATGAATAAATTCAATCGACACTTTAACATCAATAATGTTTGTAATATAAAATAATTTTATGCCAAATGATGGATGGAAAAATGTGTCCTTGCATCCCTTCATTTGTTCCATTTCCATCAATTTCGGTTAATAGAAAACTTATCAAAATTGGCTCAATGACAACCAAATCCAATTCAACTCATTTAATTACAGTGCAATAACGCTGAATTGGAGTACGAAAGCCCAGAGGGTTTGATTTGGAAAGTTTACCGGTGCATTCACATTCGATGCCGTCAACCCCGTCATGGCGTCATTCCTGAAGGTATAATCACTCCGCAACATAATCAGAATCTATAATAGCTTTCTACAGCTGACTGAGTTCAAATCAAAATACAACAAAGTAATGGAAATTAAATACAAAAGTTCCCCGCGTGCGCTCACACATATCGCTTCAGGCGCCCTTCATTAACGGACTGTGCCCGGCGTTGGCAGAACCTGGAATGAGGGACCCGAGGCGATTGGACATTTTGTGGTCGCGGTCGGGGGAAGAATCATCACCCGCATCAGGACCATCAGGTTAAAGAGTATAGAACGAAGAGCATCAGATATTGGCTCAAGCACATTGAACACTTTCCATCTGAACGGTGGAGAAAAACTCAAATTAATCACCATTGCGCGCAAAATTCTAATTAGTTCCATCAGTGGTTCCATCTTACCACAGCGGTAATCATCTCGGGGTTGATGGGGCTGCGTTGGAGGACAAGGGACCGGACAAGTATTACGATGGAGCTTCAGTTTCGTTGGAAAGAATCGATAAAGGAAAATCTGATGGTTTTGGTTTAGCTCCTTCAGTATGACTATCACCATCGGCGGCAGCAGCGAGCGGCAGCAATTTCCTCTAAAGACTGTAGAGAGTGACCACGTCTGCCGTAGTGGCCACATAATGGTTCCTGTGGAAAACTGTAGCTCGCTCCAGGATACATGGGGTATTGGAAAACGTTAACATCCGAAGGAAAATAACAATTTGCACAGTGGAGTGCAAAAAATGCAATAAGTCATGCTTTAATGATCAAAGTGGGATTCTGGATGCGATGCTTGCTTGTTCAATCAGTGTATGACTGGTGAAGCGGATGAAAGGAAAAATCTGAAAAAAACAACAACAACAACAACAACAAAAATTGTGAAGAAAAACTTCATAGCATCCCGAGTATAATTCCATTTCAGCAAAACCCGGAGGGTATGGACTCAGAACAATTTTTTTTATTTTATTTCTCCTCGTGCCTTTCATATTTCGCGGTTGTAGATGGCACCACAGCCACGCGAACAGGTGTATGGAGATTTTTGCCCAAAAACAGAAAAACAACAATAATAAAGCCAAAAAAACGAAAGATAGAGACAGAGATAGAGAGAAAAGCATGACAGAAAAATAATAACAGCAACAAATAAAAAAAAATATGCAAAAAAGGAAAATTACGATATGCTGGGATGCGGGATCCTCGAGGAGGAGAGTTTGGCAAAATTAATTGTATTCAAGTTCACTTATTCAGGTACACCAAAGCTTGAGGGTGGTTAGTAAAATTAATTTTGTTTTCCTTTGCAAAAAGTAACTTAAAGCGGGCGCTGATGTTGAGTATTCATATTTCACTACTGCGCGCCATCATGCCACAAAGGATAACGAGAAGTATACGTACTTTATCTTGCATTAACAGATTCCTTGCCAACGGTTTGTTCGAGGCCACTTATTGCTGTAACCTGTAAGAGTTTTTATCGGTTTTTTTTTTGTGTGAAAAATTTCAAAAATACACATTTATTAAAATAACAATTTTGCAATTTCGCCCACATTGTACAAAGCTGCTGCTACCAAGAACGATAACCAAATTTAAATTGAAAGGGGAATCAACATTTTACGAGAACATTACTTTTTTAATACACTTCCCCCGGATAATCACATACCCCAAAGGATTTTTACCAATATCAATGCTATCGACACTTCACCCCAGTTACTATATATTTCAAAATCAGTTGAAAAATCCATGTGCTCCTTAAATTCTTATCTTTTATGAGGTCAAAAAAAAAAAAATTGATCTCATCATAAAATGAGCAATTCACATAAAATTTTGTGAGTGCATTTGCGGCATAGGTATACATTTATTCAATATCCTTCCAACAAAGCAGGAAAAATATTATATCGATTAAACCTTTTATTGGATATTGTGAAAAAATAAAATCAACATTCCAAACAGTGAAAATTTTCTGAATTCCTGAAATTATTTTCATGCTAGCAAAAAAAAAAACTCAATAACGACACTTTAAATATTTCCAAAAAGTGTATACTTTTGTCAAAGGAAGTATTTCAAAAACGTGATTAAATACAAATATTCCTGAGCAGCATGGCTGAAATGTCCTTTTCGCGTTGGAGTCACTCCGGCAACAAATGCACTATTCTAGTAATTTACCTGAACCATATAAAATACCAGGTCATGGAGTACAATAAAAAAAAGGAGGAAAAAAGAAACGAAATTGCAGGAACACACCCTCACCCTTTATCCGTGGAACACTTGTAGAACGTATTCAAAGTATGATTTTGATCATATAAATATTTCGTAAAGGTAACAAAACCTCACCGTGCACTTCAGTTATTTTTCGTCTTATGGTAAGCGAGCAAGAAAATCTCCGGGAATTCAAAATGGAATCTTCCCAAGAAAATGGAAAAAAAAAATTTCTTACTCTCATCCGTTGGTTCAACCCCATCTCCATTCTATGGGTATATGTATTTTGAAAATGGCAAATGAAAGTTACCTGGAGAAAATGGCTTTTCATCAGAATGTTGTTGTATGGAAACACACAAAAATTCTTTCGTTTTGGGGTGGAAAGGAATCATGTACCTAAGGGGGTTGCACCACAACGAGCTGGCTTGAGTTTAAATGGGAAATAAGCAAGAAAAAAGAAATGTGAAAGCAGTAAATTAAAAAAATATTCTTACGTATAATTCGCATTCAGAGCATGTGCTTTGGTCCGGGAATGATCTCCCATATGTCTTAGTCCTTCGTATTTTTTTTTTTTTTTGCACATTTGTAATGTGACTCGATGCTTTATCCCGTTTCACAGTCCTGACAAGTTGCACCTGAATAGAAAAACCATTGAATGACTTTGGAATGTGGGTGCCTAGATGGTTTTTTATTTAACACATTTAAGGTCTGTCAAGTAAACAAATTTATGAGTTCTAACGTTTGAGCAAAAGTGCGAAACTACACATTGTAAACCATGGAAATGCCTCAGACACGTTTAACATTTTATGCAGGCCAGTCACCATTTGTTTGTGACTAACATGGAAAATTGAGAAATTTCCAAGAATTATTTCAGTCTTGAGCACATTGAAAACACACATTTACATCCCCTCTATGACGCCCTCCATCCACCTATACTGAATCTATACATTCCCTTAAACACTCTTGGCACTCTGTACGTGAATGAAAACTGAAAGTTTTCCTCTTCTGTCCCTTCGAAATGTCCTTGTGGAAAACCATAACCAAGTTTTCCTTCAAGTTTATACGTGAATCAGTGTTGATAAAGCTGTAAAAGGTAATTCAATATAATAACGCGTGAAGTGCCTTGAACGCTTTAATACTCTCCACATGGAGTCCCTATTATCCTTAAACTTTACAACACTGGAACTCTCTGGAGTAAAACTGAAAACCATTGGATGAACGTTAACAGACACGGACAATTTATGTTTTGAGCTTTTAGAATCACAATTTTTATTTTTATAATAATACAAAATGTCAGTTCAGGTGGTATTTTAATGATAACATTTGTGGAAGAGCTTATACTGATTTTCGTGGATTGATAATAATTGAAATGTTGTTTAATGCTGAGCGAATTCGAATACAATGTAAATTTTTCATTAATAAAAAAATAAAATCAACGGAAATGAAGACGAATTGTTTCAATCAATTTCGGTTTTTTTACCAACGGGCAACGACAACTAACGCGAATTACGCAATACTTACGCAACAGTTGTATTTTTTCTTCCTGCATGTTCCCCAAATTATCCTCATTTGTTTGTTTCCCCGAACGAATTCCCCAATTAGTTTGGATCCAGATCAAAAATTCAACCTGAAAATACTTTCTTCAACACCTTTGCAAAATATTATCGATATCTTCTTCTTCCATTATCCTCTACGTTTACACAATTTTTATGGCACGTCTGAAGGTAATTGCCTCGCATGTGATTCATATTAGCAAATTTTTATTAAGTCTACTGTTTCGCATCAACGGATCCATCATTTCGGGAATGATCACCTTCGCCTCAGGTGGAAGTATTAGTCCTGTTTGATGCAGGAAGATCGGTAGTAATTTGGGAATGGAACCAATCAATTATAAAATTTTTTAGATGAAATTATTTAACCGTAGGTTATTACCAAAATTGCAGTCTTCGACACGGTCCTTATTTTTCGTCTGGGCTGCTCATCAAATTCATTGGGACCAAAATAAAAATCAGTTTTGATTGCAATATGTTTTTGGATATGTGCGTTCGGTTATGATTTATGGTGATCGAATGATAGCTTTTGGTATGCAGTTTAGGTAATCGTAATATTCAAGAGATTTAGTGCTTCGGGGCAGATATATTTAGCAATTATTGATCACAACTAGATATCCATATTTTATCTCATTCGAGCGACTCATCCCTTGGAAATCGTGCTTAGCAACAGCTGTAATCTAATTGCAATAATGAATCACCAAAAGCGATTGTTTCAAATAACATTGATCTCTTAATGTAACACACCTACATCGATTTCATCTTGTTTATAAATGTTTGCCTACCATGAATTTTATTATCTCTACAGGATACTCACTTCAAAGTTTCTAATTATGTGAATGCCTCCTAGGATTCATTTTCAGAGAAAACAAATTATTTTAAAATCTTGGCCTCAAGGAATCGAAATAATCAACAGGCGAACATACAGCGGATCAAAGAAAATAAATAAAATCAATTTTGAATTCCCCCCCTAAAACCCGTACAAAATTAGGACCTCTAATCTCCATTTTAACTCCATAAAGACAGAATTTAATTTTGAATCAAACCGGAAAATGAAGAAGAGATTTTGCTTGGTCGATGGACAAAGTGAAAATGATTTCCTTCAAGGAAATTCTTTTGATCTCGACGAGAAAATGGAATTGTTCCACAAAAAAAAAAAAAACAACATTTTTGATTTTGGTTTATTATTTTCAATAATAAACCTATGTAATCGAACACGAAAAAAAAAATTATAACCCCCCCTGAAATTTTGTCAGTTTACGTTTTGAGATATGTAGATTTCAAAAAACGAATAAAAAAAAATCCGTCCGTCCGCCGTCCCCCGTCCGCCGTCCCCCGTCCGCCGTCCCCCGTCCGCCGTCCGCCGTCCAGGCTTTTTCTCGGAAACTACTGGAGATAAATTAATTAAATTTGGTTCAAAAATCAAGTGACATCTGACAACGGTCCTAACAGCTCGTGGGTCCGATCGACGTATTTTGAGGGGGGGAAATTGAGGAACCAAATATTGAAAAAATCATATTTCCGAAACCGTTCAAGCTTTTTTCATAAAACTCGGAATATACAATGGTCTAATATTACTCAATAGAACACATTTTATTGTATGGATTTATATCAATTGGTTTTTGAGTAATAGAATTTTGAAATTTTTAATCTCCATAAATTATTCCATTTGTTGGTGGATCAAAAAACGTGAAATCATTTCACATGATCACTACTGCCATCTAGCCGTGACTTGAAAAATGTCACATTTTTTGGAAATAATAAACCGTTGTGTAAAATTTGCAGTGTTTTTAAAATGGAAGATGGAACAAAAATCCGTTTAACAATGTTCCAAAAGTAAATTTTAATGGAGACACCTTTTATCTTCAAAATTCGAACATGAAAGTCGAGTGTACCAGAATTAGCCATACATTCTTGCGGAAAATATGGAGAGAAATTCTTAAGGACATTTTATTATATACAATACATAACTGAGGCTGAAAAGGAAGTCGCTGTACTCTAGTCCAGATTTTCCAGATAAAGTAAATTGCCCTTGTCAAAATTGTGTTGGAACAAATGCTAACACTTGTCAGATAACATCGCATCCATTGTTCCTTGTTGTCCTTGTTAATTTTAAATGTCCCTTCAAAGCTCATCCAGTGTGCTCGTGTTGATGCAAATAAAAACACATTAACAACCAGATCCTTGGCTATTCTACATTCGAGAAGCATATAAGGAAGTATGTCAAATTTTTCGTTAACATCTCTGCACTCCCTCAGCATTGTAGAAGGGGGGTTGGAGTTTGGAGATTGCAAACCCTTTATATATTTTTTTGGGTCAGTGTGCTCTTCTCGAAGGCTTTGTCTTTGACATAGTTGCATGAATTACAACAGAACGTGCAATGAGCTTGTGCACCTTGTTCCCAGCCCCTTGCAATGACTAAACATTCATTTTTGGGATTTATGTCATTCCAAACAATTATCATTATTCATTACTCCTTTCCCTTCCGACTGTTTGCTTCCTCATAACCCGGAGATTACCATTATTGTAGCTGCCAGATGTTTGAAATTTGAATGCTGAGGTAAAGGCTAACAAGACCCATTTAAGGACCAGTATGAGAGGATAATGAGGTTAGTGAGCAACTGTAATGCAGCCAAAGAAAATCCATCCTAAAGTCATTCTGTTTTTGAAGGAGTTTTTCCCCTCCCTACCTCCCCCTCAAAGAAAAATCCTCTTTCAAGTTTTCTAAATTTATTTCAAATCTCTGAACTTAAATTCAAGTTGGCGAACATGAAGAACACTAGAAGATGTTAAAACTGTAAATGGAATGAGGTCGAAGGAATTGCAAAATGCATTCACACAAGAATGCAATTCTACACGAACTCGCATATGAATACTTTCCATCCTCCCCATGTTTCCTTGGAATATGGCACTGGCCAAACTGGCAGCGATTATATATCATTAGAATTACAACATTAATTTTACCGGCAAATTATTATTATAAATTGAAAGTCTGTGGCAGCTTGGTGCAGGCAGCAGCGGTGGCCGCGATGCCCAGAACAATTTGTATTCAAAGCAGATTCAATTGCAACACGTGCACCAAGCATCAGAGCATTAGGAGCGAATTTTCAAGGCAAACATTGCACATTTGTTGCATTCTACATTCTTCAAATATTGCTATATTTAATTTCATTTAATGCAGTTATTCTACTGGAGATAATCAAAACTTTCGGGTACTTGTTCAACCAAGCACAGGTGCGAGTTTTGCTTTATTTATGTTTTTTCTATTATTTTTAATTGCTCATTGTAAATGAGCATTACCGGAAAATTAAATGCGGTCAGTTAATTGACGTTATCATTTGTATTTATAAAGGGTAGAATGTGAATTAAATTTTTGCCATAATCTTAAGATGCGTTCGAGAGATGAAAGGTCCAAAAATGAAATTGTTTTAAAATTATTTGAAAACTGAATAAACAAATATTTAGCAGATCTTTAAAAATGTTCTATTAACAAATACTATTGTCAAATTTTTTGATTGAATTCACGATTTAGTGATTGAAATAATTATCAACATTAATTTTTCTTTTTTGTGTTTCAAATTTTTGAGTACCTACATCTTCTAATTCCGTCTCCCAATTTAGCATACCGAACGCAGGTATAATTATTAATTGAATGAACTCAAAATTATTTAAAAAAAACAATATCCCGATTCCCAATTGGCATTTAATTAACAAAAAATTATTTTCATCTCCATTTTGCCCTTTGAACTGTAAACAATGATGGTGTTTAATTGTTTAATTGGTTTCATTTGATGAAAAACGAAAACTAAAATATTTAGAAATAATTACTTATGAAACATGTTTACGTCATCCAACATAAAGTAGAACCGCCTCGCAATGAAATTGTGGAAAACCCAAATAAAGAAAAAAATATTGTATTCACAATTTTTCCAAACGTCTCCATCAATCAGCGGCTTTATCTCAGAAATGAACTAACAAAACCGCATGCATGCGATTCCATCCGAATTAAATTATTTGTTTAGTACGCTAATAGCACTCCGCGTTGATAGACACGAATATTTATTAAGCGATATCACTTACGGAATGAGTTAAAATGACCAGTTGTACAATTGTACATATTCGAAAACGTAATTGAAAACAAAAAGTGTACGATTGTTAATTCATTCATGTAATGGTCTCGTCAAAGTAAATTGTATGAAATTAACAACGATGACTATTTTCTTGAATCAATTCCACATAATTAAAAAAAAACCATTTGTGAGAATAACATAAAAGCAGCGTGAATTCATTGAGACAAATTAAAATCCATCTGTTAGTGGAACAGGAAGGACTAGCTGCAAAAATCGATCGGTGCAAACTATTTAAATAATTAAACATAAAGTGGGTGAAAACAACATAAACTAATTAACGGTGATAAGGGAAGAGTATCAGCTGTGATTGTCGGCGCATGGTCATAGATTAAGATCACAACTGATCAACTGGCTCGTGCAGTGTCTGGTGACAACACAGTCCAAGTTTCCGGACATTTCTATAGTTCAGTTTCAATTCAGGTAAATGAAATCCTTTAATTATTTTTTGTGGAAGTGTCAAGAATTTTTATCACTTACGTTTGAATCGATTCAATCAAGTGTCATTTAAATATCGTTACATGTATACCGTAATTTCACATATTATGTATAACAATTAAAAGTGCAAAATATCATTAATTCTGTTAAATCAACTCAAAAAATTTCATTAAAGTTTTTTGTATTTTAATTATGTCAAAGAAACATATGGTGGAAAAACAATCGTTGTAGTCCATCATTGTATTTGAACGATGATGTTGTTATCATCTGACTTCTGTAAAACGATTTAAAAATAACTAAAAATTATTCCTAAATCCTAAATTATGTTTTCAATAACATTAGATAAAAAAAAATGCTTTTGGAGACGAACAACATTGATGTTCCGCAGCATCTGAGTCCGGAGTTCTTTCTGGAAGCCATTGAAAGTGGATTACAGGACGAACAACTTCACATTGAGAAGATGACCTTTGCTGTGGGCAGTGAGGGAGGTGACAATTACTGCAGTTCAATTTATCGTGTAAAAATTTCATATCGCAATCGAAAGAAAGTGCTTGGAAATATTTCTGTAATTGTAAAAAACATGCCAATCAATGAGCATAACGGTTTCCTAATGTTGATAAATGCATTCCTAAGGGAGAAAATTATTTACTTAAATATCCTGCCCAGAATGGAAATTTTCATGAAGACCTGGAAATTTGGTCCAAAGTGAGTAACACACTCCAAGACTAAATTATACAACATTAAATATATAAAACAATGTTTAAACAAAATGATTCTCATTTAAGATGCTATCACACAATTGGTAATCCTGTACGGACATTTGTGCTGGAGGACCTCAAAGCAAGTGGTTACACATTGGCGAACCGAGTTAAGGGACTTGATGAGACCCACGCCAATTTGGTCCTTTCAAAGTTGGGTAAATACCATGGTCTGTCAATGGTCCTGGCCGAAAAGGTTTAATGAGAAAAATATTGTCACAAACAAAAACATTCAAAATACTTCAAAAATTTCCAGGATTCATCTGTTATGCGGCATTTTCCTGTGGGAATTCTGCATCCGTACCTTGTAGACAGTTCAGTATTTGATGGTATTTTCGCAAATAATCTGGCATTTGTTACCTCGAATGTTGTAACTCAGTGGCCAGGATACGAAGCCATTGCCGAAAAGTTACGAAATATTCTACCCACATTGAAACAGAGATGCAACGACCTAATAAAGCCGCGCCGGGGGGAGGTTCTCGTTTTAAATCATGGTGACTTATGGGTCAACAATATGATGTTCAAGTACGATGACGAGAATCCTGAAAAGCCGTGTGATGTGGTTTTTGTAAGTTAAACAATGAAATATAATTTTAATATTTACATCTTTTTCCTTTTTTTTTTGTAAATTGCACAGGTGGACTTCCAGATGGCACATTATTCCAGTCCTGGAATTGATCTTATATACTTTTTAAACACTAGCTTACAAATAGACCTCATGAAAAACAAGACAGATGATTTATTGAAAACATATTATCAATCGCTTCAGCAAACTCTAATTGAATTAGGCTACAAAAATATTCCAACGTTGAAGGACATTCAACATGAAGTTAAACAAAAAGCTTTTTACGGTTTTATATCGATAACAGCGCTATTCCCATTAATGGCAATGGACAAAAGTGAATCGAAAGATAACAGCATTGAAGCTTTCGTCGATGATGCAACTGGCTTGAAGAAAAGGCATTTGATGTATGCATCAAGTCGAGTTCAAGAGACTTTGAAATTCAGTCTCAAACGATTCAATGAGCTCGGGATCCTAGATTGATTTTTATTGAGATGCAGATTTGTTCTTAAAGCACACAGTTATCGTACAAAATGATTATTTAGAAAATGTTATTCAAAAAATGGATTTTTTTTAAAGTTTTTATATTCAACAAATTTCAATTAAAAATTATATCTACCAATATTATGCCTTAAAGTATTTTGAATATTTTTTGCAATTCCAAAAATATCTTACAAGTGGAAAATTTACTTGATTATCCTTAATCTCGCTAATAAACATCCCTTGCCGAGATTCTATCTGTCTGCTGCGATTTCTCTCACTCCACATATCCTTCCAGATAAACATAATCCGATCACCCAAGGAAATTTTCGTGCTGCTAATTGAATGAGATTCGCTGCATCTTGATCGGCTACTGAACATCACTTCGGAAGTGGTTGAATCTGCAGCAAAAACCTGAACATGATCATATTTCAATTATTTCTCGATATGATTAATCGCTGGCGATCGAAACCGATATTGACACGTAAAACATTTCAAATATCTTGTCTTGTTGAATATCGATGCAGAGGATCAACCCAGTGGCGAGGATCGTTGGTATGTTGAGGTTGAAAAGAAATCAAAAATAATATGTAAATGTTCATCAACCAGGGGATAGGATAAACTCATCAAAATTCTGATCACATGTCCTCGCCAAATATCCATGAAGCCAGTTGATGCTGGAACCGCATAAAAAAATATATATAAATATAATACAGTAAACGTTCGTTGTGTCTCGTCAACATTGATCCTTTGGTCTTGGCTTATGATCAGTTGGATCAGAATGGATGGATTCTAGCCTTTGGCATTTATTGAAAATTTTTCCTTTCTTCTTAGTTATTTTGTTTTCTTGTTGTTGTTATTGTTGAGGTTTTTTTTTTATGTTTTTGCTCTTTAAGTATCGAAGACTCATAAGAAATTCTGGTAATTTTGCGGCACCGAAAAAACAATAAAAGCAAAAATATAAGATTACAGAAAAGCACAAATGATCGTCGGCTTCCTTTCTGATTTATTTCGGTTGTCGTGGAATTTTCAATGTTTTCACTATACCAATGGCCAATGGACCGAATGCTGTTTTGGTAGTCAGTCTCAATGCCCGTGATCCTTCAGATAGCAATAAAAATGGACATCATAAAAACGATTATCCAATTAGGTGAGACGAGCTGAAGGTAGCGGATTTAAGTGTAAAGTGTAAAAATATTCATTTTGGCTGAAGGAAACTGAAGAAGTTAAGGAATATTTTTCGACAAACTACTGGTTTTTTTTTTGTGTATTATAATCTTTCAAAAAAGATTATTTTTCAATATATTTTAGACAATACTTTTGTAATTTCTTGTTGTCTACAATTATTTTTTTATATAGGGTTTTTATAATAAATGCAAGTTTCAAAATTCAAACATTGATCACTGTATTTAAAAAAATGTCTTTACCTTTTGCAAGTTTTTTATAAACACTTGTTTCACAGCAACCTTTAAAAATAAAGCAATAAAAAGACATCAATCAAGTTTTATATAAATTTTGGTTTACTTTTATGTTTTGTTTTATTTTATTACGCATAATTCGCTTATCAGATGAAACCTTGTTATGAGTTACTCAATTGCAATGTAAACCGTTGATAAGAAAATTATAATCCAATTGCCTCATAACAAATATTAACTACAGTGACTGGATGGAATTTTAATCAAAGAAAGTTTTCGTCGACGACGACAAACGTTCCAATTGCAAAGTTAAAAGCATCTTAATTGTTTGCAAAATAATTATTTCTGTGTTACAATTAAAAGAGTTTCGTTTGAGTGGCTTAACAAAAAGATCAGAATTTATCTCATATAGTAATAAAAAGAAGTTATTTTATCAGGTAAAATTCATTTTTGTTGGTCTGTTCGGTGACTTCCTTTTGTTGTTTTACTTTACAATGATGGATTGGTTAAAGTTTATTTCAGAATTAATTAAAAAAACAAAGTTTGATGGAAATGTATTGAAATCGAGCCCACAAATAATGTTCACTTTTTAAAATTGATTTATTATTTGATAATTTGATATTTTCTTAGCACTATGAGTCTTAAAAACGATGCGGAAACTCTTCCTAAGTGCATAACGAAAAAAACGTGGCAAACAGCTCTTGAGAACGATTTAGGCTACAAAAATATTCATGTGGAGTCCTTCGATGCTTCATTGGCGACTGCAACTGGCGAAAACTACACTAGCAAGATTTATCGAGTTACAGTTAAATACAAAACGCCGGATTTTACCATCAAGGAGGAATCCTTCATTGTGAAACATATAAAAGCCGAAGCAAATGTCGCAATGGTCCTTGATAACATCAACGTCTTGGATGTTGAGGAAAAAGTGTATCTGGAAATTAATCCGAAAATTGAAGCACTTATAGGAGAATCCGTCGGTCCCAGGCAAAGAATGATGCTGCTACTAAAAATATTTATAATTAAAATATATATTTTTTTGTAGATGTTGTTATTCATCCGTATCAGAGCAGGTGTTGATTTTTCAGGACTTGAAGGCCATGGGATTTACATTGGCAGATCGATTCAAAGGGTTAGACATGAAACACTGTGAAATTGTCTTAAAAAGAATTGGAGAATACCACGGAGCTTCTATGGCTCTAATAAAAAAGGTTTGCATAGAAAACAATTTAATTCTTGCATGATTAAATCAATTAGAGCAATTTTCGGTTTGATATCAGAACAATTTGGAAATTGTTATTAAATCAGTATTCACATAATTTAATTTAGGATCCAACGTGTACAAAAGGGTTGGACAAAGGACTCATTAACGAGCACACAAAGGACTCGGTGATAATGACGAAATTATTTCTTCCAAACTTGCAGTCGATCCCTGATGTCGTGAGTGCTTGGCCCGGATACGAATCCATTGCAACTAAATTGAAAAAATTGCATCCATCTTTAGCAAAATTAAGCATGGAGTGTGTAAAACTGAGAGAAGACGATATAAATGTTATTAACCATGGAGATTTGTGGGTGAACAATATGCTATTCAAGTACGACAACAACAATATACCATATAATGTTTCATTTGTAAGTGGCAATTCAAACTCCTTACATTCTGAAAAGATATTGGTTCAATCAATATTTATTTCAGGTTGATTTTCAACTTACATATTACGGTAGCCTGGGATTGGATTTGAATTACTTTTTAATCTCAAGTGCTCAACTTGATGTTCTGCAATCGAATCAAGATGAACTACTGAAAATTTACTACAATTCATTGAAAAACACTCTTGAAAAATGCAACTATACTCCAATTCCATCATGGTTGGATGTCCAAAGAGAAATTTTCAAAAAAGAATTTTATGGATTTTTAGTTTTTGTTGGCATTTTACCAGTGACCTCAACAGATTTAACAGATCGACAAAAGAGCACTGGAAGAGCAATTGGGGATGGCGAAACGGCACAGAAAAATCGCGAATTGATGTTTTCAACAACTCGCATGAAAGAATCTCTGAAATACATGCTAAAACGATTTGATGCACATGGAATTCTTGACCAATTATAAATAAGCAGGGTTGCACATGGTTCACGGTCATGGTTCGTGCCCATTTTTGTGAGCCCGAGCCATTTGTATAATAGAAAATTTTAAATAAAAATTTCAAAAATTATTTTAAATCGTGTGAATTCTGGCACAAAATTACTTCATTAGTTTCGCTATTAAGCCATAGATGTCTCAAAATTTCTTGGATGATTGCGTACAAATTCGTTTGATACATTTTGCATAAATGAAATCTACTCTTAAGTCTAATTGCACTATATAAGCTTTGGCATAGTTTAATGTAGTAATAAAATGAAAAATGAAGAAAATAATATCATTTTAAATATCCCGCCATTTTCCCACATTTACCACAGATACGTCTTGTACTGACAATTGACATACCGCCATTTTAATTTACCCAGATGCGAAGATTTGACAAAGCTTGACAATGTCTTTAAAGGTGGATATTAGTATTTGTCGTGTTTGTCTAAAATCTCAGAAAGGAATTAACCTTTTCGAAGACGAAGAACTGTTAAAGAAGTTTGAGTGCATTACAGAATTGAAGGTAAATCTACTACAAAACAAAAGACAGCCATTCCTAAGTACTGTGTTTTTTAATACTATTCGCTAATACTAGATCTGAAACTATTACTTTGTGTAAACATTGTGTACGTTGAAATTATAAATCAGTTAAACTTAGCAACAAAATACTATAATAAGTGTTTATTTGTATATAAATGCCAGAAAAATCTTTTGTTGGTCTGGCTTTTTGATCAGATTTTGGTTGAGTAAGCAAATGCTTCATGTAACCCTTTTGGAAATGTTGATTCTAGTTACAACAGAATGATAGAACTCCGCAAATTCTCTGCGATAAATGTGCAGTGCGTCTCAAGATTGCCGATGATTTTCGGAAAGAGGCAATTTCATCTGACACCCAAATGCGAGTCTTTCTGGGTAAAGTCGATGACCATTTCAAAGAAATCACAAGGGAAAGTGTTTCCGTCGAAAAAGATGAAGAGGGCATGACTGAAGACGAAATTCGAATGCTTATAGATGGAGCAGAAAAATTTGAAAAGAAATCAATGAAATTTCTTTACACAATCCAGAATGAGCTAGATAGTGGCGATATAGTTACAGAGGAACACATCGGTGACTTCTCACAGCCAAGTGAAGACAATTTCAGCGAGTACATTCAAGAAGATGTGGTCAGTGAAGATGCCTTCAATCCAGAACCCGAACAAGAACCGGAGGAAGATCAAATGCTCGACGAAAATCAGCAGCTTGAAGAGGTGGAGGACACAATGGAATCCAATGAATGTACTCTGGACGTCAAATTCCCTATAAGAGTTATTTCAACAGATTTGGACGTTGAATCCGTAAAGATCAAGAATGAGAGAATTCATGTTTGCCCCATATGCAATAAGGACTTTAGCACAAAAACAAATCTAATGCGGCATAAGATCACCCACGATGGAGTCAAACCCTATAAATGTGAGATTTGTGGAAACACATTCACTCAGAACGGTTCGTTGAAACAGCACATGTTCATCCATACCGGTGAGCGACCGCATAAGTGCGAAGTCTGTGGCCGAGGATTTACGCAAGGTAAATCTTTGGTTTTCCATATGAGGAGGCACACTGGAGAGAAGCCCTATCCTTGCGACGTATGCGGGCTAACTTTCCGACAAAAAGATGGACTTAAGGTAATCGCTTTAAAAATTACAAACTTACCTTGAAACTTGAATTTATTGTTTTAGCGTCACAAGCAACTCAAGCATTCCGAGAGCCCATCAAAAGTTTACTTATGTTCAGTGTGCAACAAAGTTCTGCAGACAAAATACTCGTACGCATTTCACATGAAGAAGCATTTGGCCTTGCCAAAAACGGATTCTACTGATTGCGACATTTGTAGTCGGAGCTTTCCATCGAAAAAGACTCTACAACATCATCGAAGAAAACACTTGGGTAAGGATTTCATCCCTGCTTAACTGATTTAACAGAGAAATAATTAATTTCACTTCCTTTAGCGGATGATCCACCATTTAACTTTGCTGCCATAATAATTGAACAGCAATGATCACCAGATTTAAATTATAAATGAATTTTAAAACATAAACAATAGCGCATCCAAAATTGTATTTAAAGGCTCGGATCTACCAAACGTGCAGCTCGCGAACCATTTGCGATTAAAGTTTTGCCCTTCGGCTACACCAAACACGCGTGAAATAGATACTTCCGTGCAATTGTGCTCGCGAACCGAAGCAACATTAGCGCGAAACATGCGCGCGATCTATTTGTTCGTTTGGTGGATCCGAGCCTTTAGAAGGGACTTGGATTTCAAAAAGAAATAAGAAATGTTCCACTTTTTGTTAACGGAATATTTTATTTGAATAAACAAGTATGAAATAACTTCATGTAGTATATAAATCAAATTAAGTGCTCTCTAGCTCGAATCATTAATAATTGGAATGGAAGAAATCGAAGCATCTAACAGAAAAGGCGATTGGAATTGAACGTATCTAAAACAAGCATGTTGCGACAAAGGGGAAAACTGTTGATGAAAAAACACATTTCTGCCAGTTTATTTTTAAATATTAGACATTAGTATAAAAATATAATTTAAGAGTTCCAAATTTAAAAAACATATCAATAGTAAAATCAAAATTCTAATTTAAAGAGCATTTCAATAGAAAAGTTAGAGTACAATTATTGTTGCCATTAAGGAGCGGATGATGCAGCATTATCAAACTTAGCTGCAATGCGAGAAATCCTCTTGACAGTCTCCTTCTGTAATTGAGAAGTAAGAAAGGAATGATATTCTTTTGGAAATTCAAATAAATACCCTTCTGCCGTCCGATTTTGTAGCAACCACAGTCGCATCTTCCTTTGGCCCATTCGTTTTCCTTTCATTGGATAAATATCCTTCTGCACTGTTTTGCATTGTATCTTCAACATGCGTTTTATTAACGGGTCCCTATAATTCAAACGTGAAAACGATTTTATAACCCATTTACAATAAAAATAAAAATGTCGGATACCTTTTGTGGTTTCTTCGTTACATTTAAGTTTTGCTGGTACATTCCTGAATAGGGAACAGGATGCTGAACTGGATATGAAAGCTGTGGAGGAGGATAAACTGGTCGAAGCATGCTAGCACTCGGTGGTCCTAAATAAGGCATCACATGTAGACTAGGATTGTAAGATGCTCGATGAATTCCTGGCGGAGCAACATTATTTACCCACGAAGAAGGTGGCTTTGGCAAAAGCGATGGGTCGATGGCTTCGATCTTATGCTGTTTAAATTTTAATGGATCATTAGAAATCATAATCATTGGAAATGCTCGAGCATTTCTGCGAAATATTTTAGCAATGTACGTACAGCGTGTTTGGCAACTCCAATTTCTCTCTTTTTCTCGTTTCGTGAATTATCATATTTCCCAGAAGTACCCTGAAAACGCGCGCTATTTGCATTTGAAAAAATTCTGCACCGTTGAAAATAATCCACTCTTGGTGATGCTTTTGAAACTGGATAAGAAATTGTCTGTTGCACAGCCTTCGGTTCATCAGTGTTCTCATTCTGATTGCTTTCTCGTGTAGATTTGGAGTCGTCCTTAACAGAAAGATCGTTTCCTTTACAATCCAATTGATTTTGTTGTACGGATTTTGCGTATTGATCTAGAAAAATAAAATAATGTTCTTAAGTAGTTTAAGAATGTTATCATTTCAACCTACTTCTATCTTCTCTGTCGACGTGAATTTCACTCGGTTCTCTTCTGTTGTTTTCATCAGGAGAAGCTGATTAAGAGTAGATAGTTAACATAATTTTTCCTCACAAACTAATTATTATTATACCAGTATCAAACGTCGGCAGAACACACTGCTCTGGAACCTCAAATACTGATGTTATATTCAACCCGTGTAAATCATTTCCTCCTGGTAAATTGTTGTCTAGAAACACATCATAAAACATTTCCACTGAGTTGATGGACTGCACACGAACTGGATCCAAATCCGATACAGAATGAACACCAACGATTGTGCCTCGAAAACCGGCAGGAACCTTAGCAAATGATTTTACATTATTCCAAACATAACGAACAAAATTCATTCTTACCTGAGACGTTGACTTTATTATAACAACTCGATCGAACAATGCTAAAGCTTTCTTCGGTCTAAACCTTAATAAGACTTTTTTTGTTAATAAAACTTTAAATGGTTCCCAATTTACAAATGGCTGAGATTTGACAATCTGTGTAAAATCAAACCAATTACAAACTGGCAACTGCACTTCTTCCTTGGTTAAAACCAGTGATGCCAATTGAGCTACTTTTGAAAAACTGCCATGAAATGCCTAAATGAGCATAGTTGAGTTTTAATTTTTCACACTTTTTCCTAAATGTTATTTCGTTGTTTTTTCTTTCTTTTTTTGTAGTTATACTTAAGATGAATTTATATTAAAATATTTTAGAATTGATGTTTTATTGAAATTCTGTTTACGTCTATTAGAAATAAATTAATTTTAGTATTAAGCCGGAGGTACACGATACGGAAAACGTCATATTTATAAGGAAATATCTTTGTGGATGTCACTTTTGAGACATCGAGTCACACGATAAGCAAAAATGAGTTTGCAACCTGTATTTTGCAATTCACAGATTACCGCGACGCCGCGCCGCCCGTAAGAGCAGTAATCTCAAAACTGTGTACATAAAGTTTTGTATGGTGTGACTCGGGAAATTTGTACCCCGCAAATTGCTTGGATGTGCCGAAAATATTCCGAAATTTTTGGAATATTTATAAGCGATACACCATATTGCTTATCGTCGAGTCACACGATATGAAATATGGCGTATCGTTTATAAATATGACGTTTTCCGTATCGTGTACCTCCGGCTTAAGTCCAGTGTCCGATTCGTGTCCGTTTCTTGTCCGAAATCTGTCCGTTCTACAGAAATTGAAAAATTGCATGAGCAGCAATTTCAAAATTGTGTAGCCAAAGTTTTATGTTGTATGAGTCGAGCAATTTGAACCCCTCAGATTCGTTTGATGTGCGCCGAAAATATTCCGAAATTTTTGGGAGATTTATACGCGATATGCCATATTGCTTATTGTCGAGTCACACGATAGGATATATTCCGTATTTCTTATAAATATGACGTTTGCCGTATGGTCTGACTCCGGCTTAAGTCCGGTGTCCACTTCATGTCGGAAAATTGGCGTCTTTTAGCCATAAATCACCGGGTAATTCATAGCATTGGAAATGCCCTGACCACTAGAAATATACTACAAGAAATATACTTTTTTTGCTGTAGTGATTTCGGTCATATTGCGAACATGAAACAGACACGGTTCGGACAGGAAAATCGTGTCCGTTTTATGTCAGATTTTTCTGACACCTTTCGGACAGGAAAAGCGTATCTGTTTTTGAAACAAAACGGACACGTGTCCGTTTTATGTCCGCATTTTTTCGTGTCTGTTCATCCCGTCAGACACCGCGATTTTAATTTACCCAGATGCGAAGATTTGACAAAGCTTGACAATGGCTTTAAAGGTGGATATTAGTATTTGTCGTGTTTGTCTAAAATCTCAGAAAGGAATTAACCTTTTCGAAGACGAAGAACTGTTAAAGAAGTTTGAGTGCATTACAGAATTGAAGGTAAATCTACTACAAAACAAAAGACAGCCATTCCTAAGAACTGTGTGTTTTAATACTATTCGCTACTACTAGATCTGAAACTATTACTTTGTGTAAACATTGTGTGCGTTGAAATTATAAATCAGTTAAACTTAGCGACAAAATACTATAATAAGTGTTTATTTGTATATAAATGCCAGAAAAATCTTTTGTTGGTCTGGCTTTTTGATCAGATTTTGGTTGAGTAAGCAAATGCTTCATGTAACCCTTTTGGAAATGTTGATTCTAGTTACAACAGAATGATAGAACTCCGCAAATTCTCTGCGATAAATGTGCAGTGCGTCTCAAGATTGCCGATGATTTTCGGAAAGAGGCAATTTCATCTGACACCCAAATGCGAGTCTTTCTGGGTAAAGTCGATGACCATTTCAAAGAAATCACAAGGGAAAGTGTTTCCGTCGAAAAAGATGAAGAGGGCATGACTGAAGACGAAATTCGAATGCTTATAGATGGAGCAGAAAAATTTGAAAAGAAATCAATGAAATTTCTTTACACAATCCAGAATGAGCTAGATAGTGGCGATATAGTTACAGAGGAACACATCGGTGACTTCTCACAGCCAAGTGAAGACAATTTCAGCGAGTACATTCAAGAAGATGTGGTCAGTGAAGATGCCTTCAATCCAGAACCCGAACAAGAACCGGAGGAAGATCAAATGCTCGACGAAAATCAGCAGCTTGAAGAGGTGGAGGACACAATGGAATCCAATGAATGTACTCTGGACGTCAAATTCCCTATAAGAGTTATTTCAACAGATTTGGACGTTGAATCCGTAAAGATCAAGAATGAGAGAATTCATGTTTGCCCCATATGCAATAAGGACTTTAGCACAAAAACAAATCTAATGCGGCATAAGATCACCCACGATGGAGTCAAACCCTATAAATGTGAGATTTGTGGAAACACATTCACTCAGAACGGTTCGTTGAAACAGCACATGTTCATCCATACCGGTGAGCGACCGCATAAGTGCGAAGTCTGTGGCCGAGGATTTACGCAAGGTAAATCTTTGGTTTTCCATATGAGGAGGCACACTGGAGAGAAGCCCTATCCTTGCGACGTATGCGGGCTAACTTTCCGACAAAAAGATGGACTTAAGGTAATCGCTTTAAAAATTACAAACTTACCTTGAAACTTGAATTTATTGTTTTAGCGTCACAAGCAACTCAAGCATTCCGAGAGCCCATCAAAAGTTTACTTATGTTCAGTGTGCAACAAAGTTCTGCAGACAAAATACTCGTACGCATTTCACATGAAGAAGCATTTGGCCTTGCCAAAAACGGATTCTACTGATTGCGACATTTGTAGTCGGAGCTTTCCATCGAAAAAGACTCTACAACATCATCGAAGAAAACACTTGGGTAAGGATTTCATCCCTGCTTAACTGATTTAACAGAGAAATAATTAATTTCACTTCCTTTAGCGGATGATCCACCATTTAACTTTGCTGCCATAATAATTGAACAGCAATGATCACCAGATTTAAATTATAAATGAATTTTAAAACATAAACAATAGCGCATCCAAAATTGTATTTAAAGGCTCGGATCTACCAAACGTGCAGCTCGCGAACCATTTGCGATTAAAGTTTTGCCCTTCGGCTACACCAAACACGCGTGAAATAGATACTTCCGTGCAATTGTGCTCGCGAACCGAAGCAACATTAGCGCGAAACATGCGCGCGATCTATTTGTTCGTTTGGTGGATCCGAGCCTTTAGAAGGGACTTGGATTTCAAAAAGAAATAAGAAATGTTCCACTTTTTGTTAACGGAATATTTTATTTGAATAAACAAGTATGAAATAACTTCATGTAGTATATAAATCAAATTAAGTGCTCTCTAGCTCGAATCATTAATAATTGGAATGGAAGAAATCGAAGCATCTAACAGAAAAGGCGATTGGAATTGAACGTATCTAAAACAAGCATGTTGCGACAAAGGGGAAAACTGTTGATGAAAAAACACATTTCTGCCAGTTTATTTTTAAATATTAGACATTAGTATAAAAATATAATTTAAGAGTTCCAAATTTAAAAAACATATCAATAGTAAAATCAAAATTCTAATTTAAAGAGCATTTCAATAGAAAAGTTAGAGTACAATTATTGTTGCCATTAAGGAGCGGATGATGCAGCATTATCAAACTTAGCTGCAATGCGAGAAATCCTCTTGACAGTCTCCTTCTGTAATTGAGAAGTAAGAAAGGAATGATATTCTTTTGGAAATTCAAATAAATACCCTTCTGCCGTCCGATTTTGTAGCAACCACAGTCGCATCTTCCTTTGGCCCATTCGTTTTCCTTTCATTGGATAAATATCCTTCTGCACTGTTTTGCATTGTATCTTCAACATGCGTTTTATTAACGGGTCCCTATAATTCAAACGTGAAAACGATTTTATAACCCATTTACAATAAAAATAAAAATGTCGGATACCTTTTGTGGTTTCTTCGTTACATTTAAGTTTTGCTGGTACATTCCTGAATAGGGAACAGGATGCTGAACTGGATATGAAAGCTGTGGAGGAGGATAAACTGGTCGAAGCATGCTAGCACTCGGTAGTCCTAAATAAGGCATCACATGTAGACTAGGATTGTAAGATGCTCGATGAATTCCTGGCGGAGCAACATTATTTACCCACGAAGAAGGTGGCTTTGGCAAAAGCGATGGGTCGATGGCTTCGATCTTATGCTGTTTAAATTTTAATGGATCATTAGAAATCATAATCATTGGAAATGCTCGAGCATTTCTGCGAAATATTTTAGCAATGTACGTACAGCGTGTTTGGCAACTCCAATTTCTCTCTTTTTCTCGTTTCGTGAATTATCATATTTCCCAGAAGTACCCTGAAAACGCGCGCTATTTGCATTTGAAAAAATTCTGCACCGTTGAAAATAATCCACTCTTGGTGATGCTTTTGAAACTGGATAAGAAATTGTCTGTTGCACAGCCTTCGGTTCATCAGTGTTCTCATTCTGATTGCTTTCTCGTGTAGATTTGGAGTCGTCCTTAACAGAAAGATCGTTTCCTTTACAATCCAATTGATTTTGTTGTACGGATTTTGCGTATTGATCTAGAAAAATAAAATAATGTTCTTAAGTAGTTTAAGAATGTTATCATTTCAACCTACTTCTATCTTCTCTGTCGACGTGAATTTCACTCGGTTCTCTTCTGTTGTTTTCATCAGGAGAAGCTGATTAAGAGTAGATAGTTAACATAATTTTTCTTCACAAACTAATTATTATTATACCAGTATCAAACGTCGGCAGAACACACTGCTCTGGAACCTCAAATACTGATGTTATATTCAACCCGTGTAAATCATTTCCTCCTGGTAAATTGTTGTCTAGAAACACATCATAAAACATTTCCACTGAGTTGATGGACTGCACACGAACTGGATCCAAATCCGATACAGAATGAACACCAACGATTGTGCCTCGAAAACCGGCAGGAACCTTAGCAAATGATTTTACATTATTCCAAACATAACGAACAAAATTCATTCTTACCTGAGACGTTGACTTTATTATAACAACTCGATCGAACAATGCTAAAGCTTTCTTCGGTCTAAACCTTAATAAGACTTTTTTTGTTAATAAAACTTTAAATGGTTCCCAATTTACAAATGGCTGAGATTTGACAATCTGTGTAAAATCAAACCAATTACAAACTGGCAACTGCACTTCTTCCTTGGTTAAAACCAGTGATGCCAATTGAGCTACTTTTGAAAAACTGCCATGAAATGCCTAAATGAGCCCAATAAATTTTACGTTGAGTTTTAATTTTTCACACTTTTTCCTAAATGTTATTTCGTTGTTTTTTCTTTCTTTTTTTGTAGTTATACTTAAGATGAATTTATATTAAAATATTTTAGAATTGATGTTTTATTGAAATTCTGTTTACGTCTATTAGAAATAAATTAATTTTAGTATAACGTTAACAATTAGGTTTTCTTTTATTGGGCTCTCTTGGACTATAAAATATATAATTTTGAGCTATGACATGAAGGTCGCATCTGGCATCACTGCTCGCCTATTTAGAGGGCGCAAATCGTATGCTCATAACATGCGAACGACCCTAAGTGTCACATTAATAAATGAACATGAACAAGATATGATTTTTCTATTTTCATACTTCTATTATAAATCGTTAATCATTCGATATATGATTTTTCTTATATATTTCTGATACTTTTTCACAAACACAGTTATTTTATAACTAATAGTTTGAACGCAATCCTTTTCACTGTTTCTTGTGTTCTTGACTTTTTGTTAACAAGTAACTTTTTTGACACACCTGTATTCCTGCCAATCGTGTTCCTAAATTGTTCACAGTTTTTCAATAAAACCAAAACGGTATTATTTTCTTATATTATATTATTTTATATTTTTATTAACAACAGTTGCTGATTTACTTTCAGTTTGACAAATAAATAGCTTCAAATATTTTCGCACTTCCCGCCATGATCAAATTATTTCTTATTAAGTTTCAGGGTAAGAAACACCTTGACGTATGCTGCCTGCTGACTGTCATCCGGGGGGAAGACAATTTTGCATAGTACCAAAGTTTTTGTTTAACGTTTCCTTGTATAATACTCCTTTTTTTGGTAAAATAGTTTATAGTCTAGAAAAATGTCTGAAGAATTCAAATTACCTCATCGTTCACGAAAAAGAGTTCGAGAAGTTAAAAAGAAAGCCAGACCAGGTACATGACAATAAATTCTAACCTTAGTTATTCATTGTATAAATATATTCAACTGATTTTTTTGTTATAGAACTTAGTGAGAAAGGTTCTTGGACAGCACAAAGGTTTGTTGACGGATTCGAAAAATTCAAAAATTTTACAGACAACATAGAGAGAATAGACGCAAAAGAAGTCGATTGTTTGCAATTCATAGAACAATACGAAAAGCCGTATAAGCCTGTAGTTATTACAGGATTGCAGGATGGTTGGCGAACTTCTCACAAATGGACCTTAGAACGTCTTGCAAAAAAGTATAGAAACCAAAAGTTCAAATGTGGCGAAGATAACGAAGGTTACAGCGTTAAAATGAAAATGAAGTATTACGTCGAATACATGCAAACCACGAAAGACGATAGCCCCCTGTACATATTCGACAGCAGTTTTGGTGAGGTAAGAAGTCTAGTTTTAACATTGTTATAGATATCTGCAGTATGTGTTCCAACTTTACAGCATCATAGACGAAAAAAAATCTTGGATGATTACAGCATTCCGAAGTATTTCCAAGATGATCTCTTTCAGCATGTGGGTGAAGACAAGCGTCCACCTTTTCGCTGGTTTGTAATGGGGCCAGAACGTTCTGGGACAGGAATTCATATAGATCCCCTTGGAACCAGTGCCTGGAATGCTCTGGTGTTCGGACACAAGCGTTGGTGTTTGTTTCCAACGCACACACCCAAGGAGCTGCTCAAAGTAACCAGCGCAAGTGGCGGGAAGCAGCGTGATGAGGCTATCACGTGGTTCAATGTAATTTATCCAAAGACAAAACTTCCGGATTGGCCTCAAAACTGTAAGCCGGTAAGATGAGAAAAGATGTGAATTGTCTGTGGCTGTTTGCTTTACTTTAATCACTTTCAGGTGGAGATATTACAGAAGCCCGGAGAAACAGTATTCGTGCCCGGAGGATGGTGGCATGTCGTCCTCAATTTAGACAATACGGTGGCTGTAACACAGAATTTTTGTAGCCGAACAAATTTTCCAATTGTTTGGCATAAAACAGTTCGAGGCCGTCCAAAATTGTCACGGAAATGGCTTCGGGCACTTAAGGTATTTGTTTGGTAATAAATCCATGAATATTCTACAGAAATATTCTCACAGGAAAAAGAGCCAAAGTTATATCGCATTGCTGAAACTATAAATCTTGAACAAAGTACTGGAATAGCATCAGACAGTTCCACAAACTCAAGTTCATCATCTTCCAGTTCCAGTGATAGTAATAGCCGTTCGGATAATACGGACAGCGGTCAAGAGAGTCTTCCTGCCAAAAAGAAGAAACGTAGACGTATCAATGGTGGGGGAATGGTGGGAGCAACCTCGGCAACCTCGTGATGGTCCAAAAATAGTTTTCAAACATTCAATCATATAATTTTCATAACATTTAATCTTTGACAATTAATTCGTTCTTGACTTATTTTATTTAACAATATTCTAGGAAAGAACTTATTTTTTCGACGTATTTTATTATAGTAAATTCCTTATTGTCATTTTTGAATCGGCAACATTTAAAACTAATCTCTGTGAAATTAAACATTGTATTTTTCAGTTTAGTTTGATGTTTAATGTTGTACCACTAACGTTGAATCAAGTCATCAGCATTTGTGCCTTTATACGTGAATATTGAAGTAAAGAAAAAGAATAGCAATGCAACTGAACAGTGACATTTTTATGTTATTTGTACAATGAGCCGATAGTTAGTAGTTAACTCCGAGAAATGAATAAAATTAATTAAAGCGTGAATTTGTATTTGTTATTAAACACTCTTCCTCCCTTTGTTAAGGTGTCCATACACGTGTCCATAAATTCTGAAACATTCAGTTTAAAATAATATGAAAACAGAAATCCAACCAACCAAATTAAAATTCAGTTACATTTTAGAGTATCGAGAGAATGTCTACGTTTGCTATGCTATGCTAGAATTGACATTTTTAAGTTGTAATATTTTAAAGTAATTGGTTTTTGGAACTACTATTAGCATGAAATAAGATTTTTTTTGTTAAAAGTCCATCAGAATGCATAAGAAAAACCAGATTTCGTGCGATTCCAGAACTGAGATCAGTATTCTCAAAACTTTTGTGACCTTAGAAAAAACAAGTAATTTTCATGTTCATTTATTAATGTGGCACTTTCGGGTCGTTCGTTTTTCTTAATTTCAATTCTCAGGATTCTCGTCCATAAATTGCCACAGTTTTCCCAGGTTTCCTAGCCAGTAGTACTCTATTTCATTAATTTGTGCGAATTCCAATTAAACATAATATATTTTTGAAATTGTTTAATTACTTTTTTTAAATCATATTGAAGTTTTCGCTGTTATACTGATTGCGACCTGCAATACCGACAATAGAAAAAGAGTGCAAGTGATTGTGGTAGGTTTTGTTTTCTGAAAAAGCAACCATTTATTACTGTATGTTAGAAGAGTAAAGCGAATGCCATCATCACGGCTATCGCGCTTCAGCGCTTGCAGATTTTTCAGTCAGTGATCCACTCGGCTTTTGTGTTGAATGTGAGAGGCAGAGTCCGCGGATCTAAGTCAGTTCGTGTTCCTGTTTCTTGCAACATTTTCAAATAATTAACGATACAATACAATTAATAACAACATAATATTTAAAATTTTAACGTAAGTGAAGTAAGATTTATACAAGCTCTGACAAGCTTTTAATTGAGGAAAGTTTTTATAAAAATTTTACTCCGTTACAATTTTATGTCCAGCGAATCGATTGCAATATTGTGACTGTCATTTCGAGAGCAGAGCAAAAATACGGAATTAAATGTAATAAAACTTCGGCAAGAGTTTAATAAAAGCGAAGAACAAAAAACTGAGAAGGCCGTGTTAATTCGGTTTTCAATTGTTATATTATTTTCGATTTGTTTGCAGTAATAAACATCGTGATTATTTCCTTAACAGTGACGGCGAGAACATCACAAGAAAATGAATTTTTTGGAGATCGGGCAAAGCGTCAACATCAAACGGACTGATGGTAAGTAACAAAATCTTACATCTAATTGTGCCACCTTTTCTATGTCAGTTCATTCTAAATTTTTGCACACATTTAATTCCAATTAAAGTGCTTTTATGACGTTCGATCCCTTGTGCCCCATTAATTGATTGAGAGGAAATAGCTAACCATGCAGTGGTGTTCCTCTATTGTTGGTAGTTTGGTACCAAGTGTGCAGGATTTCTGTCGTCTCACCAATTGCAATTGGATGGGGTTCGATCTGCGGCGATGTGATGTTGCATTTAAATTGAATCATCCGTGCTTGGAGCATACACGTGCTGGTGTGTGGTGGATACACCATCTGTTGGAGCACCCAACTGCTGCAGCATATCACGGTGCTTCCAGTGGGGCCCATTACACCCCCATCGACCATGGGCATGGGTATCGTCATTGTTGCTACTGGAAACCTACATGGACAAGCTCTGCACATCCCGGCTAAAGTCTAGTGCCCTCCTTGAACACCACTTCTATATGTGAAGTGCGCGAACTTTTCCGCGGAGGAGTGTAGCGAGGGCAACTGGCGACCGGAGAGGAGACATTCATGTCTTCTGATGCAATGCACACATATATTCTGGCTGTTGAAGAGTGTGACTCACCCAAATTAACCAACTTCGCCAGGTTATGGCTGGCGATTGCCAGTAGGCTGAACTGTGGGCGGCTCCGATAGTTTGCCCCCCTCAGCACACAAGTGAGACAACTCCGAAAATGTCCACAAGATTTAAACTTATATCCAAAGGATAAATGCCCGCGCAATTATATTCCAATTAACTTCAACTGTGGACTCAATTTGACCAAACAATTCTGCTACTGCCGCAACAAATGCAATAGTCAACAATTTTTAATTGAACTGGAATCGAGTTGCGCGGGCGTTGGTAATGTGCAAAAAAAGAAGAGAAGAAAATGGTACTGCTAAAATAAAAAATAAAGTAGTTTTCCTTGTTTTCTGGTTCTAGGGTTTCCTACAATGTGATCAGCTCCCATGAGCATTGTTTCTTCAGCACTGAAGGTGATGCACAGATTGAAGACTTCCTTAACCGGGTTGGGGAATATTTCATGAAATTCTCGAACCATATGGGGAAACCTGCTGTGAATTTTACCTGAATCCACTCTTCCTAACTTCTGTGCTCTGATCAATGCCTCCACAGGAACACAATCACAGTTTTCTTTAAGCTAAAATATATCGACAAAAGAATAATTTTGGAGCAGCTAATGGTTCAATTGTTTTTGAATTTAGATCCATCATTGATGGTTGCCGGTTGGGGAGCTCTGTTTCAAATCATACACTCCTAGTTCATGATCTAAGCTTTTATCAAGACACAACAACTTTTCAAAAATTTTAAATATTCGTCCTGTAATTCCGAAATCAAAACATAAATCGACATAAGTAGATTTTAGTTTTGTTATGCTGAACCGATTTAATTTTGGGAAACAAACAAATCCCGTGTTACGCTAATTTCCTCGGTGATAAACAATCCGTAAATGTTGTCAACTTTGAACTAATTTGCACAACAATCGCAATGTTTGTAAAATGCAAATTATTTTCATCCACATTTGAACTTAATTTAAATCAGCTCGAATTCAAATTAACAAAAAGGGATTTTGCATTATCTTCTCAATGTACAAATCATGAATGGGTAATTAAAAAGAAATGATACAATAAATGTTTGCATCTTTGTTTAGTCTTAGTGACCTTCCAAATTAATTCTGCAAACGGTCATTGACTTTTTGTACGCATACCTCATTGAAAAGATCAGAAGCCAACACACCAACAACAACGAAAAAAGAAAACGAAACGTTCCAATAAAAAATACAATGGTTTTCGGATGCTTCCGACCGTTGTTTGCTCCCTCCCCATCCCCTGCAACTGCATAAAAGTGGAAAATGCGATTAGAAATAATGTAATGAGAATCGATGATGTTAAATGTTTAATTCTATTTGTAACAATATAATTGGTTAATAAATTGCTCTAATGGAAATTGATGATGATCGATGGATTATTGATTTGTGAAATCAAATTTGATGAAATCAAACAGTTCGTATGCAGAGACAGACTGGAACTAAATTGTGCCTTTCCCATAATTTTTATATTATTTTTCATAATAAATGAAAAGTTTTTCTGATGATTGAAAAAATCGCAAACGTTTCGAATTGCCGCAAATAAAAGACAATCTTGGAACACAATCACTTTTTTTCTGATTGGAAGATCAAGTCACCTGTTCAGTGATCTTTTGAAGGCAGATCAAATATCAAAGAATGTAGTGTTAAGATCAACATTGTTACATTAGAAATAATTTAAAAAAAAATGTAATGCAATCGTTAGAAACGATCATGAAAGAGTTCAAGTTCTACATTATACATGTATTTGGGTGATATAAAATTAACTCATTAAATTCTTCCTCTACAATTTTCATGCTCTCAAAAATCCAGTAAATTATTGAAAAAAAGAAAAATTATCTTTGATTTTCTGTAGACAATTTCTACGTGATCAGCTGAGTGAAACTCTTGCTGGAAATTCTACTTGGCACGGAAATGTTAATCCAACGAAATGAACAACGAAAACTTTGTCTTATCAACTTTCAGATGTATTTTTTTTTTTTTTTTCAATTTTTATTTTTTATTAAGTTCTAATTCGAAGGGTTATCATTTCTTTGCAGTTACAATTAAAGTTGGGAATAATAGGAAGTGAATGAATCATTCATTGGCGAACTTCAATCGAGCGAACTTGATTCAATCCCCAAACAGAATTGGCGAGAATCGATATTGTTATCTTGAAGCGTGCGCGATCGCGGCTGCTCCAACCGATTCCGTATTTAAATTCATACTAATTAACTACATTTTTTTAAAGTTAATTTAATTGCAACTCTATTAAAGATTGCAGACAGAAACGATTGTTTTTAGGAGAATTTCCATTTTAATTGAAATTGCTGCTTTGCCAAAATGTTAAATTCGTTTAGAACAGTTTTGTTATAGTACAAATTTGTGTAACGAACTAAGCATATTTGTTTTAAATTATTCAACTAAACAATTTTGAATGGATTTTTTATCTCCCTCTTTCTTATGTTTTCTGATTGAGTACTTTCTATATATGTACCTTGAATGGTATTTAATGTAAATCGCTGTTAGATTCACGTTACGGTTAATTGGAAATTGAAAATTGGTAGCAAAAGAAAAATAGTGAACAAATTTTTTTTTCCGTAAACCATTCAACACGACAACGCAATCCATTCTGTGTTTCATTCGATGATTTCCGTGGGCAAAAGGGGTCACACTTTTGGGCAACGTTCACTTAACACTGCAGAGAAGTGATCATTGAAACAGAACATGTCGCTCCTGATGGCTTCCTAAACAATCCTCCAAACAGATAAATCTACATAATTTTACCTAAAAAAACGCCACACACGTATTTTGTTTTTGTGTGTCTCATCTAATTGCAGCAGATTCATGATTCTTTTTTTTTTTTTGTTCGTTTTTTGTATCATTGTTGTTGCTCTGATGCTTACTGAATTTGGCGGCTTCACTTCTAGAAATAGTGAGCGAGATTGAAGACGTGCAATTATTTTAATAGTTACATTTACATTTACCCAACCAGAAATTGTATTTATTATGGTTGAAAGTTAATTGGTATCGTGAATGTGCACTGATCAAAGTGATACCAGCCGGTCAACAATTCTGTACAACAAAACACAAAAGTGTTGTGATTTTCTGTGAATGAAAATGTACAGTGAAAATCAATTTTACACTGTTTTATTTTATATTTAATTTTAAGCATCAAGTTTAGGTGTACTTTACAAGTTTCCACATTTTCTGGCTTGTCTTTTCGCTTTCTAATGATTGAATTTGTTCTTGTTGTCTATTTCTGGATTTATTGGAGACGGCAACGATGGGGTAAGGATTAACAATATTAACATTATTTTAAATGAAACATCCAGTACACAATCGATATATAAGTGACAAAAGGAGACGTGGAGGAGGATGCTTGAGTGGGTTTAAGTTTTAGAAGCATCACTTCCAAATACACAGCACAAGGTCACTGGGGAAAATCGCATTAAAACCTAAATGAAACATTCGAAACTTTTTTATATTTTTTTTAAATCATTATTTAACTATGAACAATGAGTACTTGTTTGAGAGTTTTTCATATGTCTTCGACTTTTTAACGTTTTTCTATTGAACTACTAAAACTTGTTTTGTAAATATGTGGGCAGTATCAACGCTTACCACCTTCAATAAAATGGCGTTAGACTCTCCGCTTGTGTACCACCGATTAACATTAGGAGTGCTCTCGACAATTCCGCGTTTAGCATGCCGCCGTTTTGCTAAATATAACCAATCGTGGCCTTATTTCATCAGACTCAACATCTTCCAACAGATTTGAAGGGAATTGCCAAAAGCGATGAAGAACTTTTTCAAATTCATTCTGAGCTAGTTTGTTGTATTTAGCGATCATTATTGCAGGTAATTGGTATTGCATTTTACAGTTAGATGGGAAACCTAAGTTTTACCTACAGAAAAGAAATAATGCAAACTACTATTTGTTTAAAAAAAACCATCATTATTTTTAAAAACCAAATTTGAAATATTTGAAGAATTACTGATCAATAGTGAATCACTAAATCATACATTTCAGCACTTCTGGGTACTTCTACAAATGGTTCTAATTGATTGCAATATATGCACTTAAAATTAGCATAGTTCATGATATTCTGAAGGGAACTGATAAATTTCAACAACCATCGCGAAAAGACTTGCTCTGTATCAATGAGGTCGCTTCAGGAATCAATGGCCATCAACTACTTCTCTTTCCATATGAGTTTGAGTTTCTTCACGGCAAATTGATTTATTGGAATTTCATTTAAATTTTCCAATAATGGAAAAAGTACTGAACACCTTTGCATCCCATCAAATATGGCAGTTTCTTGTCCTTGCGGGTCGCCGCCCCGCCGCAAACTGAAGTTGTCTACTTTTTCCTCGTACAATGTTTTAATATCATCGACATTGTTCGATCAAGAATTTTCTCCTTACTTTGCACCGCTGAAAACAACTTCCTTGAGTGCAATTCACCAGTAAATTATTTTTTATATTCTTCATTTTCAATTTGTTTTTTTTTTTTTTTATTTCTCTTGCACGAACTCCATTCGCCGAGTCTACATTGCTACGTTACGAATTCATGAGAATGTCCCTAAAAGGCGAGGATAACCGCCCATGCAATCATTTTGGAAGCTTTCCGGAAAAAATATACAAATGTATATGTATATTAACGAAACAAACTATTTTATTTTTTTTTTCATGTCTACTCTTTTTATGTTTTCAAGTTTTACATATGCTTGGAAGGTTAACAGCACTCGATCTTGAAAGATCAGCTTCATGCGACGGCTGTTCTACATATTATATTCTTTTTCTGATATTTATATTAATTTTTTTTTTAACATTTTTATTATATTTTTATATTTAGGATACACTAATATAATTGTTTGATTATTGCAATTGTTTTTACTTGATGCTATTTGATATGTTGATCGTATTGCCAAATATCATCAATATTTAAAACAATAAAAAAATATATTTTGATTTTATTATTTTGTAACACGACTTCAAGCATCTAAGCTAATATTAGTTATTTGTTTCAATTTTTCAACTAAAATTTAATCAAGAAATAATGTGAAAAATAAATCTTATGATGATTGCGATGGTTGGATGATTCAATTAAAGACTCTAATGTGTTTTTAAAGATCCACTTTTCATCCTCTTTTTCAACAGATCGCATTAATCTGATCACACACTTTGGGATACTTGCTAAGCTTGACTCCAAAAATAATTTACACCAATTAGAATATCTAGAACAGATAACGGTAAATGATGCTATTGTTTTTACTATCCAAGAAAAGAGAACCACTCAAATTAATTGTTTATTTTTCAATTAAAATCAGTTGATTCTGTCTGTTTCCACTTAGTCAAAGTGAAGCATAAACCAATTGTTTTTACTGGAAATCAAACGCCATTAATTTCATCATTATTAAAATTACAATCACACAGAAGGTGACAATATTTTCTAAAAGTCCATAATGCCAATATTTTTCTTAACTTGCTGGATTTGATGAAGGCTGTACAATCGGCATGACGGTTTCTTCAGTTCTCCCTTATTTGGATCTTATAGGGTGAGAAATGTAAATGAAACAACAAAACCAAAACTTGTGTGAATACTTATCTGACTATGTCTACCTGTCGTGATCAATAATTTTGTTTGCATTACAAACCAGCTGCTCTCGAACGTCCCACACCATCGTTAAAACAGTAATCATGAAATATACATAAACATTTTTGTAGTTATGTACTTTAGAATTCTCCCCTGAGTTCGCTATGCGCGCACAATTCAATGGCGCCCATTGAACGCATGCGCTACCGCAGAATAATTTAAATAGTTAAAGCCAATCAATCCGCTTTTAGTTAACTAATGTGAGTTTAGCAAATTTCAGGAAAGAAAATATAAATAAATAAATCCCACTAATTCTTTTACAAACTTGTTTTGAGCATTTGTTTTCATTCACGATGAATCATTCCAGCCTCCAGATGACTATGACGCTGCCGCTGGACCATCGAAGATGTATTCCAATCTCAAAATGTTACTTTTACTTTGGTATCAATCACAGTGAAAAATTTCACAATTTCAAACAAATTATTGCAATTTTGATTTGATTTAGGGAAAAACTGAGAGAAAAAATTTCGGCTTTCTGTTTAGTTTTTTTGGAATTATTTTGCTTGATTTGTAATTCGATTGTAGGTATATTGAAAATATTTTGCGCATTTATAATAAATACAATAATTCCTTTTATGAAAATTTCAGGTTTCGTCAGTGTTTGATTCTGACATCATTTTCATTGCGTAATTCATTTTTAATTGTGGGCTTTGTAAAATATTGTTTGTAATTTATAAATGGAAAAATTTAGGAACATAATTTGGATTCTGTTGTTGTTCATTTTCCTCTATAAATTATGATTTTTTACCAAATCAAAATTCCTTAGCAACTGCCTACGAAAATGTTCTCTTTTTTTCATGTTTCGTTTATTTTGAATGCATTTTTTGATTTGTTTTTGCAAATCGACAAACTCTTTCATTCCAGATTTCTATTTTCAGCAAACAATCGCCATCATTGCTAAAGCTACGAAAACTCAAAAGTAGTTTTTGTGTGCCTGTTAAAATATTCAAAGGTTGTATTATTGTAAATTGCTTTGAATATCCTCTTCTTCTGTTTTTGCCATTGTTTTGTTTTGCTTGAAGCTAAATTTTCAAGTTCAAGGTCGTAGCTTTTATTACAGCAAAAGCCACCCACATCGTCACCTTGTTTTAATAACGTAGTAAATGGTCGCAAAATTGTTTATTTTTAGAAGGAAGTGACTTAGCTAAAGAGCTGAATTACAGTCAATTTTCAACAAAGAACTTGACATAAAAAATCATTATTCTGAGATTTTAGTATTTTACCGACAATGAAAGTTTGATTAAAATCTTTAATGCTATCATATATTTAATCCTTTTTGTCAACAATGTTTTTTTCTTAGATTTATGTCAAACCTTTAAGACCTTGAACTGATTTTACATTGTAGATTGCTGCACGCACAGGATTTGTCTTACCTTTAAAGCACCCAAACATATTTACGTTAGAATAATTAAAGGCAACAGGACGAAATTGAAATTAATTCTTTTGTCCTTTATTTTTAACCCGTTTGTTTTGCCACGTGCCCCTGAAAAATCTCTAGTGTAAAAGCTCACAAAATTATTTATTTTTGGTTGCCTCTTACATATTCTCCCGTTACCAATACCCAACGGTCATTACACTCTCCACCCCAAATAATTAGTTGGTTCATCAATTATTTAAGACGGAAATGCATTTTACCCCCACGATTTCCAATAAGCCGCATTACAGTTGGAAATTATCCTTATAATTAGAACAACAAAACCTCCCCAAAAAAAAGAAGAAGAAAATAAACTTTTCCTTCGTACAATAAAGGGCAGAGCACCACAAGCCGCAGACCACTAATTCGTCGTCATTGCGATGAAGGCAAGGCCGACATTTACGCCACCTTCTTCCTTCGTTTTGGTGTTGTTCATTTCGTTTCACGTGTCCCTACTGTGTTTTTCTTCATAGTCATGATTTTCGGGGTAGAAGTTCTACCGTAGAACAGCCTAATTGCGTTTCCACACTCAGCTTTCTTGTGATACCGTGAGAACCGTGATGGTGTTATCCGCTCAAAAGTTGTGCAGCCTGCGAAAGTGAAACTGTCTCAACCAAAATTAGAATACAACCCAGTTTTCAGGAGCTCAGTAACTTCACCAATATTGATCAAACAGTCCTTGTTCCGTGCAACACCGTTCCTTTAGTCAAACTCACTCTCGAATCCATGTCCTGCCTCATTTCATCTGCTCCCTTACGTATCTCTTTATTGTTGTAATAACTTCTTTTTAAAAAAAAAAAAAAAAAAAAACGAAAACAAAAAACAAAATATTACATCGATGCAGAACCCGAAACATATTTAATGTACATTAAACGCGAAGTCATAGTGTTGTACCGAAAGGGGTTGCTCTAGCAAACCGGTAAAAATAATTTAGGGATAAAATATAGCGCGGGGGGAGGTCAGTTTGTAATATGCCGTCGTGGTTCAAAAAACATTTCAGTTGCTTCAAACGTGAACTCAGTGATGTGAGCACAGCGAAAACTAAGAAAAAAACAAAAAAAGTAAACGGAAGTGAAAACAAATGTAATAAACAAAAATTAAAGAAATTTCAATCGAAAGTTAATCGGGAAAATATTGAAAATGTATCACGATGGTGCAGTGAAGATGATTCTTTAACACAATCGCCAAAATTTGGAAAATTTGTGCCAAAACGACATAATGAAGGTTTGTGTTAATTCAATGATAAACACTTTGTATAAACATTTGAGATTTTTTTTTCGAATGGGAATATGTGTCTTATTTGAATTTCCGTTGGGTATTGTAAGTCGTTGGAATTAGCTGATAAAGGACATGTTCTGGACAATGCTACAATATTCTCCTGTTTTTATTTTTAACTTGAACAGAACTGCTCCAAATACAACTGTCTGCAGATGAAGAGATCAATATTTTCAAAAGAATCCTATTTACTCTCATCCACAAGCTTTGATTTATCATTGTTGTATTTTTTTCTTAACATTTTCAGCACATTCGATTATAAACACAAACAAATTTAAATTGTTAGTAAACCAAAATAAAGCAAACAGTTCTAATTTTGATTTTTCCTTGCAGGTCGAGTGCATTCAGCAGTTGTCTCCAAAATCAATGAAAATTCACGCTCAATCACCGTTGAGTGGTACGAGAAGGGGGAGACAAAAGGGAAAGAGGTCGAACTGGAGGCCATACTGCAATTGAATTCGCATTTGCTGCAGGAACAACAAACTGCAGCTCCGGAACCAAAGAAGCAGGCAACAGTCCAACCAATAAACTTGTCTCGAGTATGTATTTTTTTAAAATAGAATTTTATTTTCAAACTCTTTATAAAATGTTTGTCCGTTTTGTCTACGTTCAAAGTATTTTGTGTTCCATGTAATTCAAGCAAAAGTAGCTGAAATTCATTTTAAAATGCAAAGCTATATTTCGAGTAGATATACATTCAATAAACTACATTTCATTATTTTAGCAAAAAAAAAATACAATACGAGTTCAATTAGTTTAAAGTGTTTTAAGTACAATGAACACTCGCTGAATATTCGTTTTGTTGTTTCACACGTCACAAGTTAGCCAATTTAAATGGCATGTGCAAAATTAATTATTCCACCGTATATTTTCGACACGTATCCCAAAAATGTCCTTTTCAAAATATTTTTATACAATAATTTCTGTTAAAAACACTCCTGTTTACAAGACAAGAGCTTTAATGTTGTTTCTTGTAAGGAATAACATTTTAATTGTTGCACAATTATCCTGAGCACTTTAACAATATAATCTGTTGAAAATTTCTGTTGTAGTTGCTCCTTATTCGTCATTTATTTCGCAAATGCTAATATTTTTTTTAAATTCTCCCAACAAATTCAATATTTTTGATGTTGTATGTCTTTTTACGAATGCCATAAGTCATTTCTTCTTCTTCTTTTTTTCTTTTTTTTGGGCCCGAGTTGTTTTTATTTGGACTCACGGTTTCTTAAGTAGTAGATTACGTATTTATTACTAGAAGGGGAATAACAGAATAACATATTTATAATTTTCAGTATGCTTAAGGTTTTCTTAAGCTTAATAAGATTCTTTCTGTGGAAATTCTTTAAACAAAAAAGAAATGGATTTAATCAAACGACAACGAATCCAAATGTGAATCAACTGAAAATGTGTTTAACAAATACTTCAAATCTTTTTATGCATTCAAACTTCTTGCAATTCATTAATTGGTAAATGTACCCTTAAAACACCCCAATTCAATTCATGAGCATTAAGTGTTAAATTGCAAGATTGGCCACTTCATGAAATATCGGTTAAACAATGGTTACTAGGCGTTTATTTGTCGGTTGCTATAACAAATTCCTTCAGTTGTCTGTTATTGTTATGTGTGCAAATGCCTTCACTTCAATAGCAATTGTCCAGTGTATAGTCATTAAATCAGTAATCCACGAACTGTACAAATTTGTATTGTGTTAATTTACTGCAATCAAAATAAACAATTGATCAAATGTTTCCCATTTTCATTACTTTATGCAGGGTGAGTTTTTGTGCTATAAACAAATTTCATTTAATTTTTGTTTAAAAATTAAAAAAACAGTCATAAGTTTCAATGTCCTCCCAGCAAATTTTGTTCAGGAGCATTCGTGTGTTTTGGTTATAATTTTTACAATATTTTTCGAATTGATGTTTGATATTAAGCTTACTTAGAATTCCATCAATCTTGTAATGATCAAATAGGAACCATCACATTCCTCAATTGAAGAAGAAGAAGATGAGGGGAACGATACATTGGTACCGGAACCTGATGATAATGGAATGGAAGTTAGCACCGGAGGATGTCCAACAGCTTTACCCCATGGAACTGGTGGTGGCACTTTACCAATTCGTCAAACAATTATTGGCTCAAGAATCGGATCGGTACAAAATACTGCAAATTGCATTTTTTTTTTTTTCCAACAATCAGGAATCGAAATGAAGAAAAGTTTTGTTTCTTTAAAAATTGTGATTCTTTGGTGTTGTTTTTCTTTTCGAAAATTCTTGCTTTCTTATAATAACAATTATATTTTCAACAATTTTACGTTGTGTGCTGCCAATTTTTTTTTTAATGGTTCCTTTTTCGGTAAAAACAAATTCCCTACAAGCAATGAATTTTTGAATTTATTTATTTGCACATATACTATATATTTTTGTTTACGATGAAAATCTTTTTCGTAGCTGAGAATGCATATATTTTTTTTTTATCTTGCTTTGTTGCTACCCGTTACACAATGCAAAAATATTATTATTATTTTCAACAATATTTAATGCAATAAAGCACCAAGGCAAGGCACCACGTTGTATAATACACGATTCATTGATTTGCTTATTTTTATTGTACAAATGATTATTTTATTTAACAATTTTTATTGTATATTTTTTAATGGAATTGTATGTTTTTTCTAGAATCCCACACAAGGTGCAATTCGAATGATGACCAAAGTCAATAATCCGCTGTCTACACAAAATGGTAAACCTTTTATTTATTTATTTAAATTTATTTGTAATGATTCAAGATTTTATTGATAATTTGCAACAAAATTTTCTGTAATAAGTCTGTAATGTATGTTTAATTGGTCACGCAATCAACTTTAGGCAAAACACAATTACAATTGACTATTTTTTGATTTTCAAAAATAGGAGAAACCATAATAAATATAACAAAAACCAAAGTTTTTTGTGAAATTAAACACTGTCGCTAATTGCTCCTCTTAAAGGCAGTTTTTACCACGCATATTACAAGGAAGACTTTGTGCCACTGCATTAACAAATTGTTATCCTTCAAAACATTTGTTTACAAAACGAAAGTTTCCATAGTCACGATGTCTTTACGATTATTATCGCACCACCACTGTTGACCGAATCAATGTTTTTTTGCCAGCACCGCAATTAAGTTCACATGTATGCAATGTCCTTTGTCCTTTGGCCAATCAAGTATGCGAAGTGAAGTACTGCGAGGGGAAGCAACCTTAAATCTGTACAAAACTGACTAAAATCGAGATTGCTTTAGTTCGAAAGTAGTTCGCGCTCTGCTAAGGTCAATCCATTGTCTATTATAAGGACGATTTCATTTGTTGCAAAAAAAAAAAAAACAAACAGTGGCTATAAACTTCTTAGAAGTTATTTGAACATTTTCATTTACGGTATAATTTTAGATCTTTTATTGTTTTTTTAGTGCTTGAAAATACTAAATTGACATTGGAAAATTGTTCAAGAATTTTTATTTCAAAATTTTCTTTTCCTACAAAATTTATTATTTTACAAGATTTTTTTTTATATTTGTTGCATTTCTACATGTTGAGTTAAGGGATAAAGTTTTAAGCTTAATTTTTGAATACTATGTGAAACGTAAAATGCGGAGGGTTTTTTTTTTTTTTTGATTATATAATGTATATCGCATAGCTTTGAAGGAAAAGAATTCTACGATGATTGTTGGGGCCTTATAAAATAAGTGTAAAGGTGTGGAACTAATGGAAACTCGGGCATGAGAGCATATTTGGTTAGATTTTCACAAGGACATGCTTAAAAGAAGTACAAAACAATGATTGGTGGTCACAACAGGAAACAATTAATACAATTCTGCTTGTTCTTGTGGTTTTAAAACTTATTTCATTTAAATACGAAAATAGCGTTTCCTTGATACGTCGTATATCTTCCAAAAACAGGAACTGAGAATACAAAACCTTTATTTCTATTGTGTTTGTGTGCACAAAGTGATTACATACAGTTTCCTCACAATCGATTTCTATTGTATAAGACAATTATTTTGTTGTTCTCATGTACACAATAATTATTTCATTTTATGATTTTACATTTTTATTGTATATTTCAGGTAGTCGTCAAACAATTGTAAATAATCCAGTAAGTAACGGTCAATCTGATCAACAAGAAAATATTGGACCATACGCCTCGAAATTACGAAAATGCAGATCAATGGCTAACACACCACAACAGATGCAAACAAAAGCAGTTCCTGCACCAACACCAGCGAATCCGACCCCGAGATGTTCCTATGTTGTAAAGGAGGTCGAAAAACTGAAGGAAAATCGAGAAAAACGTCGAGCTCGTCAAGCGGAATTAAAACATGAGAAAGTTGCTTTAATGAATCTAAATCCTGGAAATCCAAATTGGGAAACGTTGGCCATGATTCGGTAGAATTTTCATTATTTTGTATTTAAACAAAATCCTTTCTAAAATTATTATTATTAATTTCAGGGAATTCCAAAGTAATTTAGATTTTCGACCATTGGTAGACGGTATGCCAATTGAGAATCATCAAATAACGGTTTGTGTTCGAAAACGGCCTCTAAGTCGTAAGGATGTAATGCGTAAGGAAGTCGATGTGATATCAGTGCCTACAAAGGATACACTTATTGTTCACGAGCCGAAGAATAAAGTTGACCTAACAAAATTCCTTGAAAATCATCGATTTCGATTTGATTATGCGTTTGATGAGAAATGCAACAATGAAATTGTCTATAAGTAAGTTAAACAATAGCTGTTGATAGATGAAGATTAAATATCTGATTACATTTTAGATACACCGCAAAACCCCTGGTGCAAACAATATTTGAGGGTGGTATGGCGACATGTTTCGCTTATGGTCAGACTGGATCTGGAAAAACTCATACTATGGGTGGTGAATTTAATGGCAAAATTCAAGACTGTAAGAATGGTATTTATGCAATGGCCGCGAAGGATGTTTTCACTTTCCTTAGCCATTCCCGATACAGTAACCTTAATTTGGTTGTGTCAGCTAGCTTCTTTGAAATATATAGTGGAAAGGTATATAGTGGAATTCATCAACAAATATTTGATTACAATTTATCAATGACTTTCTGTTTCAGGTATTCGATTTACTTTCGGACAAGCAAAAACTTCGCGTAATGGAAGACGGCAAACAGCAAGTTCAAGTTATTGGACTTACCGAAAAAGTAGTTGATAGTGTAGACGAAGTGTTAAAATTGATTCAACATGGAAATAATGCTCGAACATCTGGTCAAACATCAGCGAACTCAAATTCATCACGATCACATGCTGTTTTTCAGATTGTTTTAAGACTAACTGGATCTACAAAAATTTATGGAAAATTTTCATTTATTGATTTGGCTGGCAATGAACGTGGTGCAGATACATCATCAGCAAACAGACAAACTCGAATGGAGGGGGCTGAAATCAATAAGTCATTGTTAGCTCTTAAAGAATGTATTCGAGCACTTGGAAAACAAAGTGCCCATTTACCATTTAGAGTTTCCAAATTGACACAAGTATTAAGGGATTCATTTATTGGTGAGAAAAGTAAAACTTGTATGATTGCTATGATCTCACCCGGACTAAGCTCATGTGAGCATACATTGAATACCCTACGGTATGCGGATCGTGTTAAGGAACTAGTTGCTAAGGACCTTGTTCGGAGTGATGATGCCGAACAGATGGAAAGTGAAAATGGTGATCAGAAAAATGGACAAATGAATGAGAGTGAATTAGCACGGCTGCGATCATTGAGTGTAAGCAATGAAATCTTTTTCTTTCAATTACAATTATTTATTTATTGTTTCTTAATAGGAGGACCATATGTCTGATGAAATGTTTACACAACATGCAGTAATATCGGACCTTCAACAGACTGAAGAAATCGTTGTTGATCAACACAAGTCATTCAATGAATACCTACAGCATCTACTAGCCCAAAGCATTGAACTGTACAATCAGACCAATTACGTTGACTACGACCAGGAGGGTAATATATTGAATGATTCATATTTGACAATTACAAAACAACATGTTTTTTATATATTTAGCTTACTGCAAACGCGGTGAAGAAATGTTCACACAACTTGTTGAATATGCAACACTCTATAAGGAGTCCATGGCTGATTTTCGTGCTAAACTTCAGAAAGAGGAAATGTTGTCGTGCACCATAATGCCCAGCAAACGTTAAAATCAACATTATATTTCGTTTTTGTTTAAATTTTCACCGTTATAACTTCTCTTTACAGATCCCAGTTTAATTTAGCATGATTTTGTTAAAATTTTGCGCCTTTACAACTTCACTGAAATCCTTAGCTTATAGTTTTTAATACTGCGTTGTTTACACCTTTATAGCTTCTCTATGAAGATCCCAGATTATATATTGTAAATTGTTTTTCAAAATTGACGAACTCTGGTAATCAGCTGTTAGATAGAAAATTGAAAATTGTTTTATAACTCTTTATTTATGATTAATTTTTCTAATTGGAGAGCAAACTGCATATCTTCGTATTGTTTCAAAATTTAAAATGTGTATTTGGTTTTCTTAAAAGAACATTAAATTATATTTTATAAATAAATCAGCTATGTTTTCTTTTATTTTCATTATTAAACGTTCTTGATTATGATTAAAATATTGAAAACAGTTGCAATTGATTTGTTTTAATTCGAACATAGATAAGTACATTTTTAATATGCCGTTGAATGTTGATTATAGGATAAACTTTAAGGCATTTCGTGAAATTGAAATAGATAGCAGAGAGTCTGATTCCTAGAAGGTCCGATTTGAGAGTGCATTGTTTTTTGTGAAGGACTTGTTACTTCTCAGTCCTGTGGTTTTGTAAAATTTTTAAACAAATGAGCCGTTCATTTTTAAAGTGTTGTAAGTAATGTTTAGGAAACTGATCTGAAAAGAAAAAAAACATTTCTATTTCCCAAAGAATATCTTAAATTTGTCCACTTTTTAATAACAAAATGTTGGTTTCCTTCATGGAAATATTTATTAAACCACACGCAATATTACAAAAAAGATGATGTAGATACTATAGCTACAAAATATTATTTAAACGTTACTAAAAAACAAATTTATTGTTTTAAAGTTAATAGTTTGTTCATTTAGTATTAATTTTTTAAATTCAAATTTTAGTACAATTCTTTTGTTCTAAACTTAATACAGTTGTTCACTTGGTATTGATGTTTTAAATTCAAAGTCTGATACAATTCTATTTTTTTAAGTTAATACTATTAATCTATATAGTTTTTCAATTCAAAGTTTTACTTCCCATTTAAAAGTAAAGAACAATTAAGCAGAAAAGAATTAAAGAAACTATGCAAAATAATGAATTATTAAATTTTTAAGAAAGAAACATACATCTGCGCCTTATCCATATCATTTATATTTTATATCCTTCATTCAATTTGGGAAACAATGCCAGACCTATTTCTCCCTCCTGCTCGAGGACATGTGATAGGGACGCAATAGCATCCTTGACAGCGTGGTAAACAATGTTCTTGATTTGCAGCTTATCTTCCTGATTGAAATGTAATTCTTTTACTAAGCGAAAGGAATGGGAAACGTTTTCCGGGGAGACAAAGTTCTGTGCAATTTTGATGGAACTATTCAAATTTCGTACTTGGTGTGGTGCACCAGCCGGAATGAAAATTGCATCTCCCAAGTACTGGATAATAGTATATGCTTCGAGTCCGTATTCTTTCTGAAGGCGATTTCTCAAAAGTGGATTGAGATACCAACTCTGATCGTGGATGGGATCGTGATTTTGACTTAATGGAGCACCTTCTTCCATCGCTACCTTCTTTAAGAAATCACGAATTTTATCTGCATCTCTTGCAGGATAAATATGCCACACGGCTCCAACTAATGCACCTTTATCGGATAATCGCTGTAGGCTTAGATAATCACAACCAGCTGCAGCGGCAGCACTGAAAGTCGTAATAGGGTATATGCAACATTGCCTCAGTTTTTCTGGAATGCCAACGTATACCAAAACATTCACAGTGTCTGAAATATGTAAATGCAAATTAGTAGTGCCTATTGTGGAATCCGTGGCACAGGCATAAGTACTGTACATTTTCGGTTCAAAATCGGAACGAACAAAATCTGCTGGCAGTCGACTAACGAGATTCAATTTACCAGTCGTCTGTGTGTACTCCCCCAGAGGAAGTGCCTTCATCAGATCGTTGAATCTTGTTGGGAGAATTTTCGCGAAATCATCACCAGGTGGCCAATCCTTCAATTTCAAAGTCATTGGATGCCCATAACCGTCCTTAAGTCGCTTATCCATGTTTTCAAAACCGTCCCAGAACGCTGTCATTGGCTGATACGAAATTATATTACCAGTTACGCAATCAATGAGATCATTTGTGTTTTCCCCAAATTCTTTGGCGAAAGATTCTGGACACCATAGGTCCCTGTTGAGATTTTTTGTTACATTTGAAACGAGCACAGGCTGGCCGCGCCTCCAGTGCTCTTGAAAAATTCGAATATTGTCTGGATCTGCGGGATCTGTGATCCTCAACACCTCATTATAACACAACCAAGCGTGTGGAACTGTCGAATATAAAACCATAGCCTCAGCAATTCCTGTAATTCTGAAGGGCAGCTTCTGATTTTGTTGTTGGTCCGCATTTTCGCTGTCCGCCAACTTTTTTTTGTAAATTTTGTTCACCGCATAGATAGTTGCGTTCCAGGCTTCAACAGATGCTTTAAAGAACTGTTGTGGGTCGCTCCATTTTTTACTCCAATCCCTTCGACAGTCAGAAAGTGTGATAGGTAGGACTTCACCAGATCTTTGCAGTTTGAAATTATCACTGAAATTTGTTCCAATATAAATAGATTTTGGCAGCAAAGATAAGGGTTTATTCTTGAAGCCCAGATTGGCCATGATCAGCTTTTTTATCAATTCTTCACGGACGCCATTTGTTGCGTCTGAGGACAACTCTTTACTAAGGTTGCATCGGCAAAACTGCGGAATTTTCCACAGGGATCGCTCCTCATGAATACGTTTTCCGAGGCGCTGAAGTGAGTCTCCAGGGATCATCTGCGTCAACATTAATCGCTCTCGTTCATGGGATGCACCATTTGCGCACAGAAGCCAGGCGACGCCGTCCATCTGCGAACCTCCACATTTCTCCTTTCGGGCTTTATAACAGTCGAGGCAAACTTGAAAGCCACATATGTCACAGGTCCAGTGATAATTAAAAAACGTTATCTGGCAAACATCGCACAGTTTGCGGACACCCTGAACATTTTTCCACGCTACTATTTTATTGTGTGACAAATGCTGTGCCACAGCTTCTTTTTCATCTTCACATAAATCACAAAATTGATCGCCAACTTGAGAAAGCAGAAACCGTGATATATTTACACCATGATTTGCAGCTGGGCTTCCTAAGACGGGTATCCACCTATTAATGTCATCTGAAGATGGATCTTTATGTGGATCCAAGAATCCGGTGATCACCAAGTTACCATTCTTCGTGCACCGGAGCATTCTGAAATCATCAAATCTACACAAATCGTTTGCAATACTTCCCGCTTCTTGACATGAAAAGATATGACAATGTCGGCATTTTGGCAGTTCGGGTGCAACTTCGATGCATGATCCATTTTGCAGAAAAGATCCATCAGTTTCATTAAATTTCTTAGGGTTTTTTGCATAATTGCCTAACAGCCCTGTTGAGACAGATGTTCCAATTTGATGAGTAATTGGTAATTTTTGTTAGGAATTTTTTTACTTACCGTTTTCGGTCTCCTTTTTCTGCATTTTTCTTATGTCTCTTGTCGAAATTATCAGACACGTGTTTTGCAAATTCGGGTTATGTATCTCGAGCCCGCGCCGCCAGGTTATATAACTGTTTCACTTGTTGCAATTAATCGATCTACTACTTCTCCAAGACAGCCAAAACCAGCATTCTTGATGTTGTCAAAAAAAATATGTTCACTACCAATTTTAGAATATAATTGTTAATTTTATTTATATTTAATTGAAACCAACCTCGACACTTCACGTTATAGAGTGGTATTTATTCTCTATCTCGCGTCTGTGATGGCACCTGTTAGCCTTAAAACTTTTACAAAACACACAATCGTTGGGTAGAGTGAATCAGTTGTAGCTTAGTTTTTCACAAAATTTGCACATTTTAACCATCACTGCCAATTGCAATCAAAATTCAAACTGTTTGACTTGTCGAACAACGTTTTGTGAGTCCTGTACCTGTACGAGTTAAAGCAAGCTAATGACGAGCCGTTAAGTGTTTCGTGTTTCAACTAATCGCTCTACTACTTTCATTTTCCGCTATTCTTGATGTCAATAAAAGTGCTCACTACAAAATATTATTTAATTGTTAATTTTGTTTAAATTTAATTGCACTCAACCCCGACAGCTCACGTTATAGAGTGGAATTGATACTCTATACTGTAATGAAACCTGTTCGCTTTTTCAGCCTGATTAGTTTAAAACAGACACTTAAATTAGCTTAATGACGCGCCGTTAAGATCTGTTTCATATTTCAATTAATCGCTCTACTACTTACAATTTTCCGCCAAAATCTCCTTCTTGATGTTGTCAAAAAAATATTATGCTTACAATAAATATTATAACATAATAATTCGTATTTTTTAAAAACTTTTATTCAGCTCTGCATCGATACCTCACGTTATAAAGTAGTATTTATTCTGTATAACGTGACGACACCTGTTGGCGTTTTTAAACCTGTTTAGTTTGACAGTGACACGCAACCGTTTTGTAGAGTGAATCAGTTGTAGCTTAGGTTTTTACAAAATTTTCGCATTTTCACCAAGTATGTCTGAAATAAATGAATTAAGAACTAAGTTAGCAGAGCTAAAAGAAGAGCTGTCCAAATACATGTCGCAAGCGAAGCCCGCTAGAGACGCTATTCAAGAGATGTCTGCTGAAGTAGTCGACACAAATCCTTACAGTCGTCTGATGGCTCTGCAGCGGATGGGAATCGTGAAGGACTATGCACGAATCAGGGAAAAGGCAGTGGCTATAGTCGGAATTGGCGGTGTGGGAAGTGTGACTGCTGACATGCTCACCAGGTATGAATATTAGCAATTTTCCAAGTTCATCTAAAGCATTTTATGTTTCAGGTGCGGCATTGGAAAATTAATCCTCTTCGACTACGACAAAGTTGAATTGGCTAATATGAACCGACTATTTTACACTCCAGATCAAGCAGGTTTATCGAAAGTTTCGGCAGCTGCCAAAACACTGACATTCATAAACCCTGATGTAAAAATTCTCGCGTATAACTACAACATTACCACCGTCAATAGCTTTGAGGATTTTCTTTATACGTTAACTACGGAGGGTATCGCTCCAAACACCCCTGTTGATCTGGTATTAAGTTGTGTGGACAATTACGAGGCACGGATGGCAATCAACATGGCATGCAATGAGAAGAACTTGAAGTGGTTCGAATCGGGAGTGTCTGAGAATGCAGTCTCTGGGCACATTCAATTTATTCGTCCGGGAGAGACAGCTTGTTTTGCATGCGCCCCACCATTAGTTGTTGCCGAGAGCATAGACGAGAAAACACTCAAACGGGAGGGAGTTTGTGCAGCCAGCTTGCCAACCACAATGGGCATCACAGCTGGATTGTTGGTGCAGAATGCTCTCAAGTACCTTTTGAATTTTGGGGAAGTCTCCGATTACCTTGGTTACAATGCATTGAACGACTTCTTCCCCAAAATGACTCTCAAACCAAATCCGAACTGCTTGGATGTGCAATGCTGCCAGCGACAAAAAGAATTCAATTCCTTACCCAAGGAAATCAAGAAGGAAGTCGTCGAAGAGGTGGCTGCTCCTGTTCATGAAACAAATGAGTGGGGAATTGAGCTAATGGATGAGCTTGACTTGGAGTCTGCTTCGACCAGCACCCTCACACAAGAAGAAGTAGCAGACGGACTCCGTCGTTCATACCCAGACCCAATTTACCATAAAGATGAAGACTGTCCAGATATCAAACCAGAAAACACTGACCCTCTGACCACCGTCGACAGCCTTGAGGACTTGCTGGCGAAGATGAAGTCCATTTAAATGCTGATTGCTTTATTTTTGTTTTTTTGTTGAATTCCAGAATATTATTTATGTTTCGCTATATCTCTAAATTTCCTTTTGTACTCTTCCAAATATATATTTTGCACCTATTGGTGTTCTTGTAAAACTTCTTAACGTTTTATTTCATCTTTTCTATCGTTATTGTTTTTCTGCAAAATGGTTAAACATATGGCATTTACGAAAAATCAGTAAAATTGCATTTCTATTTCAAATATTGCCGAGCAAGTGTACATAAATTGTGAATAATTATTGTTTCAATGAAAGGGTGCTTTGGTAGAAAAATATTGAATGCTACAGAAATAATTGCATCGTTAAAAGTAGCCAAATATAAAAAAATATAATTTCTAATTAGACTTGCCCCGAAAAACGGGCTTCATAAAAATAAATCGTCTGTAGAACTAATTTTATCATTTTTATAATATGTTTTTTGTACAAGAGTAAGAGGTTATGTTAACTATTCAGCTATTGAAATGTGTGCAAAAGCGATCCTACCGGCCCAACTAAGAATTCTAAATTCTAATAAAATTTTTGGAACTTGCCAGTTGCCGGTTGCATGAAAATTCAGTGTTAACCGCTCTACTACAATTGACATTGGAGAAATGTTTTGTGATGAAATGGGTGAAATTTGTTGGATATAAGAAGTGATTTCATTTAATTACATGCAAGAATATTGGCCTTGTTATACAAAAATGGGATTTTATTTTTACCATTGGACATTGAATCATACAATTCAGGGTTCCCAATCACAAAAAAAAAAAAAAAAAAAAAAAAAACAATTGTGGAACGTAAATTGTCATTGTGTAGCTGTCAATGGAAGCAACAGCAAAAAAAATTTATCAAAAGGGCGAGTGAAACAGAATTTCGCACTTCGCAAAGGCTGCGATCAAGCGATAAATTATATTTGTTATTTTTGTTTTTATCATTTCATTTGTTTTGAAAAATACGTAAATGCAAAAATAAAAACATTCAAGTGAAATTCGGTGTTTTTTTTTTTTTTGTATAAAGTTGAATGGTCAGAAGAAGCAGTAATCGGATCTCACAAAGAGACGAATCAAAATTTAAATCTAAACAATCGATTGTAAGGTGTTAAGGTTCATCAACAGAATGGACATTAGCGATACCAATGAACCTCAACAGTCCGAGGAAGCTCAGCAACAAAATCACATACTCCAGCAAAATCAAGAAAGCAACCCAAACAATCTTGGATCAGGTAACAACACTGACATCGACGCAAATCTGCTGCAACAGTTCAGCTGTTTGGGCACCAGGGATCACGAGGAGCTAATAAACGACTTACAAAAAACACTTGATTATCAGCTGAACAAAGAAGCAGCAAGATTCTTCCTAGATATGAGCAATTGGTGAGTATTTATTGCAGATTTTTTCCACCGATCAAAATCTTTGTGACGAACAAATATTATTATTATTTTCAAGGAACCTGCAAGATGCCATATGTTGTTATTTAGATTTTCGCTATTTTCCTTCAATGAAGATTGTTGACCACACCCGTCCATCAGATCATACACAAATTTGGAAATTGATAAATGATGGTGAGGAGAGATGGCCCAAAGGATGCCATTTAATTGCAACGAATCAGGCTCAACGCATCGAGGTGCCCTCCTTGCAGCCGGGCCAGACTGTCAATGTTGTGGCCAGTATTCCGCCTACAGTGCAGGCGTCAATGTGGAGGTTGTGCACGTCTAAAGGATACTATTTCGGAGGTAGGTTGACCAGTGGAGGCGGGGGAACAGGGAGGTGTTGCGATCAGAACAAATTTCTTATTGTTTTGTTTGTTGTAAAAATCTGAAAATAATATTCTATTTTTAAATTCTGAACAACTTCATTTTCAAAATGGCTGCATTTCAATAATTGACTTGTTGTTGTTTGTTTTTATTCGGTACACCGTTAAAGCAATACGATAAGATTTTTTAGACGTATCGCTTCATTCCATCAATTATTTTTTAATTAATTAAAGCACATATTTATATTTGTTGAAATCCAGAATGTCAAAGTATTCATAATTGCCACAATTTTCAATCGATTTGCGATTAATTGTTTAATAAATCTTATCACTATTTTTTTTAATGTACACATTACAGATTCAATTTGGATGATTCCATCTGGTGAAGATGACACAGCAACAGATTTAGCACAAAGAATGTCTCAGCTTCGAACGTCTACGGGCGAAGAAAGCATGCCTCAAGTAAACATTGTGATATTGGTTAAAACAGATTAGAACTGTTTTTATATTGTCTTCTTATATTTTACGGGGAATGTAATGTTTTACCTAGATAGCATATGTAATGGATATTACATAGCCAAACTATAATGCATGAAAAACAGTGAATTCAATATTTACGAGCGTTACGGAAAGAAATCCAAAAATTCTTTTCCGTTTCGTGCTCTTGACGGATAAATCTCAATAATATTTTTAATATATTCAATTTTATACTCAATTTTATTTATTATTGAAATATCTTGCAGCAGCGCGTAAACATCTTCACTGTATTGCGTATTTGTATTTTGTAATCTTGATTTTGTCCGTTTACGGTATTTTTCATTTGAGTGCTTTTTATTGTCAATGATTGTGTTCGACTCCCAATTTTGTAAGTTTTGATTGGACTGCATTTAGATAGTCTATGCCAGGAATTACGATTAAGAATCATTCTTTGTTCTGTTCTTAGTTTCTCCGTAGAGGACAGTCACCTCTTGTTCATTTTTAAGCTTCTCATAATTGAATTGTGGTACTTTGGGTGATCTTAACGAAGTTCGAAACTTCTTTTCTTTTAAAACTATGAAGATAATTAATAATTATCCATTTCTCTAATTCTACTAAGTTCATTGAATTATATATAAATAAAATGAAAATAACATTGTTAGAAAACCTCCGGAAATTTTCGATTTATCGATATAAGAATTGTATAATATAAAAGAAATTGTATAATATATAAAAAAAAAAAATTACAAGTAATAATGAAGTAAAATGATGAAAGTTTTTGTTCTATTGTGAATATATAATATTTTTTGATCTTGGGCTTTTGCATAAAACGAATTACTTTAGAGAAATATATCAATTTGGAATTTTAAATAAAACCGTGATTGATACGTACATTAAATATTTATAAAGTAATCAAGTGTGTTTTACAGTTTAGGGCGTTTTGATTAATACATAATAATAATAATAATAGTGAAAATTTAGATTACTTTGAGGTTTATATTTTACGTTGCAAATGAATTGTTAAAATATGAAAAAAAAAAAAAATTAATAACTTTTATCCTTCTCGAGGTTGTACGTTTATACATCGGTGTTATCTTTTGCTATAGAGATGTATAACGAATTCCATTTATTGCCTAATGTTTATGAGGCTATTATTAACAAAAAATGATTTATTATTTTTCCTAAGCAACCAAAGTAACAATATCTGTTTTTCACGTTAATTGAATATGTCTCCCAATATGTACATACAATTTTTTTTTTAGAAATATATATATATATATAAATAACAAATTGTAATAATCTTTTAAATTTATTTGATTTGGTTTTCTTACTTCCAGAAAAGAAATAATTATAATAAACTGGAATTACTTCTCAATGTAATCCAAGAAATGGGTAAAAAATCCAGCAATTTTGTAGTCTTAAAATTGTCTTATTTGTTACTCATTTAATAAATATATAATTAAACATAAAAATAGTTTATCTTTCTATATAGTAAAATAAAATAAGTTAATGCTTAATAATGCGAAAAGATTTTTACGGAACCATTTACTTTTAGGTTATGTAGAAATAAAGAGGTTATGTTTTATAAAAAGTTTGGTTAGATAAGTACAAGTAAGAACTTCATCAACTGTCAATTTATCATCCACACTGACTGTGGAACTAATGGAACTTGTTCAAGTTGGCACCGAACGCTGCCATAATTTTGTCATACAAGTTGCCATAAACTGTGCTGCTGTTTGTGTCAGTGTGTGGTGTTGTGCGGTTACTACTTCTCTTCTGCTGCTTCTCCGACCGAGATTTTTCCATCCATCAGGATATTGTACATTTTTGGGATTAATTGTGTGTGCCAATTGAAATTGAAGGTGTAATGAAAGTGATTTTACCCGATTATGATGTTACAGCATAAAGGTAATAATCGATTGTCGATTGTATGCTGATTTGGTCCAATTGGAATGCGAGGAATTTATCGATATTGATATTGAAAACGAAAGAGCGCATGCATGAAACAGGAATTTCCCCAAAAATATCCTATATTTCCCCAGATAAATGAGAGAATTTTCTTGGCATTCTACAAATTTCCCAAAGTACAAGAGGGTTTCAATTTTCAATGTTTTGGGAAATTTTTTTTTTCAATAGATCAATTTTCGCAATTGCAATTTATTGAACATGACTCATATAAATTAATCTCTGGACATTGTTTATGCTTATAATTTTGCCACAAATATTGATGCACAAAAATTAGAACACTTTTGTTCACGTAATTAAATTAAATATTTATTGTGAAATCATTAGAAATGCGTTAGTCAAAAGTGATGGCTCACTTCATCGAATCGCTCTAGATGACCTGGTAATTAATTACAAATGGATATGTATCAATGACGAATAACAAACTCACGTTTGAAATTGAAATTTTTAAATGTCCTTGCAAAATTTAACCTGAGGTTAAAATGATGCAGGATACAGTCTAATTTCTTCGATCTACGTTTTAATCAAAATACACTAAATTAAAGCGCTGAGAAATCTTGTGAACAGTTTCACCGATTTAATTATAGAAATATTGTGTACGACACAGTGACTTGATAAACGCATCTGTGCAGAAAAAAAGTTTTTCATATTCCAAAACTTTAAAGAATTTCTGTTCAAGTTTTCAAATCATTAGAGCAGAAAATCTGTTGAGCAATTTGAAAAGAAATTTTCTTTTCTGTATACTCAAATAACAATTGATGGTTGTGATAATTAAAGTGAGATTTATGGATTTCTTTTAAATGAAATTTCATTTGCTTTTAATTTAAATTTGTGTCGAATTATTGTCGAATTTATGGCAGTACTAAAATAATTCTCGTTGCCCTCGCTCCTCGCTTCTCTCGCCAATGCCGTTACAAAATCCTTTAAGAAACTGTCAAAGTTAGATGATGTTACTAAAAAATGGAGGTCTGCGTTCTAAAATTGCAATTCCTGTGCCGTCTCCGCTACTAAATAAATGAATTAGTAAATCGAAACGAATAATACGAAAACAACGCCCGAAATTAGTAAGTGACAATTTTTTTTTAATCCTTAATCAAAGGGAAAATTTAAGTGATAAAAAAAAATGAGATGTTGCCGGATATTTTTGTTGCATTTTACATCTTTAATCATTTATTCTTCGATCTGTAATGTTTCTAATCAAAAGTTATAAAAGTGAATTAGTGGCGCATTAATTTAATTTCTTTTTTAAAATAAAACTGACCTCCATCCACGCAAATGTTTGATCGATTTGTTTTTGTTGGTAATATAAAATTTTTTTTTTTTTTCAATTTTACCTCCTTATTGCAATCACTACAGCTACGGAAACTAAAATTAGCTTCAAAGGAGGCACCCGCAAATGGCCAAGAGAGAAACGAACGTGAAAAGTGTTTAACAACTATTCGCATGTGCTTTTGAGTGAGGGCGAATCAAATATGTATCCAAAAATAAAAATTTTATCTTGTGTCAAAAACGGTCACATTTCAGTTCCATTGTGATTTTATTTTCACCTCAAAAATATTGTACCTGTCGATGTCGATGGTGAGCTTGTCCTTGGTACGTGGTAATCTAATTAGCAAGCGCCGTTAAAATAATACGAAAAGGAAAAGGCTATCATCATCTCTTACTCCTGTGGCTGGTGCTGGTGTCGAGTTGACAGGGATTATCGGTCGAATTGCGCGCTGTTACATGATAGCTTAAATAATCGAGTGGAGGCCGCCGGAGAAGATTACATAATGGACTGGGGGCGGGTGATAACTCGTTATCAGTGGATTGTGTCATTCCGTGCATACCAGTGATGTGCGAGTGATTCATGCGAGACTCAGTGTCTGCTGCTGCAGTCGATGCCGTGATCCCGACCGTGATCATTAAGGGAGCGACTTGACCACGACGATGATCTAGGAACATTAGCACTTTTCGCGGCAAAAGTTTACCGAAAGTTTCGCGCCTCGAATTGACTGTCACCGGATTCGGTCCAGTCGGACTTCGAATCTCCGTCCTTCCAAGCTTTTTTCTGCAATCTCATCCTTCCCCAATTCGATTACTCGCAATTATGAATCTTAAGAATTTTTCCACAATATTTCCATCTTCCAGTTTTGAGCAGATGAAAACTTTATGCCAATGAATTGCAAACAATTTTGCCAATTATGAATCTTTTGTACAACTATTTGTGAAACATTTATTCATTATTTTCCCGTTCAGTAAATTCGTCAGCTCTCCAAAAATAATTATAATGAAACTGTTTTATTGTGTCTCTTTTAAAATAGCATTTTGTTTACGGATTCACGTTCACGTGCTGGTAACGATTATTAATTGTTTATTTAAAACGTTAGATAATTTCAGTTGATGCAGCAATAATTTTAATTGAATTTTGTTGAACTTTAATTGGAGAATTGCAAGAATCTGATTTTAATAATTGAAATGGTTTAGTAAGGTTTAGCGAGTTTTAATCAAACATCGTAAATGTGTTTTTAACTTGCAAAAAACACAGTTCATGTTTTTAATACTGCTTTTTCATTACTCATAATCGATTGAAAAAGAAATCCTGAAATTATTTAAATTTGCCAGTATTTCTTCCTGTTTACGTCATTTATAATTTTACGCTGCTTAAAGATAAAATAATCGTTTTAATTACTTGTTTTTTTCTTACAAACGGATTTTTATTTGAATTGTGTTGATTTTATTTTCATTCCACATTCAGTTGTTTGGGTTCTCGTCTCGTCGTCCTCGTCTTCCTGTTGTTGATTCTGCTTCCATAAGCGAAATGCACTCCACTTGCAGAATACCTATTGTTATCAAATAAACCGTAATAGGATCACTCGAGTTTGGCGAGGACTCTATTTTTAGGCACTGCGACTTGCATTTGTCGAACACTTCCATTGCCATGTATTGCGGAAATGTCTTTCCTCATTATTTGATTTCGGCATGAATTTCAAGACAGTGAGAAATCAGAATTTTCTCCTGTTCTTTTCGATTTCAGGGGTCTATAGAATTTTTAATTTTCTTCCTTGGAATTGAGCTGCGAAACTTATTCCTCTACTTCTAAGAGGCATCAGATTTACATAATTTTTTTAAATGCGTTTTTAAAAAATCCTAAACCTTTTTAATCGCATTAAAAATCGATACGTGTTTTATAACTTAAGTACAAGTTATATGATCTATGCGGAAAATGTTTTTTGCTCCTCTTTTTGGTTTTGCTGTATTCAGTAAACACTCAGTTTCCAACGGCGGAAATTCGTGCACTAATGTTCCGATTCAATTTTCCTTGTTTCGCTAATTGTTATAATTTTAGTGTTTATTAATTAAGAATGACTGGTGAAGGACAAACAAATTGATGTTTACTATGTTGTGGTAATTTTATTAATAGGTGTGTAGTGATTTGAAGATAAGAAACCGTGTTCTACTGTATTGAGGTTTTCTGAATAATTGTTTTTTTTTTTAAGTTATTAAAGGGTGGTGGGAAAAATTCATCCAGAACCGCCAGGCATGTAATATGTGCGAATCGGAAGACCTAACCAAATGAGCATTTTATATTATGGGGTCATTAAAATCTAACCCGGAGGTTATTAGATAAAACGGTTTAAACACTACGCTAAATAAAATATTTTTAAGTACTACTTTTCGTTATTTAATATTATAATTAACTATTGTGATTAAAATTAAAGATATTAGCCAGAGAGATGACAAAGGCTGGCCGACCATGCGCTCGCATATACCTGCACTAAAATGCACCACTATATATTATATAATATACACCTGCATATTATACAGGAATAAATCGAAATCGCAGTAAGCTAAATTAAATTACAAAATAGCTAAAGTGTTCACTGTTCAATCTTCAGAGTTGCTATTTAATTATCTCCATCTCCATCATAATAGAGTGCAAAAAGAGAGTCGGTCTTTGAATGTCCTCCTCATATCTGAAATATCTATCTAAATCTATTAAATGCGGTGAAGGGTGAACGGACGTTTCCGCCCATTCATACAGCATTCATACAGTATGGTGAGAAATGACTTCTTTCTTCTTCTTCCTCAAATAAATAAAGAGCCTCAGGATGAAATTTTATGTGCATTGGCGTAGAGATACATGGCTATAATACCTTCAAACAAAAGACTAGTCTAGAGTCTAGACTGTGGTGGACCTGGGTGAATAGTTTATTTATTTATTTATTTAAGCTTAATACAAGATATAACACATTACAAAATTACATGATACAATTACAATAAATTATAAAATAAACTGGAAAATTACAAACCAAAAAAAAAAGGGGGGGGGGGGGGAGTGACGGGGAACAGTAGGGCACCAGGAAGGGCGGTTAATCTTCTCCGGGATGCTTTACTGAGGTTAAAATCAAAGGATGGGAGAGAATTAGCTTTACGAAGCATTCTCGACAAGGGTTCATTAAGCCCATAATTGGTACGGTGGGACACAGGACGGAAAAGGGGTACCGAGCGAAGATTACGGGGATTAGAGTTAAAAGTTATGGGGTGAGCCGCCCGTAAATTTTTGCCCAATGTCGTTTGCAAACAATAACAAATTGCAGGGTTGTAGCAATTACACTCGACATTGTTGTTAAATAGTTCCCTTTATCTTATCTTAGCATTTAATTGAATAATAATATTAATTGTCATTTACATTGAAATAATAAATTTCAATTCGCTATTTTCGGTAATGAGTAAATATTATTTAAAATTTTTTTCAGGAAACATCGGAAAACCATTATCAATAGTACCTTCAAGAGCGCACAGAAAATCCATTGAAAAAACTGGAAACGATCCAAAAACGATACTATCACAAATAATCCTATATTCACAACTGAAAGAAATTTTCATCGAGATCAATAAACATTTATTAATAATAATAATTGTCACAGCTTTAAAACATAACGAAACAATAAATATTATTAATACATTGAAAAGTATTAATTACTTAAAAGCGATAGTTTCGTTAATCGAAAAACTATTTATTAATATCATTGATTTGATTTATATAATATGCCTGTAATTTCGACCAGAAGATCGTCAACTTTAAGCGGAAGTAGTTCATATTTACCGCCATCGGTTGGCGGAACAACAAGTAGTCTATCAAATTTAGGAAAAACTTCATCAATCGGATACGGTTCTAGTTATCGAAGTAGCAGTTTAACAAATTCATCTGGTTATTCAACTGGATATACAAGTGGATCAACATATATACCCCGCACAAGTTCATTTCGTACAGGCTTATATAATACATCAACAACATCATCATCATCATCAACATCGTCATCATCATCATATCGACACAGTTTTGGCGGAAATAATGATACAACAGCAACAAGTCGATTTGGAGTAAGTAATAAATATACAAGATCAAGCTCAGATAGAGATACTAAAAGGATAACAGGAAAGACACAACACAATAATAACATAAATACAACAATATTGAATCGAATAAAACCATTACAATCAAAGCCACCAACATCTGGCTCGTATCGCAGTACCCAAAAATTAATTGATAATATTTCACGTGATCGATCAATTGATCGTGTTACTTCAAAAAGTGATCAAAATTGTAATTACAATAGCATAAATAATTGTAATGATTTAAGAAATTCCACGAAATTCACATTATCAACAAGTGGACTATCATCATCAACAGGACAAGATAAATTAAATACAACAAAAATTTCATCATCATTATCACCTTCATCATTAGCACGTCAAGTAGCTACATCTGGTTTGGAAATATATGAAAAATATAGTCCAGTACATTATATACCCAAATGTGAATTATCACGTTCCAGATCACTTTCTGAAGCAACAACAAATAATTATAACAATGATAATAATCTAAGTAATAGTAGTAGTAATGTACATGATTTACTACAAAATAATGAAGTGAATAAATATCGAGATAATAAAGATAGTAAAGCATCATCAACGGCCGCAACATCAAGTACATCATCATCTAAGGATATTAGTGCAACGCAATTGGCTAGCAAGGTAAAAAAATTGTTTGCTGCTGCAGGCTCAAGTTCAGCTACTAATAATTTTAATGAAAATTTGAATGCTAGTAGTATTGTTGTTTTTAATAATTTTAATAATAGTCACAGCCAACAAATATCTACCCAAGCTGATGCTAATAATTATAATAATAATTTTAATTCAAATCCTTTACAAACAGATAGCTCGACAGCACATAGTTTGAGTGGTTTGACTAAAATTGTAACCCTCTCCTTCTCCACACATACCAAAAATTGTTCAACTGTTTCAACAATAATTGATCAACAAGACGATTTAATTGTCAATAATAATTGTATTGTTGATGTTAATACACCAGCAACAATCACAAATCATATAAATAGCGTTGTTAATAATTGCCACTGTACGCACGATTATAGAAATATTGATACTTGTCACAATAATCAAGCTATACAAACTTGTAGTAATTGTAATAAAACAACAGCAACAATATTTGCATCATCAACGCCACAACCATCATCACAATCCGCGCAATCATCACAATATATATCACAAACGGTTAATAATGACATCTATACTGAATTAAAAAATAATTCAAATAGTACTGCTACAATAATCAGCATCAAATCATCAGATAATAATTGTGATAATTACAGTTCTAGTCTGATAAAAAGAGATATAAAAAATTATAATTATAATTCGGAGATTAATTTAAATGCAACAAAACAATTACTCTGCGAAAAATCGGATGATTATGATAATAGTATGTCAAATAATTTCAGTAAAAATAAATGGAATTATAATAAATGTATGAATACAATTAGTCCTAGTTCTGTAACTGTTACTTATCATACAGCAACAACAACAATTACGTTACAATCGTCAAATACAGTAACAACAGTTAATGCAAATTCAAAATTATCAAAAATTTTTGATAATCAATTAAACGATTTTAACTTTAAACTCTTTAAGCCTAATCAACTGGCATCAACATCTGGAGGTGATAATAATATAATAACAACAACAACAGCAACAATTCAAACACCAACAAAAACAACAATTGGAACAACAACAATATCATCGTCGTCATCATTAGCATCGGTGAAAGAAGGACCAGTTAAATGTGGTAATAGCCACTTTTTTGGACAAAATTTGATTTCTACATATAAGGATCAAAATTTTTTAAAAACCGAATGTGAATTAGCACGATCTCAGGTAATCCAAATTAATAACGAGGACGATTTTAAAATTGAATCAAACAACAATACTGAGATCTTGAAAAAAAATATTAATAATAAATATTTATTGGATACCATTGTAAATAAAAAATTCAATAATAAAATATTAAACAACAATATGAACTGCCTTCAAAATAGTTCAGAGTTCCTTGATGACATTAAATATATAGATAGTGATGATTCGGAGCGACAGCAAAATAATCAAACAACATCACATGAATCAGAATCGTTGTCCTACAACAAAACAAATTTCAATCATACCAAAATAATTAATTCGTCATCGTCAACATTACCACTAACATCAAAGCAACGTGATCTTATAAACAGTGATAGTAGTGCTAAGTCAACTGGTTCATACAAATTTAATACACTTAATGATAACAAAAGGATTCCTTCTAGCGTTAAAAATAGCAGTATATTTGTTACAACAACTAATACTAAGTTATCAACTGGATCAACAAACATCACAAGTAGAATGACATCATTGTCTAATAATAAATTGAAAGCATCAACGAACAATACCGATATTAGTCGAGAATCTACACCGCCTAATTCACCACAGATTCTTAAGCAAAATAATTTCAATAATAGTATCAATCAAATTCATTCACAAATTAATCAAGAGAACTCTACGTCATCGGTGCCGCCATCAACTTCTGTAATAAACGATCAAAACATGTCCAATAACTTAAATGGTGAAAGAGTAAGTTCTCCATGTTTATATCGGCGATGTTATAATATACGAACAATGTTTAAAATCATTCTATCAAAACAGCTTGTTCCTGATGATTCTTATGTAATATACACACAAACATATTATAATTGTTTGAATCATACTATAGTATTTTTGAAAATTATTTGTGTTATATAAGAATCAAATATCCTCTGTTGATACAACAGTTAATACCACCTCTTATTGTATATCCCTTTAGCTTCTATTCCGCCTTGATTTGAGTTTATTTATCTAAATATATTATATATATACGAGTATGTTGTATATATATATTGTTTTATTTTTCTTTGTGCTGCTTCTAATATACTTACTTTACGCAAAGAGAGAATTTTCTGATCAATTTATTAACATATTTTCAATGCTGAAATGCAACTAACGTGCTATTTTTATTTTTATTAAATACACTTAATAACGAACAGATGCGAGAATGGCATATTTTATGCTATATTGTTCTAAAATTGTTTTAAAGTAATTTAACAATATTTCCGGTAAGTTATTTTTATATAAATTGAGTAATTTTTGTGCAATAAATCGAATGAAATACTCTCCTAAATTAAATGAAATATTTATATTTGATATTTCATCAGTTTTTTGTAATGCTTTTATAATGATTCCCAAAAAGTTTTTAATATAATTTTTAAAATTGTTTTATTTCATTTCGTGTTTTTAAAATTTTTCTAAACTATTTTATCTGTTTTGTGGATTCATTTCTAATTGTTTCTCGTCCAATTTCCTTAATGCGTTTTACTTATTTTGTACGTAAAACTCAAACTATTGTCAGCTATAAACTTGTAAAGGATTTAAAAATTGGTTGTTTTTTTGTTGGTCTATGAATTGATTTTAGACAAATACAAACATCTTATACTGTTATTTTGCAATCCAAATGTTGCTTTTAAAAGACAATATAATATAAAACAGCACGATTTAATCGATATGAATTTCAACTTTCAACTGTAAAACTAACAAATTTCAATTAAAAGAACTCTTGTCGAATATTGCTTTAACACCACTTTTAAATGAATTGCTTAAAACAATAGAAATAATTAACAAAGACTTCTAAGAAAGAATTTCATCTGTGACGATTTTTATTTGAATTGTGTTGCAGTAGGATTTGCTGTAAATATTGCTGATTTGTGGTAAATTGAAAATCATCCACATTTTTGAAAATATCAAATTCATTGTTATCAAGTTTAATGCAATCAAAAATATAATATTTGTTGTAATCGGAAAATCATTTTGTTCTCTGAGGACCTCTCATCAGCATTTCATTTCCTTTTCTAAGCTCTTCAATTTGTTGAACATTGCTATATTCGTTCTGCATTAATAAATACACGATATTATACTGGAAAAATATTTATCACATTTTAATTGTTTGCTTTTGTAATTACAAAATGATTATCGTGTTTTTATGTATACAACAGAAAAATAAATGCATAATATAATAAAAACAAATAAAATAAATTTAAAAGCGACCAACAATTTAAATATTTATAGATAATTTTCAAATAATATATTAATCGAAAAATTCTCTCTTGGCACAGTCAATGTTTTAATTGCAAAACATAATTAAATTGTTTAAGTACTGTTGAATATTTATAAAAATGAACTCAGCTCAAAATAACAAACCACTTATCCACTGAAAACAAGTTGCAATTAGGAATACATAAGCATTTGCAAATCTAAATGTAATTACAATTTATTTTGAAATATTTACTGTATAACAATAGTTATAATTATTTTCTTCCAATATCTTCATTGGCTTGATGCTATTCTCGATTTTTGAAAATGATACCAAATGTTTATTGAATATAACTGCTTTCAATTCCTTGAATTAAAATAAACAATAATAATTGAAATACAATTCACAGTTAAATAATTTGATCGTGTAACATTTAAAATCAATATTTCATTTTTATGGAAACCGTAAACGTCATCCTAGTTTGACATGACTAGAATCACGGAGTAAAGAATAGAAAGAGACATTGATATTATTGACATTTGACAGTTCGCCATTGTGGTAAAAAGACGAATTTATTTGTGTTATCAAATTTAAGAACTTTACAAAATGATGAAATGCAATGCGAAGGGTTTTAAAAACTATACCACATCAGCAAAGAACCAAAAACAAGAAAAAAGTTATATCTTTTGTTTGTCCCAAAATAAAAGAAACTGAGGGCAAAGTGGACTTCTGTTTATGCTAAAGCGGTAAACACAATTGGACGTTCGGCTTGGCCGACTTTCGAAACTTTCTGAAATTGTGCCTAAAGCCGGAGGTACACAATACGGAAAACGTCATATTTATAAGCGATACGCCTTATTTCATATCGTGTGACTCGACGATAAGCAATATGGTGTATCGCTTATAAATATCCCAAAAATTTCGGAATATTTTCGGCACATCCAAGGAATTTGCGGGGTACAAATTTCCCGAGTCACACCATACAAAACTTTATGTATACAGTTTTGTGATTACTGCTCTTACGGGCGGCGCGGCGTCGCGGTAATCTGTGAATTGCAAAATACAGGTTGCAAACTCATTTTTGCTTATCGTGTGACTCGATGTCACAAAAGTGACATCCACAAAGATATTTCCTTATAAATAAGACGTTTTCCGTATCGTGTACCTCCGGCTTTAGGCACAACTCTAGCACGTATGTTTTACTCGAACTGTCAACAGTCGGCCAAGCCGAACGTCGTATTGTGTTTACCGCTTAACTCAGTGAACGTGAAAAATGCAAGGATTTTCTCAGATCACTTAGACAGTGATTATCAATTGCACCCTTTGCACTGCATTTCATTTTGGAACGTTCTCAAATTTGGTAACACAAATTCCTACTCTACTTACAGAGACGTCATGGCGGCTGTCCTCTTCATATCGATGCTTCCTTATGTTAATCTTTACTCCGTGGATATAGTGAGGTCACCCACTGAAAGAGGACGTTTGTCACATTTTTCTATAACAAATGGGGTATTGAAAATTTGGCGTTTCCAAAGTTATTTGAGACTGCCGTTCAATTGTTGATAACATTCTTGAGAAATATCTAGAAAATTTGCAAATGCATTGTAGACGAAACAAAATAATAATTATATTAAAATAATAAATGAATTAATTGATTGTCAAATGTTTGTAATGAATGCTAACTAGTTTCGTTATTTTAAACAATGTTTAGATTCATAATGCCACTATAAGAAATGTTCTTCCGCCTTCACCGACGCATTCCCGTTATTGGGACCGGGAGGGCAGGATCGGAAGTCGGTACAACGATGTTGCCGACACTTCTTCGACACGTGCTTCGAGTGCAACAAATGTTTCCGAAAAAGTTGACGGTGAGTAGTAGATTATTTAAAAACAAATGAAACTCTTTTTCACAACTTGTCAATTTATAAGAATTGTTTCATATGAAATTTTTATACTGTTAAAATGTTTTATCGCCGTTCTTATTCTACTCGGAAAGGTTTAACCGGCCTACGAAATATTGGAAATACGTGTTTTTTAAATTCTGTTATACAATGTTTGAGTCATACAAGAGAATTGACGAACTACTTCAAGGTGGACAACTATGAAGAATCTATTTCTAGGGAGGAAACAGTTTTGTATGGTAAGCAGTTGATTTTAAATAAAATGAATATATTTTCGGAAATATATTTGATTTGTAGAATATGCAAAATTGCTACGCCAAATGTGGACAAACTCGAAAAATGTTAATCCTCTTGAATTAAAAAATGCATTTGCTGCGAAACATAGAATGTACAATGGATACAATCAGCAGGATGCCCAGGAGTTTCTGAGATTTTTCCTGGACACTTTGCATAGTGCATTAAACACTGGAACAAAAGAGGAACCATTAAAAATTGACGATACTTTGAGGTACTAAAATGTGACTTAAATCAAAATATAATTTTTAAAATATTTCTATTTTGTCAGTGACAACAAGAAAGCGGATCTGACTTGGGCATGGTATTCAAAAATAGAAAATTCCATCATTAAGGATCTGTTCGTTGGGCAATTGAAGAGTTCTTTAAAATGTACAACATGTGGGAACACAAGTGTTACATTTGATCCCTTCTGGGATTTGAGTTTACCATTACCAAGTTCATCACGATGCAAATTAGATGCTTGCTTAGATTTATTCATTCGTGAGGAATCTCTTGATGGTGATGAAATGCCAACTTGTTCAAAGTGCAAGACGAGACGAAAGTGCACAAAAACTTTCACTATTCAAAAGTTCCCGAGATATCTTGTTATTCGTATCCTTTACAAAACATAATATTTATAAACAAATTAAAATCAATATTATAGATCAATCGAAATTCCTTAACCTTAATTGTTTAGATCTAAAACGATTCTCTGAAACACGCTGGAGTAAGATGTCGAATATTGTCGAGTTTCCTGTTAAAGAAAGGGAATTAAACATGGGTCCCTACGGGTCTAATCCTAACAACAATGTTACATACTCCCTTTATGCAATAGCAAATCATATGGGTATGTTTGTTTTATCACAACTAGTTTTGTGCCTCAAGTAAAATAATAATACTTTTCGTTTACAGGATCCACTGCAGGAGGACACTATGTCGCTTTATGTAAAAGTCCTGTAAACAAGAAGTGGTACGAGTTTAATGACAATCAGTAAGTAAATTTTATTATTGGCTTTGAAGAATAACTTGAATTTTATTTGATTAATTCTTTTGTCATATTAAGTTAAATAATTATTGCATTTATTTGATTTTATTTTTAGAGTGAGCGACGCATCTGAAAAGACCCTCATTTCATCTAGTGCCTACTTGTTGTTCTACGAAAGAGCGTAAGCAAAATATGTTCAAACCAAACTAAATTCAAGCTTAACTAATCTCAAATTGTGTAAAAAAAACGGAGATAACCCACATTACAAATTCAAAGTAACTAACAAACGAAAGAATATAACAAAAAATCGAAGTTTTCGCAAATAAAGCGACCCTTTTAAATTTTAGTGAGAGAATATATTGTATAACTCAATTATTTCATTTTGTAAAAATTTTATTGTATAAATTTATCAGAATTTATTTGTAATATTGTATTTTTCGACGCAATATGTTTCTTTAAATGCTTGTAAAAACAAAAATGATCATATAAATTTAATAAAGTTACTTTATTTTGTTAAATTGTTTTTAGTGGATATGAAATAATTAATGTAATTATTTTTATGGATATTTAAACATAATGAAAATATGAATTTAATTCCAAGAATTTATTTGACATAAAAAATTTTATTAATACTTATACAAGGAAAATTATTTTAGAAGGTAGAGACATCTTTTGATTGCACATGAAAAAAAAAACAAACAAACGTGTACGAATATTGTAAATGTACTATACGTAGTTATTGTGCGAGAATTCAGCAAAAGCCTTAAATAAAGACAAGAATTCGAAAAACAAACAAAAAATAATTATTATAGAAAATCAAATCAAAATGAATTTCTTTAAAATCACTGAATGCTTTTTAAAAGGGTTTGGTTTTGTTGTAATTAATACAAAGTATTTGTTAAGGCTAATTTATGTTTCAAGAATTAGTTTTAATTGTTATTTTCGTTTTTAATTTCAGTTGCAATAATTGAATAATTTATTCAAATATAATGTTAACTAAAGAAACTACAAGTATTCAATTGCTTACTGTTCGACAGTCAACGAATTTCTTGAGAAGGGTTTTTTAATATATAAAGAATTATTATTTATTATATATTATGCTTGTTATTGGGTGTAATCGAAATGTATTCGAGGTTTTCACTGATTGCCAGGGCTCAAAAATATATACACATTGCAAACTTTTTGCTCACTAAGAAAAGCTATAAATGAATTTTTAATTAATGTTTTTATTTTTATCATATGACAAAATGGTAACTTATTATTTTATAAATCAGCAAAACTACCTGGCATTGCATGAATTGTTCTTATTAAATGTATTTATTTAATTATTATTCAGTACAATCTATTTTCTAATTCTATAATTATTTAAAAGTCGACAATTAGTTTCTAAAATGGATGTGTGTATAAACATTTTAATAGAGTTGCTCTTACTGCGTAGCAAAATAAAATGAAAAAAAAAACATACACAAAATATAAACGAAGACTTCTTGATTTTTTACAAATTGTTTCTGCAAATATCCGTCCAAGAATCACTAATACATACTAATATGAAAGTAACCCAAATATAGAATAAGATTGAAACTAAATTGATAATAATTAATATAAAGAGTTTGGCAATTAGTGATAATTGCATTTCACACTGAAGAACAATTACTTGAGCGTTCAAACTACATAAAATGACTGATACTATCATTTCTCTAGAAATTGACAAAATCAGTTCATCAGGATGTGCGAGTTTCATCACTGTTCAACAACCACCAAAAATCAGATTACGTCATATGAAATCAACATCATTTCAGCAGCCGTCTAGATCTAATCTGGTTTCCTACAGAACAACAAAAAAGATAGATGGAATTACTTTAAATGATATTTTAATTGCAGGATTTGGCATAATTGTTTTCTTCATTTTATTTTTGCTGTATTACAATATAAAAAAATGATATGAAGTATCATCGTATAATTATTTTCGCTTCAAACAAAAGTAATTAAGTCGTTTTTTGTAATTATTTATTTATTACACACTGATTTTATTGTTATTTACAATTGTTTATTTATTTTGTATTCATATTTTGTTAATATAATTCTTTCTGATTTAAATGAGAAGAATTTTTAATTTGAAAATTTTAAATGCAAATTTTATTTTAAAATTAAATATTGTGGAAATGGTATTTTATAAAATGTTGGGCCTGTGAATGTTTTCCTTCTTTAATTTTTCTTTTATATAACTGATTGTGTGCTGTATACAAAAACCACAGTGGCAAGTTTTTGTTTGATTCTGTATAATTGTTGGTTTATTCAAAAATACGGCAGCTGTTTGTTATATTTACTTTCAAAATATTTTGCTTTCTAAAATGACCAAAAATTCAAAATTATTTATATTCGAATACATTCAATTAATTCTCCCGGATCGAAAAACCATTCTCAAGAATATTTCGATGAATTCAAAATTCAATGTTAATTTATTTAAAACGAATCTAAAAAATATTCAATGGTTTTATTTGAAATTTACCTCATAACCGCCTAAGATTGTTTTTCATTTGTAACGACATCGTGTTAAGTGCAATTAGTAAATTTTAAGATACAAAATAGAATTAGAAAATTAAATTGAATTCTATTATATATAAAAATGGTATGCCAATAAAATTATGGCAAGCAGAATGAATGAGTAAAATTGTAAATTCAAAGCTATTTATTAATGTAAAGATGTTTAAAAAAGAAACAAAAGATGTCAGTGTGTTGTAAACATGTGAAATTGTACATAGAGAGAAGCTATTTCCTATCATTATCCTTAGTAGTCTTTCTGGTCGTCACATTAACTTCTGCAATGTTTATTAATTCAAGTAAAATATGAAATATTTCCCCATGAAACAGAATCTTATATATATGTAATTTATTCATCGTGGTGTTGAATGTGACTTATGTACTTCTTATCTGTACCTTAAAGTCCTTTTCTTAAATAACGGTATTTTTGTAAAACTGTTCCAGTTTCTCATTGTGCAATGTTACAACAATATAAATGTATGAATGAACATGAAAATAAAAAAGTATTTTGCGTAAAATATATTATCTTTTAATAATAAATTTCCTCATCAGAATAGACTAATAAGATTATTTTAACAACGATTTTGGATCTACTTGTTGTTCTGCAAAAGGGAAACGTAACAGTGTTTCTTATTCATATATAGAAGTATATTGAAGGAAGATGTACATCGAAAAACTAATTTTAAAATAATTAACACATTTATTATAAAAAAATACACGGAACAAGGGCGGATGATTTAACAATTATAAATTCAAATGTCGTCGCCCCCGTCTCTTTGCGCGTATCATAACTCCAGAGGTTCGATAGCATTATTGTCTCCTTCATGGATATCACTCTTAATTCCGTTACTGTTTGAAAATACTTCTTCGCTAAATTTCTGTTCGGCGATGTTTTTATTTATCATAAATTCATCATTTGCAATTTTTATCTCATTAATAGTGCCCTGCTGAATCTGTGTCTCCATTGTACTCCTTTTCCAAACATCACGTCTTTCGCTATCTTTAAAACCACCTGCAACAATTAATGATTGTATTATATAGATATTAACTAATACATGTTTGTAGTTACGAATGAAATTTGTGTTGTGTTTTCTTGCATTTGGATTTTTATGTTGCATAACTATGCTCGGAGAATCAACTTTCAAAGCTGGTGCTTTTGAAGCATTGATGCAAATGAAACATATAATTTGCTGGAAGTATAAGCGAAACCTAAAATTATTGCAATTAGTTTAGAGATTGAAAATGTATCATTGATATAATTTTATGACCTTTTGTTCATCCAGTAATATATAACGGGATTTACCATTGCATTGGACATGGCTAACCAGTAGAAACCGAGATACATATGTTGAACATATTTTTCTGATGTCACCTTATTGTTATGATATGCGTAAATGAAGAACAAGTGATATGGTAGCCAACAAATAGCAAAAATTGACACAATTGCAATGAACATGCGAACAACCTTCTTCTTTGATTTCATTGATTCAATTTGTCTCTCAGTTTTCTCTCCAATGGATGGACTACCCCAAAGGACACGTCCCATCAAAAAGTAGCATATTATCATGACAATCATTGGTATACCATAAGTTAAGATTAATATTATAATGTTGTATCTAAATTTTATTAATTTTCAGATTTGTTTATGTTGTTTTTTTAATATTGTTTTGAATACGATTTACTTACACATAATCCGATATGGAAGTGGGATAACGGCCATCTGGCCACATCATGAAACAAACAGTTCTTGATTTTCCATTATAGTATCTAGAAAGTAAGCAAATATGTTATAGAAATCAAAATCAAGTATATATAATTAAAAATCAATTAACTTCTTCGTTGCTGTTGAAGAATATAAAATACATGGTGTTGCCAAAATGCAACTGAAGATCCAAATCAACACTAATATTCCTCGAACCTTTCGGCGGGATGTTCGTCTTTTCAGCGGATAAACAATAGCTACATATCTAAATTAAAATTATTAACATATTTTTTTTATAGGAAATAATATTCATGAATAAAAATTATTATTACCTATCAAATGAAATAGCCACAAGTGTGAACACCGACGTTGAAACCGTAACATTTGCCATAAAATTGTTTATAGTACAATACACAGATCCGAATGGCCAATCTGAATTTAGCATAAATATAAAATTGAATACACAATTCAAGGACGACATCAACAGGTCTGCTATACTCAAATTGAGTAAAAAGTAATTGGTAACTGTACGCATGCTTCTGTGACCTGCAATGGAGGGTTTTTTTTTAAAAAATACCTATTTATTTTAAAATATGAATTTTGACTTAACCCACAACGATCCATAGAACAATGCAATTTCCCGTGATGGAAATTAGAAGCATTACACCAAATATTACACCCCAAACAGTTTTTTGCTCCCAGGGTAGCTCATAAGGACGTGTAGGAGATGGGAACAAACACTCTGTCAGGAAGTCTCTGTGAAAAACGGAAATTAAAAATTATTATTTATTCTGTACATAGAATGAAATTTGTTAAGTATCAAAGTACTTTATTGCTGGTATTAAAGGTGCCACAAAATTATTCCATTGACAAAAGGTTCACATTCAAAAATATTGACGAAGATTCTCAAGGTCGAAATTCATGTTACGCGAAAATAAGCAATGAAAAATCGTTTTGGGGAAGGACTATTCTAAAATTGGAAAATAGCTTTTTATAAACCAAAAAAAAAAAAAATCTGGAGAGCTTTGAAAAAAGTTAAATATTTTGTAAATGTTAAGAATTTGTTTTTCAACATAGTTCTCAAAGTTAAAATGCAAATTCCGAATTTTGATTTCAGTCTGAAGAGCATTATAATTTTCGTAATTTGATTAAAATTTGAAATAATTAATGAAATAAATTTTCCAGATTGTTCTTGATATCGTAAAATGCTTACAGACCAGTTAAAATATAAATCGAATTAAAATTCTAGCATGCGCCCGTGAATAATAATAAACAAATATCAATTATAATTAAAAACTTAAGCAATTAATCAGATGAGTAAACACACCACCCACTTTTTAAAAACAAATAGACAATTAGTAGCAGATATCAATTTCGTTCGAGCACATCTGCACTTTGATAAAAATCGAACAACAATTTCACGAATGTATACCAACAAGCATTTGCTTAATTAAATGATGGCGCTAATGTGACCTATCCATATGATATATAATTAGTACAAATACTGCGTCATAAGAATATGTTGAAATGTAACAAATAAAACACTAGACAATGATCTTAATAAAATCCAATTAAAATCACGTAGCATAGATTAACAACAAAATAATGAGAAGATTTATTGATGAAGACGTAAAGCCGCTCCAAGATGGCGAGAAGAATCGCCTTAGGCGAAAGGACCAACAGGTCCGATAACCCAAGGATTTAATGGGATTGCAAATGTTTCTCATTTGTGCAATACGTTTTATCTGGGATCTCATTTTTTTTGTTGCTGTACATTTATGTGAAAGAAAGTTAAAAGAACTTTGAGGACATCTCGAGGACCGGACAACCTGTGGTGTTGAGAATGGAAGGAGAAATTTCATCCACAAGAAAACGAAAATGAAATCAATGACCCATAATTAAGTACGAATAACTCCTGCGCTGTATAAGGAATAAAAAAGGACGACAGTCGACAGTTACAGAAATAGGATCGAAGTGATTTTCTTCTCGTTTGATGCTTGTTGCTCCTGTGTCCTCAATAAAAATCGAATTAATGAATTCAGACAATGTCATTCAGTTTTATACAAATGAGAAATTATTTTTAAAGAAGGGGAAGAATAATTGACGTAGAAAAAATTGTTTACATTTGTAAAAAAACACCAGCAAATTGAATACTGGAAATACATGAATGAAAATTAAATCTTACGGAATTGATTATCATGTTTATAAATTCAATTATTCTTCCATTTAAAAACCAATTTGTTTTTATCTCGATTTGTTCGATAGGAATCATTTGATTGTGGAAATGAAATATTCTGCATAGCACCTTTAATAATTTTTCACACAAAAATTTTCACTTTAAAGTAATGAAACTAATATGAAAAGTAAAATACAACAAATCAACAAAATTTAATTAATTACTTACTTTGCTGCATAAATATTTTCGTCGACATCTCTCCTCTCAATGATTTCCGACAACATGGCTATTACCTCGGTGCGATTTACAGAACTTAAATTCGTTACATTAACCATGTTCCCCAAAGAAAATCTATTAACAGCCAAAATAGTGCAATTAATGAGAAGTTCTGTGTCCACATGCTCCCCCATTTTTCACTTTAAATTACTTAGTTACAATTCTTATTTATTTATAATATTTAATCAAAAGAATTCAATAAAATTTCACAGCAATTATGAACGATATTCAACAAAATTTGTAGCGCACATTGTAAGGACTATCTTCTTGATTCTAAGGACGCGAACTAAGTTTTGGTCGGAGCAGATTAAGCGTACATTTCCGAAGCTGTTTTCTCTATAAGGCATTTCAGAACAACCCACATGCTCTGGACTTTAAGCTTCCATTAGCTTTTTCCATTGCGAAAAAAAGCTGTTAAGTATTTGCATATAGCTGCGAAATTCACCAAGATATAATAGACAGGATTTTCTACGGGATGTACATTATAAACGGAACAGAGAGCTCCTTTACCTTGGGAAGTCCTTTAATTAATGGTTATTACATCCCGTTACTTTCGTAAACACTTAATTCTTTTGTAAGGGTAAATGAGCAGATTTTGTATAGACTGGGCAGGAAGTTGTACTTAAGCTTATAATAAGTTACTTAACTCGGGCAGAAATTGCTTTTTTTATTGCCGAAAATGGTCTTTGAATTGGTTAACATGAATGGAAAAGGAAGTTGCTATGGAAACAATCAATGAAATTTCTGGAGAGAAAAATATTAGGTAAATATCAAGAAATCTCGTTCGATTCTGCAAAGTCCAACGACATGATGCAATATTGTGGTATACTTATTTCTTTGTATCTTATCTACAGGGTGTGTGGTGCATGGACTGACATAATTTTTTGGGTGGGTTGTGGGTGTCGCAGGTCGCTTATACTAATAAGAAATTATTAATTTTTTATCTATATTAATCTACACTTTATCGTTTTTATAATTTAAATTTACCCTAAATCTCCCTTTCAGATTTTTATAACTTTTTTGTTTGTGATTGTAATATCAAGTAATTATTAATGTAGAAAATAAATACATTACAAAATACAACAAAGGTTAATTCGTGCTATTAAAATTAAAATCACGAACAAAAAAGTTATAACAATCTGAAAGAAAGGTTTAGGGTAAATGAAAATAAAACGAAAACATTTTTTTTATTATTAATATAATATAATTTATTATTATGATAAGCGACCCTCATAACATTCCAAAAAATTGTTTCGGTCAATGCGCTGAACACCCTGTATATAAGAAAACCCCATTTTTCTTCATGTGGTTATAAAATATAAATCCACTGAATTCTTCCACCCATTTTTACTTGTTTACTTGTTTTTTTTATCTATTTTACAGCAAACAAAAATATTTAAACCCTTTTACATAATCCTTCCGTGTTCAAATGACATTGTCTCAATTTACTACATTATTTCGTAGTTAAAAACAATTAAATAATTTAGTAATTTTTCGCTATAATTGCATGCTAAAAATGGGTCGTAGTGAGAAAAATTTGACCTTTTTAGTCCTGACTGCAATTACGGTTATATTTAATTATTCTTCATGATGTTTAGTTTTAATTTTAGCTAATCAGTTCGGTTTGTGGACATCCTTTGTACACACATGAAGAGCTTGTGCTTTATTATGTTGTTTTTTCGTCCTTCGAAGTGCATCAGTCAATATTTATTTTCGTTTTGTGTCTTTTGCTGTATTTACTTGCCAATGGGAGTAAACTAAAAACGTTATGTATATAACAAATCAAGGAGTATCAGTATCATTGCTCAGTGAAATGTTCACTGAACAGAATGAATACTGAGAAAATCGATATGATATAAATGAATGTTACATTTTTTTTTTATCTATTTGCAAATTGAAATGGAATTTGAAATTGGGAAAATTTTATGTGAAAATATTATTTGTTTTCTTCTGAAGCAAACTGTAAATGAAAAATGGATTCAAAAAAGATGTTACTGTAAAAAGTAATGCAAAAATAATTTAAATACAGCTTACCTTATTGAAGGAAATTCTCAACTACGTTCATTAAACCCAAAAAAATGTTTCACAAATTCCAGTTTCAAATTAAACGAGGACTTTGCACTTTCAACGAATCACTAAAAAATCACTCGACCTGCAGGACTCCAATAAATTAAAAGCCATCCTGCAAAAGTCTTAAAACTTGCGAAGCAGGATCTCGAAGAAAATTAACAAAAGCAAAGAAAACGAAGGGAGTAGTTTGCCAGGACATTTAATTTCGCACTACTAGCAGCCGTCACAAAAGTTTTCATTTTTAAATAATTTCTTTTTTCAAAAAATTATTTCCATCCTTTACAATATACTTTGTTTCTTCTTGATTTTTGTGTTATCATTAAATTTGTTGCTCTTGAAAAAATTTGCTTAAACAATGGAAAATGCATTTTGTAAATCTAACACAAATATCGCTTTGCAAACAACAATTAATTATTGAAGTACAACATTCTGATTTGTAGAATTATCGAGGATGAACCATAGACGCTTTTCGCATTATAATTAGGTATAAAACATGTTGGGAATGTATTCTTCTTGCTTCGAATTCGTCAACAAAGTTCACAGAACATTTGGGGAATGGTTTAATAGATGATGTCCCCATAACCCAACGTCGAATCCTGCCAATAACCCAAACCACATGTTCTTCACAAAGCTCGTTAAATGTATTAACAATTTCTTTATTTGAGATCTGCAAATAAGTTAAATGAGAGCGTATCGATTTCATCAGCAGACATGTTATATAACCAACTGTTGCCTATAGCCAGAGATTACTCCAAATACCCTTATGACCTTGTAGTACACATGGGAGTTTTATATAGAGGCTTCTTGTTTTTCACGTAGTATCCTTAAAAAACATAGGCAACTATAAAGCAGGTTCTGTAGGATGAGTTCTAGGATTATCGTCGCCGCGGTTAAGAACGGTGTTAAATGCTCTTAAGGACAGTAAAAACATCAGTCTCTTGGCGCCCCTTTCATATGGCAACTTTCCCACGCTAAATTCATTTCTGCGATGGTGCCAAAAGCTTTCTAAATAAGGGTTAAACCACATATGATGATACAGAAACTTACATTTAGGCTGATATTAGTTACAAACTCTAAACTAAATAAAACATTTTTACTTTTATCTCAATCTAGGAAGACCCGATGTCATTCTTTATTTAGTCTAAAAGAAAAATGAGGGAAAATTTCTAATCAATCCTTATTTTTATTCCAATATTTTATATTATGTAGAATCCTTTGATTATTATCCTTGCACATATTTCTCCAGGTGGTCAGGTGGAAACTTTGAGTAATTAATAATTTTTGATTGACGTAACAAGTATAAAAATGATTTAGAATTAAACACGTTATACAGAATAAAATTTATTATATAAAGTAAAAAAAATAGCACAGTGTATTTATTGCGGAAAATAATACTAAAAATAAATAGCAATTCAAAAGTACATAATCACGCTAGCCATCCAGCGAATTGGTGCTTTCGCTTAAATAATTAATTCCTTTCGTTCCTGCATCATAAATAACTACCGAGTGCAATAAATATAATTGGTTTTTTTTTTTTTTTTTTATACCTAACTCGTAAATATAATATTACGTTAAAGTTAAAATGTGATAACAAAGATCAGACCGGCAATGGTTTAAGAATTTTTTATGTTTGCTGTTATTCTTTATATTTATTTTCTAATTTCTTTAGTTTATTAAAGTGCTTTGAGAAAATAAAGTTAATGCAATAACAGATGTTGTTTTTTTAAATGAATGGAATCTTTATTTCCTTAGTAGATCTTATAATTTATAAAAAAAAAATTGTTGGTGCGCAAGATTGTTTGGTTTCAAAGCTTTGTTTATTTATTGCAATAATTGCATATTCACGATATAAATGAACACGAATTGAATCTACAATATTCCAACTGTTTGCTCAATATATTTATTTATTTTATAGTTTATGGAGTTTCTGTTAAAATTTTTTAATATTGTTTGAGATAAAAATATACTAATTTAGTGAATTTGTTTCAAATACCTCTAGTATAGTTTCAAAAGTGTAAAATACGTCATTATCAACGGACAATGTTTATTTTTTCAAGTTAAACAATGTTTGTTATTTTATTTGTTTATTTGTATAATTATTTTGGTTTTGAAGATCATCGTTTATGAATAAAACACAATATAAAATTAAATGCAATTTGAGTGGTCTATTATAAAATGAATTTTCCACACTCTTGCTTGTTTTTAGTGTGTTTCGTATTTATTAAATTAATTAAAAACAATTTTTAAAATATATGAGCCATTTGTTTGGAATTAATAAATAAAATTATAAATATTTAAGGACAAACACATATTTGGTTATTCAATAATAATTATAAATAGGACAGATACATAATTCGCGTAAGATCGCGTACCACTTTTATTTTTCCATAATAGCAAACCGTTATAAGCGTATACAATAATTAAAATATTTTAAAATTTTTTATATCTTAAATAAATATGTAACTAGTTTTTCGTTGATTAAATTTTGTTTTAAAACTTATGAACAAATATTTTGCGATATTTTATCTTTAATTTTTCTTAAATATAAATAAATTTCAATAATAATTCGGTCATTTATTCAACCATAATAATTCATTGTCCTAGAATATCTCTAACAATCAAAAGGCTCTAAGCAACTTTTGATTTAAAGCAGTGAATTATTGCAAATCAATTGTCTATTATATTGTTGCAAAACGGCTCATATATAATTGTATAAAATCCCATGTGGTTTTGACTTACGTCAATAAAAATTACAGCCGCATTTTAAGCAAACAGAAAATGTAGATGATATATAATAATCATTTTAAATTTTATTGAATTTTTTTTCGAAATATACATAATTTACTTCGCACATAAAAAATATAATTGTGTGATTTTCTTCTGCATGATGATTAATGAATTTGGCATGCTTTTTAACCGATGTTACGAGAGTTGATATTTGGAATTGGCAACATATGTATCTTACCGCAATGACGGCAAGGTTTAATCTTGACCAATGATGACTTGGATGACTTGGTCAACGTGCCCGAAGGAGTATTGGGCTTTTGTCCCAATGAAGAAGAATGTGTCGGGCTTGATAAACGACAACAATTCTTGTCTGACGGTGTTGAAGGTTCCTTTTCTTGACATTGTTCAGGACAATCAGAATAATTCTTGACCAAACATCGAATATATTCTATGAGTTTGCGTTGCTCTTCAGAATTCTTATTATCTGGACTAGGGTCATGGTAATTGTATTCAGAATCAAATTTATCAAAGGATAAGATAGGGTTTGCTTTCCAACAAGCCATATCCTTGTCCCATAAAGTATATTCCTTACAGCCCCAAGTAGTAGGGGGCACCTTGTAAGGAATATACTTTTTCTTCTTAAAAATTGGTTTCATGCGATACGTTGACCAAGATCTATCGCGATATAATTTTCTCTGAATTGTCAGGGTATGAATTTCTGATGGCATGAATTGTTCTTCCTATAGTTGGTTGTTTAAAAAAGAATAAATGTTAGTAAAAAAAGCGAGATTTCACATGGAATTCAGTGGTAAAGTTTACGTAGTACAAACTCGATTTTCCGTTTACATCTCATTCCGCATTGTCAATTTTCCAGATTTGATTGTTTAAAAAACGTATCAACATATCAACGATTGTTAATAGTTGTTATTCAAATATAATACATTTGTAAAGTCAATTGTCTAAAACAATGATGGGAAATCTTTCGGAACAATAATACGAGAGATAAGAAATTAAAGTTTAGCATACTAAATTTCTTCCCAATTAATTAAGTAAACAGGAAACGGAACGATCACGGGAAAATCGAGTTTACACTCTAAATTTATCATCTTAATTTTGAGACATTACTGGGTTAGTAGAAGGAAGTTGTCCACCGCGAACTCCAACAATATGTCCTTGTCCAGCGCGAATAGGTTTTGCTGTAAAATGTGTTGTACCATAATCACATTTCCATTCGATATTGATAAAATGTTATTTTTGTATTTACCTATTTGTGCCTGTGGGCCACGTCTTGCTAAATTTTTCTGTCGTACAGCTTCCTTAATTCTATCCACTTCATATTGATAACGTTTTCTATCCCTCATAGCACCCTCTTTAGCCTCCTTGAGTGCTGTCTCTAGTGCCTTAACACGTTCCATTGTTGTTCGTAATCTTTTTTCCAACTTTGGAAGTTCACATCGAAGATCAGCATTATCACGTACAAGCTGCTTGTGCACTTTTGTTAATTGTTCTAAATTATTTTCCAAAAATGAAATTTTCTGTTTCTGTGCAAGTGATCCACCATCATCTTCGTTATCTTCAGCAGTGAGAGATTTTTTGATTCGTGCCTTTAAAAAAAATATATTGAACAAAAGATAAAACAATAATCACAAAAATAATCCAGATAACAAAAAATTGTTTTTTTTTTTAATGGTTTTGTTGAAGTTTAATACCTGCAAATCTTGAACAAATAATTTTCGTAAATTGTGCAATGTTTGCAATTCCTTGGACACTGTATCTTCCAATCCTTTCAAATCTTTACGTGCTTGTTCTCGTCGCTCATTTGTAATTCTATAAAAAAATTGGGAATATAAAGAAAAATGCAAAAATAAGAAAATTAAATTATAAATTATATAGAAAATAAATTATAATTCAATTAAATTATAATTAAAAATAAGCTTTTAGACCCACTACTAAGGAAATGTTAGTGGATGAATTGAGAACATGTGTTTCGTTTCAAATACATTTTTATTAACAGGCTCTTCTAGAATTATATTTACAACAAAACTGTTTTGTAAATATGCAAAAGAGAATGCAAGAACTCGAGAAATATGTTCAATGAGATATTGCTGGAATTGTGCTTCTTTGTACAATATTGTTTGTATACATTGTAATAGAGTGGTTGGGGGGGAGTGAATAGCAAAAGAACACATGTTCCCACTGCAATATAACTTTGCAAGACTTGAGCCGTGTAGGCTATGATTAACAATATAATTCCTTGTTCGTCTTTGGGAGTACAAATCGCCAAGTAAGCAACACAAAGAGGGAATTTATTTTGTTCATATTTTGCTTTGCTAATACTTTGGACACAGCCAAATAAAGCTTAATCACTGGATAAGCAGCCTACAGCACTATTAAATACTGTGGACATTGATGTGTTAGAAGCACCATCGCTAATGACAATAATAAGTGCAACTGCAAAGTAGGCAGAGCAGACAGGAACACCGATAGGAACTTGTGACTGCGACTGCAGCTCTTCTCCCCGATAACACCGAAACATTGGGTTCGTGAATTTAGAAAATTTTTTCGCATTTTGTGAATATCGTATTTGCCCAAGAGGCTGTTGTTCAACGAGAAACAGTTAACGTTAGTTAGAATTGGGATGTTAGGTGGGTCGATTGCGTGGAATTTGTGGATTTTCCACGTATTTAATTGTTCTGACTGAAATACTGACATGATCTCTTGTAGTTTAGCTGATTTTTCTGCCTCTTCCTGCTTCAATTTCTCGTAGTCAGCCGACATTTGTTGGTGAGTCAATGCATACTTTTGATTGATGCTGAAATCAATGTTTTATGTTAGAAATAATTAACTTTCGACCATTTACAAAATATTATCTTACTCTTTAAGTTCATTCATAGCTTCCTGCTTAGCAGAGATCTCATCACGTAATTCGGCAACTTGTTTTGTATGAGCATCACGAAGTTCATCCATTTGACTGTCAAACATTGCCCGCAATTGTTCGGCTTTTTGTTTTTGCTCAGCATTAACAGCGGATACATGTTCGGCTGCCTTCAGTTTAGCGCATTCTTCCCTCAATGAGTCGATTTGCTCCTCCAGTGTTCGTTTCTTATTCTCAGCTTCTCTCATGGACTCCTGCAAAACAATTATTACAATATAAAATGATTATCAAACACCGGCAAAGCGAAGCAAGTACAAACCTGTAGAGATTTCATCCTAGCTTCGTGTTGAGAAATCAGCAATCGACATTCACCCAAATCTTTCTCATACTCTGAAACTTTTTTATTTGAATCGGTTTGTTGGATTTCCAAATTTTGACATCTCTGTGCAATATTTTTCGCTTCGGATTTCATTTTGCTTATGTAGAGTCGAGCAACTGTGAATTCTTCTTCAAGTTTTCCAACTGAATCTGATGTATTCATCTTTATATCACAGGTACTGTCTGTACATAATGCTTGTCCAACTTCGGACAGATCACGAAGCAAATTCGACAACATTTCGGTGATTCGTTTCTTTTGGTGCGCAGACATGTCTCGCAACTGTTGAAAATCGGATAATGTTGAGTTGAGAAAAGCTTGCTTCTGTTGTAGCTCGTCATTTAATGCGTCAATGTCCTTATTCTTTGTGTCAATCTCTTGTGATTTCTGATCGTAATTAACAGCAAGTTCTTCTAGTGCTTGCAAAACTTCCTTAACTTCCTCCTTAGCACTTTCATTCTCTTGCTGTATTCTGGTCATTTCCGATTGCAGTGCTTCATACTCCCGTCGGGCGTTTGCAATCAACTCTTCCTGGTCCATAATTTGATCCTTCAATTTTTCAACATACTGACTTTGTTGATTGATTTCCTCATCCTTGTCGTCCAGCTGCTGATACAATCGTTCGCGTTCCTGTTCCAGTCGAGCTCGTTCATCACTGCTTATCGAACCAATCATTGTCGTTAAGCCACTTGGCGTTGCTGGAACAGGAGCGATTTCTTTCTCGGGTTCGGGGAAAATTGGTGTACTCGCTTCCATGATCTCCTGCAGGTTAATCTGAAAATTTTATAAATGATGATTAAATATAATCAATAATTGGCTTCCTGATGATCATTACCTGTTCTTCTAAGTTGACTGTTTCTCCTGCACGCCATCTCGCTAATTCAGTTTCCAATTTTTCAACTTTTCCCTTTAGTCGGGCATTCTTCTCCTTTTCCTTTTCATATCGGCGCTTCCACTCTTCAGCGGTCAATTCCTCGTTAACACAAACAACATTCTTCACTGTCTTTGCACGTCGTCCAAATTCCAGTGTGGACTTGGTTTCAGCCTCATTGAAACTAGCTGGAGAGCAGCAAATCACAATGGTTGTGCGCGCATTACCTCCCAATGATTCCTGTAGAATTCTAGTTAATTTTGAATCACGATACGGAATATGAGTTTTATTTCCATCGGCAAGTGCTGATATAACATTTCCCAGAGCTGATAGTGATTTATTAATATTTTTTGCTTCATCTAACACAGTTCCTTCAGCTCCAGTTTTAGACACCTTTTCTGATCCAGCCAAGTCAACCAGATACAGCTTGCCGGAGAGTTTCTTCTGGTTCTCCAAGTTCTCTTGCTTAACATTAATTAAAAATACTGAGTGTGAACGAGATGAGTGTTCATTCATATCTGGAAAATTAAATTGTTTTTATCAAGTAACAAACTGAAATTGTTGTTTAATGTTACTTGTAACAGCAATGTGTCTATTTGCTTTCCCTTCCTCAATAACTTCAAATACGTCTTCAGGACTGGAAACAAATCGTTCCGTAGCACCCTTTACGTAAGGTACACGATTTTTGTCCTCATGCACGCTCAAATTAACTTTGGATACATCCAATAGATCCCGTATTTTGTCCATGTAGATTTCATAGTAAGACACCTTGATGTGAAACTCCAGATTCATTTCCATTGTGTAGATGTGATTGAAGATGTCGTTGACAATACGAGGGATTATACCCTGTTTTGTGGGATCGCCGATAACACCTTCCATGGTGTGGGTTTTGCCAGAAGATGTCTGACCATAGGCAAAGATTGTTCCATTGTAACCGGCAAGAACGTCGGAAACAATCGACTTAGCGGCCTCATTGTACACCTTCTCCTGTGATGCATTCGGCTTGAAAACCTTATCGAACAGATAAACTTTACCCTGAAATTATTTTATTTTACTGTTATTCTGGATGAACTTGTTTTTGGGTATTATGGGATAACCCGAGGGGATGCGCGTTTTGTTCATGATGAATACAAGTTGGCAATAGAAACAGAAACAAGGATTATGTTATATAATCCTCACTTCTAAAAAAATAGGATTGGAGCGGAAGATGATAGCTCGGGGGTGCTCCAATTAAAGTTACTAATCACTGGCTTAGAACAGGCAGCAGAGAGGACTGCAGGAGTCAGCAGCCACCCGGGGAAACGGATGGATGTCTGTTGTGCTCACAATGAGGATGAAACAATTTGTCCGGTCGAAAAGGACCATACTTTAACCCTTTATAAATGTACACATCTCCAAGCCCTGAAGCTATTTTCATATAAATTTTTTCTGGATTTATTCGAGTATGATTTAATTTTTATTTATTTTTTTACTGACATGCTGAAGACAATGGAGCAATTAGGCATTCAGTGTAAATCTAGGACATAGTACTCAAGCCCATAGAGCAACTGGGCCTCTTCTGCAAGGAACCAAATTAGCAAAGCATAACTAAAGCAGAGCACGCGGAATGAGAGGACATAATTGTTATTGATTAACTGCTGTGGCTCGGAATGATTACATAGTCTCATTATTAGCTCATTTAAATCAGAAAATTGAATTTCTCCGTGATATGACTCATTTCATCGCACACACACGCTTCCGCTCAAGAAAAAATCATGTTAAATGAACAAAAAGAAAAAAAAATTTTTTTTCCTCAATGGCAATCAAGTGGAAATTCAAATGAAAAGAAAAACAAAATTTGCCTCCCTTACTTATCATCTGATGGATAATCATTGATTTTTTTTCAGGTGAAATTCAATATATCCAAATGGAAACACTTACAGCTATAGTAATGCAATTCTCCTCGGTGCTATTTGGAAATTTTACAATAAATTTTGAGCCAGCCTTTTCTTCGCTGTCATTCAGGGGCCTGAATCGGCAAACAACTTTTATGCTGTCCTCGGCTGGTATTTCTCTTTCGGCAGACATTTTAATATAAAAAAATATAACACGGCAAGAAATTTGATCAAAATTCGATCACTGATTTATAATTTTGCAGATTATGTAAAACAAATCAAATAATAAACTTTGGTTGCAGATTTACTAATTTTCACAATTATTAATCACACTCAATTAATTCTAATATATTTAATTCAAAATCGCGTATTTAATTCATTGAAACTACTTAAAAACTCTCGCAAACATACTGCCTGGACAAGAAAAATTCCTCGAACGTAAAATCACACGGCCATCTTGTTAATGGGTGCAGAACTCTACCAACCAACAAGTCAAGTTCAATTTTCAGAATTCAGCTATTTATAAGCCATGGCGAAACCGAGAGAGGGGTTTTCAGCAGTTTGCTTCGATCTGAAAGTATTGTTAAGGGAGTTTTCATTTTACAGTAATTTTTGACATATAAAATTATTATAAGTTTTTCTAATTCAGCCTCAAAAAATATCTAAAATAAATTTAAATATATTGTGAAATAGTTTTATAAAATATATATTCTTTGAATTGAAATAAAATGACAGATTTATAAAGTATAACTAATTTAATAGTAGAACAAACTGCGCGAAAGTAAATTGCACGAAAAATACAACACATCGAAACTTCAATGTCAATCATCAAAGAATCACCGTTTGAGTGCGCCTGGTAGTTTGTGTTATTGTTGTTGTTTATGATCCTTTTAATTTTATACTAAAACTTTGTGGAGGCTGGACGTGTTTTTGTTTAAGAAAAAGATTTTGCTGTGAATCGTGACTACTAAAAATGGCAGACGAATCGGATGAAGAAAAAGCTGCTAATGGATATGCGTTACTAACATGTCTGATGGGAATTGTGAAACAGTGCCAGGAAAGATTTGTAGGCAAGGCCGAAATGGCTACGGAGAAAGATCCGTTAGTGAGGACATTGTGCAAAAAATTGCAACAGGTACTTAGCTATGGTCTCAAATCGAAATCTAGTCTTTCTATGTTGAAAAATGTGCACGACATCGTATATGGAAATGACACTTTCGAGTTTTGGGATTTTTGTGAGAAGCATTTAACAGCAACTGAAATTCACCGATTCAGTACAATTAAAAATGTGAGTATTTCCTTCTACCGACAGGGAAGCGTTGTTTTATTGTAGTTTTATACATCCTTGTAGGTTTCCACGAAACGGGCTAAGATGTGTGCGTTGATTGAGTCAGCATTGAATGAGCGTGCCTTATCTAGATATTTTTCAATGTGGATAGGGGATGCTGGAATTACGTCTTACTTCGAGCCTTGGTCATTGCTGGTTAATGCAGAGGCTACAAATTTGCTACCATCGATTGCCTCTGGCTTAGCAACAATCTTGTTTGCTATTTCGATTGGTAGCACTTATGAAGATAATTCTAAAGCACTGAAAAAAGAGCCTATAATACATGTGCCGGCTCCAACAGGTGTACCTAAACGAGTTAGAGCTATACAAAGAGAAATTCTATCGCCGGACAACAATGAGCCGGTAGCAGGCCCGAGTAGGCCTAGTGGGAGTAATGTGCCTGATGTGAACCATTTCCTAAGCGTGCTTTCTGCGAATTCTTCGCCTGAAATCAACAAGGAAAATGTTGGAATTGAACGGGAATGCGACACTTCTGAAGTAGAAGTTATAGACCTCAACACTCCTTCTAAAATAGGCATGAGAGAAATCGACACTTCTGAAGTGGAATCTCCCTCGACAGTGTACTATATGCCAAACACCTTTGAAGGAAGTGATATGGAATCCAACTCTTCTCCAAGAGTGAACTACATGGCACTCGAAGTAAACCAAATTGAATCCAACCCACCTCCGGGGATGAACTTCATGCTATTAAACGATCCTCCTATGGAAAACTATTTGCCATCCAATCCCCGTCCGCAAATGAGCGAGGAATATAATTATCCTTCCGTACTCATAAACTACCACACAAGATTCACTCCTTCTCCGGAGATGAACGTCATGGACCAAAACGCGATGCCGGACAATATTTCTCTCAGCTCTTCAAACTCAGGCAGGATCGATCTCTTAAATGCACCGGCAAATGATGCAGAGTACAACTCAAACCAACACAACATTCCTCAGGAAAACAATTTTCCAGATTTCAATCCGTACGTAACCAAAACCTTGAAAAGGAAAATTTTCATTCATACTTGAAATTCCAGGGAGAACATCAGTCTGCGGAATTATATTGATACGAGGAAGGGAAACATTAAGTTTGCAGTCACGATACCAGGAATGAATTTAATGCAGCCGCAGAGGTTTATGAAGAGCTACTATGTGTATACGATCGTTGTCCGATTCATTGTCGGACCGCCCATTAATGTGGCTAAGCGATACAGCGAATTCCGTGCTCTTCATACGGCCTTGAAGAGGACCTCATACGACATCAACTCACTTGACTTTCCTCCGAAGAACCTCTTCGGGATAAAGGTGAGGAAGGGTTAAAATATTGCTGAAATATTTTTGTTTAATGATACTGTACTGCTTAGAGCGCATCCTTCTACGAAGATCGTCGAAGCAGACTGGAATGTTACTTGCGCAGCGTGTTGACCTTACTACCGGAAACAGCATCGTGCACAGTGAAGGAGGACATGGAGACGTCGTTTCCCTTCCTCAGGACGGATTTTCGGAAATAAATATACAGTTTTCCGTACTAAACGTATTATTTTGTAAACACATTGTGAATAAATGTATATAATAAATTTATGAGTTTCTGATTCCCAAAGCTTGCTCCAATTCGGCACGCTTCTGATTAACCTTGGTGAAGAAGTAGCGGGAGACTGCCTCCTGGGTCCACGGCTGGTAGTAGAACTCTGCGCGTCTCTCTTCCTCCGGATTACCCACCACATCGGTCATTGTCTGGAAAATGATAATTTAATAATAACGATACTTTTCGCTGGTAGCTGCTTACCTTTAAATCCCTCGTCTGACTGACGATCCATCGCTGGATGAATGTTTGTGGATCCTTCGCGAAGCTGAGGAAGAATTCTCGATTGGTTTTCAGCTGATTAATCGTGTCGACTGTTTCATGGATCTTCGCGTCCAATCCCTGGATCTCCTGTTGACTGGCGGTGCTCATGAGAAAGTTGTTCATTTGATTCTTAAGGGTGTCGTCCACCTCGACGTCGATATCGTAGCACGCCGTTTGCTTGTTTTCTGCTCCGCTTTCAATGAAGTGATTGATTACGATCGGATCTGGTGGATGGAGCAACGGATTCAGACGCTGTGGAATTTCGGCGAACTTCATTCTGGGGCATCCGAAAATTTGCTCCAAATATTTGTCACAGTTTATGTACTCACGCTCATGAGCATCCTGAAGCTTGTGCGTCTTTATGTACTGCCACAAGGCGCTGATGATCACCGGCCGAGTTTGGGTGTGTACACCCAACAGACGGGCAAGTCGTGGATCCAACTTGAATTGCAGCGGTTGGTAATCCAACAGCAACAGAATTGTGCAACGAACATTACGATCTCCCGGTCTTTTCACCTGGAACCCGTCCGTTTCCTGAGTGGTGTGCGTTCTATGCCACTCAACCAGGTGGTTGTCTGGCCCGTAGAGCTCCTTGTCCAACTCGATCACCAGCGACTTGAAGAAACTAGAGAATTTCCTCTTAATTTTGTTTGGATCGTTCTTCGAGTCCTCCAGCAGTCTGCCTTCAACTCGCAGCTCCCAGGATGCTACCGAACCGTCCGCATTTTCGGATCCATCGCCAGTTGGCTCCTTGCTTGGATAAAATGTATTCGAAATGAAAATGCGCAGCTTCCTCTTCTGCTTCATTGGCCGCTTCAACGCTTCCTGGATATCAAGTCGCTTTCTCATTATAGTCGCATCCAGCTTCCTCTCAAACGTCAAGAGGTCCATGTATGCCTGCGATTCTGGCACTAAATCCCTCACTTTTTGTGGCAGAATCTTATCGGCCAGTTTCTTTTTCTTTTTCGCATTCCCATAATCACTTTTAGCTGATGGATTATTCATGTTCCGTGAATCCTGAGAGCGTTTACCACCCGCCCCAGTTCCGCTTCCACGCAAGCCACTCTGGAATCCGGGTTGCGATGAACGCTGATGCATGTTAGTTGCTCCTGGTGATGGTGCATTGCTCACTTGCTGTGGAGGTGTAAAACCTCGTTGCTGTGAATTAAACTAAAAAATACCATAAATAAAAAAATTATTGATTTACAACAATAGTTACCGGAAAATTTCCTCCAGAATACGGACGCATACTTGTGGGAGTTTGAGGCGCTTGATATCTTTGGGGTGCTGGACCCGGCGGGGGTGCCGGGCTCGTTGCTGCAAATCTTTGAGCCATTTCGCCGAAATAAAATAGTAGTCAACACTATATTTTAGAATTATTATTGAAAAATAAAGCAAGAAACTCGGAAACTTTCAGTCAAAGTATCATCGACATTGACACTAACAAGCATTCTTCTTCTTTTTTAAAAGCATCTTATCGAGTGTAGTTATCAAAGGTAACAAAGATTATTTTTCATACAGATAATTTCACCTTTGGTTTTAAACTCTTAACAAAAATAAAATCAGAAGTTCAATTCCAGTTTTCTGATCAATTAGGAATTTATAATATTACTTATGATATAAATAATGTAGTTATTGAATCTTGTGAAAGGCAATAATCATGAGTATGGTGTTTGACCGCCAGGGGTATTCAGCTATTAAAACGGTTGCAAATTCACCATCTACCGGTGAAACTGTAAATCCGCAACAAATTATTTGAAAAACGTAAAAAAGAGTGTTTGTTTTATTTATGTATATCCCTAATTTGGCCATTATATTCCGTTTTTTTTTAGTAATTTAATATTTTAAAGCAAAATACTTTGTGTTTGTTTTATTTATGTATATCCCTAATTTGGCCATTATATTCCGTTTTTTTTAGTAATTTAATATTTTAAAGCAAAATACTTTGTGTTTGTTTTATTTATGTATATCCCTTATTTGGCCATTATATTCCGTTTTTTTAGTAATTTAATATTTTAAAGCAAAATACTTTGTTTATATGAATGCCATCAAATCTTTATTCCAGAAAAATAAACGATAATTAATTTATGTTTGTAATTAAATGAGAAAATAGTAACATTAACAACACTTTACAACTGCTATGTGTAATAATTTTATTTAAAACTTTTATACATCTCTTAAATGAATACAAAACTCTTAAATCTTACGAAATTTAACACTTTTTTGCGGTTATGTACAATTTGCATTTAAATATTGCAAAACGATTACCTAATAAACAAATTTTCTTTTTGCCAATCTTATAATTACGATAAAACAATTGAGTTTCTGAATTGACATAGTAATCAAAGAAGTCGTTGATATGTACACAGTGATAAGAACGCATTCGGTAGGAGAAGGGGACTTACGTGGAACTAGATCGTGGCGAACGAGCGCTAGTCATTGATAGTTGTTTGGAATTTTTTTGTAGTCAAATAAATGTAAAACCTTAAATTAGATTTGGACGAAAAATTCAATTTGTCCACTAACATAATCTGGCCGTAAAACATTACTCAGAATTAATAAATGATTTTTTTTAGAAATAACAGTCCGAAAATGAATAATACATCATCAATGAATATTAACTAAAAAGTGTTCTTAATTTTTACATTTTTACATATTACAGCTACGTTTTCATATTATTCTTAAAAGGTTTTGTACATGTAGCCCTACGATTGTTTAAGATTCGAAAAATTGACAATTGACAATTTATTAAAAATCCCAAGTTCTGTTTCAGTCAAGAATTCATAACATTCTAAGCGTTGTGTTAAAGACTTAAGCCTACGAAGATTACTGCCTAATTTCGTCACCAGATAAATACCAAATAAATCGAATATCGAGCTTACATACATTGTAGATGGCGCCCACTAACTAGGTGAGGGGGGACATTCCAATCCTGGATAGACGCAACTGCAGCGACTTTAATTACCGATCGTGTTCTCGTATAGTGCTTCCATATTTTTCCTTTCAGTGGGCATAACGGATATTTCTTGGATTCGATGTCGTAGTAATAGAAACGTTGGCACCTTTGAACGTTATACCTTCCTTTTTTTCTTGTTTCATTTTTTTTTTGTATTTTTTTTTTTTTTTTATTAGTTTTGTATAACAATATGACATCAAAGCACTATTCTAAATTGCTTATTCAAACGGCTTTTTGAATATTAATGGAGAAAATAGTGAAATTGTGGCCCTTATTTGAAGATAATACACAATACAGATGGATCGAAAAGCACAGAATGGGTTCGTGAAAACACGGTTACACAAAAAAATAAAAAAAAAAAGAAACAATTTCATGCCACATTACGGCTTAGTTCAAAGCACACTAAACACTGGCTTCTTGTTTGGTTTGGATATGCAAAAGCGGTAATTACCCAATAATGCCGTTCTCGCCATTGCATACCGTTTGAAGGACAGAATCCTACTGAAGTGATATCAATCCTTTAATATCCTACCCCAAAAATTGACGACCAACCTATAGTCCGATTGTACCGTACACTGGCAACCTTTCATCTTTTTAGTTAATTATTTTTTGTATGTTTTGTTTTTGGTTTTCTTTTTATACTTAGTACACGTACATTTTGCTACTTCACCCAAACAATAAGGCCACTTTGAAAGATATTACGTTCCTAAAATTGTTATTTAAGCATAAATGGTTCTGGGGAGGGATCTGCTTAGTTATACGTGGGTGGCCAGAGCACCCTTTTTTAAGTTGCCATTTGTTGGAAGTATGAATTGTCCCGAAGAGTTTGGCACAATTTGTTGAGACTGTGCCTGTTGCTGCTGCAGCTGCAGTTGCTGTTGCTGCACGGATTGGGCCATTAGTGTGCTGGAGGCGCTGAGACCGAGACCGCTGTTCATACCGCTATTTGTCTCAACGAGATTAATATTTGTTTTCGGCAAATTTCTTGTGACTTGATGATATGGCGGAGGTGCTGGAGTTGCTGATGGATTCGCAGTACTTGGTGGTGGTAAGGGTGGCAAAGATGTGTTCGAACTGCGCAGATATGGATTTCCGTAAGTGGCACTGTACCGAGGATCAATACTTAGACCGTTCTGGAGCAATTGCTGACCTGTTTTTATTTGAAATTTTTATAAAAATACTATTTCACTTGGAATTCACGGAAAATTTACCTAAAAGTCCATTTGATAATGGACTAAGATTTTTCTGGACAACATTTTGATGTTCCTTATCTTGATTCCCATCTCCACGATTTCGTGGTAGATTTAAGCTACCCGAAGGAATCTGACCATTTATTTGCGTTGATGATATCACGATTTGATTACTGTTTGATTTGTTAGCAATATTTGAACGGAAATTGCTTAAACTCTGCGGTGGTGGGCTATAATCTCTCAAAAAGTCTGTGTATGTCGTATAACTATCATTCTGATGTTCGCCTTCAGACGTTGGCTGAGACAATGTAGCAAAATTTCCAATGTAATCGCTCGAATACCTATAATAAATATATCAACAATAGTACTAGGTGTAACATTTTATATAATATCTTCATTTACCTAACACCATTGCCGATAGTTGATGTGTTCAAGACATTACTGCCTAGTCTTGTTGCAATGCTTCCAGTTCCGGAGCATGTTTCTGAATAATCAGGCTCACAGGAACTTCGGATGTCAACTTTGATGTCACTAATATTCGATGATCTATCACTTTCTTTGCATCCTTTCTCATTTGTATGATGCTCTGGAATGATGTCAGCTCGTGGAAGTTTTCTTTTACCACGTTTTATATATAAAATAATCATCATAATTGTCATCAAAATGATGGCTACTAGAGATACAGCACCAACAACGACCATCAACATTGGAAGACTTTCTGTTAACATTTAAAAAACAATATTAATGTGAAATAATTGTTTTCAAACAACATTAATTTCACTTACTTTGAGCAATAAACTCGATCTGTAGTGTATCGTTGCCATATTCATTAATGACAGTGCAATTGTAACGGCCAAAATGTTTCATTTGGCTTTCACGTATTATGAGTGTTGATTTAATACCTTTTGGAAGGGTTTCTTGTATCACGGAAAATTCTTGATCATTGTCAATGTCTATTTCATGTCCACTAAATGACCATACAACATGTTTTGCTTTCGGTACACTGAATGCACTGCAATCAATTTGTGCACTATCCCCAATAACACCGAATTGTACACGTTCGGATTTAATTGTTGGCGGACGTTTCAAGTAAACAGTGGCTTCTGCTTCAATCTCTGGAAAACCTACTACACTAGCTTTACAGTAATACTGACCAATTGTCTCTGAAGTGACTGTTATCGTCAAATTTGGTGATGTACCAATTACCTAAAATGAGAATGAATTAATCAATGAAATTTAATGATGTTAATTTTAATTACCTTTTCTGAGGATTCGTTAACCCACATTATATCAGCTGGTGGATTACCATCAACATCACAAGATAACGATACTGTGGATCCGATGTCAGCTTCGACGGATTTTGGATAGTGACGAAAGACAGGACCATCTGAATTTCATGTAAGAAATTTTCATTGATTTATTTCTCATCAATATTCAGATTTTACTCACAACTTATGTCTAAAGTTTCACTCTCTTCACTCTTCCCTACTGCATTATGCACTTCACATTTCACAATTGCATCGTGATATGTTCGGTTGACATTATGAATAATCTAAAAGGATTGTTTTGATTATTGAATTGTTAAAGAATAACTTAAGATACAACGCATACCATTTCTGTAGTATAATCGCCAATCATAAGCTTATCGTTGACATACCACTTATAACTAATATCATTGGGGTTTGCGTCTGCGTGGCAAGAGAGACGAACTTCGGCACCTTCTGGGATTCGGCCCCCCGCCAAGGCTCCACCGATTACAGAAACGGATACTTTTGGAGCATATTTTACCTAAAGATAATGAAAAACAATCATATTCTACTATATCTATTTCTAAGTCATCTTATGTACTCTACCTCGAGTAGAAGTTTTGCAGAACGGTATGTTCGATCTGCGGTGTTTTGTGCTTGACACGTAAAAGTTGTATTGTGATGCTCCTTTTTTGGCGTTAATTTTAAAATTGATTTCGCTGTATATCGCCTGGAGTCTGGAAGGGGTTCCTTAACGTATTCTATCCCTTTTGTAAGGACATTTCCTAGTCCATCAATCCACGTTATCTGTTTGACAAACATGATAATTATATAACAACGAAGTGGAACAATTTTTTTTTTTCTCATTTTACCTCTGCAGGTGGCTTTCCTCCGACGGATATGCACTCGAGTTCAATTTCTCTGTCCTCAGTTGTAACCAAATAATCTCCTTGGATTATTTTTGGTGCCTCTGGGGGAACGAGTACAGTTAACTTAGCAAATCTAGACCTAATTCCAGGTTGTCCTGTTTACATAAAAAAACGGTAATTATTGCATTTATTTACAAAAACAAGTAATTTGTAAGTTCACCTTTAGGGCCTGGTCCAACTTGGCATTGATATCTAGCATCATCATCAAGCATTACTGGGTAAACATCCAGCGAGAAGTCACCTGAGAAGATGAACAGAAATGAATTTTAAATGAATCTCAAACAATTATCGTTTCATGTTAATGTTAAATATTTTTGGAAAATTTTTTTCATTCATCCAATACAAGATTTGATTATGTAAATTCAAACTTCATCACAATTTTGTTTCCTTTAATAAAATTTTCTCATTAATTAATTCATTTCGGTTTGCGTTAAATAAAAAATTGTAGACATTGAAATTATTTCTTGCATCCTTTTTTTTTCTTTAATGTTTGATTTCATGCAAAATCATTTTGATTTTAGAACTTCGAAAATGACGACCAGTGACTCTGGGTAAAATCTTCATACCTTGCCACTAACAAAGCTTGGTTGTTTGTTTATTTTATTTGTTAACCATCCACTTAAATGATGCAATGTTAGTAAAGAAAAATGCGTATCAACGGTTTTCGTTGTGCTATCCGAAGTCAGAAGTCAGAATACGCGGAATATTGGATGCTGTTGCCGAGGAGTTTACCTCAATGCATGGAACGAGTGTTAATTGGGATGAAAACGAAAATGAAAAAAAGTAACGAACAATGTTCGACCACTTCAAAAATTCATCCTCCTGAAACGTATGCATTTATTCATCACGCCCTCAAAGAGGTCAAACATCATGAGTCATCGTGGGTTAATACTCTGCAGTGATTGCCGGAAGGTTTATTAAAAAGACAAGCATTATTTATTGTGTTTACAAACAAACTGTTTCATCAATCAACTGATAAATGCATACAGTTTTGAGAAACCACTTTAAATTTTCTAATGGTGTTTACATTGAAATTTGTTGATGGCAAAAGTGCAATTTGATATCAATATTAATCACTCACCTTCCTCATCACTACCAATCATAGAGTATCTTTCAAATCCGCTCAAGTTTCTGTGTTCGCCAAGTCCAAAGTCATCCTTTGTCCATTGCAGGGAGCCCTCCTTATCAATAACACGACATGGTAGTGTTACCCTTGAGCCAACGATTGCAGTCTGATCCTGTGGCTCCATGGCGAACCTTTGACCACTCGCGTGCTTATCACTGGACAATGTTGGCATTTTTCCAGCCTCTGCTATCCGCACCAGAATCAGTATAATTGGGAAAAATATTACTATATATGTTTTTCGTTGCTGCTTCATATTTTTAAATCGGTTTTGGTTTTCTAATTATTTCGTTAGAAAGCTAATCATCATCGGATGAAATCGCAACATTCTGTTTCTGCTTTTCACAATTCAAATGAGAGTTCTTATTGCTAGCGATGGAAATTAATTCATGGTGAATACTGAAAAGAAATAAATACAAGCATATTTTAATTATTTAATTATACTGTATGAACTAGAAATGATATCGTCAAACAAATGAAAAATATAATTTTTATTCATTTTTATGCTCAACATTCGTCATTCGATTGTGCGAAGTGTCCTCATTACCTTCCACATTTTAAATTGAGAGCAATTTTCTCTGCATTCACAAAAATTTATAAAAGAACATTTTGTATAAAAATAAATGAAGAGAAAACAACTGAAAAATTTTTTGCAGAAAGTCTGCATTTCATTCGCATTTTTCTGTGTACGATTTTAAGGCATGGGCGTCGTCAGAATACGGTTGGGAGAGACGCACTCACCACCCCCTACCGCTTATAAGAGAAAAAAAAAATTGTGAAGACTGACATATTTATAAAGAAATTCTTCGAAGATTTAAAAAAAATCATTTTCATCGTTAAAAAAAATACCCACGTACACACACAAATACACGTTCCTTTTGACTCTCCAGAAAATTTAGGTACAACAATTTATTTTGAAGAAAAAACCACTTTAACCGGATGTTGTTGAACACTCCCATAAAAATACTATATCTCTAACGTCTGGGATATCAACATAATGTAAATCTGTGTGAAAAAAGGATGCGGGTTTAGTCTTCCTTTTTTTTAGTAACAGAAAAATTCCATGGATAACTTAAGTTGTTATTAAAATTAAAATTACGAAAATTACAATGAAAAAACTGAATTGCTTATGTTGGCAAAAAACTCGAACTACACCAGCAAAGAAGGATGTAAGGAAAAAGTTGTAATATTCAGAACTCCTGGTTAACTACACATTCACACATATATGTGTACATTTATCAAGGAACTGTCGGGCTGTCACGTAAAGAAAAAATTTGCAAATATTTTAGCTCATATCCTTGTCCAAAATGGTAGATAATTTTGATCGCATATATTTTATATACTTCTGCTGATGTCCTTCAGTGTTTTTGTCCTGATTTTTTCTTGCTTTATTTTGTTGTGCATTTACAGATTGTTCAGAAATTGTGTACTATATTATTCCACTAAACAAGGAGCCGGGGATGAAATTCAGGGGAAACAAAACAGTATAAAATATAACAAATTATTAAGAAATGAATTCTTTATAAATATAATCACAGCTAATCAACAGAATTTTCCTCAAAATTTTATCATATTAAAAAATACGAAACGTATTATAATAAACTAACAAAGAACAATTCAAAATTTTGGAATCTAATTAATTGAATTAAAAATGTTTAATCATTGATTGAAGTACATAATTTGAAAATTAAGGAACAAAAATATAATCAAATTTTATTAATTTTGATTATCTGTCATTTACTGATTAATTTTTAATAACGTTTAAGTGTTGCTCTTAACCAAAATTATAATTTTTTAAAAAAAATAAAGAAATTACTGTAAATTATTGAACATTTTCCCAAGTGGATAGCAATTAAATGAAACATGATGGACAAATATAAAATCATCATAACAAATTAACACATTAACTGTCATAATTTAATTATTGAGAGCACTTCTCGCATCCAAATGATAAATTTTACAGCATATTGTTGTTGCTGTTGTTGTTTTATTTTTGTTTCAGATAACAGGAACACATTGTCCGGATGTGAGTGGCATGACAGTTAACGGTGTTCAAGGACAACACAAATTGAAAAGAGAAACTGTACTCGAGGCTACAGCAGGATATTAAATGTAGCGTGAGATGTGATAAGAAAAAATGTAATTGCAAACTTTCATTGGATGATGGCTGAAGGGGGTGGATAGGGGTGAGGGTGGGTATTCTAAAATAAAAACAGCAACATGAATGAATGGAAGTATGAAAGAAAAGCTTTTCTAGCACATTTGAAAATAAATTTAGAACTTGTATAACATCGCCAGAAATGGAAAAAGGACACAAGTTGTGTGGAATTTGTTTTGAACAAACATTTCATATTTTATCGAGAGCTCAAACACTGTGGAAATATGAATCAATTGGATACAGTTTAAATGTTGAATTTATTTCCTGTGATATAACGTGAGGGTCGTGATAAATTGATGTTTAAAAGGATGTCGTAATGTCAAATTAATAAAAATAATAAACAAACAAACAAACAAATAATACTCCTTTCTAGAAAATTAGAACAATAATAAAATGAGAAAAGCACGGAAACATGTTTATTTACTAAAATTAGTGTTTATTTTGTGATTAGATTTAAATTGTACAAAAAGGTAATAATGTTCTTAATTAATTGATTGAAATGGGTGCCATCAATAAATCTATTTATAAAAACTCTTTATGTACGAACAACAATATATTTATTTGTTACTGTTGTTTATCTAACTACATCAGAAGGAGGAAAATACAAAAAAAGGAAGGAGAAAACAGAAAAATCAGGGCAAGTTGAAAGGAATAATGTTCGTTGTTGTTTTTCCCTTGATATGATAAAGCTTCTGGAGAAGTCGACCTGAGATTACAATACTCAGTTTTTTTTTTTGTAATTGTCATTATTGTCAAGAAAAAATAAAAACTATTTGTGAAAAGCATTCGTTGAAGATTCTAAAAATAAAGAACACATTGTGTCTAGACATTTCTTACCAAAGCTTTCGTCTGAAGTGCGCACTTTTATTTCAATCAATATTTATGTAATATGCATTACTTAATTAAAATTTATGTTATTTAGGTTAAGAAATGTTTATTTATTATTTTATGTTAAACAAAAATTTTTGATGGCAAATCGATTAAGGTTGAATGGATGATTAAAATTCATTTATGATTCGAATTTTAGATTATTTTTATAAATAGTGACGTAGTGTTTTATAAGAAGTTCTCTTCTTCAAATTTATTGTTTAAGTAAAAACTTAAAAATTTATTGTAATTTAAATTAATAACATATTTAGAATTTAAAATTGCATAATTTTATTTTATTATCGAATAACTGAAATTTGTTTGCAAGGGAATGGTCTAGTGCAGCATCAACAACAACCGGTCTTTAAAATTTTGAATTTTTGCTTTTTTTTGAAATTTTAGTAGGTATTTATAAAACATTTCTTTTTGATAAAGTCTAGACAGAACGAATTAAGTATGTCATCGATTAAAAACAAATGTACTGCACTAAAAAAACCGAGTTTAAAAAATATTCCGGAATTTTGTAACACTGTAAAAGCCTTTAAGAGAATTTTACTGTTTTTTTGTAACTAAGTAGTTTTGTTAAAATTGTTACTAAACTTGCAAAAAATAACAAGAATACCTACAGAACAACTAAAGTTAATTGTTGGAACGGAATCAAAAACTAAACCAAAGTTCTTGGTTGTATTTTTGCAGTCATAGTCTATTCAAAATTTCAGTTTCTTTGGCTTACTTTTTGAGTTGTGGTTTTTAAATCAATTGGTAACAAACTTTTACTGATGTTCTAAATTCACTAAATATGAATTCAGTAAAAAAAATCATAAATAAATAAGGGGTAGAGCACGGGAACACTGGCACCGAAGAACACCGCATCCCGACATCCTATAACGAAAGTCTACAAGAAAATTCACCTTTTGCCCAGTTGCAAAGTTTGATGTATTATGTTTAAATAATATTTGCAAGTAATCAACAATATCTTTTGAAAGATGAACGCGAAGAAATCGTATAAGGAGCTGTGATTACATCTATTTTTCATTTCTGTATAATAAGTGTTTTAGAGAATAATGGAAGATGAGATGCCCAGAGTAATGTGAGGCACAAGCATGCATTAAGGATAATAACCATCCTTTGAATTTTGACATTTATTCTGTCGTCGACTTGATAAACATGTTTCTCGTGTTTTTTTTTTTTTCTTATTCTACTAATGTCATTTTCTATGCCAGAAACGAGAACTTTTCTAAACTCATCTCTTGAAAACTGACCTGGTTATTTTTTTTTTTATTACATATAGATATGTTTTTTTTCTTGACTTTGGTTTTTCTGTATAATATATAACAACTTTGAAAATGTGGTTTCGTTGCATTTAAAGCAACACATTTTAAATTAAAGTGACCACTATTTTTCACATAATTCTTAAACAATATTACCTGCATGGTTGTTGTCAGGACATTACTTAATGTACATTTGTAAAAAAAACACATATTTTGTCACCATAAAAAGTATGCAAATGTGTGTGTTTTTTATACGAAGTAATTTTCATGTTGAGATACTTTCGAGTCCTGCCGAAGTGCTTTTAAGGTAATTGTTATATGGCGGTAGGATCCTGGTTCGTATGCTTTTGCGTATTTTTTAAAGACTATAAAACAGAAATTCTCACACGGTTACTGAGAGAGAGAGAGAGAGAGAGAGAGAGAGAGAGAGAGAGAGAGAGAGAGAGAGAAAAAAAGAAGAATAAAATAATATAAAAAACACCATATAAAAGTTTCCTCGTTTTTCACAATGAAATTGTTCGAGATGACGAGTGTTTCATTCACCTGGATACGGTATTGTTCGAAAAAAAAATAATAATAAAAATTACACGTATTCAGATCTCGGGAGTCACGGATGAACTTAATTTCATCTGCTCCCACGTGACTTCCGCGATCGTCCACGGGGAATAAGGATGAATAAATATTATACAATATAAAATATATAAATATATTCACATACAGTTTTCCTCTTTTGTTATTGTTAACGATTAACGACTCGTTTGTGATAATAACTATTTATAACATTCAGTTTTTTTTGCAGTTGCTCTTGCTTCAATATAAAAATCAGAGGCATAAACCATTAAAAGTATGTATACGGCTGTTTTGATTTTTTTCTTCCCAAGAATCGAACCTGATTACAATACAAATAGTCAATTAACCAGCTAAACATATTTTCCATAGCCCCCCTCCGACCCCTTCATTTCACTTCATTCCATTATTCGTCGAGTGCGTTTAATTTATCCAGTGTCCTTTAAATAATGTCCAAACAAAAGTCACGGCTGACATAAGAATTCCGCATTAAAACTGTTCAAAGACCTCGCAATTTTAACCCGTCTTCGGTAACTCGTGGCAGCGGTTTGCAAACTCGCTAAAGGAAGAGGCTACAATAATTGCTTAGCTCCTTCAAATTACTCCATCATAGACCTGCAAAATGTTTCCTGTAACTCACATTGATGCATTGCTCGTCAGGTGAATTTTTAGCAGGACGAGACGGGATGGGAAGGGGATTGGTGGAGTGGTCTACAAAAAGCGAATATATATTATGCATGCATGTACACACGTTTTTTGTTGTTGTTGTTGTTTTTTTTATTTCGTCGTCGTTGGTGTATATTTTTCTTTTCTAACTGGGCTTGTGGAAAATGGCATACTATGCCCCACGGTTATAACAATAATATGTTGTAATAACAAAATGGGAAAAAGCGCTCCCTCCTAAATTTCCATATATGCAAATTAAGACAAGGCAGTAGGTATAGTGCCTTAAAAGGTTTTTCTAGCATTTGATCACATGTTGTGGGTAGGCACTATGCATTTGCAGTGAGTAGGTACTTAGTATGCTTCATCAACCACTCAGCTGTAGCTTTTAAGGACAATTAAATACAAGTTTACGTTCAAGCTATCTCCTTTTGCCAGTGCACGAGACATGTGTCTGTTGTATGGCTATTTGTTGTTGTTTTTTTAAGGTTGAAAATGTCCTGGGCTTTGTACTTTGTTATTTCAATAAGATGTTGAATTTCTCAGTTTTTAGCTCAAGAGGTTTTACGAGAGTCATTGACTGATTAAAAGCTTTTAAAATAATGGCGAAGTTCAATTTACTAGCTGAAAGCCTCTTGCACTCCAAAAAAAAAGAAGTAAAAATTCATGAACGATCAGGAAACGATGAAGAGTGGTCGGAGGAGGTGAAGAAGAGGGGGAAGGTGGTGATAGTTTCTCGAATTTAATATGACCGCTTTCGCTGAAATACACTTCAAGGAGTTGCGAATTACGTTAAGGATTTACGTGAGAGCAGTAAAAAACGACGAAATCCATTCGGAAACTTGCTATAGTTGTTGAATTTATTTTAATTTGTTTTAAGAGTCATTCACTGTTGGGAACTCCAAATTAAAGAAAATAACAACAACACTAACAACAACAAAACATTTGACGGTGAAAAAGCAAACAATCCTTTTAAAGGATTTCTGTCAAGCAACTCCTCGAACTTGATCGTCCTTTCACTAGTCAAAATGATTGCGTTCTTTAAAGCCATAATTAAAATGACAATGATAAAACAAACTTTATTTGTTCATCAGATTATTTATGAGATTGTTTTTTTGTAATGCTATTCATTTAAAGAGGATTTTAACTATTTTAATAGATTTAGTGTAGAAATGCAATTTTGAAAAACGGATTAAACTTTGCAAAGGAAATAGTTGCAATCAAGGCGGATGAATAAAACTTTCTAGAGAGAGGCAAGCATTTCATTTACTTCATCAAGCATCCAGAAATTTCTAGTCTACGATTCATAAATTACTAATGACTACATTTGTAATTAGGCCCAGTCTGAAGCAGTTCAACGACCGCTCTAAAAAAAAAACACCAATGATCGAAAGAGTGTCACAAATAATCGTCAGGGAATTTTTGTAAATTGGTTTGACTTCAACATTTTCTCATTGCGAGAAATTTTTCAACAACTTTCTGGATCAGTGTTGATAATTCGAGAAGGATGAGAACATTGCAATTGAAGTAATAAGTATTGCGATAAGACGTCGAAAATGAATTTTGTTATTTTTTTTTTATTTATTTATGTTTTTGAGCGACGAAGACACATGGCCTGAGCGGAATTCCTCCCCTTTTGATAACACTTTATGGTCATCCAAATAAAATGGGTGGATGTTCTATATTTATAGATTGCCAGAAATTGTTGGATCGGTAAACGTGGTAGAGGGAATTGATAAAAGTGGTGGGGGAGGACTTATAGTACATGTGTCGGTAGATATTATCTAATTCAAAGTAGGCGGTTTCTGGAGCAGAATATATAAGTCACGAAAAAAATTAAATAACAGTTGTAGAATGTGGCTGTTTTGCTAGTCTTACTTTTTTTCCCTGGTGGTCCAGATTAGACGACGGTTTGTGCGGTTAGCGTGAGTTGCGGGGCAAGGGAAATTATATAAAAGCCGTCCGGGACCAAAAGCCACCAGTAGGCAATGTGTTATTCTGTCCTTGGAGTGATGCTGAAGAAAACTTTCGAAACAGAGCGATGGAGTGGCCCCAAGCGCCAGCAGAAATGAAAGCCGGAACGCGGGCGGGCAAAGCTGGATTGGGAGATGGAAGGGAGGACGATGTGCTTGCATTCCACTGACATAATACTTGAAGTTATCTCTGGTGCAGGTCACAGATAACCTTGCAGGGATCTCGACGCCTATTTCTATGTATTTTTTATTTCTACTTTTTCAAATTCTAATTATCACGCGGGGACGACGATGCTTGATTGAGCACTTTTAATCATTTTACAAAGTCCTTCGGATGGGAATCCACAATCCAACTGCATTAAGATAAATTACAGCGAGCGCAACAGATACAGGTAAAGATAAAATTGTTACGTTTTCGTATTTTTTTTTTTAAATGCAGGCAAATATTAAAATTATCTTACAATAATTAGGTTAATAGAGGCATTTAGTGAAACAGGAAAATTTTCAGTTTAACTCGATTCGTAAAGGAATGAAAATGCCATTAGGAAAATTGTGGATTTAGTATTTTCTCTTATTTTTTTTAAGTATTGTTCATCACTCAATTTTACAATCCTGGATAAAGTGGAGTAATAATTTCATGGAAAAGGTTTGAAATATTTTTGTAAGCCAGAATTGCCCTAATCAAATTGAAATAACAATTCTATGTCCACATTTAAATGCATTATTACCGTTAGTTTGTTTTTAATTAATTGCTTATTTTCCGCATCTTTTATTTATTGCAATTCTCACTGCATATTTGTTTTTATTGGCATTGTAAATTATATTAGACATCTCCTAATCCAATGATGAATTTAATTAATAGATATGAAATCATTAAAAAAAACATATAAAACTTATTTATTATTGAATTTCATTATTACAATTGCAAACTAATTTTCGATAATGGTAACATTTTAATCCTAACTACTCGAATTTAATTGTCAAAAGATAAACAAAATAAAACAAATAAATTTTATCCAATTTGGTCAAAAGATCAAAGTAACCAGTTCACAGGAAGTGAAAAAGGGGTATCCCCTGCCACCAGCAGACTAATTGACCTAAAGCACTGTGATGCTGGGTTATTTCAGAGGGATTCAACTGAAGGATCATTTCACTTGAATTCGAAATTTCATCTTTGAACTGCAATGGAAAAGAATTTCAATTTTGCATGTTTCTTGGTTTCGGATATTGAAAGGATTAATTTTGGAATGTGTTTGTCACATTGAGGCAAGGAATTCTTCCTTTTCAACGTCTGCGTACGACATAAAATATTTATTGCATGAAAAATAATAAAAAAAGAAATGTTTTCTCTCAAGTTAATACCTGTAATATGATCGTAATTATATTGCCACTTTAGTGTTGTAATTTAAATGTTTGTATTTCTGAAATTTCATTGAAAACCGACGAAATATCATCCGGAATGGGCCTCGCGGCTGTAGTCCTTAACAACAGCCGCCGGAAATATTATTGCGAAATTTAGTTAATGGCAAAATCAACATAACTCAAGGTGGCACGAGTCCAATGAATACTCGACTCAAATATGTGTTGTCTAAAATTTATTTAACAACAAACTTTTTAGTGAATTTCCGTCGGCTTTCAATTTTATCTGCCTTCTTTTCTTAAATTTTCTTTTTCTTTTTGAAACAAATTATCAGAAATTTCGTTAATGTCGATTGACTTAAAACCGTTATGAACTTCAATTGTTTTGTTTTATTTGTTTTTAAGTTAGTAGGAAGAAGGTAATTTTGAAAATTGTTATCCAATGGAAGAAGAAACCATCATTTTCCTTAAATTTTTTTGGTCTCCTGTTATTTTATTTTTTGCCGAAAATCATCCTTTGATCGTTTGCCAAAACGTGTTCCGTGTTTTATCTATGAATTGTTTTCGCTAAGAAACTCTGAAGGATATCTTTTTTTATAGGAGTGAGGATTTGTGTGTGTGTATGATGCGAGAAATTTTATGCAAGGCAAGGTGTCCTGAAACTCGAAATACGCAAGGGAAGCAATCTACGGGGATGAGTTGCCTAAATCAGAAGTTTCATCGATATTTTTAGGGAATATTGCTTACGGTGTTTTCAGTTTAGCTTGATTAACGGTAATTGCATCGAGTAAAAAGCTTCCGGAGAACAAAGTGCAAAAGAATCGTGTACTTATTCCTCCCAGAAGCACCGTAAGCCCATGGATTGTCCTGCAACGAAAATTTGGCAAGTTTTCTACCCCAGGCAGCAGAGAATTTGAGCCTAGAGGATCTGAACTCGTAATATGCAAATAATCGAAATCAAATCTCACTTACCATGTTTACGGGTCTTTGTTGGCGCAGCACGGCACTTGCAGTTGTATCCACCAAGCAGGACCTCATATTTTATCTTGCGGCCCACCACCACCGATTTGGCACCACTTGGCCAGGATCAGCCGAAGTGGCAAACGCACTTGTGCACTCTCCTTTCGCACCGCAAGTCAACCACTTCCGTCCCCAATAGGTACGCACTGGCAAACTGGACAAGGACAATGAAGGTTTCGCCCTCGCACAATTGACCTGCAGGACCCTTTGCTCCTTGAGTCAAAGAAAGCGACAACACTAGAAGTCAGCACGCGACTACAGTGTACCGTTATAGCATAATACAAAAAAAGTTCGCGAACAACCAACAGGATTCCCTGAGGGGATTCCCGCGCGAAATTCTGTCCGTTTCGTTCACCAAATTCACTTGTTTATATATATTATATATGTATTTAATTAAACTCTTTTTCTTTTTTTAAATTTTTTACTCAGCACTGGGTCAAACCACTTCCGTTTTAAGAATCACTTCGCCCACAGGAGCCAGGCATATCAAACATTCGCCTCGCAAGGACACACACCGTTGGCTCCAGAGGCAGAGCCGCACCACACTGGATTCCTCCTCTGCACTGGCACGTCGGTCTGTTGGACTCTCGGCTGTCGGTCGCGGGCACCAACCAATCGCCTCAGATTATTTAAAGGAACTAAAGGAATTTGCTCGTTGTCGTCGGCCTGCACGGACATCCACTAGACACGGTGAACTGCGAACTGCGACACTCTTCATTCGGGACTTGAGAGACAGTGTGCCAGCAGAATATCGCCAGCCGACGACACACTCTGGGAAGATTCCCATTTCCCACATCCCTCCGCTATTCCAGTGGGTGATGCTCCACCCGTCTAGCTGAGCTGTTGGCTGACGCTGGGTGCCCGATTCTCAGTTAGAATTCAAGAGAGTCGCTAACTTGGTTCCAATGCAGGACGCTCAGCAGCACCAGATTTTTGTTGCTACACCTCATTTTATTTTTCCCTTCTTATTTATTTATTTCTTATGTTGTTTTTCTTTTTAGTTTTTTAATAATTGTTATTTTTTTTGTCTTTCAGCTTTACTCGGCTTCTTTCTGTGCACCCTCTATCCGATGGCTGTAGCGTAAATAACAACAACAACTGGTCGCGCGACTCCGGAATTGAAACCCACGGCAGCAGCCTGTGCAGTGGGCCGACGAGACTTCGGCCCATGGAGTGCTCCAAAGCGCGTGTCTGGAAAGTGGAGGACTTCTGCATGAGAGTGTCAGTGGTTTCTGGAATATATTTGCTCCCAATTAACTCTCCGGCCGTGGAACCTGGAAATGTTTTCCCCTTCCAACCTAAATGGATTTACACAATTCTTATTTTCTTCGTACACCCCCGCTCATTTCCATCTACCAGCGAATGGATGAAAGACTAAAGAGAATCCATAGAAGACCTAAGCAATCTCTTCCACCTGGTCGGGAAGCTCCATTTCATCGGCGAGACGTCGCCGTAGTTGGAGGCCGCTTCTATTCCATCTGCAAACTTATGTTAATTCTGTGTTAGGTGATTTTCAGTTGGCCCACCACCTGCAGTAGCGATTAACAGTGAATGCAGTTGGGCAAGGTTAGTACCCGGAATGGAATTGAGGTCTTGTTCCCGTCACATCTCCCAAACCCGATCGTCCTGATCATCATCACCATCATCGTCATCGCATCATCATCATCTTTCGGATTCTGGCATGAATATTGTTTGTTTGTTGTTTATTTATCCACATGTATGAACGCATGCACACGACGTTAGAAGCTGACCCTTCCCACGTAATTTGGGCATTGTTTGTTATTTGTACAAAATCCAAGTAAACACCAAAAACACATCCGCTACCCACGGTCATCGCGTGAATTTCGAATTAGCCGAGTTTGGCCAACAAGACATACACACATACGAATTATTTGTTTTAAACAAACATTTCTGGCCAATGCACAACTCAATTATTATAAAACTAAATAAAAACAAAATAGAAAAAAAAACAACAACACTAAGCTTTTTGGACCGATTTTAATAGAAAAATACCAACAAAATATTGTTAAAATGAATACATTTCATTTTGTTTTGTTTTCGCAACACTTCACCAACAACATTGTCATCATCAACTCTAATAAACTAAATAAATAATAAAAAAAACAATAAAAACGAAAACAGGAATTCAAACATTCTGCAACATATTTTCCTATATAAAAAATTTATAAATAGTTGTCGTTTTGTTGCATGTGCGATGGCAGCTAAGAAATCATGATTCGATTCCCTTTTCCGTACGTACAATGTACAATGTACATGTATAATCAATATTTACTGTGTTTTATGATGTGACCATATGTAAAGCTTCTTTCACGGCTGGTCGTGATTAAATTTTTATGCACTTGCATGCTCCATTCTTTGCAGCCGGCTACAGACTCCAACATGGGTCATAACTTTCATAATAAAAACATGAAACAAAGAATAGTTGGTGGTAGATAGGGCAAAACCATAGAATCTGAAAGAATAACAATACAAAAGATTCTCCTTTGGAGTGAAGTATGAGGATACCACAAACCTATAGAGGTATAGATTAAGAACACACAGGATGTGTAATTGACTCTAATTAAAGAGTTTTAACTTGAACCTTCTAATGTGATGAGTTGCTGTAAAAGCAACAGTACAATTTGTCAATATAAAAAATGCAACACTTGCGTGTGTATCCTTCAATTTTTCTTATTTCAACAATATGTTGGGCCTCGTAAAGCTACCCTCTTCTAATTTTGTGTTGTGCTTTTTTTTTGGTTTTTGTTTGGTTTTATATCTTTTCGGAGGAAATAAACACGAATCGTAGTTTATTGTTCTTAGTTGGAGTCACAAACCGTGAATTAGGAATTCTCGACCGAGTATAGTTTTTCGGTAGCCTCCTTTTAAATTTTAATGGATCTTAAACCGGAGAAAAATGATATCCTAAAACATATAACATTTTTGTTTTTAATATTATCACCAACTGCAGTTGTTTACTGGAATTATATTTTAAAAAAACTGAGTAAACAACATCGCATTATATGAATGGAAAATATTCCAATATACAAGACCGCATTATTTTTTGGCAAATGTTTGTTCAAAATTGTCTCTATTTATTTTTCATAAATTACAACAATTACATATTTTTATCTGATATATTTTTTACTGTTAAGAATTTTTCAGATGTAAACGAAAAATACGATGTGGTTCAACAATACGCGAATTGTATCAATTAAATTCAACCTCGTTCCTGACCTTGGTTTTCACGATTGTTTTGTTTAATTATGATTATGCAATCCAGGACTAGTAAAAAATGTATGCACTTGCATCAATAAATTTCCACGACCAAATTGTTGTCATGGCATCCATCAGTGATTGACTAAATGTTTAGTAACACTCGGTTGAAGATTCAAATTGTTGAATGGACACCAAAACGTCCAATTAAACTTTTTGGTAAATATATTACAGATAGGAAAAATGTTGAAAATTTTAGTATTTACCTACAAATTGGTTTTTTGAAAAAAAATATCATTCCATCGAAATGATGATCAAGAATTCTCTTACACACAACGAGGGGGGAGGGGGCATAACAACAACAACAAATGCACATGAAAAAATATACGAACAAAAGTCAATTTCAATTCTAATTGAAGCTCGCGCCATCAGGACATCCAACCACTCGGCAACATTGAGACTTTTTACCCAAAAACATATCAAATATCGTCGGGCAGACGGTTGCTGGCAATTATTGTTCCGTAAGAGGATTTCCAGTGTTGAGTGACAATGCAATTGGGTGTTGCTTTTATTACCTTTTTAAGGCTTGGTGTTTTTTTTTTGTTTTATATTTCTATTTTGTATTTATTTGAAAAAGACGAAGATACAACGAACAAAATGTGAGCCAGAAAACTATCGTTCAATTACTTTTGCTGAATAGCCAAGAGTGAAGATTTGTAATGTAATATTGTGTGTAATTAAAGGAGCTATCGATTTGTCTCTTTTTTGCATTTTCAAAAGGGTTGCATTTGCGAAATTTGAAGATTATTGAAGTATTCTGTGTTGTTTGTCTACCTTGTTATTTTTTTTAATTTAAAGTAGAATAATACAATGGAATTAGACAGAAGTGGAAATGTCTTGTTGATTATTTTTTGAAATAGAAAATTGTATTTTACTTTAGAATACTAGGGCAATGTGTATCTTATGCAATAAAAGAAAGGATTAATGGAACGAAGATTAAGAGTTCTATTTGTATGTAATGTTGTTAGGAAGTTCTTTAAAGAAAATCAATAGAGGCGAGATTCGTAGGCAAGAAAAAATTTCAATGAAAATTTTGACATTCTCCTTAAAACAATTTTTCTTATAAAATTGTGTATTTATTGGCTGAAGGTAATTTGCGTTACTTATGAATTTTTATAAAAAAATTTCTAAATAAAATTATAAGTATTTTCTTGAAATTAATTTCCCTCCCATTATGAAAGGAAAGTACATGAATGAATTATGATCTTTTTCATTGTTGACTGTTGAGGCAGCCACCAGGGGGAGTCGTATCAGATAAGGTTAATCATTTTTCAATCGATGAATGCTCAAGCCCTATCTCCCATCCCCGCAATTATAATTGAATAATTAAGTAATTGCAGAAGGAATTTGAGACAGTAATTACAGGCCAACATCACATTGTCTTCCGACTGCAAGTTTTTAATTGATTTTGAAAATTATATTTTAATTCTCAAGTATTCCTTGAAGGATATTTCTGTCCTTTTTTAAGAGAAACAAACTAAACCAAGTAGAAAATGCAAATCATAAGCAAAACAAGTGTTAAAATCATAGCAAGAACTACAAAAAAAAACAAAAAAACAAAATGATTACATAAAGCGAAAGAATTCGGTTTCGCTGACACGCCACCAGGGAAAAAGTCCTTTCGAGCAATTCCGGTGCATTCAAGGTCTCGCAATTCCAGATAAAATTCATTATGTGCTTCGACAATTTAATTGTTGAACTTAGTGACATTGTATCCTTGGGCGAGTGAAGTGAGCAAAACTTGATTTGAGCAGGCGACAAGGTGAGCGCCTTTCCGCAGGAAGTAAACACATTCTCAGACACATTTTTTCCGTCGTACTGTAATTGTCTCGGAAAATTCCTTACAAACGAAAAGTACTTATGAAAACAGTGGGAAAGTTTTGTCATTTGAAGTGGCTGGAGTGGAGAGATGGAGCCCAGTCACCGGTTTATGATGGGAAAGTTTCATTTTTACGCTATTTTTTGTTAAAATAAAATTCTCTTTTTGTTGTTATGCTATTTTTTTACACTTGAACATTTTGTCGAATGCTTACTGTGCAGAAAACTTAAACTTTAATTACACCGACCATCAACGGCTGCACAGTTTCACTCCCTTGGGGCTGGGAAGCCGTTACCGATTTCAATCTGCACAGTTCGAACAATATTTTTTTTGTTGTTAAAGTTTGTTTTTTGTGTGGATGTTTTTTTCCTTGGTTTGCAGATGAACTACCAAAGATGTTTATCTTTATCACGAAATAATCGAACATCTGGGGTGACGTACGTCGTACACACTTCAATAATTATGTGCAAAGTGGCATTGTACGGTGGTTGAATGATATGAGAAAGGTTGACTGGATGGTGTGACGGATGGTAGTGGCTGGCGGGTGGTATATGCTGCACAGGGTTGGAGACTTGTTCGCGGGGGAAACAATAGAGCAAATAGCAGAATATTGCCGTCACATCAAGAGTCTCTCCCTACTTGAACGTGTCTAGCCAGACATGCTCAAGGAGTTCTTTTGCAACTTTTTCAAACCTTTTGGTACACGGAAGACTCACCTCACTTTAGTATGTTCGGCGGGGGGCGACATCCAGCAGGACACGAAAATGCACTGCATACCTTGTGCCACGTCAACAAAATTAACCTCTTGTAAATCTTTGATAACATACGTCTCTTGATGGATACGTGCTGCACGGAGTAGTGGCTTAATAATTGAACTTCTAGTACTTGGCTTTAATTTGCGATTCAGATGCGTGCTTTAATTTCATCGAGTGACGCTCCCCTTACACATGTGACATGACTGCTTTGTTTTGACAATTACACCATTTCCCCCCTCCTCCCCAACAATCATGATACGGCTTTTGACTCAATTACGCAAAAATCTTTACGTCTCTTTACGCACCCAGAAGTAATTAAGTGATATGATTTTTGGGGTAAAATGTGATTGCGCAGAGACAACTCGCACTTTTTGTTTGGCTTATCAGGGATTTCATCACACAGTCTGCATTTAATCTGATAGCCGGAAGTGATCAAATCCAAAATTATACTTGATGTGATAAGCTGCAAGTCTGCGAAATTTTTGTAGGATGCTGTTGTTGATGGTACGCCACTGGAATGGGAGGCACAGTGTGAATGACATTGATATCGTCACGTCAAACTCTTTAAGGATCAACGATTCCACTTTGAATCAATTCACTTGCAACAGGATGGTGGGCAGATTTGTGCACAAGTTCTGATTCCTTCTCTAAGTTGCGGTATCCTGTGGCCATGTTTGCCAAACTGCCAGTGCATGTTCTATAAAAATTCTTCTTCTATGTTCCACACATGTCCTTGTTTCTCTGAGTTACTTCAATTTGTTGTTGTTGTTTTGTTTTAAATTTTATTTTTCCGTTTTCCTTTACCAAAACAACTACAAATGCTGAGTCATGGAATATGAAGTTTACCTTTTGCGATGAACTGAAACGTCAGGATGTCGACAGACAGGTGGATACAAACTTTGGAAAAAGGAATCACGCTGAAAAACACTTTTAAGTGTTGAGTGAGCGTCACCAAAACGAAGATGTCGAAAAGGATGTGAAAATGTATTTAATATGTAAAGATTCAGTTCTCAGTTCGAGGATGCTCTATTTACAAGAAAATATTTATTAAAATATATGTACATATGTACATCCTGTATAAACATCCCGAACGGACATTTTATGACTTACAGTTTACGATATAGTCGGAGACGAAAATATCTTTTTGCGATGACAGAAAAATATTTTTGCAATATAATCAAGTTGAAAAAACTTAATTCCCGTTTTTGGCAGTGAAGGACGAAAGTAAAAAAAACGACGTCAACGTTTATTTGCAGAACTTTGATTATGAAACTAAGGAAAAATTTTATTAATTTCGAAAATACACAAATTTATTTTATGTTCATTGAAAATTGCAAGATTTCATAAACATGTTTGCAATTTTCTCCTAAAACAACAATAAATTTCCTATTTGCAGTTTTTAGTTTTCGGGAAAAATAAAGCCAAATTAAAAAAGATATAAAAATAATAACATTTAGGAATATTTAGATGATTCAATAAAATTGCTAAAATTTTTATTGTTTATTCGAGAAAAATATTGAGGCATTTTAATGTCAGTGTATAAGGATTTTTGCTTCCAGAAAGGACTTTAATACATTAGATACAATTTTCTAGAAAAAGGACAAAGTGTATACAAAAAACTTGGTCTCGTAGCAGAAACTTCTGAACAAAGGAATTCGCAATCACAGCCAAAGGATCAATCCGAGCACAATAGGCACTCCGTGCGTGAACATCTTGTTTCCGCACTGTTTCTGATTTAATCACCAGAAAATCTCAATAACTCAGGAGTTTGGGGGGCGGAGAGGGTGATACCTGCTGGCAATGGGGGGAAACTTGATATAAATGACTCCGCAGGAGTCCATCGATTCTGCGCGAAACGCTCACTATAGGCTCTCCAGAAAAGGCCTTCATCTGCGCTACTTGAGTTAATGGAACATTGTTAGATCCAAGACTCCATCGGACTGGTCTGAGAGCGCACCTGCTCAGATTTCTGCAAGATTTCTTTGTATAAAAGAGTTAGTAGTAGCCGCATAAAGCTGACACGATTGCAGTCAGCCATTGCTATGCTAAACACCTGCTGGAATGGAATGCTGATCGATTTCCCTTGTCTTACTGCCTTCTGTCTTCATTCTCGGGCTTCTGCAAAATTAAAAGGCGTACTTTGTCTCTTCTGGAATGTAACCGCAAATATTGTTGCATCAACAAAGTAAATGATTCTAGACAATATAATTCTATTGGTTTTGTTTGACGAGTGATTATGTAAATATTTTTTTCGATTGTCAACTGGAGGGTTTGGATTGAGTTCGTCACCCTAAACAATGAAATTTTGTTGTTTCGATGTCCATTGGATTTTTACCCTCATTATTTTATGGTAATTTTCATTAGAAAGGTTTTATATGTTGATAACATAAATATAGTAAACTGGATTGATTCGAAGTACTGATATAAAAATAACAATCCACGATACAATTTAGTTGTTACAGCTAAAAATAAAAGAACAAACAATTTATTTTACTACATACAATACAAATATATAAAATGCACAACACAGTTGTAAAATTCTTGTAATAAAATCCTATCCACGCCAACGAACATCTCGAAAAGTTGAAGTTCAAGGTGAGTTTGAAGTTAAGATCGAAGTTGGGGTGCAGCAGAGAACTGATGGTCCGTACGAAAAAATGCGATAAAAAATGTTTTTATTCGAAATAAAATATGGAATTTTTGACAAAACTAACGGCACACCTAAAAAGCATTTTTGAAACAAAAACAGGGTTTTGTGCAGAGCATTCCTATTGCTCGTAAGTTATTAACGCTTGTACGTTTAGAAAATCATAACAATAGTATGATTTGTGTATTCATCGCTTCTTTACGAGCGATGTTGTAAAAAGGAAGAAGAATAACATTCAGAAATTATAAGCACGATCACTTGATCATCACCAAATTGTTTACAATGTATGAAACTGGATCAAAAATTCATCTTGTGATATTTAACCATCAAAAGTAGATAATCGTAATTGGATACTTTTGCTAAACAACCAACAACACAACAGCAATACACACACAGCCATTAAAGACAAGTGATTGGTAATGATCCACAGATCGTCCATTCTCCCATCAGTCGCACTGAGGCCAGTGTTTAGTCTGACCACACCGGAGCAATTAATATTCATGCGATTTTAAAATCGCTTCATTATTTTTCGGTTAAATGTATTTATAGCCAGATCCCCAGCAATACCAACTGGGAGTGAGCACTCCCTTCATGCACGTCCTTAAGAATTGTTTAGTGTGACAGAAATAGACCCTCATAAAAGATGACAGGTAATCTGGGACACCTTATTTATGCCCCATTTCATCTTATTTCAGGGATTAGGTTCGATGTCAATTCCAAAGTTTATGGATATGGGAAGATATTTTGGGTACATTGAAAGTCAATTTTGTGAGATTTTATTTCTTTTTAATTGACATTGGGGGCAGTGAAAGGATTGAACCGACAAATATATTACAGTTCTTTGTGTTCTTGAATTTTTTTGACTTTATGTAATATATTTTTGTTGAAAACCGATCTATACGTCAAGTGTTCTGGAATTGGATGAAGTTGTTGTTACAGATTTAATTTGAATGGGTGCGTCAAAGCACCGCCTCGAGTTTATTTTCTTTCTAGTTTTTGAAAAAAAAAGACATAGACTTGACAGTGCAATTGTTCCAGATTTTTGTACAAGATAAAAACTGAGAGAACAAAATGAGAAGAAAATAAAATGGAAGAAAGAAATGGGAATACAAAAAAACATCCTTTCCACCTTAAAGTAACTAAATCGAAATTTTGTATTCTTCTAGCAAACACCTTTGGGAGGAGGCCTGTCGTCTGATTGGTGGCCCCAGGATACAGCAGTTGAAATCTAAAATGGTAAGATCTTGTGACAAGTCGCGCCAAACTTGAAAGTATACATCTAATACTAAGTGTTGGGAGCTTGCAAAGTTTAAAACCTGGCATACTGCTCTGTCCTGTTTTCACTTCGCAACTTGGTGGAATGAGTTATGGGACAACGTAGACAATGTGGGGAAAATAAATAAATAATACAAAAAACTAAATAAAAAAAGCAAAGTTTAAAAGTTATGGAAAAGCTCCCCAGAGTCAAAAAGTACCTACCTAACAGGTGCGGTAGAAATTAATTTATACGTCCTAAGTGAACCACAAATCGAAAACCCACAGTAGTCTTGTGATTTATTAATTTTTCAGGAACGTGATTGGAGCACCAAAAATTAAGTTGCGACCCCCCCAAACTCTTCATTCATTTTCACCAAACGTTTTGTATTCAGCTGTGTGTGTCTGTGTGTGTTCCTCTCCTGCCAACAGGAGCTGTTGAACCTTTGTTCTTAGAACTTTTTGAGTTCAAGTCAGCTCTGCTTACGGACAGCACCTTTAGCGTCCCGACGTCAATTAGGTTATTTATGCTCCACATGATCACCCACGTTTCGTCCTGCCGCTGACCTGTGTTAGCAGTGATTTAGTGGGCTGCTGATGGGCATTTTTGTTGTGCAAAGTGGTCTACAGGAGCCATGAACTTGACGTTCGGGGCACTGGTTTTCACATCATTCACCCGAATATATTGAAGTGAGTGCAGTTTAAAATATTTTTTTCAAGGACTATATCCTAATCGACTTTCACGTCACACTTTATATGTAACAGCTACGGTCGGTGATACTTACCTGAATAGCTTACTTTTTTTCTGTTTTTCTGTTTTTTTAATTTGTAACAGAATGATGGAAGTGTTTAATTAATTTCTATTTATCGATGGGAAAAGTTCATCAGGCGTAAAAATCAATTAAATAGATTTGTATGCATTATAGTTGTTTTTTTTTTCTTGTGCTGGTTTCGATATTTGAAAGACAACCGCGGAGGGATGTGATTAATGACTATTAAAAAATTCTAAACGTTTGTCCGTATCGGCGAGAAACTGACTCAAGCTTTCCGACATCTCACAAGAACAAGAGTCGAAAATGTTGTCAATCACTGGAAAGGCTATTAGTTAAGAACTCATTAGCCTTGGGACAGGGGCAAAAAAAATTACCTAATTATCCTTGTGCACAGCCTATACTATTAATGGATTCGGCCAGCTCCTTATCTGCAGTGGCGAATTGTGATAAGACAAACTGCTGGGGTTGGAAACTCTATTTCTGGCGTGAAATTTATACAAAATGCAACCATCGATGGTCAACATCGAACCATGTATCGTCTACATTTGGTATGGGTTTGCGTATAATAGAAACAATTTGGTTTTTGTTTTACTCTATACACATTAATTGAAGTCTGCCTATAGAAAAAAAAATCATAATTTTTTTTTTAATATTGACAGAATACGTTCAGTTATCATTTGAAATAAATTGTTCAATGTCCATAGAACAGCAACTTGATCTGATTTCTGTACATCACATAACCAAGTCCTTCGGCCATTTTCCCCGTGCTTTGAGGGCCTCCATTTAATTTCAGAAATTGTGCGCCTTTTCAGGTGATTCCTCGACATGGATTTGCTCTAGAAACAGCCTCGTTGAGTGCTCCCGATGATCGAGGTTAACTAGCTTCAAGTGCACTTTGCTACTTTACTCAACACCTACCCTCCATTGAAAAACTTAAGGGTAAAGTGAGGTCGCTTACATCCACTTTGTATCCTTTTGTCATCTCTTGTCATCGGATGCCACCGATGCTTCGAACAGGTTTGCTGATTTTTCTCAAAAAAAAAAAGAAAAAAAAAAGAAGAAAAACAGAAATAAAAAAAGAAAAAAATTGAAGAAGAAGAAAGTAAAGGATCAATCGCATTCAAAGGACCATAATTGAGGACATTCCTAAATGCCAACCAAAGGGCGAATATTGTACTGGTGGACTGTTCTTGACCTGTCGGACTTTTAAGCGAAGGTGAAGGCGATGAAGCCTCCAAAGAATCACCAACCAGTGAAAACCCTCATTTAGTCTGGCTTGGAGTTGGAAATCAAAGAAATTTGCTGCTTGAATTGTGTTCATGCCAATTACCACAATTGGAACAAGTACAGATTCCAATACGGAAGCTCTATAGATTTTGCTTATCTAAAAAAAAAGCATAAATTGAACCACTTTTTTTTCTTTACGCTGCACTCGCCTCAATCGCCGTTGAATGGTGATGCCGGGAATTGATGGAATTCTTCAGTCAATGTAATTTTTGTAAAATGATCTGCTCCCAATCGCGGACTCAAATGCGGAAATTTTGACTTCTTTTGGGTCTCGAGACATTGGGGCCGCCATTACTCGAATTCTAAGATGTCTATCGAAGTAATTTAACTAAAGGAAACCGAACACAGTATCGAGATGTCCATTCGTCTTAATTCCAGAACTCATATTCTTTCTACCTGTGCTCGCTAGGATGGCATTGCGCAATTTCGGTACACGACATTGATTAATTACCTGTCGCTCATGGATTTTAACATTCCCAAGACTAATTCAGATTGCATTAAGTGACCCAAAACGAGCTCATTTCCTACAATTGTGTTGTTATCACAAAGGTACAGAAAAAGGAACTAAGCACTGAACTTTTATTGCATCGTACCAATTTCTTATTTAAGTCGTCAGTGAATGCATGTAACAACACCCAAAAAAAAGAAAAAGCAATTTTAAAATAAAACGCACACACTTTCTTTTCCGCAAACAATTACATAAAAGTATTTTATTAAAAGTGCATTTAAAAATTGGGTTTTATTTTTAATTTTCCTTGATTCGAAATCGAACGAAATGAATGTCATGCATTGATTTTGAGTCACAATCGATACTTCTTGGTGTGCATCAGTTCAAATTTGGAACGGAACACAAATTCGACCTCCACAGAAAATGGACGACCTAAAAATACGATCGGCGGCATCCGTAAAGAGGCCGGAAGTAAGATATAATTTGGTATAGAAGCAATTTATCGAGCAAGCATAACATTTCGATCTTATTTTTTTTTCAGTTTCTCTCGAACTTTTGTTCGATTGTAAACATTTGAAGGCGGATAAAAATACTTTGGTTTTTTTATCATGTTTTTTGAAATTATTAGAGATGAAATTTAATTTGCACATATTCGTATTTCATCGCTGAATTAACTTAATTTTGATTTTTTTGGAATTGACAATAATATTATGAATGGGAAATGAGAGAAAAATTCAGTGGAAAGTAAAAATTACTGCTTTCATCTTGGCACTGTTGTTTTTCTTTTCTTTTTTTTTGTAAGATTTAGTCAGAAATTGCGGAAATATGGACGATGATAACTTGAATTACTGCTACTGGGAAATCCATAGAAATATTCGGATTTCGATTCGAAATTGTGTTTTGAATTTCACACAATGAATATCTGAACATAGAAATTGATCCAAAAATATGACAATCTTATTAAATGCTTATCAATTAAAAATTAAAATAACAGTAAGCAATTCGGTTTTAATTTGAAATTAATTTGAAGAAGATATGAGGGAAATGCCACGTCAATAACTTTGGAGTTTGATTCTTCGTATCAATGAAATAATAAAGATCAAAAGTGATTCGTCTTTACGTGCAATGAATTCCGTCTTTCATGACCCACTGTACATCGTCCATGGTTTACGATTATCTGGACCAGCCCCAGCATCACCTTGACGAGGTAAAAACAGTGATTTGTTGGTCCTAAATCTAGATGTAGTCCGGTGTGAGTAAGGACTTACTGTTTGCGGCGCAAGGGACTAATGACGACACGCATTCAACCAGAACCAATTCGAAATGAGATAATGAACGCAATCCCTCCGAGGCTGGCAAACTTATCACCTGAACGTCCTGCGCGTCCAATGATATCAATCACCGAATGGACTTCAGTTCATGCCGATGCTCATTTTCCATCGTCCATCTTGATGTGTTGTTTTCGTATAATATTTTTTCTTGCTTATTTTTATCTTCAACTTATCTGTGGTGTGCCTTAGATATTGCGGCGTGCTGTAAAATTGCTTGCTGCCGGTTCGTGGCCATATCTTAAAACGTGGCAATCTTCGATCAGAACTGGTGCACCGACGAAGAATGGATTCTTCTAAATCGTGGTGATCATATTCCGTTTCGAGACGATGGTTACTGCTTCTTGGTGCAACATTACGCGATGGCACAAGACCAGATCCGCATAATTGACATGCGTTCCGCCCGCCCACTGCTCCTTGTTAGCTCGTTGCGAAGGTTAATTGAAACTTTTATCGGTAGATTACGGGTCATTACTGGAAGTGAGGACTGGCGATGGAGCAGGTACAAAATCTATATACGCGCATGAGTTTTAAAAGCGTTGTCTAATGGCGGTCAGCAAGGACTATGCGTTTTATGGCAATGCATCGCGTCAAATTATGTTTACTAATTGTTCGAAATTTTTGTTCAAGGTTGTTGTTATATTTGCTGTACATATAGAACAATGTTTATCGGATGGAATTTTAACCGTGTTAAATAACATGAAATAGAACCGACACCTGCATTAAGTCGTTTTGGAACATCCAAGGTGTCCATCAATATGTTTTACATGACTTGTAATTACGAATGTATCGTCATGCTTCGAATTCCACGAACATGATTACACTGGTGCATATATTATGCTTTTCAATAAATAATTTTCCAGAATGATTTTACCACTTCTTTGTTTATTTTGCGAGAATGAATCTCTTTCAATGGTCTCTGGACGTGAATTGAATTATTTCAGCACGACACACCTTCGGTTCGCATAGTCGTGATTGCATAGTAATATTTTAATACAGCAGATAGCTTAAATCACTTATTTTATTATTTCGATATCTAGTTAACATTACAATTAATAATAAAATCCAATATTTATTAAATACATATTTATCATTTTCGCAATTTAATTTAGGTGTTGGCATTTCGTGCGTCCCACACACACACAAACGCATACTTCAGAAAATTCAGGTCAGTAAATTATATTTTGACTCGAATAATTATATAAATCTTTGTATTAATTTTATCTCATTTCCCGCCTGAAGCTTAAATACGAAATGCAATTCCTTGAAAATCGTGGGAAAGAACTGAATAATGTGTCTGTATGTGTTTTAGTAGTTTTTTATATTTTGGGGATGGGATGGAATGAGCTTCAACCGCAATTAGTGCGAAACATTGCAAAGCGAGGGAATTTCGTTTCAAAATCCGGTCAATTTTGGGCGCACCTGACAAAACGGCCACCACAGAGGAAATTAAAGAAATCCGCTTTTTATTGGAAAATCCGGATGTTAGTCCTGCCGGGAAATCATCCAGAACGGTTTTCGCTGGCTGCCAGTAGAGTGCCGTGCGGCCCCAGCCAAATTCAATTCATTCGTCCTCCTCCCCATCTCACCAACGGACAGGATGGAACGGATCGCCTTTGTGGACGATGTCCCGTTTCATTAAACTCCACGCTCCTCAAATATCTTCCGTTTGTCCTATCCGTTGGGAAGTCCTGGTGGCGCGGCAGCCAGCTCCCGTCGGGAAGTATTGTTCTTTGTCGCTGACAGCTTCTATCAAAGAAATTCGTTCAGATATGACGTGCTTTACGCATCATGTGCCTTAGCTGAAATATGCTTTAAGTGCTTTCGCTGATCAAATTTGTTGCTCGACTGAGTGTGAAACTTTTCTCCAAATGTTCCTTTTCGCTTTCTCCATTCTTTGGCGTCCGTTACCCCGCACAATCGTATGCCTCTATTGTTAAGGTTCAAAACAAGGCGAATGTCAATGCTGTAAATACTTTTAATGTAATCTTTTGTAAGTAGTTTTTGTTATTTGGTGTTATTGAATGGATACACTTTATCCATTTATATCGAAGGAAATTTTCGATTTTCTTAAGAGTGGTTTTACTGTTCTTTTACTTCATTCGCCTACGTTACACTAAACAAACTGAAATGAATTCATTGAATTGTATTCAAATTTTTATGGACAAAATGAATTATAAACTTTGTGCTTGCGTGAACTCTTTACCATTGACAATAAATTATTTGATTTATAATCGGGTTGTTGGCCAGTTGAAGGTCTTTACTAACAGCAAAAATTCTTCCCAGGACCCAAAAATATATACAGAAAACGGGGCCAAAACCTCCGCACCGTCCACATTTAAAACTTATGCACATCGAGTTTTGCACGGCATTCGAGTTTCATGCTCTGTGCAGAAATGATCGAAATCAGGTTGAATTATAATTCACCAGACGCTGTGAAACAGTTACACGCGTCCACATTCACTTTGGACTTTATGTTTCAATAACAACTTGCAACTGATTAAATTAGGCTGTTGGCGCCACTTACTTCAACCTGGTCGAACTGTATTGATCGAATAAATCACTACAAAACGCCAACCAGTCGAACTCGTCGAACTTGAATTGCCGTCGCCATTTCAAACTTGTAAGAGGTGTGTGGGTTATGTATTTTTATTTTATATTTTGCAGCCTCACTTTTGTTATAGCTATTCAATTTAAATTAAAACAAAAAAAGAATACAACTGAGATAAACAACAATCTGCAATTGATCACGTTGGGCTACTGTCCAAGTTGACCTGCGTGTAATCGATTTATAATATTGCCCGTTTCTCGATTAATGAATAGCCAAGCTCCAGAGGCAGGTGATAGCATACAAGAATGCTTCCAGCAGAGTTTTTAATTTTGACAAATAGGCGTTTCCTCGAAACCATTGTTATTTCATCATTAAGGCAACACGGACATCAATCAGTTTTAAAATTCAATGAAAAGCTGAGATAAAGCTTGTCAATTTTGGCAGTTTTTCGATGCTTCTGAACAATATCTCAAATTAAATGACGTCTATAAGGACCTCAATTCATGTTCAATATTTTGTTGAAGCTAACCAATTGATGTGTTCTTAGATTTTATTTATTTAATATTGTTGAATGTAATGTTTATGGAAGCTAGGAATATGGACTGGTTTAAAAAGGAATATTTTTGATATAGAAGAAACATTACAAAACCTTGTTAAAAGTGAATCAACATTTGTACGTTGTACCTACCTATCACCAAAACATTTATTTCGCATTTAGTTTTATAAATTATATCCCCTAGTTTTTGTATATCAACTACAGTTGAACGTTTCAAAAGTAATGTTTTGTGTTAGTTTTAGTCATCATAAAACAAAAATTAAAATATCATTTTACGGTTTCCATAAAACAAAATAATAAGAAATTAAGCTCTTTTATGGATTACCTGTCCAAAAATTGTCCTCGTAACTGATTAGAGTTCCTCCACAATATCTGCATTAGGAAAGATATTCCAAATTAATCTCCAGTCACATCAGCTTATTAAATTAATCCTGGAAATTGTTGCTCAAGGAAAAGGAGCTTGTATGAAGAGCATGACAGATTAAAGAACCAAAATGTGATTGCTTCTGTCTCCACTCCAAGGATCTGTTATCTGTTCGGTCTTGAGTTTAATTAATCCATTGTATGAACATATGTATACGTTTTTCTATGTTATGTTATATATTTTTTTCTTTAGGGAGTTTTTATGAGGAGCAAAAACTCATAAATGTAGTGCATATGTGTACTTCCTTCGAAACAGAAAATTGAACTTAAATCATTCCGGGTTTTTTGTTTTGATTAATTATTTAATATTTCCTTCCCCTTTTCCGTGTCTTGCTAAGAACAAAATTGTTTCTTCGTAATGACTTAATAATAATATTTGAAATGATAATAATACAACTAGATGTTAATTTTTATTTTTGATGAAAATTAAAGCCATCCAGAGAAATCATCTTTATCGTTCTCGTGTAATGATAGTGCAATCTTAAAACAATAACTATCCTCTTAACAGGATCTTCTTTTCATTCGGGGACCCTCACCAAAGTGCACTAAGGACTTTAGCTGACTCGAAAGCTTGCATCTGTGTTCATTCAAGTTAGTTTGAAACTTAAAGTGCAATTAAACTGATTTATGCCAACATTTGTGCAAACTAATGTATTTTAACTTTGTTTATTGCGCTTTCATTTAATTACGGGTGTGTAGCACAAAGTAATTATGGTTTTGCAAGTACAAGCGTCTCATGAAATTTTGCATATTGCCCGGAAGAGACGCGCCTAATTTGTAATGGGGTTCGTGCTCTTAAATTATTTCTCATGATTAACCAGACAACCCTCCGATATTAATTCGTAAAGGACGATGATAATGTGTTTGTTTCTTTTAAGCAATGATTTTTTAGTATGCAGTTCATACAGGTAATCAGTTAATCCTTGCGATTGTACGGAAGGGTTAATAAGCTTTTCATATCAATTATTTTCAAAATATGCATTAAAAACTTCATTTGTTTACTCTAACAATAGAATTCGGTTTATATCTGGTAAAATTATCGAACTAGAACACATAAAATATTTATGCTAAGATTCATAAAAAGCAATTAACAAAACAAATTTTCTCTTTCGCAATTTGTTCTTTTTTGTGTTCCATTTCCTTTAAGCAAATAAAATCCTTCCATCCCATATTTTCGTCACACAAGATAAAACAAATACAGTCCGGATTAAATTAATCATTTTCATTATCTTTAGCCGGAGATGGAAGTAATCCTTGAACGTATACAAGGGTCTGTAGTCCGTGCAAGTGGCCTTTGTTGGACTCATATATGTGTCTATAACAGTCAAAGAGTTAAACATGGAAAAGTAAGAGCAATTAATTTGCACAAAAAAAAGGAAAAAGAAGAAAGCAAAAGCTGCTGTCATTGTCCTGTCTTGACATGCACAGGATCACAATGAATGAACAAGGGGAGTGTTTTCAAAAAATTTAAACAAAAAGCGAATATATTTAGAGAAGGGGAATGCGGGATAAAGTTTATCCAGCGATATTTGAAGACAGCCATTTCATTTTGAGAACGGTTGTTTACTTTAAAATAATTTACAACAAATTAATTCTGCTGTTAATGAAATTATTACAGGATACTTATTAAAATGATATGAAGTTCAAAGTGGATGTATTTTTATGCAATTCAAATCATTTTAAAGACTTCAATTCACTTTAAAAATTAAGCAAGACGGAAATTTATTTGCAGATATTTCATCATTTTTGGGGTAACTGGCCAAAAATCTAATCAAATACGAAGAAACATTGCAGTGTATTGTTTTTGAACAAAGGATCAAAATTCAACAAAATTGTCTCCTGCTGTGGTTAAATAATCGTTCACAAGAAATTCAGCACCCTCAAAACTTCCTACTTAACATCTACTTCGGCTCCTCTTATCAAGGGATGTGTTATTTAAATCGAAAAGCTTCCCTTTTTACTCAAGAAAAAAAAGTAAATAAATAAATAAAAACAGCACAGCATCCTTCTCAGGCAGGCATCAGTTAATATCCAGGAAAAAAAAGTAACGGAAAAACTTCTCCCAATGGTGACCGAGATTACGAATTGAATATCCGCCGCATATCGTCAACTTTATCAATCATCTGTCAATCAATTGAAAAACCAAATCGATTTCTTAGAAATGACGGAAATATCGTACAACCGAAATCACTTGGCTGCTGCAATAAAAATTCATTCCCTGATGGATAATGAGTAATGGGCAACATGGGAGCGGATGAGTGGCGGCCGAATGTTCCTCTAGCGGAAAGGATCACGGCTCGAGGGCCTCAGCCATTGATAACCATATCAAAATTTTTGCATATTCTGAGACATGAATTAGTTTGACTGGTGTGGAGGTGACTTGGACTTGGCCCAGCGCAGGCATATGTGCATTTTAAAGTAGATCTAATTTTAAAAATCAATAAGCAGAGCTACTTGACCGCAATAGCGTCCACAAGGGACCGTTACCACGTAAAACTGAAATTGAGTGCTTTTGTTGTTGCAATATTGTACTCAAGAATTGGAGAAATGGTAGAAATTGACAGTTTAACGGTTTTGAAGATTGAAGAAAAGTGTTTACAGAGATGTACTTAGAATGTTCAATGGCTTGAAATATGAAGCAGCGCATCCTTACAGACGATGTTCTATTTAGAGGTTCTTGCATCCCATTTAATGTTGCAAAATGAACACCAAAAAAAAATGTAATTAGAATTTTTTGTTTTGATTTTATATTTTTAAATCGAAGTCTTCTTCGCGTACCATGTTACTTCGTCAATTTGAAGATGCGTTGTGCAACACCTGCAAAACCGGTTCAACTACTCACGCGTTGCATTTTGCTCTATTTCATTGCTTTAAATCGCCTGAAGAAATGCCTCATTGAAATTATCTGCTCCACTCGGGCTGGTTCCCCTCTCCCTACCCGCGACCTGTCGCTCTTGACCAGTCATTTATAAATGAACTAATAAATTACCCACTTCCTGGTCATTCGGGAAACGATACGAACAACGCAAAGTCAACTGGGCATCTTGAGAAAAATAACAATGACGTTGAGTGATTTTCTCAGTAAGGAATTTTACTGGAGTGTTGTGCATCCAGTACCAATTTGCTCCCGAGCGAAGATGAAAATATAAAAAAATATATATAAATAAGAAGAAAGAAGAGATGAAGATTGGTCGGATCGCAGTGATAGGGCTACTACCTTCAAGGACTTTGTTTTTTTATAAAAATACAATGCCAGGACTTACAATGCAATCTGATGAGGGAAATGTATGATGCCTGAAGGCTGAGTGCACGCAAAGTTTTAAATGTTAAGAGAATCAAGCGTGAAAATCGCATTGGGGCTGCTGTGGTCCAGATCCGATGAGATCATGTAACATGAACGTGTCACTTCCAGATATCACACCAATTTAGAAAGACAAGTGTGTAAAGGTGGTATGCATTCGGTGGGATAGGTTCAAACCGGATTTGGATTTAGATGATGCAAAAATTCTCGGAGGAGATGAGTTTCTTCGCCGTTGAACGTAAAATGAACGAGTTAAATGTACGGATTTGATAACAACCGCTTAGTAATGGCTGCCAACACATTTCCCGGAAGAAGTTACATACATACATCCAATGCAAATATGTTGAGACATTACGACAAATCAGGAAGACACTGCTCGGGATGCTGGAAGGAGGAAGACCTCATCATTAGTTTCTTACGATCGTCAGGTGCATTCGACTTTCTTTGCACACAGTTAATGTTTTCCGTTTTGCAACAAAAATGCATTTTAAGAAACTGTTACCAGCTTCAAAAGATGAGCTTTAAAATAAATGAAACACATAAATTTACTGGAGAAACACATAACTGTGAACAGTAGGAAGATAAGATTATTGCCGTTTTGCAAAAATGACAACTAAACACAATTTTAATACGTACCTGTTGAAATTCAACGTGAACAAAAATACCAAACCATTTCCACCACATTTTCATGCAAAGCAAAAAATCAAATTACAGCTCAACAGTCATCCATCAACCAATCGAAATACACATTTAAACGATAGAATTTTTTCCACATTTCTTACCGCACATAAGAGTTATTTTTAGTTATTTTAAGTTACAGTATCTGCAATTCACCTTGGCGAAAATGTCAATTTGGTGTTTGAAAAGGAATGTGATTTTTAACCCTCATCGAAGTAAATCCTTTTGACTTTCACATATAGAATGAATGCCATTGGACAAGTGACATAAGCTCGACAAGGGTTCTAAAAAAGGTAACTAATATTGGCATTTTCAATTTGAGCAATTTTCATGATTCAATAATGTTCATTAAAATGTATTTTCAATCATTTTCAATCAATGACTATATTTGATTCGATTTGGAGACTAATTTGGATAATTTGGTACCTATTAAGTATTTTTAACTTGAGTTATGTACTAAAATATTTAGGAGAAACACAAATAATAATAGTCTATGTCAAGAAAAAAAGAATAGAAGAATATTGAAATTTAAAACAAGTCATTGAAAATGTGTTTAATGAACAAATAAATTTTAGGAACATGTCACAAAACATTGTGTTCCATGTTTTTGGTAAATTGTAGGTAAACTTTGTCTCACCAGGAAAGTGTATGTTTTTGATTTGTCCTAAACATTTTCATGTTTGCTTCTATTGTTCAAACCACAATAAGTTTTGATTCATTTTCCTTTCTGACATTTGACAAAATTGCGACGATAAAAATTTTGTTGACTGCTCTTTCAACGTCAATTACATTTCATAATTCAATATTATAAAATATTTTCAACCATAAAAACATTGTAAATAGAGGAAATTCCATATCTATACAAAAACCACAAAACCACACATTTATGGGCGTACAAAATAACTCACGGATTTTGGTGAACACGCAAAACTCGAAATCGTTCCTGGAGAGCAAAGTTTTGCTATAGCACAAAACTAACTTATTGCAAGTGGTAAAATGTCCTGGTAAAGTGAAATACGCAAAAATTGTCGCTGTGTACAGCAATTTAAATTAAGAGTATTTAAATGGTCTATTTTGTACACTATGGGGTAGATGCGTACTGTGTTTAACATTAAGGGAAGCAAAAACAATTGGCTAATCAAAGGATTTTAACTAATGCTTGCACGTGGAAAATGTTCAATGGTCACTTTTGAAGTTACCCGAAAAACCAGAGCCAGGGATAATGAATTTGTTTGGTATAGTATAGAAATTGCTCTTCAATTATCAATGGTCTTTTTGGGCGACAGTAGTTGTACTATGAAGCTAATTGTACCGTATACTGATAAGGGTTGAACCATAAAAGGGTGCCACCGACTAACCAAATATATACGACAAATATATGTATATTGCAAGTACGTAGTGGATGTCCTTTGCGCAAGGTGTAACTATGCGGGAACAAATGGCTTTTCACGCAGCATTCCCGTTTATGGCGGATGCAGAAATACTTTCTCCATGTGGATTACATGTATGACTTCAGTGCTGAATGCTGATGTTATGGAAATGAAATAACAAAGAGTGTCCCATGCGAAAACCCTTAAAATTGCTTCTACAGATAATGTAAAGGGAGCAGGACTAATTTGACTAATGACTGTACAGACCATCAATTGAGTGGAATGAACACCATCTGGACATTGTTGTCCAAGAAAATCGTAAACAATCCCATAAATTTTTGGTGTTTCACAGAAAAATGTATTTTCATTCATATAATCTCTTCAAATTTCACTTATTCATCTCGAATCAGTTTTCACCCAAAACAAGGAAAACAAAACAAGAAATAAATGGATCCCACATATTATCTCTAGATGCGGAACACTTATCCAGTGATTAGTTTATTGGTTGCAACATCTGCAACGGAACATTAAGAACATGATGTATTTCAAGTGAGCATCTGACACCTCCATTTGGTCATCATGAATCCTTGGTTGGAAAATTGGTATCGTATTACTAAATGTCAACCTCTTAAAAGTTCTATTGTCAGATTTTTAAAGTGTCGATGAGGGTCTCCGGTTTTAGCGAGAAATTTTGTATGACGTGCTAAGAGATGAGGATGCACAGTTATATCGTTGTCGTTTTCACCAAGGATAAGACAATATATTTTCTGAATAGCATATGTGTGACAGCAGTATCCTGTATGGTCCTGTGGCAGCGATATGCGTACTCAGACGAGTGGTTTATTTGACAAACTCCCATTACGGCACTAAAAAACGTTGCAACTGTCCGTTATTTGGTTTCATTTCGGTTTGTTTATTTGCTCTTGGCGTCAAAAGAAACACAGAAATTAATCCTAATTGGGAGTATGGCATTGGTCTTCTCTACAGTGGATTGTATTCCGAAAATGCAAAAAAATAGAAAAAAATACCCAGAAAAACGTAGGAAGAAAACTCTATAGATAACGGGTATCTCTCTCTCAACGGAAGAGAAATATCATCGCTAACTGACCTTACCTTGGCATTTCCAACAAATAAAATGGCCAGAAAACAGTTGGAGAACGACCTGAAAATAACATCCGTAAGCTGCTTGCGATGCAGGACTCTGGAAAAAGGACCCGCTAAACAAATTGCGAGATGTATTCATTACAAAACAAGAAACAGCAGCCTCTGCGGAACTCGCTCCCTTGCTAATGGTTGCCCATCAACAAGTACTTCAGTGTCTGCGGACTGCTAATTTGAACGACAAGGGATGCAATTAGCCAAATGAAATTAACCAAATTATTTCCCGCTTCCTTTGCCGAACTAGCGGCTCCCCTTTTTCCCGTGGATCTGTTGCCCGCTACCCCCGCAGCGTACGGTGGTAGTAATAGACGAGGTGGACCGCACAGAGTGAGGGGAAGAGGGATTAGGAGAGAGAGAGGGAAAGGGAAAGTCGAGCTGTCTGTTGACTGTCTGCAAAATGCAAACCTAATGAATCTTGGAAGCAAAGCTAGCAAAGTGCAAAATTAGTTAGTCGCCCCTTTTTTTTGTATTCCGTGAAAGGTGAGTGGCGGGTGATAAGTTCTTCCACGCCAGGACTTTACTGAACACCCTCCGGGGGACTAGCAGAGAGGTCGGATATTTTTCCGGTGTACCCCCGCGTAAGTGTTTCGTGAAGTGTAACTGTGGTATATTGTAGAAAAATGCATAATAATAAAAAATAATAATAACTAAAGGATGAAAAGAAACGAAAGTTGAGAAACTTCCATAATTCGCGCAGTGCTCCATGCACGGACTTAGTTAGCCCTGGGGGGTGGTTTCTTATGCGACACTAGTGCAGAGTTTATAAATAATCACTGTGAAACTATCTTTTCAGATTTAACCCCCGCTTCTATTTTCATTCCGCCTTGGATTACCTGCTTTTCCTTCTGCATCCCTTTCGCGTCCACTTCTACTCGTCCAACGGCAACGTTATATTTTCTTCCCTTGGAAAACTGAGTCTTGTCGAATTTCAAAACATTTCAAAAAGTTGCAAGGCTGAAATTGCATTCTCAAGGAGTAAAACTTCTCCGCAAATGAACCTTACTGAGCCTTGGGCCTGAAGCCTCCTAGTTCCTTGCATTGTAGTGGCCATTAAATGGCTTACGTCACGCCATTAGATCTACGAAAATGGAAGGACTTACATTATCTGGAAAAAGTGAATTTTTCTTTTCATTTCTCTATTTTTTTTTCGACAACAACCGAGTTGCCTCTGTACGGTGAATTTAATAGGCACCTTTGGCGTTGCAATATTTTGCTAAAAGGCCCATCCCACATGTTCCGGTGCGCGACATTACTCATTGATCAGCTCGGTAATGGAAAATGTTATTGGGAATTTTTTTTTACGTTCTTCTCAACGTTTTTTGTTGCCTGCTATAAATTTTTTTTTACCGGTAAAAATATTCGAGCACACAAGCTGGTGTGAATGCCGTCACCAGCCACCCTGCAATGGCACCCTGTACAGAGCCCTGCCCCCAGACATTCCCCATCGTCCTGCCCCACCTGGATGCCGAAGACAATTGAGATCCCATGTAGTGCCGCTGTACATGTGTTTAGAAACACTGCTAATGGCACTTCATGTTCCCCAAAAAAGAAAAAAGTAAAGAAAATTTTTTTGATTTTTTCGGTGGTGTTGCACGAAACATACACATTCTGTGGCGGGTGAACGCCACCGCCGCGTCGCCGCGATTTTCTACCCTTCTGCTGAAATTTTTGACACGATTTTAATGCAACTGAAAATCACTGACTAATTTATCAAAAAACCCCCCGCTGCCATTTCTCAGATCCCCATGGGAGACTGCAGCCAGATCCTTTCCATTCCTACATAGGCATTACTCCTGGAGACTCCATCTAAGGAAGCCATTTCATATACCAAATGCCAAGCATACCGAGCATCCAGTCTTGGGAATTTTTTAATTTTATTTTCAATTTATGGCACCCTTCACGGAGCAATGACACGTCAGGATGTGCACCTGAGGAGACTGATGTCAAAATTGCAAACGTTACCCCCCCCGCAAATCTCGTCCTGAAAACGTTAACGTTTGCCTTCATGGAATTTGCAATGTTTTGATTACAATTACCAACATTTCGACATTCTCAAAACTTTGTTACACAAAAGATTTGCAATTAGTTTGGCAACATTCATATGTGAAAAATTGTTAATTTCTTCAAAAAGTATGTATACTTAATTTTGTTATGGTTTCATTTCGCGAAAAACCCCGAGCAGAAAACAAGAAAAATTTTTCCAACATCAAAGGTACAAGTGACAAATAAACTTTTAAAATTGAATATTTCGCAAATTGCTTTTTTAAGGATATACTCAAAGTACTTCAAAAACAGTTTTCAAAAATATTTTCTAAATATGTATGGAACATATTTCAAAATGAAATTGTGTATGTGGCTCGTTTTTATGAAAATTTATAGAAGTAAAACACATTTGTTCATTAGATATTTATCGAAAATGAAGAATACATTCGAAGTGAATTCGAGGGAAATAAATGTATTGCGAATTCAGAGATAAATTAATTTACTTTAAACCAATATAATAAGTTGAAATGCACCAATTGATTCATAATGTTGAAATGTAATTAGATATTCAAGTATTGTTGCTGAAGTTTGTTTAAACTTTTCGATAAAATTTCCAGGTAATTACTAATTCTATAACTTTAAGTAATCATGCTTACTTACATTTTCTAGTTAATGTAGCTAGAAATAAGAAATAGTTTGGTTATTCCATGTTCTGTTGATTGTCCAACGTTTCGGAAAATTGTTTCAAATTCAAAATCTTTTTATGTACTCGTATTTGGAAATGTTAAACTCTAATATTTTAGGAAGTTTTATTTTTGTGTTTATGTGTGGAAAATATTCGAGATACACAATAAAAATTTATAGTACTCACGAATTTTCAATTATAAGATTTTCTTTTAATCCGTTACAGATCATGGTATAGAGAATCATCTTTCGGCATCCTTTTAAGAACACCTAAAATCGAGAAAACTTTTACCCGGAAGCAGTAAACCGGAGGAATTCACTGTTCAACGGAATCACCATGGGGATCCAAGGAGTTCATCGTTCTTGATGCACGTCCGGGGATCGTAAGCAATCAACCCCTGCGGATGTCGTCCAATTATTGAACATCTGACGACAACTGTCTCTCGCATCTTCAATCACAAATCACATTCACGTATGCGTCAATTGTCGACTTTGTGGGACCGTCGTTGCACACCGAATCATTGCTGCCCTTGGCAGCATCCAGCCGTTCAGAATCTCTCAATGGCTTTTCCGTTCTAATTATACACAGGGTGGCTCACAGTCAACCAACAATTTCCGATCCGTGAAAGCCTCAAATTGGTAGATACCTCAGTCTCTGCTGGGGGAACTGATTTAGTCCTACTAAAGAAAACATAAAAAACGATCGCAATGTCACCCGGAATATACTTCCTCCATTGGATTTCATTTGTATGTTAAATAAGTCTATTTTTGGTTATCCTGTTATATTTGTATTATATTTTTTTTGTCCATTCTCGGGATTTCGGGATACCAACTAAATTGTTGCTAGGCACATCTCGGTAGCCGTGTCTAATTTTAGTTTTGAGTAAATAGAGACGTACGCAACATCCCGTTGCGCCCTTTTAAAATTAAACACTATATCTTCAGGATGATTTCGGTGCGTGTACGACTGCGTGAACAGATTGGCAATGGTTACATGGCATCTAGACAACAGGACTTCAACCCGTTCCTTTCGGTAAGACTTCTTATGTCTAGTCCCTCTTTGATTTATGTCCGCCATCTGAATGCAATATTCAGTCTATATGGACGGAGGATTTTCTATATATAAATTTAGCACTTTCCAATGACGGGAACTTGGCTTATTAAGAATTTCGCGAAAGTTGTGTCTGGTTTATTTCTGGATACTCCAAAGTCTACAACAAAAATCTGGGAGACATATGGCATCAAAAGATCACGGTAAGTATTCAGGGGCAGTCGGCAGCTGTAATCCCTTTGTTCGTTTAACATTCAAAAAAAGGAAGAAATACTGAAAACATCAAGACAATAATCTTCAACAAATTCCGTTTAATTTGTTGTTACATGAATTCAAGGACGAACTTTTCCTGCAGTCAATAAATGCAATTCGTAATCAATTTTGAGCGAGACTTTTCAAAAATAAACTAAAAAGAAATAAATGACAATAAACTCTTACGGATTTTAATGGTAAACTCTTAGATCTGGCGCCAAATGACCTTAGTTCCACTTAACAGCCGACGAAATCGTTTAAGTTTTGCATTTCAAATGGGCAAAAAATAAAAATAAATTAAAAAAGGCTAAATTAATACAAACTCGACCGTAGTATCTCTAATCCGCTTATGGTTGAGCGCTTTAGTTGAAAAACAAAAACAAAAGAAGAAAAAAACCAAGCCACTGAGAGGTCGATAGTGGCGGGGCATTTAAATCGAGGTAGATAAATTAACGGTCCTGGGATGCTGTGCCGGCTCAACTGTCGTCAGGCACGCATTAATGTGCATAATGAATTCATTCTTCCTCAAAACAAATATAAATATGCAAATTGTGTCACTTTGTTTATTAGGAGATAGTTAATTCCAAAAGCCTCGTTCATTAAAAAGGAAGATTTGTAACACGTCTCTGAGAAATATTACTAAAACACACTCGGGATGCTGGATATAATGGCATACCGCCTAAATCATCGCCGAAATGTGATTAATATTGTGTGAATTGGGCTCACCCACATGTGCCAGGATGGAATGTAAGCTGGGTGTTTATGCCCGCCTATCGTAATCATAATCCAGCAATTGTCTCTCATCAAAAACAGCTCCTGAGCCCTGAGGCCCCTCTCCACAACCGACGCCCCTGTGTCATAGTATATTGGTAATCAATCACAGGGTAATGCGGCAGGTAACCTGAGCTTGGCAACGTAACATTGGCAGGTTATAATTCGAATCATCAATGCACCTGGTCTTTTAAGGAGGTCGGATTCCGGACAATATATGCCTCCAATCCCCCACTCCCCCCTGATCAGCCACCCTGCTACCTTATTCGTTTTTCCTTGCCGATTCTTTTGCTCAACCAATGTTTCTTCAGTGTTGCCTTTTCTTAATCCCCACATCAATCTCAAAGGAATCTGAAACCCGTCACTTTATCCTTGTTGCGGACTCTTCGGCTATGTCTTATCGAAATTTGATACATTCAGACCGTGTTGGAGCACGCTGAAGGTCTACCAAATCCCAGCCATTCCCCTTCCCCTTCCCTTTCTTGTGGTTGCTTGACCTTTAAGGACAGAAGCACGTTCGAGGAGAATGTAGAGCAGTTAGCCTGATCATTTGGACACCGCACATCCTTAACCGATGGATGAATGCCCATAGTTCTGGGCTTTCCACTTCTTGTATATATAAGACATAATGATGAGATCCGCTTCAAGCAGCCTTAAATATCCTTGCTTGGGGCTTGCCCCTCAAAAAAACACCATCCAAGGACGATTATACTGAAGTTATTGTTAGAAGTGTGGGCGGCGTCACACCCCCAAATCCAGTAAACCAATTGTTTGCAGGATAATGGATAGAAATTGTATTGCACAAACACACAATTTACGAATCATTGATTTTGAGTAATTTCACTGGACCAGACATAAAGAGATCATTCCGAAAATGAATTAGTTGCGCTGTGCAGGTACTCAACCGGAAGTAGCGTAATGAGCCGTGGCCATTGCCCGAAAACACTCTCAAAGTGGCCACCATCTGACGGCATTACAATTCCCCATGTCTCGATTTGAACTGGTCTATGTGCTCCATTTATTATTCATTGGGGCTGGCTGCCCCAAGGAGCTTAAAGTTGCACACTAAAGCAGCAATTACAAATGTGACATGAGAGCCTCTCTTTGCTACACTATATATTAAAAATAAACAAACAAAAAAGGAAATCCAGAAAAATATAATACAAACATCCACCGTCCCCCCACCCCTTAGCAATTTTTCTGTTTTCTGGCAGCATTTATCTGTGTTCAAGGAAAGGCAAACGTAAATCCTCGGTCGGTGCAATTTCGTTCCAGTCAGAATATACCTGGACTTGAGAAGGACTCGGCAATATTAAATATTTACGCTGGCAATGACTTTTTTGGTAAGTGTGATGGACATGAGAAGATTCTCGACATAATCCTTGTCCCGCATAGTGATGAACTTAGTATGTTATAATCAAAGTCACCTGGCAGGAATAGAAATAGCTACAATAAGCATTAATGTGGAATAGTAGTGCCTCTCTTTTCAAGGAGCAAAATATTGTAGTTCCAGAATAATCTACTAATCCAGACTTTCATACATTTCACTATTGTTACAAAGCTCAATTGTTGAAGATAAAGTTCAGTGAACTCTTCGAATATTTAAAACATAAACAAAACCACACAGAATTTATTACTATCCATAATACAAAACGAAATCCTTACAAAACCCGAAAATATTTCACTGATTTTCAAATTGAAATCACTTTCTTTGTATTTTATCCTCACAATATATCTGCAACGGAAGTTTTTGTTTTTTTTTTTGTTGATATAATACATAATGTCTGTACACCTTCTAGTGAGTTATTAAAAAGATCCAGCGAAAAATGGTCGCCTCTCAACGATTGAATCGAATAAAACTGTATCACTTCCGTATTTTCATACAAAATCCGTTATATCCCCAATATCAACAAATATGTCTTTTCCACTACCACTCAGAATTCGGGGGAATAAAAGGGTTGAAAGATATGTTTCCGCTTTATCCAGCCATTGCCAGAATGCTGAACGGATGGCTGACTCTGCAAGCAGGAGTTAAGCGTTTTCGAAAAATCATTATAGTTGCTGTTGTATTTGTGTAAACTTATCGTATATAGATGTGAAAATAATATTTATTTTCTTTTATGGCCTTTTTTTAAAAAAATAAATACCAATTTTTCATAGCATCGAATCAGCATCTTCCTGTTTTAGATAGTTTATGTAATCAACAGTAATCATTAAGTACATATTTGAACGCTTAAAAGTTCCAGTTATAGATTTTAAGTTATGTTTGCACAACAACGTACGAGTAACTACAGAAAAAAGAAATCAATTTGTGAGTAGAAAAGCTCTAAGAATCTTACTTACACTTCAAGAACTTCCAATATTTCGTAATCATTGCGAAGAAAAGTTAACTAATAATAATTATTGTTTACGCCATAAAAATCAATAAATCATATGTGAAAGACAAGTTTTATTAACTTTTTTGCGCCATTTAACATCAAAGAATATTGTACGCTTGAAACGTCAGACTGAAAAGGGCAGACAAAAGAAATTCTGTCATATAAATTGGGGGATTCCCCTATAAATGGAAATTCTACAAAAATATTTTTCTTCCAGTTTGTATCGTTTGTGTTAAATGGAGACAAACTTTGCATAAAGACATTGATTTTTTTTTCTAATTCGTCATGAATTAGCGTGGGAGAGAAGAGGGAGGCAAACAATTCTGGAAAAATAATAGAATTAGAAGAGAGATTGATGACGCCATCAGTGAGACTTGAAAGGGTTTATTACTTGACATAATTTGCATATATTGTATATTAAATTTCTCTGAGTTTTTGAAAATGCTTTATATTAAATTTATAAATGTTACTAAACTTATTTTTGGTAATTAAGCAGTTTTGAAATTGTGTCTGTGATTCATGACGTCAACTCACGCCATGCTCAAAAGGAATGATGAAATTTTTCTTATTGGTTTTTCTGACACAATTTTCTCAAGCCTTATCTGAGGTGATCCCAATTCAATTCCGGATCCTTAAGAAAACTCCTTTCGAATCGTGCTTCGAGATGTTTTCTGTTCACCACCTGAAGACAGCAAAGGATCACAAGCTTGACTCAATTTCCTCCTTTCTCAGCAAACACTTGAAATTTCTCACCGTACATCTGTCTAGCGTTACACAACACCTAGTGAGGTGTCTTACGCAATTAGGTGCCATGGATTCGTCTCGAGGCCCTTTGTGTTTTGATTATCCTCCACGTCAAGAAACTTTCAGGACGGCAGCGGCGTCAAGTGTTCCGAGGCATTCGGTGACGAAGCTGACGATGACTTGCATTCATCCTGCATTGTGTCCCCCTCTCTGCGAACCAAGCGTGGGGGAACCGACTCCCCTAGTTCACCAGGATCCTGGGGCTTGCAGGGGTGCTCCTAAGACCCGCGAGGGATTTCCCGCATAGGGATGTTGTTGGGACCCGTAGAAAGCTTCCGCCGGCTCCGGGGCCCCACGGGGGTCTGCAGTTTGCCACCACACACATGCAAAAGACGGGAGGAGCTGCTGGTGCCGCAACTCGCAGCCTCACAGCGGGGCACACCTAGAGCCGCGCTTTCGGCGATGTTACCTTGCTAATGAGTTCGCCCGAAATCCGGACGGCTGTCGGGCGACTACAAATTACACTTCAACGTGACAATGCAACCGCCGCTGAAGCCCTGTCATGATGCATTAACTCAAGAAGCAGTTGAAGAAAATCAGAGGGGAATTTCCTCCGATCACAGATTGGATCGATCGCGGTGCGTGATAGGAACTGGTTATCGGTGACGGCGGGTCATGTCTTGTTTTCTTATTGTCTGTTACTTTTTTCCGCCACCACTGCTGCCGTCCGATTAATCGCGCACTGCGACCGATGATGATGCCCGAAGACACCTGAGATTCCTTGGCGGTTAATAGCGACTTTTTAATGACTAAATAGCGTACTGTCCTCTGGCCTGGGGCCGGAATCGTACCGCACCGCACCGTACAGCCATCATGCCCATAAACGATCGGGCGCACGGTTCACGCTCTTTTTCCTGCAGAGGCAGAGTTGAGAGTGTTTTCCTGAGGAGGCAGCAGCGCTGCGACGGCATGCCAACGTAACAAGAACGTCGTGTGTGCAGGCGTTCACGTTATAGGGGAGGGGGGTGGTGCAACCGGAGGGAGCGTGTGCAGCAAGCGGCCATGATAAAGGCAAAGCGCCTTGTTCCAGTTTCCACCAAAGGGGTTCAACGACGTCGAACGCGCTCCACAACTTCGGGCACGCGCACGGCGCCCGAGAGAACCCGAAGACGCTCCGTCCTCTTGCGTTGTTAACTTAATTGATATGGTTTTAGTTGAGGGGGGAACAGAATATAACGGGGTGACTGAGACGTACGTCGGTTGAACTGAATGAGAACTCTTGTTTCGACCGGGGGGAGGCGGGTGGCGACTTTCTCAGACTTTCTTAACCTGCAGCAGCAGCAACGAAAGCAGCAGCAGCAGCACCAGTGCCTGGCGTGAACGGTGTCTCGTTGTTGCTGTCGCTCTGTGATTGTGTGCTGCTCGCCAGAATCGCTGCGTGCTCTTGTTGTGTCAGTCTGCCTCCTCAGTACTCTGCCAGGCGGAAAGTGGTTCGCGTGTTTCGTGTGACAGCGGCGCTGTCGTTTTCTTCCAGAGCGTGTCACGAGTTTGCGAATCAGCGAGGACGTTTGTTTTGCTGAGAAATTTAAAAAGAATAAATAATTGATAGTATTGTAATAATTGAACCGGATTGAAATTTGTAATCGAGTGTTAGATTTTAAGGATTTATTGAAAATTGCCAAAAATATATAACGGGAATTGAGACGAACCAAAATAACAAGTTGATTTAAAATCAGTTCTCATACAAATATTTTTGAAGTAGTACTCGAAAGTGATGGTGTTGAAAGGGTAACGTTTCCGTCTTTAAGTGATTATCGCGAGTGATTTTTTCCAGTGTTCTGCTCCTCGTCCCTGTTCAGTGGGTGGCTCTACTCCTTGCGGTGGTACAGCATCTCAACCAACTCCAATTGGATATATCACCGGACTACGCTTGCAATCAGGTACGATCATAATCTTAATTCTTAAGTAAAAATTCCCCCTCACCTCCTGCCTGCCAACTATGGATATTCTGCAATAAAAATTAAACGAGATGCTGCGGAGGACACTGATTAAAGATTAATAGCTATTGACGGAGCGGCCTCGTCCTTGTGGTGGCCACGGCACCTCTGTGAAAACCTCTGCGGAAATGACTTCCGCCGCTTTGGTGTCCTCACCCCGGGAACCAACCCACAAACCCTCATCGGTGCGGTGCGGTGGCATGCATACGATTAATCTAGAAAATACTACAACCTTTTCTGTTCTTAATTATTTTGTTTTCGGTATTTTTCATTATTCTTTTTTGCCTTTTCACACGCTCTCCTTACCTAATTAAAAATTGATGAATTAGTTGGAATCGTACCTGTTACCTCGTCTCCTGATGCACAATAAACCGCCGAATCGTTCCCCAAGGATCGTGTGCAGCAAACACAGTTGTTGGGGGCAGGCCAGAAGTGGCCACTCTTAATAGGCTCCTTTCATGCAGTTTTCAGATTCCACTAAGATTAAATTATGTGAAAGGACACGCAACTCCTTGTTACTCTTTGCAAAGTTCAGAGACAGTTATTTTTAGATCCTTAAAACAGTCCTTACCCTACGAAAATGTTATCGGAAAATCTCCGTCTACTTTGTACCTGTTTTGGATTAAAAACTAAATCATTTAATCACTTTCTACTTTGTTTTCAACTTTGACTTTGACTTTAACTTTGACGTTAACTTGGACTGGACGTAAATAGTATTTATATATTTTGACCATTTATTACAATAAATAAATGGAGAACAATTAACTGTTTACAACTAGAATTTATTTTATTTAATTTTACTTTTATTAGAAGATTTTATTTTAGAAGAGACTTTCGGCGATGTTTTCACATCGAAAAAAATATTTTCTGGTGTAATATTTAAAAAACTTATTCAGGAAAATAATGATGGGATTTTGAAGTATGCAGTCAGTTTTGTTTTCTTCCCTCCTCAGGAATTTTTTGCATACACACACATCACATTTCTAGGACATTTCACACATTTCTAGGACATTTAAGCCGCGTCGACTAGACTCACTTTGATTGTGGCTGCCATTAAATGCTTCCAACGTCTCCGCTAACACTTCTGAAATAAAGTGTTATAAAATAGGAGAGAAAAAACATGAAAATATGTTCCTTCATATTTTGTTTATTTATAAAAAAATAAACGAAAGTGTTCATATGAGGTTGCTGCATTACGTAAAGAGGGGTGCTTTACGAAAATCATCTTTCTTGTTTTCGAAAGTTCCTTTTGATAGTAAGTTGTAAGTTTAAAAAAATTGAATATAATTCTTTTTTTGGCTCCAAGACTCGTTACGTGCAAATTGATCGTTTTTTTGTTACATTTGGTTAAACTAATTATCCCCTCACAGTCTTACATTTTTCCGTGGAAGGAGAGGTTACGGCATGAAAATGGTCTTTCCATCGGAAATGAATTCGATTGAAGGAATCGCGAATTCGTTGCGTGGGTTTGAATTTTATAGATTTGCGATACGTAGAACTCACGGTTTCCTTACTTTAACAAAACCATAAAACAAAGGTTTTATGAAAATACAAGTAAGATAAGGCATAAATAAATATTTGAGAAAAATATCGAATCCTGGAAAATTGGTCCAAAAATTAAAAATAACTGGTGTACGAGGTTATTTCAATTCAGTGTTTATTCATCATTCCACTTTCGCATCATTTAGGTACTCTCATTTCTTTCTTTTCACTTCCTTGAACTTTTTTTTTCCAGGGAGGGTTGATTCTGGTTCAATTGTTCTTCTGGGAAAAAGAAAAACAATTAACTGTGATTTACTATGTTTGCTGTTAACTTTTATATTGAATTTAACAAAAAAATATTTCTCGTTTTGAAATAAAAGAAATTTAACAACGCTTTCTAATACTAATTGTAATGAAAACATTTAGCTACGCAATCGAAAGGATTGTTTTTTACTGAGTTAACATTCATTAAAAAAAAGTTCGTGGGCGTGCGCAGAAATTTCTTGTTTTTTTGAGATGTTGAAAAGGCTTAAGGGCATTTTTAGAGTGCAACATATACGCTCCTCATTAGACCTTTACCATGTGGAATTATTTTTTAATTGATTTAAAGGCAGCTCAATTGCTGCAAGGGACCCTCCTCTTCCCTTCTGTAAATGCGAATGAGTCTGATATCTAATCGTGCTAACATAGCACAGAATGCTTGAGATGTAGTCGACGTAGTATTCGATTGTACGAATCACTAGCATTGGATAAGAAATAGTTCATTTCTTTTGTCCAAAAGCAAAAAATTATTAAAAAAAAATAAAATTGGGGTTCGATGAAAACATTTTCAATCAAATTTTGATGGTTTTTAATCGTCAAACTGAAAGAAAGTAAAAACAAAATCGCCTCCGGAAAATTAAAAACAAAAAGTGAAATTTTCAATTATTCACATAATGGAGTAATTTGTGTAATCTTAACTTCTGTTGAATTAATTGAAAACTCTCCATTAATGAACCTCAAGCCATCATGCATTGATGTCCAGCAAAGTGTCAAATTAATCTCTCCGGCTGAGTTAAACCGTTTGTCTTATTAACGGTTTAATTTTGATCCAACTAATCAATCATATTGGAATTTTCCAGATAGCAGTAGCTTATTAACTAATTATTATGAACTTTTCTAAAGTGATCCAACATCGACTTTCGTAATTATTTTGATTCTGGTCCATGTGCAGAGGAGAGCATTAATCAAAAGAGGCGGCCATCATCCCTGGCCAAATTATTCGAATTGAATTTAAGTTTTGTGGCCGAAGGCGCACTCCACACGAGCGACCATCAAACAAATACTTGGGGTCCAATTGAAAACTTTGAAATTTTATCAATTAATTTAAACATTGCTGCTGTAAAAGCATTCAGAAACCGAAGACCGCCTCCTGGGCAAGGAAACAAGAGTCACTCAACCCCGAGATGAAAACCAACAATAAAATCGTCTTTTTTTATTTTACATTTTTATTCCTTGACGGGAAGATCTGCGGTTTCCTTGCGGACTGTTTATGCAAGGCCAACTGGAGGAGTTATATCAGCACGAATGGTGTAAGTAAACCACAAATATGAGGTAAGCAGGGTATCAAGCGACAATTACGGGCCGCGAATGATGTGCAATCACTTCCAGTGAGTACACGCTCGTTGCAGAGGTGAGGAATGCGTGGTGGAGCGACCTCAAGGAGTTCTGCCTCATCGGCGATTGTTCTTGTGGAGGGTTTCAGTGACTATACCTTTTTTTTCTTATTTCCCGAATGATCGTAAACAATACATGCAAAATCTTCTCGTCATTATTTGTGTGTTGTTTTTCTATTGTAATTAGTTTCAAATTGCAAATCTCAGCTGCCTCGTTTGTTTATTTATATGTTAGATCATATTTACGATTTCCTGCCACTTAACAACAGCTAAATATTTATTTCTAACTGTTTACATTGACCTTAAATGTTTACATTTTGAAAACAATTCTTCAAAATGCCACCAAAATATCATAAGTCAAATCATAAAGTAGAAACGTAATTTACTTTCAATATACGAGTATTAAAAACTTGAAATAAATCAGGCCTCAAAAACATGTATTTAATGCCAAAAATTTGCATTATATCATTCCATTAAACCAATTTAACACAACAGTGTAAATTTCAAGGATCCAAAAAGGTAAAAAGAGATATTTGCAAATCGTTAAAAAATAAATCGATATTTTTATCATCGAGTTATCGTATTGTTAAATAATTTCAAATTATCAGAAAAAAAAATTCAGGAAGCATGAAAAGATCTTCAATAATTTCCTTATTGATGACACATCGCCTTCGGAGTCCGGACACACCTTTGCATTTTGGAGTTGTGCAAAAAAAGACCCAACTTAAATTTATTATTTTTGTTTTTATTATTTATCAAGAGTATAAATAACGCAAAATAATTCCATTAAGTTTCCTTCTTTAACACCTCAACACTGGTGTGGATTGATTTTGTATACAAATATTTTACCATCGTTTAGTTTAAATGTTTCTTGAAAGATTTTCATTTTTTTTTTGGTAGTTTTTATTTTTTTAAGATTAATTCAAGATGTTTACTTGCAATGCAAACTGATGAAGAGTCTTGCAGTGACCATTTAGATTTGTTTCGCGGCTGCAAATTGTGGTAAACTTATTTAAACTGCCATTTGCGGAGGCAAAACGCTATTAGCATTTCGTAAATTTCATCAATACACATCCGCCATTATTTTACCATTTTATTACCAATAATTTATTATGTTTGGTGCTTGTTGATTCTCTCCATGTATGTCGGATGAAAAAGACAAACAAACTGAAAAATAAGACACTTCTGAATTATTTCTAATATTTCTTTTATGTATATATACAATATATTTTTTGTTTCCTTGCTGCTTCCAAAAGCTTCATAACGTGTTCATGGAGCATAAAGTTGTCCGCCCACACGCGACATTTCATGATTTCAAATGCGCGCTACACTTGGCGACTTCGTAGGAATTTCCAGTTCTTCCTGCGGTGTTGCGCATGCGCAAACGGCTTAAGGCAGCCTCAAATTGTATTGAAATGTGGTCGGCGCAGCGGCATAATTTCACCGTTCAAGGAAATCGAGGTTCGGACACAAGTGGACAGGTTGCTAGAGCACACGGGATCGAGTACCTACCCAATTCCCATTATGCTGTGATTCGCGACTGCTTACCGTATGTGATCTGGTTAAGTAATCACTGGCGCCATAAACATTTTTAGCTTTTTTAAAACATTTATGTATTTTATATTCGTATTTTATTGGTAAATGCCGTTTGTGCGTAGAGCATTTTTCCTTCTATAGTTGACAGACTTTCATCTGACTGATTTATTGCGGGCAAGGGGAGGGACATGAATAAGTCGGTGGACAGTAGGAAAGGCCACACCTTATACTTGAGAGGAGACCACATGCACTGAAATATGCTAAAAAGGATGATAAATAGTTTTGTGTTTCGAGCTGTCACTGCGATTTCAGTGATATGCCGTTAATGTGATGCTGTTTCGCCAAAAAAAAAAAAAACACACAGAACATTGAAAACACAAAATAAAGAAAGGAATGTTTAATGGATAAATTTATGACAATCTCATCCGCCTACAATATGGCAATGAATCTTGATGACTTGTTTTGTAATGTTCCCTTTACGGATTCAACAAATTTCAATTCGATCGTGAACATTTCATATAACCACAGAAAAGTGCATTCAATCAACGTAAATTCATTTCCGTGTTTGAATTAATTATTTCAATAGAGAACGTATTTTTGCCATAATTTCACTTTTACACTTTCTTCATTTTTATCGCAAAATTAATTCTGAAAACTAAAATTAATTAAAAGATTTTAATCGAATCTTATTACACAAATATCATCGTAATGAGGATGAATCTTTGTATGATGCGTGAATGTCGCATTTTCCTGTCATGTATGTTGTCAATTTTAATTACTAGTGACAAAATTTTATCTCATTTACCTATTACTAGATGAAAAAAAAATAATAAAAATAAAAAAAAAATACCGAAGTGGAAAAATATATTTATTAAGCGTGAAGTTGCTGCCATCAGTTTTATGCCACAGAGAAAATTACTGACGTTCTCCAAAGTGAAAATAAATTTTCCCCCAGGTTTTTGCGATTCACCCTCGCACGTCCGCACACTGCGTACAACTTTTGAGGATGCATGAACAAGTGCCAACGTGCATGAATAGTGTACTTTTTTACGTTGAAGGACATACGGTGACATCGTCATACGTTTATTGGTTACACTTTCAAAAAGTCACAAATTATCCTTCGATCTACCTGTAGCTTATGAAAATATTTATAATAAAATAAAACAAAAAATACATGTAAACTTCGGAAAATGTATAGTATGTAGGTAAATAGTCGAAATACAAGAAGGAAAAAAAATACCATCGACAACCAGGCTGATAGCCTCCTGGGGACTCCCCAATATGCGATCTAGAATGATATCGCATCTCGCTCTAGAGAATTTTCAAGAGCTTTTAATTGAACGCATGACTGAGTATTTGTAATTAATTAAGTTCACAGTTCATTTAATTTTATTAAATTCCCATTCTAATTATATAGTTTTAACGAATTATCCAAACTTGATGCTGGGGACACGAATGTCTTCCCCATGGACAAGGGCTGACAACAAGAAGTAAATTTTTTAGTTGATAACTTCAAGCCTCAAGGATGGAATGGAGAATGTCTAAGGGTGAAGGTTGCGAGAGGGGGGTATTTAGTCTACTTAGCGGAATCTTTACATCATCATTATGCCGATTTAACTGCAAATTAGCTTCCGGTAGGTGTAATTAGGCAGAAATGCTTTCATAGCACAATGACCTTCAAGGTCAAGTGACCATTTCTAACATTTCAAGGAAAAACAGAATAGCAACAAAAAAATGTTAACAACATTGTAATTTGAATTTTTTGACCAAAATTTAACCAAACAAAAGAGACAATTTATGATGGTCTAACTCCTAGAAATTTCGGTAGTTTCTTTCATTAATAAATATAGTGTACGAAATCGCGAAAAGAATTTTTTGGTTGCAATTTCTCTTGAAGTGACATGAAAAATTTTTCAAATGGGTTCAAAGACTTTAATGCTGTCTTTTTCGTATTGTTCGCAAATTTTGAAAAAAATGTAGTTTTGAGGAAAATTATAATTTTATAAAGCTTATATTCCTATTAGTCGAATTTGAATCAAATTGGTTTTTTTGGTGTAGATATCCTTTTAACATTCGAAACAAACGAACGAATTATTTGAGGGGGTTGCGTGTGTAGAAAACGAGTCATGTTAGTATATTTCCGATTTACAGACTAAACAAAGTAACTTTAACTTAAAAACGAAACAAAATCTAAACTAAAGGGATATTTGGTTTTGCTACATCAGTTTTTTTTTTTTTTGAAAATTAGAATGTTTTTCTGAAAAAAAAACATTCATTTATACAACTCTGTAAGAGACAAACTTCAGCACACCAGAGAAATTCATAACAAGATGAAATAAATAAATAAATAAAAAAACCAACAAATTTTGTTCGGTTGTCGGTAGTTGTATTTTTTTTTTAACCCACGGGTATCAATTTTAATGTTGAATTATTTATGTAACCAAGTCGAGGAAAACTACGGCTTCAGATGAAAATAAGCAGCACACCCTCCAGCATTGACATAAGGCCCTCTGTGCACTTATGGCACACCACCGGCACACACCGAGCAACCCTCATTTGGGGTTGGAGAATGCTATGAGTCACAGGGTAATCAAAGCAAAGAAGTTTTCTATCAAGTGTTGTACATGGAGAACAACGAAGGCCATATGGTCTCGGCTCCACCTGGACTCTTCATGGAAAAAAGAAAAATGAGCAAAAAAAAATGCTTCGATTGTCTATGTCATGAGTCATGGCACACTTGCAAAGTAGTGGCGCATCCTTATCACCCACTCGAAGGTCCTTTGATTCTATTACGGAGCATAATAGTGTCGAACTGCTATCGTTAACAGTTTCCCTTGAGAGGTAATGCACCTACTTAGGGATGTAGGCTTTCGTCCATGATCATCAAGTGCAAAGAGTCCACTAGTGTAACTAGATTATATATGGGTTTTTTTTTCTCTTGCTCCTCGTCAAGTGAAATTCCAGGAAACATTTTTTTCAAATATTTCCACGCGCGTGTGGTGTTGAGTACATTTTTTTAAAAAATTTTTGTTGCTTTTTTTAACATACCATTTTTGCAGTCAACAGTGGTGCTGCACCCTCATACCTCCCCTACTTGCTGGCATAACACCACCAACAGCCAGCATATACTCATTTCCATGGCTTTTTCAGCTTCGCGGTACCATTTAATCTAATTACAGAAGATACTTGGTCGTACCAGTGGAAATGGTAAAGTATGCCAAAGTAAAGCCATAAAAAATCCGTTGTGACTTACAACTAAATTATAATTATTTACCGAGTTGTTACTGCGTTTTTGTGGTTGCTGTTATTCTTTTTTTTAACTCTTTCCCCGCCATGATTCCGAACTCTCTCCCGTTCTCGCGATTGTGGACGCCGGACTTGCTTCAGGGAAGTGACCTGAGAAAGGATTCCGCATTAATGTACTGCTTATGGTTCAGTTAATAGTATTGTCGGGTCATGTCCACAGTGCGAAGAGAGTGTTGTAAATCATTGAACTGTCTTCACCGAAAGGGTTGAATTGAATAAAATTTAACATATTCTTTGATGAAAGTTTTTTATTTTTATTGAAAATTTCATCATAAAAGTTTCATCAAAATTATTGACGAATCTGAGATTTTAAAAAAAAAAAAAATTGGACCAAAAATCTTTCAATTGAAATTTGATATCTTCACTGTCTAGGAGGACCCTAAAAAATGTATGTTCATGAATGATATGCATTGAACCCGATTCTGTCACACATAAATCCGATGGCTTACTTGTTTTTATATTGTTATTCAGTTACACCTGCTTTTTTATTGAAACATTGCTTGACCATCGAGGCTTGGGCACGCGAAGGAATAAAAAGAGTTAGTAAGGACAACGAGATGAAAACGATTCGATATCCAACAGAATGAAGCTGATTAACTGGTTTCAAATAGCACAGCTTGAATGGTATGTGGCGAAAAAAAACATAATACATATATATTATATGTATATTGACATCAGACCTGTGGTGTATCACGGTGAAGTAAGATCAACTTTCAGGAATCTGTGGTTTTTCGTCTCGCTCAAGGAATCGTATGCGCGGCAAAAACACCACAGGTAACAACGAAACCTCTGAAAAACATCATCCGACCACTGAATGGGGATCTTAAAGGAAATTTTTTGGAAACTTCCAAAGAATTATGATATCTCTTCTAAAGTCTTGGAAATATCTCTGATATTTTTTTGTTTTGGTTTTTTTTTAAATTTTTGTTTTTTTAAATTAACTTATGTTTTTCATTTTTGTTTCGATCCCTTCGGCCTTCTCATTTACCTCGACCAACTTCTTGGATAAAACTATTTAAAAAAACAATAACTTCGAGGACTTGTCACTCGCACATTCTTGCAAATGTTAATGTGCTTCCTTGCCGCCTTCAAATGTATTGTTTTATCGCAAAACTGTCAGGGTGTCGACTGGAGCCACCACGTATTCTTGCATGTCTAATGGCGGTTATTTCAACGAGAATTTCAATATATCCTCCCGGAGTTGTCGACATTCGATGACATTATGGGATCGTAAACAGAATTTCCGTGCAAATAACACCGTGCTTTATATGCCCGACCGAAAACTGTAGAATTCTTTTACCTTGGGGACTTCTTTGGATAGTAACAATTGCCAAAAAATAAAAAAAAAACTATAGAAAGAAGAAGAAGTAAAGAATAGCTAAATAAATATATAAATATTTTGTTCAGGGATTATTGATGTTTGACAATTCCTTTGACAAATATCAACTTCATGACTACGCCAGCCTAAATTAGTTCATCAAAATTTCAAGGATACGGCATTTGTTGATAGGAGTTAAAATAGAATCTGCTACCGCACCCGAACCAATTAAACGTGAAACTTATGTCACTTCGCTGGAACAGTGTTATTTATAGTCATGAGGACGAACTTCAGTTCAGATCTTCATCGTATTCCATTTGTTATACTGTTGACATTTCGCAGAAAACCGTTTATTAGAAATTAATTTCTACGGCTTACTTTCCCGTTTTATCTAAAATAATTCTTTTGATGTTTTTCTCGAAAATATAAACATATTAGTTTTTTTTTTTGACAGTTTAAAAATAATCAAAAAAATATTTTTTAAATCAAATTTAATGAGGTGTACAGAAGTGGATTTTACATTCGAGACAAGCCATAATAAGCATTCAAAATATCAGGTGAAAGTTTCAATCCAGAATCAAATGGAAGAACCCATCGTAATATTTTTGGAATTACCCAAAAACTAAAATAAATAAATTTATAGTATGTATATTATATATTTAAATATATCAGCATAAACTTAATCGAAATGCTCAGTTTTAACTCGTTTTTGTGGCGCCTGAAAATTCATGGATGATGAGGCCGTCGCCGTCGTTCATGCTGTCGTCGTCGTCAACGACATCCGAGGAGAAATCGAAAATTTCTACATTTTGTGGAATTCAGGCGTGGGTGTCGCATCGAAATTCTCAATGCTAAAACTCGCACTCAACATTGGTCCGCTTGATTAACCGCAGCACCACAAATCAGTCCAGCCGCTCATTATGCCTTTTATGGTCGTAACTTTTCCAGCATTAACCAACTTCGGTTGCGGATCTCTCTGCGCAACTTTGACTGCTTAAGTTATTTTCAAAATAAATAAATTGTATACGAAAAAAAAAAAAATACAAAAAATAATAATAACATTAGATGACATGGAATTACAAATCGACACGACCTGATTTGGATGTTTTATGAAAGCATTATTCATCTCTTGATTGCTAATTAAGAATGTCGTTTGCCGAAATTCACCGGTGTTCTATAACGGGCTGCGGCCATAAATTACACGCACTAAAATTTCCACATGTTGAGGAATACATCGAATTCTCTAATTGGCCTATACAAAACATCTCCAATAGGTCTGAGGCAAATGAGCGTAGAGAAACTCTTGATATTATTTTGAATGGTAAATTTCATATTAAATGCTCAACTTTGTTTAGTAGATTGCCCCAACTGCTTCTGCATGCGCGTTCGATGTCCGAAATTCAGCAATCGTCAAAGGTCGATTTGGCAACAACAATTTGGGTGTTGACCGATGACCGCTGAAAGCAAAAGCGTCATGGATGAATAACAATTATGTGTTCATCCATTTTTGTTTTTAATCACAACTACATTATTGAACATCGAAATACAGAAATGGTTTTGTCTTTCGACTTTATTTTTATGACAAAATTATGAATCCCAATCAACAGAGTTCACATATGAATTATGCCCAAAAATGCAAAAAATTGGACCTATCTGATGTTTTGTTCGCATTTTCCAAAATATTTTGTAATTGCTTATATAATCATTTATTATCCTCAATATAGTACACCGACTATGTATTCTTATTTGCTTTGTTTATGATTTTAATAAAACAAAAATCATTTTGAAAACTTCTCAGACAAAATTCAATACCAAGATCAAAAGTCAAAAGGCACCATAAAAAGCAAATTTATTTAATTCATTCGTAATTATAGGATTTACAGAGCTCTTCTCATATTTTTTTTTATCAAGAAAGTTAATTAAGAACAAATTCATAGGATAAACTAAGTAGGTTAAGATTACTGGAGTTCAAATTTCGGGTTAATTACGTTTTAGAAATAAAAACAGTGTCGTCTAATTAAAATTTTATACACCACTCAAATATCAACTCATATAAATTAACGAGAAAACATTACAGTAGTCACTCGAAAGATAGAATACATAAAATTTATATTATTCAATAAATTTCTTGGTTTCTGTTTAATCAAATTGAAATCTTGTTCAATTTTGAGAATTCATTTTTCCAGTGAAAATAAACATTTCTAAAGTTAGTATTTTCTAAATTTGATTTCCAAAAACTCAGTTTTAATTGACCAAACTATGTGAAATTAAAAACATAGAATAAGGATTAATTCTTGGTATTCAATGAGAGTTGAAGATATTGAATTGCGTCATCTGGTCAGCTGGAATTCAGTGCTCCGGAAATGGAAGCTGTTGATTTTCTGGGTATCTTTTAGTTGAATCGGTTTTAATCAAATTTTTAATAGATTATTACTTTATTGTAGTTTTATTTTTCTTAATTTTTTAATTTAAGAATTCACAAACACTGAACTGAAACTTGAACATTTCATTTCTTAATTTGTGTTCATGCAACTCAATTAATTATTTCCGTACTTGAGTTATTTGGCGTTCATTCGTCCTCGTCCATATTCTTAAAATAAAATCTTGCAAACATTTCAACAGTCTTTCAGACAATTCAATTGCTGCCAAATTATCTACTTTAAAAAAAATAAAAAAACCAAATTTGTGATGTCTGACACTTCGACACGTATTACAATTCACTTTCAGAAGTCAATGCCAAGGCAATAAATAATTGGAATAACATAAAATCGTTCTATGCAAAATCCATTCACATGAAAATCTCAAGCACAAGATGAGCACACATTCCCAGAGTGGACTGACGACGACGATCAACGTCTTCAGTGTTTCATAATTGAGGCTAATGAGCTCCTTAGTATCTTGAAAATTTTTGACCAAAAATTTTTAGTTCACTTATCTGTAGCAGATAATTTTATATCTCTGCGTGCTGGAAATGAGAAGAAAGGTCGGATAAAAGACAACAGAGGGAAACGAAGCCAAAAAAAACACCGAAAAGAAAAACGAAAATCTAAAGTTTTTGCTTTTTCCTTCCTCGAACAGCAAATGATAGGTTTCCAAACGGCACAATGTAAAAGTCGTTTACCCATGCTCAGAAGTGCTTTCGATGGTTTTTTGTCCGGAATTCGAAAATTGTGTTGTGTTATTAGACAGAAATAGTGTAAATGGGGAGTCGTTGAACTGAATTTAGTACCGGGGTTGCTTTTATCGTGGTTTTTGATTCCTTCGGGATTTTTGCCTCATCACATCTCAACTGCACGGAAATAATAAATTTGTTGTAATTACGAACTATCGTAATTTGAGTGAAGGCCTCTTCAATGTCAGTGGGAGAATTCGACCCTCTAATGTTGTCCAAAATCTGTCATTAAATTCCATCAATTTACGGTGTAAAAATAATATAAAAGTGTAAGAAATGTTTTCGTTCATTCTTTATATCTGTTTGTTTTTGTTATTATTTCTATGTCTATTTTTTATTGTTATAGAAAAATAAAATGTAGCACAAAAATAACCTACTATTTGAAATATAGAGAAGGTTTACATCCGGATCAGGTGTCGATTTCTAGCCCTCAAAATGAGAAATTGCTGCATCGAAATGTTTTACATCGGATATTCCACTTAAGGTCGAAAAGGTTTTGACTTAAGTGAAACTGCTTAAAGCATTTGCCATAAATTATTCAAATGCTATCAATAATGGACTGATAATTTATTTACAGAAGATTTTCCTCCCACACACCCCTCAACATTTTCAGTTAGGGTAAAAGAGACTTAAGTAAATAAAACACTACTAACAACTTAGTTCAAATACCTAAATGGACAGAGGACGAAAAGTCTCTGCTTGGGGTTGGATGAGTTTCTGTCTCATACCAATTGATCTGCTTTATCTCGTCTCGAGTAACTGAAATAAACGATAAACAATAAACAGATATCGACAGGATTCAGAGGAGTAAACCCTTCAACCAATTTAATCAGGCGTCGGATTTCCTTCGTTCCTTAAATTAAGGTGAAGACAAAGGGTACATGTCTATACAATCTGTTTCTTATTCTTTCTTTTTGTATATTTTGTTGTTGTTTCTTTTGCAAACAATTGCAAATTGTAACTAAATTCAGCAACATAGCGTTTATTAACTATTGGATTGTTTCCGCCGCCAAGGATGTCAGACAGATAGATGGACATTCAAGGATTCAAACTAAAACGAAAACAAAAGATTCATTTACAAACTGATATTGTTGTTGTTGCTGCTGTTGTTGTTTCTGTCGAAATCGGTCGACGAATTTCATTCGTTCAGCTGTGTGATAAATGAAAATGAATATAAGAAAGAAAGACAAGTACAAAATAAAACATAAAAAATTGCACAAAAGAAAAAAAAACGAACACGCAAAAGAAAATGAAACAAATTACGACACTTGCAGTAGTTTGTGTACTTATGCTTGAAATACTTCGCATTTCTTAGGACATTTTAGCATTGATTCGAGGGGACCGTGCTCGTCGTTTGCACACCCCTCTTGCACACCACTTTGAAATGAGTACTTTTTCTTATATTTCTTGCAAGTCCATGTTTAAATAACAAAAAAATGGAAAGCAAAAGCATTTTAACATTCCAAAGTGAAATTTATTCATCCTGCCTGCAAGATTCGGGAGGATGTTATAAATATTCTAGCCAAATGCAGCTGAGAGAGTGTTGAGTATGGCGAGTCCAACGGGTTCGGCTATATATTTAAATTAAATACGACCAATCCAGCCCGGGGGAGGGGACGAAGAGGAAGCCACAGATTTATTCAACATTAAGAGATGTCAAGATCGACAATCAATTTATTGTCGAACACATGTGCCCAATTTTCCAGACTGAATCTAATATTTTTTTCCCCATTTTCTTTATGCTTTGCAGTTTTGTTTGTGTGTGTGAGTATGTGTATTTTTTCACAATGCCTGCGTATATAATTGCAACTGCATTCGAGTACTCGAAAATTGTCTGCAAATTTCGTTGTGGCAATTCGAACACAATATCAAGTTGTAATCTCTGGCATAAACCAAGTCTGGATTCTGTCCGTACGTATCCCAAATGTATTTACACTACAGAAACTAACAAAACTCTTCACAGGATTACATTTCGCCAATTGGCATTTGATTGCTGGCACCAATGCGAATCAAACACTTTCATAATCCATTTGGGGATGGTGTACAGTTTCATTTGTGTGGCACTTTGTGAATTACTGATGATCGGATAAATCGCATTTTAGTTCTCCCCCTGCCCCAATTCAAATTTAAACACATCCTGTCCGATGGTTTTGTTAAATACTTTGATGTTTCACCATGTGTAATTCTCACATTTTCCTTGGTCAATTTGTTTCCAGGATTAAAGATAAATACTCTCGAATGTTGTCTCTATTGCAGTTCGCCCACTTTTTCGCTCGATATAATTCTTCACAAATTCCTAAGGCAGCCCACACAAATTTCGTTAGGTGTTGTGGGTTGTCCTAAAATGAATAAAATAACCAAAAACTAAAAAACAAGAAACAACTCACAGTTGATCAGCTTCCGGTTCGTTATAGCAAAACGAGTCGCAGCTCGTTTGGATACAATAGGCCAAAATGTGGCAGAGTGTGGCGCTGGGTGGCTTAAATTGATTTCCCCACACCGTGATCTAAACGTTTTTAGTACCGTTTGAGGTCAATATGAATATCGTTTTGTCGGGGTCGAAAACAATAGGAAAATGAAGGGCATATATCTGGGGAGAGATTATGGTTTTTCGGAGGGTAACAGATATTCAACTGAGCCTTGTTCTCGTTTTATTCCCACCCCCGACCGCTCATATCCACCTTCCCTCACATCGTTCAACTGCGGAGAAAATTTAATTATTCACCAACGCTTCGACTATCATCCCTCAGATAAGTGCCATCACGCACCCCGTCCTCAAGTGGTCAATATCACGCACTTGAAGCCGATTGTCTGCTCGTTTTTCCACGGTTCGAGCAACATTTCTATCCGCTTTTCTCGCTAACTCCTTTTTAAATACCGCTATGTCACGCGAACTATTAATTGCAACTCGCTGGTGTCACATTGGCCAAACAAACAGATAAAAAAAAATAGAGGAAAAACCTCCAAAAAACAAAAATAACAAATATATACAAAAGGGCGACCTCGGTAGTCGAATCGTGTGCGTGTCTGTCCCGTCGTCCTGGTCAAAGTTGACGAAAAGAAGTGGACAACACACCATGACAAATTAGGGATATCGGTGGCCAATAATAACTCACCAGGGAGAGTGACAAATTCGCAATACTCTTTCATTGTAATAACACACCCCAAAAATGTTGCAATTTTACCTCTATACAACGTTAACATTGTATTTGTTTTGTTGTTGTTAATATATGCAATAGTTGGATGAAAATTCGACCTACCGCAACGATGATTCGTAGCCACCCCCTTTCTCTTCGGTCTTTTCACCTCTTCGTTAAATTGTCTACACATAAATTTTACACTAATTTCCATACACCATTATTTTTCCATGCGGTTCATCATTTCAAGCGAAAAAAGCAATTTTCATTAATTGTGATTAATCGGCTTTTATAGCAGAGATGTTTTAATTAAAAATTCCCAAAAATCGTTGAGTGTCCTCGGCGCTTAGATGGCTTTTGCAGATTGATAATGCAATTATCGCCTTATGCTGCTGTAATGAACTAAGCTGATCAAGATCAACCATATAATTGAGTCAATTTTATGAAAATGTCCCCTTTGTTGCATTCATTAAAAATTATATTATTATAATTTCAAATATTTTACGTGCTATGTGTTGCTGTTTGAAGTAAACACTTTTGTCATGTTCATTAATTATATTTTTGATATTTTGGAATTATTAAAATAAAATGTTTCAACTGAAATAATGCGAACAAAAACTGGGAAACATATAGTCATCGTTATAAAGTTCATTTTATACAGTGCAGTTATTTAAAACAAAATCCTAATAAATATTGCATCATCTGTATTTAATTGTCATTTTCATATTTGCATATTTCTATTGCTATGGAATCTTAAGGGAAGTTACAACAACAATTGTTATATTTTTTTTCAACACAATATCCTGGAATTGTTTTGAATCAGTTTGCGAAATTTAATATGTCGCACTATTCGAGCCGTTTAAGAGCATTTGAGGTGCCGTCGAAAAGACCCTGGTGTCTACTTTCCAATAAGTCTTCTTTTTTTTGTTTTATTTTGGCGTTTAACCATGTGTATAACGGGACTTATGACTGAATCACTGAACGCCTGAATGTAAAGTTTTTAATTAAAAAAGGGGAGAAGAGGTGCAAGGTAGATTTAAAAACATAGGGGTTGTCTGGGAAATTTAAGTCTTAACACGTCAGAAAATCGATAATTATGTGTTGTACGAAAATTTATCCCCTTCTCTGTAAATAAAACAAGGTTGGCCAATTATAATGATATATTGATTTTTGCTTTTTAAGGTAATTACACGAATAGTATGAACGTAATAATTTAAGAAGGAAATGAGAGCAAAATAAATATAAAATTCATTTTTAACAAATGGCTACAATTAATAAAAAAGTAACGAAAATGGTGGTTGAGGTGAGACTCTGGGATTGGTAGAGATGAAAAATATTTATAGAGGTACAAAAAAATTGAGGTTGTGTTTTCAAATCCATACACACAAATAAGTTTTTTTTGTTATTATACTTTTTGCCAAATTCGCTGAAGTATGTTTTTTTTTAAAGTTCTCTAAAAACAGGAAGTCATTTAGATTCCCCATCTGGCGTTGGTCTCATTAATATCGGCGGCCTCGAGCCACTTTCAATGTTGGTACTCTGTTGTCCTCTCCAGCGACGATGGCATTTCTCATTAATTTCTCTAATGCGAATCTTGTACTATTTAAACATCTTCGAAAATGATCTTGTGATCTTCAAAATTTTCAAACAACGTATTTCAATGTTCACTATCAATCGACATACATGTTTACCCTATCGATCTTGCGTCTGTATTACTCTTCGGTCAGAAAAACAACCCAACAGTTTTAATGGAAGTAATTTATATATTTATCGTATAGATCTATCGCAATTTCGACCTTTCGTCAACAAGTGATCGTTAAATGAGATCGCCACGAAGAAGACAGACAAAAAAATGTAACGAAATAGAAACAACTAGATTGTTTTCCTAGATTAATCAAGTCATATGCGGAGATGAAAAATCTTGCAGATCATTTCATTGTAATTATTCGATATTACTTGCATTAATAACCAACAAATTTCCCTCGATATCGTGAACGAAGACATTGAATTTCGGGTGGCATAAATATCCCAGACTTAATCGAAGCCGGTACACAGCTTGGGCGGGCTGGGATTAAAATGAGGGGCAAAAAACCAAAAAATATTAAAATCAAAAATAAACATAAAAAATATGTCGTATGCAGCCCACATTGACTAAAAAAAAAATCGAAAATCTGGTTTCCTTGCATTTGGCAAAAAGCAATGATTTAAAAACAAAACCAAAAACTGATGCTTAAACTAATGTTCTTGTTCTTGTCGGTTTGTTTTTGTGGCATAATAAAACGCAGTTCGGTTATGGAAGCTTTTAGCGGTTTAATTAAACAATTTTGCATACAATACACAAATTTTCCGTCGGCTGTCCATGTTCCTTCCACCTTTGACGGCAGAGCCCTTCCGAAAATTTTGTAATTTGAAAATTACTCTACTTCCTCTTGATTGTGGCTTTTCGGTTCCTTTACTTCCATCATGACGGCCTTATATAACCGACAAAATATTATGATGCACTTCGACGATGTGGCACAGATCCCAATACACATGCATCCTTGCATCAGAGTGATAACAGGAAGTTGCAGTTGCAGCCACCACCATCAGCAGTGGTTTGCAGAGCTTTGCCGTTTCGAAGGCTTTAATCTTAATATCAAATTTATTGGGCTTGGCAGGAAATGTTTTCACAGGATCACATTCACTTATATTTTTGATGGATGTCTGTAATTAAATTGTGGTACAAATAAGTTCGATTTGAACAGAACCATAATTAACAAATAACAATGTGTAATAAAAAAAAACTCCATGTTCAAAGTTGACTGATTGCGAAAGGTTTTGCTCTGAATTTCTCTTGCAGCCATTTGCTGATGTCGATTTGCTTCGGTTTGTAAAAAGCGGCACAGGAAGCTGCGAATGGAACACAGCAAGGGAGAATGCTCTATGCACTTATAATGCATCCGTGATCGTGCGTGCATCCGTGCATCGATTCCACAGTTTTGTCGGATGGGTTCGGTCTGTCGCAGGAAGATGAAACATGCTGTTCTAACTTAAATTGAACTTTATTTTCACGTTGATAGATGCACACAGCATAGACCATTTTTTGTGATGACATTCCGTCGGTCATGAACTCCTTTTCGAATTCATATGTTTAACAGTTCCTCAGTAGAGAGACGAACAAGTTGATCTTGCACGAACAATTAGTATTACATATATAAAACAGATTTTACTTCGGAAAGACGAAGAAGGAATTTTTTGTTTTGTATTTTATTCAAGTCAAGTAAAAAACATTAATTTAGATGTGGTCCAGCGATGACAGAATCTTTGACAGTGGATTTACGAAGTGATCTGGTTTCACCACATGCTGATTCTCGTTTGGCTCATAAAGAATGTGTTTAATCTCTGCGAGTAGCGACCATAGATCAATGCTAAAGTGGTGATCGTAAGGTGAGAAAGGATACTTGAGATCAACAACACAAATATACCCTTCACTTCAGCACCGCAATTCTTCATCATCGCGATCAAAACACTGATATGCGATCGTTGCAGTGTACTTAGCAAAAGCGCACCACAATTCAAGCTAAAGCAAAACATACTGGAAAAACGAACGTATTCGGATAAAGTAATCTAGTAAAAGAAATCAATTTGATTAATTCCCCTCGCCCTGATCCCGGATCGGCGGCAATTTTCTTTGGTCATAAAAAACTAAGCAAAGGCTTGAGTGCTGCCGCACTGTTGATGATGCTGTTGGGGATCAGAAGGATGGGATGGGAACAGGTTCGGCGACTTTCACGTCTGTCTCCTTGGGTGCGATGGTGCGGCTATGCAAAGATTGATACGAGCGTGTGGCCACCTGGACCAATTGACCAATCAGAGATGACTACAAGAAGGGAATTAACGTCTTTTTTTTTATATAAAAATTGTTTTTTTTTATCTGATTTTATACCGGACACGGCTGATGCTCTGTAATTTTATTCTACAGGTTTCCCTCATCTGGCTCCCGAGATTTTTTCCGATGGTCACTTTTTGTTTGTTTTATGTCTTTTTATCCAGGTCGTTCTAAAGATATTTTGTGAGATGATTTTATATTTTACCTGTTATCTACCTACAGTTAAGTTGATGATACTTCAAACCTGTTCTTGACTTCTTATTTACCTCGTAATTCGAGGGTTTGTGTTTTTGCGCCTCTCAGGAGGCAATGCTCGTCTTTTTTTTCCGTCTTTTGCTTTTCCCCAAGTATAGGTTTTTGTGTGTGTGCTTTTTTTTCTAAAGGACTTTAATTTGATTCTGATGGTAAATCCTTGCATCGTGGATCATTTAGCCGTCAATAAAAATTGAATTTACAGCGATAATCTCTTTCGGTTTTCGGATCAGCGAACACTCCTTACTTTGTGAGCTTTTTTGAGCCGCTACTAAAAATGATCTTGTTTTTATTTTGTATTCGATTTCGCACTCTGCATTTTCTGTTTATCGGCAAAGAGTTGTATACACCAGAATATTTGATCCATCGAATATGCCCATCCTTAGGCATTGTGTGCGCAGTTAATAAGAATCCTCTTTAATAATGGAAAAGTGATAATAATCAGGTACGTTTTGTAATTGATTTTATGCATTTTTAACAAGATCTTTAACACTATAAATCAATTTCTATGGTCAAATGAACGATATTTAGCCGTAATTGGCTTACTCGTAAAATCATGCAAAGTCAGTTTTATTTGTCTTTTGGAATTTTCTTTTGTAATGTTTATAAAGAAGCACATGTGAATTGTGTCTTTATGGATGGATGTTACAACATTTTGCTGAAATCGTTCCAAAGAAATAAGACAAAGGCTGTTGCAATAATTAACATGAATTGAACTTCTTCTCACACTATCACCATTCATGCATTGCTAAAAACGAGTCAGAGAGAATCGATTTGAAAACTGAAATTCAGTGATTTCACTGTGTAAAGATGAACTTTTCTGTGAAACTTACACTCCAAATGACAAATGATCCAGATGTTAACAAAAGAAATTGAGGTAATTGTTTTTGTTCAAAGAACTGCTCAAGATGTGAAGAACAATGAAAAATATAGTCGTATCTATAAATAAATAAAAAAGGAAAACAAAAGTCAGGCGTAAGAAAAAAATATATTCCTTTGTTTTTATTGAAAGATGAAAAAAAGGAAGAAGGAAGACATTTTCAAAGAGAGCTCAGATTTTTCTGAAAAATTTTCTAAAAACTGGATTTGGAACAGATCCTTTGATGATTCAGTTTCATCGAGACACTTTTCAACAAACATTTCCCGGATAATTTGTCATTATTTTCTAAGTAACCTATTTACCTCTTTAAAGGATTTTTTTGTTTGTGACTACTTTGATTTTATTTTTTATGGCACACAATTAATATATAATGCAGAATTAATTTGGTTTTAGAAAATTAAAAATAGAAGGCCATTTTGAAGGAATTTTAAATTAGGTTTGCTATTTTTGATGGGACAAGAAAAACGTAAAATGTTTTTTACATCAAATATATCAAATCCTTCAATCAAATGCTGGAATCGTGATTAAAAATATAAAAAAATGTTCCTATTTTGTTCCTGGAAATTGTATCCATTAATATAGAGTGATAAAAGTTAATTGAGCGCCAAAAAATAACTTCAACAAATTAACAAACAAATGAAAAAAAAAATCTCATGTCGTAACATTGTATTTGCAAAAATTTCACAGCACTCTGAGTCAGGTCCCTGGCAATGGACGAAGTTGACACAGTCGTTCTATAGATTTCTCATGACTAAATCACATGGACGTTCGTTGAGCCCATCTGGACAGAGTCCTTCGTCTCGTTTGGCCTCTGCAGCAATGTCTGATCATTTCACATTCGCAAATGCAATGAATACACAAATTGAATCATCTAAACACCCATCTTAATTTCTAGGATTATTCCGTTGTAGAATTTTTAGTCAAATCATGTAAACTAGAATGTGAGGGGATTGTGGGTCGGTAGATGAGAGGTAAAAACGAACCTCGGACAACAACTGAACCAAAGTTGAAATTGTGCACAGAGATGTCTATGCTGTTTTTCACACTGTGAATATTGAAGGGACTTTAGTTAATTAAACTTGGTAATTTGGCAGGACCCGTTGTCGGTCAACACAGATATCCTGTGGGCTCTCCAGTCTATTCTGCATACTGCAAAAATGTCCTGGAGTCATCCTCATAGCAATAAGAATATTTGAATGTTTCATCATCGCGCTTCATTTCTTATTCTTCTTTTTTGTATTCTCTCTTTATTTCTTTTTCACGTTTTTTTTTCCCAACGGCAAAGTAGAGGAAATAGGCTGCAGGACTCGGTTTATTCTACTGCATCAGAGATATGAATGATCAAAGACGTCCTGTTATTATACAAAGTGATTTTGGTCTATGCCGTAACTTCCATTACATACCGCAACAGACGGACATCTCAAAGTTTTGCCTTTCTCAGTTTAATCCTTTTTGGTGATCATTTTAGCAACAAATTCGTCTAAACTATCGAACATCCTTGGCCAGGAGTAAATGTATCAGCAGAGGTTGCCCCCCGAAAGGATCCTCTACTCTGTTTCAGGAACAATGGGGGAGGCAACTTACATGCCTGCCTGCAGGCTTGAATAAATTTTGAATCTGATTTTATTAATAATTTCGTCACGGGTCATATGTATACTTAGATATATCAATGTGGGGGTGTTTGTGTGTGGGTTGATGTGCATGACTCAACGTGGACGGAATAGGGTGAAAATGTGAGTGGCCCTTAATTTGTGCTGGCAACTGGGGATTTTTCATGCAGTCACTGAACTGAGTAAGTCCTGAAGATACAAGGAACCCTCCTGCGATGACAAGGAGTTTCTTCAATTGTAGGAAGTTTTTTCGTACTTTTTCTTCTTCTTCATCATCATGTTTTTATATATATAAGGATATACATTCCTTTCAGTTGTATGTGCTTTCGGCTCCGGAAGTTCACTTTGAAAAGGGGTCGTTTGGCTGTCGGGCTGATTTTGATTGGGAACATATTTTTACTAATTAGGGCTGTGCAATTCGCCTCCCCCACATTTTGCAGCCTTAAAAACTCAAACTGAAGGGAGCACCCTTTATGCTTTGCCTACTTCTCAACAAATGTATGTTGTATTTGGACCTGGCTGAGGCCATTCAGATCAAATAAAGTGAATTGTCGAGTTGGGGAAGTCGAGAGCCCGATGAGTCATGCATTGACGCCAATTTGATTAAAAAATTTTCGAACTCATAAAAGCACCACCAAAAATAAAATGAAAACACAACTCGATGTAGTTTGTCAGAACTTTTACGACACTGCAGCTAACAATATTGACCTCGCGATAGTTGTGAGTGAGTTTGGTGTTAGCAGTGAGTGTCCTTTGGAGAGATGGATTAACTTAATCCGTTCTGTGGTGATTTGGAAAAATTTTTAAAATTTCGAAAACATCAAAAATTCACCGCCATCAGTCGCCAAGATCAGTTAATAAATATTTTCTCTGTGTTGAATTTTCCGTGGAGTTTTAATTCATTAAATAAAATTTAGTTCGGTACAAGTGATTCTGGTGTTTAGTCGAGGATTTTTTTAATACGTAATTTTGTTATATTGCCGTATGTTGTGATATGCAACAATTATGTTTTTTTAGTGCTCACGGAATATATAAATTAAACAAAATGTTTTCGGCTTATGTAAACAAAAAATTGTGGAACATGTTAATGTAAATTATGTGTCACGGAATTAACACATTTGAGAAGAATGTAATGGTTTTAAAAAACATCAATTGTTCTTTCCGGTAATGAACACATGTTGCCACAGTTTCATTGTTTAATTATTATAAAACATCCCGTAATTAAGTTTATACAGGGGTATTTGTGTTTTTTAAAGTATCTTATGTCTAATGGTAATTATAAAAATTCCTACAAAACTTTTCAAATGTAATTTGTTTTCGTATTGAATTCATCTTTAAAATCTAATTTAATTAAATTGCTCCCAGTACTTCACACGCAAATTGAATAACAATTAAGAAACAATATCGAAATCGTATTATAATGGCAATTACTCTTCAATAAACATATTTTCTAGGACAACAGGTAGTGCTGCCTTACAGCCCTTTTGATTGTAAAAGGATATTCATTAATAATCAATTTTAGTTCCACTAAAGGAGATGGTTTCATTGATGAAACAAATTCCTGTCACAAGAGATGCAAAATATTTTGTCTCAATGAATTTTCCTTTGCAACTATTCAAGTGCGCATCCTTAACTTGATGCACATAAGGAACCCGACGTATTTAATGGGTACTGTTGGTGTTGGAGCTCTGAAGCTAAGGAGAAAATAAATGGCAAATCATAATAGTGTACTGTCCCGAATTTACCTCCGCATATTCCTTCTGGATGTTCTTTCAATTTCTATCGAACCAACGTTGGACATTGAAATAAAAAAAAAAAAAAATAATAAAAATAAAACAGCACAAATTTGTCGTTGCATCGAAGCTACGTGATCGATGACATCCTTGTACTAGATGTGGATTCGCTGGAGAAGGCGGTGGCGATGTAACAGGGGAGGAGGGAGAGGGATGCTTCTAAGAGGATAATGTAATTAATTTAGTTTTCGGATATATTACATGGGACCTTTCCCTTCGGCCACATCTGGGACGATGGCATCGCCATTGTTTTGCCAATGGGAAAATTCCTTTGGTATGCAAAGACATGCACGTAACAAACATAATGTGCCGCATTAATTCATTTGCGCGCGATCTACTTTCCAATGTCATGGGAACGGGGGCCCAACTACTGATTGCGTTTCATTCTCAAACAAATTATGTGCTTTCCACCTGAGTAATCATTTTGATTCCTAATCCACTTCTCGCGCCGTGAATCCCCCATTTGCACCGGCTGCTTTGAGTTCGAGCTGAACTAATTATTATTGTTAGTTTTAATCACTTTTTTCTTTAAGTGATTCAAATGATTGTTGTTTTGAATTCACGTGGTAAGCAGGTGAGTTCCACTTTATCGGTTTTGTGTGAGTTGTGCTCAAGTTAGAATTTCGAATGGTTTTCTTTGTAGTCAGACAGACAGTTTTGTTTTCTTATTTTATTTGGGTTTTATGTTTTTCTTGGGAATTTTGCGTCATATATATTTAAATGTTTGCCATCAAATTGATAACAACCACTCTGATATATAACTCGAATCCAGGCTGCTGACGAAACTACAAACATTTCATTGGAATTATCGAAAATTTTATTGCGAATGTCCGTTAGACGAGAATTTAAATAATTCAATAATCTGATTTCGATTTCTTGATTAAATATTAATACAAAAAATAATTTTATAGAACATCGTTGTCGGTTCTAAAATTTCGATTTTTGAATAATTAATAATTTTTAAATAATAATTTTTGTTTTCAGACTAATTTGTGGAACAATTTTTAGATTTTCTAACATTTTAATTTAACAAACAATTTAAAAAAATTAATAACTACAATACCTCCCAAAATAAACTTTATTATTACGTATATATTGAGTGGAATTCAAAATTGAAAGTAAATTTTAATTAAGTTGCTTCCACAGCATGTAAAATATCGTTTTACTTTTAACACGTATTAATCAATTTCCCAAAGTATTTTTGTGTCAACCCTTTTTATTTTTTGTTAGTGTTGATTTTGGTTTTGGTTTTTATTTCACATGATTAAAAATTGTAGGATGAAGGAATCTCGCAAATCCTTTTTATTTCGAAATAACCCAAACATTATGAATGTGCAACAGTCTGTGGATATTTTGTTTATTTATCATCCGATTGCTCAAATACATTTTGCGTGGATTGTTTATTTTCATTTTAAATTCAATTCTATCTGAATTTCCGCTTTATTTCACTGAGGTTATTATGTATTGTTTTCTTCCTTTTGTTTGTATAAGCTGATATCATTGACGCATATGGTATTATTGTTTTTTTTAAATTTTACCACAAAAAATATAATATTTCGAAAATTCTGTGTCTTTAAGATATTTTTGACTGCATTTTCTTGCTCGGAATTTAATAAACTTTTCATTTTCTTGAATCGATATTTTATATATTTTTGTTGGTTTTGTTTCTACTTATTAGCGTAACTTTGAAAAAACAAAAAAAAAAACTAGCTGATAATGGTGTTAAAGTCAATTAATTCTCTTCAACCGTATCATTGTTTTTTGATTACACCCCAATTTTAGACTTCTTTTGAACCCTATCTTCCCATAACACTTAAAAAAAAAACTCGATACACTCAAAAATAATGAGACATCAATCAAAAGAAAATTGAGAATCCTAAAATAATGATTTCTGTAAAAAAGGGAAAAGAAGAAAAAGAGAACATCATCTTCGAGGACTCAAATTAAATGAGATTGGCTTAGGATTTTATTTTAGAATCAATGTTGGAAGGCAAAAGGTCAAAGGAAGCAGTCCGCCTCTACGTTGCTGTTTTGCTGTAATGATTATATAGAATTTTTTTGCGACATGTGTAACCCGAAACCTTTCGTTTCGCTGCCGAATCTTTCGAGAGGATTATTCGAAGGTAGTAGTAAATGGCACACACTTAGCACTGAACAAATTAATGTTGAGCACAGGAATCGCCCGCGGTGTCCTGATTTTGGTTTTTAAATCCGGATTATATAGATATATATAATATATTATACATTTGCATGAAATTATGCTGATATATGTTATATATAATGTAGTGCACGTGTGACTGCATTTATCTGGCAGCTTTGATCTTGACGCACGATTTCCAACGCCTACAGTTTGGCGGATTGTGAAAATGAGGACGAAACCAGGTGTTCGACGTCCAGTACATAGGTTACCTCTTTTGCCACATCGTCTTATGTAGATCCTGGACCACAGCATGCAAACCGGTAAACCCATTCAAACCTGAATTAGTTTAAGGCCGTATAGAATGCAAGGGAGATGCTGTCTTTTTGTTAATGTTTTTTTATTTATTTTTTTTTTTCTATACCTGATGGATACCTGGCCTCAGACAGGTGTTTCTTCATGCATGCAATGGAGAATAGAAGGTAAAGGCAGAGAGATCGAAAAATCAGAGGACCGCAATCACGGTCAGGATTTTTACGATTGGCGTTTTGCCGTGTTTACCAGTTGTTTTTATTGGTTTTTATGTTTTATTTTATTTTTTGTTTGTTGCATTTCGTTTTATGGTTTTATTCGATACTGAAATTGCATTCAAAAAAGGTTTTGTGTGTGCACCTGATTAAGTGGCCGAATTCACGTCAGGTATACTTGGCACAACTTGAAGAGGTCACCACGTTAATCCAATTAATCGATTTCCAACTCAGAAATCTGTTGCCAGGAGTTGAACAGTAAAAGTGCTACAAAATCCAATTGTGATTAACTTTGTTCAATTGCAAATCGTAAAACCTGTCAGGATTGATGGGAGTCTTGTTGTGCTCGCTGCACGTTTAAATTCATTTGTGATACCATAAAATTCAGGCAATTTGTGCTGCGGTATCGACTGCATCCCCTTTTTTTTACAATTCACCCTCCATCTCATCTACATCTCGAAGTTAATCCGAAAACACGACAACGACAGAGAGTTCATTTTCATTTTCGTACAAAAATAAAAAAATAAATAAAAATAAATAAAATAGAAACGAAAATAACAGACAAAACAGTGAACCATTGCGATCTTTTCTTATCCCAATCATCTCAAGGGGAAAATCTCTTCTTCGCACCCACTAACAATCTGTTTCGCGCTCAGCTAACTATCAGCAATAACAGCCGAAAAGTAACAACCTTGCAAATTACCTTTCCAAAAGTAAAAAAAAAACACACAAAAACGGAAGAATAGAAATATATACAGTATATAAACGTCGGTATGTTCGATATAAGCGACGTGGGGCGACGGAAAAGGTCGCCGGTAACGAGAGCAATCTCTACACTGCCTGTGTCTCAAATTACAATAAAAGAGCAATACCAGCTCCTAATGTTGTCACATCTTCGTCAGAATTAAGCTATTCAGTGCCTTCGGAATGCCGGCGGGGCAAGAAAATAAAGAGGGCGCTTAGGAGAAAAATAAGCAAAAATTGCCTTAGCGTCAAGTTTTTAAGGCTGTTCCGCTTCCTTCATTCCCAAAGTAACTTACTTAAGTCCTGCTTTACATTGAGCGCTATTTTAAAATCTAATAACACCCCCCACTTTAACCTCTTCTATTTATTTATTTTTATATGCATATATATATATATATATATATATTTTTTTTTTTTACAGGATATATACACTATATACGTTCGACGTGGTTAAAGAGCTGCGCCCCGTTATCACGGTTCACTTGACGGGGGAGATCGGTGGCAACGGGTGGCCCTTCTAAATAACATGAAGCCAAGCAAACAATGTATTTGATATTTTATCCTCAGTCTTATCCAAAACAAAAGGAGCATCAGGATCTTTGCATGTAGAGCAGTGAGAAGTGTTCTAGTTTTAAGAGGCGAACGTTCGACTATAGCTGCATCAAAATTTTCAGAGGGCGAGAAGACAACTTGGAACTTTGTTAGGATTTTAATGAAAAGACACCGACCAGGGAAGGGGAGATAACTCCACAAGGTAAGTTTGGATAAGCCATGCCATCATCATCACCAACAACTCGGCCTCCCCACCCCTCACCAATTCACTATACAATTTCTAATGTTGCGCCTTCGCTCGGACCCCTGAGACACTCTTCATTTTGGCTGGGATACAATTTGAGATCTCCAAAAAAAACAAAAATTTAAATTCTACATGCAAATTTATCCTCGATATAGAGACCTTTCGGCCTGTTTCCAGAAAGTACGCGCCCCTCCCGGGACCTGTGAGCTCGGGCCCCATATTCCCCGGCCGAGAAGAGATGATGCCGAGGACGACGCCAAGCGATGACAGTGATGTCGTGCGGCTTCCTCTCATTGAAATAACCTCATCACCACAGTCAATATTTAATATTTATTCATAACGTAATAAGATTATGATGCTTTAAATGCTTATTACTTGTTTAAGGACGTATTTGGTACGCGAAGGATAACAGCCGCTGATATGCTTTGCTTTCTGTGGCAAAGGAATCGTGCGGAAGTGGACTTCATACAAAGTGAAATTATAAATTCTGCCACCATTTCCCACATTCTTCGTTCATTTGTCGTCAAATTCATGGGTTACTATAAGATTTTGGGGTAGTTGGTAGAAAATCCTTCCAACATGTCCTGCTTGGGAATCATCTGTATTTCGGTGCTATTTTCCATGGATAGAAGTGGTTTTCCGTGTGATTTTTAGTGCTAAAATCGCAAATTTATTTGCCACCCCAACAGCAAAACGCAGCAAGCGTTAAATGTTTCTCACTTTCAGTGCAGATTGCAAGAATTTACATTTCCGCGAAATTTCCCTCTCAACCCGAATCACCTCAACCCTTTATCCAGCTGAATGGAAGTTACCAGGTTTCGAAATCGCTTCTTCAATGGTTTTTTAGCACGCCATTTAATTACTGCTAACCTTGCTTATGTACACGTGTACTCAGCACCCTCAACTGCGAAGGATATGCTCGCTAAGCAATTCCTTTGGAGCAAAATGGCTGGAGCGATTCAATTATTTAATTACCGGGTTGTTGCCTTCAAGTTAGTTGCGAAAGTCTCTTGATTGAGGTCAGCGTGAATTAACCCGTGCCTTCCTGTTGTAAAGATCCTTGGGCCAAACGTCGACCCACAGCCAAAAAGACCAAAACTAACAATCTTCTTCGGCTTCTGCACATTTGTAGCTTATTAATAATGGCAAAAGCCATCGTTTGGCTTCATGCTTATTCTCGAATCTAAAGCATGGTTTTGTAACAGCTGAACTCTCAAAATTTCCTTTAAGTTCTTCTTTTCCACCCCCTCCCCAGCCCTCCATTTTCATTGCACGTTCAACAGAACCAAAAACTAGGAGTTCTCTTCGTTTTCTTGTTAAATGCCCACTTAATGAAATTTTCGGTTCTTGGAAACTTTTTAATTTTCACTACAGTAACTTTTCGGGGTGCACAGTTGTGAAAACGGCTAAAAAGTTCATTCCCTACTACAACAAAATAGAAAACTACTGCAAAGGACTCCCGTACAGTGGACAAGGGCACTAAAAGGGACATCACTGAGAACCCACTCAGCACTATCTCTCTAGCCACTTAATGTTGTTTTGTATAATTAATCCATAGCAACTCTTTGATGAAGTCTGAATTCAGGACACTATTCCATATAAGTTGAGAAAAGGCTTTGTAACTTTTGGGGAAAGTTTCAGGTCGTCGTCGATTTGAATGGGAAACCGGAGGTATCAAGTTAGTCAAACATAAGGACTTTGAGTCGACTTGGCTCCCTTTTCATCACACTCCCCCGTAATGATTTGAACGGACAAGAACCGAAAGTGTTAAACTGAAAGAAGCCTAATAGTACAGTTATCTGCATAAACTATACATCATTAACCCTCGGCTTTCTGTTGTCATACACCCCATTTTCCATTCTACCAAACCATTTGGCCATTTTGTGGGAATATTCCACCATTGATGAACATTTCAAAATTTTCAACATTTTAAGGTCACCATTATTTTAATTTTCAACAGAGAAAATATTGTTCAATATTTTTGTTGGGAATTTTCTACAATTTAACTTCTTTAACAAAGATTCACTGCCCTTGTATATTTAATTTTTTCTTTTAAATTTTTATTACGTCTCAATTTAGGTTGAATTAAAATGGAATGTGCCGTTTCTAATAAATATAAGTTAAACATATTGTATTAAACTTTCTACAAATTTTCTGCTGTTATGACTTTCATGTCGTGCCTCAGGATTTATAAAAGTGTTTAACTTGTTCTGCCTGCCTTAAAGGATTGTTCAGGGAGGGATAAAATTTGGTCCATTTGTTTTAGCCGCTTAATTGCCTTTTAATTCTCTGCACGCGACTATCCTTCCGGAAGGGACACTTACATTGTCGAATCTAAGTCTTTCAACGCTTCTTGTTAATTGTTTTTGTTCTGCTTTTTATTATTAATAGTGAAACAGTTAACTTCTTAACGGACAGTTACATTTTAATCGATATTTAAGAAGTGAATTTTTTTTAAAATTGTAATAAAATATTTTTGAAAATAATCAACACTTTTAATAAATAGGAAAATTTATTATTAACCGTAATTTGATTGACTTTTGTTATAATATTCTCATTAAATAGATTTTAGTGATATGATTTTTAAACTCGTTCATAAAATAAACCCTTTGAGAACTTTTCACATTCAGTTAATCTTATTGTGAGTTGTTTTAAATTTCATTAACACTCATATTTCAATAAGACTTGATTGACTTAACTACATTCGAATTTTTATTGTAATCACCCGTTGAATGTTGAGCTAAAGTAATTTTGGCGTTCTTTCATAAATTGGACGTTTCCGTCTCTGATGCAGGAAACACGAGATTTGAGGAAGTTGCTTGTTTGATCTCTGGAATTCCGAAATTATTAAAAATTGTTTTTCGAATTCTCGTAAAAACGATCAATTTTGTTTATAATTGTTTTTTGTTTTCTTTCATATTTTAGTTACGGGTTGAGTTTCTCACATAGTGGTTAATTAACCAAAATGGTACTGAATGGATTAGGAGCTGTTTTAAGGGTTCAGTCCTTTATAATTTTATCGACATTGGCGGTAGTATCTTTGGTGGAGAGTAAACACTTAAGTCACGTGTACAATCACCATCAGAGATTTGCAATGGAACCACAGGATCAAACGGCGGTGGTCGGAGCAAGGGTCACATTACCCTGCCGAGTTGTAAACAAGCATGGATTACTACAGTGGACTAAGGATGATTTTGGTTTGGGCACGTACCGAAATTTAAGCGGATTTGAACGGTATTCCATGATTGGTAGTGATGAGGAGGGTGATTTCTCTTTGGACATTTACCCAGTAATGTTGGACGATGACGCCAAATATCAATGTCAAGTTAGTAGCAGTCCAGATGGTCAACCAGCCATTAGATCGACATTTGCTAAACTCACTGTCCTTGTACCACCTGAGCCCCCAAAAATTGTTCAGGGTGGATTTCTGATGACTACCGAAGATAGAAAAGTTGAAATTGAGTGCATTTCCGAAGGCGGAAAACCAGCAGCTGAGGTAATTAATCTTGTGACTTTAGTTTAGATATAATTTTCAAAATAATATTGATGGCAGATTACGTGGATTGACGGTCTAGGGAATGTGATTACCGATAACATTGAGTACACTATGCAACCTTTAGCCGACATGAAGCGATTCACAGCTAAATCAGTACTGAAGTTGATCCCCAAGAAGGAGCACCATAACACAAATTTCACTTGCCAGGCACAGAACACTGCTGATCGAACTTATCGATCGGCGAAAATTAGAATTGAGGTAAATTGTTTCGTGTTCCTTTGTTGGCACATTTCCCAACGGTTTTATGATGTTTAGGTGAAATACGCGCCCAAGGTAAAAGTTAATATTGTTAGTGGATCCTTGGTAGGCGGACGTATACCTGAAGGCTCTCAGGTGAGGCTCGAATGCAGAGCTGATGCGAATCCAAAGGATATTCGCTATCGATGGTATCTCAACGATGAACCGATTCCGGGTGGACAGAAAACTGAGATGGTAAACTTGACACTGAAAACATATCCTTAAATTTAAATTAATTGTTTCTTAGATCATTCGAAACGTTACAAGGAAGTTCCATGACGCCATTGTGAAATGCGAAGTGCAAAATTCGGTTGGAAAAAGTGAAGATAGTGAAACTTTAGATATTAGCTGTAAGTTGAAAATTATTTGTAATTTTTATAATTATTGATTTTCTGGATACCTGCTGTGATTTGATTTAATTAACTGAATATTTTTATATATATCTAGATGGACCACTGTTCAAACAACGTCCGAAATCCATTGAAGCGGATGTTGGAAATATCGTTTCCTTGACATGCGATGTGGACGGAAATCCACCTGCCGATATCGTTTGGATCCAACATCCCATTGACAGGGTAAGTAACATTTTCGTTGTGTACAAATAAATGTTCGTGACAGGATGCAGTTGAAATGTTAATAACAGGAGAATATTTCTACACAACAGGTTGTTGGTGTTAGCTCAAATTTAACTTTTACGGTGACCAATGAAACTGCCGGTCGCTACTATTGCAAAGCCAGTGTTGTTGGATATCCGGAGATATCCTCCGATGCGTATGTATATTTGAAGGGGTCTCCGACAATTACGTCTTCTCGATATCAATATGGTCTAATTGGAGACACTGCAAGGATCGAGTGTTATGCAACATCAGTACCAAAAGCAAGACATGTATCCTGGACGTTTAATGGCCATGAAATTACCTCAGAATCGGGTCACGATTATTCGATTCTGATCGATGCCATTCCCGGTGGAGTACGATCAACTCTCATCATTCGAGACAGTCAAGCTTTTCATTACGGCAAATATAATTGTACAGTTGTCAATGATTATGGAAATGACATCGCTGAGATTAATTTGGAAGCACACAGTAAGATCCAAAATCTGTCAATTGATTTACAAAAAAAATATTAATTTATTATTTCTCTTTTGTTTTATTTTCATTGTGAATTGTATAGAAAGTGTTCCATTACTAATGACAATCGTGGGAGGTGTGTCTTCAGTAGCCGTTCTTATGATTCTAATTATTGTCATACTTATTTACTTCAAATGTAAAAAGAAGAAACTTCCTCCGGCTGATGTTATAAGTGAACATCAAATATCGAAAAACTCAAAGGAGTGCAGCGATCGTACATCAAATTACAGTGATCTAAAGGTTGACATTTCCGCCGGATATGTGCCTTATGCTGACTATACCACACACTACAGCCCACCGCCGCAGTATTTAACAACTGTTGCAACAAAAACCAATCTCAACAATCAAAGTATGCCCTTGACATACATAAACGGCAGTTTAACTGGCAGTGTAATGGGATCACGTGGGGAAATCAGACAGGATAATGGATTACCACATTTGCAATGCGGCAGTGCAATTAGTTCATCACCAAATGGCAGTAGCAACAATTCAACATCACATGTTATGCAAAATTCATTTAGTGTTGATCCACGATATAGCGCCATTTATGGCAATCCATACTTGCGAAATTCAAATTCGTCCTTGTTGCCACCACCAACAGCTGTTTAAACTTTATTGTGTGTGTGTTCTTTTTCTAGAAGTCGTGGAAATCTTATGATTGCTATTTCAACTAATTATTTTTTGTGGCTTGATTTTTCCAACGAATACAAACAACCAAATACAAAGACTGATCTCGAAAGGTAAGTGTATTATTTTATTGATTTTGTTGCTTGAAAAAAATAATTCCAATTTTGTTTTTACTAAGACATCCTTTGTTTTAAATTCATTTTCATGATCGCTTATTCATAATCCTGTAATTTTGTTTTTTTTTTGTCTGCTTCTTCCATCAACAAAAATTGCTTGAATTAAAAAAAATGTTCATTCATGTTACAAAAATATTTAATTATAATTTGCGCTTTTTATTATTTTATTTTTCAGATCGATGCTACTTGATCTTTTAGTGCGTGGACTAAAAAAACGTAATACGTAAGCACTAGGACTAACTGAGTATATTCTAAGAAAATTTCGTCCTGTTATAAATTAGAAGTATTTTATTAGTCGTGATTATTAGCAGCAAACTTTTTTGCTGGAATGCGAAAAGAAATTTATTAAACAAAAGCTTTTTCTTTATTTAAATATTTGAAAAAAAAAAACAAGAAAACAAAACGGATGGCAAAATAATAATTATAATTGTGAATAGGCCTTCCATTGTCGTTCTCTGAGAATCCTTTTGTCTACGCCTGAGAATATAATATTTTGCTCCAGACAATTAATCAACCCTGCAATGATCAGGACCTTGTTCTAGACTGAGCTTAAATCATAGACTTCGAATGGCCTCTTATTTGGACATTTTCTTCTAGTGAATAACTGTATCTAGTTAGAATATGTCGTGGACGGAATCATTCCTCCCTTATCGATCAAATTTAGGGGAAAATTAAAAAAAAAAAAAATAAAAGAAAATAATAAATATTATTCGGTGAACTTCTAAAGCAAAACCGAAGCGGATGATAAAAGCAAGCTTACGAGAACTGATGTACCTGATTAGCCTTTAAGAATAATAATTAGCGCTTGTGTCTTATAAACAATTTGATTTTGATTTATATTATATATAAGCCAGAGTAAGTGAGACGTTCTTAGTTGTACTGAATTTTATAGAGATTTATTGTAAAGTTAGATTAGTTCTATTATAAGTGTGCAAGCAAAAAGAATGTTTAAGTCAGACATGCAGTTCTGCATTTGAGATTTTTCCTTTATTATCATTATAATTATTATTTAATAGTTTTTCTTTTTTCATTGGAGATATAAAGTAATTACAAAGTTCAGTCGCAGTGGAATTTATGTATCAAAGAATTGAAGTTAAGACAAACATTTTCAACTCACTGCGTCTCTCCATCATTCTCCGTATGACTGTACCAAGAACAATTATTTACTTTTTATAATCTTAAGTAGCAATACAGAAATTTCCGGTGCAAGTAAGCAGAGCGGTATTGAAATTAATTAACGCTACCATTCAATGAAACTCAGCTTGTACTGAAAATATTTAGTGATAAGTGTGGATTCGCTTACATAAGTGCATTTTATGTATTTAATACCTTTGAAATATTATGTAAACTGCAACTGTGTTACTATTTTCTGTTTTTTTTTTGTATATTTTTGCATAAATAAATAAAAAATGTTTCAATATATCGTAATCAACTGTCTTTTATTACATGTACTGTTTTCTTTTAAAAATACCAGGACGAACGCATAACAAGGATGTAGAAAGTGTGGGTGAATGATTTTAATGATTATGATTAAACAGCGTGGATCTTGGAAATTTTAAAATTGGACTGAGATCTGTTCGCCTTTTTATCCCTCCAGAAAATTAAGAAAATAATACCTACAAAATTTAAGTTATATATTCAACAAAGCAAATGAGCTGAAGAACCAAATTATTTTAGAATTACCAAAGTTCCATAAAATCCGCAATGGGGGAATAAAAAGTGTATAATACGCTGCAAAGGATTTTTTAATTAAAATCAATAACGTAAATGTTTGTTTAACAAATCCCACTCAACAACACAATATTTACAATAATACATACCTATAGTTGCAGAAACTCTCGCATAGTAACAAGCAATGAAATCATTTCAATGTAATTTTTTTTACATTATATTCCTTTTCCCAACTCTTTTGAAAACTTTTTCCAAAAATTCAACTCACCCTTATTCCTTAACCACTCTCCCCTGAAAATTAACTCTTAATTATCTACATTTTAATTATAGATTTTTTTCGTTTCCCAAAAATTCACGCAAAGTAACAAAAAAAAAGTTTCGTTAAGGACATTGTAAGAAGATTAATAAGAAATCAAATTAGACCTTACGATTTTTCTTAAATTACCTCATTTGTGTACAAATGTTTAAAAGGTCGACAGTCAAAGTTGAAATTGTCGCAAAAAAAAAATCTCTTAATCCCTTTTGTTGAAAAATCTTTTCAAACAAATTCAATTTATCCACGATGACAAAACAAATACCAAAAATTACTCAAGTGTGTGTGGCTAAGTATTTTTCAAGTAAAAATATATATCTTAATAACTATGGAAAATTGGTTCTCAAAAATTATGGTAATTTATTATTTAATAAGAACAAAACAGAAAGGTTCTGTAGATGGAAAAATAAAAAACGGCGTGTTGAAATAAAATTGTTGTATTTGTATTATTGTCAACAAACTTTCTTCAATTACATTTGGAACGCATTCTTGAATTTCATCCCTTCTCTGTACAACTCACCCTCGTTTTCTAATTCACTTATTATTTAAAAGAGAAAAAAAAAAACAACAATAAGTATTTCCCCTTTGGCATTTCATTGAACTTGATAAATTAATTTCATAAATTTCGCAAAGCGTTCACTAATTTGGTGAAAAGTTTTTCACAAAATTACATATTTGCTTTGAAAGTTAATTTTAGTTGCATTCAAAATGATTTTACATTTATTTTGTGGCGAAGGATAATTACTGCACTGATAAAAGGATTTAAATTTCAGAAATGATTGCAGACTTTTAGAGAATCTCTGCAACTTTCTCCTTCCTAATCCTTTTTATTTGAAATGCTTTGTTCGGAAATTAGTTTTGAAATTTTCATTTGATTCAAATTCATTTTGATTTATATATCATTTGATTAGTATACAAGAGTAATACAATATGAATACATAATCTTATATTTACTAAACATTTTTAGCAAAAGTAGCTTCTAGGATACAAAGAATTTAACAAACAAAATACTTTCGATCTTATTGAATTGTGTTTTTGTGGCGGAAGTTATTATCAAAAGTAGCCATGATGAACTAATATAGCAACTGCTGGTATTTAAAGCTAAATACAAATTGTTCTTACATTTATTAAAGAATTGAAATAATTAAAAAAAAACATTAAGAAAGTATCTTGTGATACTTCGAAATGGTTTTTGGCGTACTGCATCGTTTACATGGCGTTACACTCGTGGAGGAAATTTTCGAAAATTTTCACAAGATTTTCAATACCAAATAAATAGTTAGTGTCAATTGAATTATCATTGGAAGGAAAGACATGTGCGAAGTCAATCATTTTCACTCGCACCCAGGATTGATCGTCTTCAGCGTCGTCCACATCAACGTCTTGCTGGAACTCCGAATTGCCTCGACCCTTCGATTTGGTCTCATCGAAATCCTTTTCCGCTAAAAGCCTTCCATTGAAAGGCGATTTGGACTTGATCCCGGACGGAATATTCTGATTTTGTAAGGACATGGATTCATGGTTGGTGATACTAAAATAGTTGCCTTCAATCTTCAGGAAATCTTTCAGTCTCATTGCATCGTAAACCAGCAGAATAGAACTGGAGTACGAAATAATTGATGTTTGTGTTCTTGACCACTTTTGCACTGCACACAGTTGGCATAGGATTTGATGAACCAATGAGCGCCACATTCCAAAACCGACGTTCAAAAATAATTTTAGAGCATCTATAAATGATTTTTCGTTCAGAGAATTTCCATAATCTTTGTTAAATCGTTGCAATTTTCCAGTAAACAAATTGTACACTTGAAAACCGGGAATGCACAATCCTAAATTTTGTTTGCACGCAAAATACTTGGATACCTCAGTTGCTCTCTTCACCGCAGTGGCCAATGGATCCCATGTACGTCTCCCGATCTTGATGTCCATGATGCAAGGTTCGGCCATTCCGTACGTGAGGTTCTTCAATTTTATAAAGTCTAACTCTCTTCCATTCACTGTCATTTTAACCGTTCCATAATATTGAGGAACAAGTTTCTTGAGTGGGATTAAGTCGGGATTGGAAGTGTCCTGAAGGGTGTCGTAGAAAGTCCTTTCTCTAGCGGCACATTCCGGCTTTCCCAGAGGTTTGAGGACAGTTTTTCCATTTGCACTTTTTAATAATCCAACGGAATTTGTTCCTGGCTTGAAAGCGTGACCCGCAACTTGAGATTCAAATGGCAGAGCACCGTTCAGGAACACCTGTTGCACTTGAGGTGTATATGAGGTCATATCACAATTTAATGAAGGACCAAAAGCAACAATTAACTTCGGAGTAGTTATAAGAACTGAATGGAATTGATCAATATCGTTTCATATCACACTTTATCACTTAAGACATAACAATGATCGTCTGTATGCAAAAAACTATGTAAAAGTAAAGCCCCATACTACGATCAGTTTGGTGTGCCAGTCAGGGACGAAGCAACGAATTTTGGCTACCGGGGCAACATGCATTTTAAAAAACATTTCTTCGTGCTTTTGTACAGTAACTTTACTGGTCTAGTAATTGTTTGCTTTAAATTTGAAACTTTCAACACTGTAGCAAAAAATTTATACCCTTGCGGACATACATTCGTTTGAATTTTTATTCATAAAATGACCTGGACAATCTCACCCTGATATATTAGCACGTCATTAAGGAACACCCTACAATACTTCTTTAACAAACAGAAGTTTGTCAGGGCCGGAGACAGGGGCGGACGACAAAAATAACCTTTTATGTAATATGAAATTTTACTTTGTTTTCGCGCTCCTCAAGCTAAGCCCCTGAGATCTGCTGCCCCCCCCCCCCCACCCTTTGTTTCCCTGGCTACACCAAACTGATAAATTTTACCTGACACATCAAATCGATCGTCTGCTTGCGGCAAAGTCCTCAGAATGTCGGAAGTAAATGTTTTTTCTAGATTTTTGTAGGGATGGATGTATAATATGTATAATTGTATATATTATATATATATAGCGGTGAGCAAATGTGGATCTTTGTTGATGTATGTGCGGCTCACATTAAAAATTTAAGTCTTTTTTAGGTAGATTTCGAAGAAATCTATACCATATTACGACTTTCGAAAAATTCTTTCATACACATAGTTTTTCGTTTCATGCATCCCTGAGTATGAAACCACCCCCCGTTAGAAAGTTTATATATATATAGGCGATAGTCGTGTAGGTTGAAACACGCTTTGATTTTTGGTCGCAACTCTTGACTCGATAAATATAACACAGAGTTCTATGTACCATTGGGTAGGTAATATTATTATAGGCTACATTTTTGTCGAAGAAAGTAATGGAATTGCATCAACAATAAAAAAGTTACGGCCGAGTTTCGAGACATGTGATTTTTGGCCGTCAAAAAATTTGTGCTGTAGGTTGAAACAGACATAGTAATTGAAAACGGTTAAAGTATTTTTTTTTTTATAAAAACGTCAAATTTTAAATGTTTATTGTTAATTTATTTATTTGCAAATTAAAATTTATTTGTTATGCATCCAAATCAGGAACACCATGACTAGTTTATCGCGGTCTACTTCTCACGACTTTTACCAGTTGAACTATTAATTTTTATTGAAACACTCTTTGTCACTTTTAAAATTCACTTGTTTATCCACTTATTAGTTTGTTTGATTAGTTTTCTTTTAGTTATTCACTTTTCATTGCTTAAAGTAAGACGTCACATAGTGTTTCAACCTACACAACATCAAGTGTTTCAACTTACAAGAGTGGCCAACATTTTGAGAAGACATGAGATTTTTTTTTTTCTATGCAATATATTCTTGAAACTCCTTCGAAACTATACAATAGAGCAAAAACTGTAGTGTAAGTGTGATATTCACCTTTTTATACCGATGAAAAAATCATACTTTTTTCAGTTATGGAAAAATTTTGAAAACACTTTTTTCACAAATTGTTTTGACATGCTCTGGTTCAAGTACAAGGATCGCGAGTTAGTTAGTCTGTATGCTATAAAAAGTTAGGTACTGATAATACAAATACTTGACACTATACAAATTAGTGTGAACTTTAATGGAAAAAAAAAATATCTTTGTGTTTCCTCCTACATTCCGTTTCAACCTACACGACTCTCCCCTATATATATGTACACGCTAGTGGCCGTATTTTTGAAGATATTGGAGCCAAATTATGTTATTTCTGGGGTTAATAGCTCGGTTAAGTTCGTTAATGAGCAAAAACGGCTTAAGGGGGTGGTCGGGGGAGAGGGTTGAAATTTTGAAAAAATTATATCTTGGCCCCTATGAAGTTTAGAGAGAGACTTTATTTTCGTAAATAAGAGTACTCTCTATGAGGTTAACGGTGACACCACCAAATTAGGGTAGGTGAGGTACGAATGGGGGTGGGGGTGGAAATTCGAATTTTTCTAAACCACGTCTTGTGGGGTATCGTTGAAAAGCTCTCGATGAGTAGTTTATAAATACATAAGTAGTTTCTCAATTTTGAAATAAATTATCCTAATAAATGCAATCAAAATACTTCGAAATCTATCTCAGCGTATAGGCCTGCCGAAAGGGATTTTTTTTATTGGAAATCTGTTTACACCGAGTGTAACTAATATTAAACATTTCGTTAAACAAATTTCATATTGCACTTAGTTGAGATCTACATTGTCATATTTCCTAAACCCATTTATTTGCGATATTAGTAAAGATGGATATTCAAATTCTGAAGTAATACTAACTGAAAAAGCAGCTGGAGAATTAGAGGTATCAGAAATGAAAGAAGGATCAGGCATTGAACATGCGGCACAAATCTCTTTCTTTAATTGAATTTCGGCAATTCGTGCCAAAATCAAAGTATTCACAATCAAAAGACGTTGCAAAGTCGTTACACATGAGTTTATTATTCTAGACTGGAGACCTGGGTGAAGCGACCCAGAAATCCTGAGTATTAGTGCCTAAGCTCAAACGGGGCGGGTGGCAGAGAGTAAGTAAATAAGCGGGACAAATATTGACCTATTGAAGCCGGGATCTTTAGATTTAAAAAAAAAAATTTTACCTAATTATTTTTTTTGAATCTTCCCTCTTTCGTATTCGATCCTCATCTTAAAAAAGAAAAAAGATACTCAACACATGCTAAACTTCACAACAGCTTCAAAAATGCCTAATTTTACACCCCTAAAACCCCAGGGTGTATGCCAATTAAGGAGCTTCGGGATACAACAAGGACCCAAATGTATAGCCTATGTGCGAGAGAACGATTTTTTCGACGTGAAATTAAGGTAGATATCGCTGACACGGCGGACAGACATTGCATTTTTGAACTCAACGCATCTTGAAACATAAAATAAAACATTTGAGGGTGTTGAAAAAAATATAATAATAATAAACCAAAAGCAGCTTGCCGTCTATTATTTGCAGTTTTTGTGAATCTTTATACTCAATGATGAACTTCGTGAACTCAAAATATCGTTCCAAACATCTCACCAAATTCATTCGAACGGTTTTAACAAATATTATAAAATTTCAAGGTCTTGACAAACGTCTTCATTAAGTGCTGTTTTTCTTTTTTATTCTTGTATGGAGTAGGTACCTACCTAAGCATTGAGCAAATTACTGAATTTCTATGTTCAATACTTTGTGCACTGAACCAAGTATTGTTCATAATAGCAATGAGCGCCGTTCATTGAGCCAAATTTATTGTATTAATGAACTTTTTCCTTCTACTATATTTATGTACCTTTTTGGTTCAGTGTGACTTTGATTTGGCCCTTTACATTGTATGATAACCCAGAGTGCGGCTCCCATTGCTATGGTGGTTGCCCACCCCTGTTATATATGTATAGTATGTATGAATGAATAAAATAAAGGAACATCAACCATTTTTTTATTTTTTACAGGAAGGACAAAAACAAAATGTAAGGGAATCAATCGCCTCCCTGCAAGTGATTTCAGGGCATGAAGTTTAATCTTGTGGATGCACGTTTTTCCAGTTCCTTGAGCTGTTCCATACGTGCTCAGGTCCTTCGTCGATTGCTGAATAAGTGCAAAATTCGCAGGAATATTGGAACACAAATAAAGGAATTGTTCTGCTGGCTTCAACCTCCTGCCGGGTAAATTGTATTGCACCTATTCAGAATCCACTTGCCAATTTAAAATGCTGTGGTATTTTTCCTGAAAAAATTTCACCTTTGCGCATATTATATATTGTTGTTGTTATTTTATTTTTCTTCAAGAATCATGCAGCGAAAAATTCAACGAATTTCAAGATGTTTTCCCATTCTGAAATTCAATAAATGTTGATTTGTAATCATCACCTCAAGGTAGTAATTATTACTTCCTTTTTAAAAATTCAATATATGATTGATATCTGTTTGTAAGAAACAAATGTCCGTTTTGATTTTATTTCAAAAGTCAATTATTTGAAAAGTTAATTTGTAAACAAAGTGGGTTATGAAAGAAATGATTTTTTTTGTCTGAAATTTCTTGGAAAACAAAAACCAAAATGATTTCAGAGCCAGACCTCAAGACAAAAGTTGATAAATTCAATAAGGGATGCATTCGTAAGGACGGTTTAGTGGGGTAAGTTTTTTATGTAAGATAGAATACACATTTTATATTTCATACAAAGGAAGTATTTTGCACTGCAATATCCTGATATCCTTTTTAAAGGAAAACAATTTGTGTGACATAAAACCAATTGCTGTAATTCAACAATCACTTAAACTTTACTAAGTTTAAATTTGTCCTGATGGTTTGGGACACATATTCAAAGGATACGAAAACGATCCTCAACAAGACATAAATGTCCGGAAGCCTTTAAAATTGTTTTATCCTGTTTAAGCGGTCTGTGTTCACTTCGTGTCCCGCTGCCAATTTGTGTATCCACCCAGTTTCAATTGTGCATGGCGACTCAATAGACTTGACGCGAAAACGTTTTCCTTAGTGTGTAAAACAATTTCAGGTAACACGAACCTTCACCTCCCTCTCTGCTGGATATCCCCTCGTTCACTTACACGATATAGCTCCCTCAGGACTCTATGTTCAGATGTTTTGCTAGTGACCAAGACTGGATGACCTCGTGGAGTGGTCAGAGTGCCATACTCCCGTTATAGTGGAGCACTCCCTGAAATTAAGCTATTAAGAGTGTGCAAAGCTCGTTGCAAGCTGCGGTTGAACCCGCAAAACGAGAACGGGCAAGAGATTGAATGGGGGAAATAGTAACGCATTAAGGATGAGTAGTGGAATTCGTTTTTAATTACCGCTGGCCCCGAAAAGTGTGGGCGTTTTAATTGAAACGAGTAATTAAAATTTTTGTAGTATCGTCCCTGATTACACTGTGATGGCTTGGATTCTGGTTGCCAGTGCTTAAATGACTGCTTGTTGTGGTGGGCCGAGGGTGGTTCAGGTGTTGACTGGTTTTCATCACAAAACTTTGGCGAATTCAGGGACACAGCACGTGTGCTTTTTTTTTTTGCTTTTAATCATACCCTTTTATTAGTTGCAAATTACTGGTTTGTTTCCTTCTCGCAAAAAAAGTTTCATTGATTGGCCTCGAAGGGTTGTACACACTAATTACTAATTGTGTAAAATTGGATTTCAAAGACGCCCATTTTCAGCTCATCCGAAGGAATGGCAACATCTTGAAGGGAATCGCTTTTAAAAGTAATGAATTTCCTGCGTAATAAAAACTTGAATTCAGAATTATATTTGAATCAAAAAAGTCAAAGATTACTAAAAACCATTATCTTCGTCCTCCGATTGACGTGTAACGGCATCTCGACCTTCAGGGCAAGGGAATCTATAAATTTTCTGTAATGGAATTGTCAAGTTTGGGACTCCATTGTCTCAGTCATTTTCTCCAAAATACGAAAGTAAATAGTTTTGTCCAGTATGCTGTCATAAATATTGAATAACATCGCAGGATAAGGAGCTGTTTGGCATGCGATAAATTTAAGAAATAAAACGTTTTTGTACGTGTTGTTAAATGATTACTTTAGGGGAATATAAATTCGATTAAAACCGCAAACTAGATTTATAATAAATTTATTGATGTAAATATTACGAATCGAAAATATCAATATTAAATTTTAACAATTGTAAATTGTGTAGAAAAATAAACATAACGAATTTTGTATATACAAATATAAGAGGTTTTTACAAACCTCCAGTAACGTCAATACAGGCCCCATTGATGTACGAGGACTTTTCGGAACTGAGGAATGATACAACTTCGGCAACATCTTCCGGTTTGCCAATGCGCCCAGTAGGGATTTGCCGGAGAATAGCTTGCTGGTCTTTCTCAGGGATCCCTTTCACCATCGGAGTATCAATGTATCCAGGCAGAACTGCATTGACCCGAATATTGAATCTGCCGAACTCCTTGCTAGCAACTTTAGTCAACGATAATACACCAGCCTTGCTAGCTGCGTAGTTTGCTTGTCCAACGTTGTTCAATTTAGCAACAATACTGGATATGTTGATGATCGTGCCACCTACTTTGTATGCAACCAAACTCTGGGCGAACACTTGCATCATTAAAAACGTTCCCCTCAGATTTACATTGAGTACACCATCGTAATCAAAGTCGGTCATTTTTAAGAAGTACGCATCACGTATGATCCCAGCTGAATTGACCACTATACCTGGAGGACGTTTGAACAGCTCCACGGATGTATTGAGAGCATTGTTTATACTCTCCCGATTAGTTACATCCAGCTTTAAAGGAGTGACCGAAGCTAGAAAGATAAAAATTTATTATTAGTATGCTGATAATGTTCAGAACAGAGACAAGTATTAAATTAGAGAGATGAAGGAAAATATTCTCAAAATCAGTTGGTTAGATGGAGATAAGCTCTCTGTATTAAATATTAAATTTATTACTGCCACCAGAACTGGAAGTTCAAACACAAGAAACAAAGCTTCACGATTACTTTAGTATATTCCCTTGAATCCATGCAAATGCCATTTTAATTCATGTAAAAGTAAATTTTACAGTACAGTTTACACAGTTTGTACCTCAATTGCCATTACCAAAGATGCATTGCTTTTGGAGAAGCAACTAAAACTATATTATTTACCTTCAAATTACATTCAAGAACTGGCGCATGAAATTTATGTATCAGATCGACATCAAGCATTGAGGAATCATATGACCGAACCAAAAGCCACTTGAGACACCCTCGAGTATGCTGCGCAGATCTTACAACCAGCACCTGTGGACTGTCTTAGCTAACTTTAAAACCTCATCATAGCCCAGGCAACATTAATTTGTTTGTCAGTTCAAAGATGAAGAAAGATGGTCAAGTTCAAGGACTGTCAATTTGTTTCGTCACAGATTAAATAATTTAATGAAAGCCAAGGTCCAAGGACGGCTATTCAACCCATTGAATTGAGTTATAGAATTATCTAAAAATTATCTGGAAAACTTCTCACCTGAATTAATTTGTGAGACCGTGTTTTTAGCAGCTTCAAAATCGACATCAGCTGCGATGACCTTTGCGCCGTCTCTGACCAATATCTGGCAAATTGCTCGTCCAATGCCTGATCCTGCCCCTAAAATGATATTATTAAGCAAATTTAATACTTGTTCAAACATTTCTTAAATATTTCTTACCTGTGACAATGGCAGATTTTCCCAAGAGAAATTGAATCATTTTTGACGCTTTAGACTTTTTAAGTGAATTATAATTCAATAAAAAACACTTCTTCTATAACACTGGACGGAAAAATGTTTCACTGGTAAATTTTTTTATCTCTAATCTACAATCGTTTAGCACCTGATCGAATAATTAATGGAGAAAACAAACAGCAGTCGAAACCGGCCACCCAACGAATAAAGCACTTTCAATTGTCAACTGTTGTCGATGTCAGTTGGCTGCTGAATACCCCTTCCTGGAATATTTTTCGAGCGCTTTCATATTTTGTTAACATAAGATAATAAACAATGAAATTTTTTATTTCCTTTTGCTTTTAATATTCTCAAAGTTTTTTTCTAAGCTCCACAAAGATCTTTTCTGCTCACCAGGCGGTATATATTTGATTTTTGAATGGTCAATAAAGTCGCTGAACTACACTACAGGTTCAAATAGCTGAATACTTCCATTTCCCCTTTTATATTCCCAGATCGTAGATCAAAGAAACTGCTGAAAAGAACGGCTTCTAATGGGATCGTTCGTTATTTACTTTTTTAAATATATCAATTAACAAAAAAATATTGCTGTATGATATTGCGAAAAGACTGCCGATGTTCTTATGGACTTTTTAATTATCTTCTTGAATGTTGAGGTGAGAAATTTTAATAATTTGTTAATATTCCATGTTAGGCTCTTGTTCTTCTTTACAGAGCTAGATTTCATAGATAAAATTTTCATCAAAATATTAAGATCGTGTTTAACGTAATGAAATATTAAAATGGAAATAGAAATAAGTATACATTATTGCATATTAAAAAATGAGGAAATTCATGTTTTATAATAGCAGAATATTTATTATCTCAACTTCAATAATTGCAAGCACTTTTTTGTGCGAGGTGGGCGTGGGTGATTCAGATGCCTGAAAAATGTTCACCAGACAGGCAGCCACAAGGATCGCTCAATAAATGTGATAGTGATGAATGTAGTTCCGCAATGGGACGTACAGAATTATAAAAGTCCCCCGATCCTTGCACTTCCTATTCGGCCACAAACTACGATGCTGGGGAACTGGAGAAAGGACCCAGGCGAACCTGCAACGAAATTGTAAGGTGCCTCTCATATTCAAAAATTATGCACAGAGGAGTTGGCAACAGGCAGGGGCCCCATCATGGAGGAGTCAGGCGAAAAGGAGCACCATCATGAAGCAGTTGAGCAACTTTACCCTTCAATCACCTGAATGTGAAGTCGAATAGAAAGCATTAAATTAGGGAAATTATTTCGGGTAACTTTCCTTTTAGCCAAAAACGCAACACGGCGGCATGCGCAAAATTTGTATTTATTTCGTTTGGTCGATGTATGCTCATTTGGCGCTTCTTTGAGCTCCAGGCGATGGGGAAAATTATAAAGTAGCACCCCGAAGGCATATAGTTGCACACTTTTAACCCACCTTTTAGCCTTGGAGGGACATACACAAAGTTATCGTGTATAACGTGGCCATGTGAATTCGAAGTTTATGAAGCCGCCGCAAACCCTCGGCACTTTTTCGTTATTGCTAGCTGTTGCCGGTAAAGTTTGCGGACATAAATTAATTTGGGCGCTCCAGTTGCCATAAATTACGGAAACAGAAGAGGGGTCATGCTTTGATTTGTGGGGTGGAAAAGTTTTCTTGCGGAAAGTAACGAATTTCAGAAAACTAGAGTACCAAGTAGGTGTGGTACACGACGGTGTGTACTGAATTCTGGCCGGGACGGGGGGCAAGGGCACTATGCGAAAACTCTGCGGGAAATACTGAGATTGTTACCCCAGAACGCAGCTCTCCTTCGCTAGCTTTCCAAGTTCGAGCCGAGAATCCTTAATTAACCCTTTCAATCAGACCTTCCCCAATTGTATGCGTGCCTGTATTCTTGTATGGTGTACAAAATCGACATAATCGAATAGATTTTCGAAAATTTCAACCCTAAGGAAAAAGGCCAAAGGTTTTCATCCGTTTGAAGCTACTTTTCACCTGTGCACGAGATCCCCTAAATTTGTACAAAATGTTTACGTATGTGCAACTTGAGGTCAACTAGTTGGAACAAAATCACAGGGACAGGACCTGTGCACAATTCGCTGCAACTTGCCTATGCTCGGGTCCTCGGGAATTTCATCCACCCCACCCCGTGCATTTACGGTGCGCAAAAACTTTAAGGCTCATTGAAGTTGGGCAAAGTTTCCATCGGAGTAATTGACTCGAACACGAGTAGCACGTGTTCACCTTTGTCGGAGTTTCCTGGCAGATTTCGAAATATCCTGGCTTGCAAGAAGAAAATGTATCATCAGGTAACTGCTACAAATCCGATAAAATTTTCTCTTTAACTGCAGAGGTCAGGTTTTCTCTCGGTAGGAGAAAAAGTAATTACTACAAATGGTAATTGAAGGAAAAGTAATTTTACGGAAGAGAAGTTTTAAACTATTTTGCCCCGCCGGCCGCCAGGATATTCTTGTGCACCTTATCGTTAAATACTTTTTTTTTTAAATGATTTTTTTTTTATTTACAGCAGTTTTTTTTAACACTAGTTCAATTTCTTTTTTCAAAAGTGTTAAAAGGAGCACTGTGCCAAATTGGATAAAACTTAAAACGTTTTGTGGAAATTTATTATTACAAAAAAAAAAAAATAATAAATAAATAAATAAAATAAACAAAAAAGGAAGAAAATCCCAACTGTACTACATCACTACATAGGCAGTAAAAAAACACTCTGCATTCGTCCTTCAATCCGCCATTGTTGGAAAACACTATAAAGTGCATTGTGTAAATTTATCTACGCACATCCTTTCATCCTTTCAATAGTAAACCAAACAAAAAAGTGAAAGAGCAAAACAAGGACTTGGTACAAGTTTATCACGAAACTATTATGTGAAGCTGAACAACACCCGCAGCTTTTGCAAATAATTTCAGCGATTTTGTGTACTTAAATATTGAAAATGCGTTTTGTTTGTTATTCAAAAGGGGGGAGACTGGAAACGTTGAAAATTAGTGGGATATTGGCACGCACAGCCAGCCTGGGGAGTTTGTAGTTAATTCTGGGTCGTTTGCGTGTTGCGTACCGTTTAAAAACAATTTTGTGTTGGTAAAATTATTTGAACTAAACAACTCGACATTCAGGTTAAATATTTTACCTTGAAATAAAATTATTTTTGCAATTCTATAGTTTAATTTAATTAGCTTGAACACATTAAATGAACACTTATTTGAGTCAATCGACATTTTCGAACACATTCGGAGAGTTTGCCTTTCCCCGGAATTAACTGATTTATGAAATATTTTCTTGTGGAGTAAGGAAGCCAAAACGAAGTTTATTAATTAGCAGTTGGTGTTCTTTTAAAATTAATGTAGTTTGTAGTTTACATTTAAATATAAGAAAGGTCAAGAAAGTTGCATGAAGGTAACAGAGAAAATGCAAATTTTCATGACATTATTATTGCATGCAACTTTTGTTTGTGTCATGCAATTTCAGAGCACTATACAAGCGAGACGATTGTGCGCGCTTTGTGCCATTGCGGCAATCGGAGAGGGTGGCAAAGGGATGAAAACAATTTCGTAGAATATTGCTCTGCTTTTTACATAAAATAACAAATGTAAATGTATAATAATTTCCATGTTTGCGAATGGAACAAAAACTGTGAGTCGTTGAAAAACATTTTCCCCTGTTATCACCTTTAAAATTTGCATAATATGTAAAGAGGAAAGTTCGATATCGGTTTATTGTGGAGGTAGGCGCAACAATGCTAGAAACAGGAATAAAGCCTACGGCCCACATTTAGACGCTTGCAATTTTTCAACGTTCTGATAATGTGATTGTGATAAATGAACTCTAACACCAAATCGCATTAGCTTTTAACGTTCATCATTTATCTAACCCTGTTCTAGAGTAGTAAATGTCCTCGACTATGGTAACAAATGGTCTGCGGATAAGTAGTTTTGGTCTATGATTCGAAAGCAAAATCCAATTATTACATAATCGTCGGCTTTTCCTACAAAATGCAATCATTATATATTTACTTTTATATATTGTCCGGGAATTCAAAATACGAATATCTGTCAAGCCAAAGAATTGTAATTTAATTGATATTTTGTTGGTTTGCTGTTTGATTTTATTATTCGGTTTTTCCCCACTATTCATCTAATGAAGGTTCACAATCATCACAAGAAAGACCATTTCCCAAAAGAATCGGAAATTTACATCAAATTTTCTTTAGTCCTTCTTGGACAACGTATAATGTATATAAACCCATTTTGTATATAAGATATGCCGGAGTTCTTATGGGAATCAAGTATTGTTTTGTATGAATAGTGAACTCAAACTGCCCGAAGATGAGTCATCGTCTCGATTCTTTTGAGGAGGAATGGAGGGGGGGGGGGGGGGGGGTGTTGGGCGGCGTTGCATATATCCAGATTCCATTAAGATTGCAAATAACTCCATCGCACTAGGAAGTGTAGGGAGCACTTAGTCAGTATTTGCTAAGCAAACTTCAATTAACTCAGTAAGTTCTGATGTCCAGAGAAGATTCAACGAGTGTTGCGGAGCTCGTCGCTTTGCTCTAAATGGTAATAATAATAAGCAAACTGAAGCGAGTCACTGCGGGGGCGGGGAACGGTCTGTTGAGAGAGCCAGAACGAGCAGTTTTGTTTGCGACTTCTTTTTGGTACTTATAAAGGGAGATCTTTGTAAGTTATCAGAAGACTACTAATTCTAGTGGATTTTGTGAAAGTTTCGAAAATTCTTTGAAGTTTAGTAGCGCAAGTGCAACGACATCCGCATCCCTACAGAATAGTCATGGTTTCTGCTATCGATGGTGAACAATTTACAAAGTATAGAAAGAGGAATTAGTGTAGGATATCCCATAATGGCAAAGAGATGATTTATCCCAGTTTAGATTAATTTGTGTTTGGGGATAGATTTTAAGAAATCTAAACCAGAATATTACGACTCAAGACAGTTTTCCTTTTCCATAAAGTGGTTGTAATTTGTTCAAATTTGAGGACCTTCTTGAATCAATTTCCAGATAATGATCGTCCTGCTCCACTCGGCCAACATTACTATATCCAACTTTGGGGATGAAAATTAATATCCAGCCACATGGTGAGACTATGTGAATAAATAAATAGAGAATTGTACACAAGGCAAAGTGTAGACCTGAACACAATTAATCAAGTGCTTATATGGGTTTACTTTGAGGGCCCACATTTCAACCCTCGTTCACTCTGACACCTTCTCTCATTGTGGTCCTGGAAAACCATCAAACCAAGTGAACAGATTTTCTTGAATGGATTACACATCCTCTTCACAAAAGAAAGTACATACAAAATAACAATTCAGCATAAACAAAAGTCCTCGGTCGCCTGTCAGATTTTGTTCCTCTGTGGTTATCCCCCATGCCAAAGGGATAATGGCTGGATATCCCGAAAAACGAAATTTCTACTAAGGTTAGATCATGGCTTCAAGTCAGGTAGGACGAAATTTTTGTTATTGGCATAACTTTAATCCATTTTCATGTACATTTTCCTTCACCTTCTCACCTTATCCCCTCCACCCCGCACCATTCATTCCAATTTCTATCCAACACCCATTCCAGGATTACAGAATTTTTCCACGGAGATTAATCTCGCAGATTTTTCCTTAAAAGCGAGCCATTTTCGATCAAGTTACTTGGGCTACTCAGTAATAAATATCACGTCACATCATTGACGTTTATCAGATCGCTTTCGTTATTTATTGTTGCGTGTTCATTTTAGGGCTGTAGAACAAATTGAGAGCATAACCCACTCGGGACCAACATTTCGACTGAATTTGCTGGAAGGATTCGGTTAGCAGCTGAAACAATGGAGGGTTTTCCAATAGCACGGATCTTCCTTCTTTAAGGCAAAACATTAGTCCGGTGAGGATAGAGGAAGATAAAACGTAGGCACGCTCCTTATTCAACATATACAGGAGCATGTTGTATATATTAATCTGATTCAAGTGAAAAAAATCCCTCAGATTCGTTTCAGGATACACAGCCTAGAAATTGAATGTCATGGAAAGAAAACTAATGTCATAAATAGCTATTTCAACTTTATGAACTGGAAGAAAGTGAGGGGGAGTCAGTTCGGTTGTCCTTACGTTGCTCGGTCCTCTAATTATACGGAAATTTTTTTTATTCACGTTCATTTTTTTTTTCATCCTCGGACACCAGGACTTTTCCGTTTTGTCGATGCTTCCTCAATCGATGGTCGTGCACTTCCTGTCGAAAATAAGTTTTCGCAGTAAATTCAATGACCTGTGCCAAAAAAAGGCATATTCTCTGTCTATTCGTGCCACCCAGCCACCCACTGTCATCCCATTGTCCAGCCTATTTCTAGTTCGGTACCTGACTTACAGGGCTCGGGGCAATCTGCGCGGTCGGTAGATGCATTTCTACAATGCCGGAAATCTGATCCTGCCTCTTCTTCTGCTGCTGCCATTAAGGTTCTGCAGCATCGACCTTAAAGGTTGATGAATTAAACCTGCAGGATTTCATCTGGAGCAAGCTTGGTTGGTTCTTGGTTTTGAGGAATCAACTGAATCCGAAGCGCGGTTGTTGGATCTTCACAAAATCCACCTCTCCGTCATTTATCCGTCACCATCGAGAATGGTGAGCTGTTATGCAAATTTTAAGCATAACATTTTTTTTTTTTATTTCTTGACTTTTCCTTCCGTCTTCTCCATAATTTTCTTCTTTCTTCTGATCCTGCTTCGGCTGCTCCCACCCGCACCCCATTCTTGGAGGAATCTGCCCAATTATTATTGAAAATAACGCCAAAATGCAGCGTTTCATAGCTTACAGGCATTTTGGGCATTCATTCCACGAACTTGTTAAATAAAGTCATTACACTGACGCGGTATTGGGGCCAAGTATTGAAAAATTTCTGCGGAATGATATTTGCAGTGGAGTTTCATTAAGGGGTTGATACTTTTTTATTTATTTTTTTTCTTCTGTTGTGCCGCATTCAGAGCCCACTTATTGACGATGATATGACTCTATTTTTATACGTGCTATTTTGCACCTGTGCATATGCAGAATGGTGCAATTTTTTAAAAAAGTATGGTAGAGATGGATAATAGGGGATGAAAGTGGTGGTTAGATGAGACTGAAGTGGGCTTATGCTGATGGGACCTGCGACTAAGTGTTGTCTTGTGCCTCGAATCATACATCCTGACATATCCCAGTAGTGAAATAAGGATGTAGGACATGATTAAAAAAAAGAGGAAGAAAAAAAACTAATTAACTGGTAAGTGTCGGTAGTGTCTTGGTTGAGCCTACTCAAATTCCGAGACAGTCATTATTTACCTTAGGGCGGTTCTCTCGTTAACTTGGAATATTAACCGAGAGCAAGTTGAGTACTTTTTAGATAATTGCTGGTGTCAGGGGATGACGAGGATTGATAAACAATTGTGAGTTTGTTGACTTGGGACTGTTGGCTTAAGTCATTCACAAAATGTCCTCTTAAAAGTACTTTTTGATTTTTATTTGAAATTGTGTTATTTAATTTGTTTTTATATTCCTTCGAATGACATTTTAGTAGCTATAAAGTTTTAACTAGAATATATTGAATTTTCAATATTGCATTTTTTTTTTGGGTAAAAATTCTGTGTAGCGAAGAACTTTTTGAAATTAATTTAGCTTTATTGATGTGCGGTTTTCTAAAGAAAATCCACGACAAATTATTGGTATTTCATTTTAATATTTATTATAATATTTTTGAAATAGTTGATTTCTTAAAGCACATTTTCAGTTGCCATTCCATTTTTGTATATTTTTTTAAGCATCTTTAAAAATTTCATATTTCTCTCACTATTGTTTATCAAAACATCCGAATTCAATGTACCGAATTGAAAAAAAGGTAAACTGAAAAATCTGCCCCACTTTTCCATTCAATTTCCAGTCAAAATATATCGGCCATTTATTTCTGAAAGCTCTGATAAATTCACTTTAAATTCCTTTACAAATGCTCTTTGTTTGCAAGTCCTCTATATTATAAACATGTACAATAGATTACAGTAAAATTTCATCTATGAAATAATTCCCACCGGAATTCTCCACTTCACTTCATCCTTCTCCAAATAAAACGATTGAATCGCATAACTCCACCAACTTCCGCATTAATTAACTTTGATGTAGCTTTTCTTTTGAACATCATGAATCTCGCATAAAACATAATTAAAGCCAACAGACAATGAATACTGGTGAAAGCTAAACACTGAAATCTCTGGAATCCTTTACAGAAGCTTGCACTTGGTTTACCATTTAAAAGGATTGTACAAATGTGATTGCTGCTGCAGCTGCACAGCATCGGTAATGAGAAAAGTACAAAACATTAGCTGAGCCCGAATAGTTTTGCCACTGGTTGAATTTGTTGCTTCCAAGGACTGCATAAGGTGCACTAATCCCTGATAAATTACTTTTTGGACTAGTTAAAGGTAATGTTTCGTCTTTTATAAAAGATCCATTCAAAATTGAAATTTAACAATTTTGACCACATGTGCTACGTGCATTGCATAGGCTTATTTTCCATTGGCCAAAATCTAAATGGGTCCAAAGGAAATTTCTTAAGCTACAAGTTTCCCCCCAATATCGATTTCCAATAACAATAAATTCAATTATATCATTAAATTGGGCGCCTAAAACATAAGCAGTGTAGGAGACTTGCACACATGGGCACAGATAAATTCCTCTTTATAGCACTTACTCCTCAATCTAGCCATTAAGTGTTATTACGTAATTGCAGCTGTATGTACGCTAAAGTTTGCGCCAAGATTCATAATTTACCTGCTGGGGGCTGCAAGCGGTGCCATTGTTCGGTCATCTGCTAAATGTTCCAGCTGCAAGCATCCTCTTTTTAATGGGCGGGCGGGGGGTGGTATGATTTCAGATAGCTGAGCTGGGTTGCTACCCAGATATTCGGCCTGATAAACTAGCAGCTCCTAATCAGCAACTAAATATTGACTTAATGGGGGCCACGTTTATTTTATTTTTTGTTCGGTCTGAAAAATCGATATTTTGTTGTTGGTTGTTTTTTTTCGTTGGTATAATTTGAAAGCCCAGAGTGTCCTTTGTATGTACGCCAAAAAGGTTTTTTTTATTCGGAGTAATAATGGACTTACAGGAGCGAGAATCCTGAAAAAGGTTCTAGCAGAAAAATTTGTGCTGTGTAGCGATTTGTCATATTCATACGACACTAAAATTTCTTCTGTGTTTGGATTAAATTAGGACGGATTCCTAATTGTTGTAAAAGGTTCACATTGATCCTTTTTTGTTGCAATACAGTACAAGTAAGCAAAAATTTGGAACGAAAAATCTAATAATTGAATATTGGACAATTTCGTTTTGTTAGTATTCAGATTTTTTTCCAACGATTGTTTTGTTATATGTATTGCATTACAGTACGTCAAAAATATATTTTTTTGTAATTGGAAAACTTTTATGATAATTTGATGTAATTTTCTCAATTGTTTTTTGATCACAACTCAAATATTGCAATACGATAATTGTTGTTATTGGACCTTAGGAAATTGAGAAGTTAATTTTAATTGTCACTATTTTGAAAATATTGGACCAATTATAGTAGAAAACGTTGTTGCGTTGCGTTGTTTTATTATAAACTAATTTATATCTCACTTCTATCCTTGAAAAGGAGGGTTTCGAAATTTTTCCAAATCAAATTTCTGTTTAATTAATCACTAACAAATGTGCCCTTTAAAAAAACGAAATCCCAAACGAAAGATTGATTCCGATGGACTGATTTTATCCTTTGGATAAGTTAACATTTGTCTGTAGCTATGGCTACTTACAAACAAATATGTCATGTCCACAAAATTTATGGTTATTCAGAAAATGTCTACTGAGCATTTTTTTGGTTTGGTTGTGTCATATATTTGCATGTCGCCACCATTCATCTCCAGTATTGATGGCGTTAAACTGTGGTGGTGGTGTTCAAACATGGCATCCCAAATCTTTTTACTCCAAAAGGTGATTTTACTATAGCCCTTCGTATCTGAACTAGTCATGGGGATGGGGCAATGGTGAGACGGCGTGAACATCAATTGGGTAAAATTAAACATCACTCTGAAACAAGGATTTCACAATTTTACCCAAAAATTTGATCCAACAAATCAATATTGAGGATGAAGTTGAGGTCACAAAAAATATCATCGAACATTCTGGTGGTTAGGGAAACATGAGTTTCGAGAATTTAGAAATGAAGTTTCACATATATCCGTTGAAGGTATTCGACCAAGGAGAATAGGGCTTATCAACAGTCAAAATGGACTCTAACATGCGTCCGGTGCAGTGGATCAACCTTAATGGGTCAACGTTAACAGCTTTACAAAAACCTTTCAGAGTAAAGTCTATTTTGAAAGTTCCCCCCAGTGTATCCCAGTTGCTGGGGCTTAAAACGAGAATCCTTACTTTTGGTGCGAAAGTGGAAGAGGAAAGATTACATTGAAGCACATTCAACTGTGAAAAGTTTAGCGGAAATTTAACTGAATGTGGAGAGATTTATAAATTTTTTTTTTAAGATTAGTTTAGATATTCTTAGTATTAAATATTTTTCAGTTGCAAGTGGCAACACATTCACTTTGTTTAATTAGGTACGCTATAATTTAACAGGTAAGCGCATTTAGCAAATTAGCATTGAATTGCATTTAATTTTATCTCGTTAATGTTTAAATAAAATCACTGTAGTGTGTAAAATTGGTTTCATCAAACGAAATATTTCATAGAGCTGACCTTGCAAGTTTCCTATTTGAGTTATTTCTTGTTTTTCACATAATTTCTATTTAAAGTATTGTTTGTAATAAATTTTCATTTCAAAGGACATTCTATTTCAAAATGATTTTCCGTTTCACTCGTTCAAGGTCGTGCCGATGTTTTTCGTAATGTCATCGATAATTGACCTGATTCGTTTAGACTTTACGAAACTTTTTAAAAAGGGATATTTGTGAAGAATTTTTCGGAATTCTATTGAATCCAATCGTCTGCAAAATTGTCGTACACAGAAAGGATATGATTGTTAATATAACCTGTCGAAGTGTCGAAAAGTTGTCGTGAAAAGAATATTGTCGAAATAACAATGAAAAATTTTAATTCATTTTCACTGAAAAATTCTTTTAAAATATCTGATTATCGAAATATCTTTCTCTTGATTTAATGGATGCTCATTATTTTTCTTTAAAGCAAATAATAGTGAAACACAATAAGGAATAAAATAAAACAACTCTAAATATCGGTGAAGTTTTGAAATTTTATTTCTCCGAAATAATGTTTTTCGAATATACTTGCGAGTTTTGCGTATCGGAAAAACTGCAAATTGTACATCATTTTTGTGTAATGGAATTTCACTGATACGTTCAAAAGTGGGTGTAGCGGTCCTTCCTCCAGCATTTAAAACACCAGAGGTTATAGTTCCAGAGATGGCTCCAGCAATAGATCCTGGCACCACAAGAGCCATCAAAATTCTACCGAAAATCCGTCGAGGTAATGTCCAAATGCGTCGGACGAATCTCTGCATTCCTCTCCAAGGTGATCGGGAGTCATTCTCAAGCAGGTTGTTAAATTCCTCCACAGTTAATCCAAGATGCTCTGCCAATGCAGCTTGATCAATTTGATCTGGATTACTGATCGCCGGAAAACTATCTGAAAAAACTTAACATGCGTGTTAATTGATGTAAATACCAATCGAGAAATAAACACTAACCAGAAAAACTGAGAGCGATTAAAAAAATTGCGATGACATTCGAACAAGATCCAGCTGTCATTTTTGTTGGTCTTATTACGCGATTAACTCAGCAAGTTGAACTGAAGAGCAATGGAATTTCGTCAGCCTTTTATTGAGGAGGAATCGGTCCCTTGAACTGGGTCAATTCGACCTTCACTAACTTCCTACTTGTTTTCGAGTGACTCAGCTGGCTACAGCCGGTGAAATTGTTGCGAGATGAATCTGTCCACGGGGCATCATTGTCGAAGTGCTCGTAGCGAACAATTTATAAACATGACTCGGGTAAGTGCCTGATCGCGGTCAGTCACACCCATTTCACCGGCGATAGTTGCGGGCTCTTTTGTCTTTGTATCATCAGCTCAGCTGCAAATGGAAAGGATGTTTTGAAATCTTCGGTTGGATGCATTCCGCCTGCGGTGCATCTACTTGGCGCCGAAGTAGTCAAACGTCCGGTACAACGGTATCAGTGCCACCAGCATCAGCTCCACCGAGTGGAGGCTGGGCAAAAGTTCTGTTGTCAACAGATTCTGGGTGGGTCCCGAAGCTGAATACGCGACGAACCATGGGAAGCGTTTCTATTCTATTGCAAAAAGGCAAAATTTGTACGTTGTCACTGCGGGTGTCCAAAAAGTTATCTACGCCGCGTCGGAGGATTGCGGAGAACTTCGGCTGGATGTGTCGACTATCGAAACGAATTGCCCTCTGAGGATCTAAAGGATGCGAAAATTTCCTGAAGCACTTGCAACTTTTGTGAAAACATTTGCAATCCAGTAAGGAATATGTTTTTGTATGAATATGCAATTGTTATTTAAAAGGTTGAATTGTTTAAGTTCTGGTCCTTGCTATATTTGAGACAGCTCCGGAAACTTGCTCCTAAAACATTTAAAGAGTGTCAAAAAAAATTGTCTTCGTTCATACCATAAAAGAAATGTCGATTTCTTAAAGAAATATAAGGAACAATTAAGGGTTTGATAAAGTGCATAATAAAACTAAACGGAACAAGGACTCCTGTTGCATTATAAAAAGCTTAAATTGCACCACCCACATGCTCTTGTAGAACGTTTACATTTCCGGTCACACCTGCTTCGATATCCGAAGGTTGCTCCTGGTGGCATTAAATTTTATGATTTGACAGAAGACATACATACAAATGGACTGCTTGGGTAGTTTCCAGCCGGCCTGAATTACTGCCTCACCGAAATACACATTCAGGACGAAGGGATCATGTTGAAGTTGATATTAGCTTTTGAATTTGAAAAGTAATTTTTTTTTTTCAGTCTGAAAGAAAAAAAAAAGATAAAATAAACAAAATTCCCATCGCGTTGGTACATACAAATGATCGTTCCACTTTTGATGGCCGATGGACGGGTGAGTAGGATTAGAAGGACGTTCGAATAGGTTTTCCTTCAAATCATCAAAATAATTGCAATACACTCCGGAGTGTTCAACTTGAACACGGTGAAAATCAACTTGTCTAGACTCTGGACAGGTGTGCTGGGAATTGCAGCGGTTTTCTAAACATATTTCACTAGGAAACAAGCACATCCACTCTGGTTGTCCTGGATGAGAAACAATTGGTCTACCATGCTCAAGTGCAAAATCGATTCGAAGGAATTTTTATACGCGCGGAACCTCAGAAACCCATACAGGAAGAACATTGTTTTCCAGAGGCTTCTCACCGACAAGTCCTTGTGGGAATTTGCGGTAGGGTAGAAAAATTAGCTACAATTTTTCAATGAAAACCAATTGCATGCATTCTAACGGCCACTACGGATTGTGTGAATATTTAAAATAGATAGATTATAGATAGTACCATCCCAACCAACCACATTCACTTTTATATTGATTGCGTGGGTTTGACGCAGGATGGTTTTCAATGTGGTTTACATTGATTATCTGTTGATGTCAGGATAAAGATGGATACCTTCGAAACGTCCTTGAATGTGTATTGAAATGCAACTATTTAGGAGTAATTTGTGGAGCTGCATTTGTGATATTTTCCTCCCACAGGATTAATCGTTTTTGTTTGCATGACGTTCGTGTGAATCGGGTTGTAAGGAATGGGACAGAGTTTTGCTTGATCTGCATCCCTGGAGAAGAATATGATTGGAAGGAGGGTTTTTTTCTTTTTCAAAAGGTATGAAAAAGATGTGAAGGTTGGTTTTTTTGTATGAATTTCTATTCAACTTTTTGAATATAGTTTATCAATTCGCTCTGGTCTTTTTCTAGATTCTTTGGAATGCAAAAAAGGCGGCAGGATAATGTGCCGCTCACAATTCATTGCTTCGATTCTGTTTGATGGTCTTTCAAACTTATTTTCATTCATTTATTCCTTTGAACGATATAATGGTTGTTTCAGAATTTTAATATATATTCTTAAGTTTAAATGTTTTCGTACATAAAATTATTGGAAAAATATAATCAGTAATCAGTACATAATGTTAATAAATAAATAAAAATCAGAATCGGTTTTACATTAAAGATTTGACAGCAAACACACAATTTTGATTTTATTATTTCTTATCGTGAATTTACCGGAAACAAAATAATGTGCACACATTTCCATAGTACAAGACATTCACTTTCCACTCCCTCGGCTCTTATCATACTCCTTGTCAGCTGTCTGGGTAGCACGAAAGAACCCTTCTAGCTGCAGTTAGTGTACAATAAATCCACCCTCGACTACAATTTGATGTATTTCACCTTGTCTGGGTATGCCTGAGCCTTTCTGACACCCAGAACAATTTGTAAAATGCATCTAAATATTTCAACTAGCGGAAGTACACAAAGGTACCACGACTTTTCGGTTTTCCATGTTACCCCCATTAAGGCCAAGTGTTATCTGACATTCACCAACCGAAAGTAGTGCAACATGAGGTTTCACATTATTCAGAGAAGTGTGAAATTTTTGAATGAATGTGTATTCGGGTTGGACATTTTTCTGTCATCGACTACCAACAAGAATTGTGATTGCTAAGGCAGTTATATGAAAAAGTGCCAAAATATGTTGCCGGACTATACTTTTTCGGGTCTACCAAAGTCCTTGTTCTTTGTTTCCGTTTTCCAGCTTGTATGTTCAACACTATGCATTTCAGTTGTAGTACATCTACAGATGCATATTGTAGAGGGTAGCATTGCATCTGCTTGCATTAAAGTAGCTTTAGAGTTTCAGTCTTTAAGACGATTCGTTTGTCGTTAATTTTTGCAAAAACCACCTTAATAGGAGTCCTCGATTCACTTGCACCTGGATTTCATGGAAATAACTTTATCATTTGTTAACTCAACATCCACTACTGGCTGTCCAATACAACCATTCCAAAAGGACTGTCCACCCCTCCCAGATCCAACCCGGTATTCCCCGAATCGTTTGTTTGGAATATATCACCAATCCAACTAAAAGATGCCTTCTGCAAGAAATGGGTGCAGCACCATATGCAAGGAGCACCGGCTACATAAACAGGACTACTGAATATTTGGAAATGGCAAATAGAACTGGGTCGAAACCTATGGCGGACAGAATTTTGGCAAAAAGAGAATGCCAGGGCAGAGGAGAATGATGGGATGGGAAGGTTGCAAGGATTTGAAGCAGGCGGATTGAGTGCCCGGCTAGGTTTTTGGTCGACGAGAAACGTGCTATGCACACAGAAACAAATGCGAAAAGTTTCCTATACCCCTCGGTTGCACGGCAAGGATCTCTAGAGTAGCATAAAAACTGACAGTAAACGGATTCCCTACAAAAGTTTATCAGAATGTGATTTAGTCGAAATAGCCGAATATAATAACTGAAACTCCAGGACACCATCGCCAGCCACCGCAGGTTCTTTTCTATTCACAATGGGAATCGAATAATAATAATAACAGTAATAGTGAAAGAACAATTTCATTGAGTTTGGGGTCTTCCTGTTCAATTTCATAGTACTGTGTGAATCCAAAGGATTACCATAATGAGAATTTTTGACTTCATAGCTACCGGAAAAGTTGGTCCTTTCGAATTGACGTTACTCGATTGGCAGAGAGACATGGACTGGACATCCTGTATAAAATTCGTATTGTACTGTTGGTTTAATTAAAACCTTCGTACCACACAAAAGCAAATTTACACTAACTTTGTGAGTGCTGTTAATTGCAAACTACCAGAATATACCTTTTTGTCGCATACACGCCAGGATTAGACATTACTGTATGAAGACTCTCCTGTTCATGCACTCTCATACAATTTTACCCACATATAATTCACAGATGCTGATAATATCTTATTGAATAAATACATGACCAAACCAAAGGACGTAGTGCATTTGTTGAGCTCATCTCAAGGAAATTAAAATAGCACTGCACGTAATGTTGTTTTGAAACATATAAAAACAACAAAACACTTTGGAGGATGGAAATCGAGAAATGGTACAGACAATCAATAAATTTAAAGGGGGATTTTAAAAGTGTTTTTGTGTTGCTAATCATCCAATGTGTCTATTTGAAGGGGATATTTATCTGGATAATTTTGTTTAAAAGAAATTAATATTGTTCAAAGAAAGCTTCTTGTGATAAAAACAACTGAGAAATCTTGTAAATTTTATTTTGAGATTAGTGTTCAGTGAAAATAATTTCAAAAACTTATCACAGAGAAGTGTGCTTTTGTTAAGTTACTTTCAAGGAAAAAAAAGATTTTTAATCAGACGAAAATGCCAAATAAAGTGGGACATACTTTACAGCCTTTTAAAAGCGCACACAAGAACTAAACTGCTGCATATTTCACTATAAACCACCCTTTAAAAACTATGAAATAAAAAAAAAAATATAGGTACACTACATTCATATATATATACTTATATAATATAATTCATTCTGGCAGCTTAAATAGTTTTTACGTCCACCATTTTAAGTGCTTCGTTAACGATTTTGTAGCTGGGCTCTCCTTCACTTTTACACTTTTAAAATGAGACTCGGCCATAACTCGTGCGATGATTGCTATGAATACTCATTAGGCGAATACGTGAGCATCTTCAAGAATTCCTAATTTTCTGAAATCGTCTCATCTAAATTATCCTTTATAGCTAAGTTAGGCAACCTGGTTGGGTAGTTAAACTTTCTAGCTATGAAATACCATTTCCATACCCAAGTATCTGTCCTCTCCAAACATTTTATACAACCAAAGCATCTGGGATGACAGTACCTCGGCATGAGGGTCGCTGATTGCCGCATTCTTGCTAAATTTATTTTATAATGTTGTCCTAATTAAATGTCGTTACCCGTTTACGCGAACCCCATTAACTAGGACACTACTGAATGGTATGCATTTAAAGACATTATGAAAGGACTTAAGTCACAACAGAAACGAGCTACATTTTGCACGTAATTGAACTGTTCGCCCACAGTTTAAGGCCAAGGACTTCTATTTCTCATTTGTAACCCCGATTCTTTTCATTTTTCATTTCAAGTTTTAATTTCGCGTGAAGTACAGAGGTGTTTAAATTTTCCTTGGTGAAAATCTTTCCTTGACTCTGTAATTTCTCTGCCCTTCGCTGCCAGCCTGAAAATTCTCTCAACTGATTGTATAGTTATAAGATTTTTAGCGCAGCTGACGCTCTCGTTGGCCATTTGTTAACCCAAATTGGTTGAGAAGTTGCTACATGACCCCTCTTGGAAATTTTTTTGTTTATTTTTTTTTATTTATTTTTTTTGCTTTCCTTTTATTTTCCTACAGCCTGAATTTCATTAAGCGCTAAGTAGCAAATTCTAATATGGTTTTAAGTGGTTTTTACATTAATAATAGAAGAATTACTTCCACATCTGTACCGCAGATTTTTATTATTATTTTTCTTCGTTCTGTTGAACTGGGCTCGTTCAAGGATGTGTATTATTTCGGGACTCGAATTCAATCATTGTGTTTTAACCTGATTTCAAAGAAATTTACGGAATTCAAGTCGTTGTCTTAAATTAACGTTGAAGTTTTTTTAAAATCTTTTTGTTGGGAAATTTTCGATTTTGATATTAAAACTGAACAGATATTCCTTTTATGTTTTATCTTTAAAAATAGTGAATGATAAATTGAGAAATTTTAGATTTATTGGATACTGTATCAATAAATGTTTCAAGTTAGTAAAATCATTAAGTCTGGTATCTATATATTTTGCTATATCTGGATTAACATTGTTGAACTCGAATGAATCTGAATCATACGATCATTTAGTAACTGGAACTTTCGTTGCTCCTTTCACACAAAGTACCACTTAATGTGACTTATGGGGAGCATCCAGGCAACCTTAGTCCCTAATTTATTTACTTTCGACTATTTACACCTTATTCGAGAAACAGTTGGATACACAATTTCAGTCGAAACTAAGCTTTACTTTATTCCCAACTGATATCATTCCAGAGATAAAACACAATAGACCATCATTTCCTAACTCACCGTCGAATTTTCCCCTTTTCTAAATGATTGCGATGAAGAGTGTCTGGTTCTTGAAGATCTATTTGAACTAACACATTAAAAATCCTTGGCAGAGACGAAACGTTTCTTGGCAAACAAAAGTTAGAAGACATTCGTATATCTATATCTAAAGGTGGAACAGGACCGGGGGCGGGTGGGTGGTCAATAGAGCGCACTTCGCTAAAATAATACGTTTACTTTTCCTCGAAAACTTCTTAAATAGATGACGTGAAAATTACCCTCATCATTCGATGTCACGTTTCCTGACACGAACACACACTGACTTCGTCATGTCCTTTTGCTGGAGAAATGATAAAACGTTATCTAGTTCCGTAACTTAATTGACAGATTTATATGTCACCTTAAGACGATTGCAGCAAAAGGACAAAGTCTTATGGCACGCTTCCGAATCAGGATCGGCCACAAATTACTAGTCCGCAGTCTGCGCAGATTCTATCCTTGACGGATTAATAACCGTTGTAGTATTTGCCCCGTCGGTCGGTCGTCCTCATCCTTACTTTCATACTCGACGTTGTCGTCATATTGCCTTATATGCATACTGGGCGCTTCTTATTAAAATTCATGAGCTTAAATTTCACTTTGCATGTCGGGTAGGTATTCCCCACGGTTAAAAATGAGCGACGCTGCATAACATTCGCCTTTTCGCATTTAATGTTAGTTCCCTCTTCCCTTTCATCCCCGTTTAACCAAAGGAATTTCTTTCAATGGATAGCATGCAGTACCGAAACAATAAGCTCTAATTCCAGACGATAATTTTTAACTATTTCAAACACCCGCACCCTGCTGAGTTAAAGTAATTCCCACAGATATCTTTCAGATTCCTAATCTCAGTCAAATAGCATACAATCTTTGGAATTGCAAAAAGTGTGCCACGGGGATACCAAAGCCCTCCCCCGAATTGTTGGCTTTCCGAAGGAACAGCAGAAATCTTCAGCCACAAGTTCGTAATTTGCTTAAGAAAATGTTATCCACCAAAATCTTAGCTCACATAACGTCGAGACGCATGATTTACTGTCGCCGACGATGGTATGCCATTCCAGAGCAAATATAAGGACTCCAAGGAAGTGGGGAGAATCTGTGCGCCATGTTATGTGCCAGGAGAAGAAAAACTTTTCAACAAAAATCAATTTGATTTCTTCTCATTTGTTTCTGCCACAGGACTCCCATGCCGTTCTTACGCACACAAGCGCATGCACATTCTTCGACTAGTTATTCGTGAAAATATATATTTATACATGTATAATGTATATATATATATTTTGAAAATTTTCTATTGTTAGTTTCCAAAAAAAAGAAGAGAAATGAATAGCCTGCTCGCTGTTGTTCGGAAAAAGTCAAATTTTTAGAATGTTTGTCGAAAAATATTGTTGTTCCAAGGTGTGCAAAAGTCTTTTGTTCATATTTCCTGTGCAAGTAGATTCCTTGAAAAGATACTCTTCCGGAATCCATTCTTGAGGATTGTTTATGAGACCATCCTCTACATGAAACCAAATTTTTACTTCCTCAAGAAGTCACCGAAGAAAGGGTTTATCTTTTGTTCCTTTTTCTGGTATAAACCACCAAAGAATTTTTCCTCCAAAATTTTATTATTATATTTTTTCTTGGCCTTACTTTCGCATGACTTCTTACATTTGGTTTTTGTTGTTCGTATTAAATAATCGATATGTTCAGTGTTCACATAGTTTTATGTTTCCACTTATAAAGGTCAAGTTTGTGCAAGAAACGTAAACAAGATCCTTTTTCCGGGTTATTGAAAAGGATTTCGATAATATAGGCTTGCAAAATAAGAAGAAAGGAAATCGAAATTCTTTTCTATAAAATATTAACGCATTCCTTTGTAAATTTTTTCAAAAACCAGCCATTCCGGATGTGCAGCTTTTTATTTTTATTATAATATTTATATGGCATCTATTTGGTAAAGAATTGTTGAATTCAGGGAGATTTGTCTTTGTTTTGTTTTTTAATTAACATGCAATTGTTGGGTATCTTGAAAATTTTTTTTATTTCCTGACGAAAATTTTCCTCGAGGATTTTTAGTTGGTCAAATGAATTCAACAGGACTTCGGGGAACTTCTCCTAAGGATGGCCACTGTAGTCAGATATTGATCAATCATCTCCAATCTCCATTAGTTGGAAGCACATGTTAAAAGCAAAGTGAGTGAATGATGTGAAAACCAAAAACATTTTTGTGTTAATTTATTGAAAAAAGTTTTTATTTATAATAATAATTCGAATATTCTCTCGTTCCGAAAGGTCAAAAGATTCTGTCTTCAGGTTCGACTGCACATTTCAATCAATTAATTGAGGTTTGTTGCGATGCGATTTTTAGGTTTTGTTCTGGTTTTATTTCTACTTTCACTGATATTTTTTTTACCTGCAGTGTTGCTCATTTGCTGATTTACATTAAACCGTCGACGATTGTTATTTTGCGATTGACGGATATTTTTTCGGTTTAATTGAAATGCCTTCCAAATTTCCCGATGATATTCTGGGTAATATTGTTCGAGGAAGGTCTGATAATCCTGGATGGAAGGATATCTGGAAAGTTTTCGACGTTGCATCGAACCTTTTGGATGAGTGTAGAAGTCATCTGATTCTGAAGTGACATGTTCGGGATACTCGTAATCGTAGTCTTGAGATCTGAAGCCCGTTGTTGATCCCATTCCAGTCCCTACTCCGGCTGGTCCTTCTACTACTGCAGTACCACTGCCGGTAGCTGTTGTAGTTCCTGTAGTTGTTGGGTATGGACCGGAAGGAGGCTGCGGAAATGGATAGGGTATGGGCACGGGTTGGGGTATGGTGATCAATGACGGCCTGTCCAATAATTTTTTGAGCAACAGGAATTTTTTCTTAAAAAATAATCGAGGTTTGCTTGAGTGATCGGTCCTCGGTTCTGCTGTCATTATTCCTTCGAAGTCCTTTTGATCTCCTCCTCTAGGGCCTTTGTTGCGGTACTTCACTTCCTCTTCAACAATTGTTATTGGCACTTTATATATTGGACCTTCTTCATAATCTGAATAAAAAACAAACAATCACATTGCGAAAAATTACACGATCATGTCAGGATACCTTCGAATCCGTATGCGAGGATCGCCGGTGCCAAGAGAAATATCAGTGCACAAAATTGCATAATTAATTCTTTTATTTACGTATATTTTTAATTTAGATAATTTTATTAATTAACACTCATGACACTCTAAGATTGTTCAAGAACTGATGAATAAGTTGCGACACTTTAGTATTTATAGTTAATTTCTGTGAGGTCAATGTTCAAGAACTTTAGCGTACTTGTTGTCTAACTGTAAAACACATAAAAATGGTTCATTTGTTCATAATGGAAAGCGTGTTTGGAGCATAAAGACCGTACTCAGTGTCGATTATGCTGCGTATTCATTCTACGCAAATGATTGATGTCAGTCTGTCAGAGCGAAAAGTGTAAGACCTTTCCGGATATCATTAAGAAATACGCCTCAAATTGAATTGTGAGGGAATAATGCGGTCAACTGTGGCCTAAGTGCTGTCCAAATACAACAATGAAGTTTCAAGAGAAAAAAATATGAAATTATTTTATTAAAAGCTAATTGTCCTCTCTGCTTTTGATTTTCTTCTGTAGGATAAAGTTCCAGAAGTTCCTGTTATGGTATATTGAAAATTATTGATCGATAAACTGTTCTCATGAAATATTAACTACAGCATTAAAATCGATTTTGAATATTCTCGAATCAATTTCGTCCTCATCCTTTGTCCTTGTCGCCGCCTTGATTTCGTAACGTTCAACGAATGACGCCCTTCATTCAATGTGAACTCACGAGTCCTTGCAATTTTACTCAAGTCGTAATTACTGTTATTGCTACTTTCAGCAAAGGAACAATCAGTAGGCGAGACCTATCCTCCATTCGCCTATTTCTCTTCCATTCTTTCAATATATACATTTGTATATATATCTATATATATATTAAAAAGAAAATTTTTCAACTCTGGAACAAAAGGATTATTCCAATCGTTTAGTTTTCTCCTGGCAGCGCTTCTTAGCGCTTTTGTTCAATTCTATTCCGTGCGCACACAAAAGCCCTGTTTTGATGCTTTATATCTCCAGAAATATTTCAAAGTGAATTGCATGAAAGCCTTTTTACAAGTCATCAATGCAAATCGGAAAAACAACTTGTTTTTCTGCAATTTATTTTTTTTCTCCTTATTTTGTGCCATCAGTTGGGGGATGTGTTGCTTTAAGGACAATGGAATGCACACACACCAATGCACTTTATTATTAGGACACTTTTTCAAATTATTTTATACTTATACATTTTTTTAAACATTTTTGTCGTAATCAGGATTTCGCTTTTGTCACGGATGATTTTTTGGAGAACAAAAGTTGAGTACGACGATGTCAGATGATTACGTTGAATTTTTCACTTGTCGAAAGTGCATTGTTATGAAAGGAAATCGGATCGCACGAAGTAAAATTTATTGAATCGTGTTTTAAATTGGCATGGGGGTAGTTAAGTTATTTTACCCTTGGTGAAATTTTTTGCATAGTTCATGACTTCAACTGAACTGTCTCGTATTGAAATTAGAGACTTCATGGAATTTTTCTCAAAGCAAGATCCTCGAATGGTGCACAAGGGCACTGAGAAAATACCGTTACGATCCATTATTGCCATTCTAGCCTGCATTTAAGCGTATCTAAGTAAAGCGAACAGTTGAGGTGCCTCAAAGTATTTGCTTGCCAATACGGAAATTGTGTTCGTGAAAATCATGAGAGGACCATTCGACGACCCCCCCTCCATAGCCTTTCAAGGAATATAATTAAATTTCACTTGTTTTCCCTCTGCGGTTTTGTAAGTTCAGCAGAGCGTGGATAACACCAAAGAGAGAGTTCCTACACCCAAAGGTATGGGAAAGAGATTTTCATTATTTTTGATGAAATGCGAACGATGGTGGCACGTGAGACGTCGCACAAAATCTCCTTGCACCCCCGGGTTCCCTCTAACCGCAACAAAGCCACCAGCCACACCTCGTCCTTAGCGGTATTGCAATACACTCAATGTAAATATATTCACCTTCTTGAAATTTATGACCGGAAAGTTTGTAACCCGAAAGGACTCCTTCTTGAACGAACGCTCAAAGTTGGGGAGGTAAAGAGATCTTTTCTTCTTCTACATCGTCTTATATATTCCTTTATTATTTTTTCTTTTTAATTTAGTCCCTTCGATGCGTAAGCATTTGCAAAAGTTTCATTCAATTCGGACGGGGGCTCTCTGCAGGGACTATATAAAGCCTACTTCAGAATAATCTCCCCTCTGTCCTTCTCCTTAGTTGTAAAATTTTACAACTGTATCCTTTTTACTGTATGGATTAACATCATTTTTGAGAGCTTCTTACCTGTCAATAATCGTTAAGTATTTGAAAGACTTTTGTTAACTCAAAATTATAAGACATCCCTTCGTGTCCTCGTTGAAGCTCTCATCCAATCCTTCAATAACGTTTGGAATCTCAAGGAAATTATTTTTTTTTTCAGTTTTAATTAATTAGTGCAAGTAGAACTAAATTCTTAATATTGGTTGAGTGGAGGGGGAGTACGGAATGTGGGTCGTATTTGTGTTGTTTTTGATGTTATTTACTTTGTCGCCTGTATTGAGGAATTTTCAATTTAACTCTTAAGAATTTCAATGCTAATTAAATCCTCTTGTAAAAAAGTAATTCCTGTTTATAAAATTAACCGATTTTCTTTTCACATTATTAAAATAAATTGACAATATTACAAGAATCAACAATGTTTCAGTTTTTGTTTAGATATATTTAAGCAAAATATGCAGAAGGACGATTGTAAGAAATTCGGTAGAGGCCAATCACTGGATTGTTGTGAGAGCCATACGTTGGTTCAGTCCATACGCTTTCAATCGGGATTTCTTCAACATTTATTTGGGGCTGGGGTTCTATTTGATTGGAATTATCCTCAATATTCTCCGTGACCGGGATCACATAAGTTGGTTGGTAGCCATTTTCAGGATGGTAACCATTGCCAGGATGGTACCCATTACTAGGTTGGTACCCGTGACCCGGTTGGTAACCTTGTCCTTGCTGGTAGCCATTACCAGGTTGGTACCCGTGTCCAGGTTGATAACCTTGTCCAGGTCGGTAGCCATTACCAGGTTGGTACCCGGGTCCAGGGTAGTACCCGGGTCCAGGGTAGTACCCATGTCCAGGTTGGTAACCGTGTCCAGGTTGGTAACCGTGTCCAGGTTGATAACCATTTCCAGGTCCATAAACAGGATATCCCCCATGTCCCTGTCCATGACCATTTTTATTGTCACATTTGTCTTTCTTGCGTTTTCGTTGTTTTTTACATCTACATCTTATGTGATGTCGTGAAACTTCATTGGAGTCTGTTTTGAAAGAATCAACATCTGCAGCTTCTTGCTGCTCATTCTGTGGGACTTCCTCGCTTGGAAAATATTTTCTTATATTTTCTATTTTATCTCTAAGAAAGAAGAACATTGGCTTAAGAATAATAGTTTCATTGATGGAGATGTTTTTCGCATCAATGTTGTGCTTTAATATTAAAGTAGCATTAAGCACTGTAAAAGATGGTCTGTTGTCGACTGTTGTGTCCTGTGCATTGGTATGATTTACAAACTCTTCTGGTTCTAGTTAACATTCGATTTAAAACATTTCTGTTTTTGTATTGAATTTGTTTACAACACTCACCAACTGGCATTGCTGTTGCCATTGAAAATATAAATATAATCAGATACATTAGTTGTTTATCTAACATTGCACTATTTTAAAAAAATACTTAATTGTACAGATCGGCTGTTCAAAAGTAACTGTTACCAGCCTATTTTTGCATCAATACTATATACAATTCCGCGTCACTAAAAAACCGCAACCAAAGTGAATGTTAATCTGATGGTTCATCCGAGTTCAAAAAAATCATTGTGCATTAATTTTAGCTGATTTGCATTAATTCACCAGAATAAATTTTATAGCTTAGCGATCGTTGATCTTTCTAACCAAAAATTTTTTAACACAAAATTTCCGTTATGACGTCAATAAATAATAAAAACTTCAAAATTATTATTGAAGAGGTCAATGGGCTTTTATGCATTTTAATCGCCAAATATGAATAAATTCAATTTGATCGTTTCACACCTACAAAAATATTTGATTTGTTAAAAGAGTGTAAAAAATGTCACTCAGTTTTTTTTTAAATAATTTTTTTTACATCCATAGAAATTATTCGGGTAATAAAATGATCTGAAAAAAATATGTAACATTCAGATGGATGATGTTGAGGTTGTAAAATTTAATGATTTACAAAAATGGCCGTTGGTGTGACCCACTTTGGTTTGCCCGCACGCACGGATCAGGCTTTTTTTTCGGTGATTTAAAAACTGCGATCATATAAAATCGCAAATTTATTGTTTTTATGCTAAGTGAATTATCAAAGAATTTTGTAAATAGGTGTTGTTTTCTGTTGACCAGAATTGGCTTGATGTGGATTATTAGTGAAATCATTTGGATTCAACGGGGAAATAAATTTTGTTTATTGTTCTTGGATGTTTTCGTATTTAGCAATAAATGGTTTTCTTTTATGTAAAAAAGTTTTTTTTTAAGAAAAGTGTATGGGAGTTTAATTACCGTCTTTTACGAATTCATTAGAATACTTATTTATTTACTTAACTCTTCATAATTCAAATTATACAGTAATAATAAATAAATTTAGGATAAAAGAGGAAATGATTTTGTTCGGGTGTAATAAATTATTTTAATTTTAAAAATTTCGGACTACTGAGTTTAAATTAAATTAAACTGTTATTATTTCAGTCTCGAATTAGGTGCTTTATTGAACTAAAAATTTATTTAATTACGTATAAATTAATAAATGTATTCCGTGAATATTTTAATCTAATATCTTACTTAAATTGTCATTGGTTGTAATTAATTTCCTGTAGTTTTAGACTTTTAGTAATTTCTGTAGAGTTGAGTTTCATAATAACGTTGTTTCTTTTGGTTTGACTTGCGATTTTTTTTACTTTTTTTACTTCCACTTCGTCGATTTTTGTTGCCACTTCGTCGTCTTTGGTTTCCGCTGCGTCGTTTTTTCATTCCATTTTGAATCATTCCTGAACTATAGTATCCAGGATAATTGTAAATCGCGGGACTTCGCCACATCCAATAGTTTTGTGGTAATCGATTGAATGTGCTGTATGGTCGTCGTTGATCACGTCGAGCCGTGTTCTTTCTAACTTTGTACTGGGTTCGAGTAGATCGTCCTTGTTCGTTCACGTTCAAGTAATCATCGGCGGCAGTAGTGACGATCCTCACAGCTCCTGCTGGAAAAACTAAAGGTGCACCATTTGGAGTTGTAATAGGTACGTAACCAATAACATGTTTCGGACTAATTCCCGTGGTTTGAACAATTGATATGTTGGCAGGAATTAAAGCAGCCATGTTCCCGAATGTTGGTCCGACGGCCAAGAAACTTTGAGATATATCCTGATCCTTCGCCTCTTCTAATTGTTCATTTGGTTCTTCTTGATCATTTTTTTCAGTTGTTTCACTCATTTCCATTTGCTGATTATTTTCTGGTGAGTTTATTACTTCTGTTTGCATGTCCAGGTTTTCATTTTGGTTTTGAGAATCCGCCAAAATATCATTGTTTTTCGATTGCACAGAGTCTACATGGTCGTATATATTATAAGCATCACGTCCTTGTTCTGACGGTAGTTCCGTTTCGACAACTTCATAGTCTAATAAATATAAATAAAATTGTTATCCGAAATGATTATTCTAAAGTTGTTATCATACCAGCCAAAGATGTTGATAGACACAGGAGAATGCAGAACACCTCGATAATATTTTCTCTCCTCATTTTCTTCTTATTATTTTATGCTGCCACTCAAATTGCATTCTACGTAAAAACAACCTCAGGTTTTTTAAGTGCACCTTAACAGCAAAACCAGCAGCTAGAATTTTAGTTACTGACCAGTTGGTGGAAAGCCCAGCAAAATATATATAGATCTTATAAGTATAATAAAAATTTATGCAAATTCCCCCTCATGTCATTTAATCTGATGACTCCTCTGCAAATAATACATTACTGTAAAATAGATTGACTCCAAGGAGGTCACTGATTTTAATGAACTCTCCTCTGGATTAATAAATTGACCAAAAACGGTAAATTTTAACAGCTGAAATTAATTTAACGCATAAACACGATCTCGCTACAAATTGCATTGGAGATTCTTTCGCTTTGGGAACCAACATAATTTCCATTTACCCAGTCATCTCCAAAGTGGTGCTCGTTTTTAACTTTCATCCGGCCAAAGCTCCCCCACGATCTCAGTGATCTCTGCATTTGGTCCACAAACGAGCTGCTGTGAAGATCGTTAAGACGTCGATCGCTGCTGAAGAATTCTTTTGAGTGAGATAATTTTGTAAAAAATCTAATTTTAGTTGGGCACGTGGCTTTGACGGAGTCTGATTTATTTGTGGTTTTCGAGAATTTTGATTTATTATTAATTTTAAGATTTATATATGACAAACGTTTTAGTGTAGATCTGTTGATCGTTATTTCATTTGGTTTTAGTGATGCACGATCGCTTTAGAAATAAAGTTTTGGTACAAGATCTCTTTCGGATGCAGAATAAATTCCAATTGGTCTGCTCTGGATGAGGTAAAAAAGTAGACGAAAATTTTCACAATTTTAGTTTGTTTAAAGAGTAACCATATAAGTAAATGTGAATAGTTTAACAGTAAGAATTGTATCAATATCTTTTAATAATTGAATAAAAATGAAATTATTTATTTTTGAAATTGTTTATTTTTGGAAATTACTTTCTCAGGTAATAATGTTTACTCAAATGAGTTGAAATTTGGGTGATAATTATAAAGGAATAAATAACCCTTCATGATTCACAAAACCATTATTTATACATTTAATAAATCTTTGATGGGAATTATTTTAATCGTCAACATGTCGGAAAATCTGCACGTCACTGCTTTATTGAAAATTTCTTAATCTTGTTTGCTTGGTATTGTTAAGATTTTTAATGGAAATTCAGTGAATTTTTCCATCTTCCCGGAATTTAAATTATGAAAATTAAATGGTTTATTAAAAATTTAAATTTTTCAACTCGGTAATCTTTTTTTATCGATTCTAATCCTTTTAAGTATGAAAACAAAAGACACAATATTTATGCGTGTGATGAAATTTAACAAAACATAATAAATTCTATTGTTTGAAAATAAATACTGAAATTATAATAAGCAGATTAAATGTTTCTTTCGTTTTGCTTTAATCCCTGGATTCAAATTTTGAAAGGCATTTTTTATGAATTTTTTCAGGTGTGTAAAACTGAATAATAGAATCCCCAAAATGGGTTCTACATTCACGTTAATTAGTTGTACAATTATTTTAGGAGGTAAAACACAAGTTAATCGAATTAAAATGCTATTCGGAATGTACAGCAAAAATATTTACACTAATGTTCCACGAATCATACATAAAAGAGGAGGTATTTATGATCAAACACAGCAAGACAAATTTGTTGAATCAGTCATTAAAAACAAAGTTATTTGTTGACATGTAATAAATTGCATCTAGTAAACAAACAAACAAAAAACAAAATTTAATAATTATTAAACCTCAAAAGCTTATCAACATTTATAAATCTAAAATTCGGAGAATTATATTTTTGAACTTGTAAAGCTTCAACCACCGCAGGACATTTCAGGTCATTATTTTGCGATATTTGTTTTGAATTACTTGGAAAATGAAGAGTTTGAAAGGTTTCTTTTTATATAGCGTTTATTTTTTCAAGTTATTTGTTTACATGTAAATGTGTTTCCTTAAAGGTAAGCTTAAATTTATTAGTGATACTGTTGAACATGATTATGCTAAATGTATTCTTTAATTCTTTCCAAATGGACTAATCTAAAACGATTGGATCATTGGAAGGTGATTCGTCGCCGTCCTCCAGGATAAGCATATACTTTAACTGAACCGATTCTAATAATTGCACCCCTCATTCCTCTGTATGGCCTCATGCCAGAATATCTTCTTACCGGATATTGTGGTCGGCTGTAGTAACCTGGTCTTCTCCTACGGATGATCAATTGTTTCGTGTTGCCAAACATTTCGGGATCCTCAACCAAAGCCAGAACATCATCGGTACCCAAATCCGAAATTGCATCTTCAGGAATCACAATTGAATTCTCTCCAGTACGTCTGTTCATAACTTCACCAGCCAATACTTCAATGGATCCATTCGGAACAAGGATTTCTTCCTCGGTGTCGTCAGATATTTGTTGGGTCATGATTAAATTTTCAGGCGAAATTTCCGGTTGTTCCATATTTTGCAATGCACTCTCATGCAACAAATATGTTGCACCATTGGAGTCCTGAACAGGAATGTAACCGGATGGTTTCTGGTCAATATCACTCGATTCATCATCTTCTGGCTCATCGATGTCCTTCATGTTGTCATTTGTGAGGGTGGGATCAAACCCCCTTGTCGGCGATAGAAAATAGGGAGCGCCCCTGTTATTGCTAACAGCTACCATATACATGGGCTGACTGGACACCGATGGAGGGATGTTGGCATAATTTCTACCGCGATATGCTATTCTAGCTGCAGATTAAATATATGCTAATAAAATTCTTAAGTTTTTACCTAATGTTATATATACAAACCTGCGGTGACCTCGGCAAGGATCAGCGCACTCAGCAAGACAATACAATTGAAAACTTTCATTGTGCACAAAGGTTTGAGCATGTCCTGAAAACCGTATCACTAGATGAATTCTCAGTTGTTACTGATGCAAACTGTTCTGATCGCTGTGGTTTTTATTTCAGTCTATTGCCATTCTACTTTTCATTTATAGAATTTACACCTTCGAGCGGAATCGACAAAAATTCTACCAAAAAGGTTCGATGACCGGACTTGTGTCCAGAACAGCTAGAATCATCTTTCTTGCTATTAAAGATGTCTTCCTTGCCAGAAATCTTAAATAAAAAAAAAAAAAAACATTATGTGATATTCTTAAGCAGCCAATAGGAAGTGAAAAAAGTCGTTCATTATGCACGATTTTGGTAGCAAAATAGTTGATACCGTAAAAATTTGAGATAATTTGTTGCTCTGGGCGATCTGCCGGTCACTCAACCTGATCAGCTTTTTGTTTAAACTTACGCAATAGTCGAAATATGTTCGGCACCGAAAATCCATCTGCAGCGATCATATCAGCTTTTTGTTGATTATTTTTCTTGCTTTCAGTTTTCTTAAGTCATTTCTATTTTGAATCATGTAGGTACTGTTAAATGGCGATAAGAAAAAGGCAGCGATGCGCAATTATTTTGTTGTCTAACACGTTAAATTTCTTTTGGTATTTTGATGGGGTTTTTTCGTGAATCATTCAATTTGATTTATTTAAATTGGCATTTCTATTTCACTTTTTGTTTTATTGAGTTGGAGTGTTTTTCTGTTGTTCTATTTTTAGATAATCATAATTTGCATTTTGTTTGTCTATTGGCAAGAATCCTTGCAGAATTATAACAACAATTTTTATAAATGTTATAGTTTAGAGTAAGGAATGTTTAACTGTGATCCTCATTTTAGTGCAATATAATTAAATTCTAATAATAATAAATAATTAATGAATGAAACAATTGCGTTCTGTAAAAGTTTCTTTATTAAGTTGCGGTTATTTGAAACATTAATTATTTTTCAGAATTATCCATAAAATGGATACCCAAAACCAGGATGTTGTCTGAAGATCACAATCGGTTGAAACTGAGGAGCACGTCTTCGGAAAGGTTCATCCATGTCATATCCTTGTTGAGATCCGAAACCGGAGAACGGAGCATATCCATAGAAAATCTGATCTTGAAATCTCATCCCACCAGGTGGAGTAGCACCACCCCCCGGTGGAGTAGCTCCACCCGCAGGTGGAGTAGCGCCACCCGCAGGTGGAGCAGCACCACCCCCAGGTTGTGGAGCACCCTGCTGATTGTTCGCCGGCGGCGTGGCTTGGGTTGTGGGTGGAACTGTAGTTGTCGGGAAAAGCAATTGAAGTTTAGTTTGCCAAGGAAGAAATATCCTGGGCTGTGGAATATCACTTGGAGTCAGATCTGAGATCGCATCATCGTATTCGTATTCCACAGGATCTGGATTCACCCACTTTCGACGACCTTCGCAATTAATTGGTAATATATTCCTCAATTGTAAATATTCCACAATTTTATCAATAAGTACTTACCTTCGGTAGAACCAAGGATCAAAAGGGACAAGAAAAAAATTGCCGATTTGGTTTCCATTGCTTTGAGATGATTTCAATAGAGAACCGTTTGCTTGCTTGTAATCAACTGATTACTGACAATTTCGTACCGAAAATTGCTGCTTTTATTCAGAAATTGTAAAGTAGGGTGGCTTACACCTTTACAACAGTAATCGAAGGCCGGTAATTTGGGCAAGAAGAAAAAAGAACGAAAAAATAAAAATGGGTTTCACTTTATTCCATGTTGAGGAGGTTCACTATGCTAGCCCAAGTACTCCAGGCCCCTTGAAAGCACTTGACGGGAAACGACATGAAGCCGCTGATAGAGGAATTACCTTTACTTCAAACTCACGCTCCTCTATTGAACGTTCGGTGAACTTTTCTCAAGCGCCCTCCACCACGGGGTATTGTTCTTACTGAGGCGACAAATAATCAAATAATTTTCAACTTGCTGAATGAATGTGGATTGATGAGGAGCACGTATTGAAAGAATTCTGTAAAAATTCTGTTCCATCAAAACACTTTGAGACTGTTGTTTGCGTTTGTCGAAAGCCATTGAACTCGAAGGGGGTGACAAAGTGCCTCGAATTGTTGTGAATTTAATTTTTATGAAACATGGCTCGTTGCATGAATGAAGTCATGACCAAATACGGAACTACTTCACAATCTGAGAGAGAACTACACTAGTAAGTGGGGAATGGAAAATCGATTAGAAACCAATTAGTTACTACAGTTTGAACGGTTTTAGATAGCAGCGTTTTTAAGTTGGCGGTAAATATTTAAGGAAAAAAATTGTTTATATTACATTACATCACATTCCAGGTAGACGATCATTCGGAACGAGTGGAATGCACCCTGATTTTATTTATTAAAATACCACATTCACAAAAAAAAAAAAAAAAAAATACATACAGAAAGCGGATGTATTTTAAAAAACCTTGATAAGAATTTATATATTTTTTTCATTTGTAAAATGTTTTCGCTTCCAAGAAAAAATAATAAATTAGAAAGAATCTCTATTGTACTGAACTGTTATATAATCAGATGAATCTGGAGAATACATTCAACTTCCTCAACTTTTTGTTATTCGAGGAATTATTTAACTTTTTTCTAAGTTTTAATTAATTTGTTGTAAAAAACATCGAAAGGTAAAAGTGTGTTTTGTTTGACGAAAATAACCATAAAAGCTAAAACAATGAGTAAACTGAAATTTCCTTCTGAAAGAATTCAGTGTAATTGAATTGTACATAAACAAATTGTATATTTTTGAAATCATTTTATTAAATTCTTAACATATACTGATGGCGGGTTTTTCAATAAATAAGTAAAAACTGTCGTGGTCCACGATTAGCTCTGGCCTTGGTACCTTTTGCTTCCTCTGCTGAAGTGGCGGGATCGTCCAGTCGACTCCTTGTCATCGCTGACCACATCTGACTTCACAATAAGATGGCCGTTTGGTTTCTCGTGAACGACTTCCGATTTTACACGACTAATCGCTTTGTGGATCAGAGATGGTTTCTCGTTGGTCTCATCAGTAACAACTTCAGGCTGTGATTTTTCGACCATAACTTCTGTTTTTACTTCCGCTTGGGGTGCTGCTTCGATTGGAGCTTTCGTTTCAGGAGTTGTTGGAATCTCAGTTTGTATTTTTTCGGTTGTGATTGTTGTTGTTGGTTCAGGTGCCAGAGTTGAAGTTGGCTGAGGGGTTTCTTTTTCCATTCTTTCCTTTTCCATAGTTTCCTTTGGTACTTCTGGTTTTTCCTTTTCTGAAACCATTTCTTCCTTTTCTATTTCTTTCATGACTGCAGGTACATAGACAGGGACATCGGTACCTTCTGCAACAGATTGAACTGATTCCTTTGCGTCATCCTTTGCAGTTATTGCTTCGACAGCAGCTGTTTCGGTCTTAGTGTCCATCTCATCTTCGGTTTTAAGTTCTTTCAATTCATCCTTAATTTCAGGCGTCTCTTCTACTTCAGGTTTAACTTCAGAAGTTTCCTCTTTTTCTTTTGTGGGCTCCACTTTTGCATCTAAAATATTGAGACCTCTGCCAGTCTTCAGCAGGAAGCGGCCATTGTTGCTGACAGTTAGGTATGAATCTGAACCAAGTAGAGAGAAATAACGTTGAGGGATGTAATACTGTGCCTTTGAATCACTTCGTCCTTGGATATCACTTTCTTCTGTCTCTTCTTCTTCATCATTCCCTACAGACAGGAAGGATCCTGGAACATTAGTGTAACTGCTATAAGCTTCCAGAGCTTGCTGACCAATATCAGGTTTCTCATCAAACGAGTTGTCCTGGAGGTCAACTCGAACCAGAACTGGCTTTTGCCGGTTGACATCAAACTTATGTTTGGTATCGGTTTCGTCCTCTCCGGCTTCGGCCCACGGATCAGATTGGACTTCACCAAGAGTGGGTCTAACTGGTCTACCAAATCTATCTACCCTGTTTGGCCTTGAGGGTCTCACAGGTCTGGCAGGACGATCAGAGATATCACTTTCTTCAGACTCCTCAGATTCTTCCGATTGACTTGGTCGAGTGGGGCGAGTTATTCTATCTGGTCGGGCAGGGCGTGAAGGACGTGTTGGCCTATTCGGGCGGCGTTGGGGACGACTGGGCCGGTTTGGACGACTAGGGCGAGGTGGACGTTCGGATGAGTCATCGATATCTTCGTTGCTGTCCTCATCGTCTAGGTACTCACCTTCTAATAGAACTGTCTGCTGCTGATTTTTCTGCGGCTGAATGGTGTGCGTGTGCTGGGCTACGACTTGTAATTGTGGCAGGATTTGTTGGAGCGGTAGAGGATCAACGGCAGCGGTATTTGCAAGTGCAATTTGTTGTACTGGAATTGGAATGTAAGTAAATCCTCCTAAATCATCGGTTGGTTCATCATTGGCAATAATTTGTGGTGGCCTTCTGACTGGTTTCCTCCTCCTCTTTTGCTTTTTGATAACTGGATCGGACTGGACGGCCATTGTTTGAACAGGAATCAAAATCGGAAGTTGCCCAGCTATTTGCGATGGATAAACAATTTGTACTTTTTGTTGTGGCCTCGAGTTTGGTCTTGTAAGTGACACCATATCATGTAAAGGATGCCTTCTATGGTAGGGTCTCCTCCTGTTTAGTGGTCTTCGATGTGCCATGTGATTGGGACGATAAAATAAGCGTGTCCTCATGGGCTGGCCGTAATTATTCAAATAAATAGTTGGTCTATGCCTATACCCATAATTATTATATCTGTTCTTAAAACCTATTCGTATCCTGTTTCGTCCACCATAGCCATTATAGCGTCCATTATTGTGAATACCGTTTCGGAATCCATGTCGATAGATATTACCAATGGCGTTTGGTCTGTAATTAAAATCATCTCTAACCTCTCCGTCATCATTATCTGAATCGTTTTCAGTGTCCTCTTCATCATCGTTATCATCCTCATTGTTTTCCACAGTGTTTTCCTCCTCCTTCTTCTTCTTCTTTTTAGTCTCCTGCTCCTTGTCCACACCCTGAACGTGAACAATCACATCTGGTTCAGTAGTTGTTGACGGCTGTACTCCAATTGGAACACGTTGCGCAATCCAATCAGTTATTGAACTGGCCGCATTGTTAATTACTTGTCCTGGACTCCATGTACTGGCATTGGTTCCATTTATTTTAACAAGTTGTGGTTCAAACACTGCAACTGCCTCCCCCGGTCTTGTTCTCAACGCCTTCAGAGGTGCTTCGAAGAAATCAATAATTGGATTGGTCGGTTTTTTGTTCTCTACAAGATCAAAAATATTTGATGACAATAAAATTTATAAAAAAAAAAAAAAAAAAAATATTAAAAAAATTACCTTCGGCAGTGACCGCAACTAACAATACTGCAAACGTGATCACAATTAATTTACTGTCCATTGCGTATTTTTTTCGGCACTTTTTCGATGATTACCTAAAAATTCATTGTACCAAGGAACGCAGAGCTATCGTTCTAGCAACTGTAAACACTTAGGTTATACTGATTTTATAGACGACCACTTCAGAGTTTTTATTCTTGGTTTAGCATAGGGTCAACGGTAACTTAATCACCTTCCGAGTATTTTTTAAGGTGTTGAAAAAACCACCAAATGATCATTTGGGAGTTTTGCACACAGAAGATCAAACGACGATAGATATCTGTAGCGATCGGCGCAAAGCTTTTAGCACACAATGAAACGTGTAGTCGCGATTCAAAACGTTTTGGTAGATCATAAAAAACCAAGTGAAAACCGAAAATAAAAAAAAAGTTGTCTAACGACCTGCTCTGGTCCCGATCATTCAACTCAAATCTTATGGAAATTCGGCCAAAAGTCACAATCCAGGTTGTTTGTCCACAGGTAAAGGGTGGACTGTGACATCTCTTGGAAACAGTTACATTGCTTTAACAGTTCTTTTTTTCCATTCTTGTTCTTTTTTTATTATAAACTATGCCAACTGTTCTCACGCACTTTCTCATGTGAGCAGATATGTTTCTTTCAAAGAAGTTAAACTCTTTGATGGATCACCGTTGCCCCAATTTTCCTGGCAGGCGGAAACTGTCAGCTCCGTGCAGTTCGCGAACACTTAGGACGAACAATTTATTAATTGACTGAGACTTGATGAGTCAGTAACAACATTTTCTATAACTGTCAGTTCCACATTTCTCCCTACATCAGCTTGAGTTCGATAATGGTTTAGGGCGGACAACCCTTTATTGGACTGCTCTATACTCGACATGAGGGGGCGGCAGTTGAGTCCACCCCTTTTGCTACTGTATGTTAGAAATTCAAGCAGGCAGGTGTCAAATGCAAGGATCATAATTAATTCAAGTAAATTGTATTGCGGGGCGTCTGCGGGGATTGTTGTTCTCCTTTGAGAAACGTTTCCTCTTCGAAATGAAAAATGTACATAAAAAGTTTATTGTACCTGCGGCAAGCAACAGCAGTACTCGCGACTTGGCGAAGTTACCTGTGCCGTGAGTTCCAGGATGCCCCATATTTCACTGCTTAAAAATTCACAGTTTATTTGCATGTGTGGAAATGCAAAATTGTACGCCCTCGTGCAGGGCACCCGCCGGAATTCATTCAGAGTAATAAAATTTGGCGTGCAGTTTTTTTTCCATCGTACCTGTGTTGTTTTTTTTCTTCTCTGATGTCCTGCTGCAGAGATTTAGTTTTGTGGGGTGGGTCACCTTGGTGCGTGAAAATCGACTCTATCACTGCTCATCATAACAGGACTTTACCCCGCATAGCAGCAAAGTTAGATTTCATTCAAAAACAGAAATTAAATAGCAAAAAAAATTTTTTTGATAATAAGAAAAAAACAAGAAATCACTGAGAGTCGACATGGTTCCCTTTGCTGAATCCTGGGCGAGCGCAGAGTGAATATTTCCCAGTCCTGTCATGCAGAAACCCTCCACGGATAAAGGGAAAAAACGATGTTGCAAAGTAAACCTCAAAAAACACCCTCGCCTGGAGAAGAGATTCTTTCAAGTATCTGTTTCCATGAGAGAAACACGATGCCAAGGGCAACTAATTACGGAACTCACGTACACGGTGGTAAAAACTAGGACAATCTCAACCTTTTGGGCAAGAGCCCTTGCTAGGTAGCTGTGCTCCCTATTATCGCAATGTTTCAGGGTATCTCTCCGCAATCCGTGCAAACTAGTTGCTTTTGCGAAAAGGAGCTTAAGGATGTGCAGGTCGTCGTTGCGAGCTACTGAAGTAGTCGCGTTTATATCCACATAAGCTGCGCTCACTAACATACGAAAATCCTTGAAGGGAATTTTGAAAGCACCTGCCGAGATCCTATTAATTAGGTGCAGGTTGGTTACAAATTAATTCCATTACTCGCGTTATTTGTGCGATTCTCTTATCCTTTTAATTAGTTCGTGTCGAAGTGATTATTTTGTCACATACAACCGGAGGAGGGTGCTCCAACATCACTTGACCGATTCCTAATTATTTTTTCTGAGTTTTTGTTTTTGTATACGAATACTATTTAAACGACAACTTAAAAGCCCTTGCATGATTCCTAGACACAACCTTGAACTCTAATGATGCACTAAAATACCAGATGCAAAATCTAGACCTGAAATGATTCTTACAACATCGAAAACGCGTTGTTTTTTACCCCAACAAATTATGTATGCTGAAATTAAAATTGCAGTTGCGAATACGGAACTGTTTTGAAAATTTCACTAAACGATAATTCTTTCATTTTTATTTTCATTTTAAGAGTACACTACAAAAGGACAACAACTAGAACAACCCTTTTATTTATTTTTTTATCTTGTGTCTTTTACTCAAAATTGTTTAAGTGTGTTTGTTAAGCATGTTTGTTTGTAACAACAAAACTATGCTGTGCGAAAACGGCATTTTAAAGATGAAAGACGTAAACGTTTAGTGGTGCAACAATTAAAAGCATTATGTCCTCAAATTTTTTATTTACAGGTTTTTTTTATGAGGAAAAATTTATGTTAATAACTTTTGAGAGCTCTAAAGTCAAAAGTGCATAATTTGAATACTTTCAATGTTTGCCTGCATTCGAAATCAGTGTTGCATTATAAAACAGGGGATTTTTCTACAAATGTTTATCAGTAATTTAACAGTTATTCAATAGATCATAGAATTTTTCATGAGAGTTGTTTCAAACTTTTAAGAGGAATTATATTTGTTTTAGAGACAGAGAAATGATTTAACGTTGAATTATATACTTGCTTTTTTCAGAAATTATAACGTTGTTGGATGTTTAGAATTTTTTTACGCAACAAAAAATGCCATTTGAAGAAAATCACAGCCGCCATAATTATTCGAAACTTACGGCAATAATGCTATTATCCTCAAGCGAACAAATTCATGTACCCACATACCTCAAGAAAATTTTCTGATTTGTTTCGTACAATTTTATCTTCGCCTCTGTAGGCACAGCGCGGCGGAAGTTGGCCGGAGCTCCTCCATTTTTAATCAAACTTTCAAGATGAAGTTCGAAGATTACATTGAGCATGTTTAACAGGGAAAACAATTAAAAATGATAAATTATCCCAACTTTGTTTATTATCTCATACTTGCTGATAATCTACCTCCGGTCTGAACCCTTTTCCGGTGAAATTAAATTATGTTGTTGGTCGGGTGGGGGGGAGGGGGGGGGGGGGGTTGAGTTGACGGGATATTGGGGCTCTTTTTTGTTTTTATTGTTTTAAAACATGACTCCATCTTGGTAGCGATGGTGGTGGTGGCGGCGGCGGTGCTGGTGGATGGAGGACTTCTTGCCGAAAGAGTTTCGAGCAGTGGTTTATTGTTTGTCGAAGACAGAATTGAGCCTGCATTCAACAAGTAACATTGGCCGCCTGGAGGTTGCTTTAAAATCGATAAATATTTAGCTGTAGATCGTCCCTAATTATCCGATTAATCTTTGGTGGATAGGAGGCGGTGGGGGTGTCTGTGAATTTTCATCACTTTACAATTTCATCAGTGTCTTAATGGTAACAGATTTTTATTGAAGCGTAACCTTCCCAGAAAAAACAACAAAAAGAAAAAAAAGGGGGAAACAACTTAAGCAGGTGTAACTAATGTAGAATAACTAATCAGTGTCCTTTTGCCAATTTCAGTTCGAAGAACTTCTGATGGAAGACAAATTTCAAGATTAGATCTGAAAGAATTGAGTGAATGATTATGAGGTGAAGCAAGGGAAAAGGATGCCAAACAATTGAAATCCTTGAATATTTCATTAGCAGGCTGATTAAGTCATTGATTCATAGCGTCTTAGTTGATCAGGACGAAATACTTCTGTATTTTCTGAAATTAAAATACACAGGAAGCATTTTTTTGTATTCTTTTTTTTGTACAAGAGATACGAATTGACTGACAAAGTGATAATTGTACTTGAAATTGATTCTCCCGCATTAAGGACCCCGAAACTTCCACATTAAGGATCCTTCGGGCTCTACAAAATTTATGTTCTGCCTGACTGAAAAAGTGTTTTACTTTTCTCCTCTTCCTTAATTCTGTCACCTTTTCCTCCCTATGCTGTTTCGAATTTTCTTTCATTTTTTTTTGTTTGTTTTTATTCTTTTAATGATTTAAAAGTGTCGGTTTAAAAGTGAAGCTCGAATGCTTTTGGCTGGTAATGAAGACAAAGGATCCCATCGATTTTGTTGCTCCATTTAACGTCCTTTCAACCGAGAGAAACACAAATAATTTAATTAGCGATAAGCGAACTTCATTCAAAATAATTCGCAGTTGCTTAAATTGCAAGTTAATTTTAGATTGAGAGGATTGACAATTAATCCTTAAATCATATTTTAAAAGTATCCTTTTTTCGGAAAATTGCTGCATTTGTTGAAGATTCAAAGACAAACATTTTGGAATAATCCGAACAAGATTAATTATGACATATGTTGTAAATAGCCTCATACAATAAATAAATAAATGAATAAATTCCAGTCTTTAAACTTAAGATCAATATATTTCGGGCTACAGCGCATCGTCAGGATCTATATTACAAAATAACAAAAGCTTGGTTTTATTTTTATAAAAATAAAAATTAATTTATTTAAATTTAACGAAAAACAACAAATTACTTGGCAACTCTGTCATAAACAAAATTAATATTGAAAATTTCATTTAAATGTAAAAAACAATCTAAATATATATCATACATAAAAAATAAAAGTACATACTTGAGTTATGATGAATAATTATTAAATATGACATTATTAAAACCAGTTTTAATAAAATTAAAATAATTACTAGCATAGTCTTTATTATCACTTTTATCACTACATACAAATTGGTCTAGTTTAATAATTTGGTTAACTTCTTGTATTTGAATTGAACTTTGGTTTTGTTATGCTCACTAATTAAAATTTTAACATTATCGAAATTAAATTCATGTCGGTTTTGCTAAAACTGAAATTTTTTTTGGTTATTATAGATTTATTTATAATTATAATATTTCTCACAAAAATATATATATAATGAAATTTTGTAAACTGTACTGAATTTTTGATTACCGAAAAATAGATGAAAACTAAGTGGAAAATTGAATGAATTGCAAAATTATTCGTTTTTTTCCAAACGTTGAAATGATCTACAGGAAAAAGTGTTGTAATATAGAAAAATGTAAGGACGTTAATGGGATTTATACCTACGCATCTCATGTTGGGATTCATCACCTTCATTTCTCTAAAAATAAAATTTGATCCCACATCTTCCAGGATATGGCATCTATCTAGCAACTCTTCTACGTCTTTTCCATTCCAAACGAAGAAACTTGGAACTCCCAATCAACCCTTATCACCAATCACTTCATTGAAATCACATATCCCGCTGAGATTTGGCGAACGACTGAATAGTTTACCGCCATCCCATCCTTCCTTTACAAAAAAAAAAAAAAAAAAATTCCACCCCCCAATGTTGAGTGTTGAGCCCCGGCATTATGCGAATGAAACATCAGCAATTGAGGTGTGAAAAATGTTATCTTTAATAAGACGTCAGGAAGCGAGGAGTGACATAAAATCAACTTAACGGCGTTTTCACCATTTATATCTATTGATTAATCGTCAATTACATTCAGTCTCTCTTTTAGTTGCCTTTGCACTTGACACTCTGTAAGAAATAATTTGTCATTACGACATTTTCGATGAAAATAGTCCTGAAAGGTTCGCCTAATCACCAAAATGTCCTTGGTGAGGTATGGCCACCCAGTGGCTCCAGCTTCCGTTTGGACCACATTATTCAAAACATTCACAACCGAATGCCTTTGTTCACATAACAATCAATTTTCAAGTTCAAGTCGTTCGCTTGACGAGCCTAGAGTCATTAGTGCCCAATGAAAACTTGCGAAAGGTGGAAAGGGACTGGTTTTGTGTTAGAAATACAATGTTTTTTTATTATTGATTAAGTTTCTTTTTTTCTTAAATTTTCCGAAATCTTCTTTGAGTGATTTTCAAGTGCATGGGTCAAGGCAATCATCACTTGATTACGAAACCTCGTTTCCCGTCAATGTGGTGTGGCAGCCAAGCATAAGTAAACCCGACATTCCAGAGATTTTGGTGTGGCTCTTGCCTCATAAATCAAATTCAAATTTTACTGATTCATGCGAATTCTCGGGTTTAATCGGAACACAGAATATATTTGATTAAATCGTGTGCCATTAAATGAACACGAATTTAACGGTAAATTCTGTTAAATATTCCCAAAAAAAATTGCTAATTTGACCTAGATTAATTGGTTGATGTCATTTTAGAGTTAAGTGGACACAAATGTTGCCAATCCCAAAAATTCCATGGTCCAGGAACAATTCGAGATTTAGTCACTGTCTTTTTAACTTTCTCAGAAGTTTTTTGAAGTGCGATCATCAACGACCGATTCCAAGTATTTGTTTTAATAATGAAAATGTTTAAGAAACTATTAAATATATTTCTACTTCAAATTTATGTCAGCAAATTCTGCTTTTCAAACTTTTATTTTTCTTACTCATTTTACAATTTTTAAAATTTAAATGCCATTTATTAACAATTTTCAATTGAGCAATATAAATAAAACTTCTTGAAAGTTATTTTTCGAACTGAAAAATAAAATAATAAAGAAAAAAAAATTCCATTTACTAATAAAATTGAAATTTATTTAATGGCAAATCATCGTCAGCAGCTACAGAGCGTTGTTCTATAGGTTTTTGTGGCAATGCATAAAAGAGCATTGGCGTATCCTGGGAAAATGTAGAAGGACCTTCATTTAAACGTAATCCGTTTGCATGTGAACTACTTTCTTTTGGTAATTCAGGGTGATTTTCCTGAATCATGTGACTTGGGATTGAATATGCTGGAACAACTTGACCATCTGAAGGATCAACTTTTACGAGTTGAATTTTAACATCGTCATCATTTGGTTTACGTGGAACTGATGCTAAAAATGGTTTTTTAGTTGGTTTTCTTCCAATACTTCTCCAAAATAATTGAGATATTTTTTGAGGAATAACTTTTTTGATTTTCAACCATATCAGTTTTTTCACTTTCTTTTTTATCAAAGACATCCACATTTTTCGTCCTTCATTTCCGTAAATCACATCTTCATGAGAATAAATTTCTGGTGATGCTTCATGTTCATCAAGTTCTTCTGTGTATTCTATAAACAAACAATATTCAATATTTCTATAAGGGTGGTTAACTGTTACAATTCGCATACATACCAACGGAACTAACCGCTAGACATAGTACAAAAGCTAACAGAAATTTTAGGAGAAATTTCATGCTTCTGTGTTGAACTTTTGATAATCAGACACTGACTAACACGATTCTAAGCTATCCATTCACTATATACCACAAAAATGCAGTTCAAACTAGGTCAAAATATTTAAAAAATCACAAATTTATCTTTCCTATGTAACGGTTGTGACTCTATATTAACATAAGAATGGTGATGTAAAGTTTTTGTTGCCCTAATTCGATAAAAAATAATTGCATTAAAAATATATATATATAACAATGTTAATTTTCCTTTTTCCATTTTCCATCAAGTGAATGCAATCCCAATCGCGGAGAAAATTGCATTCCGCCTAGTGAAAGATTAGTAAATTGCCGATTGATGGAATTGCGAATTATGTGTGTGATTATTCGATATGCGAAAAGTTTTTAATGAATTTCGAAAAGAAAATGTCATTAAAATTCCACGCAATAAATAGGTTTCAGTTCGATTAATTAATCGCGAAGTTAATCGTGACACTGTCATTCGTTTTGAATCATTAAGCCATTCTTTCGCGGAATTGGATGCTTTCGGTAGATGATTTTTACAGGGTTTTTATGTATTTGTGAGTTCATTTCAGTTCTCAAATTCTGATTCTCAAAATAAACAAACTGAATATTATTATTGTTTTTTACATTTAATGAATTCCTAGCTGATTACTAAATCGGTTTATGTTTTTAATCGCACTAAAATAGTAAAATATTGGTAAACGGATTTAACTTTTTTTCGATAATATATGCATATTTTACCTTTATTGTTTTTTTTTGCATTGATGAGGATATTTTGTTTAAAATTCATGTTGAGGCATAACAAAAAAAATATTTGCCATGATGGAATTTGAGCCGAGAATTTGAGTCTTCAACCGAAAATGCTTAATAAATGCATGAATATACCATTCAACTAATGACTTAATTAGCTCATAAATGTGCAGCTTAAGAACGTTTTTACGCTTATTTTAATTTCCAATTAAAATGCATGATCTCTGCTTCGTATCTTCTTCTCGATTTATAAAGGATTTTGATGAGGTAAAGGTTTATTTATATTTTCCGATATTTTTTTACGAACAGGTCAAGCGCTATTTAAGTATCTATTTTAGATTAAATATTGGCATACGTAGTAATTGCATTATTTTCAGTAAGCAAAAAGAACAATCACTTTTCAATTTTACTTTCCTTATGTCAAAAGCAAATTAGCAGCACAAATTTTATTTGATATGGTTTTTTAGTTTTAAAATTGGGAATGTATTATTGCGGCAATTCACAGTTATAAATTGTAATTTGTAAGATGTGCTTATAATATTGTTAAGAAGTTGTGAAAGCTTTTTATTCTTTGGTGGTACTTGTCCAGGACTTAAACAAAGCACGAAGAATGAATATGGTTGAAAAAGCAAAAGTTCGAACTACAAAATATTAATAATTGCATTCAGTGATTATATTGATTGAAAACAAAGTTCAGTTTATTTCAGAAATATTTTAATCATTTTCAATTCCAGTAGCATAATATAAAATTAATTAACTGTACGTTGATTACATCCCAGTTGTTGGCGTCTGATGATCATCGTGGAGAAGATCTTCTAAGTTCGGCAGACTGTGGAACAGCATACAAGAACACCGAGGATGATGGATCGTAGCTACTCTCATCATATGCCAAGTGTTTGTGAACTGGTGAAACCTCTGGAATATCCTCAAGTGGAACTGGTTCATAGTCATCAACCTCAGAGTCATTTTCAACTTCATTTACTGGTTGAATATACTCGGATGTGGCACCATAAGTTTGGAGGGTTGGAGTTTCATCGGCGTATTCAACTGGTGTTGGTTCATAGCTTTCGCTTGGGTAGGCTGCTTCAATTGGTTCTTCTACAGGGACCAGTTCAATATATCCTTCGTTGTTCACATCAGCTTGTGTCCTGAAGAAATGATGATGGAATGGATGATGATGGAGGTGATGCAAGTGATGACCATGATGATGATGGTGGTGACCATGGTGAAGATGCGCATGATGATGATGCTTGTGATGAAGATGATGTTTAATTATATGGGGTTTCAACTTCTTTAGTTTCAACAACACAAGCTTCTTGGTTAGGATGGGATGATGATGTGCAAAATGATGCAAGTGATGCGCATGATGATGATGTCCATGATGCAAGTGATGCGCATGGTGATGATGATGTCCATGATGATGATGATGTCTGGCTGAAATTTCATCAACCCGAATTGCACGTGTCTGAATATTCCTTTCAGTCTGATCTGCTTCGTCTTCAATTTCTTCACTCCATGCTGTAGAAGTATTTCCACTTTAATTAACAAACTTGATGTAATAAAAAAACTTAAACATCTTACCCGCAGAAGTAAACACCAATGTAATACCAATAATAAGGCACAATTGTTTATAGACCTTCATATTTGCAGTAGATTACTGACCTGTGAAGGCAACAAAATACAAAATAGGACTGACTTACCAGAGTTTGTTTGCGGTATATATTGAAAAATTCTGGTGACACATCCCAAAAATGGATTGCTTAATCTTCATCGAATAGCGCTGGTTAGTTTTTTCTCGTCAATAATCAGTTAGATTAAATTAAAATAAATTTCAAAAGTAGCAGATGCATAAGAAAACTTTTTGCAAATATTTCAGAAATTTGGTACAGAAGAAGAGAAAACAAGTATGAACAAAAAAGCAAGATACAGAAATCCTGTGCACTTTTCTGGGTAACCTTCTAATCCCGATGCCGATAGCAGACCGAATCATGCATTCATTAAAACACGGTCGAAACTATGGAAAAAGCAAACATTTCTTTTTTTGTTTGCGCTATTTTAAGTGCGTCTTTGTGTTTTTGTTAAACAATACCATTCTTTGCCGACGCCAGATAATCCAAAATTGATTAACATGATTACAATATATTTTTGGATTGACTGACGTCGTTTGTTTTTAACTGTTTCCGGATGGATAGTGTCCCGTTTAAAAATCCCGTTCTAGCGCCTCAGTTGAAATTAAGAATCTCAGCAAATGTTATTTTCACTCTAATCAATCGTCAATATCGTCAATATTATGATTGAGTATAAAGTTATATAAATTGTTCAGATTTTGTTGCTATATTTGAACACATTTTAACTGAATGTTGAAAATGAATGTCTGACATTAAACAACAGCAACAAAAAATGTTGAAAGGTGTCCGGAATTTAATATTTTGACTAATTTTAGAATCGCCTAATATTAGTTTTTTTCTCCTCAAATGTAGACTATTAACTAGAAAAAGAAACACAAGTTATTTGCTTCTGAAAAACGTTTAGTATTTGTTGTTTCCAACCACTTTGAATACAAATTTGTTGAACTCAATTAAAATATATATTTTATTTATTCATGATCTCACTATTTATTGCTATCGAACGCGAATAAGAGCGGCCTGTTTTCCTGTGATAAAAACATAAGCACACAGCAATCTTGGAATTTTATTCAATGTTATTTAAATTTCAATGCAATGTATATACATAAAAATGCAAAATAAGTATGAAATTTTAAGGTCTCCAGATATCTAGTAGGAAAGGAAATGCTTTTGAAAAAGATTAGTGAGATTGTTACAAACGCTGTATGTAATCAATCTTCTACAACAAGGACCAACATTGATGGTTATACCCAGTAGGGATTTTCATCTAAAAATGTTTATTTAAAATTACCGATACACAGTCGTACAGTGGATATGGATAATGTGCTAGGACCTTGCCTTAAGCAGAATCAAAAAAATAAAAAAAAATAAATAAATAAAACCACCACAGTATATTTTCGTTTTATGCAGATTACTTTCATTTCGCTTTTCACATGTCTGACGATAAAAAATGTATGCAAATATTTATGAAGGGATATTTTAAAGGGTCGTATTTGCACAATTCACAAGTGCTTTCGGCAATGCTCTTTTCTGATTCTGTTGGCCAAGGGAAAATTTATATTGAAGGATTTTTCCGCCAATAAATATTAATTTTGTTATTCTATTTTCGAAAATTTGACACAATTTGACGCATTGTCTAAGTCGGACACGAGGATGAAAAATTTGCTTGAATTTTAGTGATTTAATATTTATTTATATTTTTTTGTTCATCGGCATTCAATAAGGAAAATATGCATATTTTATATACAATAATGGGTTAATGGTGTAAATTCGGGATGCTTCAATTTAAAGTGCTCTCATTAACAAAACAATTGAGGTTGAAGTGTTGCCATTAATTGTAAAGGGCCATTAAATAAACGTAAGTTCTTGGACATAAAACGCCAATTTATGATTTTAAACACCAATAATTGTGAAACCAAAGATGGATAAATATTTGTTTAATAAAGTTTTATGATTTATTATACACATATAGTATTAGCATGTCATTTAGGAGCCTGAAAGTATTTTTAATTGATCGGATTTATTGGAATAAAAAAAAACATCATAATAATACTGCCATTTAATTATCAAATTTTTGAATTATTTACAAAATATAATAACAATCATTTTCAAGTAATAAAATGAAATGATTCAATTTCTTATAAAATTGTCCACAACATTTCTTTATTTTAATCTTAATTTCTAGGATATTCGATTAAGAATTTTGCAATTTGTTATTATCAGCGTGTATTAGAATCATGAAAAACAATATGCGCTTTCTAAATAAGCGATACTGTACAAAGGAATTGTACGACCAAAAATCATATTTTCGTTAAATTCCTTGATATGTGACCTTGTAAAACGCTTCTAATATACGAAATGGGAAACGATACTTTAAAACTTATATCAGCAAATTGAGCTACTTTACTTATTATCAAAAACTGTCTTCAAATTGTACAATAACATCATAATTTTTTGTTTTAGTTTTTCAAAAAAACATAATTGGAATAATTTTGGCAATGCAGCGGAAATTGTTCACTCTCTTCACAAAATTTATACGAAGAAAATGTATTTTTATATTTCACCCAACCATCGAAAAATGAATCAAAAATTGTTGAAAATAGCAAACAGTATCAGGACAATTGAAAAACATGTAATTTCCTTCAACACTATTCATCCTTTATTTTTATTTACTTCACGTTTTTGGAGATACAACAGAAAGTTTAAATTCCATGATCAGTTCTTGAATTTCCTCCTGTTCTTGCTGATCTTGTTGACAGCGCGCCCGAGTTCAACGGGTTGTTGAACGGCATATAGGTAGACGGGCTCCTGGTCCAGAGCACTTTCAGGAGTTAGGGAATGCTTGGTGAGTGGTGACACATCAGCAACATCCTCAATTGGTACAGCCTCGTAGGTGTCCTCGGAGTCCTCGGAGAGCGGTTGCAAGTAGTCGGAGGGAACAGCGTATGTCTGCACAGTTGGACTGTCGGCGATAAGCTGAAGTCCAGATTGTCCGACTGATCCAGTTGAGGTGCTAATGGGGATCACTTCAACAACAGAGTCTGATCCAGGTCCAGCGGTTGCCCTGAAGAAAGGATGGAATGGATGATGATGGTGATGGAAGAGACTATGATGTAAGTGGGAGTGATGGAGATGATGGGGGAGATGATGCGCGAGATGAGGTCCTGCAACAGCCTTGAATTTCAACAGCAGAAGCTTCTTGGTCAGGATTGGATGGTGATGAGCGAAATGATGACCATGATGGAGGGCATGATGAGCATGATGAGCATGATGGTGATGGAAGTGGGGATGAATCCTTGCAGTGACCTTGTCCTTGGTACCAGATCGAGATTCTACTTCAAGTTCAGTCTTTTCGTCGGTATCGATTGACCGTACTTAAAAAATAATTAAAATTATTTACATTAAATTCCAAACTCGAACACAACAATTGTTAATTAACTTACCACTGCATGTAAATAGGATTACAATACTCAGAGCAAGAGCTAAGTGCAATGAGAGCTTCATTCTGGGAATGCTGAAGTTATGTCAATGAGAAATCAAAGAGAACTAACATAAACTTCTTTCGCTATTTTGGCTTTTATAATGCGAAATCTTTTCTAAATGAATTAGTTTCGACTCGTCTAATCTGATTCGCATAATTCTAAATATATATTTTTTTTTGTGTTTTTCAGTTTTATTCTAACGGTGATGCTGATTAAATTATAATAAATTTGCAAAAAATCGATTCGAGAAACTTAAAGTATCAATTTTTTGAAAGATTTCTGTGGGACAAAAATTAATAGAAAGCTTCTCAATCCATTAGAAACGTGCAAAAAAAAATACTGTGAAACAAAACAAGTTGTGGCGGTCACTGGCATCGCAGGTGACAGCAGTTGGACAGGTTTTGGTGCAGTTTGCCGTGCCAGGTACACAGTCCGGCCATTGACACAGTTCGGGTGTTTCCTCCGCAAAAGTTCCCAAGTGGAGCGCCGTCTACCCTTTTGCAACAATGGCATTTCAGGTCAGGTTAATGACTGCATACATTCTAGCTGATTTCTGACCGAATCTATTAACCGAAGAGTCCTTCCAAAATATCGAATAAATTCATTTTGGTTCCTTGGTGGTGCACTAGGACCAGACAAAATGCCACTTCCTTCACAGTCAAAGGCTCTGAACATTCAGAAATGCCTTAAATGAATGGGCATTGGCAGAAATCGTATTGGAGTCTAGTTGGGGGTTGGCAGGCGTCGTATTTCTTCTGAATATTGTAAGCATACTTGAATTAGGGATCACCCCACACACCCTAAACCGATATAATAAAAAGAGCTTTGTTTATCAATTCGATTCGTTTATCAGGTCTGGCGTCTATTTGAGCGACTGACTCTGGTAAAAGCACAGAAATTTCCCCTTTTCCCATTAACAAGGCATCAATCAAAATAAAGGATATTGCCTTTGAAACAAGGAAGGAAGTGTCCCACCCATGTTGCAAGGAATTTCGTTGGGTGAGTGATTAGATAAAATCTGCTTAGCTGAGAGATTATTTTGTGGTAAACGCAAACGGGCATTAGAAGTCTTCAACTTTGCAGGATTAACGCCAAAAGTGTTTACATTTACTAGATTTTATCGATAGAAACTTTTGCCCGATGGTTTTGTTTGCTCTTTATTGAAGTTTGATTGCAATCCGTTCCAACAGTGATGCATACCGAGATCCTGCGAAGTGCGAGCATAGATTAAACAAAATCATCCCTTTTGATCTAAGTTGAAGTTTTAATTAAGTGATGTAAAGCCAAAGTGTGCTATTAAATGAAAAGGAGCTTACCATCTGCAGCAGACTCTGATGTCCATTAATAATAAACAAATGTTGCTATGAACACGGATTTCCTGGTCGTATTTTCATTGCAAACATATTCTGTTTTAATGGGGATGATTTTATGCTTTTACCAGAATAACTCGTTGTTTTTGAAACTAACGTACGAATGTAATAAGCTATTTACTTTTAACATACATATTTCATGGAGTAACCGAGTGCATGTAATAAAACATAAAATAGAAATAGCTCTTGGGGTCTGTATTTCTATTTCTCTTTCGTTTAGACTTGTAATACTTTTATCCGCATTCCATTCATAATTGTATTTTGCGAGAAGTCCTTTTCAAATGTATCAACAGCATTCGAAAATTCCAACATAAATATTAGAATTAACAATATTTCATTCTAAGCCAAAATGAAAGGTTTCCTGCTCCCTTTGAAGTTTAGATCATCCTTTCCTCATTTCGTATCTCTTTACTTGAATTATCCTCTAAACAAAAGAAATTGTTCATTTCATCTTGTTACATGAATGTATTTGAAAAGTCTGAATGATATTTTATATTTTTTGTGGTATTTTGTTTTTATTCAGAAAATCCTTGAACGAGAATCTACAAGGGTGGCAATAATTTTTGCCGCTTGTTGTGAAGTTCGCTATTGTTTTAATAAAAACTCTGTGGGTTTTAGATGGCACACAAAAAAGTCAATTACACCCGAAATTACAAATTTTCTCTTACCTTCATAGATAAAAAGTTTTTTCTTTTTTTTTATAAAAAGTGCTAGAATCTGGAGGAGCAATGGGGTTCTTAAGGCTTTTATCAGCAAAAGAACTTTTCGAATTTTTCTTTGTGGTGTTCTATAAGAAAAGCTAAGAAGTTTTATAAAAATTTTCCCCTGGTGTATGAAGTATTTCCCGTTATCAGCTATGTATATTCAAATTTATCAAAGATGGAAAGTTATAAAAGTTGGAAGATGCCTTCTGTGTTATCCGGATGGAGTATCCCTACAGTCGGCTGTATCCAGGGCTAGTCTTGTGAGCGTAATTTTTTTTTTTTTTGCGGGCACATGTTCTTCACAAGGACCCTCTGTTCGGCATCAGCCATCGGTTGAAAGATACGAAACTTGATGGTTAGGTGGATTCAGAGGGGATTTGGAGGTACGGTTCTTTTCTCTATCGTAACACAGTTACACCCGGACAGGTAACAATAAAACAAAACAATTAAAACTTTCCTACCAAGTTCCCAACCGCTCGACCAAAAAACCCCACCAACAAAAGATCCAGGACGATGAGATGCTGGGTGGTGATGGCGTCTTCGTTTACATTGTTACTATTAAAATTACCCAAAATTGCCTTACTGCAATATTGTTGGCATATTATTGTTTGCGTCTATTGTGACCGTTTACATGCCGTATTCGGCTTCTTGCCCCTCAATCGGACTTAACCGCCCACTTCCTGCCCATCCATTGTTGTAAATTGTCTTCGGATAAGGAACGAAATCTTAATTAAACATCAGCAATTCAAGTTGTAAGGGAAGAAATCAGACGAAAATACCATTAAAATTAATGGCTCGAAAGCAAAGGGCTTAGGCAGACGATTCCGGGTGAGTACGCTGATTCGTTGGCGGAAAAATTACTAAATTTATTAAAGTATTTTCTATTGACTTTTATTATAGTAATTAAAATAACATCTGGACGAGGATTACTACAAGTTTTGTATGTGTTTGGGTTGCTTGGGAAAAATTATTCTGGTACAATTTTCGTTTTTGGGGAAAAATTGTATTTGCCATGAAAGATTTTACCTGGATAAATTTATTCTGGTAGCTTTTATACGTCTCATTTGGGAAATTGCGCCTACTTGGCGGAAAAAAGTTCTGGTCCATAAACATAAAATATATTACTGCCCGAAAGCAAAACAATTCTTCGCTGCAACGTGGTTATTGTGGAGGAGCCTAGGCGTTAAAGTGATGCTGAATAAAATGTTGAATGGCCATAACCTGAGCGGAATTACGACTGGAACAAGGCCAACTTGGAGCTGCCAATGAGGCATAATGGCTTGCGTAGCTGCAAACACGTTTTCACTTAACGTCCAACAATTGCCATAATTTCAGCCGAAGATGTACCTAGTTGGCTCCTCCAAATTGTTTACTGGCCAGTCGTGCTCCAACCGTTTCCTTTGCCCCTTAAGTACTGGGCAAAATTGTGGGCAGAAATTCGGGGATGGGGTAACGAAGGGAGGGAATTCATCCCGGAACTGATATTGATCCTCTGGAGAAATCGGCAGCACTCCACAACGGCACGAATCAAATGAAATATTTTTTTTCTAGTTCGCACTTGGCAGCCTGGAGGAGGTTTGCTGATGATGGCCACACAAATTTGTATTTCGGTCCATTGCCAACAGCATCCACACCAAAACATCATTCTCTATTCATTTCAAGGCATATCAGGATCTGGGTAGTGGGTATGCAACATTTTCTTCGAACAGTTGAATTCAACTTGTCTCCATTTTAGAAAATACGATGAAGCCGAAGCTATATGTCCTTCGGGAATTGTTGATGGTGGCACATTTTGTTTCAAACTATTACTGCCGAACTGACCAGACGTTTTGTGTTCTTATGGGCAGATTATATTCGAATATACTCAGTGTAGCGCAGATGATGAAGGTGCTGGACAGGCAATGTAATCATAGGCTGGCCAAGGCGCACATTTGTAAACCTCCGGCTCCTTGTATCCTGGTAGCGTCTGAGTGTTGTAAATTATCTCATCTAGTGGATATTTTTGTGCCTGAATGTCTTCGGAGGACCCTCTTTCTTGTTTCCTTTTTCATTCCCCCTATTCCTTTGGTTTTTCTTTTTGTATATATACATTATACATATATATTTTCATCTTCATCATGTGTAGCATACATATTTATAGCACACCACCCTTAACCGGGGTCTGAACTGAATCGCGGTAACAAATAAAAACAAAATGAATTATATTTTATTGGAAAATCGTGTTCAATATGGCGGCGGAATGTTGTGGCATATTTAAATATATGTTTGTTGTCTCGTTTTTTTTTAACCATTGACACATAAGCTGTCATCAAACTGTAAGAAAAACTGCTTAAAACGTGACAGTAAATTTTAATAAAATCGGATAAAATGTTACAAAATATACCTAACTGCGAGATTTTGCAAAAAAATTGTTCAAGGACGACGATGCAAAATGAAATCCATGCGAACCTATACCATCCCCTTTAAATCCTTTTAGCAGTCCATGGGAAAGGATTTCATTTTCTGCTTCTGAAACTTTCTCACAGGAATTGCGTGTAGAAAAACGATTTTAGAAAAGCATTCGCATCAAAGGACGATTTCATTGATACGTTCTGAAATTTCACCTGTTCAAAGGATAGCAAATTAAATTTGCAATATTCTTTCAATTCTTTTTTCTGTTTTTTTTTTTTTGTAGTGATATCCAATTTTCACCATTGATGCATGTCCAAAGAATGAGTTGCAAATCTTAGTCTGCCAAACAATGTGCGCAATTTGAAATGCACCTTGGTCCTGTATAAAAGAGAAAATAACTCATTTGGCTCAAGTCTTCCCCAAGGAGTAATTCGGAAAGCCTGAAGAATAAAATCCATACAAGGTGGATGCTCCTGAGTCCTGGAACATGGCGAGACTGATGCTGCAACGGAATTTACGGAAATTTCAGTACAATATTGACCCCCAGCAGGGCTCAGTGGTCTCAGCAGTATGGTACATTTACCTGATCCTTTTTGGGGGATTCACATTGGGCACGTTCAGGCGTGCATGTTTGACTGCAATAATGTGGTAAAGCCTGTCGACGTTACGACTTTCATAAACCCAACAAAATATTGCGAAACAAATTTTTACTAGCACTCGCTTTTATTGGTGTGCTTTTGAAAATTAATTTCCTGCAGAGCATTCAGGTCCCTGAAAATCGAATCTTGGTCCCAGATCAGATGTTTTAAATTATTTATGTCATGTTTACCTATTCCGAAAATGAAATTTACGTTCCCGACCACTGTGTAGACTTTAAAATCCCCAGTACATGATCCTTTCCACTAGAAAATGGGTAAACTCTTCCAAGTGAATCTTTTCACGGATTTACAAGAAGGAGAAAAAAAATAAAATAAAGCGTTGAGTGTGGAAAGATCCTGAGAAAAAAAAGGGTGAAACGAGAAAAGTTTTTCATTATTTCACCGGGAACTTGAATTTCCTGTTGCTGATTTACAGGAGTCCACAGACTGCTCCCATAAATACAGCACGTAGTTCCCGACCTTAACTCTTTCACTCTTTGTCGATTACCCATGAATGATTTGTACTTTTGCAATGAGGTAAGTTGAAGACGCAGATAAAACTATGTTACGATGGTGCATCAAGTATTCTCGCTTAGATTTCTGCTGTTTTTGTTTATTTTTTGTTTTTATTTAGCATTGTTTTTCTTTTCTTTTTTTCTATTTTCATTTTGTACAGTCGATGTGCAAGTTAAATTGGATATTCTTCTAGCGATCCTTTGAATTATACTTACATCCGATGTAGACATTGAAAGCGTCGTCCGCAGAAAATTTCCAAGTGCTTTTCTTTTTACACAAAACTATATTGTGGTCAGAAAACATGTCGCAAACACTCAAGAAAGTGCTCGGAAAATGGACGAATATACGCTGCTTTGCTTCTTTGATGAAAGGAAGATGAGAGGACTCTTGGGAGAATATTTCACATTGTTTCGTTGACATGGTTTAGACAGATATAATAAACCATCCTCGTTGCTTCACCTATGAATGCTTACAATTCATTTCTATACATATTTCCGTTTTATTAACTAAGAATAATAAGTTCAGTGGCATTTATTGAGGTGAAGGATAAAGTGAACAATGTTTTTTTCTCAAATAACAATCGCAGAACCTTTCTCTTGTTAAAACCAATTGAGTTTAGTCCCAATTAATTGAGTTAACAATTAAAAAAATGGGTGATAATAAAAATGTCAAAACTCCAACTTAAAATGTTTTTCTGCAATTTTTGTCTTAAATTAAGCAAGAAAAAAAATGTTGACGTTAGTTTAGAAAAATAATTTGATTATTAATTAAGGTTCTTTAAAGTCACAAAAATATTTTAATTTATACATCAGCTTAAGCTTTATAAGCTCCAGCATTTTTTTAGAATTTTTAAATTTCAACATCTGCTACCATTTTTCTATTAAAATTACTAATAAAATTTTTAATTGCAGATAGAAATCCTTTTTTGTGAGCAATGAATTAACAGTTTACGGTAAAAATGAAATGCAATTTTTTAATGTACCTAATTTGAATTAAGCGTCAACAAAAACTGTTAATTGCAAAATAGAAGTTCCCAAATGATTAAATAAACAATTTTTTTTCAAAAATTACGTAACTGATATTTAAAATATTTTAAGATATCATAAACACTCATAAAAAACATTTTTGCTGGTTTTGTTTTTCTGTTGTTCTCTTGTAATTTAATATTGTAAGCACAGAAAACAGAAAAATCCTGTAATTAAAAGTGAAATATTAGAGCATTACTTTTGCTGTTTAGAAAATAATTGAAATGCGTAATCTTAAAAAAAACAAAACCCAAAAACTAGGAAAATGTTTTTTATTTGCAAATAACACAAACACGGAGAGAGAACATTTCGTTTACGGCTATTAACCTTGTTTGTATTCACAACTTTATATGTGTTTGGAAGTGCATGTTTTTCCCAAATAAAAATTATGGTTTTGTTTACTTAATGAAAATTGCTGGAACTTTCCGACCTTAAGTTCTAACGGAGTGTTTTTAAGGGTTCGTAATCTGTGGCTGTGAAGGAAGAACATCGTTTTATTGGTCGGCATGAACGATATGAATGTGGGAGGAATAAATTTTAATGAATCGAATCCTCATTTGTTTTGTTTTCAAATTTATACGAAAATTCTTGTGCAATTCAAACACCGTTTATTGAGTTTGACGGATTTAAAATGAACAAGGAACATTGCCCTAAACGGATTATAATTTGCAGTTCTTTTTTGTTTTATCTACACTGCTAGTTACTACACCAATTATTCGCATTTATAAATGTAACACATCAAATCATTGTATTCAGAAAAATATACTTACAAAATGGAATGTTTTACACTTAGCAAAACCGCACTGGATTTTGTTCTAAATAACAAACAAACACTGTTCACTTTGCTCCTTATTCCCCTTATCCACTAATCTGACATTCCTGAGCCATAATTTACTTCTGATTCGCATTATTTCAGACGCTTTAAGTACGTTCCATGGATATTCTACACTGAAATGAATTTCCTGAAAATCGTCGGGGAGTATACGATCCTCTGTTGCCTAGCTCTAGTACAATGGATGAGAAAAAGTTGAAAATTCGATTCAGATCTACGATTCTCTAATAGACAACACAAAATTTACAGTTGGATGATTTATATCATCGGAAATTGTCTGACAGAGAACAATTTCCCTGATAGACTTGATTATCCTTTATACCCTATAGATAATGGAAGACTATATAGACCAGGGAGGGAGCAGTGAATGAGGTTGGGGGGAAGAGAATTGAAAATCCGCAGAATTTCTGTAAGGTATCAAGAGAGATGCGCTGGTTTGATTTCAAAATATTCATTCGGGCAGGTATCTTCGAAAATTCGAAATAAAAACCGATTTTCAAGTTCACAAAAGGATATTGTAAGTGGCTGTGAGTCTGGGATTTTTTAGCTAGGGACAAGATAAATCTCGCAGGCTTCTCAATTTAATGAAATTCGTTGGCATCGCATCTAGAAGCAATTCATCTGAGGAAGGACAGTGGGTAAGGATGTACTAGTCTACAGGATACTTTACAATGTTGTTTGTTAACTATGGATATTTTTCCTCCGTGAATTTCAGTTTTACCACTCGGGAAATTTCATAACGTCATGGCAATGCAATAGAAATTTGCTTTCAGTTAAGGACTTAGGAGATGATATACAATTTGTTATACAACTCTTATATTTTTATAGGTACTATTTTTTTGTTCCCCCAAATATTCCCAAAGTATGATTTGAACAAAACGAACGCAAAACATTTCATGAAAAGAAGTATTTGGATCTTAAAATGTTTTGTTGCAGTAAAATTTGGAAAAAAAACCAATAGCGATTTTTCACAATATTTTTCATTGTATTCTCAAAAAGAAGATATTCAAGTTAGTTTGATTATTTTGTTATTGTACGTATTTACTATATTTTAAAGATTAGTTGCACAAAAAAAACTGATTTTACCAAATAATTATATAACAGCATCACGAACATTACACAAAATTATAATAATTCCGAACTCCATACATTGCATAAATGTTTCATCTTAATGAACGTATTTTCGTAAATTGCAAACGTTTAGCAGCCTTTGTGACTTAACAACCCGGAAACGAACCTTCTACAATTTCCGTGATGTCATCGACGGTGCATCACGTTCGAAAGATACTACAAGGATTGTGTGCAAAAAGCAGACTCCTTTATAGGTGGAGTCAGTCAGAAATAATGGCGATGCTAATAAAGCCATGTCTCATTTTCGTTTGCCACCCGAAATTGCCGCACAACTGGCGTACGCTTCCAGGGATTCAACATCCTTCTGCACCCGTGAAGTTGAACAGAACGAAAAGGGAGTTCGCCTCTATTTGCGATTTCTATACGAGTATAGACGGGAATAATTGTTAAGGAACTTGTACGATTCTAATTGCAAGGTACTCTTCCTCTGGCTGCAGGTTCACTGTAAATCCAAGTCAATGCGGGAAGTCCTTGTTGCTGTGCAGCCATATGCTTCCCGGTTCATTTGTGACAATCGGTGTGCTGCCCTCGGTTGCCATTAGCTTTTTAACATTCCTTTAGTGCTTTTGCGATTCTGGTTTACCAGCGACTGGGAAGAATTGGAAGCACGATGGATATGGAGCCGAGCATTAACTAAATATGGAGTCGTATAGGCCTTTGAAACATCTTGAAAGCCTTTGCTTCACCTACACCAAGTACCGGAAGTTATTCCAGTAGAAACGGCATATTCAATTTATATTCTGTAGATGGGTGGAAGGCAAGTGAAATGTGGGTGCAAGTGGGAGTAAAAGGTATAAATAAATTCTGGTGCCTCTCTAAAGGCCGACATCTTAGATTCAATACGACAAATTGTGGAATTCGCTTCCTCTTTCTATGCCAATGTGATGCGACAAGCCTTCCGCCAGAGGAACATATTTTATCCTGCTTGGCTGCTCTTCTCCCAGTAATTCATCGCCGAAGAAAAACACAATATTTTTTTTCTTCAATTTTTATATATACCTATACAATGTACATACGTTCATACATATATACAAACATACTTTTGTATGGATATTTACGAGCATACGGTTGACAGAAGTGTCCAGAGTAAAAAGGCAGCGCATTTACTACTGGCTGACTTGATGTCCTAAAGGGCATCGTTTCCAGGTCCTTTTAAAACGCAGAACCTTTACAAACTCATTTCTGCTTAACAGCCCTTGGAGTCGAGGCCTACCCCGTTCAATTTACCAAAGAATGAGCCCTCTTTTGTGTGATGTCAGGAATTTTAAGACCACTTTGATAATTGCAACATGCAATCGAAACATTAAGTGAATTTTCGTTTCCCTCACCCCTGTACAGGTTTCATTTTCATTGCATTGCAAAATTACCAGTCGCGCGGGGGTGGCACTAGTGCGGCACACTCTCGCTAACATAGTTTATGGCGCAAAGCCCTTAAGCCCCGAGGCTTTGCAATTGCAACTCTTCTTTCACGTAAAAACAAATTTGTTGAGTTGGTTGGTTCGGCGCTTTGTTTCTAGACGTCGGCAGTAGGAATCGGTGGCGATGCACCATGCACCATCATTATTGCATATGTATGAGTGGAATACCATACAATACCTAAAGTTGTGAAGGAGTTTTTTCACTGAGGCTCCAAGCATTCACTTCTCGTGATAGTTTTAGAGTGCACCCCTTTACGTCATGCACTCGAGCTACTTCTTCGCCGTGTTGTTCTATACGTGTTGTTGGTGCTGCATCCCTGCCTCCGGGTAAAGTTGAATCGTTTTGAATTTAATCAGCTTTCTCTGATGCCACTGCTGAAGTTGGGTGTCCTTAACGTATATACGAGCATCGCGGTGTTTGAACTAGCCGCATCCCCCAAACCGCTTAAACCGCCAACACCATTCCCTCTCTGTCTTTGTACCCCGTCTGCTCCACAATTCGCGATGACATTGTACTGAACGGCGAAATTGAAAAGATCATATCTGTTGCGAACACGAGGCTGCAGGAGACATCAGCCAATAGACGGTAGAAAAACAAATTAAGGTGTCACCTGTGGTGGTGGGTGCAGTGAAAGGCATCGATTTACTTCTTTTTAAACAGCAAACGAAAAAACATATATATATATATATATATGTAATATATATATTATTATATATCCTTTCGAATGGAAAATTTTAAAGTAGATCTGACTATACAGCGAAAAGTGCGCACATGAGAACCGTGAGGATCAGCTAATACAGTTTGACAGGACGAATTCAAAGATTTCAGTGATATCCCAAGGCAAGGCATTGAGGAGTCAAATGGTATATTTTTACGTTGGGTTTTATATTCTTGATACTATTAAATTTTGTAAACATGGCACTTTTTTGTAATCCAAACACACTTAAAGAAACACACATACAACATTTTATGTGGCAATCAAATACTTACTATAAAAGTTTAACATTTACACTTCAATTTCGAAATGCGGAAAATATGCTAAAATTCTCAAAATAATTGCAAAATATACTGCATATTAAGTTTAAATGTATTTCAACCAATACAAATATATTTTTGTTTTAAATCTTTGTAATTGGAATAAAACAAAAGAATTACAAAAAAAAAAAAACAATAAAGTGAGTCAAAGGTAAGAAATGCCATTAATATAATACACAGAAATAACAAAACATTGAGCACCTCATTTTGCGTGACCATGTTATTAAAACTGCACGCAATTCATAGAGTAATTATGGCAATAACTACGGAAGAGTACAACATTAAAAAGTTCACTTGAGGGTGGCACATATTGTCGTGTTCGACTGTGCCGTTCAACCCTTCAACAAAAAAATAAAAAGAAAAAAATAACCAGGAGTTGTACAAAAGTCCTTGTGGAAATCATAATTATAGATCAATAGATCAATTCACATTTAAACAGTGTCAATTTGTTAATGTTCAATTATATACGTGTGTTTATCGATATGTGTACTTTGTGCAACTTGTTTTTTATTGCTTATTGCCTGTTTTCATTTATTTATATATTGTTAATTAATGTTTATTTCTTTGCTGTTGCAATACAATATTTCAAAGTAATTGCATGAGTTGGGGATTGCAACAACCCCAAGAATTAATCTGTGTGGAAAACTCTCACCCTACGCAACTGTTTCGAAAGGTTCGGCTCCGCTAATGAAGTGCAGGGCTACTTAAAAATTCAGTGCACTTCCCTGTAATATATTATGTTTACGTTGCAAGCTTTATCCGCATAACAATATTCAATATAATTCGGTTTGCAAAACAAACCAATACGCCATTCCAATAGAGTGGTGAAGTAATTAACAATTTCACGCTTCTCTCAATTATTCTTGCCATAGTTTGGGTTTTTCAAATTTAAGAGGCAGCGCCATTAAGTTAGTTTTAGTACCATTTTTCGGGTAACCCCCGAACTGAAACAGGTTGCAAAAATTCAAAACTATTCGATGTCTACGTGTTATGAGAGTTTGTAAGTAGTAAATGTAACCCTATGTTCCAAATCTTGCTTATTTATTAAAGTCTCGAATGACCTAATCACTTGTAGCATAAAATTGTGGTTGTGAAGGAGATGGAGCACAAAATATACTTCATGAAAATACAGTGAGTTTTCCACTTTGTTTCATTGCGGCAGAAGCAGTTGCCGCCGCCCCCGTTACATTATTAAAGATCTCAATTCGTGGCATACACTTAAAAAAATTTACGATCATCTCGTACAAGATATCTCTTGTTGGCCTGTTTTATATTCAGGACGTAACGGCGGGCGCTCTTTGTAATATTGTGTATCAATAGCCATTTGCAGCCATAAAAAAATTTATGGATATTGCCATAACGAGAAGGGGTAAAACAATAACAAAAACAACGTGTCTGATACCTGGCGAAATTTTATGAGATATCAATAAAAAAAAGACATGATTATTGCCTACAGAAGGTGTATCCAGTCAGTGCGAGTGAATGACTTTTCTATTTTTTATTTATTGCCGGGAGCAGGGACAGGAAAACAAATGATCCCTGCCAGGGTATTAACAGGGATGCTACGGTGGTCTTATCTGATATATGTGCGGGCAGTCGCGGATTTATAGCATACCGTAATAAGATGTTGGTGCAATACAGTAAATTGGGGTAGATAGGGGTACAGAGGAGTAATGGAGGATATTATGCCACCCTTAATGCACTGAATATAACGGGCCCACTGAGATGTGAATCTCACCGGGGAACCTGTGGAGTGTTTCAAAATCCATTTGCATTCCATTACGACAAAGAGAGGCCGCCGGAGAGCGAACAGAGATCCCAAAGAATTTACAATGCATATGTGATTTGCATGCAGGATGCATAATTTATCAGAGAAAAACAATTTTTTTCTCTTTGTTTCAGTTTTTTTATTTTTTTGTTACCACTCCCGGCAAGTGAACAAGATGACAGGAGAATTCCTTTTAGCTGTATACATCAGAGCTTATGTTGTATTCCGCCGGAAATCACATCTATGCAAATTCGACAACGCGATTGGCAAAGTAAATTTTTAAACGGATTATTTAGGGCGTGCTTTTATCTTTCTCCGAAAATGTGTTGTACCTGCCAGATGTCCTGGCGGGCCCGATCGAGGGCTCCATTCTCTATGTCGCAAAAGAAATTGAGCATAAAACAATCAACGTTGAAAAATGTATCTCATAATTCTGCGATTGCAAATCGTACCATTCCTGTTCACACAGGATGGCTGCCCTGGGTATGTTTTTTCCAGGAGAGTTTTTCTTTTTTTGAACAGGGAAATTGTGTGTCGTATATCCTGGCTGGCCCACCGAAACGTAGTGGTAGTGCTCTGCTGTCGTCAGCAGGGTTTCAATTTGAATTTCATATGTTTCTCAATTGAGGCTTATATTTATCATTGACGTTCCGAATATATATTTACAGACACCAGTTGGGCAATGGTGGAAAAAATTTTCGTGAAGCCATCACCATCGTCACTTTCACAATTGTTAGCATAGCATAACAAAACTGTGAATAGAGCTATTTATATTTAACAAAAATATAAAAACAACAGCACAGAAAAACTTCAACTACTGCTAACCGCCATTTATCACTTGCTTAACTTGATAGCTGAAAACTAATTTCAAGAAATTCAGACCGCACTAATAATTTCTTGGATCCTTTAACAACAGTTTTTCGAAAAGTTTTACCACAACAAAACTCAAAAATTATGCATAAAACTATCTCTGAGTTATAAGTTGTTTACCCATTGCAGACATTGCTGGAGTGGGGTGGGGTAAGGAAAGAATAACTGGGGATCGAATGTCGGAGTAAGCCAACAACATCAATCTGATATGGCAAAGGATATGCTGTGAGTTTTTGGGGTAGATTAAATGAAAGGAATTTTAATTGATGACTCTTGAGTAGCTCAATAAATGTCTGTTGAGGAAAGGGTTTTCAGGTCTGAATATTTAAGGCATCGTTAGTTCGTACAAAATTAAAAGTGTGATTTTCCAGGGAAAGTGTAGAGACGTTGACAAGATGTCGGCTGGAAATGTTCCGAATGCCAGGATATGCAAATTGGTTCACCTGCTAATTGCCAAATGGCGTGGCTTGTGTGTCTCATTGGGTAGACAAAAATTTATCCTTTTATTTTTCACTGTCATCCTGAATTATAGTTGAAGAATTCACTTTGGGTGTAATGAGAACTGAAAAGAAAGTTAATGGAAAGTTTTGAAGTGTACTGCACAAGAAAGTTGAATTTTGTAAAAAAAAAAAGCAGAAAAAACACAACCACAAAAATTAATTAATTTTTTAAACTTTTGAATTTTTTTCTGCAAACTTTTGTTCCATAAAATTTATAATGCTATATTTTCATCTTTAATATAATTATGAAAACTACTGAAATTGTTCAAAAATTGTTATTACATTCCTCTTCAGTTCACACGAAACCTTAATGATGTACCAATTCATTAAACGGCAACTGTAAATTAAGGAGTAATTTACCATGAAGGAGACTTAAGTATAAAATATGGTAATTTTACCAATCGAATTATTAAATCAATTAATTTTTCAAGTCCCCGCCACTCCATAGTCATTAAAAATATAATAAACTCATCGGATACGGTAAAAATTATTTTCGAAGGTATTATTTTATTTCATTCAATTTTTTTGCATCCTTGAAATAATGGTAACAAATATTTAAGCGAAAATTCAAGAAAGTTAAGAAAAACTTAGTTATGTATATATTTAATTAGGACCAATTATTTTTCAATTATCAAATTCTAGATAAAATAATATTGTTAAATTGTTTCATTCTTTTGATATTCTTGCATCTCTTTAAAAACGAAAAAGTTGTACTTGCGTTCGAAGCTGTCAATCAATTGAAAGCAATTAGGAAAATTTGCATTATATATTTTTCGAACAATCAACAAATAACGAGAATTGAAAAATTTATGAAATAATTGTTGCTATTAACTTTTTTCTCGATTGCGATTGAACGTGCTCAGTAATTAATTGCCTTAGGTTTGAAATCTAATTAAGCACGTGGCTTAATTTTGTTTTTATCAAATTATTATCGACATTTCGAATCTCATTCATTTGTAAAAAAATCGTTTATTTGAGTATATGAAATTGTTTAATTAACGTAATTAAAAAACCTTTCACAGAGTTTTTTTTTGTAGATAACCACAGTCAACTTGTCATGATGAAATAATATTTTAAGTTACAATCAAGAACTAAAGTAATGTCCATCGCTGCTATCGAATTTTTTTCAACGTCAATTTTATTAATTAATTTAATTATATTTGCACCTTTCACTCACGTATTTTTTCTGTGACATGGAATGATTCACGGTTCGTATATGCATGTGTGGGTGAATACTGAATGTGTATAAAAAAATATTTTCGTTATTTTTTTTTCAACATAATTTCCAGCTCGTTTTGCCCCATTAAAGTGGTGTTGGACATTTTGATTGAAAGGACTCCAACAAGTGTTGAGAACTTGCCAGAGTGTTCCGGCAGTGACGTCTCTGTGCAAGTTCATGTATAAAACACGGCAATTAATTAAAAACTCCGACATCGAGTGTACTGGTTTTCCTCATGCAGGAAAATCTCAGAAACGGTTCGAGTGTTGGCATTGATGAAAAGTTTTCGAGTGTCGGTTGAAGGACCAAGAGGTGGCAAAATCGGGCAAATATGAGAATTCCCTTTTATTGAGGAAATTCGGATGGGAGAGAGTTTCAATGTTTTTTTGTATTTTATACTCGAGAAAGTATAAACTTCCGGTGGACGATTTAAATGTTGTATTGCTTCTGGTAGCCAATTGTGGAATCGGATGTGGAGCTGTAAATGAAAGTGGAAGTTTGATTACCAATTCCAATTATTACGATGTTATTAGTTTTTGCGGTAAAACTTTTTTGTTTTTGTTTTATTTACTTTTTATTGGAATGTATTATAAAAGGACCATTATACGATTTTAATTACAGAAGAGCTATCACCCTAGAATCAAATGGTGAGTGTGGTCAAAATTAAAGTTACCAGAATATCACACAGTTGAATATTATTTATTGAATTACAGCAAAAGTTCAATTGAAATTACCAACCAGTAACCAGATGTGTGAACTTTAGTAACTTCTTTAAAGTAGTTTATAAAGTTAAATGTTCTTTTTTAACTAAATAGGAAACTGAATGCCATCGAGGTTTGCTGGCCGTGCATTTTGACCAATCAAAAAATCTGAAATGAACTTTAATTCCAAATGAATAATAAATATCAAAGTTTTATAGTTTTTAAGTGATGTTCGAGGAATGAAAAATTTATAATTGATTTTATGAAGTGTATTGAATTTTAGGACAGTTCATAGTCTGGTATTTTATATCTATCTTTGTATGAAAAAATATATAGCATTATCACCATTTAAATCCGAATAAATTGACTTAAACTTTGAACCTACTACATAAATTTAAAAAAAAATGTTTCTTTGTTCTGATTAAAGTTCGACATTTCCACTTCGAATTATTATCTTGAAAATTTGACGTAATTTTTTCAAAGTGACAGTTTTTTATATCTTTGAAAATGAACTCAATAAATGAAAAAAAAAAAAAAAAAAAAAACAAATATGTATTAACCTATAATTGCAGTCGGATATATTTTATGAAATTGCTCGACGCGAACAGCCAATGAGAATTAAGTAAAACTACTTAAATACGTAAATGATAAAAATTGTGAATTAAGATATTTTAGGAAAATTACCTTAATTACAATTAAAGAAAGCGATATGAATTGTAATTGTCCATAATTTTCGTTGTGCTCATTTAGAAAGTCTACTTTGTTGTGTAATCAACAAAATCACCGCGAAAAGTAGAACAAGGAGGTTATAAACTAAGACTTGCTATCGAGCCAAATGTTTATCTAGAAATCTTCCCCATTCCATCATTCCCCACCCATCATTCAGTTTTTCGACCACCCAGCCAAAGCATTAAGTCATTTCGACCTTAATGCTTTTAGCCTACATAGCTATACAACACTTAGAGAATAAAATTCACTTGCCTTTGATAAGGACATTCCTCAAGGGATGGAATTTAATTAACACCTTCTACAACAGTAAAAATAATGTCCACTAATTAAAATCAGAAAGGTTTTGCATGTTCACGATGGAGGAATATTTTGGCGTACTGTATACACATCACCGACATACCGCGCCCTGTCTCCCTACTCCCAAAAATGTAGAATAATTGAAACATTAGCCGACTCAACATTGGGTCTCATAAAAAGGACATGGAAACTCTGATGAGAGGACCTAGATATCCTGCTTAGATATTTAAACGGGGAGCTCCCTGTCTACCCTTCTCCATCCATTCCATTCGGGCGAACATCCCTGTCGGACCCTACACATTCATCGTTGTCCTTCTGCCCCGACCCCGAATATTTTCACTTGTTTTTGTTTTATAGAACAGATGTCGTAACTCAAGCTTAATGCGAAATAAAAAAATAAAGAAGAAGAAAAAAGAAAAGTAGAATTGCTCTCATCTCTGTACAGGTTGCGCCTGCGGCCCTAGGGGTATAAGGGCCAGGGAGGGTATACAAGGGATAGGAAATTCAGTTCGGTTTCAGAAATATTCTGGCAAGATAAGGTAATAAAAATGTTATGATTGGAACGGTTGCATTAATCCAGACAGAAGACTTGTCTCGAAAACTTTATCACTCAACACTTCAACGGTTTGTAAAAATTCCTTTGATTGTTGCGTAAATAGAGTTAGTTACGCTTGGTGTTGGTGAAAAGGTACGGGATATTGTCGTAAACCACAACCCCTCCGTAGTAACCTTATTTGTGGCGGTAAAATAAATTTATTACAGTAAAGCTACACCGATTGGAAAAAAATATTACGTTATCTCGGCTACAAAATAGTTTTCGGTAAATTGCTTAACGTTCTATAAATTTTTTGTGGTTCTGCTCCAGTTTTAAACATTTTTTATGATCATTCATTTAAGTTTATTTTTTGGTTTTCTAGGGTCGGATATAAGAATACCATAAACCAGAGAGAACTATCAGTATTTTATGCTTTCTTCAAGTATTTCTAAAAAAGAAGTTTGGATACTGAAAATGTCGAAATTTTTTCTAAACTTCAACTCCAACTTTGCCTTTAACTTCGACTTTAATGTAACTCTAATTTTCTAAGCTATTTAATCTGACAATGTCATCTTTCCTCACCAATTCATTTGGTTATACGTTCTATCTCACATCCTCATCAATATAACGAAGGATATCACCGAATTGGTTTGACCAACGGATGTTCGAATATGTGTTATGAATACCAAAACCAGTTTGTGGGAGACTGTTGCATATTAAAACGAAACAATTCACCTAATTCAGGCAGATGGGTAAAGTTTCCAAATATTTTGGATGCCATGAGACTTATACGAAAATGATTACAACCACAATTTGTGAACGTTCAGGAAACAGTACAAGTTCTTGGAAAGTGGTAACAAATTATTCCTATATGATGTTGAGTTATTTGGCATGGACTTGAACAGAACTCAGTACGGGAAGTTTCTCTACACAAAACTTGTGAAAAAACCTCAATGTCTATCGATAAAGTGATCACAAAATCAAAATGTATTAGCGCAATCAATGGAGCATAGTCCACTGTCCAGTCTCATGATCATCGTCATCTGAGCGATTTGTCCATTTTCTCGATGGAATGAACACACCCTGCCCTCCCTCCAGCCCCCTTACACAAAGTTTTTGAACAGGGAAATAATTTTATAGCTGGAACATATTGCACGTCCTGAAAATGCCTTCCTTGACACACGAACTAGACAGTACCGTTCAACGAAAACTTCGTCGAACCTAGAAAACTTGCCACATCTAAGAACGATATGCAAGCCTTTCTCCATCCTGATTTATGTTTGTGTATCTTTCGGCATCTTATACTTGTGCCATCCTGGCGATGTTCCTTGTCCGTTTGGCGAAAGGCATTTCGACAAGAACTTGTCCGTAACCGCCAGAGGTTGTATTTTGCAAAAGTGTTTTGGATGGAGGAGGATGACGAAACGGAATGAGGGACACGCCACATATATTCAAGTTGAGAAAATTTCTTTTTACCCTCAATTTTTTTTATTCTCATTCTCTCGCCTGGTTTTTTTTATGTGTATGAAAATCATGATAAAGGCAAGGATCAAACTGAGAACAAAGAGTACTTGGGATATCTTTAAGTATTCCATCCTGTGGAAAGATATTGAAAAGTCAAGTTTCCCTACTAACCTTTCCCAAGTTTTCTATCACCACCCCGTAAAAATACGGTGGAACCCTTAGAAAAGAATAGGAAGAGTTTTTATTCTTACCCCAGAAAACGGAGGCGATGAAATATTGCAATATTGTTTTTAAGAAAGTTGTAATATTTTCAACAACCGCATTATTCAATCATGGCTATCCCTCGACTTTGGTGGATGATAAACCCTATAAACAATATTTGAAAGGAAATAGTGAATGATGTATGATATTTTTTGCTTTTATTTTAGACTGTATATTTGTTTGAACGTTTTCCAAATTTTTAGTACATTTTTACTGCTCTATTTTCAGCCTTAAATTCCATCTGAAAATTATGTTTATTTTATTTGTTCTAGAAGAAAATAAATTCCATGGATTTTCAAAAACAGAGGATTAGAGTATTTGAGTGCCTTCTGTACTTACCGCAGACAATTCTGTAATATTAGCCGATTGTCCTTTTTGCAATACCCTGACGTCTTATGTAGCCACTAAGGTCCTTTGAACCAGTTTCTCTTGTTTATATTTTCTTCTGTTCAGATTTGACAAAGCACCTGTGAGCAATAAAAATGTTATTTTCTTTTTATTGGGGTCTTCAACAATTTTTCCTCTTATCTGTCAGTTTAACTTCTCTGCCAAATGAAAAATAAATTGTGGGAAAATTGTATAAACTCTTTTAACGTCTGTTAAGTCCTGTAAACCTTCCTCTATTGCGATTGTAGACGGAGCTGTCTTGTATGGATTACTTCAGTTGCAGTTTCTTTTGTTTGTTGATTTTTTGTGTCTCACACAAGTGAAAGAAAATAAGACAAAAATTAATTTATTATCTTCTGGCCAATCGTTTAATATTTTCAGAAAAATGTCAGTCTGCTTTTGATATTCGAAATTTATTGGAACTGACAAAACAAAGGATTGGGTTATCAATAGTTTTCACATGAAGACAACAAAGGTAAATGGATGTAGTTTCAGGACCACCTTCACCAAAAATCGGCTCACAATTTTTATATATTTTTTAGAGCATCCTAGCATGTGCATTGGCACTTGTTTTCACGAATTGAGTTGAATTGAGCTGATACGGCTTTTTGGCATACTAGAAACAAAGCTACAGGATCCGGGATAATCTCGGGCGGCATTAAATCAAAGACGAGCTTAATAAAAGCAGTTTTATTTGTTTTTCTCAACAACAGCGTCGTCGCTGAAAAGGCTTAAATACATTTCCCCCCTCTTGTCCGCGCCTAGTTGTGTTGACTTGCACAAGTTCAGGACTCTGCTGAGTAAACATCAAAGTGAAATATGAGACAATTTTACAGTGAATATGTAAACTTGTCATCTGGCTAAATCTGGAATTCTGAAATTCAATAAGCTCTAGTGTCGCACCCAGATTGACGTTTCAATCGTCTTTAATATTGCTCAGAATTTTCAGGGATAAAATTTTTGTGCTTTTCCTTCCAGCCGGAGTAAATCCCTTGGTAAACACATCACAGATATTCGGATCAGTGCGCCTCCCCCGTTTTTATATTAAAAAAAGAAATAAAGAAAAAAGAAAACAAAAATTGTTCGTTGAACTACGGAAGAGATTGGTGAGCAGAGGTGCGGCAGCCACATCCTGGAGGACAACAACAGAGAGGAAAGTGGCACGATGGCTGATTTTAGATGACATCAGTGGACGTTCCCTAGAGGATCGTTCAGTTGAATGCTCTGCTAATGGTGCCCAATTTAAGAGCGGGCTTAATTGTCTTCACTGTAATAAATTACTTTTTAATTTAACGGTTAACATCACGGGACATAAGAACACAATATTGTGCTATTGTTGCTCGCCTCGGAATTGTTCAAAATTTTGAATGGCGAGGGCTCAACAAATATCATTACTTACGTACTTACCAAAGCGTACGCATCCTTCTTTCGTTCTTCCTCATCTCGTCCAATATTGTTTGCCCGAGAGTCCTTCTATTCCAACACACAAACCTCCTCCCGCCTGTCTATCTGGCACCTCTGCCACCCTCCCCAATCGTCCCCACTCCGCATTGCTTTTGTCATGGAATTCTAATCCCTCGTTCATTCACTCCTTTCAATCGTTCGTGGTACCCTCATTTGTCTTCATTAAATTTATGAATTTCTTTTAAAATTTGCACTCGGCGACTCTTTATAACAACACAGAATAAGGTGCCGTCGTTTTGTGCCCAGGAGCAGAATCCTATGGGAAAGTTGTACAAAACAAAAGGAACAAAAGGTGGTGGAAAAATTGTTGTCAAAATCAAAAGGCAAAAATTGTGGTAAGAGGACGATGAAGGGATCTAAAAGCAATTTGTGACATTTTTTTTTGGTGATATTTTTAAGTGTCATAGGGTCTAACCGTTGTCGCAAATATCTCATTATTTAATTACAATGTGAAAAAACTTCAATTTAATGTCAGAATTTTGATTTATTTACGTAAATTGCTATATTATTCCATATATTAAATATGAGTGTTTGGTTTTGAACTTCAAAATTTTAGTTGTGCTTAAAAATTACCCATCCATCATATTTGAAATTCTTTTGGGGAAAATTTTACAATTAATTTTATTTTTCTTCATTATTATTATTTTCCTTTACAGAATTTTTAATTCAAAATTCGATTGTGATCAAATTATATTGTTTGATTTTTAATTCTTTACGATCGATTTATAGTCTCCATCGTTAAAGTATTCGAAAAACTTTTTTATTAATGTTTGAGCAAAGCTGGCGACTGCTGCAAGCTGAATTTTAATAAGCACTTCTTATACTGTCTTAATCAGAAGCGATTGTAAAAAGTTACTTAAGCTAAAATATTATGCAAATGGAATGCCATACTTGTTCGTATGATTCGGAAAGTGATTACTGAGAACCAATTTCAAAAATGAAAATTAATATGTCAAGATGTTTGCAATATTTTTGAAATTTAAATTTAATTTGTGTAGTACTAGATTTCATCCAAATCAAATGAGCGTCGAAAAACAGCAAATTATCTGCTTGTTATTTAATTTTCTATTAACTATAATGTGCTTTCAGCTTTTATTAATTTTCGTTATTTTTTTGATACGTGATCCATCTGCAGACTTTTGTCTTTGTTCAGGATCAGTTTTCAATATCTATAATGAGTTTAATGTGTTGTGCAAAGTCGATCATTATAAACCTTAAAGAAAACACCAAATTCACAATTCACGTTCAGTAAATATCTAAGTAAATCACACAACTCTTTGGCAACATTGTGAAGTGCATTATTAATAATAATAACTTTATATCTTCTAATGACAATAAAGTGATTTTTTTTTACCCAGCTTGAACACCTGATTGGGTGTTTGAATATGAGTACAAAGTGAACGGACCCCCGTTTCCCTGGCTATTGGTTGAGGTAGAAGATGAATATCCGAAAAGTCCTGGATTCTGAAATTCTGGAGGTCTTTGGTGCTGTAATACTGGAGGTCTTTGGTTCTGTAATACTGGTGGTCCTTGCATGGGATATCCCCCTACCGGATATCCTTGTTGACAAGGATTAACTCCTGTGTATGAATTTATAGTGCAGGTGTAGCAACATCCTTGTTGAAGATCATAATTGTATGAAGGTAGCTCAGGAGTTGCAGTATGGAATATCATTCCAAATATAGTATCGAAGAAACCGTTAAAAGTTCGTCCCTCAGGGTTGTCAAATGATATAATTTTATCGTACTGATTCTGGTTTAAAACTTTTGACGTTTGATCTGTGACAAATAATATTTAATTTTTAAAAATTTGTCATGAATTTTTTCTGGACAGGTGCATCATTGTTGGCGGATGTTTAAGGTCATTGTGCGAGAGAACAAACAACAAATGTAAGAATGTTTTATTCAACGGACACATTCTTATATTAAAGTGCAACTAAACAATAAAAAACTGACAAAACTCAACAATATTGGCTTGATGCAAGATCACAATTCACAGCGAGCAACAATATTTAACTTTTCGCTGTTGATTGGGTATTCTAAATGTGCATTACAATCCTCTTCAAACAAAACAACTATGTTATATAGTAGTACCTTTAAGTTCAACTGTTTCTACAGCATCATTTTCTGACTGAGCGGAATTTTTAAGTAATGATGATGGTAATAGTTTTGTGTCCTTAACCTTGTTTTCCTCACTAGCACTCACAGAACGCCTTCTTCTTCTTCCGTAATATGGACGTCCAGCGCTTGTTCCAAGTCCGGTACTATACGCACCTGAATTTTCTCCAATGCCTTCGGCTCGGGATCTCGAACGGGCACCAGTCAACCCTAATAGACCAATATTACGGCCATAACTTTGACTATCACTTTGGCTAACAGTTTGCGCTCCGTGTGCACCCGCAGAAGTTTCTGCCCGAACTCCCATGTTTCGGTACAAATCAAATCCTAACGGACCGACACCAACACCGACTCCTCCGTTAGCAGTACGCTGGAAACCCACTCCTCTCCTATCCGACGATAAACTAGTGCCAACTCCTAAGGGTCCTACGCCGAGACCATGTGAAAGACCTTGCGAGTATCCTCCATTCGATGCAGCACGTGCATTCGTTAAAGTGGATGATATCCCCAAGTTTCCAATATTAACTCCTCGAGATACCGAATCACTTTCAGCAAAACTTCGCGATCCACCAGCGCCACCGTAGCGTCCAAGAAATTGAGCTGAAAAGAAATACGATTTGGTTTTTTTTCGTTTCTTGTATCCGTTTTAAAAAGGACATTTTATAGTCTGTAAGTAAGCAAAGATAAAAACAAGTTTTCAAGAAGCCGTTAAAAGTATCTTGGGTAAAGGCGAGTAAGTAGAAATTTTTATATTGTAGATTCGTGACGTTTTGAGCGAAGTCCTGGAACGATGGATGTGGATCGTCCATTCAGAGTTGAAGTGAATTGTGATGTTTTCAGTTCTTTGTCCAAAATCATTGCCAAAGCTCAGCATTGAACCAATGTAAGTTACTTATTAAAATGCGTGTGTTGTTTCAATCGAAAATTGAATTGCTCCGGGCAATTGTTGTAGCCACTTAGAAACTACTGCCAAATATTCAACAGCTATTTTGATTGCTTTGTATGGCTGCCCCGTCTTAATTGAACTACAAAAATAGGAGCAACGTCAGATTTTTATATTGCGTCGAGGCAGGTGTTTACCTGGGATTTTTGTTATGACCAAAACAGGTTGTTTGCAAAGCAAATATCCCCAAGTTACCAACGTTAGAAAATAGAAACAAAATTCAATAGCCACATCGTCGACCTCATAATCTCGACATTTTCTTTCATAAATTCTTCGTGCACATTATTCCTCAGTTTCATCGATCGAACGCTAACTGAGGAACGGGGGGGGGGGGGGGGGGGGTAGGCGAGAGAAAGACGAAATTTTCGTTGAACGTGTTTGTTACCTGGTCACATATTCGGAGATGTTTTCAAAAGGTCATCAGCATTTGAATTTCAAGGCTCGGACTGTGCTTTAGTCAGGTACAAAAGAAATTGAACAAGAATTGGAAATTGGACTGGGAAGCTGAGTGGGGTGGGGCGGGCAAAGGAGGGCGGCACAGCCATTGCGCCATCACAAATAAATGAAACGTGGAATTTTAAAAGGTAGCCCATCTCCCGATGAAATGTATGCCTTTTGCATAGATAAGAGGGAGAACATGTCTTCTGATGAAATCGTACAATCGCAGAATGAATAATTATTACCCAGAGTTTTCAACTCGAACGCAATCATGTATGGATGATTTTTTCACTTTTCTAATATTTAAAAATCAATTAAATTGGTTATATCGAAAATTAATTACATCACACATTAAACTGACAGTTCGAAATTAAAATTATTAGCGGTGAAAAGTTTGAAATCAGTTTAAATTCATACAAAACGGAAATAAAGAAAGCACCGGCTATTTTGAATGACGTTATTGAACGTCACTAACGAGATTTGAAACCAGAACTGACATTAATTTACGTGAAGGGTCATAAATTATAAGTTTTAACAACGATTTGTTTCTCGTGGACAATAAATGCCACAAAATTTCATCGATTTAACAATCTTGATAAGAGTTTAATTAGTGGAAATTTATAAATCAACAATTATGTTCTTGTCACTTGTTCAGTTGGTGGATTTGAAGGGAATTGAAAATACCGAATGCACAATGTTTGCAGGATGTCACTAGTCAACTTACCTTGAATATGACATTGCATAGTCACGAGGACGAATAATGCGCAACCGACACCACCCACAACACCGCAACCCATGTTGAATAAGGACCTGAAGCGACTGGTAATTAAATTCTACAAGCAGCGAATGAATTGTGTTTAACTGTCGCGAGTGATGTGCACTTTTAAGCCACAGAGAATTTTCGATTTGCCTCGAAGGCGCCTTCAGCCAATACAGCTTCGATCGCAGTGATTTCACCTTTCACGCTACCCCGCGAACTCGTGTCTAATGATGACGGGCCCGTGCAGAGCGGCAGAGATAATCGTACAACATATACTCGAATTCCGGCTTTTTGATCTTGAATTTCCTGCAAAACTAGAAAACAATTATGCCATATCGAATGCTGTTTAAATTTGATTGGCCGGTGATAAGCATTCAAGGGCACTTACTCACGTGTGATATCAGCGGGGAATTTTCGTTGATCATTATTTGATGGTTTCGCGTAGTTGAACCACAAATTTCAGGGTTATGGACGGATTCAAGGTTGTCACGTTTCACCTGATGCTGTAATTTGTGTTTCCGATTGTAATTCCTTTCCACACGACTAATAAAATTTAATATTCCTCCGTCGATGGAATACAAAAATTTTTAATGATAAAATTTCGGAAACATTTTGTAATATCTATAAATTTATTAATTATTTTATCATTAATTTTGATATTATTTATTTGTAATTTTGTATTTTTCTAAATGTACCTATAATTTTGTAGAATATTTAAAGTATCTGTATATTTTCAGTTGAAAATCGATTTTTACAACAGCACTTTGTTGAGAAAGGGAAATCTTCAATTCCGGGAAAAATATTTGTTTGGACACATCCTGGAATTAATTGGTATATTCTGGATTTAAAGATACTTAACTTTTTTTCTACAGAAAATTGACAACAAGGGAAAATAGTGAAATTCTGTTCAATTGGTCACCGGTATTGGTTATTTCCCTGTGAACTGTGAAATCGACATCATAATCGAATTCATCATCTATTATACAATAAACCAAAAAAAACTAGTGGCAATTTCAAAGTCCTATTTATAATTACTGGAATACAACAGTAAATCCCGCGATGAGGAGCTTATCCTGTTTAACAACCAACGCAGAACGCTATCATTGGCAATCGCAACCCGTAAACGATTATTCCATGTAATAGTGTCTGTGCCTTTGAGAAATTTCCTTGTACATTGTAAGGATCTGATTTTGAAAATCCCTTCTTGGAACTCCTTTTCTGTGGGGCTCGTCTTTCCTGGTAATTGAATTCTTTGTAATCGTTGAATTGCTCTGGCATTTAAGAGCATTTTCCTTCCTCTTACGTACCGAATATCCTTAAAGAAACCTGCCGCAATGGCATCCTTATGTTAATTTCAGGACGATATTGGGTACAATTAAGAGCCGGAGATGCGACTCGTATTCAGGACTCATGTCCATTTATTATAATCATATAGGCCCATAAAGAATCTGCCCTCAGGTGTTTCTTCAATATATTTTATAATTTTTCTTTTTCGCAAAACACTGATCAGAATTGGATATTTTTAAAAATTTTCCTTTTTTCTTTCTCGGAGAGAATTTTTCTTTCAATATTTTTTTGTTTGTGGTTTTTATGTATTATAATTGGACAAAATGTCTTTAAATGTCAAGAGCTTATCAGCTCTTTGTGTACATTTTTGTGTACATTTTTCTTATTTATTAAATCATTATTTTTACTGACATTTTTAACATATTAGAGTAAGAATTTTTTTCCCAATTCTAATGGCTTCATAAAAAAAACTCCTGCGTATTAGTGTGATAATCTCATACCGTGCTCCCCATTGAAACTTTTATCATTTGCGGTTGAGCCAAACTGGCATAAATTTTGCATAGAAAATCTCTTCACTCAAACTTTTGATATCAGTGCAGAAGGTATTGAAGGGCTGCGTTTCCACCATATATAAACAATCCCAATTGCTCTCTTGTTCCCCCTTCGCATCTTTTTGCTGGTCCCCGAAACCAATATGGATGTGTTTGATTTACATTTATGTCCTTCATGCCATGAGCCATCGATACGGAAACTTCTTCCATTGTGTTTAGAAAGAAGTCAGGTAGGGTTGGGTGGGGTGGTAAAGTTTTTCAAATTCATAAAAAATGGAAAAAAAATGAAGGAAGTGGTTAAATCCTGCACAAGGTGCACAAGCCCTTAGATACACGGGGATGACCGGCTTTTATTTAATCGATTTTCCCTTTCATTTAGAGGCTGCAAGGAAGTTTCTTAAGAAACTTTTAAGTTCCTTCAGGTGTTTTCCGTTGTGTTGCCACCAACAACACCACCACCCGCACGCCAAGGACCAATCTTTAATTAGTGAAGGGTGAATTTTTTTTGTGTTTCTTTCATGTCGATTGTAAGTAAATAATGTACATAAATGTGTGTATGGATGTTTACAAGTAACAGATCAACCGCAGAAGTTCTGCAGGCGTTGAGGGTTGAGGAAGTTGCGTAACATGGAAGCTCCTTAGATTATGTGAAGTCCTACAGGCATGCTTTGTGTATTCTCCATTCACGAATGGGAAATCTTTTTTTTTCCACATGAAAGAATATATAGCAGATATTCCTGAATGGTTTACCCGCAAAAATACAGTCAATTATGTGTAAAATTTATTACTGATTTAAATCATTTAAAGTTAAGACCAGCTTAAAGTAATTTTCATAATGTGGAAGTTCCATAACATTATTCCACAGAAATTTTTTCGTGTATATTTTCCGCTGACAACAGTGAATAGTATTATTAGCGGTATTTTGGATCAAGTAGTTCACATCTGTTCACTCAATGTTCGGTAACCACAAGGACGAAATTTATCCGATTGAAATTGTATCTGAAACTCTGTTCTACGGAATATAATTCGTCTTGGAAAATTTAACCAATTAGTTTAAAAAGTTTTACAAAAGTTTCCAGAAGTGGATTGTTTCGTTGCACGAGTATGATTGTAGATTGCAGTAAGTATTTCGTCTATCATTAAATCCATCCGGTGTAGAAGGGGATTTTGACTACTGAAAATGCCTGAAGCGCGACCAAATGCTTCCGCTTCGGGCTCTTTATTCCCCTTTGTCGTTATCAAAGAGAAAAACGAAAAAAAAAAAATCAAAAACAAAAACAAATTCGAAAACAGAAGCCGAAAAATCACCTTAAATTTTCTACGCAACACCAAACGAATTTATGTCGAGTCGGAAAATAAATAATAAAGGCCTGATAACCTTGGAGGGCGTCCACCCCCTAAATCAGGAGTTAGGAGACAAAGGCCGCCTTTGTGCAGGCGAGAGCAAAATCAAAGTTTGCATAAAGCACTAATTAACAAAGAGTGCTCATTTAGATGTGAAATTTTGAAAGTTTTTCATTAGCGTCGCCCATAATTACTGCTCAACGAAACATTTTCCAGAAAAGGGTTGGCTGGAGATGCCTGAACATTAGGAGAGATATAGACCATAACCAAGGCCCCTTAATTGGATTGATACGTGCCGCCCTGTACATCCTTGCTGGTTGGATAGCGCTATCGTTGGCTTGATTTCAATAAGATAGCGATGTTAGTGGGGGAGTTTGTGATGCTGGCTTGTCCTTTATCTCGTTTCTGATTCATTGGATCAGTTCACCTTAATTGGGAGTTCAATTAGGTCTGATATTGGATGCTTGGCTCCACTAGATATTGTGCTTTGCCGGTTTGTGGCATCTACTCGCATTCTCTTTGTATGCGTGGGTGTGGGTGTGTGTGCCTTTCAAGAATGCCTATGTTGCGAAATACGCTTTTTAGACGCTAATTTTAATTATAGTATTCACAAATGGCCTTCTCTACAAATTATTTTCCACGATGCTTTGTTGATGGAATAGTTTAGTCTAATACGGGACTCAATCTGCTCCTCCAAAGGATAATTGGATTAGTGTTCCTGTTGGAAAATTAGCACACAATTTATATTATAACAAAAAACTGGGGAAAAGGAAAATAATTTTCCAAAGTGATTAACAGTTTTCTTTTTTCTTTGTCTTTTATTTTTTTTTATTTTTTTCAAAATGCTCTCTTTAAAACACAAAAGAACCGTCCCCACCTCACAGGGAGGGTTGAACAGGACTAGCACGTATATTGCCGGAATGCCGTAAAGCAAAACATCGTCTTCCAGTAGAGGGACAACAATAAAAATCGATTGACAAAACGATCTAATAAAATGACCATTTTAGGAAATACAAATTGAACTCAGTGATCCGTGATGGACAATTTAGATAGCAAGAGGGCGCACTAGATAAAAATCTCTGATAAAAATTATTGAACTTTCTAAGACTTCCCCATCCGCAGCCACGTCTACGTAGCGGCCAGAAATTTTTAGCTGGTGGAAAATGGGGAGCTTAGGTAAATTGTTCATGTTATATACATATCATTACAAATAAATTTTCGTAAAACGGTTACGAAAAATGACGCCTTTATAATGTGAATGGTTTATGTCACGTTATCGATGGTGTCATTGAGCACGTATATCTTTCGAAATGGGTTGAGAGGTGTGGGACGCGTGCAGATCCTTCAAAGGAGGACGATCGACTGGAAAATTACGACCTTTTTGCTAGGCAATCAACATTAATCGACTTTTAAGTTGTAATAACAGGACAACAGGAGTACTTTGATGGCATTTTGTAATTTGTGGATGGAAAATTTATCGCTAGTTTCAAATCGACGTGGAAAATAACAGCGAAAACGTTTGCACATAATTCACATGTTTCGTATAATTTTTTATAAGTAATATTGTAATAATTAAAAATCAAATATTTATAAATGACGTAAGATGTAACATTCTTTATTCTGTTGTACAAGCTCAGTCAAATAAAGATGTTTTTGTTTAAACGCTTTCATTAATTCTTTGTCACAGTAAATCGTTCAATCACATCCGCACTGAAATAACAATCTCGGATAGCATATGTGGTTCCGCTGAGTTGGTACACCTACATACGTTAAAATGTCACCCACTATAAAGTCAAATCAGGAAAAGGGAAAGATTGATGGTTGTCCCTTATTGTTCCGACACATACACATTCACACAACACTTCAACCGTTAAGACGTGGTTTCCAGAATCACTGTCGTGAATGCTATTTATCAAAATATGCCTGATTTAAAGTATATAACAATGTATTCCTAGGCCAGGACGGATTATCTAAACCGTATTTCGACAACGCAAGTAATTCAGTATGGAGACACAAAGGAAGCCTGTTAATTAACATGAGCCTTTCAGGACGATGGAAATCGATTTGCCCTGAATGCAAATTACATGTTAATCCGCTGAAGACATCAAGTGGTGACAAGTGTTAATTAATTGATGCGATAAGTAACTGTACAATTTTCGTAGTATCAAACGATGTGCCAAAATTCATTACAAAATGAATTTTAATTGGTACGCATTGGAAGCTGGTTAGGTTGACAAGATTGGTAACAGGATATTAATAGAAGAAATGTTGTATAAACAACAATACACCGCAAGGTAAATGAAATCTTCAAATTGAAGAAACGTTTTGCAAGGATGTTGAACTGTCACCCCCCTAATCAAGAAAATCATCTTAACTAATTACACAAATCCCAATTAGTCAAACCTATCTTATTAGCTTTTCTCTGAGGAAAAATATTCCTTTGGTGACCCCCGCCGTCCACAGTGCAAGGACTCTTTGAGCTTTTGTTGATAAACTCCAGGCTCGACCCACACAATTTACACAGAACACAGCAGGACATAATTCATGAGGCCTCTCCAGGCTCACTGCCCACAACCACTCGGGTGACTGCCGGGATCCTTCGTTTTTTTTTAACCATTTCCCGCTAAGGAAATTATCATATAATAAAGCAGGAAGTCCACTGTTAATATGCACTCGTACGGGCATGCAGTGATATATGCTGGTGCAGTGGAAGGAACCGTGTGCAGTCGGAGTTTGTCAGGAGGTGCACGCAAATAGCAAATTAGGAAAATCCATTTGTCAGGCCGAGTGCCGCTTTTTTTTGTGTTCTATTTTTTTTTGTTCTCCTTTTCTCTCTCTATGTCCGTTTTTATGTACCCAACTCAGATTTTCGGCCCATTCTACGATATCGGATGACAATAAATCCTGGGACAAGGATATATGTAAGTGCGATCGGTCCGGCAAGAGGAAGTTTTGTAGCTAACCGAACAGACCTAAATAGGACACGAAAATTCGTTTCCGGCTCCTAGTCATTGGCGCCCGGCAAATTTTTATCTTACATCTTTGAAAATTCGAGTCGTGTGCTTTCAACTCAATTTGATTTAATTGGAAAACAATCTCTGAGTTGCTTAATCGAGATTGGTTAATTATTTATTGGTTGTTTATATCTCGTTTTTTTTTCGGAAATCCTTGGTAGCTGTATTTTTCCACCAAATTAAATTGTTCCTTTCGAAATTATCGGAACAATTGCAATGAAAGCGAATATTGGATGAGGTGAGTGTGAACAATTTATTTAATCCCTGAGAACATAAACGGATTTAAACAATTAATAATTTCATGTCAATACACTTAAACTCTTTACATGTAACTCATGGAAAATAATTAACCCAAAATAATTAAAAGAAAAACTTCAAAGAAGATTTTTGAGTAATTTTCAGTTCACCTTTGAAATATATTTTAATAAATTTATGAAATATTTCTCGTGAGAGTATTTGAGGAAACTATTAGTAGTCATCTTGACATGATTGGAAAAGTTTGAAACTTTGAAAATTTATTGATCAAAAACTTTCTTTTTTTTGGAATTTTGGTTTTAATTAACTTAAAAAAGTAAAACAAGTGCTGTTTCAAAACAAATATGCCTGCAATGAAAAGTGAAAATAATTTCAAACAGAAGGCAGTGAAGTACTGTTTGGGGAAGTAAAGAAGTGGTCTCGAAAAGGATAATGCTGTATTTACTTTTTCACTGAAGTTCTGTTGAAGATGTGTAAAGAATATTGCAGTAAATTTTCAGTCAAGCCTATTGAAATTGGTCGGTATAAAAATGAGGGAGTTTGGTGATCTAAACTAACACCTAATTTGAAGTTTATTTATTGGAAATTGCGGAATTCCGTAAATAAACTCCTTCAAAGGATAACCACAATGATCTATATCTGTTTTTACGCAGTATCCCATTTAACCAACCACTCAAGTGTCCGCACTCAAGGCGGATGGATAACATCGTGAACATTGGACCCGAGAGCTTACAGGATAATCTTAAAAGAGCAAACAGTCATTCACTTAGTCCTAAATTCATTGCCTTTGGAGTGACAATTTGACGACAAAGTAAATTCTAAGTGTGCTGGCGGTCATACCTAACATGGCCGAGAAATGGCCATTTTATCGCAGAAAGCCATTCTCATGTATAGTACTCCGTTTTCAGCAAACGTCCTCATGGGTTTTGTCTAGCTAACCACAAAACTCCTCCATTGGGCTGTTTAAAGTGAAAATAATGCACGACCCTCGGAAGCTGGACGAGGAGGCTCAGATATACTGGAATGGCTAGCCAAACACCGATACCCGTCCGAGAGAGATATTATCCTCGAGGATAGTTGGAAGCCTTTAACATTACTCAGCACAAGGATTTTCTTCTTTGTTGCTTCTGTTGTCTACGTAATGCAGACAACTGCCTCTTTGTCTCCATCATACACGAATGACGTTAAATTATCACAGAAGCAGAACTTTGCATTAGTTTAGCAAATATACCAGGATATGCGGATAATCCTCGGGGGTTATACTCTCCTTAGACCACAGGAATTTTGTCCTAATGTATGCGGTAGATTGATGTACTCTGAAGTGACTTAAAATTTCGCTTTTACCTTCGCTGGGTAAATCTCTTCACATTTTCCAGGAGTAAATTTACTGTCAGCAATAAGTTGCAAGCACTTCGTCAGCCTTCACCTGATAAATTTTACAATCTTCCATTTCACCTTCCATCTCATCCTTATCATAATCACCACTGACAATCTGTCTAGGATTTTCTCCTATATACTTTCATCATGGTTAAAAAGTAACCATTGTTCAAGCTTAGATTTTCTAAATTAACATCGCGAAATTTTCTTAATAGTCTTGCCACGTCGATGGGAGCCGGGAAATGCTTCTTGCGCTAAGTCGTCTACTTTATTGCTCGTGCAGTTCCCACCCTTTGCAGCAAAGCCAACACTGATTGGATCATTCGAAATGGGAAACAGTATCAAAGCAAAAACCGACATCCTTCGGTGCTTCCGTAATTTTCTGTGGAGTGACTGGGTTCTGTTCCAGCAGCACTTTGTGCAGTGCAAAATTCAGAGCAACCATATTTTCGCTGTTAAATTAGAATTGCATCTGGCGAATTTACATAAGAAGCTATTTTATGTACAAGAGCTCTGGGTGTTGTCAACGAAACTCAGTCAAAGCCATGAAATATAATTAAAATTTGATTTTTTAGTTTACATTATTTGATTTATGCTCAAATTTTATATTGAAAACTTAATATTAAGGACAATTGAACATTGTGTCAGATAATCCAGAGGAAATTTTCCGAAACATTTTTTGCTGTGACTTGTAAAATGGAATACCTACAAATGACTTAAAAATGTTGATATATTTTTATTTAAACTCATCCCAATTTACTAATGATTTTTTTTTCTCTCTGATATTTTTAACCACAATGTTGGAAATGCCAGAGTTTAAATTTAGAGTAAATTTAGATATACAGAAAATACGAATTAATAATTTACGTTTGTATTCGTTATTCTGTAAAATTTTAGCTGCTCAGATAAAATGATTTGTGAATAGAAAAAGCAACAAGGGCACTTAAACAATTTCTTAGTCAGAAATAAGAAAAATAAAAATCAACTTAACTCATTCAAAAATTATTTATATGTTCCCTTAACAGACGTCATTGTGAAGAAATGATCAATTTGCCATGGTTCCACGAAGGATTATATTCTCAAGTCTGCATGTCTTCTTGGAATCTACCAAAATACTTATTGTGAACGTAAAAAAGGTAGAAAGGTTGCCATTAAAAAAAAAATTAAATATGCAGTAAACATTGATTTTTTCTACATATTCAATGTTCAAAGGCAGGTCTTAAAATTGGCTAAAGTGAAGGATTGAATTGATAAAATTCTTATTAATAGCAATACATATTAAAATGTTTATTTTGAAATACACCCACCCACCTGCAAAAAATACACACACATCCACACACAATACCCCTTAGGCACACAGTTAAAATTCGTGTTGTTATAAAAAAAAAACATAAGATAAATCTGTTTCATAATTTCAAGAAAATAAAAAATTTTATTATCGCAATTTTTGCGGTTAAGATTTATTTTGAAAATAGCAACAATATTTTCGACTAGGCGCCTATAAAATAATTTCCATTTCCTACTTGGCAGAAAATTACTGAATGTAAAAGCTGACGAAGGATCTCGTCAATATAATAATATGCACATTTACTGGCTATAATAACAGTTAAGTTCATAAAGAAATAGCAGGAGGTTCCTAATTAAGCTCTAGGGTCACAAGATAGCAGCTGGACTTCCGGCCCTTTTCGTCCCTTTCGGTCAGCGTAAAACAATTTCACATTTTATGGGTGTGAATGAAATCGTTGAGGGGTGGTAACTACGACCACTATAAAGAAATAAGCTGAGAAAGTGGGTACCACTTAAGTTCTTTCAACAAATTAACACTAAAACAACAGTTTTGAGGAAGCAATTCAACGGCGATTTATATATATATATATTTTCGTTTTTCCTTTTTTTCACGTTCGGTGGCATGTGACGGGGCAGTAATGACTTCCCAATAAGGATAGCTCCTCGCGGAGGGCTAAAACGACAATTCCGATTCGCTTTTACTTGACAAACGACAGCAAAATTTTCCAACTTGTTACGCGGGCAACTCATTAGCATTTGATTTATGGTGGGGCAATTGAAACCAGTGAAACGTGGAATTGATTCCCAGTCGCCAACGTTTCGGTCATTCGTTATCTAGATCTTCCGGCATGCTATACACTCAAGTCCAAAAGTTCCTTTTGCCATGCATCGGGGTCTTGTAGGTTATGGCACGCAAACGTTTTGTGGAGCAACGTGATTCAGTTAGGGCCGATGATTGTTCCAGGACCTGGTGCCTTCCATTCAGTTGGAAATCGATACTCCTTAGCCCGGATGTCCTTCGTTCATAACAAAAATTCGACAGGAAATAACAAACCATTTTCAATGGGGAGCTGGCTTTTAATGCTGACTATCTTCGCTATCGGTGGCCCACGACTATTTTTAGTCGTTTGTTGGTGTGTGTGAAGGGGGGGGGGGGGGGCACCCGTCTGTGGTACGTGGTCGATTGGCATATTCTAGTGCTAATGATGGCTTCCGGCACATTAAGAGCTCGCTTATTTCTTAATCTTTCCGATGGGAGGTGGGCAAGTTTGGTGGAAATTTGAGGACCATGCATCAGGGATGAGGGGAGCGGCTGAGATAACCACCCCAATGAGGGTGTTCTATCTGTTGGGTGAAAGTCGACGCACAGCGGTGCTTCTCGTAAATTTGTTCGTCGACAGAAGCCACACAGGCATTGTAAAAGTACATTACTCAGTGATGTGATTTTCGCAGCTGTCAGAGGTAAAATTATTACCACGCAGGAAATTTCGTTTTCCATGACAGACAGGCTCCTGCTACTTACGAATAGGAATCTAGGGAGGGGAATATACGACTGTAAATATACTTTGTAGGCCTCATCTATATGAACTATGGAATATAATCGGAATGAAATACACTGTTGGCAGCCCAACCATAGCCTTCACAGGACGTGTACCCTTCCACCCCACCCATCGTCATTGTCCACCTCAATTGTCCCTGCTCTGTCAGGGGTCTACACCCCCTCGGGGATACCCACCGTCGTCATACCGCTCGGCTACAATCTGTGTATCGAGTTGCTGGATATATGGTTGCATGCCTTCCCTATGTTGCCATAATTGTTGCATGTCGCATTAAATTACTAATACCACACTAATAAATTTTAATATCGACATGACATTTATGATCGTTCGGTTCGTTCAAATTAGTTCTGGGCAGGGAAATGCAGCAATGTGAGCACAACGACGTACGACTGTCTGTCGTAGCGTATTGCGGTGTCAATCAAATGGCCATGCATGGTTTATCAGGGGCTGCGATAAACTGCGGGGATTACCAATCCTGGCCAGTGTGAAGGGGGGAGGAGGGGGTGTATGTTGCGGATGAATGAAATATTCGACTGTGCTCCTTTGGTGACAACTCATGTCCACTTACCTTTGTAAAATACATTTCAGGTTGGTCTTCAATTATGAATATTTGTTCCGTTTGTTCGTAGGATTAGTTTGGGTTTTGTTATATTCTGTGGACCAATGGCAATGAATTCGTTTGCTTAGAAGAGGCTGCACCCATCTGACAAAGGAAATAATATATATATACAAATTGTAGTTTCAATATCCTTTCTAACTATATTTCCCGCAACACTGTTACTGAAAGTACAGCAAATGTAAGTTACTATACAAACAGTTGAAATCTATTATATAAATTTAATAATATATAAACCGTAAACGTTTGAAAACACAAAAATTCTCGATTTACTTGAGAACTACAGCAATATTTTTCCATCACAGCAATAAAAACAAAAAGATACATTCACAACACAATCCAAACAGATATACAGGATCAAAATATTCTTAAGAATCTTCACCAAGTTCTTACTGCACGGTGAAAAGCTCCTTTAGTGCTCAGCACTGAACCAAGATGTCTGTCATCATGTCGCAGCTAACATCCTTACCGGATTATTTTACGAAAACAATGCAGAAAATCGGTTCATGTCGCATTTAACTAATTTTAGTACGAAAATTCGGGTGAAAGAATTGAAGTACAGAAAATTGGGTACAAATTGAAAGACATAAAGTTTGTGGCTGAAGCGAAATTGGCACCTTGTGAGTATTTCACATTCCTCGATGCACAAACAAAAACACGAAAAAAATAAAATAAATAAGATGTAGAAATGAAACTGAGGAACCTCACTCCATTTCACGTGGCATGCTTCCATCGTTCGCAATTTATTCCTCAACTTGAGAAGTGGAAAAGTTTCAGTAATCAGCTTCAGCTACGAATTTTTCGCCTTAAATCCGCTCAAATTTCCCGGATCAATCTCAACTTTCATTCGTGGATGTGACTGTTTCACAACAGTTTTTGAAAATTTCCTGGCAGCCCTGTAAATATATAAACAGCAAAATGGTCTTTAGGGAGAGGGCAAAATTGTTTCAGGCGGAAAGGATGAAATTATTACTATTATTACATATTGTTTTTCCTTTTTGTTTTGAAAATAATTTTCAACAAAAAAACCTTTTTCACAATCATGGCTAACGTTTAAGGACGTTTAAATTTCACACCTGCCGACTGTTTTCAATTAATGAGCTTTAAAGACAATTCATTAAGTAACCCGGGAAAGGGATCAACGTGTTTTTGAACACCTGAGAAGACCACATCATCCTTGAAGGAATCTGCGCTACTGTTTACCTTTTAAATTAATAATTAACAGCCCAAAGCCGACTGATGTCAGATAAAAGGTTCCTTTGAGTCCTGGATTAGCACTAAATTAGTTTCCTTCAGGCTTTGATTTTCTGGATAATAAGCTATTTCCCCAAACTACTTCAACTCAAAGGACATTGAGTGAAATCCTCGCTGGGTTGAACGAAGATCACAACGCAAAAATTAGCTGTTCTGGTTTCTTTATACCGTATTTGCAAAAATAAAATAAGAAAAAATCCTTCGACATTAATTAACCAAACTAGAAAAATACGATTTGTAGTAAAATTTAATCAACCTGCACTCAATTTGTCTGCAAGGATAATTGAATTTTGTAGGAGTCTTGGGAGTCAATGAGATTGTAAACATGAATTAGGATTATAAGTGGAGTCATAAAAATCCCTAATTTAAGAAAACATATGAAATTGTAACGGGAACAGGGGATGAAATGAATATTTGATATCCTTTACAGCAATCGCAAAATTTCCATCCAGGACACTGAAGTATTTTGGACAGAAGTTTTCGTTCTCTATTCATTACAGAACCGTTGTAAAGGATCTTCATTCAGTGCTGAACACGAATTTCGGTATGATAGGAATGCTGACAGATTTATGATACACTTTTTATTGAGTCGTAAATTTTTGTAAAAATTTGTTCTGTCACTATGAAACTTCGTCAAATTAAGCTTTTCAACATATTAAAATATTCAGAATTTAAAAATACACAATAACTGTGAATGTCGCACAGGGAAAAAATTTTTGTTTTGTTTTTTTGGTATTTCGTAAATTATGTTTGCAAAATTAACATTTCGTTTTTGTTTTTGTGTTGCATTAAATTTATATGTTCTATTAAAAGGTACATTGTTGATTACCATATAAAGCGCTGAAAACTGCTGGAGATAATTACTAAATATAATATATCATTGAACCAGGAGTGAACAAAAAAATTTAAAATTTACTTGATAGTTCGAATACAAAATTTATTGAAATTGAGAATAATATAAAATTGAGAAGAGAGGGGGAAAAGGATTTAATGTTAGTATCAACATTACTTTTCCAGGATTTATTGGGTTCTGAAACTACACTAACATTAATTATATTGAGATGTATTTAATGCGGGGAATTTGAAAATTGCGACAGTTGACGAATTATATTGTCACTTCCGGTGCTCACAGTTTAAATGTTAAATCCCTTTTTATGTTGAGATGGAACATAAAAAAAAAACTGATTTGTTTTTTTTTAAAAATTTTTAGTTTTTGTGACCAAATATAAGCCGAACCCTTAAGATAAACAAAAAGTACAATGGATGTGTTTGGGGTGGTTCTGATAAGAAGGGAAAATTAATCTTCCGTAGGAAATCATGAATACGGTTGAAGGGTAACAAAAAAAGATATAGGATGTCCTTGATTCGCACTCGTAGAGATTTATTGTTAGAAAGAAATTGTCATAATTTTGAATTCCAAGAATAACAATTATATTTAAAAAACAATTTCGAGGTGAATTTGCAGTTTTCTTTAAAACAATAATTGTTAATGAATTGGATTGTAAATTACCATGTAAAATGTTTATTTTATTAGTTTATTAGTCTTACAACCAAATTAACCAAATAATTGAATAAAAGCAATGGTAATCTAACCGCTTTTAGTTGAAATCTCCTTTTATCCTCTAAAAAAGTTTTTTGAGGAGTGCGGGCTGTAACCTCGATATTCCATCATGATATAATCCATCAATTAAATAGTTTTAATTGAGCTTTTCTAATTAGGTATGATTCATCACGTTGAGTAATCAATAACTAAAATTGTTCAGCTTGAGTTAGAAACCAAAATTTTCAGGCTCCATGAATATTCAATTTATAAATATTTGGAATGAAACATATCGATTTTGGGTGCAATCATTCTGTACAAGTTTTCCCCATTTCAAATTACAAAATAATATTAAAATTTTGTCTAACAATCAAATCTATTCCACTCAAACAATTATTATTGGCACAAATTGCATAAAATAAATTTCTGTTACATATGTTAAAATATTTCTGATTTTTAAGCTGATAAAATTTTACGGTGTAAATCAAAAACATGATTTTTATTTTAAAGTGAATTTCAAATCATTCACTTTTGGATACAAATGTTTTCAGATTAAAGGACTACAGAAATATCCTCGAAGTCATTCATACTGACGTCATCTATGATTAAGGGTGATCTATTAGATTTGCTAAAATTTAGTCCGTAATGGATAGAGTCAATTAATTGAGCCCAGAAACTGCCAGGACTTTCCAGGTGACTTAAAGCCTTGAAGTTGTTAAGTTGTGAAGTGAAGCACATTCGCAAAATGCATCAGCCGTAACATGTATATAAGCAAAATGGTATTCAACGAAATTTCTATACATTCAAATGTACCTATACATTGATCAAAGACCCGAAGGATGTTATCCTTTCAAAATTATAAGCCTCTATCCAATTCTCATAATGTAACTAAAGTCAGCAAAACTTATGCAATTACGATGAAATCATGTAAAGATTGCCCACGCAGCATCCAAAAAAATTACAGGGAATAACCCCCTCTTGTCCCTAATAAGAACCTTAATAGAAATCCATTTTCATTTTTAGCAGTCTTTAAAGTTATTTTTGTCAACCGAACTGTAGAGATAACAAAACTCAATTAGGAAGTTTGCCCGAATGGAGGGAAGGCAAATAAGAAAGGGAAAAATCTCTATCAGAAACAGATATTAAACTCTATTAGGGGTGGATTAAGTCCGAAATAAAAGCGAAAACTTTACCAACTCTACGAACTTCCTTTTGAATTCATTGTCAGATTCGGTCGGATTGAAAAGGGTTTTACAAAAAGCAGCTTTGTGTAAACAACAGACTTTAAGAAAAAGTACATATATTTGATTTCAATGTTTTCTTTTTTTTCTTCGATTTTTTTTTAATAGTAGAGGGGAGGAAACGAGGCATGGCATCCTTCTTGGGAAACCTTAAATTCATTCCCCAATGCGTTTAGATGGCCCATACCGAGTCTCGAATGGATCTTTTAGCTAGTTGTTTGTGTATTTCTTGTATATATTCAGACATTCAGAATCTTCAAAGTAAAAATGGGTTCATGGCTACAGGTTACAGGAGTTGTTCCAGCATCGACCTCATAGGAAGGTAGCGTAAGTCTTTGAAGCAATTAGCAGCATCCCTTTATGCGAAAGACAGTATTATAATAACCTTATACAAAAACCTTCTTACCTACTTATTTCTGCTTATATACTATATTATATATATTTGGTATATACATACGTATTTTTTTATTTCTTGTTTCTTGGCACAAAGTAATTAGAAACGTGTACAGCTTTGGGGCAATAAGTATCAGAAGGTGGAGTCAGATAAGTTATGCTTATCCACACGACCACACATACGCAGACAAGATCAAATATTGGGGTCGTAAAATCCAATTGTTTCCACAGGTTGGAGATGTTTTGTACTGTTGAACTCCACTCGCAGCTCGTCGAGTAAAAGAAGTCGAAAAACACAGAAAAAAAACAAGTACCAAAAAATTATAAACGTAACAAAACTAAAATAACGAGAGACGTGTACTCCATTCAAAAGCATTCATCCTCAGGATATTTTTCGTATGTGTAAAAAGTCAAATTAAATTCCGCCCTTACCGTTAAATAGTATTATACCAAATACAAAATTAACTTTTGAAGCTTTAATACGGGTCGGCATGCTGAAATATTCTGTTAGGAGGGCGATCCTTGCATTAAGCCAGCTAATTCTTTGTATCCCCATGTGAAATTTAATATACCACCCTCAATGGGTGTAGAGTATTTTAAAGGAAATATCCCAGTTGGATTACATCTCCTTCTGGTAATTAACTGCATTTTGTAGCGAAAAGAGGGAAACGAAACATCTGTAAGAAAACTACTTGTAAAAAGATACTTACAAATCAGACTCAAATTCCGTTGGAAAAGGATGGTGGATGGGTTTACCTCAAAATTTCAACTATCCTGGTGAATTGGTTGCATAAAATGAAGTTGGATAAGGGTAGACAGGCGAAGGGGGCGAATTAATTTCAAAAGCTTTTGCTTAAATGGCAATAAAATTTTTTAGTAGACTCCAGAGAATGATGCATGAAGACTTGCACTTCATTCAGTCGCGTTATTTGGTAAACTTTTTCACGACTTTGATGCACTGTCAAAGTGAAAATCAGAACTCTTTATGACAGTAAAGCTTCACTGGATTCCCTTTGGTGGTTTTTAGAATAAAGGATAGACACATCCTTGTCGTGAAACAAAAGAGCAAAACAAAACGAAGTATCCGAAGGGACATATTTGGGGAAAATCTTTTGTATGAGATGCAAATAAAATATGCAAATGAATTGGAGAAATATCAAAAAGTTTTAGAAAGCACATCATGAGCAAAACATAAGACGTGGAAGTTCACGTTGTTAGTCTTTTTTTTAGTTTTCTTATACTCTTTGTAGCTCAAAAAATATGTATGTAGGTAGGTATATCGTTTAAAGAAAAAAATCCAAATTGGCTTGAATGTCCTTTTGAACTTTTTATTCGAAAAATAACCGTGAAAAATTTTAAATAAAAAATAATCATCTTTGCTTCTGATTTTGTATTTTCAAGATTTGAATTAAGTAAAATTGTAATAATTAAAATTTGTATTTTGAAGGAAGGTAAACGAGGATTCCCGACATTATTTAAATACGGCAAAAAAGATTTATCCAATCTTCTGTATCTTGTTCTATTTATTAAACCAATGGAACTTCTACTTCATTGCTTGAAACAAATTTGTTTGCTGAAAATTCTAATCTACTTCCATTTTTCTTATCTCAGTCGGAAAATTTCTCCAGATGATTGCCAGCAAGAAATTTCTCGATTTTCCATAAAAACAACTTTTTTTTATTTCAGAATTTGCTTAGCGTAATATTATCAAATAAAACAGTGACTCTTAAAAAGTTAGAAAAATATTTTATTTCAAGCTTATCTTGATCAAATCTACTTTACGGTAATATTAAAAATGTAATGTAAAATGAATAAATTACAAAAAACAACAATAATGTTTCCATAGCAACAAATGGAGACGTAATTTGAGTTGAAATTCTTTTCAAATAGAATTATCACAGTTTTTTGCATTTATTGACTAAGTTTTATTTGTTCAATATTAATATTTAACAAGAGATGTAATAATTTATTTTGCTGTTGCAGTTAAAAGCATTAAATTCCACATTTTATAAAATGTTTTCAATTGTTTACTGAATTTCATTAAATATTAAACTCTATTTTGTTATTCCGATCAAAATAAAATCAAATTTAACTTTAGTAACATATACATACATACTTGGATGTTTAGTGAACACATTACATATAAAGGGTTGCTCGTACCTTACTGAAAACTTTTTAATAAATTACCCTTAAAAACTTAAAATAGTAAATTTACAATTGAATCTTCTCTCAGAGACAATAAATTTTTAAGTCGAGAAAAAAATACATGAAGGGTTGATTTTAACGGTGAACATTTCACAAGAGATGTAGACCAGGACCACTAAAGGATTCTATTGGCGCACTCTTTGATATTGATTTTTTTCCAATTCACTGTAAAATTTTTGGTGCACAATTGTGTGCTCTAAAAAAGGGTAAAGGAACTTTTATGTGTTTATAAGGTTTTCCTTTTTCTCATTTTTAGTAAAGATAACAAAATGACGGAGATGTTTTTTCTCAAAATGTGCGTAGCTCATCTCTTTTATTTTTTAAATCTTTATTACATTTGGTACAAATTAAACTCCATTAGTTTACTAACATTGGTTCAAATTGAATGATGGTTTCATCAATACATTCTAATTCATGCATCCAAAGGACAAAGAGCTGAATTTTCAGCATCATCAAACCTATTTACATGCTCCTACCGGATTTCCTGAATGCCAATAAGGCAGGACATTTCAGTGTTTCAAAATGCATTTGATTACCTCAATTTGCAAATTCCAGGTATATATCTTTGAGATGTCCTCTACTCCTTGTGGAACAGCAATCTTTAATTAATTCAAAAATGTTCAATTTCTCGGACTATTGCTTCATAAAATGATAAAAAATAATCAAAATTTCTGGTATTGCAGCAATATTCCTTTTTCTTTGAAATTCAAAATTGATAATCAAAATGAAATTGTTGATTGATTCTGAACAATACTGAATTAGAATCCTGATATGCATTAACAAATATGGAGAAATGAAAATGCCACCTGAGCATTGTTGCATTTGAGTATTAGATTTCAATTATGAATCAAAAGGATTTTGGAGGATTGATTCGATTCTGAGAAGCATCCGCGCCTCAAAACAATTTAATTAAAATCTTTGTTATTAGTATTGAAGATATTTTGAGATGGTTGAAATTTATACTGCATATGCAGTACTACATATCCCTTTTAGACAGGATACACAAGTCGACCGGAACTGGGATTTCTCTTAGAAATTCGAACAGGCTGGCAGCAAATGTTCATGAAACCTTTCGGTAATATAAGCACCCAAGGTATAAATGCTGAAAGGATGACTTATTTGCAATCAAAATCGAACAAAGTTCATTGGCAAATAATGTTGGTTTATAGTTGAGAACAATACAATTCTGGGATTCTACTCTATTAAGGGCATTCTGAAACTGTCTCAACAGAACTTGTAAAAGCCAACCGATCTACATTGGTTACGTAAAATGTCAAAGCGAAAACGATAAATCTGCAAGATATTTTTGGCGTGTTTTGTTAATACAATCACTAGAAATCCTTAAAGTTTTACCAGGATGCATTTGAAAAATGAGTCAAGGAGTTCGCGTGCAGCACGAGTGTGAGCTTTGAGGAATTTTAAAACAGGAAGTCTTACGTACCAATGACGTGACGTGGGTGAAATATTTGTGGGGGATGGATATGGAAGGGTTCGTACACATTTTCCTGTCTGTACTGAAAAATTATGAATCTATTCATACGGTAGGGTTGGAAAATATATGATTGATGCCTTGTGGAGGGTAGCGGAGGCCCATAACACGTGTATCAGACCACCAAATAATTTTCTGTAGGCGCTGATTAATTTCGCATCGAATTGCTAAAGACCACTCAACATTTTTTTTGTTAGTATTGTTATGATGTTCAGTGCTGTGAACGTGGCTGTGAACACCTACACTTATGTAATTGTCGACCAAAAACATGACTATTGAATTTATGCCTATAAATAATTAGCCACGTCAGCATCAAAATCAGTACATTGTCGCGATTCAGGCTCTGACGTTCAGAAGTTTTTTCATTTTTTTTTTTTTAACTTGTCCCAGGAACTCATACCACTATGATTACCATATTTTGTGTTACTAATAGCCTATTGACAGGTGAGGAACATTAATGTCGGAGCGACATGAAAGAAGCTGTTATTTATAAAGCCCGGGGAAAATATTTGAATGTGAAATTACTTGAGGCTGTCAGAAGGACTGGCAGTATTTACAAAAGTCCGACGGCACTAGGAAAAGATTGGCTTATTAGTCGCAAAGCTCCTAAGCGAATTTATGTTGGTAAACATAAGTAAAAGTTTCGTCCTGCTGGAGCAGAGGCCTGATTGTCGGATTGCTACTACGTATTTTGGGACGCAAAAGCCTTTCACAGCCGAAAGAGGACTGTCAGGGAGTGATTAATGTTCACAGAATTTATCAATTCATAGCTGTTGAATGTGATAGCCTTAACCATTTCAGGGATGCTAAAGTGTAATTGGATTTCGGAACATTGTAAACATTTCCGTGAATGTCGTTCCTGTCGGAGCTGGAATTCATGGCTAAAATACGAGCTTGCCCTCAAGATAAATCTCCGCATTCATCGTCATATTTTCCCTTTCGAATTATTAAGAGTGGAGGCAAAATCCCAGCACACCACTATAATTCCTTGCACGCTTAGCCATTCTCGCATTCACTTAAAAAATAATAATAAAAGAAATAAAATTAAAAAAGGAAAAATGAGAAAATTCTCACCGATGTGGATACAACCATTGAGCATGGGTAACCTTTTGTGCTCTAATCGGTAGGTGATACGAAATTAAAATCCATTCTCCACGAGCTGCGCAAGGATACCATACAATTGCGAACATATTTTGCCTAAGGATATCGCCCACCACCAAAGCTAACAAAAGGTGAAAACTCCTACACGGGATTCGAGGAAACTTACTGCGCTAATCGCTGTAATCATAATTGGACGTATAAAGTCTTCCGTGCATGAAAAATAATAAGCAACTGTTGAAAAAATTATTTCCTTTGTACAGAATTTGAAATAAAAATAAAAAATGAAAAGAACCCATTAAAGGTATATGTACATCTTTGGTCAAGAACTCGGAGCTATTTTAACATATTCTGTACCTCTAGCATATTTGCTAAAAATACTGTATTATTACTTCAAAAACTGCTAATGGCTTTTGTTAATTAAGTTTAAACATTCCGTTTTCGGAATTTTTATTTCAACCCCTCTTATTTAAATTTTTAGACGTTATGGACTATTTTTCTTACTGTAATTTGCATAAATTTTGATATATTGTTTATTCATTTACTCGAATAAGTCTGGAAGATAAAAATGATGGAAGGTTTTTTTTAGATAAGAATAATGAAAACTTATTCATAAAACTATTTAAAACAATAACAATTTTTTTCCCGAAATAACATAAAGATATTTTGAAAATTGACTTGCACTGTTTTTCTACAACCGACACCTCTGTTGTTTTGAAGATGTCTTCAATGAACCTTGCATCTCCATTTGTTGTTGAAAAAAGGACTCTCTTTAATTTTTGCAATATCCCGAATAAAGTTCTCTTCACATGAGTGAAACTTGCATGTTGGGGATTCCCAGTTTACTTGGTGAGAATTGTCGTAACCCATTCAGAGCAGGTTGAGCATCTTGGTAGCACCTTTAATGACGATACTAGTTTGAAAACTTTTCGCGTACGTTGAGCGCAATAATTTTAGACACCTGTGGGTTTTATGCAAATTGCCCACCCAATTGATTTGCATAAGCACCTGTTAGGCGACCCGGTCATATGGCTTCCGCATGGAAGTAATGGTTAACAGGAGACTGTCAGCATTGTCACAAATTGCGTATTGCCTCAGATTCACAGCGTCCAGGGGATGCCTGGGTTATTTGATAAAAGACCACTTTACATTTGGAGAATACTTGAAAACAAAACATTTTCTTTTTATTTCTGCTGTTGTGAACATAACATTTATACCACACCCGAACAGTTGGAATTAAAACATTTCTGGTTTGAGGTTGGCTTTGAGTCATTAAGTGAAATTGTTTTGTGTTTAGGATGCCTTTGTCGTGACTACTTGAGTGACATTTCAAAACATGAAAAAAAAAAATAACAACGAAATATCTACCTTAGTGCGGAAAAGAAAAGCAACACTTGTGGACAATATAAAGAATTCCAAAGCATCATGGAATCCCCAGCAGGAAGTGGCTTCTTCTTGATGAGCGGCGGTTTGGAAAAATTCGTAATTTGGCCAACATCACAAATGTAGAAAAATATAAAAATGAAAAGTAAAAATAAAAAAATAGCTGGAAAAGATAGTTTACTTGGAAATAACAAAGACGAGAAAATGTGAACGTCAAGTTCACTACAGTTTCTCGATTGATTGTTTTTATTTGAATTTCCAAACATGTTTGAATGGAGACTTTTGTTGAAAAAAAGCAGTCAGTGCGCCCTACACAGAACACAGTCGATTTTCTTGTGCACTTCATTCACGTAGAATAAATAAGTCGGACATTTGAAATGCATCAAACGGCTCTTCGGGAATTCATCAAAATGACATTTCTGTGAACCAATTTTGTAACATTTTTCAATATTTTTAAGTAAATTCGAAATAAAGAAAGATCAAATGGAAAAGAGCAAATACATATTTTACATTTAAATAACATGGAAATTGGAAAGTACTGTAAAAAGTTTAGTGTAATAATTTTGTTGATATAAAATATTAGATAACACAAGACCACTTTGAACAAAGCTTTATTTTGTATGAATTCCAGCCGATTAGATGATAATATATAAATATTAAACACTTTAATTTCCACAATATAATTAGTTGCCTTACAACATTTTGGAAACTATATAATAATTTAATTAAAATTTTCCGTTGATTGATACCAAATGAATTGTACTCAGAATTGCATATTGGCAAGCAGAAGTTTCAATGATGCATGAAGATTGCACTTGTATGAATTTATATCCTAAAATTTAGTTGTTCGTAAATTCCACGTGTAATTATTTTGTATAGTGTTAGGGATGCAGGATTTTCATCCACCACAGATAGTTTTGACAGGTATAAGTATCTCTCTAGAATAACTTTGTAAATTTTGAAAACACCAGTGCTTGTGCAACGGTAATTAAATGTAAGTGGATTACTTTAGTGAAAGGTGTTAATTAAATTAAAACTGAAAATCGATAAATTCTGAATTGCGATCCCTTGAAGGGTGCCAGAACATGCACTATTTCACCTCTCGATCCAGGAAAGTGAAGCACATGTTTGCCGCATCGGATCTGCTATCCTGACGGCATTGCTGCCAGGAGTGCAATGAATTTTAATTTCATACATGAAATTGAAGGTGATTTGTATGCAATAAGGAGAACAAACGCAGAAATGATAGCCGTGACATCGCGTCCTCGATATCATCTTCCTGCAGTGAGCTTGTCAGTGTGATTGGGATACATTCTTCTTGAAGGACGATTGCATAAACGCATTTTGTTTTTCGTTTTTCATTTTTTTTTTTTTTTTTTTGTTACAATAGCCTCACCTTATCAATAGAATCAGATTTACGTTCTGTTCCTGTCACATTTTCGATGGATTAATGATATGAGATATTCCTTGACAGATGCCGTTGACTGTTAATGTGATAAACTTTTCCGGCAAAAGCAATCAGAGAGTCCTTGACGTTTTCCACATCAACACACTTTTTGCAATCCACATATCTTGCGTTCTTGATATCGACACATCCCTTGTGCCACCACCCAACACCCGCACAGCTAAAGAAAATTGCAGGAAGTGAATGTCATCACTGTGAAAAGATGTTGATGAATTACGGATGTAGCACTGGTGCACAGAAGTCCTCGAGAGTGGGTACATGGATTCCAGTTTGTTGAATCTTATTTGCTCGGATAAGTTGAACATATCTCGGAAATGTAATAAGGCGTGAATTGAATTGCTTAACTGAGTTTCAATAAATGTAACAAGATTACGTGGCAAAACTTTCGCCCCAAAATTATTCTGGTCTTGCGGTCCTTTAATGAGGCCCGAAACGAAGGACACACAGCCGCCGCTTGGTGTATCCCACCACATTTGAACAATTAAGTTCGGGGTGTGAGAATGATATCTGGGGGTGGTCGTGCTCGAATAGACAAGGATTAACTTAATTACGGACTAAAGAACCAGCCATTTTACGATCCAAAAGAGGCATTTCTTGCTTAAAAAGACAGCAGCTGCCTTTTCAATCAATTTCTAGGTTTTCGCTTAGTTGACATCTCAGCCGGGGCAAATCGGTGAGGAGGGGAACAAAATTGTGGAGTATAGTCAAGTTGCTGAGTAGTCAGGATATACCAACATTCGGTCAGAGATTCAGTGTGGCTTATGGCGCGATAAATTTTTTACGATCTCTTGGAAAAGGGTTGTTTATAACCGAAATCTAATTTGCCGATTGTTTGTCTGATGATAAGACAATTTATGTGTTAACGGGACTGAAGATCCAAACTCTCTCCCACTTGCCCCCAATCGTTTCACTCGATAATATTCATAGTAGGTACTTCTCGATTTAAATATTTTTATCCCTCTCGCCCCACTGGCGTCTGTCATAAATTCTGTCCCGCAGGCCGTAGAAAGTGTTACGATGCTGTAACTTATATCGCCGAAAGTCATTTTCAGAGCTTATTCGGATTTGCTAGGTTTCCTAACGATTTCCCATTTTATTGGAACGACATTTTTATTATTAATATCCACTGTGCTGCACTTAAAGTTTATAACCCGCCATTAGCTTGACGCTATAGCATCTAATCGCCTTCCATGTGTGTATTCGTGTTATGAAATCGTGGCGATTCAGTTCGATTTATTTGCACTTATTCAACAATCGCATAGACACCGAAATTCTCGGTTTCGCGCAAATTGAGCAGTTAAGAATACCTTTCAACTGAAATACAGCAAAAATAAGTTTATAATGGCCGCCATTTCAACTGAAATTAAGCCACTAGTTTTACGAACATCTACTAACGCGAAATATTTTGGTGTCCAGTATTTGGCTTTAAAAATTCCATGTCGACATGCTAGAGACTCGTTTTCACAAAGTTTTGTTTATCAAAAACAATTAAATTGTTAAGGGTAATGGGTATTAAACCATTGGCTAGATTATGTGAATTTGATGTGTGTCTATAAATTTGTAATGAAGAATTATGAATTTTATTTTTCTGATGAGAAACGAAGGATTACTGTGATGTATTTGTAAATACTGAAACATCAACTGTTCTTTATTATTGTTATTACTTTTATGCAGCATCAAGTTTATTATGGTTGGGAATTTCCAACTTTAGTTTTATGTTTTCAAACATTCATGAGAAAAGATGATGCTTAATTGCGGATAACAATTATTTTTTATATAACTCTGAGTACTTTTTATTAATTTCGAATACTAAACTAAAATAGAATAAATCTTTAACGATTAGTGGTTAACATATTTTGGTTTTATTTATGTAGATTGTGGACACTCATTAAATTTCCAGAATAATGTAAAAGACGGAAGAAAATTAGTATGTTTTTGTGAAATACACGAGATATATTATAATGAAAATAATAATGTCTGAGGATTATGTAATTTACGTGCAAACGACATACGGAAATCCATTTCAAAAACTTCTCACAACATTCTTCCAGCCATTTAAGGAACATTTTCCCTAATCCAAGTCTTTTCGACTAGCATCCTTCAGTACCATTACAGTAAATTCTAGTTTATTCTGCTTCCAAAAACTCTGAACTAATAAATCTCAACATGAAATTTGTAAATTATGTATTAAAATAGTTCCACTATGGAATAATGTTGAAACTGATTCAGTGCCAGTCAAGCAGCTGAAATTCTGTTCGAGAATGGGACGACGGCTTGAAGACAGTTTGTTTTGATATGTGGCAGGATTACATCCTTTCGTCGTTTCGTCCACAGCCACAAACGTATGCATTTGATGTCAGAAAAGTGCAGCTTTCTAAGGAGCACCATAGAAGGTAGTTCCAGTACATCACTGACAAATTGCTGTGTCCTGTAAGCAAGCAAAAAAATAAAAAAAATAAAATCAGATTTTTCCTCCTCCGGGGGATTTTTCTTTATATTTTTTTATTTACATTTGAACCGTGCACTTGTCATGCGATGAAGTTCCAATGTTCTTAAATTTCACATTCAAAGTGAAAAAAGGAAGCGTGTTCTGAATGGAATCGGAAAAACGTTTAAAACTAATTAAGAACTTGCGTTTAAAATTTCCTTTTTCTACAGGAGACTGTCAAAGATCCTTTCAGAAGCACTAAGCGCTTGCAGATGCCAGCTCTGTGGGAGTTTTAGTGCTATAAGGATTTCTTAATTTACTTTCCTTTTTATTTTTCCTTTAAAATGTACTTATGGCCAATTGCTGTTTAGCAATTCGAAATTGAGTGTTTAGTAATCACTGGAATTACATGCTTTATTGACTGAAAATCGTTTGTCACCTTAGCTAAGGAAAAAGGAGATTTGATCGCCTTCTTAAACTAAAGCCTTTTTTTCTAGAAAACAACCAAAGGAATAATAAAATTTCCATAATAAACGGAATGTCACTCATTTCGCAGCCAATGGCTGGCAGAAGATACATCCAAAATCTATTATAAACGGTGACAATCGAAATAGAACGAAAGGATGTCACTACAGGACATTAACGTCCGTATTCAGACAAAAGCTCGCCAAGTAGGCGGAAGGAAAAGCCAAAAGAAAAAAAAAACGAAAAATGAAAATAAAAAAAAGCGCTGAAATAACACGATATCGATTTTCTACACGGTCATGGGACAAGAACAGAGTTCCGTAAATATTGTATCACGAATGCAATAGAAGAGTTAAGGAAAGGGTACGGCTTCCGGGGATGAACGATGACGTAACTCTTCGGGTCTGCTTCAATTTTTTCTTCATCGCGTTTTTTTAACGAAAGGAAAGCGAGGTTGGCGTATATGAAATTTATGTCCTTTGAGGATTTATACTTTAAAAACCTCCATGGCATACACTAGACATCTTAAGAGCCATTATCCCTTTTTGATAGTAGAAAGAGAATTGGGCTAATGCCTCCGTACCGCAGAACGTAAACAGGTTGTTAAAGTCGCCGGACAAAACGCTTGACACTGCACCAATGCTGTATGGAGTGTGTATACTGTATAGCCACCAAAATGGTATCCTCTCGGTTGTATCGATGGTTCTGGTGCGCAAGCTTCGCTCCACAGTGTGATTCAACAATGTGGATTCTAAATGTATTTCCCCATGGAAGAGGCTGCTTGCGGCAGGATATTGTGGAAACTGGAATATGATTCTCTCTTCGTAATCATTCCAGTCATCTCACACCACTATTGAAATCGTTTCGTAGGAAGAAAATTTTATGAAGAGCCTTGATAATGGGAAAAATAAAAATATTTCTTCATCGACTCCTACGGGGAAGAAGGTCGAGGCGATGAGTCATGAAGAGGTGTTGTGGTAAAGAATTAACAACATTACCGTGTGAGGCTACACGACTTTGTGTAGGGGTTTATCGCTATCGATAAAGATTTCTTTGGTACATAAATTGAAAAAAATCTACCAAACGTATACTGTGAATAGCATCGATAGTATGAAATGTTGCGTTGGTAGACCCTATCCACGTTCTGGCATTTATTAAACCAACCTACAAGACGAGTGCTATTTGAGTAATATAGGAACAGCTTAAAATAGTTTCTGTGTAAGTCTATACCGTTGCAAAAAATATATATCTATAGGTATTATATATTGTCCGCCTTAAACTTTGAATATCCTGGTATATCCTGGTATTTGTCGGGAACATTATCACTTCCCGGATTGAAATTTTGAATGCATATAACAGGAATGAATTTTCAACTCAAGTAAAATTGGTTTTAATGTGAAAATCTGGTGAAGGCACTTCAGGGAAAATAAAATAGGCTCGGGTAAATTACTTTAACATACATATTTTAACTTACTTTAACATATTTTAACTGAATACAGAAAACAACTATGTAACATTTTACAGTAAATGCAAAAAACATATAAAACTTAAGTTTTATTAAATTAAGGAAGTTTCGTAAAATATCAAAATGCCATCATTCTTTACGGCTGCCACTTGTCTCAGAATTTTCCCACTCAAATAATTTTCACACAGTTTCTGTATCAGGATATACAGTTTTCTCAACATTTGCAATGGCATCCTTTTCCTAGCAGCTTATGGTAGTTTGTTCCTTAATTACACCTTCAGTACTTTCTTTTGTCCTATTTTCCTGAATTCGAAAAACTTTTCTGAAAGTTATGTAAGTTATTATGTAAATGTGGTTAAAAGTTCTTTTGGAATTTACTCACTATTTTTAATAAAGTTAAAATTAAACTTCTTTACGTACAATAAAAATTAAATTTACAGAAATTGAAAAGTCAATTTATGAATGAAAGATTTTTATATTAAAATTTAATCAACCCTATTTGCAAAGTGTCTTTTAAGTAATTTTATAAAATTTTGAAACGAATACATTTAAAACAAAAACAACATTTTCACGTTTGGTGATAATTTGCATTAATTTTCATTTTAAAAAAATTAACAAATTCAAACAATCGTGATTAAATACGTAAATTATTTTCTCTGCAGTTACATTGGAACAAAAGCTTTCAAAGGCAAATATTTATTTATTGTTATTTAGTTAATTTTTATGATTTTGCAGAATTAGCAATTATGAAGATTTATCTGTTCAATTGTTTATATACTGGAATGAATTTTTTATGTTGTCACAATAGCTTGTACGTACTGATTTGTAAATTAAAATTTTGGATAAACACGAGCTTTAATTAATTTTTAATGGAAACAAATTACGGAGGTGTTATTATTGATCAGTAATTTCCTTCAGTCTCATTCAGTAACAAAAAATTATATTTGTTCTATCAAGATTTTCAACTGCGAGAATGATCATTTTTTACGAAAAAATGACAGGATAACAGTTTGAAAAATGTACAGTAATTTATAAGATATTATGGTCTTATGTATGTTCAGGTAATCCAATGTTATCCTGCGGACATTGACCGAAGGAAGCAGATATATTCCAAGAAAAATTTGTTCCAGCAGAAACTTGTAATTGTAGAATGTTTCAGTTCTCTTTTCAAGATTCTTTCTTAGATGTCTCCTTTCTATTTCCTAAAAAGTCATTAAAACTTAAAAATGAGCTTTTTTTTAAGCAAAAAGAAAAACTAAATAAAGCAAATTAAAAACATCAAAAAGAGAAAAAACACCAACTTTAAAGCAAAGTTGCTCAAAGTCAATTTGGCAAATTAACGCACTATCAGCGACACAATCTCCCGAAGTAAGTGAAGGGAGGAGGGGCTCAGATCACTGGTTGTCGTTTCTTGTGGACGAGAGATCCTGAAGATAGTTTTAAATTCATTCACAAAAAAATCAATATTTTGTGCCACCATCGGTGGCCAGCTTTAAAGGCTTTAGCAAACCAACAAATGGGCTGGAAGGATATTCAAGCCAGAAGGACGAGGACCGCGGTGGATTGCCGGCGTATGCATAATTTCGCAGCCACCCCGCGTCCGGATGACATAATTTGACAAACACGCTCTGATATTATCGAACGAATTAGCATACAATTGTCAGATAGGAAGCAGGAGCTCACAGAGTTTGCGAAGAAAAAGGACGTCGAGGGCTGTTTACCTATTCAATCCGTAATAAGGCACGAGAAAAACATATTCGAGCATATTGAGCCGATTCCTCAGACGACTGCAAATTGAACAATTAAGTGGGTGACGGTGGCTGGAGGGATCGAAAGTTGATGGACCTGGCGAGGGGGGGAAGGATTCTCATTTTGTTATTGTGTCACTTGTAGTCGTCCTTGTTATGGGAAGGAACTATATAGAAGTAATCAATATGTAATCGGTCCATAGCAAATGTGGTAAAATTACAAAATTTGTTGTTGAGGGTTTATCGAAAAACCCGCAATTATTTAAAATGTAATGGCTGCAGGCAGAGTATGTTCATTAGCACCTCTAAAATATTTACGCACATTTGTCGCCAACAAAAAAAAAACCAGATAGAAAACATATTTCAGCAGTGAAAATATATCGGAATAAGCGAAAAAGGATTGAATAAACCCCCCCAAAAGTATGCGACCCTCATCACCCTCACATCCATTTCTCATACCTTCTTCTCCATCAACCACCGCAACCCCCATTCTACCCAGAATTCCCAGCTCTAGACCCATTCTGTGTATTTATGGTTACCACACCCTTCAAGAGCAAAAACCACTTTGTGTGCGATGGGAAAATGTAATATCGCAGTTTGTGCTTTTTTGTCATCGTATGTGCTCTCGCATACCCAAACCGAAATATGCGGCGAAAATCCCGAATCGATGTTGCGTGAAATACACCTAAATTTGATTTCGAATAAATAAAAAATTTATATATATCCAAAAAACGTAATAATAATAAAAAAATATGTATATATTAGTCTTTCGTCCTTGGCAATACGATTACGTCACACCGCAAGATTAGATGTCAACTGCCGAAGTTGACCTACTGAACTGCTTAAAGCCTCACAGAGCCCTTTAATTAATGACCATCTGTCAATCACGAAGCAAATGTAAATGAGGTGTTCATAAACATCTGCAGATGAGAGAGATTCAAGCCGGCGTTTTGGCTGTAAATGGCTTCCAAATAGATTTTGAAAATGAACGAAAAAAAAAAGTTTTTGTTTTTTTATGATACTGGATGCTATTTCGGTATTTATTTATTCTTTTTTCTTTCTTTCGTCTGTTATTTATTGTATGCTATTCTTCAACAAAACGGCATGGCTACAGTATTCCATTCATTACGTTGTTTGAAGGTAGATAATTTAGATTGGTCATAATGGTTCCGACTGAATGAAAAAAGCTTTCTATATTTACAGTTATAGAACATTACCAAGAATTCTTGTAGACCTGTTCTAGGCATGCTGACCCGAATTATGTTCTGGTGAAGTATCTATATAAAGCTCAATGTCACCAAATGTGACTTGTTCTTGTTGCGAACTTTTGAGTGTGAAAATGAATCGTTGTTATGTGCTGAAATTCCTCACAACTGTAATACTTTTAATGGTATTGCAAATTGATTTTGGTAGGTATTTGCCGATCGTAATTAGATTTGTTTGATCGTATTAAAAAGTGTCCTGTTTCAGTTGCTTCCGAAAACGTTAGTGGTGAAGTTCTGGCGAATGCAAGTAATGTAACGAAGGTTGATGCAGCAGTGGTAGAAGAATCAACTCAAAGGGGTGAAGGATTGAAAAAAGGAAAACAATTGCATTCATTTGGTGATAAACCAGAACAACCTGTGGTATTGTTACCTCTTCTTCAATTAGACACAGTTCCATACCTGCAAGACAATTTGCCAGTCAAGGATTTTTATTTGGATCCCATTGAAAACGAGCAGGACTACAACAATATTGAAGAATCAGAGATTGTTGATTACGATTCAGATGTTGATAGCAATCGTATTGGATTATACAATGAAATTTGGCGGAATATTTTACATCCTCAAGGAGTTCAAGTAGCTAGAATTGAAGATGATGAGGGTGAAGATAGCCATCTGACCCAATCCGGACGACAAACGGATTCTATGCCTAGTAAAAGCACACTGAACAAGTGCAAGTACAGAGATGTAATAATCTACACAAATAAAAAAATCAATTGTGACAATCTTAACAAAACCAAGAAAGACAATGAAGGAGTGACAGTTGTTTATACAGGTTCTAAGCCAAGTAAGACGCAGTTACGTAAGAAGACAACACAATCTAAGAAGTCTCGAAAGTCTCCAAAGCGAGCCAAAAAACATAGAAGTCAAAGTCAAAAACGTCGTCAAGAGGATCTGTATTGGAAGCAATTTATGAATCAGCGCAAGATGTACAAACAGTGGATGGCTTACACGCAACGAATGCAGATGGTTCACAGAAGGCAGTATCCTTATCAGGAGTATAGACTACGACCTGCAAAGCAAAGGAGGCGCAACGGTTCCACTCTGCCATTCTAAAATGATACTTTTGTACATATTAACAAGCCAGTATTATAAGTTTGGAATAAGGAATCAGCTTTTCGATTTATGACGTCAATAACGATCAACAATTTTAGCGTATATATTAAATCTCCAAAAAGTTTACAATATTTATTAAAGTAAAATGGCAAACATGAAGTTATGCAAAACATGATGTATAAAACTGTAAACATTGTGCGAAAAAATAAAATAACATGGCTTTTAGGAAAGTTATTAAAATTGTTGCTACTGATAAAAAAAAATTGTTATTTTTTCCTTTTAATTTGCTTAAACGGAAGTGTTCCACAATTCTGGCCACATATTCTGCTCAGAATAGTTTTCTCATTTGCCATGTAATTGAAAACCAATAACAAAATAACACCACTATATTAAAATTTTCCTCACTGCTGTAATCAGTTTTAATCTACTTAAATCCGTGTTTTCTGAAAATAACTTCGGCTTGAAAGTTTTCGGCAATCCTCTCCGAATAAGACACACACACACGCATACACACATAAATATTAAGCGCACATTTAATCGGACATTTTAAGTTCCACTTTAAAGGGGGAATAGTAAATGAAATTTTGTCATCCGTAAAGGACGCCAACCGCAGCGTTGACCATGTGTTGTGTGTGGTCAGTCACCAAGATAAGGCGAAGATTATTCAGGATGCCGTTCCTCCCAATTAATCGACCAAGAGCTCCGATTATTTCGCAGTGGGTTATTTACACCAGTCCTGCGGTGTCCGTGTGCAAATTGTACCTGCTGTCCTGGTGCGAGTGCATCCCTCTCAGCACAATAGTCCCAGAGCCCGCTGGCAAATAGGAACTTTAGCATCCGATTAATGACACATAAAGAAATAATTAGATGCAATGCGTCCTTTAGTTCTACGCCAGGATCACCGCAGCCGCTGGTTTGCATTCAGCCGGCATGTTTACGGTGTGTGGGGGGGGGGGGGGGGTTCCATCTACAGATTCATTTGCATACATTAGACAGTGGCCGCTGGTTCATGCACGACTAGGTACCCGAATTTGCACACGAGCCCTTCTGCGGAAGGGGGGTCCAGTCCGTTGCAGCTTTCCAATTCTTAAAGAATCAGACACATCCTCCTCACCCGTTGGTCCCGATTCGCCCATCACAGAACGGACAGAATTGACCTGTCTATGAATTGATTTCGTTACGCCTCTGTACTCGCTCGAACAGCACTTGTTTTCGCACTGCGAATCCTGCTTAATGTTTCGTAAAATGAGGGAATATTGCAGCAGCACATTCCAAGTGGGAGGGGGTGGCTTCCGATCATTCCCCATTCTCAGTCGCTGACCATAATATTTTCGCCGCTGGAATGGAAAATGCGGGGAAAATGGATTTCCTACAGCAACACCCAAACAAGGAGCTGCAATCTCAATTCGGTTTTGATTCTTTGTTCCTTCTGCATGAATATATGATGATTATTTCTCATTAAAACAAAATTAATTAAAAATCCAACTTTATTTAAATTTGATCATCCCCGAAATCTATCTTCTTGAACACTAATTCTCCTGTAATCATAAACTTTTTAATGTATTTTGTTTTCATTTTTTTTTATCATACCGTAACCAAAGTTTTTATTCGTAATAAAATATTTTCGAGACACAACAGGATTACCAACTTGAAGTGCTGTGACTGTCATTAAATCCTTTCGCCCTAAGTGAAATGGTTATTGCTCAAGTGAAACTCTCCAGGACCCATCAAAATTTGCAATATGGTACTCAACAGGTCTTTAAAAGCATTTAATTTGCGCAAGTACTTCCCTAACTTCCCTAAATTTTCACGGGGGGATCTCATGTTGATTACAAATTGGTTTCGATCAAATTAGTTCCTTGAACGAGCCATTTCTTTGCACCCTCCTTTTTGAAAAAAAAAAAAAAAAATGTATATTGGGAATGTAGATACGAGGAAATTAAGCCATATAACAAGGGGTAAATTGTCACGCCGCCGTCGAAGACGTTCATGCTAAATTTGATTTTCCTTTTTTCTACCTCTTTTTTTTGCAACCAAGGAAGTTCAACATAAATCACCTGATGTTCTATCACGCAAATTTGCAATATTCGTTTAAAAAAAAACATAAAAATATATATAAATGTGTATATAAAAAAGGAGAAAAATCACATTCGATGGTAGGACGCTGTTGCAAGTTTGTGATGAGTTGCTCGTATTTTCTTTTTCGAAAATCACAATTTCAGTGGAATTTGGCTGCAATAAGTTTGTCTTCCTTGACCTGTTTCATGGTAAACTTAAGTTAGGCACTAACAATGCCACTCCAAGTCATTCCTGCTTCACCAACTTTGGCAGGAAATTTATTCGAAAACTTCAAAAACGGAATGGCTCCACCGCTGCCAATTCACTTGTCACACTAACAAGTAATTTTTCTGGTGAGAATTCCACCTGAAACCTTTTGAGTTGGAATATTTCCTTCCAGATATTCCTCTTCACGATTTTTTTTTTTTATTTAATTATGTACTTTTCGAAAATGTAGTTTTTTGGTGTAACCACCTGGAACATGGAAACACGACAGCATACCAAAAACTAATTTTCATTTTGAATCAAAAAAAAAAAAAAACTACGAAAATTTTGTTGTCAAGAAGTTGCAAAAAAAAAAAAAATATTAAGATTAATTTACTGATAGGGAAATGTTTGTAGGGTGGTTATACATATTAAATTCACACAGGGAAAATCACTGTATAACATTCCAGGTGTTAATCCCAATTTAATCAGTGGTAATAGCTAAAAACCTCTAATTGTCCTTAAAGTACGATGGCATTAATCATTTTAATTAATTTCAATTCGGAAGAGAGCCGCGACTGGCCGCTACAATTTCATGTAGTAGTCCTTCATCTCGGTCGGGGCTGGCCAGTGTCCTGGAAAAGCCCGTCGAGTAATTATGATAACCATATTTTTTAATTAATGACACATAAATTACTTTGTAATTATTTACACGAATTGACACAGCGAACGGTGCCCTATTAAGCGCGAAACAGAAACTGCTGCAAATAGAAGCGTTGCGGCTTGAATACGCCGAGGATGACCTTAATCTGTTGAGTAAACATTAAAAAAAAATTGTTTTTAATTAAAATTTCTGGATTATGCCGGGATATCCCCCAACATTGCTTTGCATCTCTGATTGGAAGAGCATTTTTTACATTGTACTAAAAGCGCATTCGATTAAATTCATTTAAACATATGTGAAAGTCCTCACAAAAAAAAAAAAAGATAAAGAAAAAAACACGTATACGTGCCAAATAGCGCGCCCTACCAAAATGGAAATGGACAATTGAGGCTAACCGGGAACGTAAGTTTTTACGAATATTGAAGTCCAGCCGAGAAAATTGAGATAAAAACGTTTTCAATGGGCTCGCTTATCTGTACACAACAACCAGCTGATGGGTCGCGCTTTCGTCCAGCTTTTGATTTGGCATACCCCAAACCACAATATTTGGTAAAATGTTAAACTATCTAAAAACGCCTACCCTCCATGTGGGGTATGAGCAATGGGCGCCATTCGATTTTAAAATGTAAATGCAAAGACCAGATTAGAGTTTTTTTGGTAGTAATTTTTGAATTGAACAAATTTTTTAATTTTTTTTTTTTTTTTTTTTTTTGATACATCAGTGGGACATTGGTCGACTGGTAACCGGAACCACTACATCCCTTCGGACAAAGTGTTAAAAAATATCAAACCGCATAGCTAGTGTAACTGGGGCGTGATACAGTCAAGGGTGATTTAGAAAAATTTGGTAAAAGTTTCACGGTAACCATCATGTTCAGTTGAGTGGAAATAAATTCAACGAAACGTATTTTTTAACAATTAATTAAATCCGCGGACAGTTTTTTTCATATTAAAAATAGATAAAATTATTTGAAAACCACACGCAAAAATGTTTTCAATTAATTAGTGAAGGATTTCTTACATTCCTTACGCTGGATTTTCATAATTTAAATTTCATTTGTAATTAGAACATATTTTTAAAACAATCTACAACATTTTTAAAGGCATTTTCTGCATATTTTGTTTTTAAATAATTATTTGCATTGATCATGGATAAGAAAAACGCTTCATTTTATTTTATTTCTACAAAATTCAAAAATTTCGTAAATTTAGAAATTTAAATATGCACATTATGCAAAAAATTTCTATAACATATCTTAATATATAAAATTCTCGTGTAACGATGTTCGTCCACGCTAATCTCCGAAACCTCCCAACCGATTTCAAGATTGAAACATATGTATATGTGACCTGGTCTATGAAAAGGGAGCTTATGTGCAAAAAAAAAGATTTCGAGAAAACGGCTGTTAAAAGTAAGCAAATCGTTTCGTAAGTTTCCCGTTGTTTGGTATAAATGGGACAGCTACGTTAAACCATTCTATAAGTCATTGATTGGCATAACACAATTTCATCACTTTATAATTTGTGCGGATTGTGTAAAAACGATGAAATTTGCAGACTGTGAGCACGTGGAGTCGTTTCATCTTCTGTTAAAACCTATCGATCGTCAAATGCCAGAAATTATAGAGCCAGTTGGTTTATCTCTGGAGCGTCAGTACTCAGTGTTATACTTATCAGCATCTTCGCAGCTTAGTTTCGGATATAATAAGTAAAGCAGATATTGGTGCTCCATTACAAAAACAGGACTCGGTATCGAAGAAACGTATGGTTCCATTACAGGAAAAAGAGTTATACCTAGTAAAACGGTCTCAAGAAAGACGACGACGAAACAAAATACAAAAACTATTTAGTAATGTTTTTCTGGCGTATAATAATGTTTTTTTTTTATCTTATAAACCGATGTTCACAATACTTAATAACGATTTAATCACTCTCTCTCCTTATTCCAGATTTTCACAAAAAACCCGGTTTTTTCGTATTTGCACTCTTTCTCTTCATTTTTAGTAAAAATTTTCAACAAGTTATGACTCTATCCGAATCACTAAAAAAGTGGAAAATGATTTTTTGACACCTAAGCTCCTTTTCCATAGACCAGGGTCACATATATAAAACCGTTCCGTAACAGATTGACAGATAATGCACAGACAAAACCGCTGAACCTAGAAAGCTGGAATTTTGCACAAAGGCTCCCTTAATAATTTAGAAAAGCGCTAAGGCCTACTGGTTTGAAATTCCACCCCTAAGGGGGTAAAATAGGAGATGAAAAGTTGTACGGAAATGTGCCATTTTTGAAGTAAAAAATTCAAAAAAATGGTATTTGGCCTATTACTAGAAATACAGCTTAATGACAATCCCCCTTGACTTAAAAAAAGACGAAGCAAATATTATTGTAACCTGACCTACGGAAAACCGTTCTATGTAAAATAGATACATCGCATTTGGTGGTAGATGTAAATGCAAAAAGTAATATGATGTATTTACATATATTATATTATGATATTCGGCAACTTGTACTAAAAATACTTTTATTTTACATCACTTTGGTGTATCTAAGTCTTCATAAAACGTTCATCAATGCACTTAGAATAATTTGTGCATTCCGATTAGATCTGGGTCAACTGGTCTTGGCCACGCAAACATTTTCCCAAGTTCATTTTCCGAATTGTATGATTAGATGCCGATACCGTTACCTTCTCTACACACCCATGTGACACTGAAACTGTACAATTTGTGTACAGGGTACGAGTTTTGTCACAACCCTTTAACATGCCATCACACGGACGTCGGAGTGTACAACTAGATCGCGTTTAATAGAACTCCGATATATGTTTACTTGAACGCGTCGATGAGCCTGTCTCGGAGGATGCATAAAACCTTTAGAAACAAATCCAGCGCCACCCTTTTAGTTGCACCGTCAATCAACCCCATTCCCACTCCATCAATTCTCACCCGAAATGAAACCCAACGAGCACAGCCTACCCTCGCCAATCAATACATTGATTAACGAAACAGGCCGCATTCCGCCTTAAAAACATATCCAGCGCTCCCGTGCTCTATCTCCGCCAATTAAGCCCGCGAGAGGAAGGATATCGATTTCCACTTACCTTTTACAATTGTCACCTACCGCGGCGGGTCGTGGCAGCTCAGTGTACCGCAAATCTACTTGTATTCATAAATTTACCAAGTGTTCAAATTATAACAGCGTGGCGGATGAAGTCAACTCGTTGGTGCAGTTTTATGAGCTTTTGCCTTCGAAAGTTCGAAAAGTTTATCACCGTTTGGCTGTTCATTGAGGCGGGGGTGGCTTACGAATGGTGAATGCATCCTCCCCGAATCTGGTACTTCCGCCGTGTGAGCAGCATCGATGTTAACGTATGCCCAGATGCACAATCCCCGCGTATGTGTTATGCGGAAATGCTCGAAAACTTTATAGTCGCGGAAGACTCATAAACTTCCCGGCATATTGTGCGCTAAGACAAAAGTTTTGTATGACATGGAGCTGGGGAGCAAGTCAAGAGATAGCAAGACGCCCATTAAAGCTCTTCCACTTACAGGGGGGTTTGTGGTGTAGTTGGAAAGAAAAAATGGTGGGGGTGTGTGTGCGGGAGACGATCGGAATCGTGGGAGGGTAAATGGGAAATTGTGAGGCTTTTCATGGCATTCCATTCCCCTTGAACACACAGCCATAACACGTGGTGGCCGTGTTTGCACTTGTCGGTAGAGCATTCCTGAACAAACGGACACAGCCCGGTCGGGAACGCTGCTGATGTGAATGCCCTTGATTTGTGACACCCCACCAGAGTGTGTATTGTTTTTCCTAGAATATCGTGGCGCCTTCGCAAAAGTTCATCTTTGCGAAAATCCTCCTGACACTGATGCTACGATTCCATACACCCTAATATCGTTATCCATATTCCTGGGAATGTATATCGCATCCCAACACGATTAATCCATTTCCGTTTTCGTATGAATTAATTAGTTCATTAAGCTCCCAGAAATTGACATGGTACTGCGCACACAAAAGATACCCGCCGACCTTGTGGGGGGCTTGGGGATGGGAAACAGGAGCCGGTGATCCTGGGAATTGTAGGTTCTACAACTGCGGGGTATGTGTCATAATCAAAACTGCAAAAGTTCCCATGATGTTCTCACGTTGGGTTTTCACCTAGAATAGATTTATAAGCACTCGTGGATTTTGGCACTGCATTTTCCGTTTTTCCTGTATATTTTCGTTTTTTTTTTTTTTAGTTTTTCGTTAGTTCTTTTTTTTTATTTTATTTTTTTTTTTTTGCAGAACCTATGTGATATTCATCCACATTTTCCGCTTGTAAAATCGTGTGAAAAATGTGGTTTCGGCCGTCGTAAAAAGTTCCCTAAAACATATATTTTGTGGATTTAAATCCAGTCATTCGGCTCCTCGTTGCATTCAGGATAAAATCTGTTGTGTACTTAAAATTGACTGTATCACCACATTGTGCAAAGTCTTGTGGAAGTGAAAATTTCCGCGCTTAATTTCCTTAGCGACTTTAGTACAGAGCAGTAGAGTGCCTCAGGTGTCTTGATTGCATTTTACCTGGATTATACAGTTTGAGAACAAGTGGAAGCATCTTCTCTCCGGTCGATATTATCCTGAATTTTTTCATTAACTTTTTTTTTGCAGTTATTTTTTTTTCCGTGATAGAAGAAATAAAAGATTGCCGCTTTTCATCCTATAGACAGTTCTTTCATTTACAGATAATTAAACTAGGCAAAGGGTATGAAAATATATTTTGCAAGAATCAGAGGTCATTTATTCAAACAGTAGAACATTAATTAATTGCACTGTTTTAATTGCTTAAATGAGGAGTGTAGAAGGAAATTTGGAAAAATTCAAATAGTTTTTAATCTGGTTTACAGTAAACACTAATTCTATAAACAATTGAAATCTTATTTTTCTGGTTTTGACCCAACGTAATCAATCTAGGAAACTAACTGCTAACCGATATCTGAAACCTCGAAGAGTAAGAAGAGAAGTAGACAAACCTGACCTTAACTTCTTGATGCAATAAAAGAAAGTTCTTAATATCTTTCGTTTTCTGCTCCAATTTCTTGTCCCATTGGGTTCCTAATTGCTTGCAGAGAAATGAATTTTGATGGTCATCTGCAGACCCAATTGACTAGGTACAGAAATCATCGAAGTGTAAAGGTTGTTGGACAAGAATTTCCGAGGTACATAAACTGGGAGAATCGTAGTACCTAAATACTTTAGATGTTGCAAATGAGATAACAGAATGTACGATGGCAGAAATTAAGAAAAGGGCATTTGATTGTCCTGTTGGCTTGATTCATACCTCGATTGCCAACACATGTGCGCCTGAACTTTGTCTATTGGGGGTGTATCTCTGTGGAATGTGAAGGGCTAAATGTTCCAAAGATCTATAATTCAGGTATTTTCGTTCGTTCTTGCCAAGTGAGAGTATTTTCATTCCCATCTGATACTGATGAATAAAAGATTGCTAGCTGGAACTAATTCCCTAAGCCAACATACAAACACTGGCAAACAGATTTATTTCAATTTGCCATCATCAAACATTGAATGTCCGAATTGTGGAACGTCCAACGGTCCACCTGGTTGATAAAAATATACATTATATATGTATTATATATATACACAAAAAATACAATAAAAAGTACAATAAGTGTAGAAAAAGAGAAGGACGAAGTTTGTGGCCGTTAAATTTATAGGAAGATTGAATTTCAGGGGCGTGAATCAAGTGAAACTTTTTCCAAAATGAAAGTGCACTCGTCCGGGAATCACAGAATGCATTAAAACGTGGCAGACACCGCAGCTAACTCTTTTTGGGGACTTAGGCCACAAAGTTTCTTCCACTCTTCGTTGTTCTCTTCCCGGGCAAAAATTAATTTTGACAAGAAACTGTAAGTTTCCTTAGATTTCCGGTGATAACTTTGCGGTAAATTGTTTTTCTTGGCAAGTTTTCCGCCACCACTTTCAGGGCCAGAATACTTTGGTGCCCTCTAGCAGCAGTCGCCCCATTCCGGTGATGTGTTTAAATAGTGCGGGGGCGATGACCGCGTCACAGCACATACCCAGCCTCCATAAGCATCTGCAGTTCTTAACTGATTTAAGGAATTTAAGTGTTTAAAGCATCTTGGGCCTCAGCCAAACCGACCATACCCCCATCCACCCCAGCAGACCATTCAATATACTATCAGCAGGGGACCGCGACGTGGGAGGTGTATTCCAGGTGAGCGACGAAACACGAAAACTCAACGGGTATTCATCACGATAAAGAATCATTTGACAGAGATTTACTTCCTTTATTTAACGATATAACAATGACAGAGCAAAGTGTTAGGAGCGGTGATGTGGTGAGCGGATTGGGGGATTCTGGCAGTGCTCCTTCAGGGGTCGTGAGATGGGGCGCACGATCTTGCCGCTTTCTGTGTAATTCATTTTAGTTACATCGTACAAAATTCCTGCCCTATCCTCTCACCCATCCACCCTTCCCTTGTGTTATCGCTTCCTAATTCCCGCCGAAGGGATTAATGTGTGGCGCAGGTGTACGCATAAAGATTTTACGAATCACGACCTAGACTCCCTGATCCCGGCGCGATGTGAAACAGCATTTGGCGGTTATGTCGGGCATCGGGCGTTAAATTAGATTCCTTTAAGGAATTCAATCTGCCGCCCGTGAAAGAAGAACGATTCTGGTGATAGCAGCCCACCCCCGGCCACATTAGCACATGAATGCGAAGAGCGTGTGGAGGTGGCAAAATGGGCCTGGGAAATGAAGGGATTAGGATTGACTCTAATGGCTTACAGATGTACGGCCTCAAAGCGAAATTGAATTTTTCATCTATAGCCTGCAGCGAGGCCATTGCAGAACTAATAAGCGAAAAGTACTACGGAACACGTTAAATTTAATGGAATGAATGGTGTCGAGATTTGTATTTTGTTAACGGAACGTGCACCCACCGGAATGGACAGAACCTGACGACGACCGACGGCCAACAGTCAGAAATATTTGAAATGTAAAAAATTGTGTTTCGACTGCAGTTCGTGCATCAAAAGCCGAGACCCCAAAACTCCATCCCCTGGGATGATGGTACAGAAACTTTGTAGAGATTTTCATTCGCTTTTCACTCGAGATCGCATTCATTTTACAGTTACCGTTTCAAAGTCAACGGAAACATCCACTTTCTGCATATAATTCCGTTTCGAAAAACTGCCCCCCAGCTAAACGAAGGGAAACGTTTAATTTTATTACAACATTAAAAACAAAATTTGCAAGGTGAAAGGGATTGAACATTGGAAAAGTTACACCTTGCAAAAGGGTATTTATAATACCGTAAAATGAATCGTGGGAAATATTAATATTATTGCAGCAGTTCAATTTCATTTATTTAATATATCTACATAAAAATAGACTTGCATAAACATATATAATTACTATTAACTTATTTGCTGAACTGTTTGCACTGTTAAATGTTAATCCAATTCGATTTATTAAAGTGCAACCAATTTAAATTGAAGTATTTCCAAGGATTAATTGAGTGTGTTTGGCGGGAGTTGAAAAGAAAAAGGGAAAAATAATCAAATGAAAACGCTGAAGTAAACAGCAGGACACTCAGAGTTTTCTGACACTCACTTACGATCCTTCGGGTCATTCGTTGCACAGCTAATTTGAGTGGTTCAACTGTCTTTAGTCTTATCATATCAATTCAGCGCTCGTCGAGGGCTGGATGCAATTTACATGCTGGTCTGAGATAATGAGATCCTGGGGAAAATTTTCAATTTCATCATGGATTTTACTGTTTAACGTACACAAATGCGCTTTGATGATGGCACAATCACTATGGAATCCGGCTTCTCATTGCACTCGCTCGAATAGTTACTAGATGCAAATTAATGGTTGGTCCACTGTTAATGTCTGAAATTGACAGGAATTAATTCATAGCAAGCTGACGTGTTGATTACGTCGTGGCAGAAGGACGTTACCGCTAGCGAGCCCAGGATTGATCGATTAATTTTAAAGTAACTTTTTTCAATCGTTCAATTGATCCTTTTCCCTGTCGCATGAAATATACATAAATTGAATTAAAGCAGGCGAATTCATGCGACTCTAAGTCGATCAGAGAGGCCGATTGTATGCCTGACTAACCTTTTTAGAGAGCTCCTTTGTTACACGGATTGACTTGAAATCTCTACAATAACTAGATAAACGGAATCTATTTGCGAGGATATTTTTATCTAAACCCATTTAGATTTGTTGCTGCCATCCCTGATTTTAGTTTTTTATTCCATTCTTTTTTTATACTATTTTTGTTTTGTAGCTTTTTAAGGGAAGGATCGTCCTGTACTCAATGGACTCTGACATTAATCTGATATGCATGACCACATTCCCTACATACCAGAAAGCATCCTGCAAAGGTTCTACTAAACGTGGCGCTTTTACGCCAAAAATTGAAGTATACTAGATAGAAAGGGTTAATATTGATTTATGACGGTGCGTTGACCTCAATTTGAATTCAGATGGGATGATATCGGCTGAGGACTACCGTAATATATTGGTTAGCTTATAAAACTGTTGCTGTCTCCCCCATCACTTGAAGGATGATTCTATATTATTTATACATAACCTAATAGAAATTTGCTCACGTTTCTTGTGGCGAAATATTTAACTGGAGTTCGCCCACTTGTCACTTTCTATGCCTATGGAATTTTTCGTGGATACCATCCCTCTCAACTATATGTCTGCCCAGTTTTCGACCCCCTTTCTGGCATTCAAAACAAAAAACCCGAAAAAACCTTCCTTTTAGTATACATTTGAAACGCGCAACAGACTTCCGTTCGTGGTACACATTGAAAGGAAAAACTCATTTCATTTTCACATTGCGTCTCTTAAGCAATTTGAAATTAACTAGCAAAAGGTAGAATGGGTCTGTGGCGTACGCGAGCTGCTTTTGAAATTCAGTAAACATTCACGATTTCATATCGGATACGCCGGAGGAGCACTGTCTAATTTGAAGGTCCTTTTTATTATTTAAATTGCCTCGTATAAATTGAGATGTTAAAATTGCTCACCTTTGGTTACACATACTGAAAGAGGTTTTAAAAATGTTGTATAGCCAACACAATGACATGTTAAGTTGTAAATGTGTTCGGCTCGGAACTTTTCACAATTATGTCCTAAAATATATTCTTGTGATTTTCCATTTGTTTTCCAAAATGTGGAAACATAAAATATTCAGGGAGAGCACATAATGGACCAAGTCATGTTCCAAGCAGACGTATCGATTAGGTCTACATCGATCCACAAGGATTTGTATTGTCTTTTATTTCCTCTGTCACAATCTGAAATTGTATCTCAACATTTTACATAAAGTCAAAATAAAATTGTAACAAAAATAAATTTGTTTTGACCAAAACGCTCACTTGAGCAAAGCCATATTCCTATCGAGACATCCTTTATGCCTTACTCCGTCCCCCAGAGGGCTTAAATGAAAAAGTGGATTTTATATTCAAAACATCCAACTAGGATAGAAAAAAAACAACTACAAAAAACGTCGATCAGATTTGGCTGTGTGGCTCATTCAAGAGAAACTTTTAAATCTTCCAAACAAGTTTTCGACACTTTCTTTTCCTACCTGTCCTCTCTATGCTTGTTTAAAGTCAACAAATTCCTTTGTTGTGTTGTGCAAAGATAGAGCGAAAGAGGGAGAGAAGAAGAGAGACAGTGAATGAGTGTGAAGAGTGTTGGGAGTGAAGGGGGGTCGGTTGTACTCTTTTTGGAGCCGGAACTCAATAAAACTTTATTCGCTTTTATTAAGGACGAAAGAAAAGTTGGAAGTTCTTCTGTACGTACTTCTCCTGGAATGAAGGTATTTTCTAATTGCAAGTTTTAATGTTGATAAACTGTTAGTAATCCTTAGGACAATTTAAGGATCCGGAGTAGCAATAAGATTTGTGGGTAAGCGTGCCCTTGGCGGAAAAAGTCCTTGGAACAGTGCCGGGAAAAATTGAGAAAATGTTTTTATGAAAGAAATGCGATTTTCTTGTAATATAAATCAGTGCAAGCAAGAAAAACTAATAATGTTCTAGGGATAGAAGGAAGGATAAACTCTTCAGATGAATCAAATTGAAGTGGTATAATGAACAAACTATAATTGGTAGATCAGAAAGTCCTTGACTGATAAAATTACAACCAACGTTTGGAATTAAATTGCTATATACACCGATTGTTCACTGCCATAAAACAAAATTAGAAGAGCTTTTTTACAACATTACACCTACCTATTTGGCAAATTGAGACTGGTCATGTCCTGTGACATGGACAAAATAATGTATTGTACTTGTATCCGTATTTGCAGGAGGATTTCCAGTAAAAATATAGGACAGAATTGAATTGATAACTTTGTTTTGTTTTATGTGGTAATTTAAGCGCTTTAAAATCCATCCCTTAGCTAGACTGGGAAAATAGGAAGCAGTTGATATAGATGCACTTTCATTTTGCTCAGTGAAGGATATTTTCCAACACAATTATCCAAGCAAACTAAAACCAAAGTTCACAAAATTTCGCTACCAAAACTGAAGCAAAATTCCATGTTCATTTGTGCAGATGACAATTGTTGGCTTACAGCAATTTACAATAGACAACATCCCTTGCAGTGAATTTGTTTCAATCATATTCAATTTAAAGGGATTAGGTTCTTTGACTGCTTCAACCGTCCAAAATTCAATTAAACCTTAATTAAGTACGTATTATTTCTAACACAGCTGCAGCATTGTGTGCAAGGATATCCAAAAAAGAAAACAAGGAAAATCGATTAAATGCAGCTGGTTGAATGGTCTTTGAAAATTTTAAATTTCTAGTGAAATTTTACATCGATGTTTTTCGAAGTTTTTGTATTTGAATTCGAAACTATTACAGTGAATTGTTTTCGGAATAGTTGTAAAAGTTTCATGGATTAATTTAGATCACCAATTACATTTTTCTGTTTTTTGGTTCATTGTTTTCACATGACTTTTTTGATATTTAAAATATACACTTGAATATTAATTGTTTGTTTTAATGTTTTGCTTAATTATTAGTTCACTCGTGATGATGGAGCTGTGTTTAGGTTTATGAAAAAAATAAATAAGAAAAATAAAACTGGAACGATGATGGGTTGTGATGATGATGATGATGGCGATGATGCCGCTTGGTAACAATGAAATCACAGCGCAAATATACTATCTTGAAATTTCTGTAACTGTCTAACACGGCACTCTTAAGCACACACTCATTAAAGTGCTCCGCGAGATTTTAAAAGGACAGCCATCCACTTAGCATAGGCAACGAGGTGCTGCAGGAAGAATCGCCAAGTAGGAGAATCCTGAAATTACATTGCAATTGCTCTCCTGAAGATCTTCACTAAACTCAAGTTCTAAAGTTGTTTCTCCCACACAATTCTGCGGTGCTCCTTATGTTTTCCAGATATACGTCGCAAAAACATTGAAAATTGTTACTCTCCGAGGATTGCACTTCTAAGAACTTTTAAATGAGAGTTCTAAGGTGAACATAGTTCAACCCTTTATGGTACTTAACGTCATTCCCGAAAGGAAAGCATAAATATTTTCGGGTTCAGAGGACTGTCTTAATGAGGATTCTTGAGTATATCAAATGGCTTTCCGTGGAGGAGGTGCCCAAGGATGTGGAATATGCTGGGCTAAAACACACAAAAGCAGACAAAACTCCAACAGAATTTAGTTGAATTTTGCGGAAACCGCACACACTTAAGATATGTCTCTGTTTGCGTATTTGATTAGTAAAATGACCCTTTTTCGAGTATCTGCATGTAATGGAGCCCATTTTCATCTTCACTACTTCAAAGGCATCCCCACACATTATATTCCCACTTCCTTCCTCACAACCATCTCATCTACGCCACTGGATTGCACAAAAACGATTAGAGGGGTTAACCTACTTAGGTATCGAATAAATTCACCAATGCCGCTACCGCGACAAGCCAAGAGGCTAAGTAGCTATCAATTCGTAGCGCAAAGTTGAGAATTCGTCACCCATAAGACTGTAAATCCAGATGAACTTTTCTCATCTCTTTAATTACTACAAGACGCCAATCCCGTACAAATAGCGGTGCAAGAGCACGACAAGAATAAGGATTCATCTCCAGTTCAACAAATTTTGCAGATTCCTGGAAGTTATCTTCGGGGAGGGAAGATACACTCTAAAACAGTGTGTTATCTAACAAACACACCGACAAAAAGCTCCGTCCCCCAAGAGATCTATGAGTTCACTAGATGTATTGTTGCATGCTAAAGTGACTTTCTTGTTTAAAGATAAGACGAGTTGCGAAATCCTAGAAAGTTGGTTGACTTTTGAATGACTTCTTGGTTTACGTGATAAGTGGGTTGGAAAAGTTTCTCTAGTTCAGTGTTTTGCTCCATTCCCACTCTCCCTTACACCACCCCACTCCTCTCACAGCACAGTGTACTCATCACCATCAGCTCAGGTGTGTCGCCCGGTGAGCCTTGCTCTTGCAGCCTCTTGTTTTTCTTGCTTTTGAGATTTTAATTTCCACTCTTTATTGTCCTTGCCATTTGTTGTTTGCCGTCAGATTCCTTGTAATTTTCCTCTAATTTCTCCAGTTCCATTTAATTTTAATGAGTCCATCCGAAAATATGTTTTTTTGTTTAAGAAAATGGAGACGCAAAATTTCATTAAATCTTTCTTATGCAAAACCTCCGCCTCGGGTGTTTCGAATAAAGGATAACCCATTAGGTTGACCTTCGCTGTAAAAAATTGATTTTATTCTAAGAATCTTCAATATTGCGAGATATTTTCATTCGAGGACATTCACTTGTCCTGCTCATTTGCTGGCAGGGATATTTTTATCTCTAAAGCTGAACAATGAATTTTCCGTTTAATCCCCGATCGAATGGAAATTGAATTTTTGTTTAACAGCCTTAAGCTATCTTTGAATACAGCCGTTTAATAGGTAGAGACAATTTTTGCATTATGAATTTTATTGCTGACATTTTTTTTCTCCAGTCGTTTTAAAGTCTGTATTGGAAAAAACTTCTCAACAGCAGTTGAAGAGGAAAATTTTTCAACTAATTGAATGTTGTGCATAGATACTTTGAAAACAGAATTTTTAGCATTAAATTAAATGAGCAAAATAATTTGAAATTTAACCCAAAATTACTGAACAAATTAAAGTTGATATTAAAGATAATACAAAGTTAAAGCTCACAATTAAAGAAAAAATGAAATGTTAAAAAAAAACCAGTTCAAGTTTATTCAGTAAATGACACCGTTAAAAGAATTCTTGAAAGAATCTAGAAAAATGCTTTTAACATAAGTATATAGTAATAATAAAATTTCTTCCCCATCTTCCCCACCCTAAGCCTCTGCAGTGATCCGCCATCGAACGGAAGTCCTGACTTTATTCATACTGAAAATGCACTTTACGTGAAAGCTCCCATTGTTCCATCAAATCAATTTCAATTTTGCAAACTAAATATAAATTTCCCCATCATTCTTAATAATTCACGCGAAACCAGGTTAATTCCTTATGTCGAGCATTTTATGAAATAAATTTTGTTTTTCCGGTGAGTGTAATTTGATTAGAAAACATAAAGCAAAAACAAATAAACAATAAAACAAACAAAAATAACAATACAAGATCTGATAAATACAATTGAATTGAATTTTACATTAAGAACACTTGTTTTACAAATCAACTCTCGTGGGATTTTTTTTTATATTCGGGCCGCTTAAATACGTATAGAAAGATTCAACAAGCTTAGAACAACTGAAAAAGTTCGCAGAAGTTCACATATAATAAATGCATGAGGGAACACAATGAACTCGGTCCTCACGTAGAACAAAGTTGCTTTGCGAGAGTACAAATTATTATTTATGGGTCCCCATATTGGGGGCCCAGGATACCGCCACCGGAATCAGCCAAAACCAGCTGCCAAAAGAACCTACTAATGGCAACAACAATGGTGACAATGGTGGAAGTATATCAAACATGACTCCTTTATATGCTCTGCGACAACTCGTCCATAAATATCTGGCATTATTTGCAGGGGAATCTCATGCGGGGTGTATTGTAGGCATATCGGGGTAGAAAGGGATGTACTTTTGCAAGTGCATGTCTCCCAGTTGAAGGGGTGCTGAGGTCACCTTAGGCACACGCATTTATCAGGAAGGCCGTTCAGATCCTTAAATTAAACAAACTGAATACACAGAGAACGAATGACAAATATCTCAAAAATTCACATGGAATCATGTCCTGCAGGCAGGAAGATGGATGACTTGGCGAAAGCAGTGAAGTAATATGTAACATAAACGAGTACAGGTGCGTATACGGAAGTGTAAAAGATTGGAGGAGGAAATTTGTGGCTTGCCTCGGAGATGTGGCGGCAGAAAACTCCCCTTCAGAGGATCCTGACTTTTTTTTTCATTGTTTGCTGTTTTGCTTTTATTACTGACAAGTTCTTTAGATATTGCGCCCTGAGAATTGATGACTACCTCCGAAAAAAGAGCCCCACTGGCTCACCGTAAAACCACCACCAAGGACTATTTTAGGATATTTTTTTTTGGAAATCTCATGGGAATGTGTTGCAATTGCAAAGTTGCCATCATTTCAGTAACTATATAAATTGATAAAGAAATTTCGTTAAAAAAAAATCAGTGTTAAATCGTTGAACACTTGAAACCCAACATCAAAACTCTACTCTCTAAAATCAAACCTTCTAATTAGAGAAAAAAGAAATAGATCTCTCCAGCATTCTCCTGAAAAGCGATCACCACTCCCCATCAGGTCAGGAGCTTCCATTAAAACAAAAAAAATACGCAAGAAAGAAAGACGCTTCCACCTACAACGAACCTATGGTGCCACTAACGGGATCCCTTTAACCAGGGGGCAGTGAGAGCAGCAAAATCATGCAAACTGAAGTACTAAAGAAAATGAGTATTCGGTTTGAAGGGAAAAAATGGCGCAAATTGGGATCCTGGGGAAATTGAAGGAAAGATCGCAACACAACGGACATCATGAATCCGATTAAACTGCCATTGGTTGAAAAAGGGGAGGTGTTTGTTCATGTTCATACTTTCACATCCCTGAGACGGAGAAAGAAAAGTACAGTTGGAACTTAGTATTTTACTACCGCTAGATTTTTTTTTCTCATGTTCAACCTAATTGAACGATAGAACGAACGGACAGAGTGTATTATTAAGCTCCCTTTTTGAAAATAAGTTTCCAAAAATGCGCTAAAAAGTTAATATGTAAATATTCAGTAAAACAAAATGAACATTTTAGCGATTCAGTCTATATATGGCAACACTAAAAAGGAGTTGCCGATTTTTCTCATCTTGGAACTTGACCTTACAATTTTAACGAAATATTATTATACTAAATTTCAATCCTCTCTGGACAGACAGACAACAGACAACAGACAGACGGATTACATCCATAAAAAGGTTTCTTTTCACTTCTCAATCTTGAACAATTGAAAATATAGTTTTGTTTTCTATCACCATAATTTGTGGGCATTGCAAACGTTCGCTCAAAACTAATATAGCCTACATCTCGGTTATAACAATAAAATTCTGCAATAAAAACCTTTGTATCAACAAAATTTGATGGTAAAGTTCGCAATGAGAAAATATTTTCCAACAGGTTGCCAAGCAAGAGTAAGCTTCTCGAATGTTAGCTGGAGACAAGATCTTACTAAAAATCCGATTTGCCTTCATTCACTATTCGCGCACGCCCTTCTTGCTTCTTCCCTTCGCCATAAGAGCATTGCAATGCATCACGTTGAAGTTTCACCTCATCTGACGTGAGCTTTACGTTTCAGCACGCTTTCTGAGCTTACCCCACCACAAAGTATCATAACACACGAACTTCTTTGAATCTTTAGTTTACTTTGTAGCCCTTAAGTCTTGGGTAGGGTGGGGAATGATTTCTTCAAAGTTCCCCGGAGATATCGGAATTAATTATGACTGAAAATAAAAACTCAATTTACATACAACGAACAATGGTTCTTTGAACTCGCCACAGGCGTTCGAGCTGCTCGGGAGCACCGAAAGCATCAAATAAAGATAAATAACTCGAATTAACTTTTCCACAGTTGAGCGCTAACATGGGCCCTCCCCCTGTGAGCACCCCCACAAGGAGTCAAGGAAAGTAGCCAAATAATTTCTAGGACCGGCTCGGGAATGAGCTGTTGATTAAAACAAATGTTACGAGAATGGAGGAACATTGCATCGCATTAAGATGTTAATTTGGCAGTTAGCTTATCCCAGTGGCTAAACCCTCAAGTGTTGACTTCCAGGATATCCCAGCATCCCCCACCCGTTTTGTTTATTTATTTGCTTATTTGAAGAGGACCAACATTGGTGTCAGGGAACAATACGTCCGGAAGGAGCTGACTATTGCCAATTAACCCTCCTGAAGGTGTGAAAGTTTCCAGTTACGTACCTCCCCCATTTTCGGACGATTATTTTACGGTTTCATTACGTTCAAAGATTTCCCCAAAGGATCGCACATCCTTGAGTTTATTGAGTAACAGACGTTTGAACATGCCTCATTGAGTCGTCAATGAGTCCTGCTTAACGGTGCATTAACGATAATCTTTGAAAATCACTTCGAAATAATTAGTTTTACATGAAAATGAAACACGCAAACTCTTCGAAAAAAAATGTTTCATGCATGTTCACGTCCATGAGTGAAAGGAATTTAATCAACATTGAACTCCATTTGCACGTTTCCAGTCTGCTTTCCATTTAAAGTAATTAAAAAATTGAGATAACATTGAAACCCAATTGCAAATATCTGGAGGCACGCAAACAAGACAGAAGCAATTTGTAAGGTCAACAGAATGTCATGCGGTAAACACCTCCGGCTTAATAATTACCCTATACCGACGGATGGGATTCTTGGCGTTTTGCACCTTACCCCCCACTATTCGCGCGGATTTCAATGGGCAAAGAAACAACAACAATAACAGCAAAGAAAAAAATCTTCTGAGAACTTTAACTCCCAAACAATCAGATCAACTAAGGTCAAGTTTCCCAGGGGTAAAGTGGGGAGGGGGTGAATACGAAATTTGCAAATTTGCCAGGGAGTCTACATCCGGCTGTCAATATTTATTGTCCAACAACGAATTAGTCTTCTACCGAATGTATAAAAGCTGTGCGGCAGGATTTCCGGGTGTGCTCGATGAAATTTAAGAAATCTACAACAATTTTTGTTCTACAAACAAAATGTTTTCCTTTTATCCTGGACCGGCATGGAATCGTTGAATTGCGACCTTTTCATGTATTTTAAATAAAAATTGTTCAATGAATCAAGTAATAAATTGGCAATGGTCTGGATCTGAATCGCACTAAAGACGTCTCCGTGGTATTCCCAATATTTTTAAAAAAACATTAGCTAATGTGTCGACAAAACAGTCTCAAGAAGAAATTAAGTGGAACAATCTGCAATGATAAAAGAAGCTCTTCTTAGTTAAAAAATAAATCACAAACAATTTACTTGTAAAGAAGAACATATCCTGTTTCAATTAGGATAATGCATTATGCTGCACTTGAATATAAGAAAATATCGGAAAAAGCGTTTCGTGACTGTTTCTAAATTCATCAGCCTCCTCTTTAATCCCGATAAAATATTTTCTCTTCCAACGGAAAATTTCAAATGTTAAAATCCAAACGATTCAAGTAACCCTTTTGGATTACCGAGAGAAGTGCAAGTCTCGAAATCACAGGAAACGTGATTTCTTTTTCAAAGCTCCTCTTGTGTTGTGTGCAATCGAAAATCCAATAAAACTGAATGCTGTAATTGTTCATTTCAAGTTGTTTTATATTGCATTATTTTCGTGATGCCACTTTTGTTTAATGTGTAACATTTGAACGGGATTTTGTATATTCTCGGAAAGTGGTAAATGTTATTAATAATAAAGATAATATTTCCAGAATTTACTTATCATTTAATTTAAAGCATTTCTCTCAAGGGATTAAATCTTCAAATGTAGTAATATAATCCGATTTGATATTTCCAGCAATTAGAAACTCGAGTAACTATCAAAATCCCTTCCAGATATTGACAGTTGTGTGATAACTAGAATTAGTTTGCTTAAGGATGCCATTAATGACGCTGTGAGCCAGTGACTAAATGATGCTGTTAATACAGGAATACTTACTCTAGTAATGCTTGGATAATTGCACATTGAGCATCATTTCAAGGCAATGCGGCATTTTCTCGTATTACATGAAATCGATTAGCAGCTATAAATCTTCTCTGGCCGCAGTAAATTAATTGATATCTCCTAAGTTGAAAGTTCAGTGTAAAGTCCGCATCTCACCCCCGATATCGACCTATTTAATTAGGAGTCAATAACTCAAACGTTAATTAAGAAATTATCAGATATTTGGGATGCGAACAGTTTGTAGGTTCGACGCACTGCACCAAGCGCACATTACCGAATCGTTAATCATTCAAACCGCAAGTACCATACACTCATACACATACACCACAGAATTTAAGTTGCCTAATTAATTAATAAAGGATACAATGAGAGTTCTGTCATCTGCAGGATTTGGCGCCTAATCTTGCGGTTATCATTAAAATTCTGTAATAATTTGTTATTATTTTTAATTTAAGATTACCACTAATCCAGAGATTTGAAATCTCATATTGTAGGCCCTTAATCGTACAATGATGGCGGGTTTTTAATAATGATGTGTATGAAGATCTCTTTAGTTGGATGACACCGAACAAGAGTAAACTTCCTGGTAATGGAAAAACGTACTTGCTCCTGTTTCGCCCGTTGCAGAATGAACTGATAAACCCCAGAAGATGCCACTAGAAAGACACCTTCTTGCATCGTATTGGCTCAACCCCTTTCGACTACTATGTTATTATTGTTTCTTTTATTCCGTCAAGTTGCCACAACCGTTCTTTGTTTCATGTGTAAATTATCATTGCCTGACTTTTAACCCAACTACCTTGTCCGAATCACATTTCCTGGTGCCGTGACATATGCACGTTTCCCGAGGCAGATTAGCGCTCTGTGCTCATCCTTAAGCTGTCTGAGGGTTTCCTTGGAAGACCTGCCGGGGACCACTCAAGCCAGGATATGCCGCAATTTACAACGAAAACTTTCGAAAGGCACAAGATGTTTCATTCAAGCGACACTTCATCCCCTTACCCTCGTCTTCCTTCTTCAACTACACCCTTCTGTCACAAAAGAACGATAAAGTTGCAGTTAAAATTATGCATATTTTATTCAATTCTGTTTTAGCAGTAAAAAAATGCAAAATTTCAAATAAGAAAAAATAATAAAATGTTTTTTTTTTTTATAAAGAACAGATTTGAGGGAAAGTGTAATGCGGAAGCGTTAAAATATTTAATGAACGTAGAACAAGTAACAACAAATTAGAAACAACACTTTAACAGAGTTTTTCTAGGCAGAATTGTTAAATTTATTGCGAGAATTTTTCGACAACTGCAACTTGGGAAACGTGTATTTTTTTCTGGTTTCACGATAAATAAAAGCAATTATAATAAAAAACAAAAACGAGTAACAGCCAGGAGTAAAGTGAAATCAAAAGGAGGACGAACTTTTTTGACTCGCAACCGTCAACTCTCCGTGATGCTTTGTCCTTTCCGCATGAACTTCGTTACTCTGCAAATAAAGGATTGCTATAACAATTTAGTTATTCCTCTGAGATACAATTTATCCTTGAAATGCAAAGCAAAGTGCACCCGCATGGCCGCATCATATAAATGCTCACTGAATCCTGCCAGCGTCATCATGACGGTCTCTAGCAAAACATGACAGATTACAGACTAGAAAACGATGAACTGAATTTGGAGCCGTAAACTATTGAACAATTCATGTGTGATATTATATTTTGGCTTTGCATCCCAAAGACCAATATCGATCTGGAAAATCAACCGCCCAGAGACTTACAATTACTTGCACTAACTCTCATGGCAAGAATGCGTTCAGCGGTTATTTGAGAAATGGCGCCTTTTCGGCTATCGATTTTAGTCCCAGGGTGAATTTATGCAGCCACTCCAACTCCATTGGTTTTGCCCAAACGATTCAAACTATTTGGTCGAATTTGTGGTGAGCAAACCTGAAGTTGATTGAACTGCATAAATTTTTTTGCAAAAATGCATTTTTCTTGCTATGAAGACATTGGAAATCGAGGAGTGAAGGAGTTCGCTCCGGTCCCAGGAGTTGATGGAGGTTTTATACTTTATCCTAATGAATTGTAAGATATGATTCTGGAAGAGGTTTTCGGGCTCTTTCCAAAATGTAAATTGTACGGGAAAGGGGGGCTAGTTTATTATACAGATTATATACTAATAGAGGAGTTGGAGGAGGATGTGAGGATGTTGAAGGAGTGTATGCAGGAATCTTTTATGGGATCATTTATTTTATTGGTAGAACTTAATAGAAGTTCGAAGAAGTTTACCAGCAAGGAGGGAAGTTATTTAACATTTTCCTGGATCATATCATCGACACCGATTTTGATTTCCTCTGGCGGATTTGTATGAAGACATTCTAATAGGATATGAGATATATTGTAATTATATCGAAATACGTGTTATTAGAAATTAGAAATTTGGGGGAATTGGAAGGGGTAATTGTGTGGTAAAATTTTTAACTATCTTTATGTATGATAATTGTTAATATTTTTGCATTTTAATGACATGTATGAACAGCGAAACTCTTTAAGAATAAACCATAATTATTTCAGATTTGTAGCATGAAACATTTGGAGGGGAGAATCTTAGATGCTGTTGTAATTTCATGATCCTGAATGTAGTCCCTAAACTTTGCGGATCTTTCTTAAAAAACTCATTATTATTTCTACCCATGTTAAACTAATTTATTTTGAGCCATAAAACGAAAAATAATATACCAAAGAACATGCCCCATACTTCATAACAAGAATAGCTCGAAAAAATTTAATGGGGGGAGGAAAATTTAGAACAATTTTCTTTGTTTAATAGAATTTAAAAATTTATTATTAGTAATCTTTTGTGAAATTTATTTATTTATTTATTTATTAGTAAGCTTAATACAAGCTATATCACAGAAAATAAAATTACAAATCACAAAATAAATAATCGAAAAAAAAAACTAAAAATACATTACATAATAGGAGGGATGGCCGGGAACGGTGGGGCAATCAGCCGGTGAAGGAGAATATTCTTCTCAAGGACGATTTACAAAGGTGGAAGTTGTGAATGTGCATGAACAGTAAGCTTGGAACTGAAATCGGATTTTTATCAGATAAATTTATCTTATATTGTACGAAAAACGGCAAAATTGTTCTTAATTTTTCATAGTTTTGTGACCATATTGTTTATCATTTTGACTTATTACAAAAAAATTAATACTTATTTTTCTGTTAATACTGTTGATGAACTCTTCGTGTTATGATTTTGAAACCTGTATGTCATAAGGTTTACTTTTAGTTAAACTTTTCAAAAATTATGCTAAGCTTAAAATAAAAAATTTTGGCAGCACAAAATTCGCGTTAAAAAATTGTTTGTTTTTAATAATTGGCAGTTAAAATGTTAGTTTTAGTTTCCTTTCTACCATCAAAAGCTGGCAATATAATTAGCATTGAGTGTTTATTAGTTTGTGACCTACACAATAACAAATACATTTTATTTATTTTTTGTAAACAATGTAAAAAAAAATAAAACCTTTTATACAATCCATTAATTAATTATAGATAGATATAACGAAAATAACAAGAAAAGGGTCCCAGGCAGAAAATTTTGTAAAACATACTTCCCAATTCCCCCATCTTACCCTATGTATGTATATATATATTGCAAATTGCTGTACTTTGTTTAGTGTAAAAATTATTATGTATTTTATTTTGCATACATCGCGGACTCCCTAAAGATCCTTTGCGAGAAGGAAATTGATCAAACTGTGAAACTAAATGCACGTTAATATGACAATTAGACATAATTCGACGACTATCTGCACCCCCGGCAGCAAATCCCAATCCGATTAGTACGAATTTGTCATGTAAATGCGAAGTCGCTTTAAACCGAGTAGATTTTATCAAGCGTAACACGATTATGAGTCAATAATTTGTGCCTGTATTCCTGACACGTAAGCTGTTCTGGAATATTTATTAGCACACAAATCGTGTTCGATTATATTTCGATATGTCTGCATATAACAGTTCTCATACTCGCCACCATCCCCAACGCATCATCATCACCCCCCCCCCCCCCCCCCCCCACTCCTAAATAATCGCAATAATTCTCCTTTTGGAATACACAAATGTATTTTCTCTCAGTTTGTTGTCTGATCCAACAATAAATTCGCCTTCTTGTTATAACTTAATCCGCCTACTCGAAATGACTCATGACAAATCAAAACACCTTGTAATGGCCCGCCTAATCGGCACTTAATCGAAATATAAGGACCCGTCGCAGTTGGCACGTCGTCACCTACTTTTGTGTCATCCCTTGGATAAATATGCGAAAGATAGTCGATATTTTTGGGAGACCGCCACCGACAAAAGCCTATGTCCCATTTTGTTATGCGAGAGATATCCTTGTGATTCGTTTTTGGCCCACAAAAATCACTTTCAAACAGAAGTTTTTGGTGCGAAAAATATTATATATATGTATATTGTATATATATAAAAGTAAAAGGAAAAACTTTCCCCTGACAGAGGATGCGAGGAGAACGTGTTTTGCACGGGATACTGGGAGGCGATGGGGTACACAGATGCTCCATTGCCGAACGCCAAAATAATAAAAGAAGGATAAATCACTCCGGAAAGCACTTTGAACGTCATAAATTCAACCTGGCCATAAACCATATCTAAAACTTAGGTTAAACAACTTCTATTTATTTAATAACAGCGTGTTTCACCTCCTGGTCTCTGGCACGACCTCGGCCCAGACGAAGAGATTGAGATATATGTATGTGGCCTGACTTCTCACTTCTTAAATCAACTGTGGACTAACCACTCCTGTACTCATTTCCCAACGAAAGGATCTTTTTACTTTGGATGTTAGAGGGCGCAAAAAAAATTTATATATATATAATACGCCACCTACATTTATGAAAAGGGTGTGTTAGTTAGCACCATAAAACGGAAAACTTCGTTCATAAATCATATGAAATTGTCACCGGGGGTCGCCCACTAATTCGATTCTCGGAAATGGCTCTGACTTTTTAGGGAGGATATATTTGTTGAAGGCCAAATTTTGTGGAAACTTTTTCATTTCATTTGCTCACGACAACAATTTTCCACACAGAGAGACCAAAAGTCACTCTCAGCAGCATCCTTATTTAAGGACCCATTTTGCTACACTCTTTGTGTCCAATTCAGAATTTTTTTCTCTCTACCAAAAAAAAAAAAAGAAAAAAAAAGCAAATCCCCGAAAAGAAAAAAAAATCCAATAATAGGTAAATGTACCTCAGGGATCATATCACTTTACTCCTAACCAACTTTAACATTGTAGAGAGGCATTGATTCTGGAAAACCATTCTTCAACCATTTGTTTACAGCCCAACGGGAAAATGGGTGGTGTTTAATCCCTTTCAGCCACCCCAAAAACTTTATATATGTATGTATATATATACGTATATATTTTTTTTTGTGTTTGCTTGAGCAACTAACAAAGATATGCAAATGGATTTTAATTAATCGCTTTTATGATGACTGCCAGGGAATCGATAAGGCATCCTTCTTGGTCGATGAAGTGTTCACAGCCGCTGGGATTGGAGATTACTATAAGGAATTGGGCTAAAATCCTGGCGCTTATCTGGTTGCCCAATCAAAACAATCTTGATGCCTTGTAATACTGTGAGGTAAATAATAATATCATACACATACAGATACACACACACACACAAGCACGTTAATTTAAAATGCTTTAATTTATATTGGAAATTAATTTATATTAGAAATTAGGAATATTTTATTTAATTTTTATGTGCCCTATAAGTATAGTAATTGAATAAATTACGATTAATGAAATAATAATGGCATCGTAACAAATAATAATTTAAACATTCAGAAGTACGAACATTTTGCTAATTAAAACGAAATTAATTAGGAGTATTAAATTTAAAAGGTATTGCACATTATTAGGACAGTTTCGCAGTGTCAATTCCCATGAAATCTTGTTTTCACCTGAATAATCTTTTATTATAATAAATTTGAGTAAAATCCTTGTACAATTTCACGTTGAGATACACAAAAACAAGTAAGTGAAACAAACGTACCTAAAACTCCCACGAACCATAAATGAGACCATTATGATGAAAGAATGAACATTCATGATCATTAGAATTTAGTCCAAATCGTGGAATTACTTTACACAAGAATACACAGAAATTTTCGCTGGATCTAATTGCAGACAGCAACAGCTGAATTTGCAAAGATACTTTTCTCGTAAATGTTTGCAGGGAAAATAGTCTTTAACCGGAAATTATATTTCATAGCCATCAGGTAGGAGAGATGCAGATATAATGATCTGCGAACGAACTGGGAATGAAATAAAGGGGGATGTAGCGGAAAATGGGGAGGAGATAGAGAAAGGGTTTTTCGTTAGTAGTTGCAATGAAATATCATTCTGCAGTAGACACCTCGGCACATTCAGGATATTCAGTATAACGGCATCGTGCCTAAGTTTCCTGCTATTTTAATAAGCGCTTATCTTGACAAGTTGCGCTAGCGAGTCGGAAATACATCCACAGCCTTAATTAAATCGTAAATCGAGATATTTCCGCCAACGATAGTATGGACCCATTTCCCTCTCCATCCCTTTTTACTATCCTCTTTCAATTTTGTCGCGTTGCAGAAGTTGCAACACAGTCATACAACGCTAACTGTCGCCGTCCCGCCCATCGGGAATAATGAGCATTATAATTTCCACATCACATGAAATATAGGCGCCTCATACAACCTCAAATAAACTGAAGGTTACCCACCAGAAGGAAAGAACGAGCTGAGTGCAAAATAATCCCCAGAATGGGAGAATAAATTCGGATATAACCGGCATCCGGTTGTGCCTCGTGCAGCTTCCCGGCACTTGTCCAATTTAATTTCAAGCTCCCTCCAGGACGATTATAACAATAAATATAATTTTTAAATTAAGAAAAAAAAGTGGATATAATAATAATAATAAGAAGAAGAAGCCATCCCACAGTTTCACATCTCTCCGCACCATCGTAATTATGTAGATGGCTCACGGTACACCAGCTTCGGCTCTACCTGCTGGGAATTGCACTTTAGGATAGAATTTATCTCATGTCGCTGGAAAGTGTTCCCTGGCTGGCAGGATCTCGGTTGCAGTTGAAATTAGGATAAGTTCTAGATGCACCTTTGTTTATGGACAATAATAGAAGAGAGGGATGGAGGCGTAGTCCTAGTCATGTTGTGCAAGTTACAGCTTAAGTTCTGGTCAAGTGAGTTCAACTCCCTCTGAATGGAATTGCTCCCCAGTAACTGATTTACATTTGCCACCCACTGTTACAGTTAGAACTTTTAAAACAATGGCCCGGGAGTGTTTCCCACTCAGAACGTGAATGAACAGAGATTCTGGGCAGGATGAATATCAGCTAAATATGTAACGAATGGTGGAAGAGGGGGGGGGGGGGAGGGGGGGGGGCATTTTCTAATCTGAAGTTCTTGCACGTGCCACCAACAGCTACAATGTTTATTTAGGCTCTAATTGCCTGCCATGGCACTGTGATACTAAACTTTGGACCAAACGAATTCCTTTACAAATGATGGCCATCAAATCAAGTTGTCAACGGGGGCAGAAGTCAAGGATCAATAGCAATGACATCAAGCTTTTCTTTTATGGCACCTTCAGACATTGTTTAGAAAACACTACCCTTGCGACATTAACTCCATTTATATGTGGCAATGACGATTCGATTTTCTAATTACTTCACATATACAGAATTTTAATGTTAGAGATTATACACAACTTCATGTATGCTCAATAAAGTAAATTTAATAAGATGAAAATCTCTATCTGTCAAAAGGCTCAACTCGTGTCTGTAACATGAAAGCCACACAATTTAATTAAATAAATATTTACTATGGTTAAAAAGTCTTTTGCTGTACTAAATATCTAGAAAGAAACAACATAATCTTTGCTCCCATTTGTTAAAATTTCCATTGAAACCGAATTTTAACTGAAATATGTCCGAGTCAGCAAAAAGATAGACCTATAAATTATAAGGGAGAGTCGTATAGGTTGAAACACGCTTTGAATTTTGGTTGCAGCTTTTGACTAGATAAATATAACACAGATTTTTATATACCGTTGGAAAGGTAATATTATTGGCTACATTTTTGTCGAAGAAAGTAATTGAATTGCATCAAAAATAGAAAAGTTATATGGCCGATTTTCCAAACATGTGATTTTTGGCTGTCAAAAACTTTGTCGTGTAGGTTGAAACAGACATAGTAATTGAAAACGGTTAAAGCTTTTTTTTTATAAAAAAGCCAAATTTTCAATGTTTATTGTTAATTTTTTTATTTGCAGATACAAATTTATTTGTAATGCATCAAAATCAGAAGCACCATGACCAGTTCATCTCGGTCTACGGCTTGCTATTTTTACCATCTGAACTATAAATTTTTACTGAAATACTATTTGACTCTTTTAAAATACACTTCTTTATCCACTTATTAGTTTGTTGGATTATTTTTCTTGTCACTCGTCACTGTTTAAAGTAAGACGTCACATAGTGTTTCAATTTTAACCTACACGACATTAAGTGTTTCAACTTACAAGAATGGCCGATATTTTGAGAAGACATAAGATTTTTTTTCTATGCAAAATATGCTTGAAATTTGTTCGGAACTATAAAATAGAGCAAAAACTGTAATGTAAATGTGATATTCACCTTTTTATACCGATAAAAAAATCATACTTTTTTCAGTTTGGAAAAATTTTGAAAACATTTTTTCACAAATTTTTCTGACTTGCTCCGGTTCAAGTACAAGGATGTCGAGTTAGTAAGTCTATATGCTAGGGGAAGTTAACTACTGACAATACAACAACTTTACACTATACAAATTAGTTTGAACTTTAATGGGAAAAAAAATATCTTTGTGTTTCATCGTACATGCCGTTTCAACCTACACGACTCGCTCCTATATAGAAATTAATTCCATAACCAAACAAAAAGTTCTAAGAAACCGTTATTGAAGAAAGAAACATCATAATATTTATTTTGATATTTGTTACCTGGAACTTTGACTGAAAATCACGTGAAAGTCACAAAGCAAATACAATCAAAGGTATGCACTTGGCACTTGGAATTTCAATAAATTCATCTAGAGCTGAAGATCATATTTGTGAACAAAAAGAAATAAAAGACAAACATTCCACAGATCGTAATCCATCAATTGATTTATCCTTGATTTCATCCCTTTGAATCAAACTTAACTTGATTATAAAACTTGACTTACTGGCAAATGCAAGGATACAGCCAGGAATTCAAGTAGCTGTAGAAATTATTCTAGAAACACTATATACCCTTCGCATCACCTCACCCCCAACTACCCATCGTCACATGCAAAAAGGATTCTTTTTCCTTCAGCAATAGCTGCCCGTGGAGCTTTCACAATGGCCGGAAAGAGTAATCATAAACAGGAGAATCAGATAGTCGCTTTGTTTTTGCCGTTTCTGCATTTGCCCTGGCGGCACCTTACGTCCTGGTCTTTGCATGCGCTGCATTTGGATGCAAAACTGTGTGCTGTTGCAATTAAAAAGCAAAGTTTTAGCGGGTTGATGCAGCATAACCACAATCACCACGATGCTTGCACTCACTGTAATCCTTTATTAGCCGGCTTTATCCAGTGCTAAGAAAGCTGCTGTGCCATTAGCATATTAGCATGTACTTGTTGCCGCCTTAAGTTCCCCTATTTGTGCAGTAATGCAAATTAAGGCCCAGCTTAAAATAAATTTCCGATAATTTCGATTTATAGGAACCGGAAAATAATTTCTGTTGCTAATGGTTGTACCTGCATTACTGGGAAATTTTTAAAACAATTTCTTTTCATGTTTCCCTAGCCACAAGACGAAAAAATGCATGTTAAGAGGAAATTATGTCCAATACGTGTTTTTTTAGTTATTCTTACTGAAATTATTTGGTAATGAAAATTTAATCGTTTTGCATACGAAAATGATTTTTAAGCTTTATATGGTAAGTCCCAATAATAGCGCCCACTTTGAATTCAGCGCCATTTTTCTTGTGTGACAGCTGTCATGTGTAGACTTGAAGATTTAACCGCACAATGCATAAAAAGTGTTAAAATCTGCACTACAAAAATAATGCGCCTTTTTCGGAGAGGGCTCGACTGTGAAAGGCGTTCATTACTGTTAGGCGATAAATAACTTTTTCTTGCGTCAATTTGCGATATAATGAATCTTTAAGACATATGGTTTCAAAAGGATGTAGCAACCGACCACACAGCGAATGAAACAATGAAATTTTTGAAGGCGAAAATTGTGAGAAAATTAGAGTTGGCCAGCAAGATCATGCGATTTGTCAACGTTGGATTTCTTTCTTTGGTTTTTTTTTTAAAAAAAAAGGTGCATGACAATAACCCAAGAACTGTGGCAACACCGGTTTCGTTAGAACTGACAAAAGAAACAAAGACAACTCATAACCTAGCTTCAAGATGTCGGATGCAGATACTTACTCCTCGACAGTGGTTTTAATTGCCTCAACTACAAACTCTGTATTAAATTTGTAAATTATGTAAATATTGTAAAATTGTAGTGTACGCGTAACGTTTATCATTAATCATTCCTGCAAAAGCCACTACAGAACAATTCCTGAGCTAAAGGAGGAGATTCAAAATTTATGAAATAAATGCCCAAATGTCATTGAAAATTGCCTTAAAAGAACCAACGAGTTTGTGTTCCATACATAATCTCGATGTCTATACACTCTCTAATAAAATAAAAACATCAAAAGTTTTCAAATAAAAACTACTTTTTTCAAATATCAAAGTGGACGTTCTTATTGGGACACCCTATATGATTTCGAAGTAATTAAAAATTTAACAGCAATAACGTACTTAAATTAAAAAAATAGGTTCAACATACCATATCGGAACTTTATAAAAAACATTCTTTTTACATCATTGAATATAATGTGCTTATGTACATAAATTACTCATATCAAAATGCTTAACAAAATGCCTAGCTTTAATTCAATAAATTAACTATAATTAGTTTCATAAAAATTGTAATCATAATAAATTGTAAGTTAATTAGTAATAACCATATTAAACAATGCCAAATGATGTTGAAAAACGAATATTTTTGATTTTAATATGAAAATGTTTAAATAAAATTCATTTAAACGATCCAATTTTTCGATTTCTATTGTACATAATTCAATTAAGTTGTAATTAATTTTTTCTCTTCCAGAAGTAAAACTTTTATTTCCACAAACTTATTAAATTCGTACATAATATTGTTATTTGGTACAATTCGCGTTTAAACGAGATTGAATTATCAGCTCATTTAAACTTCTTGAATTACTCCGAAAGTCTCAACTGGTTCACTTACACGTATTGTCCTTCCATCGACGACGTTATCCGTGTTAATTATAGTTGCAGAGGATGCCACTGTCCATATCCCTTTTCAACCCTTTCTTTTCTACGGTTTGTTTTTTGTTTTATTTTTTTCAGACACAATATTCACCGTTAACCAATACTCCTTTCAACATTGTTTTGCGCAACACCACCACACGGAGCGTTCCCAAGACGTGTCAGAACCCCTTGATATTTTTATTCCTTTTTCTTCGCGGACTCATTTCGTTGCCTATTTAAACCGGGACGAACTTTTTCACGCTTCATTAAAAACAATGCTTCGAAATGGGGAAGAAAACAAGGTTTATCGCGAAAGTTAGGAACTTTTTATACTTGTAAATGAAACTTTTCACGCCGGCTGCTACAATGGAAAATCTCTCACATTTTTTTCCACCTTCTCTCTCTCTCTGGTTTGTTTTTTTCGTTTTTAGACAGTCAGCGCTACAGTTTATCTACTTTAAGTTTGTGCCAGTCCCTCCTTGCTGCGCCCAAGTTCCAATTAAAAAATAGGCCAAAGTTAATATAAAGTTGAGACTAGCGGCGCTTGGATGGTGTACCTTTGTTCTTGTTTACACTCGATGGCTGTCCGCACCTGTTTTGCTTAATTTTAAAAAAAAAACAGAAAAAATTCTCCGAATAAATGATATTTCACAGAGGATATGCAGAGAGGGGGGAATACCATGACGGGGGTTGTCTTGGTGCCCGTCGAATATTTACACGTGAAAGTGATGGCAGCCATTTACCGCTGCCAAGGGCCAATGCTAATATTTGCGAATTGAGCATAAAATTGGAATCTGCCCAATTCGTTGGATAAGCATCGAACAGCATCAATTGCTTATGTATTTAAATTTAAACAAATTTTAATTATTTGGTTTTTGAGCGTACCAAGTGTCCAGATCCTGTGGATCGAGTAAACCGTTGATGTTTATCCCATCCAAACATAAACTCATTTAGTTGGTGGCATCAGGCTCCTCTTATGATGAGGCTGCAGTGTCCCTTCAGATCCCCAAAATGACGTTCATCGTCAATCGCCCAATTAAGTTCGGCCAATTGACCTCATCAATTTTAGAATCTCGCCCAGCAGCCGCTCACTTCGGAGATAGTCGCGCTTTAATAGCATCCTATACCGTCCGTTCCACTGTTCTGTGGCAGGGGGTAGAACTGAACCGACTTTGCTTAAAAGAAACCCATGTCAAGCAGACAGATTGACCCTAGTTCACTGTTCGTCCAAACAATTCCTTTATTTATTTTCGTTGGCTAAGCCTCGAGTCCATCCCATTAATCACACTAAAAAAGTATCTACTGAAAAACTAGGCCCTACCGACAAGAAAGGGAGATTTTTACTACCCGATCAGATCCCCATACTTCTAACCCCAGACCATCCATTCCATTGGCGAGGATTAATTTGCCAAGGTAATTAGTTTACATCGATTGATTTGTGGAGCTTGTGTAATTTGTATAACTTTGGCGCGGGGCGATGAGGGATTGTTGCAAAATTTATATCACTACTTCAAAAAGGATTCACGTTTGAATGGGGGTGGATATAATTGTCATTCAGTGCTTCCTTTATCGTGATTAACACTCGATAGGGATTAGAACGCTAAGGTATCACCAACCATTAATTTCAATTGAACAATTGTTTGTTATTGCAATTATAAATATCAAACAAAATTATTTAGAACAGAACCACAATACAACTTTCCTATTCCTGGCAAAATAATCTCGCTATTCCATCATTTTGATTTTCCCAGTATTCCATGTAATACGTTTTCTGGTGGACTATAAAAATTAGAAAACCTGTGAAAAAAATCCTTGAAACTATTCCATTCTGAGAAAAGTCCTGGTATTCTCCATTTATTAAATCAATCTCCGTTCTATTTCCTGGCATTGAGAAAAATCTACTTTTCGTTACACAATCAAAAATTACTTTTAAGAAAAGCTATTTCCCTTTTTCGTTTAAACTGTGGAAAACCAATTTCCTGAAATTTTTAACTATTTAAAATAAAATTGTATTGAAATATTGATTTTCATTTTCGTAAACCTTATATTTATAGTTGAGTATGAAAATAGAAAATTGTAAAGTATTCACCATCACCATGAGGAGAAAATACTGTCATAATAATACTAATAAATGGATTTGTCGATAACTCTTTTTCATAACTATTTTGTTGCATTTAACATTTATTTATTAATTCAGAAAAAAAAAGTTTTACATGTCACGTTTCATTTCACGCTTCACGTTACGATACGTAACGTGTTCCGCTTCACGGTAGGAACATCTCAAAAAGGAATCGCAAATTATTTTTAATATTAAAAATGTTATTAACTTTATCCCGGTCTTTCATTCAGATCATTAAGTAGGAAGAAGGAAACCTGTCAAGTTAGCCAAAAACGATTTAAAAATTTAAATGTCGACGGATGTAGTTTGTTAATCCATGAAATTTCCTGCTGCGTGTTATTTTCCTCACATGCTGAATTTTTCCATCAGATTTTATTGGGAACAGATTCTTTAGTGATGTTTTTTTATCAGCCCAGTCTACTGGTCCCATTATCAATTATATCATTCTCATTAAAAAAAAGAAGAAAATTCAAAAAAGTGTTGTTCATCCGAGAACAAAGGATCTACTCGTGATTTTGGCACAGAGAGCATGCACTGGTTTCACTGACGTCAAAAACAAAATATGAGCCTACAGGGAATATATTAAATATGCACCTACCCTATCTGCGGAACTCGAGCCGAACTCTATTTCCATTTGCGTTCCATTGTTGTTCACTTTTATTGCAGTCACGAATTGGACTTAGTTGCTATTCATATTTTTTGGATACATCTTGGTGTTTGTGAATGTGAACTGCACTTGATTTAGGGCCGAATTAAAATTTTAAATTTACGTTTGCTTTAAGCACTCAGGAGAATTCTCTACCGTAGCTAAATGAATATTTCAATTTACAGAAATTCGTTGAAGATTTTTAAATAGTCTCCGCGATCCTGTATTAACCCAGAAAAGTATTAAAAAACGAAATTAATGATATAAGGCAAAGGGTTAATGCAAAATAGAAACAATTATACGCATGTAGAAAGTATACCTCATATCTCATCACTAGATATCCTTAAAACACCTTAAAGTAACTTTCCTGAACTCGTTTTTGATTAACGTGTTATAAGGAGTAATCTTAAGGTATATAAGAAAAAAAATTATTTAAAATTCATTGTTATTGCTTTTCGGAAAAACAATTACTCATTAAACTTTTAGAAAACTGATCGTTTTCCCCAACCTTCTCCGAATTAAGGTCAATTAACATTTTCAGTTTGAATGAAAACTTGTTTCAAGATCTCAGCAAACAAATTAACAAAATCACAATATCCTTTGAACAAGGAGCGTTATTAAGATCTTTTGTGGTTTTCACGAATTTCTGAAAGACTTTTTGCAAAAATTCCAGAAATTTTCAACAATTTTCAACGAATTATTTTCTTTTATATGAAATTGGTACTTATTCTGAAACTGTATTTAGAAAGGCACAAAAGACTGACATTTTTCACCCTGACTGACAATATTCATTGAAAGAGGGGAAAAAATCTTCTATTTTATTAAATGTTTTGAACATGTGTTTGCAAGAGATTTCTTTTTTTATAAAAAAAAAAAGGGACACAAGGAGACAGAATACAGTCCTGATTGCTCAAATTGTCGTCTAATGGCAGTGGAAGGTGGCAAACATTTCAGCACCGGAATGATTTCTTCAGCGTTGTCTACATGTCCTTACGTTGAATTAAAGTGCACAAATAAACTTACATATTTCTGGTAGCTGCCAAATTAAATTACAATCCAAACTCAGTCGGATTGAGTTACTCTACCTGGGGCACTTATCTAGGCTTAAATGTAATTCAATTCCTGCATGGACACTGTTGGCTAAAATATTGCGGGAAGAGAAACAGTAAAGGGATGGAAACAGGAGCCAGATGGGTTTGGCAGGTGCACAGTGAAATGCGAATAGACTGCCGTATATAGGTCTAACCCTGAATAATGATAGGGTTTGCCATAAGCTCTTTGTCAGCTCATTGATATCGGTATTTTGCCATTCATCTTGCTGGCACGTATTTCTTCCTTTCAGTTTGTAGAATGTGCTACGAAGGACCCTTACAATAATAATTCCAAAATCAATGAGAACACGACACAGAACACAAATAACATGCAACAGTTCTGATTTCAGTTGATTTCGAAAATTATCCTTTCATTTCGATGTTTATTTGCCCGAATACATTTTGTGCCTCTTCCATCTGGGCAATGCAGAGAGTCCTTATTGTGAGCATGGCGAGGTAAGTGTTAATATTTGATTGGCTAATTAGAGCTATGAATACTCATGAATAGTGTTGCCAGGAACATTGGGTGTATTGAGGAACTTTGTTTGCATCACCGAACGATAGATCTGTGCATGTGACGCAGAAATTCAGGGGATTCACCCGGGTGTGGGTAAAACTGCAATGCGTGTAATGGAATTTTCAACTGATGATCAGTTGCAATTAGAATTCGAGATAAAATGCTAATCCAGCTGGGTTCCCGGGTAAAATTGAGGCTGCAAGTGTACAATACAAAACCAAGCAAGTGAATTGGATGGGAAAAAAAATAAACCGGCAGCAAAACTGTGGAAATGAGTGGAGGCCATAATTGTGCTTTCCAGTGCTTTTGTCGAAATGCGGAAGTAAGTTGATTCGAAGGCACCGGAAAAACGGGGGTCTCCGTTTTCCGGCGCCAAATAATGTCGGAATGGAATTAATCAGGCTCCACGATAGAATTAAACCATATATACAAAATTTCATGGGAATGTTCTCATTCGGGTTTTGGGGAACGCGAATCCTTGTTCATTTTGGGTCTCACACAATTTTACGCCAACAAGGAGAATTTTTACTTTATTTTTCTTTATTTGTTGTTTTTTTTTTATGATGTTTTTTCTGGCATTCACAAACCGATTTACCCTTTTGAACGATTAATTAAATCTTACTCGAAAAATTAACAGGGTGCATTAAACTATATACAGTAATTGAACACCACTTTATCAGGATTTGAAAGTGAGAGTAATTTATCTGCTTATTGCCCCCCGAAAACACCCGCCAAATTCAATACTGGTTCTGCATCGGCCGCACAAAGAAATAATCCCGTTGGCTGTTGTCGATTTTGTGTAAGTCTAATATCGCGAAAATGCGGCCAAGCCACCAGTGTACCTGGGAAAATATTCAAAATACGTGCGATTTAATGATATCCGTTGTTGGTCCTTTGTGTGGAGCAATTGTGGGCCGCTTTCGAACGCCACTGATTGATGAAGGCTTTCCGGCGGGTTGATAATCCGCCAAGCTTCCCAGAACATTAAATTGCAAATTGTGATCCAACCGCTCAATTGTCGCATTTATGTCGGATCTATTATTTCTGCACCAGTCGGTTCCTGTGCAGTTTTGAAAAGTTTTTAGCCCCGGTAGACCAACATCCCTCCTTTCCGTTTTGTATAGGTTTTTTGTTGTTGTTGTTGTTATTGTTGTTCTGGTTGTTATTATTGTTGTTTTTCGTTGAAACAACTTTTATTGGAACAACCTGCGCCAGTGCCATTCATACATGTTCGCTAATCAATACAAGAAAGTGGCTGTGGCAAACATCATTCTTTGGATATCCAGCTTAAAGTGGAACTTACCATGACAAATCAATACCAATTTTTTAGTTCGGCCCACTTAATAAGGACACTGAAATCGAGCAGCATGAATTATGGAGTTCTCGGTCCTTGCAAGTTCAGTGCTTTTCGGTGTCCTCCATTCCGGGTATAAAACCCTTTGAAATAAAATGAATGAACAAAGAGGAAAAAACCCAGCACACCAGACCCAGTAGAAAACCAATACATCGAAGGATTTTAATGAGCCAAAGCTGCTGAACTTAATTTCATTCTTCTTACTCACCAGCGATTCTAATCAATATTCATTGCAAGCTGCTTATCGTTTTCTGAACTGAACTTGGATGGCTTAGGACTCTTGTATGAATATAAAAAAGTGAACGGGTTTAAATCGGGTTAGATTGCAAATGAGGATTTCTTGCCAGGATATCGATATTTTGGTCTTGCATTCCACAAAAAAAATATATATATATATATTTTTTTGAATGTGCAGGAAATGTTTTGTGTGGGTCAAAATGTTGAACAGATAAATTGTATGAAGGAAAACGACACACTGGCAATATACTCACAAAATCCTTTGAACACTTTGGAAACCTGAAAAATTTTCAAAAGGATTTTCTTTTAAATACAAAAGGCTCATTGTGCTTGTCGACTGACCACCAACGATCCATGGAATGAAACAAACGGAAATCTTCAAAATGCATTCTCGAATCATGTACATACAAATTTACAATTATTTTCTTTGTATGTAAATGTACATGTAATAAAAATTTCAATACATGTAATCCTTATAACAATGTGAAATTTTTGGTTTAAATAACAAATAATAAAACCAAGTGAATGTTCATTGTATTAACATCTGAAATGTTGCAGAAGAAACATCTGTTAAATTTCTCCTTTCAATTCTCATATTCTTTTGTTTTAACTCGTGCACATTTTTCGGCCAAACCAATATTGTCTCTATCTTTTGTTTATAATTTTAAAACTAGATACATAGATAAGAACGGAGCTGTGATGATTTTTCCACTGCATGCGTTCTATTGCATGCAGGATCTCTTTATCATAATTATTTCTGGTCTGCAGAACTGACCTTTTCACATAATTGCCATCTCTGAAAATCCAATCTACCCCTGTCAGCTCTCCACGGAGTGGAGTAATGCTTGTGTTTGCATTAAAAGCACGTATATCAGAAGCCAAGTTGGGAGGGAGAGGGAGGTGGATAGCAACGGTATGGATGAAGGTGCTTAGGATGATAGGAGGAGGGAGCGAAGCAGTAAGGCGACATTCAATGGATATAAGACTTGGATCTGGTTCAAACTCAAGAATTATTTCTAAATTATTTCCGCAGCCATGCAGCGGGAGCAAGAGCAATAGTATATCATGCTGTGAAGTAATTAAAAATGCTAATTAAATGGCGAATACACACATTTGTATAATATAAGAATAAGGATTCATAGGGTGCCCCGGCTAGCCCACTTTTACTGCTATTCATGAGGCAAGAAACGAAGGATGCTACCGTTGCAGCACTTCCGAAGGATCCGGATGAAATCTTTATTATCCCCGCACCTATTAAAGTTGTGTCATAGTGATCCCATTCCTTGACTTGTTAAAATTCTGTTCATAAAGTGCTTTTCTGTGCTGCCTAATGCATGCACCTGAATTCCGCTCCTCCCCCCCTCCCAACCCCTAGTTTTGCCAAGCATATGGAGAATGTAATAGGAGATAAAATAAGGTCGCAAGTATAGTCTTTTACCTCTAGAATATATTACTAAGAATTGTGCAATATAGTTTTACCTTAGAAAGAGGAAGACGGAATAGAAATTAACAGGAAAACGTCTGAAGGTCATTAAAAAAAAAAACAACATTTTCATATTATATTTTTTATTCATTCTGCTCGTCATTTGCTTTCATATTTTGTAATAGTGAATGATGGGCGTCTGAAATGGATATTGAAAGTCATTTTAAGGTCTTTTGTTGGAAAATGACATAACAATATTTTGCGAAAATTATGCAATATTTATGAAATTCAAAATTACTCAGGTGAATCGAAGGATGATCTCAGATGAAAGAGATTTCTCACGTCATGGAATCTAGTTTAACTTACACTGTATAGTGTATGTGATATAATCAAGGACATACGTCTTTAAATTTACACCATTTTAAGAACACCCGCAAGCAACTCATTAGATTGCGCTCATTGCTTCAACGATGAAAGTTTTGTATGCATCTATACATGGAAGGACTCAACTATCCCACACAGCTTGACTGTCTAAAAATAGGACATAAACGAGTAAATAGTTTCAGCATTCTACACTTTTGCATCACTTTAAATGTACATAAAAATGCAGAGTGGTCGAGTTAGTGTCAATAAAAAGTGGAATCAATGGTGTGGTTTGAAAAAAGTTTGAATAATCTTGACATTTTTACAGGATTTTTTACAAGAATGTTTATTAAAATATCTGGAATTTTGTTATACAGCAAATATGTTGAAGGATTAATTTGAAAGGAAGCAGTTTGTATGAGTCAAGTGAAATGTATGTAAAAAATCAGAATATACACAGTAAATAAATGTTTATATTGCTGAAATCCTAGTCTAAGAATCACATAAAAAAATGAAATATAATAATACTTATTTTACAGCAACATGAACATTATTATTCCTTTCTTCTTGTTCGCAGTAGAAGTGCTAAATACGCAATTGTTCGAAATGCAATGATTAACAAAACAAGTCCGACAAAATCCAATGATAAATCGGATTCTGAAAAGTTTAGGGTTTCCAGAATGATATGACCTGAACTGGGGCAAGTTGCATTCGACCGAGTACAAATGATTTCTCCAGGTTGAACATCGGCCCATTGGTTAATCAGGAGTCCTTCATTGCCATAGCGGAACCATGATAGATATGAAAGCCACGTGAAGTAGATGGGCACAGATCCTGAATTGAGGAAGAATCCACCGAATAGTAAGAATGGAATTATGACTGGTGATCCCACAGATAGAGCCATGGATGTGGATGAACTTGCACAGGATATCAAGTAGCCGAACGATGTAGAGACGTTTGCTATAAGTGTAACAATGCCCAGTGCTACCAAATAGTGCACAATACCTGGCCGAAGTCCGACAAGGGGATACGCTATTGATGTAAAAACAAAGGGAACTATTAGGAATAATGGTAGTTCAGCTATAGTCTTTCCCAAGAAGTACGCATCGCACCGATACAGACGACTCCGGGATTCCCTCATGAACACTGGAAGCTCTGAAGTGAATACCTGAAACAGCAAACTAAGTTTTTACTTCCTTTACTTTGTTAATGTTGTTTACTTACGTTTATAACAGCAAACACGTTCTGGAATGTCATATTCGTGAGGAAAAGGAAAATAGCTCCATTAATATTCATAACTCCATCCTGTGTCAGATCCTGATTCAGGAAAATTAGTCCAATTAGTATCGCGACCATCTGCAGTATATACATACAGAAATCTGTTATCCTTCATATATCCCATTTATTTACCGTGGTTTGAATTAGGCGAACTTTAACCAAAAGCGGCTCTTTGAGTACAATCAACCAGGCTCTCCATAACACAGCATTAAACTGTATCAACCACGAGGCCCTGTAACCCACAGTACTGTCATCACTTAACCTATTTAAGGACGACAAACCAATGGTTTTGCGAAAATTATGCTCCAACTCCTGGGAAATTTTGCTAACCGCAAAACTGTCACATATCTTGGAAATTCGTTCGCGAGACTGAATCTCTTTCGAAGGCACAACAGCCAGCAACTGAATGTAAAAATCTGCAGGATTATAGTTTGTTGGACATCGAGCTCCGAGCCTTTAAGTGGCAATTGTTAGATTTTAAAAATACATGGGGAAATTCTTCTGACACTCAACAGGATACTTACTGTGAAAAAAAATCAGCAGCTTTATCCGGTGCACCCAAAAATGCTACACGACCCTCAGCCATAAGCAAAATTTTGTCAAACAATAGAAATAGTTCCGACGATGGCTGATGAATTGTTAGTATGACAGTTTTACCTTTGTCCGTTAGTCCTTTGAGCACCTGGAGGACACTGTTTGCCATAAACGAATCAAGCCCGGAAGTTGGTTCGTCACACAACAATAGCGGTGGATCCGTTAGTGCTTCTGACGCAAAAGCTAAACGTTTTCTTTCACCACCGGAAAGCCCTTTTATTCTACCCGGAACACCTATTACTGTATGCTGACATTTTGTCAAGGATAACTCTTGAATAACTTCATTAACTCTCTCCAATTTTCGTGTATATGAAAAATTTTTTGGCATCCGCAGCAATGCCTGAAATATTAAATGCTCTCGGGCTGTTAAAGAGCCTATGAAAAGGTCATCTTGCTGAACATAGGCGCATCTAGTTTGCATTTCTATAGCAGTGACAGGACATCCGTTTAACATTCGAACAGATCCCGGAGATATTTGTATACCAGATGGTGACCGAAATGCAAGTGCATTTAAAAGAGTCGTTTTTCCGGCACCAGAACTTCCGAGGATTGCCAGAAGCTCTCCAGGATATGCTATACCTAGAACTGTTTATATATTGCATTACAAGACTAGTAAATATGAGCTGGAATCATAAAATATGAAATAGATGAAATATTTATCGTTTTGTTATTTTCAACTACTCTAAAATCAAACATTTTAAACTTAGAAGAAAAAATCATTTAATTCTGATGGAAATCCTTTTACCGTTCTTCTACTGCACGACTCATTTGAAATCTTCTTTAGATTTATTTAAACAATTATATCCGCTTATCACACTAAAATCTTATTTTACAACATCATATCCCATTTATACAAAGAATTATCCACTTGAATTAAAATTTTCTTCCAGCAAACAAAAATCCCAACTGAGGATGATTTTATGGAATTTCCTTTTTTTAATATATTTTTCTGCACACTCTTCACAAGAAATGGATATGAAACATTTTAGTGTTGTTAGTATTTACTCCACAATTCTACTTATTACGTGCTCAAACTCCAGGAAAATGTCTGAAAGGAAAAGCGGTCAAGGCTCAAGCCCATTTGCCGGTACAAAATGCCCTCACGATTACTAAGGTCATCCGAGAATGTTTTTTAAAATGTTTGAAAAAAAAATTGGTTTAATCCCATGAGTTATTTTTTTTTTTTTTTTTTTTTATTAATTGAAAAGTTTCTTCGTATCGATTTTTTAGATGTTATCAAAGAATTAAAAACGTTTCTAAGTAATTCTGACGGTGGACATTGGACAGCCGGAAAGACAGGCGAGAGGCGAAAATTTTCCACTCTTCGTTCTTATACAATATTGTCAATTTGGTGCCGTAGAAAGGGTCAATGGATATATTATTAGTATACCCTTTATGAAAGATGTTAGAAAAAAAATAAAAACTTCAGTTTCATTCAATTTCTGAATAAAAAATTTCCTACCGTTTTTCAACAGATGCTTTCTGGGAGTTGGAATTCGTTTCTCAATACAAACAAGGGTTGTTGCATATTTGTACGCCCGCTTGATACTGGATCCATTTTGTTGAACCTCACCGAACACATCCAAATTATGCCAAGCATAAGTAAGGCGTTCATTTTGCTGCGATGCTGTAATACTTCCATAGTTCTTTGGCTGTACGATACTGATAGATGACTCCTCCCTAGCTCCATACTGCGGTCCCTCATGATCCTTGTCCTTCTGAAAGTATCATCAAAAAATATACACTTTGATTCCCACAAAGACAACACAGATATAAAATTATATTGTAATAGATCTTTTCTTCATCTTTCCACTGGTGGTTGTTGTTGCTTCTTTTTCATTTTTAAGTTTCAAAAACTCAACTCGAAAGTCACTTATCGCCCATAAAGTGAAACTTGAAAAATTTAAAATCATGGCGATTTTCTCAATATGAAGAGTGAGCAAATCATTTCAATTTCCTCGCTTTTCTGTACATTCAGTTAAATAAAGTGGAAAGTTCATCCCCCAGAATTTATCTTAAGAAGTATCTGGAGGATATCAATGTTAAGTCTGCTTTGCATAAAATTTTAGCAGTCAGTCAAAAAAATTCCATTCAGTGATTTTGAGAAGTTTTATTCGGATCTTTTTGACATACATTCACAAAATGATCTGTAACTAGAATCACAAAGGACATTGTCCCAATTGTATGACTTAATCAAAGCTTATTAATTCGAGATCCACTCGAGTAAGCTCTTGCCCTGTCAGACATTGCTGTCTTAATTACTACTCAGTCACGAAAATCTAACGAAAAATCTACGATTACTAAAATGCGACTGCCATCATAATTAATTTAACTTGGAAAGTTGATGTCGATTACAGCATTTGGGTGCACCGGTTACTTACAAAATTAATTGCAAGTCGAACGGAAGGAATAATCGGGTAATTGCACTCATTACTTATCTCATTATCTACGGGGAATCTGGGGATAAAGTGCAGAACTATTGATTACTGAAAAAGTCACTGTAAAGTAATTACGCACTGTTGCCTTCATCCGAGCAGCTCTCACTAAATCCAGGAACCTCACTGGGACGAAATCCCCAGTGAAGTGTTATTGATCCGCATCCAACTACCGTTTATGTAATTAATTTACACTTCAACACTGAAAGCAAAATTTTTCAGACATTTCGTGACTGTAACCAACTTTCAGCCAAAAAATAAAAGGCGTTTTTCATTTTTTATTATTGCTAATTTGTGTGATGGTAAAAATTTTCCCCATTTACATTTTCAGTTTTGCAATTCGGGGAAAAAAAATAACAACAAGGCCTATAGAAATATTGTTATTAGGGATAAATGCAAGTTGTTGTTGCTATATTTTCGATTGTTTTTTTTTTCATTTTTAAGTTAACTAGTTTATTGGAAAATCAGAGCTCCTGGCATTTTGTTATAGAAGCCGGAAATTCTGTGCCATATCCGCATCAGTTTTGTAGTTTTTTTCGTCATAAAAATATTACGAAGCTCCACAGGAAAAGGGTAACTCACATTTTAAGATTCAGTTTTCCCTGTAAATCCTTTTTAAGTTGAAACTTTCCTTAAAATCATTTTCCTTCTTTTACAAGAGATATTCAGATCGTTATTATGTAAATTTTTTTGAGGACGAAGGACAATGACCAAATTGTCTAGGACTTCTTTTTTAGATAATTTCAACTTAAAGTACCTATTTAGATACATCTGCATCAGATGCAATCGGGTAAAAGAAGAATTGGGGATTTCTAAAGACAGTTTCCACAACAACAAAAGAGAACAAAGAATTGTTTTTAATTATTTCATTCTTTCTAGATTGCCTTATTCTGTTTCGGGTTTTATATAATAAACAAAAATGTTTTCTCTTATAAAGGCTTCGAAAATATTAAAATTATAAGAAAACCACTAAAAAAACAATAAAAAAATATTCGAATAATTACCATTGAAAAAAATAAATAAAACATATTTTTAAATAAAACGATTTTATATTCGTTATTATTATAAATTGCACTAAACCTAAACGGTATAAAATAACTTTTGAAGCTGGTTTTATGATTATAAAATCGTGGGCACTTGATTGTGTATAACTCAAAAAGTGAATCATTTAGTGAATCGTTAATATTACGAACTCAGTAGGACATGCGTGAATTCCACTAAATTACATAATTTGTCAGCTATTTCAGGCGCCCACGATTTTATAACCATAATGCATAGTAGAAAATGGTTCAAAAGTTATTTTATACCGTTTAGTGCAATTTAATAACGAATATAAAATCGTTTCACTTCAATTTTTTTTTTTACTTTTTTTTTACTTTTTACTTTCTAACTGACTTTTTCATTATGCTACATTATTACAGACCCTCTTTCGGGTTAATATTGCACAGTCCAGTTCCTGTATTCGAAATCCTTCCAATTTTTTCTTCTATTGTTTTCAAACTGAATTCGTTTTGTTTGTTCATTTTCAGCTGCACGTATTTTTGTCTTGATTTTTCAAGTCTTCTTTTCGTTGTGTTACAGTTTCTTTGTTTATTTTAATTTCTTATTCATATTCATTTTTCACGAGTTTTATTGTTCTACATTCAATACGTCAATTGACTATAAAATATTTTCCAATATAATCAACTACTACTACAATATTATTTATTTAATACCCATGTCAAAATGGTTGTTAAACATTAAATAGTAATCCACCATCTTGAGAATTCAGGTGTCCACCATTCAATTTTGAGTAAAGTATAATGTATTGTCGTCGGAACCAAATGCGTGCGCAAAATTTAAACTTAATCCCAGTTAACGTAAGGTGATTGTAAATTAGGTTCCCAGAATGGATTGTTCCGTACACTGTTTGAAACTAATTAAAATCGTTCAAATATGGAACTTTTAAACCTGCCTTCTTCTTTTTAAAACTCTTATTTTGCAATTTCATATAAAACACTCGCACAACAATTAACAAAACTCAATCATGAAATGAAGTAAAATCTAACAAAATTTTACCAATTCAATACGTTTTGTTTTATTTCCAATTACAATGAAAGAAAGAAAAATTTCAAATCAGTAACGTAAATATATAATTCAATGACTTCAATATATCCGTTTAAACAAAAAAAATTTCTTCCACTGCAGTAAGTATGAACAATTTCTGTCCTCATCTATTCCAGTTATCCATTGCCCCAAAATAAATGTATCCTTCCAACAAGGAATACAGACCAAAGTGAGGATTCTCTTGTTCGAACATTGTAAATTGGCTGTTTCTGGAGGGCATTTCCGATCTCCTCTATCTACGAATAACACTTATCTGAATCAACGGTTCTCGACAGTCTTAAAGTTCACATCAGCCACTTAATTCAGCAATTCCGGAGGACGAGGTACAGTATATATTGCACCAGGATATCTTCCCTCCAGGTACTTGTTACGACCGATGGAAGCCAAGAAAGGTATGAAAATGCGAATTCTACTTTACGGCTGACAGGAATATCCTCACTTAGGAAATCCAAGTTTTAACTATTTAAGTGGTGTTGGAGGGGGCACCGAAAATGTTGAAGATGAGGGGTGAAAGGGAAAGGTTTGTTCAATGTTCAAAACTCTTCTCAACTACAGATGTAGCACTTTATACTTAGAAATACTTGAAGGAATTTTCGTGAGAAATTTCACATAGTTTCCTGGTCACCCAAATATGAGCTAAGTATACCGTGTAGTGAGGGCGAGGGGAATGGGGATCAACTAAACCTCTTACTCATATTTTCACGGCTACACACTTTGGATGGGTTCCTGGAAACTTTCAAAATCAAATTACATAAGTGTACGCGTTTGTGCCAATAAATTTCAATAGTATTCCGGTAAAATTACCTTCGTTCGGTCTCTGTTGAAAATTATTCCAACTTTAGTGAAGTTAGATAATTGCAAATGGAGGCTATTTTATTTCATCTTGCCTCTCTAAATCATTTACCAATTGGAGCTTACCGTATCCGCGTCACTGTAATTCGATATCATGTCTTAATATTTATGCACAATTCATAGATCGATTGAATTAGCAACAATCGAATCCCAGTTTTGTATTTATTGCGGTCGTGCAAGATGTGCCGAACGACATTGCACATTGAAAGGATTGAATTGTGTAGTATCGAATTTATTTATATTTCTTTTCTTTATTTATTTAGTTTCTTTTTCATTTGATTACTGAAGACTGATTCAATTGAAATTTGAAACTTTTGTTGATAATCTCGGTTACTTTGTGTGCAAGTCAACCATTCAGTAATCCATTCCACCGCAGCGTCATTCCAGGTATTTGAACAAAGTGTGAAAACAACAAGAGCCGACACAAGAATTTTTCGAATGTTAGGTACACCAACAACAACAGCAACAATACCACACAACAAAAACAAAATGATACAGACTTTGATTACTTAATTCAATTGAATCAAATCATTACATTGTGAGTTGTTAATATCTATAGATGCAGGATGAATTAACACGATTTAATTTAATTTATGGATAAACAAATTTAAGTTAAATTTAATTAGAATTTGGTTTTTGATAATTAGGAACTATAAACATAAATAAAAAAGTTCAATTCATTCATTGTTAATTCATTGTGTCCTCAATCAAATCTCGTATTTTTTTCGATCACTATTATTGTCTAAAGCCGGAGGTACACGATACGGAAAACGACGTATTTATAACGGATACGCCATATTTCATATTATGTGACTCGACGATAAGCAATATGGTGTATCGCTTATAAATGACCAACAAATTTCGGAATATTTTCGGCATCAAAGGAATCTGAGGGGTTCAAACTGCTCGACTCATATTATTGTCATCGGCAAAGTCATTGAACTTTTTATTTGTAAAAATATATTACTACTAAATGTTTAATTTTTATTTTATGTCCTTCTGTCGCCGCTAGTTCTATTCACCTATCAATGATTTTTTTGAATTGATTTATATACGTTAAATTTTTCAACTAGTTTAAATATATAAATAAAAACTTTGTGTTATATATTTTGTCTACCAAGACCAACTTACTACTATTTACACCTTCTTACTTTTGTTTACAACGGTTTACTTTTCACAAAAGCCCTCGTGCTACACTTCCTCACTTTTGTTCACACAGTTGGTGTTGGTTTCCTCTTTCCTCTGTCTGACTTTTTAATGGGTTTGTAAGTAAACTTTATATGCAAACAAATTATTATTTTTTCTTAGAGAAATGCTTCCACGTGAGGATTATTGTGCTCAGATAACTCAACCGTTTTGTTTACTTAACAACATATAACATTACCTAATCTGAATCATAATTTCTGCAGTAACTGAACTAGAAAATTTCTGTTGAAAATTGTTTAAATGTAATAAAACATATTCGCTGATTTCGTTATGTGGAAGTTTACATTGGGGTAAAGTTCTTGAACAACTTCTTTCAATAAAATATCAAAAATTTTATCAAAATCATCAGTAGCCAGAAAATGTTTCTACGAGAATATTTTGTGGATGGCGGATGAAATCCCTCCGCAAATGATTGCTGAGCTTGAGCACACTTCGTGGACCGAAAAGCAAACATATTCGAGCACGAATTCAACCCTGGAAGTGGAATTGGGGGCACAATTTTAACCACGCATGTAGAAATGATTATTTCGCTTTTCTGGAGGGCAAACCAGACACACGAGTGCTATCAACACTTGAGCAATGACCCGTACTCGGGGATAGTTTACTCAAGTGGAGCGCAAACAAATCCGCGTAATATGCAAACTGCACACAGATCTTATCTTAGCCTCGGTTGAACGTCTGCTCACTATGAAGGAGCAATTAAAGTTAACTTTTGTGCTACATTAACCTCCCCAAAAGTTGAACAATTCTGCAAGAATTTTGCATCACATGTGTTTGTATGTGTGTACTTTCGGTATGTGGATGCTGCAGAAGGATGCATATGGGGTTAACTCACATGAATTAGGGCCGCCTTGGTAACCAACTCCTCCTGATCACTGTGTCCTGCGGTCATTCTTGTATAATCAAATTAGCCACTTCACCGCCAACTTTCCGCAACAGATCCCTGATGAAGCACTCCGTTATAGTAAAATCACCGGTGATGTCGGAACGTGTTCGCGCCAAGGGCCTGCGAAGACTGAGAAGCCACTACAGCAACCGCTACCTGCTTAGCATATCGTATCTTGCGGAACCGTGCACCGCGATAAGAAGCCTCGTAGAGTGAGGTTTAATAATATCGGGGCATAATTCAAATCCAGATGTGTCAAGACTGACTGCCATTACTATGATGGGATACCGGCCGGGTGGCGGGACTGGCGGCGGTATGCCCTTCGCTGCACTCCAGGAGGCCGCTAAAGCCAAGCACCCACAGGTATGCATAGAGAGCAGTGCCCAGTTGTGTGGATGCCGCAAATGCACAACGGGACGAACCCGTGGTAGTAGGCCTGAGCTCCCGGAAGGGCCTATAGGGATAGGGTGGCAGCTAGCATTGATGCGGCTTCTTCTCGGTGTTCTAAGAACAACAGGTAAACAATATCAGCCGGCGTTAGTGTAGCGTTACACCCCCGCATTTATCCAAACCCCCCGACTTCGCTACCTACGGTTGTACAACTTAATTCACTCAATAATAATTTATTCATGGTTTTGCACCAACTATGTACACCACTCCACCACCTCCCTCCCCATCGGCTTACTTCATCGTGTACATACATAAATAAAGTCGAGTGCGCTATGCTTTCGGCCCAGATGTGGGAACTCTATCCCGTATCCTCTGTCTTCCTTGCCGGATTGCACCACCAGCACCCAGAGCAGCATCAGGTTGTGTCAATTACTTGGCAAAGTCGAGCAAACGTAAATGTCTGCATTTGCAAACTTTCAACGGTAAATTACGTCTTTTAATGCTAAAGGAGTGCAAGAAGTGCGCTTAAACATACGTTCATAATGTTCTCATAACATAATAAGCTAATAAGCAGTTACGGTATACTGAACTGGGGAAGTAGACGGGGTTGAAGGACAGTCGCAATGGGCAGAATCTTTCCTACCTAAATCTTACACGGTCTCCCTACCCCCTCGAAAGTTAAGTGGTCAACAGACAAGTGACGGAGACTTAATTGCCATAATTTGTTGTGTTAGAACAACAGGACGAGGAAATTAAGAGAAAGTGGAAAGTGTATAATCAAACAACTTGAATTTCGCTCCTCCATTGAAAGAGCAGCCTGAAACCATAATCTGAAAATAATTATAATGTTTCTAACGAAAATTATTCTTGTTATGTTCTTAAGTTTTTTAATCTTAACTATAACAGCTGAAAAGTTTTGAACAACAATCTTTAAGGAAGTTTAAATCTTGATTGTTTGACTGCATCCCCTCAAAAATTATCAACAATTTTTGAGCAAACGTACTGAATGCATTTTATTCGGATGGAAAACACATTACACTACTATCTTTTTTAAATAAATTCGAAAAGTAAAAATAGTGAATAAAACTGTATATTATAAAAGTACAAATAGTTTATAAATTACAACACTATCTTTGTCCCTACAGTTTTAACTTCTTCTCACATTATCAGAAAAATATTATTCCCACTGAGATATAAATTACTTAAGACTGTCTAGATTGGATATGGATTAAAAATAATTTACCTTGTTTTATTATTCTTTGGATTTTATTGTTTAAGAAACTCAGTAAAATTCGAGCCAATGAAAACAAAGCACACTCAAACATTTTCAATCATATTTTTTCATTGATTTTCTGCTGAAAATATAAAATCAAGAATGAACATTGAATTAGCACTCCGTCTTGTCCTTTGGTATTTTCACTTGACTTATTAAAGCGAAAAGAGTCCTTCAAAAAGAATCCAGACTTTCTTAAATGTTTAATTTACTAAAATCGAGGTCAAAAATAAAAAAAATAAAATAAAATAGAAGAAAACTCCTTTTTTAAATATAAAGTTGGTGACATTTAGTAAACAGTGTACAGTTAGTTGTACAGAATTTTCCATAGTCCTATATTATAATGTAAGTAGGAGGCTCAATGTCCTGGTTGTCCGGGAGTTAATGATGCTGTTAAGACGACTCTGCACAAAGACGAAAGAAATACGCTTTTGAATCCAGAAGGTGAGGACCGTATCAAAGCAATACTTGTAGTGGTCAGCAACTGGCAGGATGCAGATCTCAATTAAGTCTCCTTGAAAATGTTTATGTAGAATATAATATCTGTATCCTGAATACAAGCGGCAAACGTTTCTCAGGAAATATTTTAATTACCTCAATTTTTACTGGTGCTCTGCTGTAAAGTGCATCGCACATGAACCATGGTCCACAGCTACTTCTGAGCGCTGCATTAATTTCATTAAAAAAAACTAGTAAGGAAGCAATTGGTCACACCAATTACGTGATACCCTAGATGTAGAAAAATATACTCATTCTTATATCAACATTTTTGTATAAAAACGACTCAGGCTTATATGGCAACACTAAGAAGGAGTTGCCCGATTTTGCTCATCTTCGAACTTGACCTTGCAATTTTAATCAAATATTATTGTACCAAATTACAAGTCTCTAGCTACAAGCGTTCTCGAGTTATCGTCTGGACAGACAGACAGACAGACAGACAGACAGACAGACAGACAGACAGACAGACAGACAGACAGACAGACAGACAGACAGACGGACATGCATAAGACGGTTTCTTTTCACTTCCCAATCATGAATATATAGTTCTTTCTTTTCTGCGACGATTATTTCTTGGCGTTGCAAACGTTCGCTCAAAACTAATATACCCTACATCTAGGGTATAATAATGCTACAGCTGACGTCGCTCAGGATAGAACTTATGAAGAGCATTTTATAGCCGAAGAATTCCTACTTAAAGCAGTGGATCCCGAATATAATTCGTTTAACTAAAAGACAGAGTTCTGACCTCCGCCACACGCTCTTCGCCTCACTTATCTCCATGAACTAGACGTGAAACCGAGGAGCTCTTTACTAAATTAAACTCTACTTGGAGAGGGTTGGGGTGAGGGAAGCGGGTTGCCTTTCATCCTAAGAATTTTGCAATAAAGTGCAGATACTGCAGCTATAAAAATTTGCAAATAAATTAAAAATGTCGCCAAGACTCACCTCTCTGCTCGTTTGATGGAGCTACCAAGAAAATGCTGAGTAGAGAAGACAATATACCAAAGTTAGTAGCTTGTAAGCGCTGCTCCTTCTACACGTGATCCAGTGAGAATGGGATTCAGGAAGCCGTATCCCTGTATGACTTAAAATTTATATCTATATATGGATATATAAGAAAAAAGGATAAAACTCAAAGGAATCTGATACATGTATGCATCCAAGTGCCAAAGAATACCATTAAAGTCACTTCCAGGAAAACGCGAGCAACAAACTGCAGAACTCTCCATTTGATCCTGTTTTATGAGTTGTGCATGCAGTTTCCGTATTTCTCTTAAAGGAACTACCTTGTCGAGAATGTCTGGACGCCATTTCAATGGGTCCACCAGCGTCTTCATTGTTCCGTCCCCCCCTCTCCCCGTTCCACTTCCTCTGATGAACACCTACTCGACATAAATGCGCAAACACTTTAATGCGAGAATCGTTCGAGGAGGTGCACCAGGAGCAATTCGACGACATCTGTTGGTTTATTGAACGACATATTTGCCGGGACACCGTTGTCGTTGTGTACTTTTTGAGGTTTATGAGTCTTTTTTGCCATAATCGAATGCAGTTGTTGCACTTCTTACAACAGGTGAATTGCTCCTGAATAGCATTCGATGGTGTTGCTGGAGCCACTAAGTGTATTGCCGTACGATGGCGATGTTTTCTTACCAGATACCCAGTGCCATCCTGCAAACAAGAACGCCTCCTCTCCCGCCCTGTCGATGGTGTCGTTTCACGTCTCAGGAGCGCTTTAAAAACCTCACGTTTACGGCATATCCCATTTAGCACATTTGGGCGACGGTGTACCTATATTAGCCGCATTCCCCACGTATCGCCGGGGATTTTTCGAATTCCTTGAGAGCGTCCCCGAACATTCGCTTCAGTTACAAATTTCAGGTGATATGCCCCAAAAGCCAAAAGCCAGGCCATGTTCCTTGGTGAAAAAAACAAAAAATCCAAAAAAAAAAAAAATAAAAGAAAAAGAAGAAAATGCTTAAAAAGAGTTCCTCATCACCGATCAAAAGTTGTAGGAATGTGCGAGCACGACAAAATATCAAGGCGATTTATACCACCCCCTGACATCTTGCTGTCCTGCCACCCCAGGAAAAACACGTGCACTGCAGAGCAACCCCCTTGGAAACAACCTCCAGCAGCCATTCTAAATCAAAAAATTCCTCAAGGGCTCCTTAACTCAAAGACGAGAAGTCTGTGAAGCAAAAGAACCATCAAAGCTCGTTGCGGAAGTAATACAAACTCAAGACTGGAATGAAATCCTTTTCTGCACACAAATAATTCTGCGCCTTATTGTTGTGTATCCCAGAAAAATTTATCTTTATGTTAGACAGCGAATCGTTGCCGCATGCCCACGCCTCCACTGGGAAATAGAGCCTAAAGCTCCGACCTTCTTTCGTCATAATATTTTTCTTTCCTTACAACTCCTTGAGCTGATTGCCGCGAGCCAACGACGCTCGCCTATTTTTGAGATAAACTTTTATGGTGATAACGAAAGCGGGGGCTGTAAAAATTTACGAAAGTGGATGGTTTATCTTTTCTACCTGCGTTATATCTTCACGGAGTTCCAGGACAATGATTCGACATAAGGTGGGAAAAATTGTGGTAAAATTATGATTTCCCTTCTCAGGATGCGGCTGCGGTTTGTTTGCTTTCAATTTATTCTCACGGCTGTCGCTCCCGATGTCTTCCAAATCCAATTTCACATTGAATCCAAAAGAAGAAAACCGAAAAAACCTTCAACAAATAGTGGTGAACAGTTACTTGCAAGAAAATAACAATTTTGTTACGTCTTTAAGTCAATGATAAGTCACGTGATTTCTACCTGAACTAATTCGATGAGTTAAGAGGACTTTTTTCACACAATTTTATGTTAAATATGATTCAACAATATTACTTCAGACATTCGAATTTAGTCAGATCGCGATATTCGCACACAGCTGTATTTGAAAAGGGGACCTGAACAAAGATTTAAGAGGGTTTCAATTTCAAATGAATGAAAAGTTTCCGAAACTTTGTAACTAGGGACTAGGGTTGAATTTTCTTCTTTCATTTCTAGTAAAATCTTAAATCAGAGAAAAAATTAATAAAATAAAAGAGATTTGAGGACATTAATTTTCATCTGGTCAAGAAAATGGATCAAAAAGTTTTTTTGCAGATTCATGAAAAATTAAGGAACTTACGATAAATATTAAAAACATTAAACAATGTCGACAATCAAAAAAAGAAAAAACTGGCAGAAATAGTAATGATGGAATATGAAAAATTTCTTTAATAACAATATATTTTTGGGCACAGTAAATTTGAAGAAAAAGCACTTGGCAACTAACAAATTTAAATTCTACCAAAGAACATGAAAAGAAAAGTAACCCAAAAACAATAAAAAAACTGTTATGTAAATTTGTTATACGGTGAAGAAAGCTTTCATTATTTCACAGTGTTCTCACAGGCAGCGTGGCCGAGCGGTCTAAGGCGCTGGTTTTAGGCACCAGTCCGAAAGGGCGTGGGTTCGAATCCCACCGCTGTCACAACTTTTTTTGTATCTTGCATCGGAACTTGAGGATTTCATTACACTTCGAATAAAAACAAGCAAGTAGAATGACTTTAATTATAAAAAAAAGTACAGGTACAAGACAAGATAATGTTAATGAGTGTATTGAATTTTAAAGAAACGATAATTCATTTCTTTAGTTAAACGATTCTGAGCAAAGCTTCAGTAAATAAATAAAATAATATATATGTATATATACTATTTATAATTTATATATTTGATCGCTTTTAGTTTAATTGTTGGTATAGGTTTATTTTGTATCGAACCTGTTTAAAGTTTTCTTAATTGACAAAGACAGCATTTTGTTTAACCAAAAGATTTAAGACATGTTGTAAAGTTTCTTACAGAAGAAAAAGAAATATACCATTTGATAGTACTCAGGAAAACCTTTAATTTGATATCACACACCGCCCGAATTGTAGCAACCTAAGGGGGATAGTTACCATCCCCACCCTCACAACCCCCAAAAACATAAACATTTTTCCTGTCTCCTGGAAAAGCTATTGGGAGGAGTGAAAAATTACCTCTCTAAAGTACAATCTACATGAAATTTCCGATTTATAGAGTTGCCGGTTGAAACTTTTGGACCACTCTAACTACCCGAAAAAGTGTTCACAGAAAAAAAAGAAGAAAAATATCACTCAGAATCTAAAAAAAAACAATCAAAGCAGGCCTGAAACGTTTGCAATGGAAATTGGTCACTCGAATAATAGGAACAACTTGAGAAATACGATAAAAAAGAAATCAGTTTATTATTTACTCCCATAATAATTCTGAAGTGAAAATTAAATTCTATTATAAGTTTGTCGCTTTTATTTGATAAGCGAACGACTTCATTCAGCAAAGCCGCACAAGAAAAACTTTTTATAGGAGACGAAGTTTTCCCAGTATGTAAAGTACACTATTTATCTGTTGGTTGTAACAAAATAAGATTTCATTTTAAATTATTGGTAATGAAAAAATATTACTAATAATTTTCCTGATTATTTTCTTTCGCCAAAATGAAATTCCATTTTTTCTCAAGGACGGAAGGACCTTGAGAGTTTCATTTCATTGAGTTTCGCTCTAGTACTTAAAGAAATGACCTCCACTACAAATTATTATTTCAAGATTTTCTACAAAAAAATTTGCCTGTAACGAAACTCATTGAAACTTTTATCATTGCAATAAACGAGTAGCAATTTTACTAATTTATTCAAATTGGGAGGTAAATCAATTTAATGGGAATACATTTTCTGCTCATGCGCACCCTGTGCTGGGTGTCTTCGCTTGACTCTTGACAGTTGTCAAAGTGACAGCACAACTGCTTTTTTGTTTTCTCGTCGCTGCTGTGATAAAAACGACTGGGCAAAGTGAATTTCTGAGCCTGGGTAACTTCTGTACAAATCCGAATTGCGATAATTGCGATCAATTGACAAATTGCAGTTGTTGCGATTAATTCAAGTGCATTGTAGCAGTTGTGACGTGAATTATATGCGATAAACAATACTCATAACCTTCATTTACCCAGTGAATTTCTTCACGAGTGGACGGAAACGAAAGGAAATCGTCTGCTTGTATTTTGTGATAAATTAATTTTCGGAATGGCTGCAGTTACTTTAGCGAACTTGACTGAAGAATGGGATGAATTGGCGAGAGATTACAAGGAGCTTGAGGTATGTGAAATGTTCTTCTTCCGAATTAATTTTTGTTGCCGCTTATTACGTAAAAATGAAGTTGTTTCGGACATAATTTTGTGAAATTACTTACAGGACACAAATCGGAAGTATCTGGAACTGTTGGAGGGACTCTACGGCCGGCAACAAAAATGCTTCAGCGAAATCAAACATCAGCGCTATCGCATGGAACAAATTTCATCATCCCTAAAAAAGTGAGTACTTCTTGTGTTTGCATGCTTAATAGATGCACGCGCGACTATTTCAAAGATATCGCAACCGTAATCTATCCATATCAGTGTTTGATTAAAGCTCAGTGCTTGTGACATCACAATGTGATAAGCGAAATCGTGTAATTTTACATTACGTTTGAGGTGATGATGGTATCGATAATCCACTGGCACTTGTTGCACTTTACAGGTTTAAGATATCTCGCGACCCTCAAGAACTTCAGGCTGTTGCCGATTTGGAAAAACAAATGCTGAGGCGAAAGGCCCAAATCTATGAAATTGAACAATCTCTGCCTCGAAATTCCGGATTCTATTTAAAAGTAATTGCAAATATCCTGACTCTTTCTGCAATACTGTTATTGAACATTATTCCTTCTTTTTATGTAGATCATTCTAGGCGATGTCAACGTATCCATTCTCAATCGTAACGATAAGGTTCGTTACAAAGATGACTACGAAAAGTTCAAGCTTATTTTGAACGCGATCGGTTTGATTATGGCATTCGCGAATTTGTGGTTCAATTTCAGGTATGAAAATTCAAGGTCAAGACTTGCTGTGAATGGAGGATTATTACTAAAAAAAAAAACACGTTTTCATTTCGTAACCCAAATTGATTGCTTCTTTAGTTTATTTTCGGAAAAAAACTGCAGAAAGTTGTACAAGGTAATCTCAAAAGACTGAAAGACCGTAAAGACATCTTATATACACTGCTTACAGTTTCAATTACGGTGCAATTCCCTAAATGTAAAAGAAAGTTTTATTCGATTATATAACAAATACTGTATGTGGTTAAGTTCCATCTCGAAAAAGTACTTCAGTTAATAATCGATATGCAAAGGTTGTAAAAAGGATGTGCTGCAGTCTGGGTACTTTGTATTGTGTGGGATGTCCTAGACGCAGAACATTTTGAAGGAAACACTTATGTGCGCGTGGCCCTTCATAAAAGTTCTGCAGAGTGTTCTGGGTTGCATCCTTGTGTGTGTGTGAATGCGTGGATTTTGTTCCCTGAAACTTTAACAATGATATCGTCATATAGTTGTAATTTGTTTTATTACTAAAAATAAAATGACAGACATTTCATAAAATTAATTACAAAATTTGCCACATTCATTGAGTCCCAAGTTCATTTTTTAATTGTTACCTGTGAAGATACATTTTATCTTCCGGTTCAGCTACTTAATTTTTAGATATGTATATCAATTTAATTACGAATAATGTCAGCAGCGATAGAACCGAATTGCATGTATCTGGGACGAAATATCACTTCCTTGACTGATTACGTATCAGAGAGTGATGTCTTCCAGAATTACTGAGTGCCATTAAAAATCAATAGTTTTATCATCCAAGACCTCTTCCTGACTACTGACTTCCTGATTGCGTGATGTATTAATGATTTCCTAAGTGTTAATCTCACGTAATTAAAATTTTTTCGCAGTGAAATTGATTAGTTTTTTTATTTGTTTAAATTAAATTAACTGGACTTGAGCTTTCGACTGAAAATCTGTAATATATTCACAATGATTTCGTTGATTACAAGTAACAAATTTTCCATAGACTTTGTTATTTTTTGCAGTAGCAACAAATTCAAGGAGATTAGATTATAAAACAAAGTTTCTAAATAAAGTAATCATTAATTGTTTACGCTTATAGTACATTTTTTATCAGAGCTCTCTTTTCAATAAAATGAATGAAAGACATAAAAAACGAAATGCTCTATAGAAACTGCATCAAAGTATGAAACGTTCGTCTTCTACCTTCTCCAAAACGAAAATATAAAACTGTTAAAGTCGACAACACAATTGAGGAAAGTGCTCTCCTGCAATCACGTCCTTCTGCTCCTCTGCGGCCCTCCAATTCAAATCCACTCGGACATATTGAGCGCATTGAGTATATGTGAAAAGTTTGTGGATTGCTGCAACGTCAGAAGAAACATTCAATTCTGCGGCTAAATTAAATAACACAAAAATCTGTTGTAATCCTCCATCTAGCAATTCTTGGCCACTCGAAAGCCGATGTTGGTACGAGTTTTGAAGTAAATTGATTTGAATAGAGCCCTTGAGCTGGTGTTTCTTTTCCTGCTCGTGTGGTACTACTGTACACTAACGATACGTGAGTCAATTCTAAAAGTGAATGGATCCAGGATAAAGGGCTGGTGGAGAGCTCATCACTTCATATCAACAGTGGCTGCAGCTGTCCTCCTAGTTTGGCCGCAGGGTGAACCGTGGCAGCTATTCCGGAATCAATTTATGTATTTCAATGCATATATAAGTAAAGTCTTTCCCCCCACTATTACCTTGTGGTAGACATTGCCACATGAATTTGTCTCTCTTTTTGCAGGCATGGTCCAGTATTTACAATTCCGATATCAGGAGGGCTGTCTCTACCGTTTGAAGGCACTTGGCGAAAGACACAACATGGACATCACGATAGAAGGTTTCCACTCCTGGATGTGGCGTGGACTGAGCTTCCTGCTGCCCTTCTTGTTCGCCGGATACATATTTCAAGCGTATAATGCTTGGACGTTGTACAATCTTTCATACCACAAGGATGTGACATGGCAGGTAAGTAGTCCCTCTTGGGTCGATGTTTTAAAGTTATATGCCTAAGTATTCCCAACCCTATCTGCAGATTCCAGTGCTAAGTGCTCTATTTACTATTCTATTCGTCGGCAACACAACTACAACTCTCCTGGTTATACCACAAAAAATTCGAGAACGCGCAAAGGAACACTATCGCATAATGAGCATGTACTGGTCGATGAAAGTTCGCGAACAAATTAAGGTTCAATAATTGCACAATTTTGCATGGCATTTTAACTGACAAATGTTTTCACTAACAGGGTGATATTAGCGTAGGGGGTGAAGCATCTGCAACTCCAGAGGATGAAACAAATCAAACTGATGAAAGCACGAACAATCCAGTGGCTGATGATACAGCCCACCAGAAGACCCAGTAAACTAACAGTCGTAATTCAGCAACAAAATTATTCTAGTGTACATCAATTCCCAGTTAGCCATTGTCTATGTTGTTCCAAAACTTTTTGACAATTATCACAATTCTTCTCTATATTTTCTACAAATTTATTGCTTTAGTAAATTCAACGACAGTGACTATTTTCCTAACGTGTACCAGTGTACCTACAATCTACATATATACAGAACTGACGATTAACTCACAAACTCTATATACTTTGATAGAATTTTTATGTATACATAAGCGGTTTTCGCTCCCTCCCTACTACACTGTAATTTATGTGTCCTAAGTGTATCTAGTGATGGTTGATGTTAGGATCTATTTATGATTAATTAAAAACGTTTGAGATTGGGCAAATGTTTTGTTTTATTCCATTAATCCAAACAAGTCTTGTTCATATCCTCAACAATCAATTCACTATTGAATCGGGAAATAATCATATATCATGTCATGATATTAATTTCAACATAGAAGTGTCATTGTTAATCCAGACAATCAATACTAAAAGTTCAGCTATCCTTATAAAGATCAGGATATAAATAAAACAATGTGTATTCCATCTTTTCCACTTATGACAAATTGTTGAGATGGAAATTATTCATGACTAAATAATGAAGACGATGAAGCCAAAACTGAAATGAAGGTAATCAAGGTGTCTTAAGAAAGCATAGAAGAGACTACGATAATAAAATATTCTCGCGTCATGGAATGAGATTAATTAATTTCATCTCTTTGATTCGTACGTACCAAACGCCTTACATAGGGCAAAAGAAATTCATGTGACCTCGTCTTCCGTCTTCAAAATGAAAAATAGCAGAGAATCATTATTTGAGAAATTATTCCTTTTGAGCATCTCGACCGAAATGCATTATCATAATATTTAAAGCACAAGTAATATGAAGGAGAAGGTTCACGAGTATTTTGCATAATTGAATTAAAATCGCTATCAAGCATCACGGATGCTGGCGATGAAGATGTGTCGGTGATGGCGGCCAAGTTAGCAAGGAACTCATTAAATTTATTAGTAATATTCATTTTAGTCTTCCTTTTCATTCTTGCTTTATCTCTTCTTCACTTTTTTTTTTCTTTTTTGTGAAAAAAAAATGACCCTAGAAAACGATGGGGCGGTTAATTTCAGTTCGCCATTAGTACTTCGTGAGATGAATTAGTTAATTTCTGCAAGGATATCTGCTGACTCTCAAGCTCGTAGGAAAATTTTCAGCCAGAAATAGTTTTTAATTTTTCGTACTTTCTGTATTATCATTTATTCCAACGTTTATGGTGATTTCAATGATTCTTTTCGTACTCTCTGGTTTTCCACTCACCGAAAGTAACAATCTGCTTTAAAAATTCAATGCACCTTCTGTATTTACATATTGTTGCAACTGGTGGATTCCCTTCTGGTGCACCATACTGACTTATATTTTCCTGTCCCTTTTTACCCCTGTTTATTCCTCTCAGGTAAGGATACCTCACAGATCTAAAGATTCTAATTATGTAATAAGAGTAAATATTTGCTGGAAATATAAATGAGGATATTATGAGCGATTTTGGGGAATTTTTCACATTGCAGGGAAAAATCTTAAGAAGGATTTCATTATTAAAATGAGTTTGTTTATTTTTCTTTTTGTTTTTTTTTTTTGTACTGTTTGATGTTTACGTAACAGTTGCGGTGGATATTATTAGATGTTTATTTTTACACGAAAAGAAATATTTTTCTTTAGGAAAATTAATAACATTATGTGGCATTGAAGGAAATACCTTGGGTTCGGTTGGTATACATCGAATTCCATCGACATGAAAGTCAATTAATGAAGGATAAAGGAAAGCTCATTATAAAAATATAACAATTCATCGTTTCTGCTATTAGGGATGGATGAAACTCATGCTCTTGCAACCCTTAATGTTCAACTAATCAACTAACTTCAACTAGTCATAATTTTCAATGAAATCTCGTTGAATTCATCTAATCAATAAGTTTTGATAAATGTATTTTGCAGGTTTCGTGCACATTCATTGGAAAAAATAATCAATAACGATGAAGATCCGATATTATTAAAAAATATAATTCTATTCAGGAAAAAAACTCTTATGAACTACTCGTTTTGCAGTAAGTTCTGTAATAAAAAGCGGCCCTTTTGAGTTTTCGTACCTTTTCAATAACAGCAATAATAGAGCCAAAAAGGATAATAGGATGAGCTTCCTAACGAGCAATTTATTTCGTTATTACGCGTAAATGATTTGAGGATGCCGGGATACCGAAATGTTACTATCTGGATCCTCTCATTTTCCGCATTATCATGTCTGCTGTCACGGTCACTACCCAGAGACTTCCTCTATACTATCCCTGCTTGCGAATTTGTGCAGACACTCGTTGGTAAGTTTCCTTCTTGATCGTACTCTTTTTATTCTCATTTTCCGGGTGAGATGTGTAAAGGATGGAAAGTTGTTTAGGATGAGATTATAAACGGAGAGAGCAGCGTCATTATGTTTTGTTATCCTTCAGCACAACGGGGAAAGGAAAATATTGAGATGGTGCCGGGAACGAGCACTTTATTCAATAAAAAGGGTTTGTCAGGTCCAACTTGTTTGCTTTGAAGGACTAGAACCAGAAACATGGTACAACCGAAGGATTTAGAGCTGAGCTGACACTGGCCTGTACTCGTTGTGCTCCGTATAGCCGTTGGCTACAAAAAACGAACTCAATTTCTTTCTTCTCATCCTCGTAATTTTTAAACTAATTGCATGCGTCCTTTCCGTGATTTTCAGGACTCTTGAGTCTTCAAAATTAATGACGTTCTCCATTCTGTTCGACAGATTAAAACGACCCATCAGCTCTTAAAGAGCAAAAAACCATTTAAATAATAAAAACACTAAAAAGGAAATGTTTTTATAAAAAAATAAAAATGAAGAAGAATAAGAAGAGAATATAGAAGAACGATCTCGAGCCATTGTACCTTGAACCTAAATGCAATTTACGACAAAATGCGCTCAAACATCAGCCCGAAATGAACTCTGTCATCTTAAGGAATGGAAAAATTCATGGAAATCAAAGCTAAATGAACATTTCCACAAAAACTACGGAGCACTGCTTCAAAGAAGTTCCATTAGAGGACGAGGACAAGTGTAGAGCATCTATGCGTTGCCGATGTACGATTTTAGTATGCAGGTCGCATATAAAACTGCCAGTAAGAGAACAAGGATGCTAGCTGGCTTTCCTTGCCTTCTTTCCTTCGCCAGGAATGTCTTTTGAAATCTAGTCACGTTTTTATCTTTACACAAATGCACGTTCACAATTACACGTACCTATTTGGTACATGTTTTATTTTGTATCATTATCCTCCCTTGGTACCGCAGCCGTTCCACTGGGGTACGACACCGTACAGGATGTGGACTGAGTTATATAGGATAAACGTCTTCATTTGAAAGCGGGAAATCTTGTGGCAATAAAACGCAAAAGGAAAAAATTCACACATCACTCCAAGAACCAAACCCCATATGGATGATGGCAAAGACACTGTTACACAGGGTGTGTAATTCCACTAGAAATTCAACTATAATACAACAAGATAAAAAGAAGAAGAATAAAGGATTGACAAGAGGTGATGTGGGAGGCTTGACTGACACGAATGGCGTTCTAGTGTGCTGCCATTCCCCAGAACATAAAAGGGCACTGATAGACATGAAATTCATAAAATTACGTCCGTAAACGTAATATTCAAAAAAAAAAAAATGTTCCCAGAACTCACTGTTTGGGGTGAATTTTTATTTTTATTTTTATTTTTTTCTGCTTTTTTTATTATTATTATTTCGTTTTTCTCATTTTACTGTACGACAAAGTGAACTGGGTGCAAAAGCCTTTCACAAAACGTTACACTCGACCTTCTTGCAAAACATCCTGGTAATTTCCGTCAAAAGTGTCAACGCTTTATTAATTTAACATCTTTTACTGCCTTCGTACAATTGTCGTACAGCATTCAGTTTCATCCCAGATTAATCTTACCGAGAAAAGAATCCTCAACATTTATAGGCGACGTGTGTCAACCACATAGAGCCCTCTTCCGCACACCGCACACAATTTCTGGCTGGGTGCGAGGATTAATGAGATGTACAACCCCCCTTCATATAATCAGGATTTCACATATATAAAGGGATCGTGACTATTAACGCCGGTCTGATTGTGTGATGCAGTTTCGCTTGGTTTCGTACGATTTAACAGTTTATTCCCTATGCCTGGAGTTTTTTTGAAAAAATAAATATTATTTGTTGTTTTTTTTTAAGATTTTTGAACATTTCATTGAGAGGAAAAAAGCAAGTTTGTTTAGTGCCAATTCAAAAGGCGGCCACAACCATTCCAGAATTGTTTTTTTTTTTTTATATCAAACTCTATTTGACTTGAGGGTTCGCGGTTTATGTTTTTGTCCTGCTACGTGCACGATAAATGAGTGCAGAAAGAGGGCAATGGTTGTCCTGATAGAAAAGTGGGCTTTCATTTATACCCTGTCGTGAATAATACCAAAGCCAGTAACAGTTTATTTTGTTTTAAATAACATTAAATGCACCTGTTACCTATAATAAGTATACACAAATAATGAAAAAATGGACAGGAAAACAAATTGCAATGAATTGGGCACACGAACTAGAATATTTTTATGAAAGGAAATAATTTACAAAATGTCCTTTTCCTTTTATTCAGAAAATCTATTTGTTCTTCCCAAAATTTCAACATCAAAATCAAACTTTTAATCGACATGACATTCAATATGTTCAATTGTTGACAAACGAAATATTGTTTTGGTATCAAATTATCAAAAAAAAAAGCTGATGACCTATATTGAAAATGACAAGAGGAAATAAAAATCTACGTTGATAATATATTATATATGTAATATGTATATTGTATATATTTTTTTATATCCCTTCGCTATACAGATAAGAAATCTCATTTTGGGTTAACGACCAAAATTAAACTTGTTCCGAGAACGGATCTAAAATTGCACTCATAAACTCAACGAAAATTAACCAAATTAAGATAGATAAATAAATAAGTATTAAGTAAGTAAATTAAAATAAAAGAACTAAATTTTGAGATAAAAAAATATTGTTATTAAACATTTAAAATTCTTAACTGCTGATAGATGAGCTTAGACAAAATGACGGCAACGTTTTTGTTTAAATTTCGCTTCCCTTACTTATTTTCCATTAAATTGTCATTCATACCCTCATTGTATATTTTATGGCCTGACTTTGGATGCCAAGGAAAAACAGATAAATTTTTGTGGAGGATAGAAATAAAACTGCCAAGAGATGAGCAATTTCACTGTCCCAAATACTGAACAGCTTCTGGGTCACCTATTTGTTGCTCCTCTTCTACAGAACAGAGGCGACAGGATAGAGGATACTATTCCATTTCGACTATTTCGAGTATCCTAATGGTGGCAAATGTTCGTTGCCGCTAATTCACGTTGTTGTGCTGTCATCAAAAGATATTGAAAGTTATCGCTAAGTAGGGCAATGGAAGAAACTCATTACATGTCCGTGTCAGGACCACCTTTTGTTTTCTGAATCTGTCTCAGTTTGACTAGATTCCATGATAAATAATGATATGAACGTCTAGCAATCCATTGCTCTTGCAATTCCATTTCCATTAAGCATTGTTTTAAACGATTGCTCTTCACATTGGGTGTAATTTTTAAATGTCAAATTCATCGATACATTGCACGAAGAGAAATTAATTAGTGAAGAGTAAATGATAGAAGTACACTATTGCAAAAACCGTCAGAAATATCGATTTTCGTTAAGAATTCAATTAAATTTCATGTGATCCAGGATCCAGCAGAATCCTCTGCGCTTTCCTCCCAATCTGAAGTCTAAAAAAAATCTCCTTTGGTGATTAAAAGAAGTTGAAACACAAAAGTTTGTTACCACCACCCCCCCCCCCCCCCCCACCGCTTAGCAAGAAAAATTCAAAAGGACAATTGACTTTACAGTTATACGGGTTTCAGGCTAGAAGTTTCGTTCTAGGTTCTAGTCCTGGCAATTGGGTGCACTCCATTGATTTTAAGTTTGAGTTGAGTTAGTAACAGCGCTGTACTTGAACTTATCAGACTGCAATTTATTGCTATTGGACGAATGTTGTTTCCGCAGTTTTGTACGTGCTTCACAACGAGTTAAATGGGTTCCATGTCCAACTATACTCTTAACATCCGAACATCGTCTTTTCCAGTTCAAAGACAATTAGATTTTGTTCAATTACATAATGAGTTAACATTTTTAATAAAATCTACTTCAGTTGCACCACAATCATTTGTACTTACTCTCATATTAGCAATCGAAATTTCTATCCTTTTCACTCCAGTGCCACTACAAATCATTAACAATTTTACATGAATGAAAAGCAAGCAATTGTAAGACAAAACTGACAACAGAATGACATCAAGGAAATGTTTTTAATCGATTTCTATCCGATTACAAGTCATATTCATTCCGTACTTCTGCCGTTCAGACTTCAGTTAAAGAGTTTTCCTTTCCGTACAGCATCCTTCCCCAAAGCTCTCGATTCTGGCACGTCCTTCTTCTATCGACAATTGTCCAAACAGCATCAATAACAACAACAGCTAGCACAGAAAAAAAAAACAAAAATGAAGGAAACTCGAAGTGCTTGTTTGGAAACTAATACCCGACACAAGCAACTACAAATATCAATTCGCTGATGTCCTTTGCTACACGAATCGCATATTTTTGTGGAATTGAATGTTTCTGGTTTTTATATCTTTTAGCGTGAAATCCTTCAAATTACTCTGTCGCAACACATAGACTCATCCTGGAATTATAGAAGTCCGCAAATTAATTCAATTACCGACAATGAATTGTCCCAACATTTATCCGGAGCCCTTTCCCCCAGAGGGCGATTGTTACTGCCCAGTGTCGGGGATAAATTTAATAAAACCCAAAGTGGACATCTTTGACAATCAACAGTCCATTGTTTGTTCAGGACTCGTAAAGATGACACAAATCTTCGACAAATTCATTACCAGCCACCAGCAACAGTGCTTGCATGCCAAAAGGATGCTGCGGTTGAAGTTGATTCGTCGTCGTATCCGATCATTACAATTGTGAACACAATTTTAATTGACCCAGAATTGATTAGTGAGAATTGCGCCCAGATTTGATGGATTTTTGTGGTGACGTGTGTCATTACCTGGATTCGGTGATAACTGATCTTAGATGGGGGAAAAAAGAATACAAGTGGGATACAATTGATTCGGTTTGTGGGTGGTCTGGGTGTTGGAATGAAGATCCTTGGGAAATAAAACGGTTGTAATGGAAATCGAGAAGGTAAATAGACAAAATGGAATAAGTATTTCTATGGTTTAGATAAATATCATGTTGGGTGAAGTGAATGTGGTTATTTTGTGAGACTCGTTTTGCATTCAACCTACATATGGTACAATGGGGACATTTCAGTCAGAAGGAGTCGACACTGGAGCACTTGCAGTGCAAAAATGTGTTCACTCATCGCATCTGATGGCACTGAGTATTTTTACTAAAGTTGCATTGTAGTTCACCCTAGCATCAAAAGCAATTCCTTCTTCATCTTTTGCCATCTAATGTGTTTAAAACCTAAAGGAACTAACAATTTTTCCCATCTTGGAAACTTGGATGCAAAATTCGCGCAAACGAAACAAAATGAGATACGATTGCTTGCTATCATTTTTAACACAGCAAGTGGCCTCCCCGAGCACATCCCCTACTTTACATTATTAAATTACCTCCGGGAGTTCCGACGTTTGCGATTAAGGAAAGGCAAAAGGATCGTCCAACTGAACCTCTTGTCTTGAACCCAACTTCCACTTTTCAGACCTCTTTTCTCTTTCAGTATTTTACTTCTTCCTCTACATCTTCTTCTTATATATATGGATCTATATCTAGATCTATGTTTTTTTTTATTCTTTATTTCGAATCTCAAGAGGACGTTTTAGCTTTGCATTCTTATACAACACTGGAAATGTTACAATTTCAGGACTGCGGGCAACGCTACCGAGCGGGTCAAAAGAGCAGTGAATAGAAGAAGGATAAGGCTGAGAATGCAACATTTCCGACCGAAAACCCTCAAAGAATTGAAAAGGATACTTGAAGAGGAAAATTGAATTTGATCGCTGAAGCCATTAAGGGAGTTCCCCGTAATAGAGTGCAGTCAAAGGTGATAGTTCCTTTAGCAAAGATTCACTTTTTAAGTTTGCTTTATCGGATGGGATTGCCCTTCGGAAATGTCTTTCAGTTTATTCGAATAGAATGGATTTTCAACGAATTTCTTAATTTTACATCTCCGCCTACACCCTAAAGTTCTATCTTTCCGCAATTTTACTTTAAAAGGGGGGAGTGGGGTATCACGTCAAAAACAAATTTAGGTTAACACAATTGAAGATATTGTACCTGAGCGACACTGTATAACTAGAACGAGGATCAATTTCAAGTAAATATTTAAAGGGTCACACCACCACCGCAGCATTCACTCGCTGGGCGGTCGGTGGGGCCCAGACAATTTCAAATCTTTGGATTAGTGTCGTTTAAAATTGGAGTCTAACAATTCACTCGTGGGTACCTACAATCCAGATATTCCGCCCGCCCATCGTTCGCCCACCGAGTGTCCTGACTACTCTTGGATAAGGGGATTAGACTTGGAGACACAAATGCGCTATAGATAATCGTTTTATGATGATTTATCCTTTTTGTGGCGATACTTGCACTGTTTTTCACACTGTTTATCTATGCCAAAGATAAATTTCGGTTTTGTTGTTTATATTTTCTTTTTTTTGCGGTTTTTTTTCTCAACTTTTCATTCTTCTCCCCCCGTGTCGCCATACCCATCATCTCATGAATTTTAAAAATTAAATTCGAGCAATTTGGTTAATGTTCCCGGTCTCATCTTACGTAATCGAGTAATAAATCATATTTGCAAGTTTTCGTCCGACCTCCCGAGGCTTATGTGCCCCCGGCTGTACTGTGACTACAGTTTATCCGCCTACAAATTTTGAAATTTCTGCGAGCACACGGGGATAGAGGTTGGTACACCTGTATTGTGTACACAAATAGACGCCTCTCCGATATTATGAATTACATAACTTGGTCCCGACTGCTGCATGCGGAAATATGATTAAATTCCTGTGGAATGGAGACCTGACAAGACCCTTTTTGTGTTAATATTTGTACTGTGTACCAAATCTGAGGCGAAATTAATCTCCTGTAATTGAAGCGAGACAGCTCCGTAAGTGAACGTACTCAGTCTAATTACGTATATATATACAACAGGGATGAGCCGTGTACAATGATTTTTGCGGGGGGGGGGGGGGGGATTGGATGGTTTTTTTTTGGGGGGAGGTCAGCCTCTTTGATGTGTCTTCCAGCCGCACGTCAGGGCATGAGGCCGCTCTGTTCCTTGCACGCGATGTCCTAATTCATTTTAAAGAGATGTCGCGGTGTACAGTTGCGTGGCGAATTGTTGTATCAGTTTAATGGGATTCTGAAATGAGGTTCTGGCTTCATAATCATCCTTGTACTGTTTTAAAGGACATTAAATATAGTATAAGTATATATGAAAGATTTTCATAAAATTTACTTCAAAAATATTATATTATTTTTTTTTCGTTCTGTGTTTTCTTTTTCACTCCACTTTTCGTATATCCATGACCTAAATCAAAATGTTAAAATTTTCAGTGAGTAGAAATTCCTTTTACGTTTATTACTTAATGCTGCAGTGTTCATCCAGTTCATCCTTACGTCCTTCACCTGAAAATCTCCATTAGAACCAGTTTGTCAAAATGAAAAATTCTTTTAGCGTTTATTACATTTTAGATGCATTTTTGTTAGAATTAAAATTGACTGATTAATTGCCCCCCCCCCCCCCCCCCTTCCCACCTCTTGTTGTTAATTGTTTTTATTTTAGTTGTAGTAATGTATATATGTGATATTTGTTTAAGGCTTAGTCTTAAGTTACGTGCTTGTATTAAGCGAATAAATAAATAAATAAAAACAAATTTTTTTTTTAATAATTTAATCCATAAAATCACATTTAATTTTATGCTCTTTCAAAAAAGAAAAAGAAAAAATATCTCATATGCAATAACAATTATAATAACAATTAACTTAGGATAAAAACCAATAAAATTCAGTAATAAAAAACTGAAATTGAATAGAATATCTTTGAAACCATTCTTGCATGAAAATGTACTGAAGTCATTCTTTACAAAGAGCACTTTTCTTTTTCGGTTTTTTTATCTTTTCCATTTTTTTTTTTTTTTTTTTTTTTTTTTTTTTTTTTTTGGGAAACAGTTTTCTTTATATTATATCATTTTCTTTTATCCTTCCATTCCATACTTGCAAAACGGTGCCAAATTATTTGGTAGACTGAATGGTGGCTGCAGACCAAGAAAAACTTTACGATAATCGATTTGGAAAAAGTGTGAGGAAAAAAAAACACAAACACCCACACCCACGAATCATGTACGAAGAATTCTTTTATCTCATGAAAATCATATTTAATGCGTTTTGAATATGTTTGCACCTCGAAAGTGGGATCATGAAAAGTTATTTGCTCGCGATGGGTGTGCGCAATCGTATCTCAAGTTTTGTTTTTATTTACCCTGGAAAAGTTCTTATGGAAAAATCACACGTTCACGAATCTCGGATACCATTTCAAATGTTACCGCGTGGAATCATCTAAACCACTTTTGAAAGCCCTTAATTCACTTATTGGAACGAAGAAACTGCAAAAACAAAAAAACACGAAAATAATTCGAATAAAAGGGGAAAAGAATCATGTGGAAACTGAGGCACTTCACCTAGTTGAGCCTGTTTAAAAAACAGTTACCTCGCTTAGAGTTCCATCGATTAAAATGTCTCCACCTCGTCAGTTCGCGAATAATTTATCTATTCATTTGCAATTGTGAGCTGGTTTGGTGAGGGGAAACTGGTTTTAGTGTGATGGGGGATGACGGGGAGGCTGTCAGGATGCATGGGGAATACCATGAATAAAAATGTCACGCAGAGCACCCACGACCCACGTCGCTGTGCCCTCCGATGCCAGGTACATCCTAAGGCAAATTATCCGAAAGCAAAAAGATTGTAGCAACACTTGAGCGTACACAAAGATGGCGGGGGGCGAATTGGGATACGGTATGTCTGCACCAGCCTCATCCAGCACCTACCCTTACGGTGGTGGGCGGTATAGTCCCTCTTGCGTTCGGGCTGGCGTGGGAAGCATTGGGGTTTCTTCCAGTCGTTACTTGCCGACCTGCGAACGACTGCCACACATCCTGTCGTTTTATCTCAATTTTCATTATCTACGCACGATAAAAATCATCTGAAATCTCACCAAAAGGCTGCTTTTATCCTCGTTTAATGTTTGACATGGGTGTTGTGCCCGCAATATTGTTGTCTCTGTCTGTTATCTACTACAAGCCGACTGCATGGATTCTATTCAAGTTCATATTCGCAATCAGGATGAAGAGGATTCGCTACGCATACAAAGTAGGTACAATGAATGTACATCCTCGTTAGTTTTATGGATTTTCCATGTACCCCCAACAACCAGTGTTTGTCATGCAGACGAAAAAGGGGGTCAAAGAGCTCCACTGCTGCTGCGATATTTGTGCAGAAAAGAATATTGAAAAGAAATTGTTTGAAGGATTCTGAGTGCATGGATATCCTGGAAGGTACCTACCAGTCGCTTGATGAATATTTACTTTGATGGGTACTTACAGGATGTTGGAAAACATTTGTCGACGTACATTGACGTGTATTCGTAACGATGGTATCAATGTACAAGCAAAAATTCTGACTGCCGTAAGGCTTGACCAAACGATTCACTTCATTCATCGTTGACGAGGTTCAAGGCCCTGGCTGTCAGGAGTGTAACAAGAAAGGATCCTTCCTGTATGGAATTACGGAAGAATATGCTCTTAAAAATATGTTGTACGTGTACCTATATGTATCGTATTATTCTAAATAGAAGAACTCCTTTTACCTTTTATTGTCTACGAATGGATTTCATTTGGGAGAGTTCGTTTATGATTTTTTTTGGTATTCCTTTAATATATTATGGCAAGTTTAAATTCCGTATCCACTAGAATACAACGTATTACCGTCATTCACCACAAATACAATGAGCTAAACTATCTTAAGATTCAAAGGACTTTTCTGTATGCCACTGAATATATTTTTTCTGCATCGGTTAACTTAAGACTGTCGACAATTCCTGGTCGTCTACTGGTTAAGGATTACAGTGTTATATATAGTATATATTTTTTTTTCCTGCACATTACAAATGACCAGGACATCGTCTTATGGTTAATTCTTCCTACCACCGCTTACAAGTGTACTCAAATACTGTATAGAGTACATTATAATGGAGTCTCCTGCTTCCTTACTACAGTTTTTGTCTATTACTCTAATGGTAATAGCGTAAAACGGCCGAAAGGAAGAAACTCATTTCGCTATTTAGAACCGTGAAATTCCGATAGCGTCTCCCATTGTTCTTTTGTCTTATTTTAACCTTGCACAATTTCGTAAGTACTATGGTACTACGTAGAAAATGCAAATTGTGACCAGTCCCCAATCTGCTTTACTTACCCCCTCTTACAAATCCACCTCTCTCTCTATCTATCTCACCACCCCATCCATGCTGAGCACTGTTTGACCTCGTTGACAATTAGTTCGTCTTATGTTTACCACCAGGAATAAGTTCAATTTTATGGTCGACAATTTGTCTTAATTAGCATTTATTCCTAGCAGCAGACCAATTTGAGGGCAAACGGTATGCGACAAGAACCTTAAGTAGTTTGCAAGTTTGACACTTCTGGACAAAGTGCACTCGCCGCCCGGTAACCTTCGCAATAGGGTTGAACGATTAAAATCCAAAAAGGAAACGAAACTATATGAAAACGACTTCCATTCTATTCTCGTAACGGTCTTGTTGACTGACATAAGTGTATTTATCAATGTTTTGCTCGCAATTAAGTGAAACATTTTACCCCTCGCTGAGGTACCCACAAACAGGAATGAATAATAAATAACAGTCGCTCTGCACTTTCTCAACAGTCAACTATCACCATCTGAAATGCTTTAATATTGCAAGGGCATGACCACAAGTGATGATTACGAATTTATCCTGACAATGAGTCTACACGACCGACAACTATTGATTTTACGAGACAAACAAATATTTTATTAAAATCCTTTTCCAGATCGTTGAAATTTTCCATAGTGATTTTTAATGGAAATTTACGATAAAATCAAAAATTGGAGATATCACTGTTTGTATTAAGAATTCAATCGACATTTTGTTGACTTTCAATTGCATTGTTCTTAAACAATTAATTTGCATTCGAACAGAATTTAATCATGTCCATCTAATATTATTGAGTTAATTAATTGAAATTGTGCAATGTTGCAACAAGGAAGTATCTTAATTGCATTCCTTACGAATCAATTATTGTGAATTTGCTCCAGATTAAATATTACCTGAATAAATTCAAAAGTCAAACGATTTTATACAATAAAAAAAAAAACATTACTGGAAAAAATTGTTTTCAAATTTATTAAAAAAAAGAATCACGAAATTTTCTAATATAACCAAATTCAATATTATTTTTAAGATGGTGAAAATTATTTTAAGAAGTCGTTTTTGGTGGCAGCTGCGTTTTCTGAACGGTTGACTTAAATAACATATATAAACATTGAACATTTTCATAACATGTGAAGCTGGGAACAGAACCAATAAACATTTATTGATAACAACAGATGTTATTATGTTTTTGTCACAAATTATTTTTCAGGTGTGACACACAAAAGACTTTAATTTAAAATTGCACAAATATGGCAGACAAGGTGAATGCTTTTCTCATTTGCACAATTCATAATAAAGTTTTTGGAAAGTTTAACAGCAGAAGTTCTCACTTTAATATGTATGGGGAAATGGGACATGAAAATAATAATTTTTGGAAGATATTGATGTGAGAAGTGTTTGGGGAAATATTAACCATCTGGAATCCTGTATAAACTGTAGTGGAACTTTGTAAATTGTAGTTCCTTGAACAATGGCGTTGAAAAGTGCAATTTAAGTATTTCTAGAATATAAATTCAAAAACGAAAATTATTAAAGATATGGATATGTTATATACTTTTTCGGATATATGACAATATGGAGAATTTAATAAAATTTAAAAAAAGTTGCGTTAATTCCTCACTTCTGAGAAAATATGGAGGAAATCTAAATTTCCGGAATTTTTAAAACATTTTTTTGTTCTCGCAAATGAATGCTTCAGCAGTGCTGGAAGGCAGACCAAAATAGTCAGTATTTTTGAGAAGATCATTGGGATAGTATTTATTTGGCATAAGTATGACATTTATTAAAAGAAAAAATTTAATAAGGATATGTAACCATGAACACTGCGAATTTATGAATCACCTTGTAACTCTCAAATAGTTGAGATTACCCCTCCATCCACAAATTTTTTTTCTATAGATGGGATCTATCATCCGTTTGGCACTCGATATGTAGAACACCCTGTACATACAATATATTCCGTATTTTAATTTTATAAAATTGTTTCCTGCAATCAACGAATTTGTTGAAATTCTCAACTAAATCAAAATATTCAATTAGCACAAGAAAATATTCCGACTGACATGTCGGAATACGAGCAACATGTTGCTCTGAGATGCCATTACATCCGATGTGTACACGATTTGAAATCACTTTTGCCATAATAACCTATCTGAAGCACCCACCCTTCTACCTTATCACTGTCATAATCACTAACACGTAATCGTCATAACATGGTACCCAAACCTTTCATGCTTTCATTCCAAACTCCTGCATTTAAGACCCGCACATTCCGCACCAATGCCTTAATGTTGTACGTCTATGTATTCTGTGAAACATATTTAATCCATTAAAACACTTTATAAATGCAAATTTCGTAATTGAAATTGTGCGTGGTACACGTCTTTCGTAAAAGACCATATCATGCTAGTCTTGTCATGCTCGATAAAGTTGGACGTGACACAGATAAACGTAGAACGGATAGATAGTTACATACATCCTTAAGAACCGAAAAAAGAGGTTCAAATGGAATTTCGAACTGTTTTACATTCACAAGTGAATACGGGTCAATAGAATGTTTGTTACTGAATGAATTACAACAACAACTAGAAAAAACGAACTGCCGCAATAAGAGCCACCCAACGTAAATTGTGTAAATTATAGTGCATCCAAAGAGCCAAATGGTGGATTCTTTTCCCCAATAGGATTCCTTCTACAATATCTACGCATTGTCGAACGTGTTCAGAGAATTAAACTGAGTTTACGCAAAAATGCCATTCAATCAATCAATCAGACGAGAAAAACGAAAAAAATATATATAAGGTAGATTTATTGGAGGCATGAAGATGAAACATAAATTTTGTGTGGCATTTTCAAGTTATCCTTTTTCTATGATTTCGCGCTTTAAGTCACCCTATTAAGAGTCATAAATCGAAATGAGGACACGAATTAGAGTCATCAAAGAACTGTGGTTGAGTTCAGGGTGGTAATACCTTTGACCTGTGACTTTTGAGTAAGAAAGCCCTTTTCAAATACCCAAAAGTGAACATTGATAGGATTCAGGATTACCGAAAAATAACAAAAAATACTTCTTGAAAAATGTTTTCATTTTACCAGAGAAATTTTAACAAAGAAAAAGTATTGAAGACTTTAAGGCTTCATTTTTCTTTAAGGATTTGTTTTCTTTTACCGAAACCCAGAAATGTTGACCATTAATCGATATTAAATTTACATTCGAATGTAAATATCCTTTGCATGTTGGGCTTCGATGATATTAAAGTTCGTTGCAAGAATTTACGTTTACAAATTGGAAAACAAAATATAAACGAACAAATTTCCATATGAACGACGTTGAAATAACTTCAACAAGAAACATCACTTAAGTGTGTTCCTTCAATTTTATTCCCGTTTTGTGTGTATAGCATTAAAAACAATTCTAAAATGCACATATTTTTCACATCAGAAAAAAAATGAATTTTAAATATATGAAATTCTCATTCAAATATTTAAGACAATTTCGAATATTTCTGTTGTAACCTGTGCACAATATTTTCCATACGGAAAATCGATTTATCATCCGACAGACAATGTATTGCTTTTTACAATAAATATTTAAAAACTGTTTCATTTTTCTATTCTCAAAATGTATCAAATTTGAAACGACAGAACTTAATATACAAGACGAAATCGTATTTTATCATTTTGTTCGCTGTAAAAATTTCAATTTATTTTTTATTTTTTCAGAACTTTATAATATACTTTGTATTGTTGCTTATCTTTCAAACTAATTTGTTTCGTTGAATTAGCAATACGTGCTAATAACAATTTGTTTTACATATTTACAAAATGAAAGTATGCAATTGCCAATTGTCTTGTTGGGCTTAACAAAATTAACGAAAACTTCTAAAATTAATATTTTCTACACTAAGAGAATAATTCTATTGCTGTTGTTATTGTTAATCACCTCCATTCGATCAATGTATATTGCAAATTAAGTACAATTGTGTCATTGATTTTTCTCACAGTTTTCACGATTACCCCAGAGTAATGCTTTCCTATTGTTGTAATATAAACATTCAGCCATAAGCTTGTACATTGGGGGGACGCTTATTATGAATAATTCATCGAAGGGTTGTCTCCATTTTTCTTCTTTTATTTTGCTTTGTTTCTTGTCTCATAAAAATAATTACTTTTAAACAAAAAATAGCAGAAGAGTTTTAGGTCTAAACAACAAAATTGTACATCGTCTGTTGCCAAGTTGACCGTCGTCATTGTTTATAATACACACTCTAGAATGTTGAAACTTGAATGACTTTTTCAAGTATTGTCAAAAATTCATTGATTTCAATGGCAGATAATTTTCAATACGATTGCTATACAATGTACATTGTACATGGTCACCATTAATTAACTCTGTTATTCCAGATTTTAGTCGAAATGAAATTGTTTCTGTATTATTCTGTTAATATTAGTAATGGATCTAATGTTCTAACCACGGCAATAATGTTCTTTTATTCAAATTGTATCGTAATTGCTCCCCCAAAATTGGGGCACCTCACACAAAACCACGAACTGTGTAAAGAGGTGCGCCTCTATAAATTCACCCATAGACCTCCTGTGAGCCAGCTACACTGACCTGAGGGAGAATTAAGTTCTGTTATATCCAATTAGGCTTTTATCTTGCCCCAGAAATGTGTAGAGTGCGTGTCCTAACAAAGTGTAAAAAGAGAAGAGGGTGGTGGGGGGTTGAGGTAATGGTGGATGGTATGAGATTGGAGAAAGTTCGTCCTTTTGATAAATGGTACAGCAGAAGCATACTCTAACCTAGATGCTGCAGAAATTTCACGTTTTGGATATTGTTGCGCCTGATCCTGAATGTACTACGACGAGGTACTTCAAACTTTTGCAATACCCATAGAAAACCCAATTCCGGACGCTAAAAGCTTATCTACCCCAGCAGAACTTTTACTTCCAAATCAGAAAATTATCAGAGTTTATGGGACGATGGTATTATCAGAATTTAGTAGAATAGTACGAATGCCAGCATATAGGACCGCAGCGATCGATTCAGGTTCACTGAGCCGACTAAAAAATGGGTGTTGGGGTCCGCAAATTGAATTCCAATTGGATCGTGCCTGCCATCAGACAACTATCAATTTATTTGGTCGATGCATAAAACAAGAACAATATTAAGCGTTTCCAAATTAACTGGGGAAGTGAATGGCGTCCTTCAGCGAGGGTTTTTTCTTCTATGGAATGATGGTGAAAAAATAAAATAAATAAAAATACATAGGCAGACGTATATGTGATGTTTTAAGCCGAGAAACGCTCACCTTCGATGGAGACGTGACTGAAATTTGTAAAAAACCAAAAACCTATCAAAAATTATAGCCACAAAACATTTAGTTACAACTTTCAGTTTGCAAAATATTGCCCTCATTTTGGCAGTTTCCTTCCAACAATATTGGCATGTAATAACAACGATAGTACAGCCATGTTTTAATACTTGAAAATTTAACGAATAGAAAGGACCGTCGCGTGCGTTCCAATGATAAACCTTAAAAATGTTTTCTTATAATCCCGCCAACAGAGCAAACTGAAGTAATTTACGTTGAACGGCAACTAAATCACAATAAGGACATTGCTTGGGACGTCGTTGCAAACTAACCAATTTGCATGAATTACGCATACGATGACCCCCCGTGCACGACTCCATTTTGCTGCATTGATATGCGCTCTACGTGCCATGGATACTTTATTTCGAAAATTTAACCTATTGACAAGAAAGTCTGCAAATTTCAGATCCTATGCGTTTCGGATTTTTTGTGCCAATGTACATGCTTCGATTAGGACAAATCTGGAAATAATGGACAACTAAATCGATAGCGGATGGCCGAACTCTTAGCACAAAAACGGGCAGGAGGAGTCCAGGATGTGTCCGATAGCTAAACAATGCATGGAAAACGAAATGTACGTTAACAGTCTATGATGGGGTTTTTCTGCTCCGGTGAACTACGGCTGAACCCAACCCCCATCGGTTCGGCTCATCGTGCTTTTTGTTGTTAATGCTTTTGTCCCTGTAATAGTTAATCCAGGCGAACGAAATATCAGAGGACCTTTTGTTACCATTTCACCATGTATTTTGTTTCAACAATATTACCTTCACCCTCTTCATCCCCGTTCTGGATGAATTGTTGTTTTTCTTTCGAGAAATTTTATTGCATTTTCCTTGCAGTTATCCTTAAAAACGTTCAGAGTTTGTCATATGGGTGTTTGGTTTTTGTCATGTCCTAGAACAGCTAAACAACCCACCAGAAGGTTTGATTTATTTACACTGGGGTGCATGGGTGACTTTCACCTGCTCTTAATGAACTCGGAGAAGTAATGCAACAATAGATTTTCAGAAGGGCACCATACAAAATAGAAATGTTAACGTTAATTGTTGTTGGGAAATGGATTTGAAAACCCATTTGGTAGACATATCAAGATTGTTTGTTTTTTTTGGAAGGAAATTGATTTAAATACAAGAACAATACGATGAGAAAGGATGACACAAAAACCATCGTAACAAAAATAGGTACAGTGTGCTTTTTGTTCAATATAACGAAATTTTTTTCGTACACGTGATATCAAACAGAATGAAAATTTAATGAAGACATTGAACAGTGAATTGAAAACACCGACATTTTTTTTAAGTACCTATCTATTATTTTTATTTATGTGAGTACTGAAGAAACTAAATTAACTCCACACGCCTGGAATCGCTTCAAAAAGAAATGATGTGAGACTGTTAACTGCGACAATCTGGAACGACAAAATACGATCAAGCTAAAATTTATTTCCCTATCGTGAAGGTGTATAAAGGATGCAAGAGAATCATGTATTGTTCTGCGAGGAAGCGTTCTTGGCATATGAAGGTGATGGGTTTTCCTTATTTTTTTTTTTTTATTTTATTTTATTTATTTATCTTTATTTTTATTTTTCATCCCAGTTTTAGGACTTTCACTCCTTTTGAAGACATAATACCACACTTCAAATGATTTCTTTTTTTGCAAAGCAAGCGTGAGAAACTGTCGCAGCACATAAAAAGGAAACGACTATGAAATATGTGAATATTCATATCTACGGATGCGGTGAGAGGTTTCTATAATGATAAAGAATTTGGAGAGAAAAAAATATAAGGAAAATAAACAACAAGAGAACAGAAAAGACAGAAAAGCGAATTGTTTTGGTTGAACACAAAAAAACAATAAGAATAAATTTTTGCCGCCATGAATTTCGGATTCATGAAGTAATAAGGAAACTGTCAAGTTAAATCGGCTGCTCACAACACTTCACTGAAGAGACAAGTGAGCATGCAAAAGGATGGGATACGACTGTAAATATAAATACTCTCGATATAACCATTTCTTGAACAGATATTCTATACCAAGGGGATGATGGGGAGGAACGCAATTGCCATGAACTTATTATGCGGTACGCATTCGCCACATACACACGAATAAACATTTGACGGGATTCAAAACTACGGCAACCAAGCATTCGAGTTTGGTTAATTTAATTTCAGTACATCGAGGCACGTAACTCATTACACTTTCAACATATTCCAATTTCAAATATATATATCTACCCTGATAAATCCGTCGTATATTTAGAGGGACAAAGTAGTTTTCAATTTGTTCGCAATTAGTCCTTTCACTTAAGCACACCATCAAAATTGCTTTCGTAATTTTAAAGTATCTGTTTTAACCATCAATTTCACCACTAAATCCCTCCCACCTCGTATCGAATTTTAGTAGGTATATGTCCCGAATCCCTTTTCCAATAGAAGACGTACAACATTATCTGATTACATTTTCATTTCTCACCTCTGGCCTCTCGGCACACGGCACGAGCGGCATCTCAAAATGCTGAACGACTGATACAAAATCCTGGCGCATTCACTGACAGGGATCCGCAAACCGCCGCTTCCACAGAGTGTTAATATAAAATTTTAATCGAATTCTGGGTACAAGGCGAAACAAGCCCAATATCTTGTGCATTTCCAGGATCCCAACATCCTATAAATACTTCAACAGCCGTGCTTTGCGGAAGACAGCAAGCAAGACTTGCTATGGGTGGTTTCGACACGTGATCTACGTGATATAGCGGCAAGGTTTAAGGTGTGGGGAAAGGCGGAACCAAAGGATTGAGGACATGATAGTTACATAGGCTTCAATATCCTGTCAATGTTGTACTAAGTCCTATAACATATTAAGAACATTTCGAAAGAAAATCGAATTTTAGGCAAATGGGCGGAATGCTTGCTCTGGGTCTTGGTAATTTCGTCGACTCCAACATTTTCTTTTTGTTAAACATTTACCAATGTCGGATGGAATTTAAAATCTTACTCAAGTCTGGTTAAAAGCTATTGAAAGTCATTTTGAGGTGGAGAATGTTGAACCACGTGGAATCCCAATTTGAAGGAATCATTCCTACATCAACATGTGCTTCTAAAAAAATAATACCTACACAGTGTACACCATTGTTACGTTTGCGAGGGGTGGGGGGTGGTTACCACGGGTACTATTACTGGGGGTTAAAAAACGAATCTACGTCTTCCAAAGAAATTTTTAAAAAAATGTGGAAAAACAATACCTTTAATTTGGAAAAACAAGAATATTCATTTCACCTTGCTACGCCACTGTGCGCATGTTGTCAACAGCATACTTCGACAGTATTTAATGCGTCCGATGTGTTTGCTATAAATCAAGCATTTTCAGGATAAAAATAAAAATAGTAAATCAATATATGTCTGATATTGAACCTTCTGGCTTCTACCTTGACTGAACTTCATCTTCAATTCTTCGATTGCGTAATTACCGGAATAAACAAAACCAAACAGTGATTATTTCGATATTTTTCCAGTAATTTCCCGATGGAATTTTCGATAATACTCATCATTTCGGTAATATTTAATCTACACTAGCAACAATGTTTATACGATTTCATTCTTCACAGGAATTAAAACATAATTCACCGTTTTATGGTAGCACAGCAGTCACCTTACGACTATATGGATAGCAGGTTTGGATCTGCAAGCCTGGGAGGTGTTCAAAATGCAGTGGCCAATTTTTCGGTTTTCTTTTTGTTGTTGTTGTTATTTTGAATTTTATGGTTGGTCATTATCGCGAATTACAGCATTCCATGGCTTTTAAGACATTTATGTATCGCTTAAACGTCCCTATATCGAAAATATACGATGGCATAACGAATACGGTTTCATGCTGGAAAAGTTATAATCGAGAATTCGACAGTCATTGGTAAAATTGAAAATTACCACCTCAAAAAATTCTCATCTTATTTGCATAAAGTTTCAAAATTAATTTTGAGTGTTTCCTAGGAGACGCACTTTCCACCATTGTCATTAAACAGAGACACTTTAACGAATCATGTTACTAAATTTTCACTTTTTCCGTAATCCATATAGTATGAATATCACATCCCCCTCGCCTCGTCTCATCCTCAAAATGTTGTCAGTTTCATTTTGTTTTTGAAACTGCTTATTCTCACTGAAAACTGCATTTCGCAACACCTCCCCACCTCCCTTCCTTCGTTTCATCAACCACCTTTTCACCGTTCATGATTTTGTTAAACTAACCAAATTTTGTACAATTTTCGAATGAAGCGATTCCCAGAAGAAAATCAAAAGCACGTACCTAATGAAACCCTTGAGAAAATGCATCCCCAATTTATGAGCGGCAAAGTACCAAATGAGCAGTGCGAAGCAGTTGCGATAAACTTGCACAAATGAGCAACAAATTGAAAAAGTTTGCAGTTGTTGCTGTCGTGTGGGATGCGAATTGGTGCCAGTGGTAAAGGGGTAGAGAAAGAGTGGAATGGGGACAGTAGATATGGATACCGGATGCGGGGATGCCACTCTTGTCAGAAGGATGCGAACAATTACATGTGTAGATGAATGTTTAGTTGAAAATTTTGCAAAGCATTTTGGTGTGGTAGAAGGATGTTTGCAGCAGTTGGGTACACCGTCATTTCATAGTTGAAGGGATTGGGAGGGGTTTTTGGGGGGAATTTGGCAAGTTTGGTGATACCTTAATAAGTGAGAAATGTAACGTTAACGAAATTGTAATTATCTAGAACCTATTAGAAAACATTTACAGTTGATGGTTTTGTAAGCGGTTGTGTAGGTTGCCTGGATCCGAGGCTCCTTTCCACGTGTGATTATTTGTTCGGGCACAAATTTTGTGGAAAATTGTGCACCGCATTTGTTGTCTAAATTATCCGTATAGCATCCGTATTACAAGAGTACATCCCGGTTGTGTAGTATCTTTACCCCATCTAAAAGCAGAAAACCTTTTCCAATACATTGAACGCACAAAAATTTCATTATGTTGAACCAAGATTAAAACAACAATGTTCATTAGACATCCACAGTCCGTTGTAAGTAATTGCCTTTTCCTTCATCCAGGCAAAAAGAAATTGGAAAACTTCCAGTTAAATAAAACGATATTCTACCCCAAAGGAGCCTCCTTCTGCACTGTCTACTTATAAATATATATATATCTCGCACCCTCGTCATTGATTGCATAAAGCGGATAAAATTTGTTCCTCAGCGCGAATGAAAGAACAAAAAAAAACACATTGAAGGGAAGAAAAAAAAACACAAAGAAAAAGGACGCGGTAGCAGAGAACACGGCCCGAACTGTCTATCTAACTAAAGAAACTTGCGAAGAGAAATTAGACAAGCACAGTGAAAGGTTCAGAGGAGCACCAGTACAATGGACAAACAAATCCTTGAAAAAAAGGAGAAAATTTGTGAGCACCATGAAGTGTGTATTTCTTTGAAAAAGAAACGTATGCAGAGCCCTTCTCGGCACGTATTCAAAAACGTAAAGGTGGAGGAGCACTCTGCCTTGAATAACTTCGCACAGCAGGTGGCCCCGCATCCCTTGAACTGCAAAATGCTTTTTAGAAAGTTTGCATCGTTCGCACGATTTCAAGTGATCATCCCCCTCCCCTCGAACCACATGCCAAAACCATACCGATCTACCCCCATTCTATATCATACCCCTAAATGCTCTAGCTTTGCCGTAATCAAATACACAGAATAGAAGAGGTGTGCACATTTAGTTGCTGAAGATTCAGTTTTCATTCGGGACAAAGTTGCACCTGCCAGGATCACTTGATGCACATATACGAGACCTTCAACATGTTTAAATTGCATTTCACATCCTGCGAAATTCTTTTGGAAAACCTTAAGCTGTTTTGCAATAATCGACAAAAGCTCCATAAATTATTAATAACTTCAGACATCCTACCCGACCAGGAAATGGAGAAGTTTATCGGTCCAGCAAAGATACTGGTTGGATCAAGTGCCAGCCATTGGACAACACTCGGGACAGATAACACCAAGGATAAAGGACGTTGAAAACAGCTGAATGCAGTACATAAGTTTGATATTATTTTCCAATTCTCTTTTCTTCTTTTCTTCTTCCTAACCCTAACGATGATCGTATTCAACATTCTTAGGATTTCCTGAAGCGGGTTTTTAATACACAAGTAGAAAGAAAATTAACGATAATTATTTATTGATATAACACAATTCAAAAATGTATATTTTCCAAAAATTTGTGTCTGAAAAGGACAACGATTTCTGAATAAATAAAAGTACAATAAATTGACACGACAGAATCCGAAAAAGGCGATTTGTACAAAATCCATGTTCAACCAATTGTTTATGCAAAATGTTCCATTGTCGGAAATTTTGAATAGATGAAAAAATATTTATTCATACTTTTGTAAACAAAATGAAACTATCACACACTAAAATCGGGTCAACTGGACTCGCCATGTAGACGGAAGGATGAGACTTATTGGAAGAACAAAAGAGTTTAACAAACTGGTGCCGTTCTAGTTATAATTTCGCACCAGTTCAGTGTGTTCTTTTTTCGGTAACTGTTGAACTCCTGGTTTTTAGAAATGTTTCCCCGCAAAAACAGAAAAAAAAATCGTCAAAACTTCCCAAACTGAAGTTTTTGATATGCAAAATAAGGAACAATGTAATAAACGCGGTATTCTTTTTTTGTGGGGTAGAGTTCATCACTCCTAGCATACCTCAAAGGCTTGCTTCTATTTTTTTGTGTATGTATGTGTGTGTGGTTATGTCGAACCATCCTTATATCCTCGAATGAGATTCTCATGTTGTTGTTGTGATGAAAAGCGGAATCGTAACCTAATTTAGTTTCTCTTCGGAGAGGCTAAAGACCACTCAGGCTTTTATTAGCACGTTTAATGTATCTGAAGTGGTGCGGTTGAAAGGATGTATATGTCGAATCATAACACACCTTTCGGATCTGTGCATTTGTTTATCTAACCTGATTCCCCACAGGGTGGGTGAAACAGAAAAGCAAGGGCTTTCCACACCTCGCACAGAATAAATTTCTGAGGTCGAGAGCGGGAATTGTAAGAAATTGTGGATCCACAGCACTGAATTGGGTTGGCGAAGGGGGAAGGGGGTAGCTTGTGTTGTGCGAAATATCTACAGATAATTTGCACATGGGATGTAAATGGGGCGAAAATTGTTGGCTTAATATGAGCTGAGCCGCGCTAACTCGTTGGCTTCAGCCTCTTGAATCTATCGAACTGGAGACAGTCGCACACAACAAAGCGTATTAATGAATGACTTCACCGAGTGAGCACCATTAATCAAAAATTTCCCGTTTTTCCCACTATGGATATCGGGGTAGTTTGTGTATTTTTCTTGTTTTCCTTTTTTTGTCATCGACCCCCTCCCATCACCTGCACCCTGTGTGACATCATTCCCGAGCGCAGCATGCATAAAAACGCATTTTCTGATGGTGCATGAATTCCGTACGAATGCAGAGGAAAAATCACTGAAGATGGATGTTGCACTATAAACAATTTAGTGATTATTTTAATTTATGTTCTACACTCTGATTTCGGTTGTGTTCTACAGAATAATTACCGTGCAATGTGCCACAATTGGTGGCGGAGGGTCGAATTTCGATTTGTGGAGCGCACATATTTTGACCAGGATAACTAGATAAACTCTCAAGTTTTATACATAATTAATAAAGTTAAGTTCAGTTGACACTTCATAACCACGATATCTACAGCAGATAAGCTCACTTGTCTTTGTTAAGTTCAGTTTCCTCTTTATTGAAATTTTGATCAAACTTCTTCCTATATCCTGTCCAACATCCTTAGCAAAGTTTTTGCCTATAGATTAAACTTTTCTGTTCAGGTCACTAAAAGGAGGTTAATACAAGGACAAACTTTTGTTTGGAAAGTTTATGTTGTTGCTAGCAAAATTTTGTTATCGCCGAGAAAGTGCCTTTCTATCTTACGACACGTTTTAATCCTCGGTTTCAAAGGGGTAAAAAGGTTCTTTTGACACTATCGAGTTCCTGTTAAGGAATGCGAGAACCTAATTGTCATAGTTGTCTGTTTTTGACTCCATCCAAATCTGTCACGATAAAGAGATTGCTGAACACGCAAACTATGCCAAGTACGAAAATTGAAAAAGTTAAATTATACGGGGCCATAGGAACCATCCCTAACAATGTATATCAGTTTTACAGGATTAAGTGCGGAAAACGGAAAAGAAACTAACTAATAAAAAATTTTGTATTCTTTTGAGTTGTTCAACCGAAGTGAAGTTTTCCAGAGCTTCAAACTTGTCCTGTTATTTCCAGAACACTGTCATTATCCTTGTCACGCTCAATACGATGTCCTTATAATATTTTTTTGAGAGTAAAGACAACTTAGTTCCATTACGATCTTACCACAAAGATTGTTTCAATTTAACGTTGGTCAGGATGCAGTTCTTTCGAAAGGATTTCAGTTCCTTGTAAATGCAAATATAGATGTCTTGTAAAAAACTTCATTAATGCACTTTTACTTCGAAATTAATTGGAACTTGATCCAAGGAACAGGTGTCGAACTTTAAGTACCTACTCTTGGTTCTAGAACCATAGAAAATTCAATTCTTTAAATTCCGAACATTTGTTGCTCAACGAGTTGAGTTAATTTTTAAAAATTTCAATCAGGAAACGAAGCATTTCCATGTAAATTTTATAACTCAAGACATCAACTGTTTTCAAAATAGCTATAGGTTTATGTATGCTTTGAATCAGAATTCAGAAGATTTATTCAATTACATAATTAATGATCAATCTATATTGATTAAACAAACCAACCAAAAGAAAATCCTTTTTCTGGACAGAAAATCATCCTGCTTCAAAACGGTACATGTGTCGACATCTAGCGCGAGCAAAACACAATTCTCTACACAAATTATGAAATCTCGGATATCCTGAGGTCAACTTTCAATTTCAATTTTTCAAAGCTTAGTACAAAATCATAGATTCACTCCAATAGAGAAACTTTTGCTAAAAATTGAAATAATTCCAATTCCGAATTGCAAATATATATGGGGTTGCCCATGCAAACAACAATTGAATTTCAAGGAAAAAGTGCAATTGTTTTACAACTTTGATAGCGTTTTCCTTTCCTTAATCTTATAGTTGTTTCCACGGAACTTGGAAAAGGTGGATTTGAAATTGGATAAAAAATATACTCATTATTTATCAGTTTCAATTTTTCAATTGATTTAAAGTAATTCCTTTTTGTTAAACTTTTATAATTTCCACATATAAGTTTTGAACGAGTTTTATCAAGTAAGAACTACAAAAAAGGATAAATAGCTACAATTAAGTAATAAGCATCCTTAAAGTATTTCTAAAAGAAAGCCGGATTTTGCGGGTAAATTCCCCAACTGTGAGTTTTCAAGTGTGAAAGCTTCAAAGCTCCTAATCTGAATGCAATGATGAGTTTTTTCATCCTCATTCTCATTCATTTCTTACAATTGGATACAGTCAAAGGAGATTTTTCGATCCGCAAAAAAATTTTTCTTACCATTACAAATATTTTGCGTCCCGCATCTTATGTGATGTGGCTATGTGAGTTTGCCTTAAAGCTTTTGTCCTGGTTCTCGTATAGCCTAAAATTATGGAATTGCAATATACACGTTTTATCGACAGTTGATTAATATCCGAAAGTGTTTAATTCAATGTTAAAACTCATTACTCATTCCTACACAGTAAAATTGGGAGGATTTTCCAAAAATATACTAAATTCAAATTTACTAATTCGAATTTAGTTTTACCAAAGCTTTTCCCCACATGTGAAAAACTTTCAATATGGGTTGAAACTCGAAATATCGGGAAATTTACTTTAGGACAAGTTGTCTTAAGTATGGGACAAATTCGATTTAGGACAATAAAAGGCGTACGAATGAATGTATTGCAAAAGCAGATATGTGGATATATCAAAAAATCAATAAAAAAACATCAATACCAAAATGCTTTACCTATTTTGATCACTGTATTCTATTTTTTCTTTTCATAGTCGAAAATATGAATGTAATACATATATTGAATTGTGTTTTCTTTAATAGCACGCCACACTATGATGTCCCAATCAAACCTGCATTACGTAAGTAAAAGGATTAGCATGATTTTGGTTTAAAATTGTTGTATTATTTATAACATCTGCTCAATCGTAGCTTATCTTTAAAAAAAAAGTTACAGTTAAAGTAAAAGTACGACGTTAATTGTGTCTAAAAACATCAATGAGACTTGTAAACGTTTTTCTATTCATTTATAACCACAAGAGTCCTTTATCTAGAAAAAACCTGGGATATTATTTGAAGTGTGTTTTATGCACATAAAAAAGTAAAGTAGACAACTCATTCAACACAGGCGCCACGTTTCTTTTATGTGTGTGTGTCCTTTATGCGGCCACGCCACAAAAGCATATTTCATGTTCAACAAACATGGCGGAAACAAATTGGGTTCATAACGGAAAAAGTAACTTTCTTTGATTTTCAAATAATTGCAAAGAAGAAATTCGCGATTAATGTACAGAATGAAAGTCAAACAACAAAACGATGAAAACACCTTAAAAAGTCATTAGAATAGAAGCCATTTTATATTTTCCATTGGGGAAAGTTTCCATAACTAAACAAACAATAAATAAACCTGCCGCAAACAATTCATTTTCAATCAACACATTCGTTTCCAAAAATATGAGTCCATGCCACAAAAAGAAAAGTATTCTGCGGTCAGAGCATAAAAATCATGAAATATGTTGTGCGCAAGTCATAGCAGCTTAATCGTTCAATGGCAGATTAGCACTTACTTGATGATGGTGCAAATCTCCAGACTTTGATTGATGAGCCATGCCCAACAATATTACTCAATAAGCGGAATCCATTCATTATCGATCCGCGGCTTCCGATCGCACACCAAAGCCCATTCCGCTTGCATGAAGCACAAATTTAAACGTGGCCGCGCACTTAAAGTGGCCGAACAATTGATAAATTTTGGCATTTATTGTTCCATGTGGGAAAGCACGAAACTCACCTTTCCACATTTCGCTTCTGTTGCGTCGTTTTCAGTTGTGATTTCGGGTAATTATTAAAACATTACCTGCTGTGAATTAATGAGAAAAACTTTTAGTTGAATTGAAAATATTTCATAACTTCGGGAAGCACTAATGGCGGTTAGGAATTTTATAACGGACTGAAAACTAGTGGGTGGTCCGTGTTAATTAGTTAAGTGTGCGATAGCACTTACAAATGACTTAATCTACCATAAAACGTCCATTCATAACCGATTCTATTTATGCTAATTCCATGAAAACAATATCCACGAAATCGTAGATAGAAATATTACGAGTTCAAGAATATTACATTTAAATAACAAACGTCCACTGAACCTGGCCAACTACTTATTTTTACTGCAGTATCGAAATATTTTTTGGCTATTATACAAAAAAAAAAAAATCAAAAAAATCATAAAGAAAAAAATAACACGAAATACTTTTCACCCCAGCCATAAATTTCTGTCAGTGGTGGAAAGTCAAAATTGATTGCGGCTCAATATAAATTACGGCCACTTCACGCCATTTTAAATTTCAACAAAAGCAGATCGTTGCATTGCGGTTGAAGGAGTTAACAACGTGAACCAAGAATTTGCATTTGATTCAGAAATATATGTCTTCTGCAAGTGATGGAGATGATTTAGCTGGAAATGTTGTAGTATTCGACATTTTTTATGTACAAATTACAAATTCTACCATAAAAAAGGTAATCAATTTTCACAATATGATTTCTTCAGTAGATATATTCTTAGAATTAGAATACGTCATTTGCCGTTCCTAAAAATCTATATCAAAGATAAAATTTCATTTAATACATTATCAAAAGTTTGTTACTTGAATTATAAATAATAGCATCGACAGTTGAAGAAACTTTTTGAAACTTTCTATTTTGAAATGAATTTCAAACATGGATTGTAAATCCTTCGAATCTAAATATAACCAATTGAACAAATTGCACAATTAAGCACTTTCTAATATACTTATTACTTATTCCTCTCAGTTCTCCTTCGAAAAAACGGAAAATAAATTCTCCCTATTATTTTCAATATCCGGTAAAATTAATAATAAGAAAAATAAAAAACTTTCACGGCAAACAAATTCAAACAAATCATCCTTCAATCAAGAATGAAAGAAGTGCAATCATAATTCAGTAGGACGAGCAATATACATTTCCAAGGGAGTTAAGAGGCCTTCAAAAAAAGGCGGCCTAAATCAATAAATTGAAACTCCATTGCGAGTAAGTGGACCACAAAATTCCTCATAAGGAGCTGGGTTAACTTTGGGCCCGCTTTTGTTCGTTTTAGGGTCTGAGTAAATCAAAAAATGTTCATTCGATCGAACAGGAGACGTAAATTCGAAGGACCATCCGCAAAAAGTGCGAATAATGAACTGAGTACACCTTTCTTTCGCCCCGAAACAATTTCTTACGCATGATGCTGACGTAGGGACCTTTTACCATCGGCTTAAGGAAACTTCTATTTTCCTGGCAAATGTATTAAGGACATGCCTGAAAGGCATCCCTAGACGGCCGCAGAGGTGGAGGTGGATGGAAACCCAGCACAAATAAATGCATGGAAAACTACATCAACCTTTCAAAAAATAAAATACAATATATATATATATATAAATTTTTTTTTATATTCATTTTTTTTTTGTTATGTTCCTCTTCATGCCCGCTTTCAGTTATTAGGTTCGTCTTGGAGCATCCGTCATTATTTCGTGATTGCAGGATGCGCCTAATATGACGCGACCATGCGGAAATGTCGAGTAGATCCTCCACTTAAGATCGACACGTTTACTTAATGGAAGCTATCGTCGACGTTTTCGGTTTATTTGGCTGCAGATTTTAACTTCTGTCGGCAAATTTTCGTCTGTCGGCGCGCCCTGATCGAAGGATGCTGCTGCTGGTGAAAAAGGGCTTAGCGCGGAGTATTGAGGCGGCGTGCAAAATCTTGGCTTTCGTAAGAATATCCCGACGAGATTTCACTCTCACAAAATTAAACACTGTGGGAACTCAGGCAAATGGAGATGTCCCATGTTGTTTTGCTGAAACATATACCCCTTTGTGCCCAGCAACATGCCACATTCTCAACGCTTAATTGGTGGCCGTTTAATAAATATTTTCAAAATAACTGAAATTTTGTGTGACAGGTACGCGATTGGATGAAACTGTCGTGAGAAATTGTTGACCTTCGTTATATGAATGAGCGAAACGACAGTGAAAGGGAAATCACTGAGTTTGTGGGGGGACGAGGAGGATAATGGAGTCCAGGAGTGTGAATTGTAGTAACGAAAAAAAATTATTGGGTTTTTATAGCTATCTCAATTGAATTCTCATTGGAATAAATGTAAACCCCAATGGAAATGAATTTTACAGAAGAAAATGGAATATCCAAGTAATCCAAATTATTTTCAAATTATGTTAGCAAAATTTCAGAGATTTTTTTAACGTATTACATATAAATAATTAAATAAATATAACTTCCTACAAATGTTTAATACTTTTATTATATTAGATTTCCAATTGAATACAATAATTTAAAAAAAAAACCTATTTCCTTCACATTTCATTACACTTTGCACACCCTCCATGCACAGTGCACAACCCTTTGAATCCATTTACACCTTGACACAGTAAACTTCACCAAAAAACGAAAATCAATATAAAACAAAATTCGATTTTCAGTGGCTGTGTTTTGAAATTCAATCCGTTTGCACTTTTATTATCACTCGCCCTATTTCCTGAGGGACAAATTTTCTGCTCGATTAAGCTAACCGAGCAGAGAAATGATACACGAAAATGATACACCCCGAAAGAGTTGTGTGTGCTCCTTATAAAAAGGATCAAATACCTTTCCAATAGCACCCGAAAGAACGCTTTGAACAAATCATTACCTCTGAAGGGTTGGGCAGGAGGATGGAGGATCAGGAGAAGTACCATGAAACCACACACGGTCATCACTTGAAATGAATGATCAGCAAATTCTGATCGTATAACGATATTACGAGCCGACCATGCTCAACACTCGGCCAGGATAACGCGGCTGTGCTGCACAGAAGCACTTGGAAGACACATTCTGCGATTTAATTTATGATCGAAATCGAATAATTTCTGGACAATGTCCAGTATGATCGCGCGGTATGGGCCCCGAAGATGCCGAAGACAGCCCCATGGATATATTCCGTATGGGGGGCGAGGAGGAGACACAACGTGCCGGACAGTAGTGGTGTCGTACTGCGCAAGGGAGCTTATGTGTCGCTTTATTATTCACAGTCGCCGAAGTCTTTTTATATTGATTACATTTCACTAATTTATGACCATATTTTCTGTTATTGGATTTGACGCTCCTTCGCAGTCTCTGCAGTCGGTTATTGAATCACGTCTCAGACTAATACCGGACATAAAACGACAAACGGGCCAAGAAGATTCCTACAGGTGGAAAGATGTCCGCCGAATTATGGTAAAATGAGCAAAAATACATTCGGATGCTGGACTTCAGTCTCATACGATAATTAATTACTAAAGGTATGATGAATCCCAAAATGCATCTACACCAAACGTGTTTTTAAGCCTAGACAAAAACTATCGGGTTACAACACAAAAACCAAACAAAACAAGGCCAACACTCCAATATATTTCTAAGTTACTAAAAAAAGAATAATAATAAAAAAAATAATGAAGAAAAACGAAACGAAATGTTTCGCTTTGTCGAACAACCTGTTTCTGGTTTTAAAAGGAATTTCGTTGTTCTGACAGCCTTCTTCGATAAAGATATCAGCATAATGCCCAAAAACCTGGACGATGTGTTTTTATACTATCTCTGGCTAGAGGAATTCCTCGAGGTGTCAACAGTCATCGTCGCCCTGACCCCATGTCAATTGAAAACATTTCTGTTTGTTTCCTTAAAGTCCAACGTCACAACTTCTGCCGAACGCACAATGTAGGCGGGAAATTAACTGTCAATCAAGGTCAATCACTGAAAAAAATATATTTAATATATATAGTGAACGAAACGGTTTTAAACTAAAGCGAAAATGATAAGTTGTGTATGGAGGGCACAACATCTTAGGATCAGAGATCAGTTGATATTCCACTGTCCTTAATTGTTTGCCAAAGCAAACCATAAAAAAATGATTTCTGTTTTTCCTTATTCTCACCTTTTTACGGCTCCATTCCAGTGGAAATTCATCCAGTGCGAACTTCTGCTGGAATTATTATCCTTTAAAAGGAAATAAATTTTGCGAAATATGTCAAGTGTTGGCAGGATGTGCTCCAGTCATCCACTGTAACGTTTGCGAGCGTATTTCGAGACCGTTTTTTTTTTAAGAGTACGCAAGGGGCGCAAATTTGCTCTTTCAGGATTCCAGCGACCCTCGCTGATTGGGCGCAGAAAAAACGGAAGTCCTTTTCAGAAGGTATTAACGTCCTAATCTCGTGTGAATGATACTTTTCATCCCTCTCAAAAAAAAAAAAAAACGGAAAAGATTTTCGCCATCTTTTCATCACTTCCACGACTCTGTGTTGCTACAAGCGGCAATAGTTTCATAATATAAAAAAAAAAAAATCAAAAAAAAAACGCGACGACAGATTTATTCCCTCCTTCAAATGACATAAATAGACGGGGATCGAATAAAAAAAACAATTGAATTATTATATTATTGCACCTACCGAACACTTCCAGCGGCGAAAGAGTTTTCGAGTTCGTCGCTATTGCGCCAAGATTCAGTACAGTTTTTGTAATGTAATTAGATCAATCAAATGTAATTACGACGCGGTGACACTTGACACTCAATTTGGACCTCAAACAAATCAATTCAGAACCAAAAAAAAAATATCAAAAAAAAAAAACCAACTAGAAAACAAAGAGGAAAAAATTCAAACAAAAACAACAACTAGCTTGTGGAGCTCGGCGTAAAAGCAATTAACCGTCAGGTGACAATCAAGGGTATTTTGTGGCCGGTGGAAAGGGCAAACGACAGTTGATCAAACCCAAGTCATTTGCTCCAGTCGATTTAACACGTCTCTGACACTAATCCTCGGCTGATGAAACTGAAATGCCCGCTCTCCAGCAGCCGCTGTACCCCACGAAATGTTCACAATATACATATATATTTTATATAAATTCGATTGCGAAAGACCGCTCCAAACAAAACTCACAGACCTCATCCAGTTTCGGGTCCAAAGTCTCTCTATTCCCGTTTTATCGGTTCCAATCTTAATCTCAGAACACAATCGAACCGAATAATGCCATCGCCGGCTGTCATTCGGACCGAAGTCCGCTGCCAATGGCTGCTGCATAGTTTGTTACAAATTTGTACCCACTTTGACCGGAAATGTCACTTTTTTGGTGGATACAATCAAAAAAATTAAAAACTGAAAACTGAAAACTGAAATAAAGAAAAAAACAAATAAATATATATCTAAAAAATGTTGAAGACGATTTTGATAGTCAGATCTCAAGCTTCAAAATGTTGCAGAATGCAATCAAAATTAGACCACGATTAATTGAAGGGGAAATTTTGACGCTTGAAAGTCTAAAAATGAAAATCTGTGTGGTCATTGGCGGTGAATTGGGGGCGGGTGAAGTTGGTTGACTAATCCGAGTAAGTAACCCCCCTTTGAATAATTATATCTCATTGTCATCCAGGATGATGGAAATCTGAGGTGAGGCCAACGGAAAACAAAAAACAAAATGAGGGTGTGCAAAGTTTGGGCATATGACTTGCTTCCGTGGCAAAATTAATTGTAAAAATGCGACCGAGATCAGGAATAAGGACTTAATTCCATACACTTGACTAATAAATTGGCATTGTCTCGTAATAAAGTCAAACAAAAAACTTGACGATGCTAATCCTTTTCACAAAGTGTTTTTTTCCACACGGAAACTTATGTCGCTCCTTTTTGGGGGAGGGCATATCGTACAACAGTGCGATTGGTATGGATGGGGAAGAGTCTGCAACACGATAATAATATTTATAAAAAAGAATAAAATACAGGAAACAAAAACAAAACACAAAACGTAGAAAGATGTTAAGTCCTTTTTTGTCGCGGCCTTGTTGTCATTCTTTCGTGAAATGACCAGCTAACGTAATACCTTAATCCTGGATGATTAGAAAGATTTATGCCTCGAGCACGAACTGTTGTCCTTTTTTGACTGATTGTCTATCCAACAAGTGCACGAGTACCTGAACACTATATTCTTATATATGGGCTGAATATATCCTTTCACCAGCCCGATGACCATTGACAAAGGATGACCGATGACAACCTAGTTATTTGCATCAGTTAATTGGTGGCCGGACCGCAAGATTTCCACTATTTGAAAAAAAAAAAATTTCAAAAAGGACTCCATTTGCTAGAAGTTTAGTTAAGATTTATGCCTTGACCATCTTTGGACCTTTACATGTGTCTCAAGAAAATTCGCATCCAACCAAAAAGGAGTTAACTGAATTCCGTTGAGGGGCGAAAAAATATTTTAAGTCCTTCCAAGATTAAAGGTGGTGTAAGTAGCTTCGGGTGAATTTTTTTGAAAATCTATAAAAGGAGCAACGAAAAGGCGATTATGTTGTAAAATTATCTGGTGTTATCCTTGTTTGTAAATTTACTGGAAAATTGCTGTCTGTTGATCAGATAATGCATTAGCAGGACGGGTTCAGGTGGACTGATGCCAAGGATAATACTTATCAACAATACAAACTTTGCAATGCAATCAAGCCTGAAATGTTTGTTTAACTTTTCGAGATCAATTACTCCAATAACAAGATTTTCTCTGATCGTTCAACGGATTCTAATCAGCGGTGAATACTATTAACACTGGGGAGAAAATATGTGGACAACATAAAAAACATTGGTTATCACTAAATCTATAATGGTGGAATTCATAACGATAATGGTCCAGCTCGCACGTCCAGCGTTGCCCGGTAGCTGATTGGTCTTCTAATTCCACGGCCATTAGTTATCATCAAAGGTCTTTTGTGCGGCGTGCGTTCATAATTGTTGCACCGTCGATCTCGAGATTTCTAATGTTTCAAATGCCACATTTTATTGCTGCTGTTAAAATGTATATTGTTCTTAATGGACCGGAATATTCTCACATTCACTCTATTGTCCTTTGCATCGCCGCGTGTGGAAAGTCATTCGCCTTATAAAAAAATTAAAAAAAGTTGTTAATTTCTGAACTGATTGAACTCTCAAAATTTTTATAAGGATTTTTTTATTTAAATTAATTAATTATTATCAGTATGTACTCAGTATTTCCATCAGCAATTGATTTCACCAACACGAAATAGTATTTGGCAAACATTCGAAGCCTGCAAAGGACGACATGTGACCTTAAACATGAATCCCTCTGATCCCCTATTCAATTACACCACATCTAATCATCAGTCTCATTTACTTTGATTCCACCGAATTGCACTAAATTTGATCAGTTGGAATTATGATGAACCATTTCCGCTGCAAGTTTCAACTTGACAAATGTCATCTGAGAGAGCAATTTTCAATTCTCAAAGGCTTACGCGATTATCCTTCTTTGGAACGGATTTCGGGCGATATCACTTACTTACGGGGGTAAGGTCAGGTTTTGCAGTTACTCACCGTAAGATAAGAGGTAAACATGGCTTGCAATCGTAAGCTCTGAATAAGTGTCAAAGCAGATAATCAGATTTGCTGCATTAAAATTGGAAAAGAGCAAGCAAAGAAATTAGTTCGATTGCAGGCCAGTCGTGCGGGCCACTTGCTCTTTTGCGGTCGGGATTGCATGAGCTTCGCGTCTAAGTTATTTTTACCCTTTCGTTACTTTTTTCACAAACTGCATAATGCCGTCTTTGTTTCCGGTAATTTAATGGAAGTGAATCTAAATAATGAATGTCGATGGAAAAGAGATTCTTAACGTTCGTGACAAAAGAAATTTAAACGAGTGCTTCAACGGCTTAGAATAGTGTACATTAGGCGACTGTAATTATTTTTTTGTAATTAATTTAATTAGAAATATTTTTCCTTTGTTAAATTTACAATTATTAAATGACTTTTCAAATACTAAACTTTTGTAATTCAATTTCTCAGAATTAATTTTTCAAATAATACAATAAAATGAAATAAATTTTGTTGAACACAATTAATTTCCTATACAAAAAGGATCTAATTAATTTTCAGCCACTAAACGATGAATTCCGACTTCCTGACCAGACATCAAGAAAGAATTAATCCTCGAAAGGATCTTGTTAGCGTGCAGTGCTGCACCTGACCAGGCCGGCACATAAATATATCCATTGTGGTCACCCCAGGGAGTCATAAATATTTCCCTTTTTTCCAAATATCACAAAAAGACTCATCCAACAAATGAATTTTCCACATATTTAGGAGGTCATAGCTTCCCACCGTCCGTTCCTGTATAGATTTTTGTGAATGAAGGCACCGAAGGACTGAAGGCCAGCGAACCATGAAAGATTCGTCATATCAATTTCATGCACTTTCACTATTTTTATTTATTATTTATAATGTCGTTATTTTTTTATTCGTTTACTCGACTCGTTTCCTGAAGGTGCCCTATAAAAGATTAGAACCTGTTTAATCGTCGGTAGCTGTGGGAGTTTATTACCTCTCGTTGCATCATCACACATCCCTGTCAGTGTCCGCATTCGGGACTCTAGTGTGGCTTCCGTCCATTGCCCAGGATCATTCAACTTGGCCGCTATTGACAACTGCACCGGCGCGAGCTTTTGTTATTCGCGACTGAAAGGAAATTCATTTTTTTATTTCTTTTTATTAAGAATCTCAATACCCAGCATTGACTTGAATTGATTTCTGAAGGAACTATCAATTGAAGACTCCCTGAACTTCGATCCTACTTTTATTCTACTTTTATTGAATACACTTCCTCCCCGATCCGATGAGCGTCTGTTTGACAAACTTCAACAATTCCTTGATTTCGTGCATTTAGAAGATGATGCAAAAAATTGTAACAATTAAGATGAAATAAATAAAAATGTTTTATTCAAATTAACCGAATTGAAATATCCGTATTCGTTTTCTCAAGCAAGATTAGTTGATTATTGCCCCCCTCCCCCCAAAATCCATTTCGATTGGCAGTCAGCATCACTTGTAACATTGGGAAATTCTATTATATGTGCGAACGGGACACCTGGACTGAATGCTGTGTAAATGCAATCGGGCACCTTCGCTGGATTTGGGAATGGGTTCCCGCAGGATCTCTGGTCGTCCATCCCTTTTTTGGTAACCGCTCAAAAGTTACCTATGCGGAAATTATGGAAAGGCAAAATGGAAGGCCGCAACTCTTTGCAGGAAGGGAAGGATCCGAAAAGTCGCTGTGTTTCATGGCAACGCGAGCAGCAGCAGGAGGAAGGACTGCTTTTTTGATTAACTATGTACACGCAGATGAACTGTCGAATTAATTGGAATTGTTGACGGGGATTTGCATTAATTCGAAACCATCACGATTTGAGCGAGTTTCATTTTAGTGGATGCAAAGCAAGGGTTTCGGCGCGCTTATTCGTGCGGCGTTCGCAATTTTTTTAGATACACTATTCGATAGAAATAATACTTTTTTTTGCATATTTGAAATGATAGAAAAGAACTGTTTATAGAATGAAACAGATTACCATGTAATAATTCACATCATATAGTAATTGATCGTTTCATTAGTTAAACCAAGAAATAGAGGTTTTTGATTCTTGTCATATTACTTCTTTTTTCTGTGTTTGTTTCAATTCTATAAATTCAAAGAATTTTATTTTAATAGCAAAAAAAACAAAACTACCGAAAAGATAACATTTGAGCATTATGACCCATTTTATTAAAACTATTTGGCAAACGTTTGTCAACCTCACTTTACCATAAACAATCCGAATATATTATATTAACTGTTTATTGAATATTTGAAATCCTTTTGCAATATCTTATCTATATAACATTGTTTCCCTAAAGTAAGTTGTCATCTTTAAAACAAAAAAAAACATAAATAAAATCCCAAATATAAATTAGTATTCGCATTTTCATTTCAATTTTGTATCGCTTCGCAAAATTTCCCAGTTTTATATCATTTTGCTTTGCTGTCGTAGGAGGTCCCTAAATAAATCCCACGGGAGCAATAAATTAACGAAATCCCACAGAAGCTCAACATCCAATTATTTTCAAGATGTCAAGGGCCGATACTATTGCTAATTCTGCTCGTTTTGTAGAACACATGTGCGCTCTGTGAACAGGATTCTTCCATCCATAAGAAGGTAAACAAGGAGGTTGTTGTTGTTGTTGTTCTTTTTACTTCTATTTTTTCTTTTTTTTGCCAAAAATTCCTTTTTACAATTTATGGTAGCTGGAGGGAAATGGGAAACGATTGCTCGACAGGTTCTAATTGAACAGGTAGAAGGGGTTGATCGCTCGTGGACTCCCAGAAAACGGAAACATTTTACGTGTTTGGTTATATATACAATAGCAAAACGAAAGGATGAGATTTTGGACCAAACGAAAATTTTCTGCTATCCCGACAAATTTTCTATGTGGGAAGACTATAATTTATCGATGAACTAACGTCATACTATACGAGCTCGATGAAAACTCACACCCCGAGAACCTTTTAGTCCTGGATGCAATAGCACTTTGGATAGGTACGGAAAATGTTTTGAGTGCTTCTGGTCATGAAGAAAGGCTCAATTTGATGCACTTGATTTAAACTGGAGCTGTGGAAACTGAATTGCAGCTGCATCCTTCCTCTGGTATTAAACACAAAAGGGATACTGAATTTCATCAGACTGTACGAATTTATGGCTAATTGAAAATGACCATCAATGGTACTCCCAATAGAGTTCAATCTTTTGTTACCTGATTTAACATGTTTCTGTGCAATTTGAATTTACAATCGACCATTTACAAAATGGTATTAATATTATCTTTACAGGTAATTTATAGACAAAAGGATTTCAGTTCAACCATTGAATAAACTTTTGAAAATCCTCTAAATTAAGTCGGTATACACAGGAGCCGAAAAACGGTAGTAAAATTTTCGAATAACAAACATAAATACGTCCAGGTCGGGTTAACATGGAATTTTACGCATATTCCTTTCGATAATTTTATGCGTTTAGGTGCGGCAAAGATACGATATTATTTTTGTGTGGCTCGAAAATCACCTTGAAATTCCTTAGAGGTGTTACTTTTTAAGCCAGTTCTACAAGATGTATACCACAGCTCCCGTGATCTCCTGGATGATCATCACAAAAGCATAGATGACGAGGGGGTCCAATGCACAAGAATCATAAAATTCGGACAATGTGATTAACCTCGTCCGGGATTAGGCTACTGGGCATGCTCACTGCACTTAATTATAACAAGTCATTGGATGCCGGAGATGATACAAGAAAAGACCCGAATGATACCCGCGCGCCTTTTCTGTTATTTTTTATTATTTTTTTTTTATTTTTTTTTTTTATTGAATCTCCAAAAGCGATTCGGATTCTCATTCAGATTCAGATTCAGAAGCAAACAAAATTTCTGTGGAGAAATTATTTATGAGTATAAATTATGATCATTTGTTGCTGCGTTCGAATGTCATTTCCAGGTTGATAAATAGCTCGATGAGGCTACAAAGCGTTGCCGCCTCTTTTCAATACCTTTTCGGTTACAAGATCCGTACCACAGATCGGGATCCATGAGGAACGGACCGGAGTGCAATAGGGCCAGTGTTCTTTATGGTTACCGGTGGGCTAATCAGGAATATTTAATGAGGGAAAGAAATCGGGTACGCATGCCCGACTGAATTACAGAACGCAAATTATGGGGGCACAGTAACAAATTGGGTGAACCCCGAATTCCAACACTTCTTCCGTAGAACCACAGTTTGTTTTTTTTTTTGCAACATCGATCACATTTCTGCAATAAATAATAAAAAAGTTTGCTCACATTTTGCTCATCAGTTGAACTGTTTGGATGTTATTTTGGAAATCAAGAGATCTGATGTGATTGCGATCCCAACCATTCGAAGTTACAGGACTGAGTTTTCTTAATCCTTTTTTTCCCACAAATTGGCATTTCTCAGATTTTCGCAGTGCAAAACATACCTCAATACCACTTTAACCTCCTTACTTTATGACTTTATGCCATTTTTATAACTGAAAGAGGCAAAGTCAAATCTTTGTTCCAAGAAAGGATCACTAAAACTAAACATTTTGATATATTGGTTCTGGTGTTCTTGAAAAACTCGATGTTATCAGTTTTAGAAGTGTCCTGGAGTCAGTACCATTATTCCTTTTGTTTGTTATAGTAAAAATTCTTTCAAGAAGTTAATTACATTTTAACGTAGTCGTTTCAATTATTCAATTTTCCATACATGTAGACCTTAAAATTTAGTTATTACTTCAAATTTATAAAATGCATTAAGTACTATTTACTAAATATATTAATGAATCCAACTGAAATTTAATTTACGTTTATTCAAATTTTATAATATTGTTTTGAATTTAGATTGTTATTCCAAAGAAGAAGAAAAAACTAAGCCATTATTAATTTTTCAATGAATGTCAACCTTCACTTTCTTGTTTCTATTTGTGTCTGTATTCGAAAAAAAGCAACTTACATAATTAAGAGATTTCTATTTTGTTAAATTCACCAAAACTCCATCAATCTTGGATTGACAAATTGAATGATAAGCCTTAATTCCGGTATTGGTTAATTCTCGTCGAGCTACTAAACCAAGTCAATCATTGATTTGATTTATACCGTTCAATCGTAATTTGGAATGATTTGGTTTAGTTGAGCTTGTTGGTCTGCCGCCGTTTGATATACATTTGGATACTTCCAGATATGCTGTCACCTCAATCATACTCTTATGCCAAATTCCAGTGTGGATCAAAAACAAAAACATACATTAAATAAATAAAAACAAAAATATAACCCTTCCTATGGAACTAAAATCTCTGAACGATCGTACGGAGATCATTCAAGAAGAATGGCCGCCCTAAGCTCCCAATCCGGTCAGCAAATCTTAATCTTAATTTAGTGCTTAGTCATATCAAGCTTCTGGAATTTACCGAATATCGATACAAGCCCCCCTTCACCCCCTTCCACCTAACAACCCGCACACCCTAGCCAACGTAATGATCAGCCAAAATGTGGCATAGATCCATTGGCCTTACGCCTCTGGAGAACCGATCGTGCCCTCGTGATCATCATCATCATCCCGGTTGTGTTCTTAAGTCACAGACGAGGCCCGAAACTTGTGCATTCTTGAATAATTTTGTTATAAATTTAGAAAATTATTTGAAAACGGACGTGCTGAAATAAAAATAAAAAGCTGCGGGGCTTATTGGTGGGGCACTCCCTCGCTTTGTTCCATGCGCCGGCAGCTGGGGACCGTGATCGAGAGTCTGGGCTGGATCAATTCTCGATTTCGGGTACAAAAAGACTATCAAAAAGGAGCTTTTGTCGTAAAATGGTCCTTAAACCTGAGACATCTGGCATTTCCGCTATTTTTTATTGTGATTAGTTTTAGCCACGATCACAGCATATCTAATCTAAAATATCACCTGCATCGATTCGATTTTCAATTTATTTGAATGTTTTTGTTAGATTTGAACAATTTAAAAAACATTTTGTTATTATTATTTAAATTAAGACAAAGAATATTGCAAGATTTTTTTGAAGTTAAGTAAATCAATTCATAAAATTTCGGTTCTGTTGTGATCGCATCGTGGAAAAATCTGATCACGTTTTTATTGATTTGAGCATTGCCAAAAATTATAACCATAAAATTTAAAGTATTTTTTAATTAAAAATTATTGATTTAAGTAAATTCAATTTCTGTTTTGAGAACATCAAACTAAAAAACATTAACATTGTTTAATTATTTGACCAATCAAAATTTGCCGCTCCAGAAATGCAAACTATTTTTATTGAGTAGAATAACGTTCTTTTATACATATCATTTTGTTTATGCTAATTGTAGATTTAGAGGATGATAATTTTGCAACAGGAAATAATGCAATCGAATTTAAGGCATTATCAAAACCACTGAAAGAGTTACAAACGATTTCAACAGATTAAAAATCCCTATTGTTTAAACTACAAAAACAAAAACATCAACACATAATAATATGTTCGTTGTAAAAACAAAAATCGCGTGTGCGCATCCGTATTGCAATGAGTAACCCTTTGATGGTCAGGTACAAAGTCAGTCCTTGACTTCCTAGAATGGTTCTCTGCCTTGACAAAAGTCTTTGCCACTTAAACTGACCTTTCCAGGACATTGCTAAGTAGGTTCATTCTTTAATGGCCGGCAGTTCTTCCTTCCTTTAATGACTGCATTTTGTTTTGCCGGCTCTAATATGGTTCACCCGCGCCTCGGCACTTGCCTTCCTCACTGGCAATCATATTGCAGATGCATTTTCAAGGACATCCATTGCCTTTTCTCAGTCAAGTTAAATGCAAATAAGTGTCGAAAATCTGTTCGAAAGGGTTAATACCTCTGATGGTAGTTTACAACCCATCCCAGAAACTGGTCAGTGTGGTTGGTCCTTTCCAAAACTCAACATTGCGGTCCCATAAACTCATCGAAATTTTTCATTGACAAAAGAGTCCTGGTGATTTCCATTAACTTGGAACAATACCACCAATGAATTATAATGTTAATAGGCCAAAGATTTTCCGCATAAAATTCTGAAATGTTTTTCATGTTTCGGTCAAAAATATATTTTTGTTGCTGTTCGAGCAACTAAAATTACCACTGAAGGATTAGGAAAATTGATGCTGCTATGAATTGCAACCACATTTTGCACCTCACGCTCCTGGGGTAGAAGCCGGTCCTGGCTCAGGGACACTCATTTTCTGGTTCTATTGTTTATTTTTTTTTTTTTTTAAATTTACAGTGGTTAAAATGTCAAAATTTTATTACAACCAGTTTTTGAATTTTGTACTGAATACAGTACAGAATATATTTGGAGGATGAAATTTGAAGTCTTATGATTATGAAAGTCGAATTTTAAGTCGTTTTATACAAAAACCTTAAATGATTTTACAATTGTTCTTTTTCCAAACAACAAAAATAAGTTAAATTTTAAGCTAACGGATTTTATATTGATATGTTTTGGGTCGTTTATGAACTCAATTGACTTTGTGAGTATTTCAAAATTTTAACTTGGAAGTTGGAAATGATATTTAAGAGTTTTGCAATTGATAAATGTCTTTGTTAAGAACTGTTATCACTTAGATAAAGATTATGGTTATTAATTATATACATACAACTTTAATGCTATGTTTCGGATACATACAGTCAGAATGAAAAACTAAAAAAACACTTTTCAACAATTCTTTTTGATTACAAAAAACATATACACAAAATTTTCATAATGTATCTATCACTAAATGAATTCATTTCACGTGTTGTATTGAAAAGGAATTTGTTTGCTTTGATGAAATCCTTGTTTGTCAAATGACTCAACATCGGGATTTCTGCAACAACGTTGCAGAGCTAAGACATGCAAAAAACCGAATCCTATAATTTTGGTTCCTCTCATTTCTTACATTAATAGTTTCTGAAATATTTCCTTAATTACTTTGTAATTTACAATTAACTTTTGAACATTCATTTATCATCCTCAAATTAAAAGTTAAAACAAAAAGTCCTTTGAGATTTCTGCTTTTTATCTACCGTTATTTTATCGAGTCCGAAAACTACCACGAAAATTCATTTGTAACTTTGTGTGAAACTCTTTTCTAAACTGAATTTGTTGACATCTAAAAACTCTAGTCCGAAATATGTATTTCCATGTTAAAATCGATTGGTAGGATAAACTATTTTCCCAATTTTCTTACGGGAACATAAACCAAAAATTATTCCGTACTGTAAAACGATCAACGCGAGAAGAGTGCAACGAAAAATCCATTTAATTACAATTCCTGCTGATTGCCATTGAATAAAAAGACCGAGAAAAAAAAGGAAAATTTTAATTAAAAACCGCAATTTGCAGTCATCGTGGTCGTATCTCATTTATTACAACTTGCCCAAATCACGGGACTACAGCACCCCCGCCCTAGACGACAGGGGAAGAGGGGTAGACATCAGGGACCTGTGAAAGAGCTGTCGCGTTCATTACATGAAAAATTAGTACGAGGAATTAACATTTGCACTAAACAACAAATTCGTACTGCAGCAAGGCTCCGGCATACGAAATAGCTTTGGCGGTCTGCCGATCGCATCCGCCGGAACGCTCTTTCGATGTCCTGTAATTATAGATAGACGGTGCATAATTGGTCTGGAAAACGGGACAACAGCAATTGCCGATGAGCGGGGGGATGGCGGGCGACAAAAAATAAATGAAAAAGGATAAACAACATGGTGGGCAAGATTAGCGGGGCGGAGCAAAGAATGGTAAAAGCGGGTCCTGCCAGGAGAATAAAGAGTGAGGAGGCATATGAGAATATCAAAAAATTATTATTTATTGATGGGCCTCGCACGAACCACGAGCAAAACCGATTCGAAACACATACAAAAAATTTTTTCGGACCGTAAACAATTGTCACAGAAGTGGACACATGAGTCAGTGGTACTCGTACAAATCGGCAAAGGGGTACAGAGCAAATGGGGCGCGATGCGACGCGATACTGTATGGCGCTGTGCGACAGTTGGACCGTTAATGGGGCATTATAAAGCACTTTTCATTTCTTCGGACTGCTCGATTTTCAAGCCTCTGGCTCTGCCTCAGGGTAAATACGAGCGACAAAACAAGACAAAGTCGAAAATATCATCCGCGCTGATATCAACAAAAACCCTAAATTAATAGAGTTGAAATAAAGCCGAATCTGGCAGCGAGGAAGAGCGTAACAGTGAAAAACTGCTTGACAAAAAATATAACACAAGGGACCAAGATATAACGCGAAAGTCAAGCCCCATCCCCCACAATAGTGCGAGCACCGCCATGACCAAATTCTAATAACGGCGCAACCATTTCGACTGAAAAGGAGGGACTCGGTCCCCTACTTGCGACCATGTTACTTCCCACTGGCGAATCCATGCGCTTGAAACTGGTGCAAGTCAACGCCCATATCAATGATTGTTATGCCGAGAGACGTGCAGAGGAAGCACTTCCCTGCCGTCGCCGATCGATTTTCCTATTAATTACACAGTTACAACCCACATGAACGTTATCAGCAAAATGCCCCTTTCACTCCGCAACCACGTGACAAGAGCGAATTTTAATAAAATTCACCTAATTTTGCATCCACAAAAATTGGGCGCTGGCGGCGCTGCACCACAGGTTTAAATAGCTGAATACCTTGCCATAAAATGACCCGGCAAGAGTACGAATGAAACAAGAGAAATACTCAAGAATTTCCTACTCTGGCGGGGGAAGCTATTTACCAGAAACGAAACCAGTTTTGGTTGTGGGCGGAGCAGGCAACCGACAATAGCGACTAGCGAGCAGTCTTGGCTTGGAGAGGTGTGCGTTGTCTCTTCAGTTTCTACCTAGCTCTCGGTGGGAATGCCTATGGTGTTGGAGTTGTGGCGACATAGCAGCTCAGAGTTCGAACTCATTCACCCCGAACGCAACTGCACTGAAAGGTTTTAAAAGGATTTGTTTTGGCCCGAGTGCGGCGTGCTCCACTAGTGTCTCCCATGTGTATAGAAAGTGCAAGTGCGGCCAGGCAAAGCGACAGCGCACCACACTAGTCCTGTTTTGACAAGACTGCAAGCCGTTCAAATCATCAGTATCCGCTATACTAGAATTGTAACGGTCTGACGTGTTCTGTTTCGATAGCACCAAAAGATGCCATTGCAACTGTGACCGAAGTCTGTTGTGGTTGTTGTTTTGATTTTTGGTGGCCATTCGTCGATCAACCAATCAGCAAAATAATATTTATAATAAAAGGATTACGTGAACCTTTGTTGGCTTGTGACAATCGAATTATTCTCATTTCCCATTTTCATATTTAGTTTCACATTTGAAAATCACGGAGGACGGAGGAAATGTGTCAGTGACCAAAGAGTTTCGAGGGCGCCAAGAAACGCTGTTCAGTCTCGATATCTGCGTGACACGAAAGGATTCCAAGTGTTGTTTTTTGGTTTGATTTTTGTCTACAATTGGTTGGAATAGAATTAAGATAAAGTAACCACAGTGCCTAGAGGTGCGTGAGTGCAGTGTGTCCAGTCAGTGATTGTCCAGAGTATTCGCAAATCAACCTCAGCGGCAGCAAGTCGAATCGTTTTTCTTGGTGAGTAGAAAATCCATTCTAGATTTATGTAGCAAAACTTGCTCAAAACACCAAATAATAAACATATTTTATAAATTGTTTACATATTAACGAACGACTCTATTTTCGTCTTTCCGGATTTCTGGTTTCTGCTACACAAAGCATCAAAGTGAATTCCTCACCGCCTTCATCCCCTTTTTGTAATACTTCGATTGATGTTCAGGTCAAATGAAACACATAAAAGAAGAATTTGACGCCAATTTGATTATTGAGCAATTTCAACAGAGTACGACAATTTGTTTTTCAGCAATCTAAGAAGAAAACAAATTTCCATCCACAGAATTTTACTAACAATTAATTGAAAATTGAATCAATTCACATTCTAGACCGCTTTTTGCAATTCATCAGTGTTCCCGCATTCCAATTTCCACAGACATATTTTCATGTATTTAGAACTATGCATTTCATCAATACTATAAACATTCACCAAGTTTAACTAATTTTGTTCTTAAATATCATTTATAGCAATCATTTGCATCGATTGTTTACAGACAATATTGTTTAACTTCTTTGTAAAGTTTAAGGTTCTAATTATTTTTATTTTTTTAACATTGATCAATTCGAACTGTTATCAAGATCAAAACAAGCATTACAATACAAATTTGTGTGTTTTGTGTGTTTTGATATGCATTTGGGAATCGTTCGCTATTTTATTTTATCTTCAACAAGAATTTATTCGTGTTTGTTTGTTTGACGCGATCAAAACGACAAGAATTTGTTGCCTAGTGCAAATGTTAATTCCTCGTATTAATTTTTCTTTCAAAGACGGGATATTTTTTGTTTTTTTGGTAAACTTTTGACTCTTATCTGGATGCTAGCAACAAATTCGCATATTCATCAAAACTTGCCAAAAGTTTTCATAATTCAGAGCTGTAAAATATCAATTGTTTATTTATTTATCGTAAAACATTTTTCTTATCATAGTTATTTTTTTTAGCTGTAATGTTTTTTAGACCATTCTATGTTTATGAAAAAAGGATAACGAATGTTGGACATGAACTTAGTTTGGTCATTTGAGCGCGCCTTTGCACACACAACAATTTTTATTGTTATGATTGCTGTTTTGGGTTTTCAAAATAATTTATTCGTAGATTAATTTATGTTTATCAAAATTTTTAAGGAACTTATCTTTGATATTTAATCAATTGGTTTTTAGCTGAACTTTGTTTTATCGTGAATCAAAATAAACAATTCCTTTATAAAACAATCTCGGTTCCCTGAAGGATGCAACTTGTTGTTTTGTTGTTCACCATTCAAATATAAACAATCGTTTCTGCAATCATAAGCGGATTTGCATTTGAACACTGCACGGGATTGTTGTTCCCTTCTGCATTCTCTGTTCGTCTAAATTTAGAAATTGTTGAAACAAAATTGGATTTCGCATGCGTGAACATTTCAAATCTAATTACACTAATTACTTTCTTTTCTCGTGTCCATTGTTGAATAATTTTCAATCGTTTTTAATTGGCATCTTCTTTTCAAGGACGCGGAATTCATCCATTGGCGTCCGCACAGAAGTTGCCAAGCGAAACAAAAGTTTTCTCACGTATTTCATGTGCTCTGAAAATATTTCTACGCAGATGAATTGCTGTTTCTTCGTTTTGTTTATTTAACTGGTCTGTTCTAATTGTTATCAGTTTTATCTCGGAATATGCAAAACCAAAATTAAGATTCGTTATCGAACAAAGACATTGAACTAATAGACCGTTTTTGATTTCCAATAAATTATGTTAATGTTTTATAAATTATTCTCGAATGGTGAATGTTTTATCGATTTTCGATTTATTGATTAATTGTGTTAAAAAATTCCTTTTATAATGGAAAAATTTTCATTGAATTTAATTTTAATTTGCTGTTTGAGGATTTCATTTTTAAAAGGTTATTTATTTATGGTTTTAATGGATTTCCTTAATATTGAGAGTAAGATTTATTTATTTTAACTAGAAAACTTTTAGTTGATTTTTTTGATACGAATTATTATAAAATTTATTGCAATAATCAAATTTTTAAATTTCTTGGTTTCCTCCCATCAACAAATTAAATTTTTCAATAAAATCCAACACGTGATTTTTGAATAATCGATTTATGATTGGTTTATGGTAAAAATTTACTATAATCTTGTAAAGCATCGTAAAAATCACGTTTTACTCATTTTTATTTTAAATTAATGTGAAATGAACAAATCAACCATTGATGACGATATCAACAAACTAAAAAACCCAACATTTGCATGAAGTGTGCAAAAACTGGCAATCCGTGAAGTTAGCAAACTAGAACGGACTTGAAGTAGCATTCAAATTGTTGTTGTTGTTCGTCGATGTCGATCGTCAACTGGAGCAACAATTAAAAATACTCGAGCAAATTCCAGAAAGTTACAAACTTACAGAACATTTAATCATATTTTCTGTAAACAAAACACATAAATTTTAATGAATGAAGGTTCCGAAAGTCGGCATTATAATATTCATGCGCTATTAACAATAGCAACTGTCTGGAAAACATTCACGGAATGCAACTCGTTCCGTCGGTTGTATAATTTCAAGTTATTCAACTTTGACACGCCGCCACTGCTCGTTTTTTTTTTATATATATATTTTAGTCGATCGTTTATTACTTCCATGTGCTATTGTTTCGTCTCAAGTAAATGTTAAAACAATTGCGTTTAATTAATAGAAAGATTTGAATGTGCTCACAAATTTCGGATTAAAATTAATTGAGATTTTCACAGGATTTTGTTTTTGCGTTTTGTTCAAATGATTTTTCCGAAGTGAATTGTGTGCGTTTTATTAAACCTTTAGAAATAGCAAGACTCGTGCAAAATAAAATGCAAATTTCTAAAACCATGGAATGTCTCGTAAAATGTATAATTTGTGTATTAATATTTGCGTTTTTCAGTTGGAAAATTTATAGCTAATTTTTGAAAAAAAAATATATACCTATAGGAAATATGTGTTTATAAATTTTTTGAATGAAACGTGAAAATTGGTTTTGAACAAAAATTTACCAACACAAAAAAAAATATTTTATAAAATTATTGGATTTTCAAAATATTTAAAGTAATGTTTCTTATATAAAAAAAGGATACATTTTAAAAAACGTAACTTAACTATTCAAGATCTACTTGAAATACAAACACTTCCCGTTTATAGAATTTAGAATCCGTGAGACAAAATAAACATTAAACAATTCGAATGGGTTTCCAAATTTGTTGGCATTAAACCGGCGCAAAGTTCTACCCAACCATGATATCAGTCGACCTTGCAAGATTTTCAATAAATTACTAACAAAACCTTTCAGCATAACTTTCCAAAAATGATAAAACCCAAATTGAGTATATCTAAATCACCGTTTGATACGCGACAGTCCGTAACTTGTTCCATACTTGACCTCAGAGTTCGATGTACACAAACCCATACAAGCACACATCCATCGACCCGTCACACACAATGATACATAAAAGTAAAAACACAAAATATATATGTATAACAAAAAAAATCAGTAAATAAGAAGGAGCAAGAAGTTGCTAAGAAATTTTGAAATTTTACAAATTTTTTCGAACCGGTTCTTGCCGTTTTTTTGGCTTCAATTTCTTCCGTGCTTCCTAATAAATAAAATCACTTTATTATGGATGCTAATAGAAGCCGACCATCACAAGACTGAATTCTAATTTGTTAGTAGCAATTCTTATAAGTATATCAAAGTAGCAAACACTGATCACCAATACCACTCTCAGAATTTGTTCCAGCCAAAAAACATACAACCGTCACCACATAAATCTAAGTGAAAAAAAAAACTAATTAACAAACTTTTACTAATTCGCTAAATGTACATGTAAATTTGAATTTTAACACTCCGTGGCCGATCGCGAACAGCGCTAGCTCCACTCGCCTTTGATCAATTTGTCTACCACTTTTAAAAATTGTCCGAATATTTAATGAATTTCATATTCAAATTAGCCGCGCTTCATTTGCCGCTCAGTTGCAGATCCAGTGGGTGAGCGCACGCGGTGTGTGAGTCACTGCAAAAGCAACCACAAAAACATATACATATATATATCAAAGGGTTTTTCTATTAATTTCTACACTCACACTTAACATAAATTAAAAATTCTTCACTAATTTTTAAATGCTATAACTGACGATAAAAACAGCCGAAAATGTCCAATAACTTTCGGTCGAATGGTGATTCTTATGCAATTCCGTTGAATTATGTAAATTAGCGGAGTTCCGTTTGTCGATCGAAATGTTGTAATTTGTGGTACAAATCGATCGATCTGGATTCGATTTGAATTTGTTTGTTTGGCAAGGGAAGAAAAACAATGGAATCTGCGGACATTGAAAAAAAAAAAAAAATAAATAAATAAATAAATAAAATAATAATAAATACCCAACGAAAATACTGTGCCAAACTGTAGTAAAAAGTGATGGGGGGTTATGGACCGGCTATCCGTCCTTCTATCTAGATCGACTCCCTGCGATCACAAATATGCATTTGATGGAAGATCCTCTCGATTGATAACTGTTGCAATAAGTCAAGTTTTCAGGAGCAATTGATGACTACACCTGAGGGGGCAGCCAGACATGTCTCCTTGGGGCTTGATTAATTACGATGCATGAATTCTCAACTTCTGGCGGTCTATGTTGGTTTTGATTTCACTGCAAAATTATTCCATTTACATAATTCACCAACAGATTAATTCTGCCAGCAGCAATGCACCGCAACTCCGACTGCTATTACTGTCAGCCTACGGCAGGAGGGAGTGGTCGATTCGTAATTGCTAATTTCGGGGCATTAATAAAACTCAATATAAGCAATAACAAAAAAAAAAATCAAGGAGCAACAAAAAAATGGTTTTTATTATTTTTATTAGCACTGTCACAAGAATTCAATTCCTTCGGGAGCGTCGTCGTGTCCGGAGTAATGATCACATCGTGCCGAACGTGACCTACAAAAATCAGCATTTAGTAAATGGAAATAAAATTGTTGGTATTTTGCCACCCGTCGTCGTCGAAAGCGAGGATCTGTCCCTCAATGGAGGGCATTTCGCCAGTGATCGTGTCCCAACAAAAATGACCGAAGGTAATTCGTCTTCCGGCGACAAATCACACCGGGAATTATGGACATGATGGTGTCCTTTTGTCTAAGGCACGTCTCAGTTGCTGCTCCACATTCAGACAAAAATTCCGATCTGTTTTCAAATTTCCGGTGTTTAGAATGATTAATGTCGTTCAGTGATTAAAAGGGATTTGGGGATATCACAATGGTTTTTAGTTGACGGAATTTTTGCACCCGCATTCATTGGATCTTTTATTTTTTGTAAAATTCATTAAATCGATAGAATGGAAGTTTATGGAATTGTTTTATGAATAAGTAATTTAGTTTGCTTTCAAAAACAGCTGGTGACCGTGATAAACCTCTTTTTGGATTTAGCCAAATTATATCAAAAGGCCCCAGCAAGTTCTATCGAATTCGATCGAATAAAAAACAAAAACAATCTGAAAACAAAAAAGTCAACCAAAGTCGTAATGCCGCACGAGCCCACATTCCTGATTCCTTTCTTGGCACAAGAGTCTTGTCATTACGCACTTTGTTGCATTTCCCTACAAGTGCTCCTCTCGGCCAAAGTGTTTTGGTATTGATCTCGAGTGCCATTGAGACACGGTGTCGGCCTCACTTCGGTGAACCACTCAAAACGGAACAGAAAATTGCCCATAAAACCCGTGATCCCGCTGCTGCAGCACGGGCCTCCTTCTGATACCCTCAGCCACTTGTCGATTGCCCTTGAAACGGAGCCTTGTGAAAACATATCCTTACCCGATCAATACCCGACATTCACCATTGATGCCTATCATATGTTTTTCGTCGACCTTCGAAATCGGGGAATCACCAATCGTATTAAATTACATGAAATTTTCCACTTGTTCACACCTCATCAGTTTTACACGAGGATCCTTTTCGGGTAATGTTGCCGAGATGGTTCCCAATTGGCGTCGACTTCATGATCTCTATTCAACCGCCCAAAAGATCGAATACTTCGGCAAGCAACTCTTGCTATTTCGAAATAGACGACGAGGTGTCTATTGTTCAACCTGGCGATATCCCGTATCCCGTCTGTCCGCCCCACCCGTGTGCTGATTGAATCGCATTCAGAATTTCTGCTCGGCATTACCAACGTTGAACCGCACTGGTTGCGAGGAAAGTGGGTGGATTTGGTCCGACCCTAATTTCGAGGTATTCAAAACCTGTCGCTCTCGGTTCCTGTAACCTGAGATTTGTTACTCGCAATTGGTCTCCGAAGTGTGCGCACTCGACTTAAGCCACGATCATCGGCGCGATCCTCCACGTAGATGTTCGCTGATGCGGATTCATGGAATAATTTTGCTTTCAATTAGACTGAATGGCTTCTGACCCTCAAGAGACTTTTTTCATTTGCTTAGTGATTGTGTTTATTTAACAGTGATTAAGATAACCCTTTCTATCTGCTTAATGAGTTCTAAATAGTTAATTACATATGTGCGAATGGTAAGGATTCCTCTGTTTTTCAGATCTTGAATCAAAGTTGAAGAAGTTCTTTTTGTTATATTCTAAGGTCCAAGAACTTTGGGGAAAGTCTCATCAAAAAACTATTAAAAGCAAAAGGTCATAATAAAAGTTCTCAAAGTTTCGCATTTATTTTTATTGTTCAATATTCTAAATATGTGTTTTTCAACAAAATTAAAAAAAATAAACTGCACTAAATTCTTCCTACATTATGTTTCCTTTACCAACGAGCCTGGCATACATAAACCACTAATTGGAGTAGAGGCGGGCCAACATGATTATTGGGTTTATATTAATTTATCTAATTTGTTCATGAGTGCTGGACCAGATCAGGCTAATCGGGCAGCAGATTTTTATTTGCTTCAGGGCAATTCATCACTCTCCAATGTTGACCACATCCCGACGGATTACTCCATTGCTATGTTCCACTTTGCGCAGCATGGCACGATCATGCTTAACACCCCTGCTGGTGTTCTGTAATTAATTTATCGAATTAGTGATGCCTATTTAATTATTTACAATGTTTCTTTTTAAATATATATTTATTTGGTTAGTTGTATAGTGGCCACCTCCCGTCATCCGCCACCGTAGAGTCGCTCACCTGGGCATTTAATTGCCGGAGTTCATTTGAGATCCAAGAGAGGAAAATGTGGTTTCGTTTTAACATTTTTATGAATTTTAATTAATTGAAGTTTTAAGTTGCCTAATATGATTTATGTCATTGACATTTGATTAACTCGCCTCGCTGTTCGTGCCATTAATTATCGGGGCAACAACAAAACCAACAACAACGAAAAAATTTAAAAATAAAAGAAAAAAAGAAAGAAACGAAAATGTATTCTGTCTCCAATTCTCCATGGATATATATTTTCGATGGAGTTTGTTATCGCTGGTTAACGCAGTTGTTAGACCTGCTCGTGTTACGTTCCAAAGAAATTGATAAAATTTGTCGAATGTTTACTTTTCAAATGAAATTTCACAAGATCAAGCGTAAGCAAAACTCTCGATCAGCAAATTTTATGACTTCAACATAGATAAAACAGAATCGACTGGAGTCTGTGCTCCTTCCATTTCGTGATAAAACGAACTCAATGCCCTGGATTCATTTCGAAATTAATTCCCGGATTACAGGAAATCTGTCTCGTATAACATAGACAGAACTCCTACACCCATTTTGGCTGGCAATTTGAGATGGAAATTCATATTTACTGTTGCCATCATCCAAATGATCGGGATGTGGATTGTTGGTATGGTCCCATAAGCCCATCACACTCTTGTTCGTGTCATGTTAACTAAATGGCAGCCATAAAACGGCAAAACCATAATACCAAAATAAAAATATAAAAAATAATTTCGTAAAAAATAAATACCTAAATAAGAGCAAAAAAATATATGAAATAATACTTCGAAAACAGAAGTTTTACCGTGTTGAACATTGGTCAACGATTTTAGGTCCAGGAAAAACACATCATCGTGTTGCAACCATTCAGAATCCTTTTACCCTTTCCAGTTGCGGTTTCGAACAGTAGTCGTTCAGTGATCGTGTTTTTACGACTTTTTCTCATATTTTATGCAGCTTAACAGATCCATTTTTGTTTGATTTGGTTATTTTTTTCGACAACTGAAAATTTATGGGGCAAAATTAGAAATTTTGTGTAATTCTCTCATCTGTACAACATCGCCAAAGACGAAACTCGAAATGATGTTGATTAGGGCAAATAAAAAAAATTGAAATAAAAAATTAACTCCACGATACGGACGATCGTGTTGTGGTGAGGTGACGCTCAAGACTGGGGGACTGCGACGAAACCAGTTCTCAGCGCGATCACCAAAGCAAAAACACCCAAAACACCCGACGCCCCCCCGGGACTATGTTGGACATCGTGGGGCATTTATTTTTACCATGATGAAGAAACAACACTAAAAAACAAAACTAAAGTTAAAACAACAATAAAAAAACCAACCACTGAAAGGAAGAACAAAAAAAATTATTGTCAAGAGATAAATGAGCTGGTGCTGCCCGCACACCCGACCCCACAACTTGGATCCACCCAAAGGACAGTTTTCGGTGTCCGCCGCTGATGCATTTATGAACTGTTTCCATTACAAATTTTCAGTTTTAATTTGCATCCAGCTGGGAGCGCAGTTCATTTGCCCGCGTCCACCTGGAGGAAAAGGGTTCCACCTCTAGCGACCGCGCGGCCCGCTGATTCAATCGCGGTGGCATGTGGTGACCTTTTATCGTCGTCATTCAAAATAATAAAATTAATCCAATAAAAATTTTGTGAATCAGACGCGACTACCGTGGATTATTCTTCGTTCCTCTACGAGGCGAATGGGGAGGAATGTTATCTTTTTTTAATTTATTTATATCTTTTATTATTATTTTTGTCGTTCTGAAATTTGTGTATTACTTCTTGTTTTATTGTCGTTTTGTTCCACCTCTTCCTTCGCTTCCTTTTTAGTGTAGAATATTCTGTAGATGTATTTGGTCTTGTGATTTCAATTGCCGGCACGATCCTTAAAATATGCAGGGAAACGATCGAGAATTACTTCTTCTTCTTTTTGTTTTTTAATGTCATGTCGCGAATAAGACAAGCAGGCAGAAAATTAGTTTCACACTTCGGAGGCCGGACGGACACCGTTTCAAGAAGTCCAGGAGAAAAAGGTTTTTATTGGAATGCGGATCTGTTGTTCGGATTGGACACATGTGCGACTCCAGAATGGAGAATGAATTCTAAACGATTCTAATTTAAATCATTCGTGAATTTCGTGGAACATACCGACAAAAGTTTTCATTTTACAATCATCATCATAAAATTAAGAAATCGAAATGATTTTAATAATCGTAAAATATAAAATATCGTATTTCTTTCAATGATCGTTTTAAATCGATCAATCGCCGAAATCCTTCTATTTGTACATTGATTGGTGCCAATAACAATATTAAGCATGTTATTCTAAAACAGAATTGTTAAATCTATCCTAGACACACCAGAATTTCTTACAAATCATCCAATATTTGTCTATGTCGAGAATCGTTTGAGACATTCGATACTTGTCTAGGAGAATAAAGAAGCAATCTTTCGACATTTCTAGACAAACAGACGAAGACGAACAGAGAAGAAGGTGTCAATAACATACAATGTTAGGCATTTTTTTGCATAGTCTAAAGTTGAATTTTTGTATTCCTGTAGAACTTAATTAACATGGAACACTTCCACAACACATTCCCAATATCAAATATCGATGATGTTTCACTCTGGCAACCACATAAATCGAAACCAGTTTCAAATTGAAAATTGTTTATCCCCAATGCAAATTAATATTCACACTAAATAGCAAACTGAACTGAAATTAAAAAAATGGGGAGACTAACAATCAAGTGTGTGACATTCCCACTAGAGGAATTGACAAAATAATTAACTCGATCGATTGATCACAACTGACAACAACCGTTAGGTATGCAAATGGTTGCCACGGAAGTAATGCGTTTTAGTTTGAATAGAACCATTCCATTTGGTCGCACAGATGAAATCCGATTTCCATTTCAATAAAAATCCAAAAATTGTTTTTGTAAGGAGCGAAAAAAAAAATCACTTGGTTTGAGATAGAGTCACATTTCTAATCGATTCCGCTGGCAATTGCCTGTGCAAGCTCTGGACTCTCTGGTCTGGATTTTGGGTCTTAAGTTTTGGCTTGGTCTATTCATGGACCAGGGTCACCCGAGACGGAACGATAATAAAAAAAACAAAAAACAAAACAAAACCAAAAAAATACAAAGGAAAAAAAAGAGAAACACTGACCGCAAGTAGTGATGACTGTCGCTGGCCAGTATTTTGACGTAGAACTCGACAACGTCTGGTAATAGTTGTAAAACGCAGGCAGCCGGCAACAGAAATTCCCGAAATTCCACGTACTTTGAGACTCCAAAAGGTGTCAATTCCGTAAAAGCCCAAAAGTTTTCGTGCGCGATAACAAACCGAATGGGATGAATGCATTGCATCGCGCAGCCGGCTACGGGGGGCGATGTCCAAGCCCTCATTAATCGAAACGAGAAATCAATTTGCTAAATTAGCATAAAAAACGAATTTTAGATAAAATTGGTGGTAATCGCTTTTAAGCTCCTATTTAGAGTTGTTCGTTGTCGTTTGCTTGTGTCTCTCTCCAGTCTTTGTCGGATATTTTATGTTTATGCGCTGGAATATATAGTTTATATTTTTTTTTCGAATTTTATCAATATTATGTGTGCATTAAAGTAATTGGTTCAGCAGAAAGTAAAGGGTTTGAGTGTCAGAGAACATATTATTGAACAGTTGCGATTGCAGCATAACCGCAAAAAACTTTTCAGTTCAAGTGCAGCACGTTTGGTAATTTATTATTTTGAGAGTGAAACAACCAAAAATATTAATATTACGCCACATTTTGAATGTGTGAGTGTTTTGTGCACAAAATTCTGAAGTTCTAGTTTGAATTTATGTTAAAACAATTTGTAAAGTATTTTTGATAGTTCAATATTTAAAAAACAACACCAGGAATCCTTCTTGAGTTTTCCTTTTACTAGAGTAATTTGCGTAAAACAAAAATGTTTCGTAATTTCGTTTTTTCTTTCCTATTTTACATCGTAACATTTCGTCATGTCCTTCAACTAACCAAATCTCTAATTAAAAATGAATCTGTGGCAGTAGATATTTTTTCGCAAGCAATGACATCCTTAAAAAGGCATTTTTCCTGTACTAAATAAGTAGTTTCTCCGTACTGGGATTATCTGGAAAGAGATTAAGATGAGCACAACAACAGTTTTCATCCTCGTTAATCCTTCGAACCTGACGCACCGACAACCAAACTTTTGGTGTGGCATGTTTTTCAGGTACAAGGACTCCCGGAACAATTTGGATGAGTAAGATAGTAGCCAGGGTTTTAGCAGCTAATTTTAATGTCTGTGCAACATAGCCAAAAAGCAAAGGAATGACAGTTATAATGGAAACGCGACTTAATCCACCAAAAGGAGCCGCCTCCTGGCCGCTTTGTCCTTACCCCAGAGAAGTTTTTGCTTGAAAAGGCAAATTTGTCACCACATAGATTGCGGCTTGCCAAGCATTCCAATTTTGTTGTTGTTATTGCTGTTATGTGCGGTGTATGTGTGTGTGTCTATCTGTGGGGATTTTTTTCTTCAAATTTTTGCCCATTTTTCCATCAACTCCAGGAAATTCGTCCTGTTGTTGCAATTTCAGTGGTAAAAGTATTTTCACGATTCGGTGATTTCCCTTTGTTGCGCTCACATGTCACTCTGTTCTGATTCGCCGCAAGAAGGACAATGGAATAAATTAAAATCGCATCTGTCAAACCTTTTCAATGTTTTTTCGAATGAAAAATAAAACTAGCTGTTCGATGGTATCCAAAGGTGATTCGGAGGTGAAATAAGCGGAGACCACCCATTGGTACATTTGCCACAGCTTCTACAGTATCCCGAACATTGGAAACCGAGAGCTCTTGATGTTAGCGCGGTGCTCTCATCTCGGGTGACGGGTGTGCATGCTTAAGATCCATATCATAACACGATCGATTGGAGCCGGATGCACGCCCCATTGACAACCCCTTCTCGCCACTGCACACAACGAACTACGGATCCCAGCGGCGCGGCGCGGCGGTGTCAGCAAATTGGACCTAAACGATCAGATATGCTTTGATTTTTACGGAAAACAGGAGCATCATAACTCTTATTATGTTTGTTTTGTGCGCATTTAACAAATTGGTTGGCCGAAATTGTGCTACACTAGATTTCTTTGTTTTTTCTTGTTAGTTTTATTTGTTATTACAGACTTCATTTTGGTTCTTTTTCCATTTCAGGTCTAAGTGTAGAAACAAAGGAGGCAAAGTGGCGCTGCATTCCACAGAAGCCCTCATGGCAGCAGGCTTTCTGAAGTCTGGGGATCTAGGTCCTCATCCACACGGATATGGAGGTCCGCACCCACATCACGCAGTACCACATGGGCCTCTTCCCCCGGGCATGCCGATGCCCTCCCTCGGACCATTTGGTTTGCCGCACGGACTGGAGGCAGTTGGGTTCTCCCAAGGTATGTGGGGTAAATATTCACTTTTTCATCTACTGCATGCATTCAGTCAGCATCTCAAGTGTAGATCACTGGTGCGAATATTTCCAGGCACTAACGTGAACCATGCTTACTTTGCTGCATTTAATAAATTTGTGCATTTAATAAAATTTTGATTTTAGTTGTAAATACCTCTTTATATTTTGTTTTGTTCGTGGAAAGGATATGTTGAAACAATGCGGGGGCAATCTAAGCCACAACGATTCCTTCGCATGTTTTTTAACCATTATACCATTTTTATGTCTGCAAATTTCATTCATGCTCGAGTGGAGTTCTCGAGGTATCATGAATGCTTTCAGAGTACACACCTTAAAATATGGCACCGTTAGCATTCTTAACTTCAATTAAGCAGTATTTATTTTTATTAGAAGTATTTCGGGAGGGAGTTTTGTTGAAACCGTTCAAATAAGTAAAATTGATTTTAATAAACAGACACTGGGGGAAGTTTTATGGTTAGTTTAGACTTTTTTGTATGGAATTGAAAACATCAGTAATTTGTGTGTACATCACTTTTTGAAAAATTACCAACAAAATCTAGAATTAAAAATCAATAAAGGCATTACAAGATAGTAATCAAAAAGCACTCGCAAATTTGATTTACGAATTTTTGAAAAATTGTTCAAGTATTGCAATCTTTCGGCGCCATTTTTTTTCTGTTACCTTGCGCGCTTGCAGAAACAATATTCAGAAGAAAATATATTCATACGTTATGAAATATTGTGATTAACGCATTCCAGGGTACATCAACCCCCCTTTCAGTAATCCTCCAAAACTTTTTAGATGTGCCGCGATTACTTATACAAAAAAAGAAATATTTAAAAAGTTTTACAGTAATTTCAGTTGACAGCGGTGAAGAATCACGAAATTTTTACTATTCACTCCTGACCGATTTCGATTTCGGTTCGGTAAATTGGGTTTCAATCCGCATATGAGGTATGTGTATAGTAAGTCAACATAAAACAGGTTGAGACCGCGACAATAATAATCAAAGTCACAGCAAAACGATGACGGATAGCACATTCAAAAAATTTGAATCAAACATTTACACTACAGGAAAATGTCATTAAAAATAAAGGTTAGAAATGGGATCTTGATGATGGCGGCGGAAATCCAACGGCAATACAATTTTCGATTGTACAATATAAACTGAGTTCGAATAACTCAATTAACAGAGTGACAAGAATTGACAGCGCTAAATTGTATGCAACTTTATCCACTCTGACATAATGAGTAATGGAAGAAGAACAGATTGTGCAGACCTGGAGCCGCGGTGAAAGTGTGACGGGGCCTCCAAATGGCGGGTGGACGAACAGAGGACAACGACAGAGAGGAGAGGGCCAAGTCGACCGAGATAAATAAATCGAAAATTTCATAAGTACATTAGTTTTATCGGCGTCCTTCATTAGGCTGTGGGGACCCCGGGAATCCCACGGCGCTGTTTCTAATGATTTTGTTTTTGTTTTTGTTGTTCTTTGCCCTCCAGTCTTTGTCCGCTTAATTCGTGAGTCGTAGGTCCAATTACGTTGGAGCGGGTTTGATGTGACCGACCTGAGACACAGGATTATGAGAAATACTAGTAGCCGAAAATTGATCTGATTAAGGTCTCAAAACTCAGCGAAATACCGTTGCCTGGAGTGCTGCTCAAAATGTCATCTGGATGATATTAACGATAGCAAGAACATTTCGTGACATGACAGCTCTGTACGAAAGGATTTCAAATTTTTTTCTTTTTATTTTATTCTTATAATGTTTTTTGTGATCCTCCTCAATCAGTGGAGGTACCAGAATTCGGTTCGCCCCAAAGAAGCAAGAAGATTTGTTTTAGTAGCTTTTACCACTGGACCTCTTCTGTTCCGTCTATACTCTCGAAGACATTGAGAAGATTTTGACAAGATCACTTTTGTCATTTCGAAAGCATTCCTTTGACACTTGAACGAACAACTCATAGGTGTCTTTGGATGAATGAAGTGTAACCCATCACTGGCACCGACAACGCATTTCGATTCCCCGATCGGTATTGTGATGCAGGGATCCGTAAAGAGGATGTTTTTTATGCGAACCAATGTTACTGGATCTCAGCAATACCAGAAATGTATAGTAATAGGATATATTTTGGGAGGGCATATTGAAGGTATTGGCTTGATCCTAAAACCCATTCAATTTTGATGACACATCGTTCAGGTGATCGACTCCAGAATTCAGATGGAAAATATTTTAAACATAAATATTCTCTGACGATCACTTCAAAACATATAAATAAATTTTAATGATAAAGTCAAAGAATTTCCAAAAAAGAATAAATATAACTCTCAATTCAGAAAAATTAACGATAAATGAAAACATTTTCAAATGCAGTGTTAAAGTAAGAATTCACAGCTGAAAAGTCCTTCATATAAGATTAATAAACTAGATAATATAAAACATAGTAATTAAAATAAATTCATGATTCCAAAAAACGACTGCAATTTTCTCCACAGGAAATGACCAAAGCAAAATGTAAATGAGAAAAGTCGAATGGTCCATTTAGATTGCGATTGATTATTATTAAAACCTAAAAAGTTTTCTCGTGTAAGACATTCGTTCCTATTAGTAGAATTGGATTGGACTTATTTACGGTTGTCAAACGACATAAACATTACTTCTCTGGTGTACCGTAAATCAGTTGCATTGTAATGCCCTCGTTGGCGTGTCCCCCCTTCCCTTGGATGCTTTAGAAATAGATGCCCATCAAGTTCAGACCAGCAGAGATGTCTTTCTTGATTCGATGCTAGTGTATCGTACTTAAAAACAATTTCATTTTCTGCCGTCAAAAAACGAAATATTATATCAAATGACGGCTGCACTTTTCCGGAATGCACAGCAAAACAAAAATGAAAAAAAGAAGAAAAGGGATGAAATTGAACTGGTTATTATTTGCGTTAAAATCGTTTGTGGTTTCTGTTCATGTGCAAATGTATTTTGTTATACCATCAGTCAGCCATTTTGGTTTTACATTATAAAATGAACTTAAATTTTCCTTTCTTATGCTTGCCAAATAATTCGTACACCTACGAATCAATCAATAATGTTTGACTTGGATTTAAATTCATCTGTAGCTAATTTTAATCCTTGTCGATTACCGGTATACTGAACATGATAAATGTTGTCAAAAAATGGCGCTGACTTGAAGCTAATTTATGTTTCATGGCAAATATTTTATTGTGATGTATTTGAAACATTTGCAAAGATTGACACAAGTACAATGTAACAAACATCCAAGTTCAACCCAGAAGAAACATCTGCTGATTTCCCGAATAGAAAATCGCGCTTCTGTCATCACCGGACCAAGCCACAATGTTCCCCGGGAACCCTTTTTGCCACTTTACTTTGCAACAATGGAAGGGTATGAAACTCATCCATCTCCGCATCAAAGAAGGTAACAATAATAACATGAAAATCCCCCGAGTTTTCCTTTTGTATTGTGTTGTTGCTTCTACACACACACACACTATAAAAATAGAAAAAGAAATAAATGAAAATGAAATAAAAAAAAAAAGAAAAGGGAAATCTGCCCACCACACCCGTCAGGATACAACCCCATCACCCGTCAACTCGAGTCCTTGTCAACACATTAATAACTAGAAAACCCCGAAGTTTGTATAACTCAGGCGCTCCTACCATTGTTCGTCAAGTTTTCCTCTTATAGCCAATCCTACTCAATTTGGTTGGTGGACGACTGTGCTCATCGGTCTCGCTCCCCTGGATCCCTTGAATCTTTTGAATGGTAAAAGTAGAAAGTCCTGTGTAACACTAACATCACACAGTTGAGTGGAAAATCGACATGAGGATGAATACGAAGTTCCTGGGGTACATCGTCCTGTCGGTTTTCCATCTTGTTTGTGTTAGTCGTTTCCTTTCATGAAAATTGAATGAAAATCGACTCAAGAGGATTTTTAGCCAACCAACCAAACTGAAGTAAAACCGGAACCCTCACTCGAGCGGGAAATCACATCCTGAGGCCGAGGGAGGTCTTTTATTCACAGCAAATAGCCTCGGAATCATTTTCGTTGATGTAAACAGGAAGGAGGAGAAGCATCTCGTCTCAGGACACCCTTCCATCCTCCAGTGATAATGGTTAACACACTCTGTCGAACCACTATTTTATTACTGATTTTAGCTTGCACGGCTCGTAGTTAGCATTCCCCAAACCGTAAATAATTCCATCCATATGTTTACGTGTATTTTGAGCACACAAGGATAATTCACACAGGACGCCCAATTTGACCTTTGCTTTGTAATTTTAACGATTTTATGTTTTGTTGGCACAAGGATGTGGGGTCCATGCATGAACACGATATCGCACTTTGAATTTAACCAAACACCTGCCCCAAAAACTCTTCGGGATGTTTGAAGAAAATTTCTGGGTGTCTGAGCGCTAAATTTTCCAACCGATCATCCCACAGCATCTACTCGCTGAATTCTGACTCTTGAGGGTGATACAAACTTAATGACGTGTGCTCAATGTTTGTTTTGGCAAGTGCGCAAATTTGCCCCGCAGGATCTGTGGAATTCATAGCCGGATGCATTTACACCTCAATTCTGGGATTTGTTGTTTTTTTTTTCGGCTTCTTCGTTAACATGGATTAATTCGCTTTGTAGGAGAAAGCATTGCGGTGGGGCGAATGACGACACACTCTTCGGAATTAATTCGATGTTATGAGATGTTGGTCCTGTTCACCTTATCAATTCATTGAGGTTGATAATTTTGTTATTAAAATGGGTGCCATTCGAATTAATTCTAACGCTATTTAAGTAGAGTCTTTGTTATAAATATTTTTGGTTTGAACAATTTGTTTAATTTTGAAACGAATTCAGGATTTTAGCAATTTTTTTTTTTCATTTGAAAACAAATTTTAAGTAATAATTAATTAATAATTTTATGTTTTTAGCTATTCATCTACAATTAAAAAAACTTTTACTGTATTTAAAAAAAAATTAAGCGTTTTTGAACTTTTTCAATGCCAAACAATTTATCATTTTAATATTGTTAATTTCGTTACCACTTTTGCCTTCAAAAAAATTTCGAATGGTAATTGACTTAACCAAAAAATTGGATTTTTAACGATCAAATTCTTTCACTAAAGAAATTTATGGAACACGAATTTATTTTTCTAGTTGCTTTTTTAATATTTATTTTGTTTTGTTTTTCATTTGATGGAGATAATCGACAAAGAGTGAAATACGAAAAATTGAAAAAGTTTCACGATGACGGCCGTTTTTTTTTTAAAGTGAAATACATTATACACTATACTTATACAAAGAATATAAATAACCTTATGTTTTACGAATCGTTTTGAAAGTAATCGTATCAGAAGTAACGGTTCCCTATTTTCACGGAAAATTGTACTGTTCAACTCGAAAACAAGCTGTGCTAATTTTTTTAGACATTCCCTGGTTGGAAAAACTCACTTAGCAGTCCAGTTTTGAGATTTTGAAACTGTTTTAAATGAAATCCATTAAGTCTGAAAGCACGAATTTTATATATAAAAAACGAATAATAAAAATAATCGTCATAACGGCTCTTCGTCACCATTTAACTCCAGTTTTCTGACTTGACTCGTAATGGGTGCACGTTTTCCCTTCACCCATATACATCTAGGGGGACGATCGGGGATGTCACGGAATTACCGCAATGTTTCTTCACAAAGGTTTTTAATCTCTGCCAAATTTATGGGAATCAATCAATGCACTTAAGAAGGTCGTGTGATTTGTTTCACGCTTCGTCCATTAAACGTGTCATCACGTGATTGGGAGATGATGGGGCTGCTATTGACATCTTCGCGAAAGATTCAGAAAATGTTTTCAATTCGCGAGATAAGTTTCATTTTTACATGTATTTTATCAATTTGCTTGTTTTTAGTGAATTCCAAGGGTCTTGTGAACAGGGAAAAGTGGGTAACGGATCGATACCAAGTTATGCAATGAATTTCGTTCTTTTCGTTTTGTTAAATTTGTTCATTTGTTTTTTGTGCTTTTCCTTCTTTTTTTTTGTGTTGCAAAAAATACTTGTAACGAATGAAAACAGTTTGGAGATGCGAAATCATAGAGTTGTGGATGCGCCCGATTCAACCCCGCAACCGAGACGGAATCACGTGCTTTTGGGAGTTGTGAGGGTTGTTGATGGGGGTGTTCTTGTTGCCTCCCCAATAAGCGGTTTATCTTCCCTTTTCAGGCTTTGCCCGATGCTGGGCCACGAGTGATATATGCACGAGATATGTACGTACTTAATGTACATATATATAAATGTTTTTGTCGTGTATGCGTATAGAAAGGCAGTGTAACATTTCTTACGTCACCCTCTCTAAGCTGTCCAGCCACCAAACCATCCCCCCATCCACTGAACAGTCAGAGGGCCCCATTTTAGCTACCCTACACAAGGGTTCTTTTATGTGAGTTATAACATTATTCTCTCCACAAAGCTCTTTACTTATGGCCCTCCTTCGTCGCCCTATGCCCCCCGTTTCCCCTTTATCCCTTACAATTTCTTCTACTTCAGTCTGCCATCATTTATGTCATCTGGCGGGTACACCGGATTCACTAGAAGGTGACTACGGTGAATGGGGAGTGGGGAAGAGGGGTGGTGGACATAAATAAAAAATAACAAAAAATAGAGAAATGTAGTCTTAACCAAAACGATCCAAAAACTTTTATGTTGCACACACAGAAGAAACTGTATCACCGAGTAACGGAAAGGACTCCCTATCGAGGGCCACCAGCCACTGGTCAGCCACTTTGTCTCGGAACGATGATGGCTGAAATGGCGGCCAAGTCATGCCATTCTGGCTAGTTTTGTCCTATCAAAAATTCATTACACTGTTCCACGTTGATATTGTGGGCGCATATTTTATTCCCGGCCTGCGGGGGGTGAAAGTGACCAATGGTTAATCGATTGATTCCTTTTCCTGGAACTTTGTAGATAAGGACTATTTGTATTCATGATTGCCAAGGTTGCGGACTTCAACGTTTATGATCATAGTTAGTTTTAGCTCTGCTTATCTTATTAACAATTTAGAAAATAATTTCTATCTTAATAAAGCAAATGTTCTTTTTTCTTTAAAACAATTTAAAGACACTTGAAAATATGTCATATTCTTTTTAGTTGCTGAAACTAGAAAAATATTTATGCCTGTACATATTTAATTATTTTAAATGAATTTAACTACCCAAGGAAAATTACATAATTCTGAAAAGGTTCTCTAAGTATTGTGTATATTTTTAATTAAAAAATTTATTTAAAAAAAAACTCAGTGTGACAAAATATGTTCTTCAAATATTTCACGTCAAATTTTCAGTAAAGCTTCCTGTAAAAAAAGTTGCTTCCCTTAATCCATTACATCACAAGATCAAAACATCCCTCGCGCAAATTTCCGATTCTACCCCATCCTTTTTTGCCACTCGATTATATACATAGAGTTTTTGAAATATACGAATAAAATGCATATACGATTCTCACCCCTTAAATCGGCGTCAATTCAGGCATGTGCAGCAGCTGACAATTTTGGAAGCAACAAACCGCCCAACAAATATTGCAGAAGTGTGAGCGTTGAACCTGAAAAAAGAAAAATTGTGCATGACAAAAGACACCATCAGATCAATAAAATCATAGCAAAACTGAATTGCAACCTATAGTAACTACTAAACTAAAAGGGAGCGACACTATCCGACCCTTGCACCCAATGTGCAACAAAATATAAAAAATGAAAACGACGACGTCCGTAGGACCAATTTCAAAAATTGCAATGGGTGGAAAGATCAACGACGATAGCAAGGATCGAGTGGGAAAGGGGACGAGTTTTAATTCAGATTTATGATCATTTTATGTACTACGAATAATCCAAGCGCACATAGTCACATATTTGTTCTCCCCCCCGTGCGCAATAATTCCTGCTCCTGGTGCGCAGCATGATCAGGCTCAAGTCAAAATGGCCGACAATCATTTTCGGTTGGAACGCAAATTGAAATCCGGGCGGTGTTCTAACAAGTCTCCTCCAGTGATCACATTCAATTCTATTCGACAACTTATATTCCCTCATCCTTTTTTCACCCTGCGATGCCTCTTTATGCCTGGATTTAATTAATTCATTTTGAAAGTGAAATTTTTGTTAGTAACCCGAAGGTAAGAGGGGGCGTTTTTCTGTGGGACTTGTGGCAGATGTTTCTCTCGCCTTCGTATAATTTATTTTTTATTTTTTATTCATGCCAAGCACGAAATAGATTCATTTGAAATTTTAATTTACTTTTTTGTGCTTGTTTTTCGTATTTTACAGGAGTGAACACTCGGAAGCAGAGAAGGGAGCGGACAACATTTACACGGGCACAATTAGATGTGTTAGAGGCGCTTTTTGGAAAAACTCGCTATCCTGACATATTTATGCGAGAAGAGGTGGCACTCAAGATAAATCTTCCAGAGTCGCGTGTTCAGGTGAGTTTCACTTTACTTAGTTTTTCTTCTTTTTTTTTTAAAGAAATAAATTAAATTGCGTCAAACTGTGGAATCTAAATTTGTAATGGTGGTCTTCATTCTGACGAATTTAATTTCATGAAAATTGAAAGTTTCCTTTGGATTTTCTAAAATACTTAAAAGTCTGAAGCGTAAAACCAACTGAACGGAAGTATAAATTAATCAAAATGTTTTTATGAAGAAATATTTTTTTTCTTAAAAGAAAAGCAAGAGTTTAATTCTTTCGGAATCCTATTTTTATAGTATTCTTTTTTCAACATTTACGGAATTAAATGATTTATGTTTAAAAAACAAACACTTGGTAATTGCTGCTGACTCTTCCCAATGCCAACGTATAATACATAGAAATTATTTATAGAAGCAAACAAATAAAATCGAAATAAATCTTTCTCCTTACTTCGACTTCGTTTATTTTCTCCTTTTTTCGGAAATAAATTTACAGAACCGGTTCTGAATTCAAAACTATTTTATCGTCCATTTTACTTTTGAAAATACATGACGCAACGTAATTTAAACAATTGCTACTCCTTTAAGGACTAATGACAACAATATTTCTGACATTTCGCAAAATTTTCATCAATATATAAATTGTCGTAATCCCGCAAGACCGTTATGATCTAGCATAAAAACATATTGTAGCGGTGAAGACAAATCCCTTGTACGACGACCTTTATTATATCTTTTGTTATCCTCATATGCGACAAAATCTTAAAATCCTTAATGTAAATAAACTGTACATTGTTGAACCATAGAAATTTTCCGCCCTTTTTCTTTAACATTGTCTGTTCAAAAAGAACAAAAAAAAATACAACAGCCCAAAGAGAAAGCATTCAGAGGGTAGTTCTGTGTCCACTTCTTTCCCTTAAACATCCAGAAACAACTTCATTTCGTGTGCCTCGTGTGATCATCAAAATTTGTTTAGGTACCACTGACAATGGATGCATGCAAAATGAGACCATTATTAAGGACGAAAATGAGCAAACATGAAATTTCATCCCCTTGGTGAACAATTGAAACGTCAAATTTCTCCAAATTGTCATAGGTAAAGACGGTCGATCCGGACAAACGGTCTGAATGCCAGGATTCATCGCACCCTGAGCACACAGATCAGATAAAAACGCGATAATGACTTGCGCAAATACAGCCGCTTATTTTTGCAATGTCGCATCGAAATCAATTCCTTGTCAGTGTCGGGCGGTGGCGATTGGGAAATGTGAGCGAGTCGCGTCCAAATGTGTCACGTTTCTTGGCACTGACGTTCGGTATTTTCAGGGCACGTCATTGAACTCCTAACCACTGGAAGGGAAGCCTTTGGAAGGTGACTACGGAAAGAAGAACCTTTATTTTTGCTTCTTCTGTGCCCCTGCCCTTCTCTCTACCCCACAGGGGACACATCAAGTGAAACCTTATTCCGACCAGCCTCAGGTAAAAATATCGAGCCTAAATTGGCTCGATAGGAAACTCATAGTTGTTCACTTTTGAAATCCAGTCAAATGGAATTGGAAAAACGAATGTAATTAAGGAAATTACTTGCAAGTGGTGCAGTTGCAATTGCACAACTGCACAAAAGTTGGTGTCGAATTCACTTGCGGTCTCAGTTGTCTTTGGGGAGCTATGTTTGAGGTTGACTCCTGAGAAGTGTTGGAGGATTTGATTGATCATAATTAGCACCACTATCTGCAAGTGAACCCAGCACTAAAATTAGCAACAAACTGAAAACAAAAAATAACTGCTAAATGTATGACCCAATCAGCAGTGGGTCTCCCTATTCCCAGTCAAATGTAATTAGCCCTGGTGAAGTGGCAAATTTGTCTCTAATAAATTCCAGGGGGTCTTCCACTATCCCAGCATCCTGCGGATCTCCGGAAACCTCATAAATCAAAACATTATCGACCTTCCGCACCTCCTGCACACTCAGCATCAGCAGCAGCCGCAACCGAAAATTACTTTGTAGGAAGGGACAAATGAGTGCGCACAAGGTTATGAATTTTATTACTGGATTCCCGAGCTTATGACACCAACACCCTCCTTCCCATTCCGTATAGTATAGTCAAACTGCATTACGCCCCTCCGCCCAAGGGGAAATTTATCCCCGACCCCTACAATGATTTCCTTTTATTTACTTAGTTCTGTGTAATTACCGTAATTTATTACACCTTCTTAGACTGGAAACTTCTGAGTGGGCGACAGGATAATGCTGCTGCTACTGGCAATTAAGGTGTTTTTTTTTTTTTTTTTTTTTTCATAAAACAACAAATTCCAGAAGGGAAATTTGGACTGAATTTAAACTGAACTTTTCATCACCTTTTGGTTTTGTCTCAATGGGAAACTCAAACCACGTTACATATCCTTTGGGGTCTCCAGGACACTCCCGACGAATACGAAACTCTGAGAATTATTGCTGTATCGACTGTCACTTGAGCAAACACGGCCAAAAATGGATCGAAATTTATATTTATTTGGCAAACAGCCCCTAAACAAATTGGAAACAGGGGCTAAGCACACAATGCAGCACAGAATGGTGCACTGCCGTCAACTTGGGCAGAAATCGAGAGTAAATCACGTTGTGCGAAAATTTATCATCGAGAACATCTGTGTGAAGTGACAAGAGTGACAAGGGAAATGTCCACGTCCCAATTTGTGTTTATTTTCTTTTATTTCATTTTTTTTTTTTTAAGTTTAGTTTAGCGGCATGTTTTTGGGTGTTAATGCAACCAAAAGGGAGATATGCGTTAATGCATCATTCTGAAATCAACTCATTCAGATTTCCTGAAACAGGATAATCAATTAAATCGAACAAAAAGAAACACTTTAAACAATAAGCAAAGTCGGAAGATACCTTGTAATCAATAAAAATAAAACTCCTAACTCAACAATAATTCCAAAAGGCTTACAAGGCTTTATACAACATAAATACGCTGAGTTGAACAATGTTCTCCGTCGCCAATCAAAACGAGGTCTGCGGTGACTTGATAAGACTTTTGCACTTCTAACTTCTTGTTACCATTGGAACTGATAAGGTTTCACGATTGTCGTGTGACTACACTTATAATGCTTTCTAATACCAGAGCAACAACAACGAATATTGTTACAGAAATAAATTTATTTTAGATGAAAAATTAATGACGCATCTTATCTGCAATTCATAGAAATTCTGAATAATTACATTTTCATTGAAATCAATTAAACAAAATAATAAACGATTTTTGTTTTAATTCGAAAACAATTGATAAACTCTTTCAATTGAACATTCTGTGAATATTTCAAAAATCAGAAAATTTTCAGCTGCACAACAGTAATTTGATTGCATCGGGAAACATCAAAGTGTCCCACTTAAGCTGTTTCTCAACAAAAATCCTTTGATCAGTCATCAACAAAACTCAATTTGTGTCTAACTCTGAAAATCGCTCGAATCATCAAAATAGCACATTTTACATCTCCAGCGTATTATTCTTCTTCTTTCCATTTGTTTTTTTCTGTTCCACCACTTTAAATTATTTTCCATCAAACTTCTTTCAAGGTCCAATTATGGGTTCGCGAATGCAAACGTATTTCCCCCCGATGATTTAAAAGTTATCATCCCCGGTACTCACTAATTTTCAGGAAATTTTCAAAATCAAATCACTTTCCACATAATGAAATCCGATACGCCTAGTTGGTTGCTCTTTTCTGCCGTCATCGTTGTCGTCGTCCGAAATCAATGGGACTGTTGAGGCGCATACTTAACGCTTTTCTCTCCGGTTTCCTTTAACCCCCACCACCCACAGCCGTGTTACCCAACTCCATCCCTTCAATGATGATCGGGGTCCAGAGAGATGCCTGTTGGCAAAGTGCCACTCGCCCTCTACTACGACCATTAGTGCTCAGCATTTAAATGTCTCCATCATTATTTTAGCATTTATCCCCTGAAAGAAGCCGATTTCCCAGTTTTGAAAGGGAGGCTGAATGTTGTGTAACGAGGGGCGCCAGATTCAATTTGGTTTTGTTCAACCGATTGCAAAGGAAAACCTTTTTAGAGAGAGGAAGTTGTTGTTATCTTTAAGCATTCCTTGTGGCGGTGGATTGACAGTTCCAGTAACTGTGGAGATGAGAGATAAAAGCGGATATCTGTTGAAGTGCGTCAAAAAGAAGGGACCCCACCATTTGATGCTCACCAAAGCATGTGATTTGTTTGTGCGAATTAGAGGTTTCAAATTCGGTCCATACGCAAATTGATTTTTATTATTTATTTATATTAGATATTTTAATAATAGATATATATTTATTTTTTCCTTCAAAAAAAATCTTTGAGATCAGAATTAATTGATTCGTTATCTTTGTTTCATTCTGCAGGTATGGTTCAAAAATCGCCGAGCAAAATGCCGCCAACAGCTTCAACAGCAGCAATCAAACAATCTGAGTGGCAATTCAAAAAGTGCCAGTTCTGGTTCGACAGGCTCCTCATCCAGTCGCAACTCATCGAGCACCAATAGCAATAGCGTAAGCAGTTCTAGCACTACATCGAGTTCAAATACACCATCGAAATCAACGACATCTTCATCTGGTACATCCTCAAATCATAGCAAACCATCATCATCCAATCTAAAATCACATTCACATCACAATTCATTTCTACAATCCCATTCAATGCCGCCACATCATTTGGGATCATCGGCCGGTGCCAGTTCGATCAGTATTGGCGGTGGACACAACTCTTCACCAATTCTCCCTACACCCGCAACTTCAGTTAGTCCAGTCAACGTAGTTTGTAAGAAAGAGCATATGGGTGGCTATCCGACAGCAGGAGCATCATCTGGGGACAGTCTGAGATCATCTTCGGCTTATGATGCTATGAAGGAGAGCGACATTGGACCTCCGCATCATGGTGTCTATGGAAGTGGCACCAATCCACGATTAGTACAACCCGGTGGCAACATTACCCCAATGGATTCAAGTTCATCAATTACCACCCCATCCCCACCGATTACCCCAATGTCACCACAGACCGCCGCTCATGCAGCGCAAGCGGCTCAAGCTGCTCAGGCCGCTCAGGCAGCTCACAATACAGTGGCATATGTATCGAATCATGACTCCTACAATTTCTGGCACAACCAGTATAACCAATACCCTAACAATTATCAAACACCTACCTACTATTCTCAAATGGAGTACTTTAGCAACCAGAATCAGGTCAACTACAATATGAGCCATACTGGATACGGAGCATCAAACTTTGGCCTATCACCGAGTTCATCATTCAGTGGCTCAATGTCGGCCCAAGCATTCTCTCAAAATGGCCTCGATTACATATCTTCTCAAGATAAATATGTAAATATGATGTAGAAAATTGCTAGATTAAGTAGGATTCTAGGATTTTGCGGCAGTATGAGTCAGGACATTCGCCGAAGATACCCAAACCCTTTATGTAAAGATGTTGCCACCAAAACTGCTGTTCGACAAAACCAGGTGTTTTATCGTATTTGATCATCATCCAGTGGCGTCTGGATCGTCATTGTGTTGTTTCAAATGGCCATATGCAAAATCGGATATATATATACATATATATATATATTGTGTTTCGTCATCGAATTGGAGAAGAATTGTTTGTTTTTTGGAAATTTTATTTCCCAAAATATTTTGGCATTCATCTTCGATGACTCAACTGTCATATCTTTTTTTTAAGATCTTCAAGGTTTAATTTGTAAAATTTTTAGTGTTTATTGTAAAATAAATCAAATCAATGCATCAAAGAAATGTTTGTTTTTTTGCATTCCTTTATTTTCACATTACTTATTATGGCTATGGGGTTATTTAAAAGAGTATAAGTTTGAGATTGGTTATTCATTATTCGTACAATAATTTTTCTTTCCATTTATGATTTTATCTGATTTTCGAAAATCCTTTTCGCTGAAAATCACATTATCCGTTTCTAGTCAACTCCTTTTAAAATTTAAACCCTTTGATTTTTCGAGGAAACAAGTAACGGTAAAAATTACAAGAAAATCCGTGAAAAATGTCCTCTACTGTAACAGTTGAAACATTATTATTCAAATATTGTTGGAAAATATTAAAAAAATTTACTTTTCCATGAGTAATTAAAGAATATTTTTTCCGTTTCCAATTCCAAGATTTAGTTCTTCTCTCTCCACTGTTGATCCCAATTTTTAAAAAACACCGTTGTTAAATTGCAAAAAAGAAAAAAATGTTTCAAATCCTGCAATAATTTTTGATCATTCAAAAATTTTCTGTCGCATAAAAAAAATGATCTTGTTATTAATCTGTGAATCTGTCTTTAATTTATTCCTCCATTGTCTTGCAAGATGACAAACATGTCATCCTTCATTGTTGCACGAAATGAAAGTTGCGCCCTTGGGGAAAAAGGGAAACCGTTTTTTTTTCCACATTACGCTTAAAGCGTTTCCAAGAATTGGACTGGAACTTCGTATTGGTGGATGGATCGCCAAGTGTTTCGTCGAGCAAATAGACAATGAGGTCGTCGCGACGTAGGCGAATTGGGAAGTGCGCCGACGTAAGCGTACTTGATCTACGGCTGGAAACTCTGCCGGAATTCCCATTAGATCAGCGATAGTGACCGCTTTGGCATATAGCTTCTTATTTTGAATGAATTTTCGCCGGTGAAGCCAAAAGCACAGCTTCGAGCGCGCTTCAGCTGTGTCAATGTGTTTTCAGCTTTAGGTTTTCGTTTAAATGTCGCTTTCGGCGGCTGTCAGCGCTCTTTCTAATTTGAAAGTTGCGCTTTTACAGCTGGCCTGCATTTAAATTGCGCCTTTCAATAATTGCGCTCTGTGCAAATGCACAAATTGCACATATGACTAGCACGGCACTGGTAACGGTACCACTAGCACTAAGTACTACCATGAAATATAATAATCCTTTCTGTAGTATACCAACTTAATTGATAGCAATTATGATTATATGGATCCTCTGGATGAACTAATTAGGAACTATTTTTCGAATTAAACAATTAAATCGGCAGAGTACATAAAACCAAATATATATATATATATATATATATATATATATATATATATGAGAAGAAGTTGTGCTAAATTGCATCCAGAGAAAAGTTTCGTTATAGGTAAATCCTTGAAGAAACTCTCCACATTAATTTATAGTTCAGAGTCCTTTTCCCTCGAAATTCTATTTTATCTCCTCCAAAATCATCTACAAATTAATATCAACCAGGACAATTAACAAAAGGATGTAAAGCACATGAAGCACTTTCACTTACATTCAAAGTAAACAACAAATTTTAATCAAGAGCAAATCTTCCACGAAAAGCGTCATCCAACATTAAAACAAATCCACCTCAAACAACGAATCAAAAATGTTTATTTATACAATTTACAATTCAAATAATTATATTAAATTTTATTGAACCGAAACCTCTTCACGTTTAACTCACTCAAGAAAATTTTCCGGAAAAATTTAACATCTCTTTCCGGTTATTTAAACGTACACAAAATATTCGAAACTGAGTCAAGCAACTTTCTGGCAGTGATTAAATTATAATTAACCAATGAAATTTTTGCACAAAGACTAAGAACTGTGTAAGTAGATTTCCTTGTAATAAAAGTAAAAAGTGTCTGCAACAAGTTCAATGCGAAATCTGAAGACTAAACAAAATTTGGCCATTGACCTGAATCACTTTCTTTATCCTAAAAGTGGAACACCTTTCTCAAGTGCACATTTAAATAAATGAAGATGGAGTTAATGGTAATTACCAAAATCTTATCCTTCCTAACAACTTCAGGCGTGCTTGAAACTTTCATCCCGGATTACATGCGTGATTTTGTTTAGCCATCATAATGTGATGCAAACGGGCGCGGAACACTCTCGAGGGTGAGGTTTTCAAAGCGAAAAAAAAAATAAATCCAGAAAAGTTAATCACAGAGAAAAAAAATCGGATTTTTTGGAAAGTCATCTATCATTAATGTATCATTCTCACCTGAGCGTACAGCAGCCACTCAAGATCCATATCCATACGGAAATCAGCGAGCTCTGGTTACCTTTGGGTAATTGAAAGTCAATTGAAATTCCTTGGTAGAATGACGATCAATAATCGACAATGACGATTGATTCATTTGTCATGTGGGGCCTGTCAAAATTTTTGATTCGGCTGCAATTCTTCGTATTTATTTTTTTTACTTTAAAATTGTTTTTTATTTATATATATATTTGTGCTCACCCCAAGTCCCTGAATGGCTGACTTAGAAGTCCCACCGAGACAAGGAAGCCGCATTTCAAGTGTCACAACATGACTTCAATGTTTTCTATCTGCGATCGAGGCGCGGGATAGAACTGGAGTAAATGTGGGTGCTGCTTATTATTTGGCGTTTTCATTGATTTTTGGTGCAATCAACAAACAAATCTATTCCGAATTTTTTTATTTATTCAGTTCATTTTTTTTTAAACATTTTTCGAGGTAGTCACTGGCAAAGTAACTGGATCTAATTTTAGTTAAGATTTATTGCTAAATAACACGAAAACATTTTCTTTTTAATAATTAATCACAAATGAGGACGATTTCTTCTGATGTGTTTTCCGAAATGCGCTGGAATTGCAAATGATTTCACACTAAATCAATCACGAAAGGAAAAATTGTCATTCTGTGGGAGCTGCATTCGAATGCACCTGATGCAATAATTTATCATTAAATGTGAAAAAATTTGGAATCGTAGTTTGGCTCACATCAGACTTGTTCTTCGTTTTTTTTTATGTATCGTCTTCAATTGACACAGTGTTTCCGCAAGTCCTTTGTCACTGTTTCCTCGTCCTTTCAAATAATTTTCTTGATCAAGCAATGCAGCATAAGCGGAAGAGCTTCTTCCTTGCACCCCATTCATAGGCGAACCGGACCAGACAATGAGAAAAAATAAATAAATAAAGTGACAGGATGAAATTAATTGTAGCGAGACAAATTTCTTACGTGAATTGAATGCAGGACGAAAAATCCCAGACCTTTAGGTTTTCATTATCATTTCAATTCAATCGATTGAAGAAGAATTGAAAAGGTGTATTAGATGTATTTGATTCAGGATTTTAAGGGATATGTAGGCGAAAATGTTGTTAATCAATGAAAAAATATAATTTAAAGCAATGATTGAATGTTGCAATGAAGCAATGTAGTTGAAAATCAACATTACGCTTCCTTAAACATAATCCTAACAAGAATTGCTCAAAATGCAAATTCAGCACACTTATTGTAATATAGAAAGGCACCAGGAAGAGTTGGATCGCCTCTATGGCCTCATGATAAATATTTGCAAGCGACAACGGCCCTGCAATCCAACCCCCCAACCCCCCACACGTTCAATCCACAATACTTAACCAATCACATCGATTAAGCGAAACTAGTTCACAACCACCCAACGTATGTGACGTTTCGATATAATTAAATTTTGTAGACCGTCGACAAGCAGAAATTACAACGGAAATGCTACAATTGGATTAGCGAACAGTTACTATACGCATTTAGAACGACTGTCCTTTTCCAATTAACCCTTCGTCGGGGCGACAAGGTAGGCTCCCCATCGGGTTGGAACCGACAGGGGGCGGTGTATGCTGGTCAGGTGAGCAATTGAACGGGTGGAATAGGGTAATATGGTTGAGTGGGTGGCTAGAAACCAAGAAAAATTTCACATTGTTAAAGGAAAGCCTACGAAGTGAAATTCTGTAATTTCTAATGCATCAACCACCTTCATGTGTTAGGGCGGTGAAAAAACCACCAAAACGCTACGTTGCAAGTCTGCTGTGACGAGCCACTTCTAGGACTTCCTCATTTCACAGTCCGTGTGCAGTCTGCATTCACCTTAGATTTCTCTTTATTTGAAATGGAACTGGGAAAAAAAATAACAAAACGCGCGGAAGAAAATAAATCGATTACTGAACGAACAGGGAAGCTAAAACTATTCCGTTGGCGATGTGCTGAAATTGTATATCTTTTATTTTTTCCTCTTTTCTGTTTTATTGTTGTTGTTGTTGCTGTTTTTCTTTCACTGTTTTGCGTTTATGGAAATGGTTTAGAATTGCAAGCATTCATGACATTACGAACTGCCACCCTGAATCTCCACTGGAAGTCAATTTGCAACGGAAGAGAGTTCCATTTCCCTGAAGAGGTGTCCCTAATTTGATTGCTGAATGCTGGCTTAGTTAATGGAATTTGATCTGGGAAAATCAGAATGGAACTAAAATGAACCAGGAATAGTTATGAAAGGGATTTCCCCGACTAATCATTTCTTTTAAAATTAAAAGTGGCATTTGCATACCCAAAAGTTTGATGAAACTTATATTAATTTTTTAAAATACTAATAAAGTTTTAATACATGTATAGTGTACACAACATTGAATTAATAAAGCCTCTGTCAAAACTCCAGCCCTTAATAACAAGACTGAATTAATCGGAAGTGATTAGAAAGCCAATAAATAATACTCACTAAACATGCGATAAAAACCCTTTTTTCTACAGTGGCCCAGTCGAAGGCAATTGATTAACCTAATTATCTCCGATTCGAGGATTTCCACCCTTAAATCCTCAAATATCACTTAGGCCCAAAAACAGGAAAAATCAAACAACTCCATTAGCTTGAGGAGATGATATCAGGACGAACGTGAAAGTGCATTCCGCTCAGCGTGTGCTGATCAAGGGAGATTAACTTTTAAAGCGCACTCCTTGCGGTCTCTGGGTCAGAAGATATCCCAGTGTTTGTCCAGTAATATCAGTGATGCTCCCTTTTTATGGTTATGGGCAACTTAATTTTTATGATTAGTCGAGAATAGTGCCTCCCTTGTCATTTATTCTAAACGCCTTCAAATGAAACCACCGTCATAGGCTGGTAGGGCGCGTGTTTGTTATCCCGTTTCGGCTGTTAGTCCTTACAAAATTGGTCCCCGAGATGCTAATCTTCTTCCAGCCATCAACAATGGGACACGTGACTATCTGACATTCATTTGCGATTTTAATTTGAAATATGAACATGCACCCGCAAAGGTACCCCAATGTTCGCACAGAATTGATAGTTACTTCGATCAAGCTATCAATTGGTAACAGGAGAATTGTTCTTGCAAGGATTCACTCCCTATTGTTCGTTATTCGAATTGAATTTATAAGGGGCAGCTGGAATGTCCTTTTCGCATCAGGCTTCCATGACGGATTCTATATGTGTTAGCCACTACGAAAATCCGGAAGCAATTCGACTTGAAGCAAATATTTCATATCCGAATCAAAACTGAATTCTATTGTTTCCAATAGATCCTTTTTTTTATTACTTTCGGTGCTGATCACTTTTTTATTGGGCCATTTTTCATGTTTTTCGTTAACTATTCGAAAAAATGATCCCTAACATTTCGTTGCCTCATTTCTGAGCATCGTTTAAATGGAACGTCCTCACTTCCGGCTTAATAAGGATTTTCACTAAGGCAGCACAATATTTAAAATGAAAGCGATTGCTTTTTGGTATTTTTCATGGGACAAAAATTCATTCATTGGTGCATGCTTGGAGACATTATAAATTGTTTAATAAGCTACTAAAGCTAAAAATCATCAACAATTTTAAATGTGTCTGAAAAATAGTCAGAAGTATTTTTATTGAAATTATTACAACAAAGAGCTTTGCTTCTTACTGCAATTTTCAAATATAATAAAGAAAATGTCTTCCTCACTGCACTTCTTAAAATTATTATTTCAACCATTTGTTTTCAATTTACGAACCACTTCAAATAATTACGGAAAAGCAAAAACAAATCTAAATTATCAGAAGGAGTTAAAATGCCTCAAGGACTTTAATTATCGAAATCAGGGGCCTTGAAAAGTTGCGTTTGCTTAGGACTGACTCTCTTGTCCTTCAGAAACAGCTCAGGAAATCTGAGCCATAATGAAATCAATTTTAATCCGAAAATCTGCAACAAGATGGGGGGAGGGAAATTCGTAACACATGTCAACACAAACAAATTACATTTCATTGCGATTTAATTTTCCCTCTTTTATCGCGCGCTCACTAAATAAAGAGGCACTATATTGAAATCTTTCCGCCCCCTTCAATGATGCGAAAAATTATCTCAAGGGGCTTTTATGCTCCTTGCCTCCTGCCGCATCTACAGCATCAAGAAATTTTGGTGCATTTTCATTCCTGAATCAAAATGAAGGGCAAGAGAAAATCGTAAACTTCTTGCGTTGATTATTTTCCATTTACAGTGGAATTCTTGTAACTTGGCCTCGTCCTTGTAAATATTTTATGGGATATTTAAGGGTGTAGTCGCCACTCAACCTGCTGGGATACCGCAGGGAGGACATTTGGTCCAGAATGGTAATTACCAGTCTATTATCAGAGGCGTATTGAATTTCCATCGAGATGGATAGTTTTCCCAGAGGATATGTCTTTAGTCAGTCATGCGAATTATTTCATTTGATGTTGAAGTTAAGGACCCCTTTAGGGTAACTGTTTTTGGGCGTCAGGAGATATTCACATCCAAATTGCTTGCTTATTCGGGTTACCACAACAGAAAGTTAAAATTAAGGTTCATGTGGCTCGAATGGGGGAAATTATGAGATATACATAGAACGAAGAGGTGCTTGAAAGGTTTTTCAATTTGCACTGTTTTGGGATCCCAAGATTATAGTTGTATATAAATGAGTCCTTATGTGAGGATTAGACTCTGCCGGCTACAACCTGCCGAATGGAGTGTTAAATTTTGGGGGACCCTCACTTAAAATGAAACCAGTAAAAACGGCAAATATTGAGAGAAGAATTCATACGCAATAAACATAACAATATATTCTATAAAATGTCAAAATTAATTTGCCCCCTTTCCATCTCGATTCCCACGGAATCCTTGACGAAATCCTACAAGGTATACGAGATTTTTTATTGTAGAAAAACAGTGGCAGTTCGAGTAGGTTTCAATCCATAATCAGAATGTTGTCACAGCTTTTCACCCAATGGCAAAAAGGATCTGGTCCTTGTTTCTTATCAAAAACATGAGGAGGAGTCGATTAATTCTTTCTCACAGGGCCAACATACAGTTTTGTTGTCTGGGCTATGGCCCGAGGGACCACGTAATCCTTATGCAAGTTGAAATTGTTTTGCTATTTCGATGGTTCAATTTTTCTCTTTTTTATTATTATATTCGGATTTTTATTGTGGTTTTTTTTTTTTTTTTTTGATATTGCACCAAAATCAGTGATTTTATTGTGTTGTAACCGGGTTCATAACAATCCCTTTCTTCTGTCAGTCACTTCTGTGAATATTGTCTGGATTTATTTTTGAAAACGCTTACAATAATGAGCTCAATTTTCTTGGCAACGCTGGTGGAAAGTCTGGAAATATACTCTGTTAACAATTGAAATTATTATCTAGATGAAAATAAATAATATCGAATTCAAAATATTTAAGCATTTGACTTTAAGAATGTGCTTAAAGCAGTACTAAAATATCTATATTTGGTATGATCCCTGGATCGATCTTCGATTTTCGTCCTGTAATGCTAATGGCAGCTCTGCTCCAGCGACGCGTATAACTAATTCCCCACAACTGACTTAATTACATTCCTTGCTTGAGGACTAAATCAGTTTTCATTATAATTTGGTACCTATCCTACCTATTGGGAAATCCTGTGCCTTGATGGATCCCAGATCACGAGGCTTACGCTTCTGCTGTCTGTTTATTTCAATTATTTTAATTAAATTCCCCTGGCAACTGATTTTCTCAAAGCCATGGTTACCAGGTGATGCGACTTGGCATCGCTATGTTATCGCAGCAATCTCCCGCACTAAGCTTATGAGAAAATTTTTAATTTAAGGATCTCTCTCTCAAGCCACCCCCAATCCTCTTGGTCGGTGCTGCTTGTATTATAGTAAAAAAATTGCTCCGACTGAATATTTACATTATCCTTTTTCAGATTTTGTTTTGACCATTGCAAAACTTTACTATTTTGTAATATGAAAGTAATAAGAATACAATGATAAATAACATACAACTTTCAAAACGGATTTCTGTTTTTATTTCAGTTCCCACAGCAACTTCTCGCTTGTGAATAAACAAATTCAAAAGTAAATTAATGGAGATAAATCTGCATCGTTGTTTTTCACTGTTCAACAAAAATTCTCGGAAAACTTTTGAAGGATACTTTTGTGAGATTAGTTACACAATTTCATCGAGAAAATTCAAACCGCATTTGAGATGTAAATATTTCAATTACTTTGTTATTAAATAGAAAAACAAAATAAATCCTTTCATCTTCTTTTCAACCCAAATATTAAATACTATTGGCTTAAAGGGAAGGTTAAATAATGTGTTATTTAACTTTTGGAAATTTCTTGCGTGGGTATTTTACAAGTTTGATTCACTCAAAGGAGCTCAATAATTGGTGTTATGAATATGCACGTTGAATTACTTTTTCTCATATTAAATAATACAAAATTAAATTAATTCAAACCACCCCGTTCCCCAACATACTGGCATACTGTGTTAGTTGGAAGGGAGGGCCGGATAGAGAGTGGAGTGAGTGTTGCACAGATATCTACCTTAGTCTAGACTAACAAGAAATGTTTGCTATGTTGTTGTATAGTAAAGATACTAAAAGATATTAATTGTTTAAAATTTAAAAAAAATCTAATTTTCAATGTTTGGTAGCACCCTCTAAAACAAAAAATAAAACAAAAATATTGTTTAGTTTTAGTAGTAGAATAAAAATACAATTTCTTTTAATTGAAAAAAGTAAGTTTGAATAACATTAATAATTTTATAAAATATGTTACAGTAAAGTGATGCATAAATTCATTTCTGTTGAATACTTTGGAAACAAATAACATCGAAAATAAAGAAAATAAAAATCTTTGTGCAATCTACATAACTATTGAAACTATTGAAATAAATATTAATTTTGATGATTTACATTTAGATGAACTCAAGCCTTAATTAGCAATAAATAAAAATCATAGTATTACTAAATTAGATATCAAGCATCCCACACTTTGAAATTCATAGAAACCTTGAACTTTTATAAGGATAACAATAAGCCTCTTACTAATAATGTATAATAATGCTCCTATGAAGCATATAGTGTGCTTGTAGTGTTTCGTATGTGATTAGACTCGAGGTCCTCTATTGAAAGAGGTTTCCTTTTAGTGCGTTTCTCAAAATCGAAACCATTTCCAAAGATTTAATCATATATGATAAATCTCAAATGTGTTATTTTAGGCCTTTGTACATTCCACTGATGCGAGTGATAAATGTAATTTAATTCTAATTACAGAACACGAATTTCCTTAAAGGGTAAAAAGGATAAATGCTATTGAATTTCCGTAGGCTTGAAATATTTTCATGAAAAATTCAAATACAAAAATTAACATTGAAATTATGAAAGAATTCAAAAAAGTTTCAGATATTTCCCATGGAAATCCGAAAAATGTTTGGATATAATATTAGATACATTGCAATTTATATCTTTGAAATTTTTAAAAATTGATAAAAAATCCACAAAATAAAGCCTTATAATCCTTACAGAATTAAATTTCTCTCCTTCATTTTTACCCGAAATTCCACAATAAATTACAGCAAAAACAAGTGCTGTGGAAAATGTTGAAAGCGAAACTCTTCAATTTCTTTAGTGGACAAGAGACAAGGCCGTTTGGGGAATTCAAAAATAAACAAAAAAGAGAACAAAACGTTAAATAAAACATAAAAGTATATATTTCTCGTTAGTGAGATGCGTTGGCGAAATTACATGGATCGTCATAAAATGTACTCTACAGATCTGTCTACGCTGGACCAAAAACTGAACAAAATGATTTTTGGAAAAGCAAACAGAAGTCTGAAAATGTCAGTAGTGGTGAAGAAAATAAAATTCCATCCCCCCAGAAGTCACTCCATATTGAAGTGGGAACGACAAGAGTCACATCAATCGAGAACAACACTTGAAGAGTAAGGAGTTGTATAGTAGCCAACTCCACCCACACCCGGCCCTAAGGGGCACCCGGCACTTACCATTGTTTCAACAACTTGACAGAAATAAAACGGTAAAAAGCACTTTTCAAATAAAAGAGTGAACGAGAACCAGGTCCTCGGCGCGGAACTCAACAATACCCTCTTAACATCGCGCTCTCCTTCAGATCTGTCGCTACACAAGCACAGCTATCTGCACCTGTACACGCAGGCAGATGCGATGGGGGCCTCCCCAAATCGTCCGCCCCGCTTCACGAGTACATAAATCTATCGGCGGGCCACCACCTCCGCCGCGCGAGGAGAGCAACGACTGACAAAAAACGGTAGAAAAAGGGAGCCGTAAAGCACAGCCACTGGCCCCGCCCTGTCAGCAAAAAGTTCTTCTTTCGGGACCCTGCGCGCGCCGACCGACAACGCACATGTATCGCACACCGAAGTGGAGCAGAAGAAGAACCGTTGAATAAATAGACGACGAGATACGAACGGGGTCTGTGGTTCGGGCCGAGAGGAGCCAAAGAGAAGGAGCACCGAAGGGTAAATAAACAGATTCGAGACTGGGGCTGGGGGTTCTCAGCTGCCATCGGCTGGAGGATTCTTGCCGCAACGCGGTACAAGGGGGATCTGAGTGAATGCATCATTCGCCGTTCGTCGAGACACGGCGCAATTTTCGGAAATGGCGCAAACAAAGCGGCACCGACCGACGATGGATCGCGACTGGGGTATCGATTTTTACCGCTTGCACAAACGAGAACGAAGATGGACGAGTTCGTTCGCAGCCACCACAAATGGCAAATGCGAGATCCCGCGGATGCCACCAGGTCGAAGCACTTGTTCCCCGCTCTCAGTTATTTATCATAAGGAGCAGAAGGATGCAGGGGAATTACAAAGAAAGACCAGAATTCGCGATCCAGTTCTACTTCAGCGTCAACCGACTTATTTCGTTATATTGTTAATAACATCGCTTGGGTTCAGAAATCGTCCTGACAAATGTGCCCCACAGATTCACAGGACGAATATATGAACCTAAAATTGTCTCAGAAAAATAATCAATAAACAAGAATTCTGCATTAAAAATAATCTAATTGATGTTGCGTCGTCCTCGTCAACGATCACAAAATGGCTGCCACCAGTCACCACAAAACCAGAAACGAATTCAACAAAGTATTTATTTTATTCAATTAAAAATTCATTAATAATTATAAAATAATCGATAAGTAAAAGTAAAATATAATAAATTTTAAATGATGAAAATATAATTTTATAGAAAACTAATAAAATATTAATAGAATTTAAATGAAACAAATCGAATTTATTGAAGGATTTTTTATGACGAAACGTGTCAGAAAATTGAAGAAAAATAATCAAATTTTCATGCAAAATGTAATCAACATAACTTAATAGTGCGTTACCTTAAATTTCCATTTAAATGTGATCCAGATGCCGTGTATCACACCCACCCATCCACAAGTAGTGAAGTGCAAAGGATCCAAATGTAAATGAAATTGAATTGCGCGTCCTTCATCCTCCTTGCTGAACTCTGTTGGAACTGGAAATGCAGAAATGTAAAGAATTTTATTAATAACATCTCACGTCCATGAAGGTTACAAAATCTCTTCTTAATTTTGGTAAAAAACAACAATTAGAAAAATCCTTTTTACGTTATCTTCAAATAACTCAAACAACTATATTTGGAAGCAAGGAAACAATTTGTTATAAGTATGTATGTGCTAAATTAATAATTAAACTGAGAAAACAAACACATTGAATGAAAACGCTTTATATAAATATATTATAAGAGAAGATTTGAGTTCAAAATACAGGTTTCGAATAAAAAGGATTAAAGAATATCTTTCACTATCTAAAATCATTAAATTCAGATACAGCAACAGCGAAACCGATATTCGCCTATGATTGGGAATGTAATAAAAGAATATTTGCAAAGTTGGTGGTTCACAAATTGCAATGTTTACTTTGTCAATGTACCAAAAATATCTAACAATACAAAGTCCCAGTCGATTGTCCTTCAGACACTGGAAGGACGTTAGAGTTGGTTGATTTGATTGTCGCTGCCATAAATACCTTATTGTGTAACCAACATTATAAAGGTATCAACGGAAGTAATTTCTTTTTAAATGGAGACAATTACCGGTGGAATGTGTTCCAATTGAACCGACAGCAACAATCATCAAATCTTACTTGAAATTCTCATGTAACTTGTATAACGGTGCATATCCTGTATACATGCAAATGGACAATAAATGACAAATATATGTAATAATTGTATATAATATGTAATATTAAATAATATAAAATGGGAAAAAAATCATTTAAAGACTTCTCAAAAATGCGCAAATATGCGAAAATTCTTCGTGTGTGCGTGAAAAGCGAGTTCATATTTCTAACACATCCTGAAGGAAAGAAAACTAGAAGCTGATGATGATGCTGGTGTGGTGCAACAGAAGACAAGGATAAATTTCAATGGCTCCATCCTAGCATGTACAGGATAATGATGGATACTAGGATCCTGCGCATATCCTGCAGAGATACATTCCAGGAGCAAGAGACAGGCATACATAGTATTGGGGCTGAGAAAAACTTATTCTACCATACAACAAGATAACCGTATCCTGTGGGGGGATGTTTAAGGGGAGCAATTTTTGGAATGATGAAATTCTATTGCATGAAACAGGAGAAGAGAAGGGATCCCCAGATTGTGGCCCTTGCAAAAGAAATCCTGACAAAAGATAAGTGATGGAGGGAACTGAATAAATATCACCTCCCATTGCGGGGCATCCCCGACCCATTGTATGTACTTATATTGCGGGTAAATACCCGGCACCTTGCGCTACAGCCACAGGATGTGGAGCAAGGAGTGCGACGGGAGCACATTGGAAAACCGTACTGTACCAACAACAAAACAAATTACAACTCTCTGACGGAGGGTTTCCATCATTTCGAACGAGATGAAAAACGTTTTCCTCTTCCCGAAAAAAAAAAAGAAGCAACACACATAAAAATAATAATAATAAAAGTATCAGGGCGAAAGTGCACAGTACGGATGTGATCGTGTGCGACGATGACAGAGGGGAAAGGGTCGCAGGACCAGAACGAATGAAGATAACTTTTTGCAGCTAAATAACATCACATCGTCACGAAAGTTTTCTTGAGGTCGTCCTGTCGAGAGTTAAAACTTTCGATAAAAGTTTCGCAAACGCCATAAATGCCAGAAAATGTATCCTTATTGGCAACAAAACCAAGTAGGCATATGTGGTCCTCGCTGTGTGCGTTCGTGTGTGCCATATAATAATAATGTGATTCATGATAATTAACGTAATAACTATAGAACCACAATAAACAACATTACGTAATGTCACGTGAAACTAATATACCGAAAATTTCCGATTGAGTGAATCAAATTTGAATGAATTGTTGCAAAATAATCACATAAATTGTTCAATACGTTCGCAGTATTTATGACAAAATTTATTGATGAGTGCGTTAAATAATGATAAAATAATTATTTAAAATCTAATACCGAAAGTAATACAGCGACGGACTTCAGTTTATGCAACAATGTCCTTGCCTGCACGAACCAAAACCAACAGGATTGTCGTACTTGTCGAATAGATACATTCGTTGTGTATTTACTGTATTGTGTGCAACGCAAATGTGTACTAATTTACTGCTTACCGAGTTTACGCTTATGTTAAAGTGTTCGTTCAGCCAATTGAAGTATATTAGAATAGTTGATAACAATTACACACCAAAACTGTTCATGCACTGATTAAGTTGGCCGCCATTGAGAGACAACAAGAACGAGGACCGTGAATTTGAATGGTAATAATATTTGTTTTGCTTTCAATTCATTTTTCATTCATTCATTCTCTATTTAATTTAGAATTTTGTTGAGTAATATATTGTGCACCCAATATTCGGATTATGTTATGCTTCGAAGGACTAAATCAATTTAATTTAAATCGTTTAGTGAAATTTAAGAATTTTTTGAGATTTCACTTGATAATAAAATAAAATTTACAAACGATAGCTATGATAATAATTGAAATTTGGTTACGGAAAAATATCACGGAATGCAAATTAGAAAATTGTAAATAAAGGACGTGTGAGGAACAGAATTGGTCATTGTGTCCTTGCATTTGCAGATTTCTCGATTGCTTGTTAATAATTTTACGAAAATTATATTTTGAAAATATCATGGAGTAATAGTGAGCTAACAAACAATTATTCCAATAACAACAAGAAATTACGTATTTACTAATCCTTTGTTTACCTTACTAAATATTCAACCATAAATCCCTCTTATACCAATTTCAAAATAAATTTGAAACTTTGTATAAATGTAACATTTGCATAAATCTTGTTCTTCGCATTTAGCTGTTCACATCTGTGCAAAAAGCAAATCTATCTGAACAAAGGGAACCTCGAAAAAAATATAACATTCAGTAGTGACATCCACGCTCCAAAAAATAACTCTGAAGAAACGTCGAAAAATACAACATTTTTGACACTTCCTACTCAAGGTCCTTCTGGGAATGCAAAATTTTGACAAAGCGATTGCCCTGGACTGCCCTGGATAATAAACAGCGGGCCATAAATCACATCAGCTCGGACCCGCAAGAGGAATTTACAAAATGTTAATCCTTGTCTCGTAAACAGCACCAATAAAAACTAAACACTATTGGACGACGGCAGCGGCAGAAAACAACGCTTCGGCTTTCAACTGTGGCCTAATCCCCCAAAAATAAAATTAATGTACTAATACCGGACAGGAACTCCATAAATTATCGGGAATTTATAATTTTGAGATGCAAATTTGATCGGCCACAGAAGGCAGAACATAAAGTTTTGCAGTCGAATCCGGAGCCCGCGATTAAGACCGCAGAAGGACAACATCGGGGAGGGTTTCGGTATTGGGGCTGCGAGAGTATAGCAACAGTTTGGAGAAGTTCTTGGCTTTTGAAGAAGTCATAAACCACATGTGGACTTTTGTTTTTGTTTCCCATCTCATTTCCACCCCAAATCACCCCAAGAGTCACCCCTGACGAACCGCAACAGCCAAATATTTGAAGACTTTTTACGAGCATGATTGCAAGGGGCTGCAGCAGGGTGGCCTTCTGGACCGCTGCATTGAGTGCACTCCTTTATGAGTTTCTTGCGCTACATGTGGTAAATTAACGTGTCAAGTGTTTGCAGGATCCACTTGATAGCCTTTTCTGCGTTGTTCGGGACCGCGGAGTGACGCTATCAAATCGGCCAAGTGTTTACCGAGGGAGAAGATTTCAGGCGGAAGCACGAAAGGGGCGCCGCACAGTCTCAAGAATCGAAATTGGCAATTTCTACTTATTTATTGTTTTTTTATATTGCAAAATGCCACACACCCAAAATTTCCGGCTGGATATCTATGGCATGGGGGAGTTAAAATGAGAAACCTGTCTAGCAACAACAAGTTCTTAACTCCCGTCTCCCTGCCTTGACTGTGAATTGGCATCGTAAATAGCCGTTTGAAGTATTCCAGGACACGCAATTGAGGACCATAAATACCTGCATTTAAGTCATATTCAAAACCATGTACCATCCCCCAAAAATTATAAACAGATGATCATCCCCCGACGGTGAACCCACCACAGATTCTCTCAAAATATTTTCGTTAAAGCCGCCCCTGATGGAAGCAATTTAATTATCCCGGATCACAGTTCATGTCCCATTGTCATTCCGACAAATATAAAACACTACGTGCAACTATCGCCATTTCAATTCATTCAAGAGAGTGAACACGAAAATCCCCTTTCACAGGATTGTCAAGCGGCTACCATGGCGACACGGCGAAGGAAAATTGCTGCAGGATAGCTCACCGGGATTTATGTTTGTCCGCCCAATAGTTGTAGAGGTTTATATCTCAAAATATGTTGTCGTTGTTTTGATGGAGTCTTTTTTTTCTCGTTATCATAAATGAAATTCAAGTGTCGAGATTAAATAAAAAGTCCATGTCAAGCTCCGGACAAATTTTTTTGCAGTTTGTGTTGGCTTGATGTTTTTTATTGAAGGATTAAAAATACTATTTTCCCCTGATTGCTCTTGCTGTTAAGAGAACTAACATTTAAATAATTTTGTAGTAATTATTAAATTAATTATTTAAAGCTGTTTCATTTAATTTTCTTAATGGAAACAGATCTACGGACATTTGAAAAATAATATTCTAATTTCTAACAAATTACCGTTAATTATGAGGAAATAAACTCAAGAATATTATTTTCTTCTCAATACACTTATTTGGTTTGACCATAATAGAAATATAATTTTTAAAATCTGAAACATAAAGTTTAAAGGTTAAATAATAAAAATTTTCGAATTTACATACACTGATGCATACATGTGCGATTGTTAACACTAAACGTAAAACAGTTACTTTCAAATAAATTATAAAAAATAAAAACAATGATTCGTGCGCCAACTTTCACGTCCTCTTCAAGCTTCAACAATGATTAAATGATATTGCTCCGCGCTTTGTAGTCGCTCATCACGTTTTGGTCCAAAATATTAAAAAAGCCTAGTTTAAATCATGTTCAACAAACGCTTTTGGAATAACAATTAACCTCTAATTAACAACATTCAAATGTTACTCGAACACGTATTTATTCTTTTTCTATTGTTTTCGTTTCTTATTTGTTTGTCTAGAATCTGCAAAAAGGTATGATTAATAAATAAATTATTATAATATATAATTACTAATTTACATATAAAAATAGTTCAGACTCCTTCACTTGCCACGTATTTTCAATAATATAATTATTAGATTTGTATTAAATGTAGGTACAACCAAAAAATTTGCATTTTAACAACTGAAAATTATTTCATTTCAAATTAAAACTAAAAAAATTGTTTTTTAATACTATAAGTATATTGACAATTTGACTAATCCTTTTTGTTATTTTCTTGCGTTTCAGTCATCCACAATCGTTCCCTAAATTAACATCGCAATGTGGAGTAATTCCTTGGCATCAGGGTGAGTATAACATTTCAATCCCTTCTGCTGGTTTAAAGGAGTGAAGTTTATTTTTCTTAGATCTGTCAAAAGGTAAATATACAGCATAAAGAATAGTAAAAAAATATATATTGTATATAGAAGTTCCGATAAATTGACTCAATACAAACACCAGGTAATCTGGGGGTCCTCCATTAAGGCAGTTGACACATTTCTTTGTGGAGATGTCTGAACGTGTCGAAGAAGTTGATGTGTAATGGTTTTGTTTATTGCAAGGACTTCTTTGTTGCACTCTAATCTCAATCGAAGGCTAAAACCTCAGGTTACTCCTTTTACTTTATAAATTGTTTTTTTTTTATCCGCACCGTAAGATCTGAAGCGAGATGTGATCAAACTAATATATTTTTTTGTTCATTCTTTTCAATCAATATACAATAAAAAAAAAGGATGTATCCTTTTTCGATATGATGAAATTTTCTAGTTTTCCCATGTATGAAACTCGATCTAGTTAACCCAGGAATGCAAACGCCTTCCAGAGAGTTGTGCCTCATCCAGTTCAAGCTGTCGCACGAATGAAGAGTATTTATTAAAAAATAAGAAAATAAAAAAAAAAACATAAAAGAGAAGCCTAATAACAATAAATGGAAGAGCAAAAAACTAATCCTCACGCCCTTTGTCCGCCCAGCAGCACCACCAAGAGGAGTTATCATCGAAGCTGGGAACAGGTCGAATTGCATCAAATGCTCCTTTTACAAAACAACAACAACTTTAGTCTTAAGGCTTTTTTGATGGAAGCCCGATTGGAGATGTCACCGTCGTCAGTGCTGGACTACATCCCGCCTTCGTGATCAAATTAATAACTCTGGAGAAACAACAACAAAAACTAAATAAAAGAAAAGATGAAAATATACTGAAGAAGGAATTACCTGGGCCAGGGACGTGTGTGTTCGCCATTGTTGGAGGAGAGCTTATCGCCGAGATAAGACGGAAGTTGGTTCGATGAAAACATGTGGTTCGCATTAAACAATGCTAATAGCTTTGCACCTAATGTGGGGTCTTATTAACCCGCAGCCCAGACACAGTTGAAGGGCTTCTAATGGTCGAGTTTCATCAGTCACTGGACACCAAAATATGTTAACATTATGAAAGGATATTGTAAAGCTACAATCACGCGGAAATTGAGATTTAAAGTGGTGCAGTGAAACGATTCAAATCAATTTTTTGAGCGCAGTTTGGTAATCTTAGTCAGTCAGTTAGACTAATTTGTTATAATCCATCTCATAAAGGACAAAGAAAATATCTGAAAAAAGCCATACAAACAAAATTCATTGAAAACTGAGAGTGTTTTCAAGAGTCTATTGCTGAATACTTTATTTTCCATTGTCCTGAACTCACGTCAATTATTGGAGTACAACAGGCAAAAAAGGTAGCTGAAGGGTGGATGGTATGCATTACAATCAACCACTTAAACATCCTTCGTAATGAGGAAAGGACACCAAAATTGCTGGATCATTAGATGTTCTTTGTTAACCCCACAAAATGAAAGGAGCTCGCATTCCCTTTTACTTTTGGCGAGTTGCAGAAAAAAAAAGAAAGGGTAAACATCGTGGGAAGGTATCATATCAAATCAAGTAAATCTTTTTATGATATATTCTGGGGGGTTTTGGCCTTTGCTGATTAATGCAAAACGGGCTTAAATCGACCCCTTTCATTTCTTCTACCCAATTAATTCGGCAGGTAACTTGTGATGATCTGCTTTGATCAAAAATAACAATAGCAAAAAAAAAACTGGCATATGCTCGATTAGATACAAAGATCAGGAACCTGCAGTCATGAAAAATCGATTTTGAGTGGAAAAAGGATAACAATGACAAAGGTTTTGTAGTTTTCACTGTAAACAAAGAAAAATGCTTAATTAGACAATTAAGATAAAAATTTATCCGGTACAATTAATAATTATTTTTCTCGAAACCTTAATATTTTTAGAAACAATTTTTCATTCTGTTTTTGAAAAACAAAAATTGTAGGACTGTGTCCTTTTACCTTAATTGTATTTTTCAATGACATTATAACATTTAATCGGCTTCCGTTGTCTGCCGAAACACCCTCTTCTGCTTGCCCTCTTCCTTCTCGTCTGCGGCGTTCGCGGCAAGGTGAACTTTTGTTAGTGAACTTTTTGGTGCAATTTCAGCTCTTGATGTGTTTATGTTGCACCAAATATTTCGACAATAAAATATCCCTCATGATGGTGAGGCACGACGAGTCCCGTTTTCTGTGCCACAGTATTTTATTTTCTAGATTTTTTTTAATATCAACCGTATGCATCCATACGTTTTGAACCCATTAAAACAGAAAAAAGGGAAAACGGCTGTGCAACAGTGAACAAAACCCGGATTAAGTCTCAATGTGATGCCGTGAATGAATACGTGTACTCTGTACTCTATGTGCACATTCATGGCACATATTCGAATGTCATTCTAATTCGTAATTTCCTACCCACCGCCATCTGCAACACTGTTTTCCGATGGCAGCTTATTCAGCACTACCCGCCGAAGTGCCTCCTCAAATATGTCTCTCTGCAAACGTGCAATGGTTGCGACAAAGCTTTTCTTTTATCCTCGCCTAGCACGAGTCATTTCCTTTTTTTTTATTTTTTTTTTCAATCGTTTTTCCTTATTTTCTGTCTTTTTTTATTTTTATTTTTTATAGTGTAGTAGAACCACTTTGTGTTTCAATTGCATACGTGAATAGAGAGATTCAAGAAATGCTGTTCAAGTGATGCCGTGGAAGTTGAAAGGAAATCCTAAGAGTCATCTTTTTGTTTTCATTTTCAAAGAACAGAATTTGTTGCTGTAATTATGTATTTTGTTTTGTTTACTAGTCAAGGTAAACAACTCACTTGAGCGGCAGATTTGTAACGGTTTTAGATTTCAACAATGAATTCATCGCTATACCAGTGGTTCCCAAACTTACTAGGCTCGCATGCACCCCTTAAAACAGTAAAAATCTGGCGATCTGACCCCCAAGTGAAATAACCATAATTGCATAATTGAAAAATTATAAATTTAGCTTTGATATCATGAGTGGTAAATGGTGTCCTAAAAATAAAATTTAAACAAAATAAATTGATATATGAAATAAGTAGGGGAGTGGCGTACAATGTGCATATAGTTTTGAGTTTAGAGCTCTTAAGGATATTTAAAGGAGCTTTAGATCAGGAGTGTAGGCATGAGTCGAAAGGGAATTGACTAAGCTGTATTATTACTGAAGAAATCATTATTCAATTGTACATATTTTCGGAGATATACATAGCTCGAACACTGCAAGAACCCTTTTACGCCATATTGTACGCACATGCGTGGAAAAATGAAATAAATCTAAATACTATAGATATGCGATATTTTTCAAAAATTTATTAGAGTAGTAGGTTAAATATGTGACAAAATTTAAGAATTCTTGATCGGCTTTATCATCATAGTCGAAATCGCAATGAATGCCAATATATAGGCATAATATTATATATTATATATTATTAATATTACATATTATATAACCAGTGGATATATTAGCACATTGCAAGTGCTTTTCCAGTTTTTCCTCGGCACTATAGAAGGAAGTAAAAATATGTCGTAGGAAAAGGGAATAAAACTTTTAAAAGTTCCATAACATCTTTGTCATTGAACCAACCTAATTATTGCGCCACTTTCTACGAACAGCGTGCGCCAGAATGAAATTTTTCTGTTATTTTGAAAAATGATTGACATCATGAGAAAAATTGAAGACAAGGCAAAATCAATTATGATGCTTAAAAGAGGATATCAAAGTGAGTCTTTGCATATAAAGTTTTCACAAATTGCTTAAGAACACTAGATATTGTGAAGGAATGAAACAAATTAACGAAAAATTAAATAAGACCAATTAAATGCGCGCTTGATAGCACCTGTTACTTAGACAAAGTTGGTTTACTAACTAATACCCCTGACAGACGAGCGTACTTAAGTGGGTTAGTGACGTCACGTAAAGTAGGTTTAGGTGTCGTGTGCCGCCGAACAGAGTTCGGGGTTGACATATCTGACAACATTTTCGGCGAAAAGTAAAGATAAAATGGATTCGAAACAGCGATCAAGTGAGTTTCCTGCGATGAGCTTGATATTACAAGGTGAAATGTTGATGTGTTTACTCAAATAAAATTTGCTGTAAAGTAACGATAACACGAAAACATCTAGGAAAACAACAAAATGACATTTCACAGCTGATTACTTTTGAATACAAAGATTTTCTACCATGTGGAACTTACGGCTCTGGTAGCAGTGTGTCGAGTCTAACCGAGTTCCAAGAGGTAGGTTTCGGTGTCGAGTTCTTATGGAAAATTTGCATGGGCTACGTCATTATGACGTCACTAACTCACTTAAGTGCTCTCGTCTGTCCAGGGTATAATTGGTAACACACTTATGACACCGGACAGTTTTCATCTACCAATTGATATAATATCGAAAAAAGGCTCTGTGCCACTATGTACGCCGCGCCGCTCCCCTACCTAATATTTATTGAATTTATAACTATTGTTGTAATATACCTACAAAAACCCTTTATTTTTCCAATAAGATGGGTGAATTTGATGGGATGATATGGGAAAATCAACGGCTTCATGCTGGTAAGAAACATTCGAAAATCTCCACGAACAGTGAACACTAACTGACTAACATCCAGTCGGTTGCGATTTTTCCTAATAAGGCTCATAACTGCACTGAATCCGTGGTTTACCCGTTTACCAAATAAGAAAATGGAAAAGCAATCACCAGCTTTTGAATAATGACCCATAATTCAGAATATAAAATTGGTAAGTATCTGTTTTAGGAACCAGAATTTGAAACACTGGGTTTAGCTCCTCATTTGTTGATAATTCAAATAAGTTGCTCGTGTATTAGACTGGATTCTATTCATCTATGTTGATGGGCCTACTTGCAAAAGGGATCAACGTCCAATCGGGGATAACCACGTGAATAATGTCTCCAAATCTATGACTGAAGTCAGAATGAAGAGGGGTTAAGTATTGACAATAAATTCGCAAATCGGACCATCTCTTTTTTTGCATTTTTGAAGGATTTGGACACCGAGAACATTCTCCTCTTCCCAAGTTTAGTTTGTATAGAAAAAGCTTTATAACAAACGCAGATATGGTACTTTTAGTTTGGATTGAATTTAATTGATCGCCTTGTATCTCCAATTTGGCTTCATCAAATTTGGGAAATAAGTCTGCCAAATAAGCGATATAGTTTTTTAAATTAATTTGAATTCATCGTCTATACTTTCCAGGAATTCCAATTCTAAACCAAGGAATTTATAAAATCGAACCAAACTTGCTCCTTTAAAGAAACCAACAGATTTCAGTGTTAAGTAGTAAACACATTTCCTCAGGCTTCAGGCACAGTTTGCGCAAGCAAATCTACGGCACTCAGATTTTGCACAGGCCAATTATATTTATTTATTTATTGGAATTATTATTTTAACTTTCATAATAATGAAAATGGGTGACAATAATTTTACTTGTTATAAAATTTTTCGCGAACCCCCTGACATTGTCTCTGCAGTAGAATTTAATTGCCCGTGGTCCTCTTCAGCGGGCGTAAGGACACCTGGCGATGCGCAGGGATCACTTTAGGAACCACTGATCTACACCAAATTGTATCTAATTTTATGGATTTTTAGAAAATTGTTGTAAATTTTATTATTATAAAGCTATAATAAATCATAAAAAGTAAATGTTGAAACTGCATTTAAGGATCACCCTACTCAAAGAACACCATAAAGTCAAACTCCGTTATTTTCGCTTTGTTTTTATTGTTCACAGAGAAAACCCTTTATTTCATCATTATCACAGTTTACTACGCGTATATTACATTACAAATACAAAATTCATCAATTTTTTTGCTCTCAAATCTGCTATATATATAAAAGCGAAATACCACGTACTCACTTATATATAAGCGAATCTCAGGAACCACTGAACCGATTTCTATGAAATTCCGATAACTTATACAATTTACCTCATAGGTGCTCACTAAGAAACGGTTTTTTTAAATTCAACCCTTAAGGGTGTGAAAAGGGATTAAAACGGTTTCTCCGGAACCACTGAACTGATTTCCACAAAATTTGGAATATTTCTTCAACTTATCTCATTGCTCTGCTCACTAATAACTGGTTCTTGAAATTCCACCCCTAAGGGTGTAAAATAGGGGATGCAAATTTGAATGAAAATCCGCCATTTTTAAAGTAAAAAAGTCCTAAAAATTGGTATTTGACCTATTGTTAGAATTAATGATGTACGTGTATCACGATTCTTTGAAATTTCGCCCCTAAGGGGGTAAAATAGGTGATGAAAGTTTGTATGGAAATTCGCTTTTTTGAAGTAAAAAATTAATAAAAATCGGTATTTCGCCTTTTAGGTTAGAAAAAAAGCTCAATGAGAACTACCCACCTCTATCCTAATTCAACCCCCAAAAACCACACTTGACTGAAAACAAACTAACCAACCGTTATTGTAACCCGACGTACGGAAAACGGTTCTATGTAATACAGATACGTCGCGTTCTGGGATAGTTGTAAATTCAAAATGTAATCTGATAAACATTATATTATGATTTTCACCCACCCGGGTGTAACCGAGTAGACACCTGCTAGTAAAATATAAAAAAATAGCTTGTGTTTATGTGGTAAAGCGTGTCATTGTCTTGACAGCCTGTTCAGTTAGCGTAACCGCCATTGGCAGTACCGCTATGGGCTATCGCGTGGCCATTCACTTCGCGAATAGTTCTCCACCTCTCCACTTGGGATATTTCATATATATTATAGAGTATATTTCATATATAATCACCAAAACATTAAATGGATGAAATGAAGAAACAAGTTCTTAAAATATAGTCGCAACTTCTATAATGACTTTTTTATCTATCACATTACAATAGAACAAATTGTGTTTATCCAATCGGAAGTTTTTGATACATCGCAATATTGTAATCGGTTTTTCGGAATCTCACCAGCGTTCGACTCTGATGTACGGCAAGAGCAGAGCTGAACTGCGATCGACAGTCATGGACAAGCCACACGTCGTGCTAGTACCATACATCGTTGCTAATAAAACTACTGCAAATGTGTTCTTTTTATTGTTCCCCTGTGCGCAGTCGGCAGTTTACAATATTTTCATTTAACGATTTAAAATTCAATTCTAAGGATCAATTAAGATTACAAAACGTGCATGGGTTGCAAAATCATAGTTAATTCCCAACATACAAACGAAAAATCAACCCAATTACAAATTGAAAAATGTAAAAATAGCAATTTATTTTATGTAAGACTCAGAGAAATCGTTGTGTGTGTTTCCGTAGCCTGAAATATCAAAATGGCGAATTTTCGTTCAATTGGCTAATTTCACAATAATACCTACTATCGTTTCTGATTTGCTACTTAAAATCAAATCGTTTAAACCAATTAAAATGTTTTCAACAAAACAGATATTAATTGGCAATAAAGAGGTCTATTTCACTGAATTGTCAATTTCCTTTAACGACAAATATGACCTTAACCAGTTAACCACCCCCCCAAACCAATTCGATCACAATAGTTCAGCCCACCAACAAAACATGACGAATTCGAGCCCAGCAAACCTGAAGTAAATCTTTAATTACTTAGTTCATCCTACAACTTGGCAAAACTCCTCAAAACTATACAAAAGAAAGGTCCTTTCTGTGTTAGCTGCTGTCAGTCCCTGTCACAGCACAATGGACAGGACCAAGTCCAGCATGGGGTCAGAGTATTTCAAAAGGCGGATAAAGTATCCTCGCGTCAACCTCAGAATGGTAGAATTGCTCACGCAGAGCACCTGAATAGGCCAATGTGCGTGTTTATATCGCAATGAAAACTAATTGCTCATGAAAGTGGAAGAGTTCGACGTTTTCAGATTGCACGTTCTCATCATTGTTCGACGATTAAACCGTTGCCGAATGCCGGGGAATCACTGTTCACGTGAGTCGATGAATCCGAAAGAGGAATTCACAATTTCAGTGAAATTCAGTGGGGAAAAAATACGTTACAATATGAAAAATGTTCGTTGGGAAAATGGAGGTAATATTCAATAGTTTCTTGTACTTTTAATACCTCTGAAAATGGGAATACTGTTGTTAAGAGCAAATGTGCGAAATCTGATTATATCATTGAAATGTATTTCATGGAAAAGTCTCCACTGTGAATTTTTTTTTTTTTTTGAACAAGTAGCAAAGGCAGATAAAGTTAATGGAAATCTACTTCTAGGTACCGAATGCGTAATTTCCTGGAATATTAATTTTGCAGGTGCCCATCGGACACGGATCTAGGATTTTCGCCATTTGCGACGTCAACTCAGCCAGGAGGACCAGCAGGGATAACAGGAATGTCGTATCTAAAATCTGCCCCATACATCATGACGGTGGATTCTCTGCACTCAATGGGATATCCAACCGCAGGTACTCCAAATAATCGCATGCATATCCTTTAAAAGTCCCAAATTCCTAAATTAGTGAAAGCACCCCCGATCTGCCCCTAATCACACCCAAGAACACAAAAAAAAAAAAAAAAAAAAAACGAACTTAACTGTTTAATGTTTATATGCGAACGTCGTCGCACACTTTGGAAACGCTCACCCACCAGGAAGTATCGGTGGCGTGTAATTGGCAAATGGAAAGTAAACAGGAGCGCAATCGGAGTGCAAACAAGCCTCCAGGATGTTTGCCGGAGATTAACTTTTCCCTTGTGAGCCGCTGCTCCCGGCCAGGGGCATTTCTATTTGCGTATCATTTGCTGCTGCTCATTTTGGACTCAGTTTCCTGAAGGAGTTCTCTGCCAAAAGCTAATCGGTGTGGAAGGGTGAGGCCACGGCCTGTAATTCGGTCGAGTTGAAACTGTTGCCACGGCACGTGCATCCGTCCTGGCCAAGGATGAAGGACTAGACAAGCGATAGTAGCACACTAGACGCAGTGGCGCCAATCCAAACTGATGATCACATGTAGCCGATGCCATCATAGCCGCCACCCGCCGTTCCTTCCCCTTGGCCGCCAGCGCGTTCCAGTCGGACAAACAAGTGCAACAATGCAACGCAAATTAAGAGGTGAACGTGCCAAGAAAATTGATGACACGAGTCACCATCAATGCCACTTAACGCCTGCACGGTTCGCTCTTAATTTGCATGAATGACAACAAGTGAGCACGGAGCAACGAAAACCACTCAATTTGAACACTCAATAAAGAAAAAATATAAATAAAAGCAGTTAGATGTATAACAAAGTGCACTTTTGACTGACCAAAGCCGATGAGGCGGAAAACAGAATAGTCACAGCGGTAAAAAAAAAGGACGTTTCGCTTTTCACGCCTCGACTTTTCTGTGAATTTTGACTAAATATGACGACCGTGATAAAAGGGATTTGTTCGGAAAGTATGTTCGAAAAAAATAAACAATTACTTAATGCGAAAATTAATGAAGCATGAAAGACAATAACCACTTGGCTTTCGGTCAATTATGGTTAATCTTTTGTTTTGAATTTTTTTATTTGTTTCCTAAGTTATAAGACACCGCAGTAAAACTTTCTCTATCGAATTCTCCCGTTTATGGATTTAAAACATAAATAAAACAATTCTTTATTGTTTCCAACCGAAAACTTTGTGGAGTTCTGGTCAAAATCAGAATTGTTTATGTAATTAATTCAACTGATCCGCAACTGCTCATTATCCTATTTTTAACTTAAGGTAATCCCCGTAAGCAGCGAAGAGAGCGGACCACATTTACGCGAGCACAATTAGATGTCTTGGAATCCCTGTTTGGGAAAACCCGGTATCCTGACATTTTTATGAGGGAAGAAGTCGCACTCAAAATTAATCTGCCAGAGTCAAGAGTCCAGGTGAGTAAGCTCCTCGTAAATTTCGTGTGCACATCTAGAATAAATCTTTTGTGATTGGATGTCGTTTATTAAAGCTTCTGCAAATGTTTTTATATCCTTCATCGTAAAATATAGTTTCAATTTGAAAAATATTCGATGCTATAAAAGCTAAAACACACTTTAGAAACAAATTTTATAACTTTAACTTTATCTATTGAGACAATGCAAAACAATTCTTAACCTTATTGCATTTCTCTGGTCAACACTTTCTCAATCTTCTAATGTTTGAAAAGAAAGTTTCGTTGAAAACACGAGTTCATTAATAAGTATTTTTCTGTCATACTAAAATATCCACAGGACGTTTGAGTTGTGTTTTAGCATGCGGAAACTAACTTATATTAATATAGTTGTGTTTTTAATAACACCTTAATTTTAGGTATGGTTCAAAAACCGACGGGCTAAATGTCGTCAATTGCAAAAACAGCAGCAACAACATCACCAAAATTCATCATCGACATCAGGCAATACCGGAACCTCATCAAATAACGGAAACAGTCGCTCTAATATAAACACAAGTTCATCAATAAACAATGGAGATACGCAGACACTTCATTTGGGAAAATTGCGTGCCGTGGCGACAACAAAACTAAAAGGAATCGGAAGTAACTCGAAATCTGTTGCTCCAGCTGTATCTAGTAATAATAGCAATAGGTGAATTTTGAAATTTATTCAATTTATGAATTTTTTAATTTTTTATTGATGCAGCTCATCAAATGGGTCACCAACAACAACGAGTTCTATATTGCGTGAATCCCCAAGTTTTTTGAAATCCACGCAAAATCATTTTTTCGGATCAACTCCACCTGGTGTAAGTATTTATTGAGGATGTGTCCCAATAGCATGGACACTTACCCTAAAACTGGGATATTCTATAGCTTTGTAACTTGACTAAATTTCCTTTTATTTGTGGTGAGTATAGAGAAAGTTCGTTGAACTTCTAATGGTAATAGAAAAGACTTTTTGAAAAGTTATTCCGTCGGTAATCTTTATTAAAATATAATCGACATAGTAAGAAATCATAATTGTATATTTGTATCATATAGTCAGGTATCAAAGCAATATTTTACGATATGATGGATAAACTGATATTTGTTTGTTTGTTTGATATAGATGACTGCCTCGTATTCAAATAACTCTATATGGTCACCGGCAGCTATAGAAAACAATGCAGTACTGACTACGGCATCACCATCGCCGTTAGATTCTCGTGCTTCGGCTTGGAGTCAGGCGGCGGTTGCTGCAGCAGCAGCCCAATCCCAGGGAAATTGTTATCAAAATTATCCAGCTTACTACTCAAATATGGACTACATCGGTTCAGCAGTTCAACAACAGCTGGTTAATAATTCAATATCGTGGCAGATGAAATAATTTGTTTTGATCAATTCTGCAGGACAATGTCATCGAGTCGAGCTGGATGAAACAACGAGAAGAAAATTGGTTTTGTAATAGCTCATCAAATTGGGAATTGCATCGATCTTCAAAGTAAATTCCCGCCCCTCCGCACATATCTTGTCAACCCCATTGCGTGAATTTCAAAAACAAAACACTTCTTACTGTTTATAATTTTTTAAAGTAATTACTTGGTTTATTTCACGTTGAGATATTTATATAGACGATCAGAAAGAAAATTAGAAAAAATTTTTGCTAGATTTGTTGATTATCTGGAAGGATCAACAGTTTTTGTGCATATCAACGAATTCATTCAAAAGACACAAAAAAACATATTTTAGTTGTGAATATTAGAATTAATTACTTTCTATCACAAAAAAAATGAATAAAAGAAATAAATATATATAAATTTGACATCGAAATTTAATTCCATAATTTTTAAGAGTATTTAAAACCTTGCTAACCTTGTCTGACCGTCCCACTCCCCTCCGTAGTTGCGTCCTGAAGTCAATTTCCAGTATATTTTTGTTCTAAATTTGTTCTAAAAACTACCCGTTGATTAAGTATTAAATGGTTTGTGAGTTAGAAAGACTTGAAAGTCGTGAAAAAAAAAAAATTGAACTGCATTGTTATTGACGGAGAATATAAATATAACCGGCCTTTTTTTATATTGTTCTTCAAAATAAATTTAAATGACAAAGCGGAGAAGTAGTGACGTCACGTTGCCGGCTGTCAAAATGGAGGGGTAAAAGGCGCCAATAGTAGAGAAATTATATTCAGCTGTTGACACATCGTGAATTGATGTTTTCAAAATTCAATATCTACGTCTCCAAAGTAATTTTAAGGTTCCAAACTAATTGACCTTTGGTAGACACGGCAAAGATAAGGTTTATCAACCCAAACGCATTACCATGTTGAATCAGTGTTCGATTATTCGTTGTGCAATGGAAATTAATTCGTTTCGAATGTTAAATCAATAAATTTGAGGCTTTATTCGAATATAAAAATAGCTCGAGCAATATGACTATTCTAAACGTGATAATGACAGTGATTGACCCTTTTTGTGTGTACAGGAAACATGTAATTGCGCCAATCATGAAAGTCATTTACTCCATGTTGGATCGGTACAGGACCAAAGCCAAAAACAATGCCCTTACAATGCGAGACATGATTTTGCGTTTCGGGATAATTGCTCTCGCTGCGGCAATTGTCATCTGGAGCTCAGTGTTTATGTACGTTGCTTTCTACTACACATATATACCTGCAATCGCACATACTCGACCTGTTTACATGCAATTCCAGTAAGTGTAATAAACATTTTACATAACTTTCAATTTATTGTTGCCATCATTACAGAACTTGTTTGGGAAAGACTGGTCCATCCTCCTTTCCGAATGCTCATGTTTCACTTACAAAGAAGCAACAACTCCTTATGGTGGGTCAAGCGTACAAGGTTTTGGTAAATATTGACATGCCAGAGTCTCCTCAAAATCAAGATTTAGGTGAGGAAAGCAGACTGTAATGAATTCCCCAACGCATTTAAATTTTAAATTACAATTAATTTCAGGAATGTTCATGGTTTGTGCGGAGATGCGAGACCACGAAGCCTCACTACGAGGCCACTCTTGCAGGGCAGCGATGCTCCACTATAAAAGTCCTCTTCTCCGGACCATTACAACATGGGTTCTAAGTCCACTTTTTGTGTTCGGTTTGCGCGAAGAACGACAAGAAATTCCAGTGGAACTGTTCGCCAATTACGAGGAAGACCAAACACATCCAGTCACCGATGTTTATGTTGAAATTCAGTCACAGCAAATTCAGTTCTACTCAGTTTCGTTGCATATAACAGCGGACTTCACTGGACTGCGCTACATAATGTTTCATTGGCCAATACTCTCTGCTACTTTGGGTAATCAATGAAAAGTTTTATTATTTTTCTGCTGTTAACTAATTGTGTATTGTTACAGGAATCAGCACGAATTTATTCTTCATTCTGAGTGTGTTCCTTCTCAGCTGGTATCACTGGTCTGATACTGCATGGATACACGACGCCCGAGAGAAATACAAACAGTTGCGACTACCCAAATCAGATCTATCTACAATGATTGACGACAGCAACAATCTACTGGATGACGATGACCTCAGTATACTTGAGGAGAAATCATCCAGTAAATCAGATGATATAGAAGATATAAGCGGAGCTAGTGGTGTTGATGTAGAGTTTGAGAAAAAAGAATTTAAACCTGGTCAGATGACTTACAGCTACTGATGTGAGATTCCATTAATCATAATGTATTTTAATTGCAAAATTTTACAATTAATTTAGGCAAAATACTCACATTCTACGTGGTTGTGGTTTAGCTGTTGTCCTAAAATGTTGTTTCATCAAAAAGTCTGTTTTATTTTTCGAGTTGTTTTATATTTCATTTTTATATTTATGTCAAATAAGTTTGGTCCAAAGATTTATAATGTTAATAAAGTTATGTTTAATAATTTTCATTGTTTCCATTCAAATTGGGTCCTTTTTTTCGTCCGTGCTACAAAGGAATAGGATGAAGAAATTAATTTTCAAAAACATTTATAAAATTTTTGATTTAAATTATATTATCTTTCCAAATACAATTGAATACATTTGAAAGACTTATTTCCTAAAATATTCTAAGTCATCAATTAACAGTTGCATTTTTTTTTTCATTTCATAATATCGTACGTTTAATCTTCATGTGACTACCTCTAATAAGTTTGGCATATCAGAAAACAAAAAAAATATTACATTCTATGTATGTAAAATAATAATAATAAACAAAAAAAAACAATTACATTACACATTACATTTTTTTTCTACGCTGTGAAAGTTTGGCAGTGATCAGTTAATAAATTGTCATTACAATGGTGCTACCACTTGATTACTATCCTAAAATACACATAGAAAATAATTGGTTTCGATCAGACTTTTGCATGCTATTTTGATCCAGTTTATTGCATACAAATATTTATTTTTTTTGCTGTAGACATGATACAAAAATAAGGATATTGTGATTTCTGAGGTAACTTACTGGCGTACTTTTGATTGTTTCAATATAAATCTAGTATTATTTTTTTAATGTATGACCTCATGCAGATATTTGCCCTTGTGTTTACATAATCCATTAGTTACAAAGTGATGGATACTTTACAAATAATACACGATACAGAAACAATTTCGGTATTTTGTGTAACTTAATTGTGTGCTTAATTATTTTATTCATCTAATTCATTCTACAAAAACTGAAACCTTTTTGCAATTAGTACTTCATTTTAAATACACATATATATTTTATTAAGTTTTTTATTTTGATTATTTTTTATATTTAAAAATTTTAATACATACTTTAAATACTACGGAACTTCAAAGAAGTTAGACGAGGACACAGATTAGATTGTTTCTTGATCTTAACCTGTGGAATTCAATGAAAAGTATGAGATTTCAATATCAGAAAAATAAAATTAAATAATCAATTTTGTTTTAGGTGGATTTCGAAGAAATTGTAGTCTCCCTCATGGCGGAAATTTCGAACAATTTTTACATAGTTTCTAGAGAATGACCCCTTAACCTTTAAAAAATGACCTCCGTTTGTTTATATTTTTGTATATACAGGGTGTTTCGCTAGCAAGTGTTCCAACATGTATTAATCGATTCCTTGAAGTGTTGTGATCAACTACTACAGTGAGACATTTTGTCGTAAAACCCCTCCTTCACCCATTTTAAGGGTTCAAACTTTTTCATCTGTGTAGGAAGCCGAGCTCAAAAAAACGTTATAACTTCTGTTCGGAACACGATATAAGGGCAAACAAGGTGTCAATGAAAAACACGCATCATGACCTTTCCAACATTGTTTCACGGGTCTCGATCCGTTTGCAAGATATTGGCATGATTCCTTTTGTATTTGGAAGATATCTTAAGGATACAATGTACATGTTCTTTTAAAAAAAATATATCCTTGTTCTGAAGGAAATTTTTAAGAACGACGTGTAAATTTTTCAAAATTTTAAATTTGAACATTCATATTTCCCACATTTGCAAACGGATCGAAACATGTAAGACAATGTAGGAAAGGTCGTAATGCGTACTTTTTTTTGACACCTTGGCTGCCCTTCTATCGCATTCCGAACAGAAGAAAGAAAAAACAAAGAACAAAGAAGAAAAAGTTTCAGCCCTTAAAAAAGGGGGTGGAGAGGTTTTACGACAAAATGTCTCACCGCAATGGTTGATCACAACACTTGAAGGAATCGATTAGTACATGTTGAAACACTTTCTAGCGAAGCACCCTGTATAAATCTGATGAATGCAATTATACAAAGATAGCCAAAGTAGGCGTGCCTACTATGTTTTCGCGTTGTGATGTGCAGTAGCCAATACATGATACATGGACACCAGTGATGGGCAAGCCTATGCCCGCGGGCACTCCAGCTTTTAGAACTTTGATTATGTACGTCACGAGCATGGTGCAAGGCGAGAGCGCATCATTCGGCCGCCGGCCGTCATGCGAGCAGGACTGGGTTTCTTTGCGTTTTGTTTTGAGGTACACTGCAAATTTGAAGTAATTTTGCCATGTGGCTCAATTTTTCATTGACAGCTAAGTTTTAAACTTTTTTGCACTGTGGAAAAAGCGTGAGAGAGCTTTTTAAGGCTCCCTCCTGCTCTTTCTTCACCGTTAAAATTTTTGTGACTTAACTCTTCATGTAAAAGCATAGAGAAATAGAGAAATCTAAGGAAATTTTATGACCACTTTTTGAAAGCTCCTTACAAAAAAGCTTTTAAGCTGGCATCTCTAATTTGTAATAGGTGTACTGCTCCACATGTGTTAGGCATGTCAAACGTATATCACATGCATGCGAGCTAACTGACAGTGACTGGTGGACAAACCGGTTTTATGTAGCCTGCAGGCGGATTTTCTTGGTACGGCATTTGAAGAAATTATGAGAATTCAATTACTTTTCGTTCCCTCATTGCAAGTCAAATTCTTCTACTTGGAAGTCGGGCCTAATCCGAATGGCAAATTGACAACGTTGGTTGTCGTTCCATTCATGCCCACTTCGGGCTGAAAATCCTGTTTTTTACATGAGAAACAAGACCCGAAGACTCAAATCGTGGGTCAGGGGAACACAGAAGAGTATTCGTTCGTGATCGTCCTGTTACATCGCGAGAGCATGTTTTCTTCGGGAACTGACGAATGACTTGGATTGGAGGAGAAATTTTACTTTATTTTAAATCAGGGATGGGCATGGAACCACATTCTCAAATTGAGATTGTGTGAAAGCATTTCAAAGCTCTCTCCTGCTTTTTATACACTGTAAATTTTGGTGACGTCACCTGTCATGTAAAAGTAATGCCACATGGCAAAATGACTTCAAATTTACAGTGTACCTGAAAGCAAAGTGTAAAGAAACATAGTCCTGCTCGCATGACGGCCGGCGGCCGAATGATGCGCTCTAGACTTGAAAGCTGCTCGTGTACATATTCAAAGCTCCAAAAGCTGGAGTGCCCGCGGGCATAGGCCTGCCCATCTCTGTTTTAAATTTGACTTTGTGACAGAGATTAGGTTCGCACAAGTGCACCCTCTTTTTGCATTAGAAACCCAGTTTCAGAGACCTGTTTCTCACACATCAGAGTATTCTTGGTGTGTGGCTTGTTTTTTGGCGGGTTGTCAAAAAACTATGTATGTATTACTTTCAGGTCGACCACGTGCTATCGCGTACAGATCGTGAACACTTGAGCAAAAGCTCTTATCCCGATTTTCTTGTTAGAAATTACAACTCGGCTAGTGGTTTCTCTATGATTTTACCTTGACAGCTAAGTTGTAAACTTTCTCGCACTGTGCAAAAAGAGTGAGAGTCCCATAGCACGCACCGTTGGCCGTCAGGCCGTCAAAACGTTCGTGCTCATTCGGGTAGTCTTCGGCCCAAGAAAATGTTCTTGAGAGAGCAAAGTTGAGCAAATCTTAACGACGACGGCAAAGAATATGTACGATTCTAGTAATCGCGCCAAACATTTTGCGCCCAATATGTGAACATCATCGTTCCGTTTCATATCCTTCTCTAGCAAATGTCATTCTGTTGCTGTCTAATTTTACTGGCCCCACAAAAGAGCGTTTCATCATTTGCCCCGCGTTACAATTGGCCCCGCTCTCTCTAAGCAATATATTATAAAAAAAACTAAACATTTTTTCATTCAAAACAAAAATTGAATTACCTATTTTACTGAAGTACTTAACGTAAACAATGTTTCCCCTCTAAAACATTCGTCAGAACCGAAGTAAAAATTCTCTCTTGACGGCCTACTCTTTGTCGTTCGCCTCAACGTTAATTTTAGTCTTCGGGTTTTGTTTCCCATACAGAAAACAAGTTTTTTCTGCCCGAAGAGTACCCGAAATGGGCACGAACGCTCTTGACGGTGACGGTGTTATGGGAATAGGCCCTAACGTAATAATTCTTAAGCAATATCTTATTTAATTCGTTCGTCTCAAGAAATAGAAACAAGTTAAACACCACTTGAAAAGCTAACAAGAATAAATAATAAACACACGTTAGTTTAATGACAACACTGCACAAACAACGACTACGAAAATGCTTTCATGATCAGTTTGTTAATTATAAACATCATTTTTTTTTGTATACATAATTGATTTTAGAAATAATAATAATTAATTATTCAATACAATATTATTGTATCATCTCAATTATTGGAAATAATATTTTGGTAATTTCGTGTGACGCGAAATCCTTCACTCTTATTTTAGGCATAGAATGTCATCAGTTCAATTCTTAAAACTTAATCAAAGGTCATTGGGCACTTTAGTATGAAAACCATACCCACGGCGGACACGAACGAAATATAGCAAAATGTGTTGATATATGACTCTAATTTAATATGGTCTTAGCCGCATTATTGTGAGTAACGGGAATCTTGGAAAAATTAAAGTTTGTTTCCACGACAGACGTTTTTCTCAAAGGAGTATGGGCGTTTTTGGGCTATCGGCGGCCACCCATAAAACTAGTGTCAAATGAAAGTACTGTCACTTAGTAACAACTTTTGATGTGGGCGTTACATTGTATTTCATTTATGAAAAAAAAATATTTAAATATAAAGATTGCATTGAGCAAAAGTCAGACTTATGTGGCAACACCAAGAAGATGTTGCCCGATTTTGATCATCTTCGAACTTGACCTTACAATTTCAACGAAACATTGTTGTACCGAATTTCAATCTTCTAACTATAACCGTTTTCAAGTTATCGTTCGTACAGACAGACAGACATACTATACTGTAATCCTCAAAAATCGACTCAGCATGTCGAAGAACCCACGGAACACCGATTTCGTTCTATTCTAACCACATTAGAGGTTTTGGCTAAAGAAATGAATTTTCGGCACTAATGTGCGGTGGGGTGAGGGTCGTGGGCGCCGTCCGCGCTGTCCTTCGGTTACGTTTGTGTCGTTGTGCACTGTGCGATTGTTTATCTTTTTTACTTAATTATTTAATAAATACTTCTATATTATTTATTTCACTTTGATTTTTCATTTTTGCACTGAACATAAGCCAGGATACATAGTAAATCTATTCAAAACAAAAATGTATTTTATCCCTTTTAGAAGTACATGGCGGCGATAAAACTTCTGCATAGTAATAGTAGGACCAAACTATATCAAGAAATATCAAAATTAATCTTGGCCGCAAATAGCCCACGCTCCATACAATTTTGCCCATTCTCCTTTTGTTTGCAAACGTAGAGATTTTAACGTGTATGGCGGTGTTTGCAAATCAATCAGTGATTTGAGGAAATATTTGAGAAAATATTGAGAAATCTTTAGATATTCTAGGGGCTGTACCAGGAAATTAATTGAAAAAAACCAAAGATCGATTAATTTTATGTAATTTTTGTCGTAGGAAATTAAAAAAAAAAAACAAGAACGTTGTCATTTTTGTATTATTATTAAAGATTGTATCCGTTCCTTCTGTGATAATCAGATAAAATTTTGATAGAATGCATTATCATTAATAACGAACTTATCTGTAAAGTATTAGTTCGATTGGGGACGGGAAATGTGTTAATTAGCCGTCGAATGATTTGCCTGAATTAAGAAAAAAAGGTCCATAACTTTTTTCTCCCATTGTTTAAAAAAAAAAATAAATTTATATATCATGAAAGGTCAAATTATTGTCTTTAATTTAAAACTATTTTGGTTAATGTCCGCCACTTTTCGTAAAGCGGGTCAAATTTGCCCAATGAACTTTAGTTCTTCATTTTTAGTTGTTCCATTTTTCATTTAACAATTTTTTTACGAGACTAATAATTTGAGTAAAAGTAATTTAAAATAACTCTCAAACTTTTTTTTTTAACATATCACGAAACTCTACATCACAATTCATATGTTCTATGTATAATTTTATCTAACAATGCAAATCAACCATTGTTGAAATGCATTACGAAATGAAAAACAGTAGCAAATATAGCAAATACATATTAAAATGATGACTTTAAAAAACAATGGTAGGTATAACATGTGTATTCAAAAGAAAAATCTTAACGTTTTCATCAAATTATCATTAATACACCTGATAATGAAAAATCTCTAGAACAAACACTTTGTTCCCGTGAAGATTCCTCTTCAAAACAAATTTTTAAATAAAAATGTTACATTTATACAGGGTGTCCGCTGGCAGATTTTACACTTTGAATCTAGCTGACGTCTACTAGAGTAGCATCAGCGGGGGAAGTGGGGTACCACTCAGCGCATGAGTGTTACAGGTTAGTTAGTAGCATAATAGCCTTGAGCCAGTGTATCGTCTTGTATACTCCTAAGGTGGAGATTACAAGAATGTTTGCAGCAAACGGACGACATTTGAAAGGAGTGATTTTTAAAAAAATAAAATCCGCATCAAAATAATTTTGATTATTCATATTAGATTTTTGTTTTTCAAAGTGTAAAATCTGCCAGCGGACTTCCTGTATATAACATCACATGTATTTAATATTTAATTAATATGAAGAAATTGTGAATCAAAAACATCAATGCAAGGAACCTTAAGATTCAGTGCTCGGAAAACAATTATCTTGGTCCTCGTTATAAATTTTCCAAGAATGAACATAATTCCAGTGATTAGACCAGTGCAAAAGGAGCTACATTAATTCGGATCTAATACACAATTATAGTTAAAAATTGTCTAAGAAATTGAAGCACTACTCATTCTCAGAATTCATTTATTATTACTTTTATTATTATTTTTTTAAATAGGCTCTTTGTATATTATAGTGATGATAAAATTGATTCAAAATTGAAACTAAAACATCTTAAAATTAAAAAAAAATATGTGGTGATTACATGCATTAATCTGACTCCAATAGGAGCCGTACTTTGATGATATTAAGTCTATTTAGTCTCCTGTATTTACATTGATTGCAATAAAAATATAACTTTTCCCTGCTAGAACGATTCCAAACAATATTACGAAAATTTTAAATCATGCTAAACGATTACAAATTATCTTTTTCAAAAGTCAAATACATCTCAAATATAGTTGATAAATTTGAATAAATAAACATTACAGTTAATGAATATCGAACGTGCAAATATATACAAATGTTCATTTCATGGATCCCAATAATTTTGCAGCATTCTTTATGAATTATTAAGAAAAAATAGATGTAAATTTGAACATAATTATCATCAGTATCTACAGCATGAACATTATTTAAATAACTCAATAAGTTTTACTTTCATACTTCTCTTTGAATCTGAAAATTCATATCTAAGCGTATTTGTTAATTTCCTAAAATACATAGAACGTTCAACATTCCGTTGTTATTATTGTTAAAACGTCAATATTTCTTTTAATTTGCACAAGAGCAGTATTTGCAAGAGTGCAATATACGTCAATTAATTTAACCAGAATCAATTGAATCATCTATATTTGAGAGGCAAGACTTATGATAGTCCTTCCCATTCGATTAAATACTGTACTTTACCGTCAGGTGTGACACGTTTCGCTCGAACAACAAAATTTTCGCCATTAGCAATACGATTTGCTGCACCAAAATACATATTGACCGATGTTTTCAGTTCAGACAGAGAGACCTCTGATTGTGAGCTACTCTTACCTGATGATCCTGGAATACTTAGCGTACTTGTACTACCATTGTTAGATGATACTGTTCCTATGCTGGAGTTGGAGTTCCTCCGCTGAGATTCAGAGTAGTTCTTCTCTTTCCTCTGCCGCAGACAACGTCCCGTGAACACATTCGATATGTAACCTAAATTTGTGGGAGTGGTCGCTGCACTCGAGGTCGAAGAACTTGATGTGTGAAGAGTTGACCTAATCGCTGATACCGGCAGCTCCTTGCAGTCACTTCGAATTGGTAGATACGCAGCGGATTTTGGTAAAGATTGCAATGTTGTCGTGCTAATTACCTGTCAGTGTTTCAAATTATTAATTTAGTTGATGATGAAATACCACAATTAAAATGTACACGTACCTCAACATTCCCGGATCGCCGTCTTAAGCGGCGTCTTTTCACTTCCTGATTTGGACCGATCGTGATGTCATTAGCACTCAGTTTTCTCTTTACAGTTCTCACTATTCTGAACAGAGCTGGATTTTGGTTTGCATCACTTTTAAGCGTTTTCTTCGAATCAAGTTTTTTGAGTGTATTTGCACGAATATTTTTTCCTGTTTTGTTATCCTTCTTTTTCGGAGACAATCTGAATGGATTGTTTTTACCTTGAAAATTTTTTGGCGGTGGGATAATTAAATCTAATGTTCCACGACTCGATGTTTCATCGGATGAATCACAAATATCAACAACATCAGCATTTTTTGATTCAATTTGTTGCATTACAGTCGATAAATATAATGATTTTCGTTTTCGGCTATGTTTTACATGATTTGTTTTGTTTATAACACAGTCATCAACATCCACTGGCTCCCTTTTATCATATTCCACACAATCTCGACTCTTTTCAGATAAATCCGTTGAACTATTTGATACACCAATTTCATTGTTAATCTGAACTTGTTCATTAGTTTCTCTGGTATTTTTACTATTATTAGTGATATCAACTTGATTAATTGTTTTGTTAGTAATCTTGTTATTGTTAGTAGTTTTCTTAGTAGTCTCACATTTCTCCATTTCAATAATTCGTTTAATAGGTAACTCATCATCAGAAGTAAACTTTTGATCGCTACTCGTGCTACTAGATTCATTATCAGAATTTTCACCCAAGTATATCATGCCAGTCATTTTAGCGTCAACGTCTGTTGGAAGTTCGGCTAAGGATCTGGAATAAATAATGATAAAACAGTAAGCATAATCAAATATAATTGATAGCAAGAACTATTGAAAGTTTAACGTACTTTGGTTGAATAACATTGAAATTCGAATACTTTCGCAAGTAGTGATCGTTAACTTTAACTTCGAACGGTATCAATATTTTAGGCGCTGGAGGTGGTATGCGTGAACGTAACCCCCAGAAAAATTGTCCCTTCTTTATTTCTCTGCCACACTTAAATCTAGTGTTGTTCATTGACAAAGTTTTTATCACATTTTCCCTGATATCAGCTGGTGATAAATTACGCATCTATAAATAAGAAATATATTACATTATTTAGAATTCCGTTATATACGGACTTGTCGAGGATTCCAATGAAATTTCGTAGGGACATGATTTTTGGCCTAAAAGTGAAAAATATTCAATCATTTCTTATTGCATGTAGTTTTTGAAATATTTTTGAAATGTGATTTCATATCATTTGACTAAATTTTGGCATATTGTTCTTCACAAAATTCGTTTTAAAATCCGTGAGAAGTCATTTGCCGCAAATTATATCGTTTTCATACTCCACGGATATAAAAATAAGATAACTAACATCAGTAATAAAAATAATGTTTACTCACATATGCGACTTAATAATTCTGAGAAATCTTACGGTCTGAGAAATTTGACAGCTCCTGACAGCATTGCCAAGCATGCATTCATGTTATTTTATAGTAAACAGTTATTTTATTAATGTTTTATCTTATTTCTAGATCCGTGGAGTATGAAAAAGAGAAAATAACTTCTCATAGATTTTAAAATGAATTTTGTGGGAAATAATACGCCATAATGTCGTCAAATGACATGTAATTCTTGCAGCTTTCGATTCGGTTTGGCACCACTGTACCATTGTCTTATATATAATATCATCACGTGGAGTTTTCCCGCCCATTTAGCAAAAAATTTTCCAAAGCCTATAGATAAATATTTCTGCGTCTACGAGTACATTAATAACACCTCCTCCGGCATAATGAATATCTCTGCTGGAGTTCCCCAAGGATCATATCTTGACCCCGTCGTATACAATTTCAAAGAATATCTATTAACTAAGAAGCGACACCTTTTGGTTGTGTGCAAGAAATTTTGCACAACTATAAATAACAAAAATGCCGTATTAGTTAAACGAATAAAGAACTATAATGTTTGCTTCAAATGCCATCGTCTTATGTAAATAATAGTCAGAGCATAGACATTGGAACCAGTGCTGGCCAGGCCCCGTGGGCACTCCAGCTTTCAGTTTAGATATTATTTGACAATATATACACCTCGGGTATGAGGACCCACCCATGCCCAATGTACCGCCCGCCGTCAGAACTTTCGTGTTCATTCGGGTAGTTTCTTTGTGCAAAATAAAGTAAAATTTCCCCTCCAAGACATTCGTCAGTGCCCGCAATAAAAATGCTCTCTTGTCTCGATGATCTTGACGGGCTACTCTTTTTCGTTCCCGTCAAATTCAATTTGAGTCCTTGGGCAAAGAATATCTATTCAATAAGAAGCAAAATCCTGACGTCGTACGTTTGTACGCGGCTTGATTGCTTAAGAAAATTAGGTATCAGCAGAGTCACCTTTGCTTAATAGTGCCCATAGACTTACCGGCCGCGGACTGTCGTCCAGGACTGACCACCTTTAACCGTAGACGAGGACGAGCTGCGCCACTCACTTACCAGCCGGGGATTGTCCACCGAGACTGACGGCCGTATACGAGGGTGAAATGTACTGCGAACTTTGGCCGGCCAAGTTTTTAAAATGATTTGATATTTCTGGCGGCCAATTCCTCAGTCTTGGACGACAGTCCGAGGACGGTAAGTGTATGGACGCCATAAGTGGGATAGATGTAGATCATCGATTCTGTGAGGTGAGCAAGAGATGCCCGGCACCTAGACCATGTACATACCTCATTGAGAAGTGCTAAACATCTTGAGTTTTAATCTTGTTGCCTTTCATAAGCCTTTATCGACGTGTTCGTCTAACGAAACCCAATATTTTGGGCAACGGAATATCTGATAACTCTACAGGAGCTACCGTACGCTTTCCAAAAATTTCGGCCCTCAGATTGAAGTAAAGGAGACATAAGCAAATGAAGTGTGCTATAGTTTCCTCCTCTAATTCACAGTTACATAGGGGAGAGCTCACTATGCATAATTTGTGGAGATGACTATTAAGCCAACATGCCCTGTGAGCACACTAATGGCGAGTCTAATTCCACACCTACTGTAACCTAGCAGACGTTCTCTTAGGGCGAAATCGACTCGTTTCATAAAGAATTTCGACTGTCTGCAGTCGTTCCTTGCCCCCACCTTTTGTTCTGCTCATTCCGAGCCCACTTTTCAAATACACGAGTTAAAAAGAATGGTGCCAAACCCATATACGGCTCAGGGCCTACAAATGGTGAGCTTGAGCCCTCCCTAGCAAGATCATCCGCAATCTCGTTGCCTACGATGTTGCTATGACCAGGGACCCAGATTATTGTTACGCTGTTAAGGGTAGACATTTTATTAAGCGACATGCAGCATTCGCTAACGATTTTGGAAGAGACAACATACGAGTTAAGCGCTTTTAAAGCAGCTTGACTATCCGAGAACATTAAGATGTGCTTCCCGCGAATGTTCATCTCCTGTATTAGTTGGGCACATTATTATAAGTGGGATAACAAATGGGATCGTATCAACCAGGGTGGTTCATATTTGCCGCAGCACATAGACCTTAATCAAAAGCAGCAAGCAATCTGCTTTGTGATCGTGCGAACTTCCGAATCACCGTTTAGCCTGGCAGCCAGCAAAAAGCTGCGGCCCAAATCAAAAGCACAGCTGCCAGCCTATTGAAAAGCAACATGAAAAAACCTTCAGCTGATTATCAGAGGCTGCGACCTTTTTGGCACCCTTTCCCTGTTGTATGATATTTACATTATATTAGTGTCCTCTCTTTCACATTTTTCTTTTTAATCTTTTTTCCATATTACACTCCAAAAAGAGTTTCGCTTCAATTATTGAATAGATATTCTTTGCTTTGGGTTTGGTTTTCCATGTAAAAAACACTGCAAATTTTACACAACGGTTTATTATTTCCAAAAAATGTGACATTTTTCAAGTCACGGCTAGATGGCAGTAGTGATCATGTGAAATGATTTCACGTTTTTTGATCCACCAACAAATTGAATAATTTATGGAGATTAAAAATTTCAAAATTCTATTACTCAAAAACCAATTGATATAAATCCATACAATAAAATGTGTTCTATTGAGTAATATTAGAGCATTGTATATTCCGAGTTTTATGAAAAAAGCTTGAACGGTTTCGGAAATATGATTTTTTCAATATTTGGTTCCTCAATTTCCCCCCCTCAAAATACGTCGATCGGACCCACGAGCTGTTAGGACCGTTGTCAGATGTCACTTGATTTTTGAACCAAATTTAATTAATTTATCTCCAGTAGTTTCCGAGAAAAAGCCTGGACGGCGGACGGACGGATTTTTTTTTATTCGTTTTTTGAAATCTACATATCTCAAAACGTAAACTGACAAAATTTCAGGGGGGGTTATAATTTATTTTTTCGTGTTCGATTACATAGGTTTATTATTGAAAATAATAAACCAAAACAAGATTTTTCAGCACGAAGAGTACCCGAAGTGGGCACGAAAGTTCTTGACGGCCGACGCACAGTGCATTAGGATTGGGCTCTAACTGAGAATATACAGAGTTTTTCACTAGCAAGTGTTCCAACATGTATTAATCGATTCCTTGAAGTGTTGTGATCAACTACTACAGTGAGACATTTTGTCGTAAAACCCCTACATCACCCCTTTTAAGGGCTGAAAATTTTTCTTCTTTGTAGAGAGGTGAACTCAAAAAACGTTAAACTTCTGTTCGGAATGCGATAGAAAGGCAGCCAAGGTGTCAAAAAAAAGTACGCATTACGACCTTTCCAACATTGTCTCACATGTCTCGATCTATTGGCAAATATGAATGAATAGACAAAACACTAACATACGCCCTACATATCAATAAAACAATACAGAAATCGAGCAAAGAAATAAAAGCACTGTACCCTCTTATTAAGCGCCACTCTGCGTTATATAATTGGAATAAACTGCTAATATTTAAAATGGTTTTCCAGCCCATTCCTACATATCGCTCTCCCCTCCCATTTATGGAAATTGCGCTTATAAGAAAAAGCTGCAGATACAACAAAATAAAATTGATACTGGTACTGTTCTACAAAATTACTTCATAACTATACCAACACAAAATTAATAGAAGATATTTGCTTAAATATATTCACGAGGTTTTCAAAATTTGCCCTCAAATGACTCCCACCACAAATTGAAACATATAGAACAGTAATTTTATACGAAATATTATATTAAAGTGCTAAGAAATAATTGTAATGTTTAGTTCTCCTCACCATGTAAAGTAATAGCGACACCCCTTGATGTAAATGCTAAATAAATGAATTGAACTGAAATATATCAAGAACTACATCAAGAAATTATTGCGTATTCTTAACTTTTAGGCAAAAATACATGTCCCTACGAAATTTCATAAAAATCCGCCACAAATGAGTAAAGTACATTTAAGCAGATCAACTTGTACTTACATTTGGATTTAACTGAAGTAATGGCCAATTATCAATTGCATACGGTATTATAACATCATCAGCGTGATAATATTTTTTATTTTTGTTTATAGTTATATTAAATAAAAGCAAATGAACAACATCGTTCCACTTCATCTCCAAACGCCGCAGAAATTCTCTGCCGCGATTACACATTGAACAAACAAATATATAAAATCTGCAAAAAATTATTATTAAATTTTCAAATTTAATTTTTGAAACAATTTAAACTTACGGGTCTCCAGCGTAAATAGGTCCAGTTAAGCAGCTAACACACTTATCATGGAACCATTGTTGGCATTTGCAACACTGCAGCATTTTATTGTACCATTCTCCATTCTTGCCGCAGTAGCAGTAAATTTGCTCTAAGTTAACACGACGATGTTCATCCCATATCAGTGAGTCCAGCTGTTCGGGAGTAAGAAAAAACCCAAATAAACAATAATACTAAATGATGAGTACTTGACATACATTATAAGGCAGCTGAGATTTGTGCGTGATCGGATTTGGATAATCTTGTGAGGTGGTTTCATTACACTTGTAATCATGACTTCTAGTTTTCATTCCATTCGGAGCTGTACACCTAAAATTGATAAGATATGTTATAGAGAAATAGTTTTGCTAGCAATCAAAATTACTACGAACCGTCTACAGTACCAGATTCCGTTCTTTTGGAAGCTGCCCTCAGCACATTTCGGATGGTAACCTCGTCCACACCGTTCGCACACCTCCGCAGTCTCACTCTTATTGATTTTCTTACATACTACACAGATGGGATCATTGCTGCTCCCGTTTGTACTTAGTTTGGACAGTTCATCGAAATTCGACCAATATTCTGTGTTATCATCAAATTTAACCAAGCACTGATTTATGGCAATTGCAACAATCCTTCCCAGATAAAATCTGCCATCTTTTCGCTGTACAAGAACATCTTCACCATTCAAAAATGTATTGTGTAATTTATCTTGCTGCTTGTTCTTTTCCCTCAGTGAAAATACTTTTGTAGTTCCTGTACTTGAATCTGTGTTAATTGTTTTGTCAAGATCAGATTTATAAGACGAATCTGTTAACAAGGAACTATTTTGCATACTCGATAGCGAATCATTAAAATGATTATTAATACATATATTTATTCTATCTAATACTACAGTTGGATTGCGACGGGATGTCGGCATTTTCTTCAATGAATGCTCCGAATCTGCATTGTGCGTTACAATTGTTATTGAACTTTTTTTAATACTTTTATTATTCTGTCTCGCAGAACGACCGTCTTGAGGATAATTATTTGTTATTAATATTGTGTTTGGCGTTGATGTTCCATTATAGCGCACCGAAGGATCGTTATTACCGTAGTATTGTGAGTTATATTTTGAATTTACTTTAGTGTGATCATTATGTGTTTTTTCGTATTCATTCTTGATGGATTGCAGTTCCTGTTTTATATAGTCGAGTTTGTTGAATTGTATGTTATCTATCTTGGCATTAGACATTGTACAATCGTGTCAGTCTGCAAGAGAAGAATTATAATTACATTGTTATAAACAAATTGCCGAGGAGTTGTATAAACAATACTAAATAAAAACTAGTGTACAGAAAGTATAATTGGCTTAGGCTATTGGTTCTCAAATTAGGGCCCGCGCAGCAGTTTTAAGAGGTGGAATTTCGTCAACGACTTTGCAATCCATTCGTAAATATCGTTAATTTTAGTCAATTGTAATTGTAAATTTTCGAAGGATCGGTGAGCCATGAAAATGATTCCATAAAACCGTCACGAAAGAAATTCTAACCTCTGATTTAGGCCAATTATGAAATACCCTAGAGTCTAGATGTGAAGGAATCGCGTAAAAAAACATGCATAAACAGTAAACAGAGAGATTTGCTCTAAATTATTAAGAAGGCAATTAAAAAAGGAAGGTTTCTTGTATCTGTAAAGTTTTAAGATCGTGTAAAACGAACCGCGTAAAAACAGTTTCGTGCAAATTATTAACTGTAATCCGTATTTGTACCAACGTTGAAGGTGGGACCTGCCGGCTCTGCCTTGAGTGGACATAGTCATCCGAATTTTACAGTTCCAGAAGAATTATAGAAGTGTGCAAAACTTCGACTCGTCCGTTGGAGTCTTCAACATAAAAACCATGTGCATAAAATTCTTGGAAAATATTGCTAAATTGTTGGAAATGGCACGAGTATGCTGGGTGTGATTCGCAGTAGAATTGAGACAGTTACAGACTGTATGCTCTCGATGAATGCATTTCGAGCGTTTTTCAAGAGTTGATCAATTTTAAACTACCAGAAATTATATTCAACGAAAACAAAATGAAAAACTGCTCAAAATACATAAATAAATAGGCAAGAATCTTTAAAACATGCTTGAGAATTATCAAACTCGCACCTTAGATCTGAAACACTTCGTGGGTGCACAGAGACCTTGATGACCAATTGATGACCATGTGAAAATAGTCCTCTCATGGAGCCTGCAACAGTTGTTTCACTTTGTATTAAATTCCGCTCATCCTACAAACTATTTATGGGAAAATAAAACAGTAAGTTATTCAGCACAAACATTTGCACTTCGATATTACTGTTTTCTTCAATTATGTTGTTAAATTTTTACCCAAATCATCCCAGCTCGATATTATCAGTTGTTCGATGTAAAGTGCAACGAAAGAAAATAAGCGATTACTTAAACGGCTGCGCATTTATTTTCTGTGCACAAACAATAGAACAATGATGAAATGCTCAACTATTCAACATATTCAAGCACAAGCATTAACAATCTTCACACATTTCTGTCAAAATTTTCATTCTGAACCCCTCAAAAGTCATTGAGTACTGAAGCCATTACTTGGGCGACATTGTTTTTTTTTTGTTCTAATTTTTTCGATTCTCGATAGTCTTGAAATAGCACTTTTAATTTACTCGAATTAAACCCATTTAATTACTTTGAAAAATGCTTTCAATTTACATTTAAAAAGAATTCACAAATTTTTTAATTTTCGTTTCGGTAAATGATCATCAGATGATTTCGTCTTGCTTAATTTAGCAACGGAGATGAAAATTTCACAAACTAACGGATTCTTTTGCTTGAAAAATGAGCAAATACCGAAAAAGAACAGTACATATGAGAAATGTAATTTCATTATTTCACTGAAAAGAAAACTGTCATGAATTACGGAAAACTTCTATCAATGAGATCTTGCAGCCACGAAAATTACAGAAAAATAATTTCAATTGAAATAATTCAGTAATATAAACTACGATCACAACAAAAACATACAAAACTTTTTAAAATTTCATTAGATTTTTTTTTTTTTAATCTTATCCATTTGGATCAAGAACGGCCGGCTGAAATTTTGACAACAAGAGACAAGAGATAACATTCGCGCGAATTTCTTCTGAGCATGATTTTCAACAAAATAAATTTCATATTCCTTCACAGAACTTTAATATTTGAATGTTGTGTACATAAAGAAGTTCTTATTTACCTATATATTATCCCGTACTGCAGTAAGAATATTGAAAATAAACTAACTTATTAAAACATATTAAAGAAAAACGCGACTTCACTCCGAAACACAACTCAACCCACTGGGCCACTGTTCCAATACCGCCTGGTCCGTTTTCATTATTCTGTATTTCTGTAGTCTACAATGAAGTTTAAGCTGCTTGGCAGAAAAAATTTATTTTAAAGAGGATGTTTAATTAAAATGTGGATGGTTTATTATTATTCAATTATCATTTGATTATAAATTCAGAAAATTTAATAATTTCATAGGATTTCGTTTATTTTTCTAACTAGAAAATATATTTTTCATAATAAAAATCATCTCAAAATCCTAAAAATGAATTCAGCTCATTCAGAGCTTCATTCTTGACATATATATATGAAATCGAAAGTCAACGAAAGATTTTGAAATTTAAAAATATTTACAATAGATAGTACAATATACATTGCTACTATTTACATAAAATAATAGAACTTTTAAGTATTTTAAATAATTTCTGAGAAAATTTCAGATATTTTCTAAATCCCTGTTTTTTTTTAGTAAGCTTATGCCCTCGACATACAGAGGCGCTGTTTCAATTTTTAATACGAGTAATACGACTTTCTTTGAGGTTGGCTACGGTTTGACGGCCAAGACGTCTTATTAAAATTGGTGTTTATTCTTTTATAACAAAAAAACACCTCCAAAATTGAAATTATACTTTTTACAAACAATTATTTCAAATCAATCGGAGTTTTCTCATTCGGAGTCAGAGAAAGCAGTCAACTGCAGAAATAGCTTGCATTTTTCTTCCTTGTTGTTTTGGTAAAACGTCATTATCACATTCGTCTAATTAGTCAAGCATTACTCATTTTTAAAATCAATTGACAATGTTTTACAATTTTTTTTGATAACATATGTCCAGTGAACTGATTGTAATTGGTTAGTTGATCTATAACTAGTGAAATACAACCAGAAATTCTGGATTACTTTTTGCCCATTTATTGGAAATAAATCATCGTAGTCCATGAATGGAAGGAAGGGAGCATGAGATCATGAACGATTCCAAGTAGCTCAATTTATAATACTAAGGACGTTTTATCTATTTTGTGTAGATGGAAACAGCGATGAACACAAGGAATTGAAAGTGCATTTCATACTAGAAAATTAAAGGGAATAAAAGTGCAACATCTTGACTCATTTACTGTCACAAGTAAGTATTGAAAATATTTAAAAATTAAAGGTGGTGCTTTTTTTTTGCATTGATTTAAGTTGGCTTGTTTATGTTAACATGCTGCCCTAAGCTGTCGCACTTCCATAGAAAAGGACAACTAAGGCCACTTTGGTTAGTTTCGTGTAAAATTCTCCGTTCGTCAATCAATTATATATCGCAAAGTTTGTGTGACCTCGGAACGAAATTTATTCAAGAACCCATTTTCGGAATTTATTGCAGAAGTATAAATAGTAGTATAATATTTTAAATAGCTGCTTCTGCAAACACTGTTGAAGTAAAGACGAAACAGCAACAATAAAATTGTTTGTTTTTTAATACTCACTTGTACACCTCTACAGCAGGGAGCGGTTTCCGAATGCATAGAAAATGCAAATAAAAAACAAAAGTGAAACATATTTATGTCATCTAAAAACAAGTCAAGCTGAATCATCAAAAACTTATTAAAACCTTAGAATCCTTAACACTTTTCTCCTCTCTTAACTCTCAACTCAACTTTAATAAAGATACTTTGAGGTTTCAGATGGCGGCAGCAACAACATTACAAAAGGCAATAGATCTGGTGACTCGAGCCACCGAAGAGGATCGGAATAAAAACTATGCGGAGGCACTTCGTTTGTACGAACATGGCGTTGAATATTTCCTTCATGCCATTAAATGTACGCAAGTCAATTTGTAATATTATTAATAAGCAATAACATTAATTGTTTTCTATACAGACGAAGCACAGGGAGACAAGGCGAAGGATTCAATAAGGGCCAAGTGCCTGCAGTATTTAGACCGAGCCGAAAAACTGAAAGAGTACTTAAAGAAAGGAAAGAAGAAGCCCGTCAAGGAAGGAGATAGCTCCTCAAAGTACGTCAAAAACTTCTTAAATTAATGTAACTAATAAAATAATTTGTTTGTTATTCCCTTTAGAGACGACAAGGAAAAGAAGAGCGATAGCGATTCAGATAGCGAGGATCCCGAGGCAAAGAAGCTACAAACAAAACTTGAAGGAGCTATTGTTATTGAAAAGCCACAGATCAAATGGTCAGATGTTGCTGGTTTAGAAGCTGCTAAGGAAGCCCTCAAAGAAGCTGTTATTCTACCAATTAAATTTCCACATTTGTTTACTGGAAAACGTATTCCGTGGAAAGGTATTCTACTGTTTGGTCCACCTGGTACTGGTAAATCCTACTTAGCGAAAGCCGTTGCAACTGAAGCAAACAATTCAACATTCTTTTCTGTATCAAGTTCTGATTTAATGTCAAAATGGCTTGGTGAATCAGAAAAATTAGTGAAAAATTTATTTGAATTAGCACGACAGCATAAGCCTAGCATTATCTTTATTGACGAAGTGGATTCGATGTGTTCAGCACGTTCGGATAATGAGAATGATAGTGTGCGACGAATCAAAACAGAATTCCTTGTCCAGATGCAGGGTGTAGGAAATGATAATGATGGAATTCTTGTTCTTGGAGCCACAAACATCCCATGGGTGTTAGATTCAGCTATTCGAAGGAGATTCGAGAAACGAATTTACATTCCGCTGCCGGATCAACATGCTCGACTAGTTATGTTCAAAATTCACCTGGGAAACACTGCACACGTGTTGACGGATGAAAATCTCAAACATCTTGCAGGTAAAACGGATGGGTGAGTGAATGTTTGTTGTCAATTATGGATATCAGTCAATTGTTTCCATCGCTTAGATACTCTGGAGCAGATATTTCTATTGTTGTACGTGATGCCTTAATGGAACCTGTTCGAAAGGTTCAATCAGCCACTCATTTTAAGGTAGAGAAATTAATTATCAATGATGGTCGATGAATGCTAATGAATTCCATTTCAGAACATCTCAGGTCCGTCACCGGTCGATAAAACCGTAACAGTTGATGATCTACTAACGCCTTGCTCTCCTGGTGATCCAGGTGCCTTGGAAATGACATGGATGGAAGTTCCAAGTGATAAACTGTATGAACCCCCTGTAACAATGGTGAGCATTGGAATCCATTTTTATTCGTGTGATCTTAATGTAATATTTTTAGCTGGATATGCTGAAGTCAATCTCAAGAACAAAACCTACCGTGAACGACGAAGATTTAAAGAAATTGGAGAAATTCACACAGGACTTTGGTCAAGAAGGATAAAATTCTTTGCAGCCATTCATTTTTTTTTGTTTTAAAAAAAACCACAAAATCAATTGTTCTTAAATTTGATTCAATCATTATTCCGATTATACCTGAAATTTTTGATCTGCGCCCGCTTCAAAATTTAATTAAATGTGCATTTTGAACGTTGATTTTTCTAACAAACACTTCAGATAATGCTTCTTGTTCGCCACCGGATTAATTAAGTCTCATTTGAGTATTCCAAAACAAGAAATATAAGAACCCAACTGGCCCTCTTTAGTTAATTAACAATAAATTAAGAATTTACTTGATTACATAGTATGGTATTTTTGTATTCAAATATACTGCACTTTATGCCTTTGAAATTTTAAAAATTATATAAAGATATAGAATAGTTTCAATAAATGTAAAAGTTAAAGGCGAATTTTTGGGGATTTTTTCTTATATTTCGTTTTTAGCAATGTTTGAAGTTTTATAACCACATCTACTTTTTATAGCCTAAATGTGGGATATATTAGTTTTCAATGAGTTAGAACGAATTTCTATTTTTAGGCTGTTTTACACGATTTCTTAACTGTTTTCTTTGTGTTCAAACTGATATTCTAAATATAGGGTATTTCATAATTTGCCTAAAGTGCAAAACCGTCCACTGCAATTGCTGAAAATTAAAAAAAAACATTCGAAACGGTGAGTGCAATTTTTTTTCGTAAAACGTAAGATATTCAACTTGCTTGCTTAAAAATTTTCTGGCAAATAATTATGGGAACTCTTCCACAACTCACGCTAGCACTCCTTGTTAGAAAGGCACGCAAAAAACCAATAAGCATTGGTAAATTACCTCATTAATGCAACGCCTCAAAAGTGGTTGCAGCGCGCCAATGACTGCATCTGTTTTGAATGGCTGTATTACATATTTCCGATCGTTGCAAGATTTATGATCCGTTAAGTCATAAAATAAGACAAATGATGAATATGATAGATTTACAAATAACATTGAATGTATTTTTACAGTGGCTTTGTCATTTCAGTTTGTTAAAGGTAGCCGCAAAATGTGCAAGTGCCACCAAATTGCAATCGATTTCCTTGAATTAACCTTTTTTTTGTGGGTACCTTGAAATTATTTACTTTTAGAAGTTCTATTCAAATTGTTAATATTTCCCTGCAAGCAAATTTTCATTAAAAATTATTTGTAAAAAAAGAAACTTTTTGCAAGATTTGAAATTGAAAAATCTTTACACTGATCACTGAAAATGAGCTGCGCAGGTTAAAAGAAAAGTGAAAATTTGCTACAAAAAATTTTAGCATTTTAAAATTCTGATCAAGCAATCAGTTTTGTTTTTTTTTATGTGCATATTTAAAAGTTGTTTTGTTTTACAATTAAACACGAAGTTGAAATTAAAGCGGAGGTGGGATAAATTGGGGAATCACATAAATTAAATTTTATGTGCATTGTAAAAAAAATTATTTTGAGAGTTTTGAGCATTTTCACCCTTAGTTTGGGTTTTCACCGGGAACGCACATAAAGAGTCACGATCAAATAGTTCTATTCTTTACAAGAGTCGGACACTTGTGGAATTTTAATCAATTTGTTTTTAACAATTTCAATCACGTGCGACAAATACATTGATTCGATTGTTCCCCAACTCTACAAAATGATATAAATCTTTCCGGGTAAGACGCAATCCCCTAAATAAATCGCATCCCCAACTTAATACAATCGCGAGTAAATGATTCAATGTGGTCTTCATCACATCCTGAAATTGCACATCCTTGTTAAATATTGGATTTATAAATTAATTTAATTAGAACAGGAGTTTCCTTTATTGAATGTTTAATTCTAACTAAATTTTTTTGTTATTACAAATCCCATTCAATATGAAATCTTCATTTGATACAATCAATCATAATGGCTTGTGAGATTGAATCAAATCATCAATAGAATTTTTATTAGAAATATTTTTCCATCAAATCGGAAAGCAAATATTAAGAAAAAAACAAGACTATTGGAATTATTTTTCCCCCGCACAGTAGCACTATTTGCGGACCATGAAATAGTTGTTGCGATAAATACACTTAATGAAAGTGACGATTTCAACATTTCTGTAATGTCTGCATAAGAATTAGCTTCGTGTTAACACTCACCTGTATTACATGCGCATTTGATTACTTCATTTCTAAGCAAATACGCCTGCGGCATGCACTTTGTGAAATTTCCCAAGAAGAAAAGCCATTTCGATAACTGCCCTCGAAAAGTTCATTACCAACAAATGCAGTGCATTTTTGAATATCGAAGATAATCTACAAAAGATCACATTCACGTGTCTCTAAGCGAAATGTTTTATGGAGTAACTAGAGGAAATACCTATCGACTATGTATAATGTATATATATATATATATATATTTTGGCAACGAAGAATACGTTTTTTCAAACTACAACATAAATAAAATAAAAATTAACAAAAGAAGTGCCACCAAAGAAAAGCGAATGAGGAAAAAGTTTCACTTATGCAAAAGGAGAAATGCTTAATTATGAAATGTAAACTGTATTTTTTTGCACAACAAAACAATTTTAAGGTAATGTTATAATGCATACCACACAAAGCTATTTGAAATGTTTTAAACAAAATATAATATACATAATGAAGAAATTATATTAGAGATGAAAACATTTCGAGAAATTAAGTAAAAGGAGTAAGATTAATTATCTTGAAAATTATCAATCAATTTACAAGTTAAAGATTCAAATATTTTATATTTGGTAACAACATGACTTTTATTTTTTGCAATACTTGCTAAAAAAATATATTTTAAAATTAAACAGTGAATTCTAATTATTTTCAAACTATCGCGTTTGTTTTTAGGATTTTACAAAGTTTGTTTTGTTTGTTAATTACGTTACTAGAAAGGAAGTCTTATCTTTTTTCTAATTAAAAGTAAATCTAAATTGTATTATGTAAAAGTAAATAAGTAAAATGTATTTTGGTTTTAGCGTTTTCCAGTTTTATAATAATTAGAAAGGCATTAATTTTTCTTTGAAAAATGCGCAAAATTGCAGCCCAGAAATTAGGAACCGGAAATAAGAAAACTGGAATTCTATTCAAACAAAATAATTTAAAAAAAACATTGAAAATGCGGTTAGAGTAAGATAGTTTACTCATGAAACGACATTAATTGAAGAAATATCTTATTTAAAAAATATACAAAAACACACTATTTTGCTTTACTTCGTTGAACTTTATTCATCTCAACAACTTCCTCATTATGCACTGTTAACAATTCGACTTACCAAAAATGCATATATTTTGTTTAAGTAATTTCGAGTAAATTTGTATTTATTAACATTACTTTAAAATAATTTTGTTGTTCGATTACTTGTGTGCCGATGGTTGAGGCCACACCTAAACTCCATTGAATCCTAAAATTGATGATTACCCAATTGTTAGCACTGCATTAAGAATATTTTCAAGCATCACACGATGCAACAAATTTAGAACGACCGAAACTAATTAGCAACAATAAAGTGGTGCAAGTGTATAAAGGTGCTAAGGCTGCGGTGGTGACGAGACGTATAGACAAATCAGCTCCATCAGAGATCTAAACGATGAAAACCAAGAAAAATGCAAGTGGGGAGTTCATACCAAATTGGTAAAGCGAAAATGGTTGTCACGAACCGCGAGGCTATGCCACAAAATCGCGATAGTTACCTGTGAGCCTTCAAATAATACGAACCATCCGGCTGGGGTACGTTTCCGTCGAGAGGTGTATGGGATCCGAGGCTTGACTGTTCTTGGTGCAAGCAAAGTTGCGCGCGGTTCTAAACAATTCTGGTTCCACCTTTAGTGAAGAAGTGATTGTCTCTTAACATTTACCATGGTGTTGTGCATCTGAAACTCAAACTATCGAATATTATAAAATACATATTTTCAGTTATAAATGAAAGTTAACGTTTATTTCAATCATGAAGTTCAAATTCAGTTCGTTGCTTATCTTTGCGGAATTCTTGTTTTCTGCTCAGTCGCTGGAACACATTTGCCAATCGGGACAGGATCACTGTGATATAATCGGGGAATCGGAGACGGATCAGAGTAACAGCATCGAACAGAAAATTTCCTCAATATTCGATTTTAGTGATGAAAATGCTAATATATCTGGGAAATGGCCTCACAAGCTGGCAAACAATGCAAGCAGCATCAGTACGAAGAGTCGACGAGAAATAATCAGTTATTCAATGGCGGGAATTTTGTACGGAAATGACACTGACCAGAGGAAAAATGGCCGCTCCGAACAGGATACTGTAGAACGAGGTAAGATTCAAATCTTTAGAAGATGTTCTTTGTTTGATCAGTTGATGAAAGAGGATTGTTATTGTTTTGATGGTGGAGTAGGTGTTAGTTTGGTCTATAAAGTTTGCAGTGGTTAGACCTTACAATTATCACAGGTAGTTTAATTAATCCTAAGTGTGGTAATTTAACAGAGAGGGTGGAGAATAGTGCCTCATATGGAATGATCATTAACTTGTTGGGAAAATTTCATGAACAATTGAATTTAATTGAAAATATAATGTTTAATACAAAATACAGGTTGGATTGATTGTTTTTCGCCACCGAGGAGACGTTTTAATCTAATTTTTATAAAATGGAATATGAACAAATTGTAAAAATATAATCAATTCTTTTAGAACAAACCAAAGAACAACCAATATTCATTTTATAAAAAAAAATGTACAGAAGGTATACAAAAAATCAGATATCAAAAATAAAATATTTTTTTACACTTTTATCTTTTTGAAACTTGTTTAAATTTACGAAAAGTGCTATAGAACGTGCTAATAATCACTTTGCACTGTCGGACTGGGATGGCGGGCGGCGAAGTAAAAAATAAATAAATTAAATAAATCATAGATGCCATAAATGGTAAATTCAAACAGAAAGCAAAAAAAAAAAGTTACATTCGAAAAATGAATTGAACCGAAATCTAGTGCGAAATAAAATTTTTTTAGTTTAGATCAATCGGTTGAATTTGAAATAGTTTGTTAGTTAGAAATAATTTAATTAAAAAGAGGAATTTTATTCTTAAAACTAAAGTGTCCTTTATCCACACTTTCGGTGATAACAACTATAGTTTAAAAAGTAAAACGCAATCAATTAGTAGTACATAAAAAAAAACAAACACTGATTCTTTTTTTTAAGTAGATATAAATTTTCAAAATTAAAATTCTTAACCAGAAGTTTCTAACTTATAATAAAAAATTCGAGAAAACCCAATTGCGCAGATGTCTACTAATTTGATTAGTGCAAAATTCAACTGAGCGATTTTGTCTGTTCCGCAAACATAAATAATCTCATCAATACTCATTAATTCCAATAAATAAACAACAACAACACCCACAACAATAAATAATGGCAGTATGAAAGTAAAATTTCAACAGCTTCTGTCCAGCCTACACAATGTATCGAAGTGGCACATCCTTTTCGGTTGCGTAATTCCATTGGCTCGTTTAAATGCAGAGCACACGATGTGCAATAGGAGCTAACGTAAACCAATTCGAAAAACTCCGAACGGCAAAAGGTATAGCTTCGTCATATTACTTCTGCCGAAATATTTACGCAAATTGCGAACTCGTATTGAATGCGGAATTAGCCATTGGCCGGCAGGGCTCGCAACTATTAGTTGCACCTTAAGGCCCCGGTCACATGCACTTATCTCTGATTTGCTACAGAAATTAATTGCATTGCAACAGTAATTGCGTGTTTGTCATTCAAGGTGCACTCCGGCGATGGGTGAACTGGACAGGCGAAGACGCAATGGGTCCAGCTGAAGCCAATCATATTAATCGAAAGTATGTATTTTGTGCATGCGCAGACAATTCGTGCAAACAAGTTCAAGGACGCAGCACCACGCATTCCCAATGGCCTTAATTCCAAAAACGACATCTGTTGCAAAAGAGTTATGGATTAGGATTGGATTGCATAACGGATAGTAACGGTTTTGGTGTGTTATTCTCCGAATTATACACCTTTGTATTCGCTTCGGAAAAAAATTTAACTCCCACCCCTTCAAATTTCATTCTTTTGCAGAATGCAATGTCCGTCCGCCGTGTCATCGATATATCTACCTTAATAGTCGGTCGAACAAAATCGTTATTTCAAAGACAGGCTCCATTAGAACCCCCGTTCTGCCCCGAAACTCGGCATCTTGATCGGAATAAACCCAGGGGTTGTATGGCCGTATGGATGAGGAGGACTAAAGGGGTGTAAAATTAGGAATTTTGAGCTTTTTTTTAACGTGGGCATGTGAGGTATCTTTTTTTTATGTTCTTTAAGGTGAGGATATCAAATCTGAAATCAATTTTGACGAAAGAGTGAAGAATTGAATAAAAAGTAGGTACACAAAAAATAAAAATTTAAATAATTTGAAAAAAAAAAAAATAAAACAAATAATAAGAAAAATGAAGAAAAAATGTAGAAAGGCCGGAATCACAGACCGCTAGGTCAATAAATTGTCCCGTTTACTCACTGCCTCTGTGCGACCCTCCCCGTTTGGGCGGTAATGTTCCCGGCCTTTTTCAGGATTTTTTGGTCGCTCTTCTAAGTTCTAGGAAGTTTGTAGGTCACTTAACTCAGGTCCCAATCGACAAACGTGTTGTATTCAGTCCAGAATAATACACCCATGAATAAGGCTAAGGACTTTGCAGCGTTTTTATTTTTTTAACACTGTTTGTGGTTGCAAGGCACTACTAAGAAAGGCCGTGCTAAAATGTCGACATGTTTATTTAAATTTAAAAGACAATATTTTTAGCCATTTACCATTTATAAAATAAGAGTTGTCTTTTCCAATATATTTTGAAAAATGAACTACGTTACAACAATCGATTTCGTAACAGAAGCTGATATATTGAAATTTTAAAACGACAACGAAATTTGGCATAAGTCTGAAATAAAATTTAAAATTTGTAAATGAGAAAACATTTCAGCATATTTTACAAAAAATCCTCATCAAAAATAATTTTTATTTCTTTCAGAATATTTGACTGCATTGCGAGAAAAACTATCTGGATTTTCACGGCCATTCAACGCATCAAGAAGTCCGTCATCTTCGCTGGGATGTCGAGCCCACACGGAGATGTTTTTCAAATCACTAAATAACCTTGAATTGTGGGCATTAAAATGTGAGTATAGAATGATACCTCCCCGCACATGGAGTAATTATCCAATAGAGTCTGTCTAACCCAAATAAACATCAATTCTTTGCCATGTGCTCTGTTGCGTTCGTTTAATCTGCGGCTCAACGTGAAAAATTGTGTAAAAAAAATCAAATAAGAAAAAGTAACAATTTCGATAATCTCTGCACCAGCTGCAATCATTGAAAATACTACTTGCACGCGTGCTAAACTATTTCGAGTTGTTCTGCGGCTAAGAATTATATGCAAGTACTCAGAGGTCACCGCAGTTATTCATTTCTTGCTGGCTCGACTGAATCATGCTCTTTCGAGCACCGAAAAATTGCGCAATTTCCACAATCTTAACCGCATTTGAAAATTTTTGCACAAAGTGCATTTAGAACTTGGCTTCAGGCATTTTCTCTCAGCAACGATAATGACTTTGACTTACTGCACACGATCAATCCAAGTACGCTTGCAAATACTGCAAGAAATAAACATGGATTTTTCGAAATAAGTATAATTCTGATGTTAATGAAGGTTAGATTTTTTTCAAATATCATTTTCGATTAAAGAGGCAAAAGACAGTGCACCGGATCGACCTTAGGAGTGCCCCTGTGTAATTAAAGGCTACTAACTAGAAATGAGTATCTGTAAATCAGGAGGGACAAATACCCCGCAAACCTTGTTCTAATTACAAAATACCATACTAGAAGGTATTCATCTGATGATCTGCTGGCCATCGCTGAGCAGGGTTGTCGGAAGTTCAGCACGTGATCCATCGAAGTCAAGAGCACCAATGGCGATTTGGTTTTCTACTGGACCAACTGTCGTACTAATTCTTCTTTAAACGACAGTTTTCCATCATGAACCTGCTGTATATAGTATATTAACGATAGTTTCAACTTCTACTTCTTTAGTGTATGATTCATCTGCTCGACTCTCGTCAGGCATTCTAAATGGAAATATCAATCAATTTGGTGATTTCGATCAGTGTCTTGATGTTCAGGGGCCAACAAAAGATCTTCGAGGCCAGTTCTGTTTGGCTTATATGCAACTCTCAGTGTCATGGCGGTCGAAACATTTGAAGACACTGCTCGATTTAACGCAGTCTCATCAGGCGTTCAGGAGTGAATTCAATGATGTGAGTAAAGCAGAGGTTTTAAGTTAAAATTAGTTTTTTTTTAAATGATTTATAAGAACAATTTTATATACGCATTGATTTGTTCATTCATCCTGAAGAACTGGCCGATGAAGACTATTGTTACTTAGTCCGACTAAGAAATCAGATCTCGTGGATAAAAAGTTCTATATTTGTATAGTAATGCAATGCTATGATAATGAACCTCTGCACTACAGAAATATCAGATTCAGAGGTAATCCTGTTATTAGATAATACATAGAGTATTCGTATCGTCATCGTATCATATAACGTAAGTACTTAAAATTAATGCATAATTGAACGAAGAGTGCTTGAAGAGTACAAGTTCAATTTCGTCAATCTGATAATACGTTTGAATCAATCAAGCGACTAAGACTGATGTCTTTTATATCCTAAATGGTCCATCAAAAAACACTATAAGCTGCATTGCAACACATTGAACGGGATAATGCGGAAATGGAGAAAATATATTCATACTCAAATTGTTTCATCCAATCTCAATTTTTGTTTTTCAGCCTGGTCATCGAGTGCCGAGGTTTTCGTTAATCAACTGGGGATTGTGCATTCCATCATCATGCAGTTCGCAGGACGTTGAATATTCTCTAAAAGAGTATTTGAAAGAGTTCACAGCTGGAACTGGAGTGAGTTTTCAAGTTCGTGTAGAATCAAACATGTGCCAAGTAAAAACCACATCGAAATTAGATTTTTCAACGATATCAACAATGTAAGTTAAAAAAATAAAACAATGTTTCTTTTGCAATACAATAACTGAAGTTTTCCGTTATAGAATATTCTTTGTGTTTGTCTTACTGATTTGTATTGTATCAACTTGGTATGAAATAATTACGGATAAACAGAATCAAAGTAAGAAAATTTGGGATAATTCCTGCAAAATAATAAAATATAGTTATAAGGAGAATTTCTTTGATAGGCGAACTGCTTACGGTTTTTTCCTTGCGAAAAAATTCAAAATGGTTATTTAGTGTAAAATCAGGACCAGAGGACATAAAAACTGTTCATGGTATACGGTTTTTAAATGCATTACTCTTGCTGCAGGCTCATAAATCCATGGCATTGTTTTTTAGTCCTTACATAAATAGAACGTACATGGCAGAGGTTTGTAACAACTTCTTCACATTTTGTTGCTATTATTGAAAATGATTCTTCGTTTTTGTGTGTATTGTTCAATGTGTCTGTCTACTTTTGTATGTTGATCCAGTTTTTAGGACATTCCTGGACTGTAATAGCAAGAGCAGCGTCAATCTACACAGATCCTTTCTTATTGTTCAGTGGGATGCTTACTTCCTATTCATTAATTGGCAGACTACAAAAAGGACATTCAATTCATCTTAAAAATGAATATGTAGGAAGATTTTTAAGGTGGCTACCTAAAAAATAGTATTTTAGATGAGATTTATACAATAATATATTTTAGAATTGTTCCAACTCTTGGAGCTCTCATCTTATTTTGTACTTACATCCTCCCTCTGATGGGTTCCGGGCCCCAATGGAATTTGGTTATAAAACACCATTCAGACTTGTGCAAAAGAAACTGGTGGAAAAACCTTCTTTTTATTCATAACTACTTCGGATTTAGTGATATGGTGAGGAACTTAAGAAAACATAAAACAAGCAATAATGATTTTATATTTCTTTTAAGTGTTTAACACATACTCATCACTTGGGAATCGATACAGAATTGTTTGCCATTGCTCCGCCATTAATCCTGATTCTATGGAAATGGCCAAAGAAAGGTTTCAGTTTTCTAACAATTTTAGCGGCTGCCGGAACAGCCGCTCGTTTCCATACGACAATAGTTAATCAGCTTTCCAACTACATTTACTTTGGAACATCGTAAGTAACAGTTGCACCACAATATACTTCTGTACTTATAGCATTACTGTAATCACAGGATTCAGAGGCTTTTTAAAACTGCAGATTACATGTATTCCTCGCCGCCGCACAGATCCACGGTCTACATTCTGGGAATACTTCTTGGATACGCCTTGCGTAAGTTCAATAAGGCTAAGCTAACCAGAAAGCAACTCCACCTCGGTTGGACCATTGCATGTGTTTGTTTCTTTGGTACTATCCTGGGTCCTGCACCAATGGGCGACATGAACTACAAGTACAACTCCATCCATGCTGCCATTTACGCTGCCTTCGCTCCGATTGGATGGTGTGCTTTCTTCTCGTGGATTGTAATTGTTTCTCAATTAGGATACAAAAGTGAGAAACAAAATAAACAATAGTGAATGTTTCTAAAACATATTATCTAAAAAATTTCCAGATAAATTAACAAGAATTTTATCATGGAAAGGATTCCAAATTACTACAAAACTATCATACTCTATTTATTTAACACAATTTCCTGTGTTCTTCTTCAACGTTGGACGTCGACGACATATAGACTACTTCAGATTCATTACACTGATGGTAAATTTGAATATATTGTTTTTTATTTAACTGTAACCGTTTATTTCAGTCCGACACAAATGAATTAATTTGTATAGTTACTGCATCAATAACTCTTACTTTATTGTTTGATGTACCATTTCAAAACATTAAAAAATTTATATTTAGAAGAACAACATCACCCAAACAGGAACTCACCGATCAACATAGGATAGAAGAGTCCTGTAAAGATATCTATGGTAAAAAGGTTGACTAGTTGAACAAGACTAATTTTATGTAAAGTTCATCTTCTTTATTATATAGAATTAATCATTTTATTGATCTGTATTTATAAACAAATAAAATAGGATATGGAAAGAATAGTGATAAGCATATCAAAGAATTTTGAAATCCTGTAATTTATTGTAATTCGTTTGATCCCAATTAACTCTAATAACATCCTTAGTCATTCTCCTGTACTCCTCAATATCGCGGTGAGACCTGGAGACGGAGATCGGAGGAGGATACACCTAAATCGCGAAATCGACCAAAGTTGATACCACATAACTCCTTTATTTCGGAAAGGATGGAATATAATACATCATTTGATAGATTGAAGGTTAGCATTGGATGTGAATAGAGCGATTTTTAAACAAGGTCCTGGACTTTTCATAAAGGACATTTTTCTAAGAGAAGTTTCTTGAATTTTTAAAATGCATTTTTCCTCTATTTTTGGACGGATTTTTTTAGATTTTCTTTCATTCATACACAGAGAAATGTAATGTCTATTTTTTTAACTTTTTTCATTAAAAGAGTGCATAATGTTAGCAATATTTTGATGTAAAATTCAGAGAATTTACCCTAAAACAAGTTGTCTGTAATATTATAATAATTTGGATAATTTTGTTTCAATAGCAAATTGATATTTTTTGCGTGCCTCTGAAACCCGAGAACAAAAAGGCGGTCGCTACAGACACAAATAAAAGGCACCTGCGATTGTGTGGGTGATCAGAATTTTGACTTGTTTGTATAGTAGTTTTCAACTCGGAACAATTTTTATGTGTCCTTTTATCCTCCTCTTAAATGAAAACTATATTATAATTATGGCTTCAGGTCTCACTACTAAAGTTCGCCCCTTCCAAAATTTCCACTTTCCAAATTTCAACATTCGATTTTATTAGAAGAAATACTAGAAGTTGATGAGTTTTCACCACGTTCAATTTGCCATTGATTATGATGACTGATGAGGAAGGTGCGCCAGATTTTCCTCATCTTTTTCTACTGAATTTCGGGTATTTAGTTGGAAACGAATTTATGATCTTAGAAACGTACTAAATCGGGAAGTTTGGGAATGAACTGTGTACATTCCCAATTATGCCAGCACATTTGCCAGGTAAAAAATAAATGGCAGCATATTTATTGAATTTTAATATTCTGCTGCTGCAGACAATTCTACGGAGTAGGAACTGCAATTGGAGTTCGTAAAACATTTGTTCTACGCTGTGAGTCTTGACAATCCTTGATGATTTAATAAATATAAATAAACGACTAGTTGAATAAGATTCTTTGAAAAATTAAATAAAACATTTATTTAAAAATCATTTTACGAAAGCATATTCGTCATAAGTGAAATTTATTCACATAAAATCCATGATCCCTAAGTTGTAAAACCAAGAATATGATAAAAGTTACATTTAAATAACATGATAAAATAATTTTGAGCTTTTTTCGTACTAAAAAAAATAATAAAGATTTAAAAGTCACAATTTCAACTAAAATTGCACACACTTGGGGCAGGATACTTCAACAAATGAAGTAAATTACCACGAATCTTAGGCACTTGCTTGCTTGACTTGTGATTGATTTTAAATAATGTTCTCGTTTCCTTCTGTTCGTCTTCGTGAATAAAATATTTTTTTAAAGGAATGCTAAAAACATTGTGTGCACCTTTAACTCCACACATCAGCTGAATAACGTTTTTGCGCCTCCATTTTCTTAAGGAATTGTTGAGCCTCGCTGTCTGATATTCCTCCTTTCGTTGATATTACTTTAATGAGTATGTTTCGAACATCACTGGCCATATTTTTGGCATCACTGCAAATATGTTATTGTTTAGATTTTGCCAATACAGAATTATTAAGGCAACAAATTACCCGCAAATATACAGATGACCTCTATTTTCTCCGATAACTTTCCAAACTAGATCTGAATCTTGTTCTAATAGATGCGTAACATAAACTTTCTGCGGTTGATCACGGGAAAATGCTGTTTTTAAAGTTATCGTTCCCTTTGCAGCGAAATCTTCAAGTTCCTATAAATGAGATAAGATTAAAAACAAAGTTAGAAGTGACATAACAACAGTATTACTTCTTTATAAATAAAATCTTCGCTCTTTTTTCTGCATCCAAAGTACAATATAGTGTCCCCTACTGTCTTGCCTTCATCCTTCAAAAATTGCCTCTCTTGTATGAATCCTCGGAAAGGCGCTAGACCAGTTCCTGGACCGATCATTATCACTGGGATCTCGGGTTTGGTGGGCAAACGGAATTGACTCTTCCTTATGAATATCGGTACTCGGGGGCATTCCATGTCATTTGGATCCTTTTGTGCTAAATATGTGGTTGCAACACCCTTGTTTATACGTCCTGTCGATGTTTTATATTCCACTAATACGGCAGTAACGTGAACAGTCGTAGGAAATAACTACGAGAGAAATTTTGTTGAAATATTTGTTGTCATTGATTTGGAAATTTTAAGTACTCACTTTAGCTGAAGACGAAATGGAGTAATATCTTGGCTGAAGTCGTGGTAGCAATTCGCAAATATGATCAATTGGTGGACGACAGGAACCGATATCTTCAAGAATGTGTACAACATTTCTGCACGCATCCTGCACCCATGTTTGATACTTTGCTTTCCCCTCAGGAGTAATGGATGACATACTCCGTAAGAATTCCTTATCTTTTTCATCACTACAATATTCTGCCAATTCTTTAAGAATGTGCGTCCTTGGAATAGCAGCAACTTCCAAATAATGAGTGAGTGCAGTACGATAAGTTGTTGGGCATGGAAACGGATGCTTTTTGCTGCTTTCCGTGTCTGTGTTAATCAACGAAAATACTGTATCCAAATCAGCATTACACAATTGACCCAATTTCTCCACTAATTGCTTGTCATTTGTAGGATACATTGCAAGATGATCTCCGGCATCGTATCGCATTTTAGATCCTTCAATATCTAGTTCAACATGCATACATGATCGTCCACCACCTTTGTGAAGTTCTCGATTAACTTTTATAGGCGCTAGGAATGGGTTCTTAGCATCAAATGGTGGCCGTTGATTAGAAAGAGAATGGAGTCGCGCCATTTCACCGGAGTAAATTCGATCGGACTGAACATCAGGCTGCTCCAGGAGTTTGTACTGTCTAATAAGAACCTCTTCACCACCACCTTCAATGCCAAAGTAATCGCAAACTGCCGGCCAGAAGCGATCCTTCCACGTAATGAAGTCATCTTCAATGCTACAAGAAAATTTAGTTATATTTGGCTTAGGTTTTATCACATTTGAATTACTTGGCATCATCATCACCTAGACCCAATTCAAATACCCGAGTTGCTCCAAGTTCGTCCAGTCTTTTGTCAACATAAATAGCTACTTTATTATAGTGTTCATATGTCTTGTTTCCTAGGCCGAAAACCTGCAATCGAAAATAATTATTACAGATACTGACAAATATAACCGAATAATTATAATATTCCTAACTTTTATAATGTCGTACCCGCAGCTCTATATGAAATGGTTGTAAATAACTGTAACTATTAAAAAATCGCCGAAGTATTCTGAACATATTTTTACAATTATGATGCAATCGAAGTAAGAACTAACAGCAATAATTATATCTTTGGTTTAATTAATACAAATTTACGTATAACTACTTTTTTCATTCACTGTCATAGTTTTATTTTACTAAATGAGCACATCAAGATAGATATAGTTATTATCGGCAACATTACACAGCAGCGATATACTAAAATGACATAACAATCGCGTGGTGATTGGATAAATCACAATGATGATAATTTATTCACAATAGAGAAACTTTAGCGGAACACATGAATTGAAACGATTTCAGAGTCAAAACGAAATTATACAATTATATTGAAATCACACACATCTGCAAACAGTTATGTAATCTAAATAAAAATTAGATGACGCAAAAAACACGCATTCACCAAAATAATACGCAAAACTTTACATAAAAACTGCTAAATAGCCTAAATGCTTTCATTAGTTTAGCAGAGACAAGCACCAGTACGTCAGTAAAATCCATTATGAATACAAACTTCTTTGTGTCAATGGATTTTTCTACGTCAATGCAATTGAAAAATGAAATAAATTTACACAATTAACTTACAGCATAGTTTAGTCCCGAAAGGTCAGCATCACCGTTTGTAATCCACTCATAAAATTCCATTGCATTATCAGTCGGATCACCTTCGCCATACGTGGCTAAGCAAAATACGGCTAAAGAATTTGGTATGGTTTTGAGTTGAAGTAATTCTTCCTGGGTAACAAAATAAAACATTTACAATGTAATTATCATCAAGACTAATTAATTGTTCCTACCATATCACATTCTTCTGGATCGGCAACCATCCCCTTCATCCGATATCGGATACCTTCTTTTGCTAATCGTCCAGCAAATTCTTCTGCTGTTCCAGTTTGTGAACCATAAAAAACTACCAAACTTCGACCAGAACTTTTTAATTTTTTTATAAATGAATTCTCCGATATTGATGCTGTGTTAACAGTTGTTGGTCTGCAATTATTTTAACAAATTGTTACATTCTGTATTTAACTTAATAAAAATTTATCTCACTGGATTGAATAAGATCTGATGGGCTCCTCTTCCTTAGTTTTATTCTTGAAGTAATACCATGTTCCACCCGCAATTAATGTAACCAAAAGTACAATATCTAGGGGACCAAGAAATGGTTCATCACTCGCAATAGCTTCAACATCAATGTCCTTGTCCATTGCTGTAAATAAAAACATAAATATATTAGTATAAAAGGTTTTGCACATTGTCGAGAAACTAGTTATCATCGTGATCCACCAATCTAATAAAGTTCACCGAAAAACATGACAAAAAAGCTGGTTGGACACTTTTTTGTTAGAACGATTCCCTTACATAACGTTAACGTTTTCTTGAAAAATTTATTCACTTTGATTTTCTTTTTTTTTTTTTTGTTATATATTGTATATAAAAAATACTTTTCCTATCTGAAATTTTAAAATTTAAATGGTCATCGTCGAATTTAACATGAAATAAATCTGTCTTGGTGGAACTTACGTAACCCTTTCATATTATATGCTAAGCCCGGTTACTTGGGTTTCTGTTTTTTCCTCTTTGATTTGCTTTTGTCGCTATGTTAAAATAAGAAAGAAGTTCTTATGTGCTTTGAAATGCACATATATTTTCATTCGTGTATCAAAATTAAGTCACGAATTGATTTTGGTGATTTTGTTTTACAATGAATGAACAACCAGACAAATACCGGAATATATACTTAAAATGCAGACGGAATGTAATTAATTTCAATTTACAAGAATCAGTTACGTGTTACATGGAAAAAATAACAACAACAAAATTAATTTGTAAAATCATTTGAACAATAATTATATTAGAATATTTATTGTTACTGCGAATGATCAAAATAGAACGATCTGAAGTTGATGGAGAAATATTCAACATAAAATATAATAAATACAACTCAATGCAAAGATCATGCTGAGCAGCATGACGAAATGTTTGAACTAATTCTCTGGGTGTGAATGATATTCTAATTGAGTACCAAATATTGGTGGCCAGATCTTCCACTTGTAGAATTGTTCCTTGTGAGTCACGTGCCTGGAATGTATACTGTACATAATATCATACATATTTACCAATGCCCGATAGATATTGTGCTTGCCAAGATTTATTTTTGGATCAAGCAAATTATCTTACGATAAATTGTTCCCAAACAATTCCGATCACTGCACTGATCGTTTCAACAGTGCAATAAACTGAAATGGATCTCTGGACTCAAAACTCGACTCAACAACAATCAATGAGAAGTGACAAACGATATGAATATTTATAAACTTTTTTGTGTGGACGACATCAATGATAGCAATTTAAAGCAATACCATATGGAGTTGATTTATACTTGGTCATCGAATAATCTTTGCGAATCCAAAAAAAAAAAAAAAAAAAAACATCGCTTATTGCGAGTCTCGTTTCCACTGGTCGGATCCATTACACAACATCCATTTTCTAATTTTCAAACGATTATTCCATTTAGTTTTTCGTCGTGGCCGTCCACTGATCCGCAAGCCGTTGAATTTTCGATTGTACATACATTTATGTGTATCAAAAATACAATACAAAAAACAAAACATTATGATTCGGCAAATTAGTTAATAAATGATGAAGGTACGTCATCCGCTGACCTTGAGTGGAGCCGAGCAACACGTGTCGTTCATTTATCAAGTTCATGTCCGCGGCCCCGTACGCGTTCATGCAATAACAACAGGCACAGGAAACGCATATGTTACACTAGCAATTATAATTATGCTATTTAAAGACCGATCGACAATTATTTATGCATTAAAACACGCTCAATAAGTTTTATAGATTATAGAAAAGTGATCTCCGGCAAAAGCGAGGAGTGGATAAGGATCACCCAGAAGTATATATCGACTGCAATTAATGCGCATTGCACTTATAATTAGCATAAATTGATTTAAATTTTGTTTTATTATTTTCAATAATAACCTTTGGAATCGAGCACGAAAAAAAAAATTATAAACCCCCCTGAAATTTTGTTAGTTTACGTTTTGAGATATGTAGATTTCAAAAAACGAATAAAAAAATATCCGTCCGTCCCCCGTCCCCCGGCCAGGCTTTTTCTCGGAAACTACTGGAGATAAATTAATTAAATTTGGTTCAAAAATCAAGTGACATCTGACAACAATCCCAACAGCTCGTGAGTCCCATCGACGTATTTTGAGGGGGGGAAATTGAGGAACCAAATATTGAAAAAATCATATTTCCGAAACCGTTCAAGCTTTTTTCATAAAACTCGGAATATACAATGCTCTAATACTACTCAATAGAATACATTTTATTGCATGAATTTATCTCAATTAGTTTTTGAGTAATGGAATTTTTGAAATTTTTAATCTCCATAAAATATTCCATTTCTATTGGAAGTAATAAACAGTTGTGTATAATTTGCAGTGTTTTTTACGAATAATTTATCCAATCATTTGCAAACGATTGCTAATTATATTAGTAATTAACTCTGCCAAAGATCTTTCACATTCACAAACAATTAATTGAAGGTAAAAGTTATTTGATGTTATTGGTTTTTTTGTTCTATTGAAATCAAATAAGGTATTAAATTTAAAAATATTAACAATTTTGAGGTGTTTTCTTTAATTAGATAGTACACTTAATATTTGCATGCGTTGATTTATTATTCTCAGAATTGATCTGATAAAAACGCACTTTAAAATGTCCACGTACAAAAAAATTTTTCAGTAAACACTTAAACAACAATTAAATCATTTTGGAAAATGTACGTGCACTGCAACGTGATGAACTTTTAGATAAGGCATTCCCTTATCAGTGCGTATAAACTTCTTTAGACTCAAATATACACATTATATTTTTAAAAACCGTTGTTTTTCTTTTCTTTTTTTTTATGATATTTAAATTATTTCGCAGCCGTTGTGTATTAATCCTATTCGTCATGCGAGTTTTTTCAAACCTACAAAACTACTTCAAAATCTTACATTATAATTATATGATTAACTTTAGTAATTACCAAAGAACTCGTTGATAAAATTCCATTAAAAAATAAGTAGAATTTTGTTTAATTTAACCAGTAAAATATCCAAATTATTCTGTTTAAATATTATTTAATTCGATGATTTCACATTTTCAGCCTCAAACAAAATGAATTTGTTCAAATTTCTACTTGAGTATAATTATTTGTGAAATCTATTTCTACAATAAACTATTTACTGATTCTATAAACATTTAAGGAAATCTTTTTTTAAACAATTCTATAAATTTAACGTAACGTACTATAAAAAATATTTTGATAAAGAGAACTCGTAAATAGTTAATTTAATTGTTTACTCATTTAATTGTTGCTATTTACAAGGTGAGATATTTTTTCTGGTCCATAAAAAGACGCGAAATTAACGTTTTTTTAGAAAACCTTAACATTGTAAAAAATAACTTTTGGTCAGGTTTCGTTTTTAAGTTTTGTTCGTGTTGCGAAAGTGTCATGAAATGTTCAAAAGTACTTCCTTAAATTATATAACAAATTTGATACCACTAACAACAAATTAGGAAGTAAGTCTAAGTGCAATATACTAATTACAATGTGTAGTGAATTATAGTGAATATACCATGTTTCAGAAAATTAACTTTTGATGTATTTTCGAGGGGGAAAGTGGGCGACAGATTGATAACATTATCACGGGAAACATCAAGAATCACGAGATAACAACCTTGCGCCTTAGAACCGAACAACCTGAGCAATTACGTAATCGTTCAATATCTTTCCCCGCACTAGAATTTGAATCAGTAAATAGAGTTATGCAATTGTATTATCAAAATGGGGTTCATGTACATTAAATTTAATCCCACACTTGATTTATAATAATTTCAGTCTTCTTCTTTTTCGTTCATTGAAATTAAGTGACACGTTTCCTGGCACCAAATTGAATGAGTCCCAGAATGGCATTATCGCAGGAGAGTTTAATAAGGAACCATTCAAATCTCTACTGAAACATTTTGTTAAATTAAATTAAATGATTTTCCAGTTTCTACAAGAATTTTGCCATTTTGTGATTAAACTTCGACTAAGATTATTGAATTTTGAAATCGTTTCCAACCTCTTGAAAGTTGTAGTAACAGTTTGTTAACCCATTTCGATAGGAAGAATTTTTTTGAAGACAATCTCCAAAAGCAGAGATGCAAGATCAGTTCAAGATCTCGCCTCGAATAGGTTAATGGGATTTAAAAATATCTTTTTGACCAAAAATATGTTTAAATATCCAGAAACTTTTCCTTTTTAACTTCTAAAATAAATCATTTGAAATATAAAACCCATTTTAAATATATTCCATGTTCTTAAAATAGTCAAATGTTGTTTGACGAATTTCCCTCCCCCTGACCCGTGAGGGCTGCTTAAACATCCGCTTATGAAACTAATTGAATTGAATTGAATAGTGCACAATGCGCATCAAAGTTACTCGGATTGGCTCACCCAATCGAAGGCTCCGCAATCGATTTGCATTACAATTCCGAATTCCGGATACGTTTACTGGTGTGAAGAAAAAAAACAATAAAAAACAAAACAATAAAATAAGAAGTAAGTAGGAAACTGTTGCAGTGGGGGTCACCTGATTGCATTTAATGCAGAAGTTTAATGAGTTGCGCACTCGAAGCGAATTTTAAAAAATCTTTTATGCGTTTGTTTTTCCTTTTTTCAATGTTAACTGGGAAAACATTCATAATTCTATGCTTTAGTTTTTCAGTTATTTGTAAATAATGTAATAAGAAAATAATATTTCAATAATGTTTTAATTGGTTTATGCAGGGTTTTAAGCAAATGCCGATAATTAATATCACTTTTTCTTAACAAATTATTGTAAAATGTTGCAACAACAAGTTGACCATTTCTTTGCGGAAATTCACTCCGCATTCTGATCCCCCTTTGCGTCGACAGGAAAATCGGAAAATATCTGTGCATACGCATTTCGAGGATTATAACTAAAAATTTCTAATTCAAAAACTACATTTAAAAAGTTTCAACATTAAAAAAAAAAATATTGCTGTAGTCAGGTCAACAAACAATTTACATTTATTTATTAACAACAATTTATCGAATCTGGTGCACTTTAGAAAGGTTAATTATACGTTGTAATATAATATGAGATTCAGTCACAAAAATCGAACGTTAATCTACAATAAAAAAATTCTCGAAGGACACTTGACACTTTTTCATCCAAATTTTAATTATTTTATTCCAGTTTTCAGTAAAACGAATCAAATACTACTAAAATCAAAATGAACACGTTTGAGCCTAACTATAATTTAATTGGTTGTTGCTGTTGGTCTTGACCATGACCTTGATCTTAAACGCCTCGGCAGCCCACAGATGTTTAGATTGAAAAGTAAGAACTATTTCGTTGGCACGCTCCACAATGAACTGCTGTTGTTCTAATAGCAATGGATAATGCATTTGTTTCTAGTTCGAATCGCTCATTACTGCGTACTAATATGTAATTTACTAAGGTTGTATTTTTAAACAAATTAGTTACAACTAATTGATTAGATTTGCACGTGTGTTATGCTTTTCGAAAACACTAACCGGATAAAATGGTAAAACAAACGACCAATCTTTATTGGTTTCGGTTGACCTATACCCGATGATGCCATTGGTTGTTAACTCATGCAATGGCGACTGTGTAATAACTACCAATTTACACTAATTAGAAGTTTTGGTTAAAAAAAAACAATCCTAGAAACAAGCGTGAGAATCGCTCTCAACGTTTGTGACTCAAAAATACTTTTTGTAATAGTTGTTCATTAAGTTTAAGGTCTTGAGACTTAAAGAACTGGTTATAAAAAACATTAAATCATATAATATATATCCATTATTGAGTTCGTTAAAATAGCAAACTCAAGTTCACTTACTTACTCTCTAAACAAAAATACTGTCCCTCCTAATACATACATATATTTTTAATCTTATTCATTAAGATTATCTTAATATACAAAAAAGTGGATGTGGTTTTTTTGTTCCCTATAGACTCCTAACCCACTTAACCGAATTTAATGAAATTTTCAGGGATAATGTGGCATAGTCTCGGGATAGATCGTGTGAAGTTTACTAGAGATCGATACCCCCAAGGCGGTAAAAAAAAGGGATGAATGTTTCTATGAAAAACCGCAATTTTTGAAGTAAAAAAATCAAAAAAATTGGTATTTGGCCTTTTGTTAGAAATAAAAAACACGTATACCAGAATTTTTGGAAATTCCACCCTTTCAGGAGGTAAAATTGGGTATGAAAATTTCTATGAAAATTCGCCATTTTTGGAGTTAAAGATTCATAAAAATTGGTTATTGGCGTTTTGGTTAGAAATAAAAACATGTGTACCAGAATTTTTGGCGCGATTCTTTGGCTCCCAGAGTACAAAATTGCAAAGCATTAAATTCCGATATAGAAAAAATATAACATCAGCGAATTTTTTTGAAAAAAATCATGGTTTAAATTTCACAAAAAAAAAACTCCAGAAATTTCGTCATCAGAAACATTACGAAAAGTACAACGTTTGATTTCGATTGCTGAATTTCTTCATTTTAAAATTAGGTAGTAATGATTCGCAGACGATATATATATATATATAAAAAAAAAAAAACAACAAAACAAAAGCTAAGGTTCACGAGTGCAAAAAAGTAAGGATTTCAACAGAAAGTGTCATATTAATTTATGAATAAATAAATGAAAAAAGCGGATAAAAGCAAAAAATTTAATTACATTGGCAGGAGTTCTTTTTTTGTTACTTTTTACTAATTACAGTTGACTGACTCCAAGGTGGGTGATTGCTTTGTTTCAAAGCCGTTCACATGAATCTGTATCAGTTTACAAAACTAATTTCAGTTACTAAAATTATTATGACTGTTACCATTCCATAAAATCTAAACCTTGACAACTTATGCAGTTTTTACTCCTTCCTTATTATTTTTTTACGGTGGTTTAATCATTTGTAAGAAATTGTAGGCACTTAATATGGATATGTAATGTATATTGTACATTGCATGTACAGTACATTATTACTACACATACACTATTGCAAGTTGTATAATTATTATTATACCGTGAAGGGAAATTCAAAGAAAACCAGAAACACCCGAAGATAACCCATCATCGATATCTGCATTTTTGGATGATAACGGAGCATCTCAAAACAAGGTTTCTACGAAACAACGATAACAATTCCATGATTTTTTTAAATTAGGGTGTCACAATTGAAATAAAAATAATACAAATTTTCAAATTATTTCAATAATTTAATTGAGCATTTTAAAGTCTTGGTCAAAATGGCCGTAAAACCAACACAATTGAAATATATTTAATAAAAAAACTCATAATTAGTAGTTCAAAGTCGTGGGAGAACAAACATATAAGCGTTTGAAACTATGCTACTGCCTGACAGTGTTGCCAGGTTTTTGAGCTGAAATATCCACGAAAATGGTATTTCTATGGCACTTTTCCCACCGGTCTTTAATCGTAATTCCTACGATTGCTTTAAACAAATAAGCATAAACAAATTTTTCATATGAGTATAAAAATCAATCAATTTTGCAAAAATTCCCACGATCTGGCAACACGCACGCGCGCACTCAATAAACCATTATTCCCTTATTGTTTGGTTACGGTTTCTTTCGAATCATCAGTTTATTTCGACTTTTTCGAATCAATAAAAATACATATAAAAATGTTTGTGTACAATATAAATGCTAAATATAACTATGACAATTATAAAACTAAAATTAATAACAATTATTAATATTTTATGTCTTTTATTTTATCCAATTTGGAGTTTCATTTTTCTAAATAAGCCCAACGATGATGAACATGAAATACATGTAGACTTTTTTTAGGCATGAGTACTGAGTAGTACCCTTCATAACAACGATCTCATTTCTGTTGGTTTTACCCCCAGTCTCCATACAATAATGCCCATCGCCCTTTGATAAAGACAATGAATAGACAAAAATTTGAATAATCCAAAAATTTGCAAAATGTTTTAAAGCGTTTTAAATAAATATGTCAGAAAAATAACAGTGAAGGACTAAAATACAAAATGGCTTCCAAACAACCGTCTGCCGTTACTTTTTGAATGTATTACTAAAAAAATATCACTGAGAAAAAAATTTACAATTTTAGAAGCAAAAAAATAACGTCAGCATAATCTTTTTTTTTTAGAAAAAGTCGAATTTCAAATGAGCTTCCGCAAAAATTGAGCTCTTCAGTGATCTTGACACCGAGACGAAGAAAAGAAAAAGCTAAACGAAAAACAACAACAACACCGTCTTGGCTTATTTCATTCAAGGTAAAGAAGTTTGCTCTTACAGTGTCTCTCTTACAGTGTAATGAAATGAAACAATCTCAAAATACCACCAAACATCGATCAGAGTTCAAGAAAATAATAGAAAAAAAGACAACAACCATCAAATAAAACTACAAATAAAGATGAATAAATGAAATCTATCGCAGTTAAAAAATTACGTGTTCGAATTTCGAAAACCACACGGAATCCTCGTGACGTGCGTGAAACAGCGACGCAGCATGATAGTGCGATTTTTTTTCTTCTTCTTTTTTGAAAAAAACCACAATAATTTTCGTTGAGTATTTCTGATAAAACAATCAAGACCAGACGTTATTAGGCGACGAGAAGGGTCTAACGATGATCAGCACTTGAAGGAGATAAAAATAATAAATGTAAAACAAAATTTTACGAAGAGAAATAAATTGAGTGCTGTAGAAATGAAGCGATGCACTCGATCCTCTCGCAGCCGTTGCCATGTGCAGTGAGTTTTCGTGGCCTCGTATTATTGCTCTTTAAACTGCCGCACACTGAATAAAGTCGGTGTTGTATTTTTTCCATGCCCACCAGACCTTGGAGAAGGAAGTTTACCTTCTATTTGAATGCACAATTAAAAAAATAAACTAAATATCTAATTGCGGTTTTATTAAACTCCGACAAAAATTATCACCACAATTCATTTTCGAAACGTCAAGATGCATTAGAAAGTCGCAACGTAGAGTGACTCGGTAGAAAAATATTGAAGAATTCGTAGATAATGAATTTAGCCATTACGATTATTGATAGCTACCCTGAAACTGTTGATTACTTAGCAAAAATTTCAAGTCATTTGCGTGATATAACACAATCTGATCCCATTTTCTGCTCAATTAACTTTTTCACCGGAAACGTAAGAATTGTCAAGTAACGTAAGTCGCTAGAAAAATAAAAACAATTCATAATAAATGTGATTTCCCCTATAGATTTAAAAAATAGGTATTTGAAGTTGCTACCATCATATGATATCATATGAATTGAAACATTTCATAATTAAAGATGAGTCTTGAGTGCGAAAAAAAAAACAGGGGTAGAAATAGCGTTATAATAAAATCAAAAGTAAGATCGAACAATCTTTGATAAACGTTCACTGAATATTGTGAAATTATCTTCTGCTTGAGACGCATTTGAAAATACTAGTGAAGAAGACTGAAGATCATGACTGCAAATTACTTTCTCATATAATTGGTCTCCCTTTGGGCAACCATAATTTGTAATTACAATTTATCCTGATGCAACTTGCATTGAATTTTGATTGCGATTCCCTGAGTAACTTCATCTCATAAATTCCGCTCCGAAGATTGCGCCCTTGCCGACTTGGAGAATCTGAGGCACTGGAATCGAAAGGCTAGCAACAAGCCGAATGTGGATCGGTGGTCTCTGCTCACTTTACTTAGTGGTTATACAAGATTTTGCATTTATTACGAACATATACTCACTTTCTTAGATGCCTGTTGTTCGCTGGAAAATGTTCACTTGCAATTCAATCCAGCTGATGAATTAGTTATTGTGGATTTTTTTTGGCAAAATATTAAAGAAAACTGAATTTTTTTTTTTAATAATTTTTTGTAACGATTTCTAAGAAAAATCACAGCCGACAATTTATTCCACTCAAGAGAAAACAGAAAAATGAAACTTTGTTTTCAATTTCAGGATATTCTGTGGACACTTCCTTTGCACTACTGAACTGCACAAATTTAACTAATTAAACAACAATATAATTACAGTAATGAATAAAAATGTTGTAACAAAGAAGATATTCTTTCTTACTGACAATTAGTTTAGTTAATGTGGCCAATAAACGGTATTGATGATGTCCACAACACACAGCACTTGTTCAATTGGCCCTCGATTTGGAATGTTGGGTTGACGTAACATAAAAGCCGACCACTGGAAAATTACGAAGCAAAACTTCTTCCACGTATGGAAGGAAGACACAACGCGATTAACCTTTAACCGCCTTAGCTTAAAGCTGAAAGCAAAATCAGTAAAGACGATACATGATCATGCCTTTGATCGTGCACGCATAAATAGCGGGCGAGAGTGCACTTTGGATAGCTTTAAAGCTTTATGCAATTATAGGCATTCACTTTGATTTATAATATTTATTTTAAAGCGCATTTAAGAGAAACGAAAAGGAAATATGGAAACACATCCCTAATATATGTACTTGTAACTTACGTGACGTGTTTCTTGCCCTCTTCAAATTTTTCTTTATTTCCTTTTCTTCTTTTCAAACTTGTACACTGTGACTATTATTACATTTCCTCCAGAAAACTAGTATTTCTTGATCTCTTTTGAAGCTTTTGACAAAAACTCAGCAAAAAAACAAACAGCTGTCAGTTTTAATAAGATGATTGTGAATGCTTGTGAATTATTCCAACGACGGAATATCGGAACTTGAAACTTAAGAGAGAATTTAAGGAACTCTTAACTCTCTTACGACTAACGTTCATAAAACATAACCTAAAATTTTAACCTTACTTTATTTCAAGATAACATAAGATTTTTAGCTTTTAAAGAAAGCTCTGTGCCGGATTCCTGCAAGGACAATTAGGAACTTGGAGTACATTTCCTTTATTATTTTCAAGTCTAAAATATCGCTAACTGCAGTATAAAAGAATTTTTTTTTTTAAGACGTAACACGAATTTACGTCAAGCAAGCATTGAGTTGGGTAAGGAGGTTCTATTGAATCCAAGAAAGTTCCAGTAAATAGATACAACTACATTAGAACAGCCACCATGGAGGACGATCGACTCACTCAAAGTGAGTGGTTGGGACTTCAACAAGCAACGTTTGTGAAACCTAAAAGCTTTCTTATCACTTCATACATCTTCAAAATGATAAGCAGCAAATCGCTGATCAGTCACGTAATGATTTCAAACGTATTAACTGGCCTGAGGAGATTTATGTCCAGCTCAATGTACTTTAAATAATATAATATATAAATTAATATAAAATGAAATTTGTTTTGCTTGATATCCTTTGCATACATCTTTAAACAAAGTACCCAATTTGTAAATTTTACACAGAGAATCTATTCTATTCTATTACTTCGCTGGCAGCGTATTTTGTACTAGCCGGGGATTAGGATTTCATCTGATCTACTAGTTTTTCTTTTGCAGCTTACTGCAAATTTGTTTCCCATTCATGAAGAAATAACAATAACGAAATTTGTATGGCAATGATTACGTTAAAAACTATCCGGTGTTAATCACCAGGCGATTAATAATTTAAAAATATATGGTAACAATGAAAGTCATCCAAGTTCCTTCGTAGATGTTCCAAATTATTATAAAATTCCAGTAAAACTATGAAATAAAACACAAAATATCATTTTTGTAAAAAGGCAAATGAGCGCAATAATTTAATTTTAAAAATGCATTTTGCTCGTCATACATAAATAAATATAAACATTAGAAAAAAAAAAAAATGTTATGTTACTATTACGTTAGTTTCGATTAAATTTTCGTCACCTCTCAATAATGTAATTCATCCTATTTTCTAAAGGCAATGCACAATCAGATGTAATGATTCACATACACTATTGTAATAAATATTCTTTAATAACTTTCGTCAATCTTTATTTCGTCAGAAATACTCTTTAACTTGTGTAAAATCTTTACATTATTATAATTAACAAATTTAAAAATTTTCAACAAACACTGAATAGTGCAGGTTAGATTTGCAAAATTAAAAACAAGAACAAAATTAAAAATAAATTGGACAAAATTAATTTACAACTTTCTTATTATTTTTGTTTGTTTACGTAATATTTTATATGCTGTGTCCATTACTGTACCTCTTATTAATTTTATATAAAATCTGTGTGTGTGTGTTTTTCGTTTTGCTTATTATAAAACCTTTATAATATTTTATTAATTGTATTACGTCCATTAATAGTTCTTATTACTCTTAACGGCGGTTTTCTTGTCCTCCATCGAGACTTGTCACAGGTCTTTCAGTAGTGCACTTTTCGCGTTCTTTAGTTTATCTAAGCGTTTTAATAGATGATTATTGGTTGTTTCTAGCTCCTCAAGGCGCTCCATTGCCTCACGATTCTGCAAGGAAATTTCATGTTACCGGATTGATAAAACAAATTTTACATAAAATCAAAATGATCACCAGTAAAAACATTTCAAATTAAATCGCAAACTATTTGATACACAACATCTGTGATTACTTTAAACAGTAAAAAGTTAAATTAATGTACAATATTGTTTTTGGTATAGAAAACATTTCTCCAACATTCATGGATAGTCTCTTGATACTTTAATAAGAGAATCCACAAATAATTTATAAAAATCAGTGGAAGTCAATAGGAAGCAAGGAGTTTTTCGTTTTTTAGTTTGCTATTTACTTTTTAACAACTCTGCACTTTTAATTTTCAATAGCAATACTGCAGCAATTCAATGAACATATACAGGTGGAGTTTTACGATCATGTGTAAAAGAAATGATTTGAAAAATGATTTAAAGTATAAAAAAAAATATATTTTAGGAAATTTTTATGGAAAAAGCATACACAAAGCACTCCACAGTCCACATATATTAGTAGAATTCTCGTCAATATTAGTCACGGTAAAACTATTTACGATTTAAATACCCAGTATTTACTGGCAGTGACATTCATCCCAGTAACTAAAAACTACCGGCTGTAAACGTAAAGTGGTTTTCTTAAAATTCATTGCAAACAATTGTTTATATCTTTAAAAATTGATTTTGAGAACTTTTCACAACAATACTTACTTCACGTTGAAGTTTTCTCCTTTCAATTTTTAATTCGGATTCGGCTTTTTCTGCTGCTTCTGCGGTACTTTTATATCTTATGACTTGAGTTTCAGATCTTGCTAGAGAAGCTTGAAGACTAGCTATTTCCTGTTCGGATTTTTGCAGTTTATACTTATAATCGGCTATCAATTTATTTGCTTCTCCTACAGAAAAATAACAATATAAATTAGATGAAAACAAAATGATAAAATTATTAATATATACTTTGAGCATCATAATCATCCTCAATTCCTAAAGGACCATTCAAAGATCCTCCTCGTCGTCCCTGCGACTTAACATCATTCAACTCCTGCTGAAGAATTTTAACTTCTTTCTGAAGTTGTTGCTTTTCTTCAGTGAACTTTTTAAGTCGAACATCTGAAAAATTAAACAGGAAGATAATTTGTTATGAACATCAACAGCACTCATCATAAAAAAAAATATGGGGAGATACCGTTAACTGCGGCAAATTAATTTTCTATTTTTTCCGAAGGATTTTGGGTCGCTGATTACGGGAAAAATAATTTAAAAAAATACCTGATGAACCGTTTACGAGGTATCCTTCGTAAAAGATTCTGTTCACCAGGATTCATCTGGCTCCCAAAATCCTCAGGAAACTGGTTTATTATATTTTTACCACTTTAAGGACCTAATATCAATGTAGAGTCCTTGTTTCACAAAATAAACACTTTAACTATCACTAAATTGCGTTTATTTTACGCATTTTTCCTGTGATCAGCGACCCAAAATCCTCCGGAATATATCAAAACCTCATTTGCCGCAGTTATCGGTATTGTGGCAAAAAATTGTATGTTACCTAAAGAACCTTGAACAGAACTTAACAATTGTGCGTTCTCCATACTGACTAGAGCGCGTCTGGCGTCTGAGCCATCCTCATTTTCTACCAATACTATAACTAAACCCTGTTCAGTTATTAGAGTATCCCTTTCATTTAATTGTCCACGAACTAATTTTAATTCTTCTTCTAATTTATCAAAATTTCTTTTTAAAGCGTTGTGATCACGACATTTTGCTTTATATTCTCTCTGAAGTTGGGCGACAGTTTCATCCATTTCCTCCAACTTGTCCTTCAACAATTGAATTTGGTACGATTGCGAAGCTCTTTCATTGTCCAATTGTGCATTTGCTATCATTGCTTTCCTAAATCTTTCTTCAACATCCTAAAATTGAACAGTTGTATATAATTTTCCTTTAATAAAAATAATTAAAATATCTTGTACTTTGAGTTCATGCCTAATGTCGCGTAAGCTACGACTTTCCTCCTCCAGGGAGTCTTCACTACTTCGTCTGGATGACATTGATGTACCACGACAAGCGTTTCCTGCCATTGTAAGCCGAGATCTTGATAAAGGGTCGATTCCTGCTGCTGTCTGCATATCGAACACTCTATCAGCATTTTGTTCTTGCTCCTTCTGTTGACGTTCAAGTTCACGCATTCGAATTTCACGTGCTTCTGCACGTGCTTGACGACGGGCGGCTAATCTGGCCTCCGCCTAGAAAATTATTGAAATTATTTAGTAATAATCAATCGAAATTTTAACATAATATAATGTAAATTGATTGAGTTGAGCTGTTTACAGAAACAACATCGTTTTAAATTGTATTTAAAATTGTTGTAAATATAACTGTGAAAAATTCACATTAAAGAATCAAAAATGGGTATAGCAATGATGAATACTTGTCTGACTAAAAGGATTAAATTAACATCCCATTGTGTCTGCATGTTCAACTGCTCTAAACTGTATTCAAGCTGGTTTAACAGCATCAAATTGAATGACAATCCAAGTTGTGAATATTTCGCAGAAGTTTTATTCGTTAGTACAAAAAGGCGCAGACATTTCGACGACAGTAAATAGCCATACACTTCGTAATAAAGTTACAATGCAGTTTATTTTGTATTTTCCATTTTTTCTTGCTAAAAACAAAAACAAATGCATTATTTTAAAAAAAAAAGTGCACTTACAATTTCATTGGCTTTTTCCAACAGCTCAACGACAAATGCATTTTCATCATAATCAGAAAATTCATTATCATCACTTTCTTGTTCGCCAATTGATGTTTTCTCAACATTCGATTCATTTAAATTGTTATCAACAACTGTTGTTTTAGGTACGACATCGTTTATCAAAGGATTTTCATCTTCAGCGCATTTATTTACAAGATCTTGAACTAAATTCATATCTTTTATGGGATTATCAGAATCTACTAAGTCACTGTCTTTTATATTGAATTGTCCTTTGTTAATTCTCCCAAAATCACTATCCATTTTGTTGAAATTGCACAAATTTACTTCAATGTCTGAATTCATTGAAACTGTTTCAACTTGTTCCATTTTTTATTTGCAATAAAACACAAACAATTTACAGAAACACTATGAACAAAAGTATTCCATTTGTCATTAAAAAGAAGATAAACGTTAAGGTGAGCGAAATTGACACACTAAAGATAATCTTTTCAAAAGTACATAAAAACCATTGTATCTTATCAAAAGAATTCCGGTGAAGATAAGAAGATATTCGTGATGAACAGAAATTCCATGTAGAGTCAAGGGAAATTCCGTGAATAGTTTTATTTCGCCATAGACACAAAAGGAGCACACACGTAATTTAAAAAATCAATGATCTTCAATAATGTTAAGTATATATTAAATATCTAAAAGGATACTTTTGCAATACGATCGAATGAACGTGTTCGTGCCGTTCAATCGTCGCTACTAAAATGATGTCACTTCCTTGGCGACTTGGTTACGTCAGGTCTACAGAAGATCGTGTGCTTTACTTTCTCGAGATCTCTTCTAGAACATCGACGGCACATTTGAATCATTTAACAGTTTACCCTTTACAGGTTTAAGACTTCAAAATAAATACAATTCGAATTAAATTTCAGGTGATTCAGCATCAAAATGACAAAATATTACTGAGGATCAGTTTTAAATGACCTTCGTTTCGATGAAGATCGGTTAAAATACCTGAAAAAAATCTCACTTAGAAATGATCATGTTTTTCCGATTTCATTATAATCGCGCTCTCTTCCTAATGTGGTTTTGCTACTAGTTGTCGTTTATGGGCTACGAATTCCAATGATGTGGAGAGAACCATAAACAGGTGAAATGAAATTCGTTGTAAAGTTTCCCTCAAGCTTGACCTCGAGTCAACTTTTCAACTTTACATATTCTAAGTATTTGGTTAACGAACCAAAGACCACCGAACAATGATTAAAAGTTGTTTCTGTTTTTGAACGTGTACGAATAGTAATTGCGACAGAAAATTACGATAGATTATTTATATTTTAATTAGCACATTGAATTGCCACAGTTCGGTTGTTTGGAAGGAAAGCGTTAATTACCAGTGTCTATTGAGATCACCACTGATCACTGAAGTATGAAGAAAATGTTGCAAACATTCCGGACGGAAAAGAACGAAAACAAAATGTTGCATAAGATTCAAATATTACAAAAATTGTTTTCCACTCGAAAAACAAATTACGAAATTCACTTGAAATCAATTTTTGGTGATACAATTTTTTAATGATCATCAACATTTCAATGAACTACGATCGTTTTTAGCAATAGCAAAAATTGTTGTAATTACTCTGAGATTTTAAAATTTTTGAAAACGTTTCCTCATGCATAGATTTCCTTTAACATAACGGGCATTTTCAACCGTCATTTTGAATTCTATAGCGATTGTTCTACTTGCATAAATTATACACATTGAATTTATGGAATAAATATTTCAACAAATTCTACTTTTAACAAGTTAAATAATCCAATTTGCACAGCTGCAATTACCTGAGCAAATTCTTTTCTCTTTTGTTGCATCACAATTTTGTGGAATTCGAACTTTATGGACTGGATCGAAGATATTTATTGTTAATGATGTTTAGAAAGCATGCAAAATTTGATATGAGTTTCACATAATTTGCACTAGTATATTAGAAAAAAAAACAACAAAATTCTGTCTTGTTGTTATGGATGAAATATATTTGTTTTAAAAAATACACTTTTATAAGATTAATAAAATGAATTCTTTCAAGAATTCCTCTAAATCGAAAACCCTTGCGGAAATGAAATCTTGCAATATTCTTATTTCGAATTACGTTACAAAAAATATTAAACATAAATTCTAAATAAAGTAAAAATTACTTCAATCGAAAAAAAACTAATAACGACTATTGCATCCGGATACACTTCAACGTTGAATTTTCGTAGTAAAAACCAGGAAATGAAACAGAACCATTTAAAAACTTTAATACTCACACATCGCCAGGTGCCTTTGTTGGCGACTCCTTTCTGGAGGAACGCATGAATTTCCAGGCAATCGCTCAAGGAAGGACCCCACTGCTCAGCATACTTCCCAATCAAGGGACTCTCTAATTTCAACTGTACCATGAGTTCGACAAAACCAAGAACAACACTTCGAAAGGTTCACTCAATATTTAAAGTATTCAATAAACAATCGAAAATTAATTGCTGCAATTCAAGGAGCTCGACTTAAATGCGACAATCGCTAATTAAAAATTACATAAGATTAGGTTAATTAGCGCATTGCTGAGAGGCTGCAACTTGTCCGATGATAACACATTTAGCAACAAAAGATCACGCTCACATCACAAATATTTGGTGGACAAACATTTATTTATCAGTCGGCTGAGTTTATTTGTTAACATGGGATTTTGTTTAGATCTCAAGTACAGGGCACCGAGAGCAGAGAATCTTTCATCTCAATTGAGTCAGCGCCGGTTTCAGACTGGCGGCTAGACGAAAATTTCTCCGTGAGGAAAACCTTCCATGCGCTAAAATCCAGACGTAGACAAAAATAACACAATGAGAGGGAAATGCAGCACTGCATTTGAACGAAATTCCAATGCGGAAAACCAAAAAACATATATATACGGTTGGACGCCATTGGCGGCGGATAAATTCGGAATTTCGGGGGAATTCCCTGTTTAAATGGTCAAGAGCGATGAAAAGTATTTCCCTCAAATTTAGAAACTAATCAAAAATCGTTTTGTGCGCCTTAATTTATTGTTTAAAATAACGGCACGTTTTGATTTTTTTAACAACAAAGTTTACTGAAAATTTTTGCATATGAAATTTTGTATGAAATTAAAGTTTTCTCTGTTGAAATCATTTGCAATTGTAAACCCATTTGAAACGCTTTCCTGGAGTGTTTTTATGAGTTAAAGCGGAAGTAAATCGTCCCACATCCGTCGTTCATTATTTCTGCTCCCTTTTATTATTTTACCAAGCAATGAAAAATAAAAGTGGTTCTAAACGGAAGTATTTGTCATTACCTGTTTTTGGTAATAAAAACAAATGGAAATTCGTTGTTTTTCTTTAACACTATGTTTGTAAACACTTCCCAAAGATTGCTGTAAATGAATAATACCAACGGAGAAGGATCTTATTTATTTTACGTTAGTCCACTATGCCACAATTGGAAAATTCGGCATCCTTGTTGGAACGGTCCATTTCGGAAGTGCGTTACCCGGAAATTGTGAGTCAATTGTCTCCAAGGAAAGATCGCTGTGGCGCCTCCGCCCATATTAATTTTCGTCTAGACTGCAACTGTGACCACCGCCCAACTACACAACCCAACTCACAGGAAACACAATCGAAATAATTGGCAGATATCCACAGTCGTTCGTTTGGAAATGAATGTTTCCATGTTTTAGCATTTGTCATCATTACCCGGTCGTATAAATATTTCCTTTACTTCGAGTGCACTGCACTCGTTGCATCGTTGCATTGTTACATCCAAACAAAGCACCCCTGCATCTTCGGTTAAATGCCTTCCGGAAACTATTACTTAGAAATTAAGAGAGTATTTCATTTCTAAATTTAGGTGTTTCCTCTGTTTTTGTCATCAAATTCCATTTGATTTTTTAGTTACTTAGAATTAAGCGCGGGGAGAGACATATAAGAACAAAAAACCAACAACACAAATTGATCTGCATGACTTAAATAAAACCTCAGGGAGTATTCTAAATTTAGATAAAAACAGGGGAATTGAAGTACATTGCAATAATTCTTCTTCTCAAAGTAAGTATTCCAAAATCTTTCTAATCATCCCAACCATCCCCCAAAAATGATCTTTCCTCACTTTACTTCCCAGCAAATCTTGTACGTGCTTCCGACAGTGATGGTGTTCCCCAATAGAACAAGGTGATACGGACCCTAAAAGTGTATCATTCATGGGGACACCGGAAATAAAATTTACGAGGATATAAGCCACGTCATTAACACACATTAGAATATTTTCGTCTCTGAGTTCGTTGACGTCAGTTATGGCCTTTCAACTCCTCAGTTCCGTCTTGATTTAAAAACAGCAAACCAAAAAGGTAATTAAAGCACATAAACTTTATTTTGTGCTTTTTACGAAATTAGTAAACTTTTCAGCTAAATTAAATAATTACTTTAAAGCGATTACTAACAAATATTATCGGGTAAAATCGCATAGAATTCTTTAATGATTGTTGATCAATATAGGTATTAAAATTATCGCTATTGAAATTGCAACTTACCTCCTTGGCGATTTGATCGAGAGCTTGATCTTCTGCATTCACGCGAGAATTGCCGCGACGCCTCCCAACAGCGCCGGGGCTTTCCATTATGTGTTGTACTTTGAATTGTGTGATGCTTTGTTAATAACTGGGTAAAAGCGTGTCTATGATCACTGGAGGACAAGGAGAGAGAAAATAAAAACAATTGTTAGTTACGTTGATTGAATGATTGTTAAATAAAATTTATGTAAGCAAATATAACCGTATCAAAATAATGATTTAAAAAAGGGGGCAAAAACACTATTAATTTCATTAGTTGCTTTTTTTTTAAATAGTTTTTCAAAGGCACAAAAATGATCGCATTGAAAATCGAAACATCGAAAGGGTTACTTTATGACAAGGAATATCAATATTACATGGAACTTTTCGAATATTTTGTCGTGAATTAGGGGTAGAAGGGATGTTAACAGTCGCCTAATGCTGATTTATAAGATACAGCGGAGGCAAAACCACAGGAAAGACAAGAGATATAAGCCCGAGTCACCTCTAGTCTCTGCAACAGTGAGAACATGATGAAGAGACGATTTTAATTATGGTTGGAACGTCTAGATGACCAGGATCGTTCTACAGCTTCCGGGCTACAAATGGGCTTAGTTCTTGATATTCCGATTAGACTGTTCTATATACCTGAATCCCGGTATCTCGTGAACGTGACAGGATACGTGAAATGACATGCAACATGTCATGAAAATTCATATCATGCTTGATTTCAAACGCCAACTAAAACGTGATATAAAACAACTAAAATCATTTTGTCAAGCATATTATTCAAATTAAAATAACAGAGACTTAACATTTGTATAAAACAATCAGGGGAAAACATCCCATGATTACGACTATGTTTAGAGCAAAGATAAAATAACAAAACCCTTTTTTCACGCAGCCAGGAAAATTATTTATATCTGTGCTGACGCCTTTGAAAGGTGTTTTTATTATTCTAAAAAGCTTAATAAATGGAAAGCTTGTTGAATGCATTTTTATAATAATTAGAATCAGATAATTTAAAATCGATTTTGTTATTTTGGCAATTGTTTACAGTTCAGTTACACGAGAACAGAATGCAGCAATGATAAATTTTCTGTAGCTAAATTAGACATGTTGTGGTAGAAAAGTACATTTAAATAAATGTGACAATAAGCTGAAGAGCAGCTGCCGGGAATTAGGGAACAGCTGCTGCAGCAAGACATCGATCTTCATCTCTCGTCCGAGGGTTTTTCACTCGATGCAGGAAGAATTCGTCTGAGGCGCTCGCCTCCGTTGAAGGGATGAACAAGTAATGCGAACTTTTGTCACAAAAATCAAAATAAATATGGAATGCATGTGAATTCAAAAACATTGAAATGGTTAGAATTCAATGAAGAATTCGTGAATGTCTAGTTTTTATGATTGATACTGAAAAAGATCCCTCAATTTTGCAATAATAATTTACAGAAAATTTCAATTTACCTGGAAATTTTTGTGGCTCTGGAGACCAATTGAAAGTTTTTCCAGATAAGTTTAAATCATACTAACTGTAAATTTATTTATTGAAAATCCTGGTGGCAACAAGATAAACATCTGTTAAATAAGATAAATAGAAATGCAACAATTTGCGTAGGAATCGAGTCAAAGATGCGACATGCTTTTTAATAAAACGCGAAGGCAAAACCGTCAGGCTCTACTGCTTCAAAAATATCATGTTCGCAAAAGTACTTTAAATAAATTTCTTATGCGGAAGTAAAGTGGACTTTGGTTGCAATCAGACAACGTTGTTGATTTATTTAAACAAAATTCAGCATCGATCATGTTTCACGATTGAGAGGAATCCAGAAATACATTGGCATAATTTGCAAGGGAAGTTTTGCAAAATGTCTCGAACCAAAGACGGCAAGACAAGGAATTTTCTTGGATGCATTCAAATTCCAGTTTATTGAAAATTCACTTTCCTGCAGTGACAACTTGACTAAGTCCGATTGCAATCAGCAGAAATATGCTAAAATTAGTCCTACATTATGTGCATTAATTACGATTATAGCTATTTATTTGGGGATGGAATTTTATTAATAGAAATACCGGCAAATATTGTCCAAAATAATTCAACAATAAATGTATGAAAACATGAATTATAAAGTAGATTTGAAGAGATTGTTTGATTGTTCTGAAACACCATTTTAGAATTGTTTAGTTATTGAACATTTCCGAAGAATTTTCACTAACAAAATACACTTCTTTTATTTTTCCTCAAATTACCTTTAATGCTTTTTTGGTGACACACAACCACACAAACAGCGAATACGAAGGCGGCACCTAAATTTCACAAAAATCATTCGCAAACTAAATTTAAAACTTCTATTTCGATTATCGATTCAATATAACCAATCCAATAACAATTATCTAGCTAAATCTATATTCATCTAACTCATTAAAAATGAAAATTTATCTAAATCGAATGGACAACTCATTTTAATTTTTTTTTTGCTTTTTCCTTTTTCTGACTTTACACAAACACATATACACACCAAAATGCCACTACGAAAACTCATCGCAGATGTGTTTTTTTAGTAATCAAATCGTTTTGCGACATTTTACTATTGTATGATAACAAATTCTCTTTAAAATCAATAAACATAAACAAACTTTGTTATCACAATTCTCTGATATGGGATTTTCATTTAACTTTCTATCACATGTGCAAAATCCCTTGACTTTTTTTTCATTTTGTACACGAAAAACTCGTACAACTAGTAGTATCCAATTGCCAAGACTGCAACTCTCGCGACTAAAACTCTACACTTCAAATGACAGCAGACAAATTTTTATTATTCATAATTTTTATTTAAAAAATATCTTTTTTTAACTATATAAGTAAGCTGATAATTAGGTTTAGATACGCGTACAACGCGCATTATTGAAAATGAAGATTTTTTACAAAAGTCTCCACTCAATTTTCTCCAAAAAGGGGTATGCAACTATTTGTCCCCGAAAACACGTACACGTCAATAACCATCTCGCATTCGACAATAAAGTGACAGATGACAGCATAACTGGAATTGATTTTACCCGCTTAGGGAAATTTTATTTTTCCCTCCAAACCGGGAAATTTCTTAAATCAATAAAAAATCACCTAAAACTTTATAACTTTAGTTAGTAAAATTGTTAGAGTTCTCGTAAACTTCGAAAAGCATCCGAAAAACCAGATTTCGACCGATTCTAGACATTTTTTTCTTAATACGAGAACGTGAAACCTAGCCTGGTTCTATGTAAACTTTTTTTAAAACATGTTTTCATGTTTCATGTTCATCTGAGGCACCTGGGAAAATTAGTCGATTTGACACTTTCCCCTTTTTCGGGAAATTTCAATTTTTCTAAATTGAAAGGATGTGGTAGCATTTCAGCAATATTACCCACGTCAGTCGTCAAGGGAAATTTAACGGGATATTAGGTTTTACAATTGTCAGTCACGTCAGGACACTTTTTTCGCCTATATTTGTTACCCAAAATTCTTGATGTTAAAGTTATTTTTTATATTAGCAACTTTTGTTGCATTAGCGTATAGTCAGAATGAGCACGAAACCCTTGTTTTACTGGATAATTTAGCTATTCGCGAAACTCATTCAATATTTTTCAAATCAATCCAAGGTGAGTGACGTGTCTTTACAACCGGTGTTTTTCTCAAACCTAAAAACTAATAATACTATCTTGTTTTACGAATATAACGATAATATTGATTGAATTTATATACATCACTGTTGTACTAAGTGAAATGCCTTACTTTTGAAACCGAAGATCTTTACAACGCTTCGTTTGGAACAATTACATTTATTCAACTTTTAATTTCAGAACGTGGCTACAAATTATCGTTCAAGCTTGCGGATAATGCAAGTTTAGTTCTATCACGCTATGGGGAATACCTCTACAGGAATTTGATAATTTTCGCTCCCTCTGTGACTGAGTTTGGAGGAGACATTAGCGTGGAGCAAATAACGAAATTCGTCGATGATGGAGGCAATGTTCTTGTGGCAGGCAGTGACCAAACCGGTGATGCACTGAGAGATTTCGCTTCAGAATGTGGCTTTGAAGTGGATGAGGAAGGAGCATCTGTTATTGATCATCTTAATTACGACATTTCTGACAAGGGCGATCACACCACGATTATTGCTAGTCCAAAAAATCTTATTAGCTCATCGATCATTGTTGGTGATAGCAATAGCAATCCCTTGTTGTACAAAGGCACTGGTCTTCTGGCAGATAAAGAGAATCCGCTAGTCTTGCAACTGCTCACAGCCGAAAGCACTGCTTACAGCTACAAAACTGAAAACTCTATCAAAGAATATCCTCATGCAGTTGGTCGTGGCACTCTTTTAATAGCAGCTCTGCAAGCTAGAAACAATGCGCGTGTAGTTTTCTCCGGCTCCTTGTATTTCTTCTCGGACGAAGCGTTCACATCCAGCGTCCAGAACTCTCAATCTAGCACTGTCTATAAGAAATCAGGCAATCAAGAAGTAGCAACAGCCATTAGTAAATGGGTATTTGGTGAAACAGGACGTCTCCGTGTGGCCTCTGTTGCTCATCACAAGGAAGGTGAAACGAAACCACCGCAATCATACACAATCCTGGATCCTGTCGTGTACACCATCTCCATTGAGCAGCTCTATAACGGCGTTTGGAAACCTTTCCAAGCAACTGATATTCAACTAGAATTCGTTCGAATCGATCCCTTCGTCCGAACAACCCTAAAGAACGTTGGTAATGGAAAATATGTGGCCAAATTCAAAATTCCCGATGTCTACGGTGTTTATCAATTCAAAGTAGACTACGACAGAGTTGGCTACACTCATCTGTACAGCTCCACACAGGTACCATTGTATCTACTGTATTTTAAACACGTCTTTTAAATGATTTTTTTTTATCTCAGGTTTCCGTGCGTCCACTTCAGCATACTGAATACGAGCGATTCATTCCAAGCGCTTATCCTTACTACACCAGTGCTTTCTCAATGATGGTTGGTGTTTTCATCTTTTCCTTCGTCTTCCTCCATTTTAAGGAGGAAAGTACCAAATTAAAGAGTGACGACAAAAAATCACAGTAGTTTGTGCATTTGCACTTTTCTTTTTCAGTGAAATCAGTGTAATTGTAAATAACATAAGGTAATTATGAAACTTCCTATAATTATGAAAAATGTCGTACATTCGTTTGGAATACGTAAGAAAAACTTTCTGGAAGAATAAACTATACTTATTTTGACTCAACGTATTCCATTTTCATTTGTTCCTATTCCCGAGAAATATTTGTAGAAACATAAAAACATGGACTGATGGAATTTATAAAACTTCTTCAATGTTCTTTTTTGCGTTGAAATTTAGGAACCCTGCAATAGTTTAGCGAGTTGGTGTCTACCAACAGTTCAGGAAGATTCCGGAAATTGTTTTAATAAATATGCCAAGAAACGTTTTTAACAAAATATGAAGGCAGGCAGAAAGGAACGTTTTTAAGTTTGAAGTTAAGTTTACCTAATTGTTTACAATTGTTTATGCATTAACCTACCATTTTTCAATTTCATGCATTTTTTTATCATTCCAATAGGTACACTAGTCATTCATTCTTTATTATATGCATGACCGAATTAAAGAGGGCGGGTGGGGGGGTGCCACCCGACATCCTATTCATATAAGTTTGAATTCACTGTTATCAAACCAACAACTATGCCTCTCCTCAACCCACTCAGGGTACTGTCCTGCACCACTACAGGTTCCATTTTCAAGACCAAGAGTTAGGTCATTTGGTTACGGGTTGGTAGATGTGACTTTCCTTGGTTCTTAACTTCGAAACTTGTACTAAAAAACTAAGTAATCATTTCATTATAGAAAAGGCTAAGAAAAATATTGTATCTAAATCAATTAACTAGTTATAATGAAATTACAAAATAATTCTCAAATAATTTTGGTAATTTTTTTGAAAAGAACTCTTTCATGATATCATTAATGTAAATGTTTTTCCAGTTGTATCAATATACAGGGTGGCTGATTCGAAGTGTTACAAATTCAAAACGCTCTATTTTTTTATTTATAAATATTTTTTATTGAACCCAAAGAACAAAATGTTGAAAAATAAATCAAAATTCAAAATTTATTTTACATTTTCGATTTGGCCATCTTTGGCGCAGACTATGGCCTTCAGACGGTCAACGAATTCATCACACGCTGCACGACTGTGACCAATTGCCAAACATCGTCTTCTATGATGAGGCCCCATTTGCAATTGAACAATATTTCAACAAGCAAAATGATCGAGTCTACCTGCCAAGGCGGTCATACGATAATTTCGACCAAAGGATGGACACCAGGATGGGCGCAGAAACTGCCAATGGTCGATCTCCACTCGTATTTTGAACCGTGGTGTTAAGATAAACGCGAACCTTTATATGGAAACGGTCTTAGAACCTGTGTTGAAGCTCTGGGCATGAATCATTTCGCCCGCATACCGTGAACATTCCAACAGGATTCTGCACCAGCTCCCAAAGCCCGAACAAATCAGAAATGGCTTGAAAACAACGTTCCGCACTTGATTTCGCACACACAATGGCCTTCGAATTCTCCAGATGCGAACTCGTTAGATTATTCTATTTGGGGTATTTTAAAGGTAAAGGTTGGCACTACAAACTACCAAAAAAGTACGGATGCGCTCAAGACAGCGCTTCGCCGCGAATGGCAGCATATTCGTGCTGCGCCGATGAATTCGTTTACCGTCTTAAGGCCATAGTCTGCGCCAAAGGTGGCCAAATCGAAAATGTAAAATAAATTTTGAATTTTGATTTATTTTTCAACATTTTGTTCTTTGGGTTCAATAAAAAATATTTATAAATAAAAAAATAGAGCGTTTTGAATTTGTAACACTTCGAATCAGCCACCCTGTATAATATACTTGTTTTTTGCCCCAGAAAGATTGTTACATATTATAGTACTATAAGTACTACCAACGCGATTCAAAAATCTCCCGACTGTACTGTATATTACAGAAAATAACTTTTTTCTTTTTACCTTTGACAGTTTAGTATTTTGCTGACAGCTTTTCTAGAGATATTTTATAGTACGCGCCTTGCAGGCAAATTCCAATTAGAATTACTGTATATAAAATCTATTAAATCGATTTATTTTTACTTTATTTGAGTGATAAGCTTCTCCACTTATAAAATATGTTTTATATATCTGTCTGAAAATTCGGTGGAAATTCGATAATAATTTCGCCACTTCCAATATTTTGTGCTTTTCTATCTGAAAGTGTATTGCACCTTGCAGTGACCTTCTTGTGCTTTTCCCAGAAAAAGGGACAGGCTCTTCATGCTATTTTAATGCGGAGTTAGAATCAGTATTGCGTTATTAATTGCGTAGTTTCTATAAATTACAATCATAGCAAAACTGTTCCGAATAAATCTATTGCTGCTCAGAGGTTCATCAGGCATGGCATGGAGGTCTGTTGGAGTTAATAACGTCGATTTAATTAAGCAACTGAAAGGTAGTAAATTTATCGACTCAACACAAATCTCATTGAGATAATTTCCAGATAATGGCGTTATTAAAACTGAACAGGTTGCTCAGGCGATGAGTGCGACGGATAGAAAATTCTACTGTCCTCGAAATCCGTACATGGATGCCCCACAGGGTATTGGCTATGGAGTAACAATCAGTGCTCCACATATGGTAAGAAAATTACTGCTCTCACGAAAATAAAAATAACATTTTAAGATTTTAGCACGCTTTCGCTTTAGAAATATTAAAAGATCACATTCGCCCCGGTTCGAGAGTTTTAGATGTTGGATCTGGATCTGGATACTTAACTGCTTGCTTCGCGCGGTAAAAAAAAAAATGCCCTAAGAAGGGCCAAATACCCATCATTGAAAAATAGAAATCCGCTATGTATGTTATATGTATATAGGAAGGCCCCATGTCGCAGTGCGAGAAAAACAGGCGGAAAATAGGCACCGAGGTCGTTAAATGCTCATAGCGGATTTCTATTTTCCAATGATTGATATTTTGTGGCCTTAGGGCTTAGATTTTAGAACATTGCTTTTTTTACTCTACTCTTGCTTCTTAAGATTCATGGATGCGCGCAATCCAAGTAGTGATGGAAAAGTAATCGGAATCGAACACCAACCGAACCTAGTTAGTTTGAGTCGGGAGAATATCAATAATGACGATCCACAATTACTGAAATCCGAAAGGTTGACTATTGTAGGTTTGTGCTATACAAACTTGTGTACACAAGAATTGAATGACCTTTTGATATATTTATCAGAGGGGGATGGTAGAAAAGGCTGTCCTGAATCTGCACCATACGATGCAATTCATGTTGGAGCTGCTGCACCAGTAGTTCCGGATGAACTACTGAATCAATTGAAGAATGGCGGACGATTAATTGTTCCTGTTGGACCTGAAGGTGGTAATCAGTACCTCGAGCAGGTGATTCACTCTAATTTGTTATTAAAATCACATTATTTCTTCATTTATCTTCTAGTATGATAAAGACGACAAGGGAAACATCGTTAACACTCGATTGATGGGTGTTATGTATGTTCCTTTAACGGATTTACGCACACCTTGACTTTTTATTGCACTTAAAATTGTTTGTGTGATCCTGCTAATTATCATGATAGTATTTCGAATTTTGAAGCTAATCTAAATTATAGATGTTTGCAATTGTGATGCTAAATCTTTAATAATGAAATTATTCATTGAAGTAAATTTGTTTTATATTGCAAGTGAAAATATTCCAAAAGCTACTGAAATTATTTTATGCTGAATATACAAACTTATTCCAACTACAAATTTCTTTATTTAAAAGTTATATGTTAGTGGATGCACTGGAAAATAGCCGCGAGTTTTGTAAATTTGTTTAACAACCTTATTGTAATTTATATCATTAGCCAAAAATGGTCCGTTACGAATTTTCATTGCTATCGAATGCACTCTATCCGTAATCTGACTGCAAATGATGCTGGTCAGTACAAGTTCATCGTTCAAATGCTGCAATCCAATGCAGTACGATCTTGACGATCGTGACAATGTTGTGAACATTGTGTAAGTTAAATATGCCATTTCCGCAATACGTTCTACCTCCATATGTTTCTCAATCACTTCAGTACCATATCGAGCTAAGAGATTATCTGCGCATAATTTCAGTCGTCCAATGGAAAGCTCCAAACACTGTGCTGGACCTTGAAGACTTGGATGAATAAACTCGTGTAATTTCAGTTCGAGTTTTGGATCATCTAAATCATCTTGTTTAAGTAATTTACGAAGTATATAACCTGGATGTAGTAGAGGATTTCTCACTTTCTTAATTTCGTCGTGGTTATTCATCTGAAGTTGAAAATTGAATTCAAATTCGGATCACTATATAACATTTTAAAACAAATACCCCAACATGTTGTAATCCGAGTAAACCAAGATACAAACGGAGTGATTCAGTGGATTCGGCATGAGTATACAATTGTGCAATATTCCTGAAAATAGTTTCAGTTGTTCGATCCGATTCCAGGAATTCTGGACCAATGAAAGTCATCGGAGTGTTAAGAGCCTCCCAAACACTTTCCTGGGCAAATAACTGAAGGAAAATTGTGATAATTTCAAATTAAATACGAATGGAAAACATTACTTTTGTTGCTGCGACTTCCATATGCACATCTTGACCATCAAATTCATCTATTAATCCAGCCGTATAATAAATCATACTTTCTAACGCGTACGCATTGCAAACAAGGTTGGATAGTCGCCCTGCTGTGAATTCCAGATCTCTGGAAAATGTTTAAGCATATCTGGTAATTTATTAAACAATCTTACTTGAGTGGGACGTTCATCTGCTTTTTGTTTATGCAATGCTCGGCTAAAATTTTTATAAGAGTTTTCATTAAGCCCAAAGATATCAATGATACTCTCAGTCGCTGATATTTTAACAACTCCTGAGCGATATCATTCCCATCATGTACTTGACCAACAACAGAACCTGAAAATAATTTTATTTTTGTGTTTTATTTACTCAACAATATTTTGCTTTGATCCTGCTCACTTTCAGATACCATCACGTCGTCGAATTGGATTTTATTCAAACCACAGCCCTGACAACCCAGTGTCTGTAATTCAGTTTTCTTAATACCAGGCAAGTTGGACTCTACGAGGAACACCGTTATTCCAGCTCCTTCGATTCCTGGAACGTTTATTTTATTTGTATGTGCAAGAACAACGAGCAAGTCGGCATCTTTTCCGTTTATAACAAAGGTTTTCTCTCCGTTTATGACCCAATTTTTCGTAGTTGCATTATAGGTTGCTGTCGTTTTGAAAAATGAATTTTCAGATCCTATAGACTCATGAATGGCTTCCGTAGCTACCGAAGAACCTGGAAGAAATGTTTGAAATGTATTTGCATAATTAAAGATAACTTGTGGTTTACCATCAGCCAAAAGTGGTAGATATCGTTCTTTCTGCTCCTCAGTTCCATGCTGCTGGATAATATCGGCAGCCACACGATGGGACATCATAATAGTAGCGATATCCGATGAAATTGTTTCGTGCTCGGAAACAAGTAACGATTCAGAGCAACTGTAACCTTTGCCTCCGTAATTTTCAGAGATATTTAATCCATACAGGCCTAAAGTCTTTAGATTTTGTTGTATTTTACTGTGATTATCAGTGGGACTGTTTCGTTTTTCAGTACCAAATGTTTGATGAAAATATTCTTCTATTCTGCCGGTGTTATTATTTAACGTGGTCATATCGTCTCGTGATATTGTTTCAGGATATGGAACCATATCTTTGCTAAGTTTACCAATAAACATGCTTTTCAAAAGTGGTTGTACAGCCGGTAATTTTTTGTTATGCCTTGTCGAAATTTTACTTTTAGAAATTGAAAAATCTTGGGATCGCTTATCCATCTCAGTTTTCTCAGGTGATTTCTGTTGAACGTCATGACTTTGATATCTCACACCGCTGTATTTAACTGATTTATAGCATTTACTTTGCTTAATAATAAATGCAAGTCGAATCATTGTATTTATTTAAAACTTTTAATATTTAATAGCAGCAGAATGTGCATAAAAACTGACAAATGGCACCTGTCAAAATTTTTTCCAATTCAACACTTTCCAGGAATGGAATTTTGTTCGTTTTTACAAGAAGAAGATTCCTCAAATGACAATTGACAATTGAAATAATATTATTTTTTTAGACGCGTGCTGTAGAAATAGAACGAAGTTCCGTACATTTGATATTCAAGCGTAGTGTTAATAAATTTGTGATTTGTATTCGAAATGAATAACAGTCGTGAAAATCAAATGCTTAAAATGTGCAGAATTTGTTTCAAAAAAGGCGAATTTACCATTTCATGCCACAAGGTGGTAATCGATGGCATAGAATACGATTTGGTGGAAATTTTAAAAGAGTTGTCTGCTCTAGAGGTAACATATTTCTAATATACAATGGTACTTTAAAAATATATTAATTTTTATTAACAATGTTAGACATGGGACACAGAGCAATACCCTTCAATGTTATGCAATTGCTGTGTAAAAGAATTGGCGCTAGCCTTTCAATTCATTCAAAAACTTCGCAGGGCAGATGAAAAGATACAAGAAATATTTGTAGATAAATCTGATTCCCAAACTGGGGATGAGATTGACATAACTGAAGACACTATATATGAAAATGATGGTTACATCGAACACATTGTCTATGATGAAAATTGTTCAGATTCTGAAACTGAAGCAGATCTGGATACAGTTGAATGTATATCAAAAAAGCCGGCGGTTAAGAGGTCTGCGAGCCGAACACCACATATTGTTCTCACGAATCCCGTGTCATCAATGCTATCCAACATAAACCAGGCATCTAATGAAATACAAACGAATGACACGTATGAGCCGAAGCCAAAAAAGATCTCAAAGAATTTTGAAGATGACAACTTCTTTTTAATAACAAAATTTGTACCCCAATTGCAGACTGAAACTTTTGCTGATGATCCAATTGAAATAGGCGATGGTAACAGCAAACAAGTGCGTATGTTCGGTATGGAGGCTGTCGAGGTTAAAGCAGACAACAAAGTTAAAGTTGAAGAGGACGAAGACTCAAATATCGTAGATCCGAACACAATGTACGTGTGCCAGTATTGCCCACGTGCATTCGCCACATCCCATCATTTAATTATGCATCAACGGAAATCTCACGTTTGTCAATTTTGCATGAAAGGATTTGAGAAAGTCACTGATCTCCACCAGCATACACGAACGGAGCACACATTCTTTAACTGTGCCTTCTGCAAGAAGAATTTCAGCAGCAACAGCAACTTACGACAGCACATCAAGAAAATACATAATGTCGAGCTTCCGGCCCATGTCGCCTTATTATCTTACAAGAGGAAAGTGTTGTAGATAGGGAGAGTGTAATTTTAGCCGGGACCTGTGGTAATTTTTGCGGATTACACCTCTGGAGGAAGGAATACTTCATTTTCCACAGTCTCATACGTATCGGCAGATTTTGAAATTGTATATTTTCATCAACTTACTTTTCGTAGCACTATTTTTTCTAAGTTAAGTATGTTAGTAAGATAAAGCGTTTATTTTAGTTCATAGTTCCACCTTCTTGTTAAAAACTAAAATTTGGTAAGGATTGTTTTCCTTTCCGGAAGCATTTCAATAAATTTTTTAATTATAATCGCGTTTTTTATATTTTCGTTTAATAACACAAAAAAATTTGATACATTGGATTACATCTGAAATACAAAAAATTTGTTCAATAAGAGAATGAAAATACAAATGCCTAAAATAATTTTGGAATCTTTTACAGTTACACTAAATCTTTTCTATTGCTTGCAGTTAGGTCTAATCTGCCTAAATATGCTCAGCTTGTTCCTCGAATTTTTCAGGTAGCTCGCATTGGTTTTTTTCTGGAAGATCTGGCTTCGGTTCAGCAATACCCCTCACTTCATTATTGTATTTAAGGATCTCTTTTTCTAGATATTGTATGCGGGCATCAAGCATTGCCTGGCTCTTTGGAGAAAGTACTACCAATCCCTGAGTGGTTTCAATTGGTCTCGCTATTTTAGGTGCGTTGGTGGTCTTCTGATCTGATTTTTGAGCATTCGGCCGGTAGACCGGCTCAACATTGTCAGATTTAATTTGAGCAACGGAGCTTGGTTGAAAGACTTTACACAATCTAAGACCTCGGATTTCATTTTTCTGATCATCGTATACTTTTTGGGTGGCTAATTTGTTCGATACTTCGATATCTTGCTCATTATCCCTCAATGAACAAGGGATTGGTTTTCCTTGCTCGAACGAAAAGAATTGGTTTTGAGTGCTTGCAGATTTTGCTTTAACATTTGATCTCGTCGAAGCAAATACTTTTATAAAATTTGGTCCCGGAATTGACTGGCTAGTATTTGATATGAAATCCTTTTCAAAGGAATGGATCGCAGATTTAGCAAATTCGGGTGTTGTAGTTTTTTTAGCTTCATATTTGTTCGTTTTTCCTTGGGCATTTGTTTGTCGTTTTCGCTCTTCTCTTGGATCATTTTCAACAGAACCAAATACAACTTTCTTCCCTGACACATTTGATTGTTGTGAATGCAAGATCCATGATTTTTTCGGACGAGATTTATTGCTACTACCCGTTGATATTTCGCTCCCTGATGTAGTGTTTAAAATACTTAAAGACCCTGTGCTTCTTGGCGTATATTTATAATTTGAGTACACTACTAATGTAGGTGAATCTGCACAGCCTGGTGTTTGTGAACCAGCATCTCTAAATAATTCGGTTTAAATCTCAAATAATTGACAATATTTAGTGATATTTACTTTGTGGGTAGTTGATTCGACTTTTCGGAATTGTTGATGAAGTCGTAAATCTTACTTCGATAATTATAAACAGTAAATTGTTTATTATCGTTTAAAGGCAATTCAACAAATTTCCGCATAACCATATCCGAATAGGAATGTCTAAACCTGAAGAAATTAGTCGTAGAGATAATAAATGTTATTACTTTCAGAATTTAAAGGAATAAAAAACATAAATCAACTTACCTGCTTACATATTGGTGGGATCTTACATCTGACGCTGTTAGTCTTTGCTTAGGGTTAAAAGTCAGGAGACCCTTTACAAGATTTCGTCCATCTTCCGGTGCATCGCGCAAGACTTCATCTATTGAACTACAAACAAATAATTTTGCTATTAATGATAAGGAACTAGTTTTTTAGCTTACGTTTTTTTATATTTATATTGAGTTAAACACTCATAACGAACATTGGCACCCAGTGACCTCATTGATTCCAGATCCTCTTCTGTTGCTGTAGGTAAGGTCGCTATTACTCTTTGCATCTGTGACATAACGGATTGTTTTTTTAAAATTTTGTTTCGTTTAATTAAAGTTACACGTACTTGGTTGAAAGTGCTGGATCCCGGAAACACTGGCGACCCAAGGAACATTTCCGCTATAATGCATCCTAAGCTCCACATGTCAATGCTTGATGTATAACTAAGAAAGAATATCATATTGTACTACAATAGGCTTCAATTTATTGCGGTTACCTTTTACACCCAATGATACATTCTGGGGCACGATACCAGCGAGTAGCAACGTAGTCACTCATCATAAAATCAGCACAACTCAGTGAATCTCCCGCCGGTGGTAAGGTTCGAGCCATGCCGAAATCACCAATTTTACACCTAAATACAAAGCTGTGTTATTTCAGGAATTTCCAACTCAATCCAACAGAATACTTACCTGCATTTTTCATCCAATAAAATATTATTGGGTTTCAGGTCCCTGTGTATTACGTTCCCTGAGTGAATATATCTGAGAGCATTAACTATTTGGAACGTCACAAGCCTCTTATGTACATCCTTTAAAATTGTTCCTTTTCGGATTACATGGCTCAGATCAGTTTGCATGTATTCCATGCATAAATAAATATCATTATGGTTCGCAGATCTGACAAAACAAAATAATTATATACATATCTATTGCAAATTTCACTAAACATTAATTGAATATGAATAACTGTACTTGTGTACACTGTTGAGTTTGACCACATTTGGATGACTTCGAAATATTCGAAGAAACATTATCTCGCGAAAAGTTCGCTGAGCATCAACTTCATTTCGAAAAGCTTCCCAAATTTTCTTAATGGCGACTTTTTCATTTGTTTTCTTTTCCACACCCTTCCATACGATTCCATAAGCACCACTTCCTACGCGCTAAAATATAATAATTAATTTATCATTATAAATATGAACAATAAACAAATAGTTAATTGTAAAATTAGTCTTAAATCTATTCTGCAATTTGTTTTTGTATGAGAGTTGGAGGATTGTAGTAGTAGATTATCTCAAACTCTTGCAGTACAAAAACGTAATGGACGTACATTGAAAAATTTAAAAATTCGGATTTAGTGATTGCGTTATTGGAATATGTACCTTCTTTATTGAGAATCTCTTTGTTATATGGTCATCGATTACCTCTGCAGTCTTATTTGTGGACATTTCTGAAGTACTTGTATCGCTTTGTTCAGTGTCTGTTAAAAGATTTTACATATGTTCATCAAAAAAATTTGATATCTCAATTTCAAAGCGCACCCAAACAAATATTTTATTTAATTGTAAAATTATGCAAAACATGTAATATAATGTTAAAAATACGACTTACCACTTAGTTTTTCGCTTGTTAGATCGATGTAATAATTGAAATAAGTTTTTAATAATAGTAATATGACTATAAAATATAATATCAGTACGAATATCATATAATTAGAAATTAAATTAAATTAAATGAACAAAATGTCTTCAATACTCATTCAAAATGATTCAAAAGAATCAAGAAAATATATGAACGGACGCGTTTATGTCGAAAGTGACATATTAATACTGAATAAAGTTTGGAAGATTTTGTTTCGTTGCACTAACAAACCACAAATGCTTGCATGCGCAATGGCTACTTTGATGGATACATTTATTTGTGTATTTAAATACTTCATGAATTTAGCCTAGCAACCATCATTTTCAGCTACTAATATGTAGTTGATATGTTTTTCGATTTGTTTTGTTGTTGTTTTTGGGTTGTTCAGTGATTAACTGAGACTTATTAGTTATTAGTTTTAAACATCCTAGTTGATTTTAGTCCCAGCACACCGAGCTGGAATCCCTTCCGTCTAGATCTAGAATCAAAGTGGAAGAAATAATGTTGTTTGCAGTTCATCATAGTTATTTATTTCAGGTAAACTAATTAATTAAGAATTCATAATTCAAATTACTTGATTTCAGATATCTATAACATCTTCATTTTATAGTTCATTGGTATGATTACTACAATTTGTATTTATTTCTCATCTCAATATATAAATTAATGCCACATTTTCACAGGAAACAGAGCGAGGAAAACGTTTCCTCAATTGTCAGACTTTGCAGCAAATTTTGTAATGCTTGCTGTTAAGATGAGATTCAAGAATGAAAATCTGAACTTTTAGTGAAATTTGGGACTTGGGCGATTATTGCTACAAAAAACAGCTGGAGTACCAAGAAAAGGGGAATTTCGGTCGACGAGAAGTTGTGCCAGGTTTTATTCCAGATGACGCTCAAACAATTGGACCTGAAGCTAAGAAACTTAAAGTAGATGACAAAGGTTCAATAGACTCCACTATAGCTTTCTTTCAGGCAAATTACGTTAATTTGATAAATACACTAAATACGTAATTTCACCCCGACGTAAAGTAATTTTTGCGGATTACACCTCTGGAGGAAGGGATACTTCATTTTCCACAGTCTCATACGTATCGGCAGATTTCGAAATTGTATATTTTCATCAACTTACTTTTCGTAGCACTATTTTTTCTAAGTTAAGTATGTTAGTAAGATAAAGCGTTTATTTTAGTTCATAGTTCCACCTTTTTGTTAAAAACTAAAAGTTGCCAAGCATCCTTTCTGGAAGAATTTCAATTAATTTTTCAATTATAATCACATTTTTTATATTTTCTTTTAATAACACAAAAAATTTTTGTTACATTGGATAACATTAATAATTTACAAAACAAATATGGTTTCATTATTCAAAACATGAAATTTAAGAAGAAAATGAAATGTACAAAATAATTTTGGAATCTTTTACAATTACTAAATGCTTTCACATTACTTTGTTTACTGTTATATTCAAATATATTTTCAGGAAGTTGCAAAGGTTCTTTTCCGAAAGATCCACCTTTTTTTCAGTTCATTCTTGTGCTTAAGGTTCCGCATTTCTAGATATTTTCAAAAGGCATCACAAGTTGCCTGACTCTTGGGCGAAGCTTTCACCGGAGTTGCGGCTTCATATTTGTTCGTTTTTCCTTGGACATTTGTTTGTCGTTTTCGCTCTTCTCTTGGATCATTTTCAACAGAACCAAATACAACTTTCTTCCCTGACACATTTGATTGTTGTGAATGCAAGATCAAAAATTTTTTCGGACGAGATTTATTGCTATTACTGTTGATTTTTCGCTTTCTGTTGTTTTGTTTGAAATACGTATAAAGATGTTGTTGAAAATGCATCTCCACAGCCTAATGTATTAGAACCACTATATCCAAATAATTCGGTTTAAATCTCAAATAATTGACAATACTTAATGATATTTACTTTGTGGGTATAATAATTAAGTTATCATTATAAATATGAACAATAAACAAATAGTTAATTGTAAAATTAGTCTTAAATCTATTCTGCAATTTGTTTTTGTATGAGAGTTGGAGGATTGTAGTAGTAGATTATCTCAAACTCTTGCAGTACAAAAACGTAATGGACGTACATTGAAAAATTTAAAAATTCGGATTTAGTGATTGCGTTATTGGAATATGTACCTTTTTTATTGAGAATCTCTTTACTATACGGTCATCAAGTGCGTATGCACTGTATATATTGGACAATTTTGAATTCGTATAATCGTATAGCGTTCCTCAGTGTCTGTCAAAAGATTTTATACATGTTCATAAAAATATTTGATATCTCAATTTCAAAGCGCACCCAAACAAATATTTTAATTAATTGTAAAATTATGCAAAACATGTAATATAATGTTAAAAATATGACTTACCACTTAGACTTTCGCTTGCAAGTTCAATTTACAATATATAAGTTTTTAATAATTTTAGTAAGACTGGATAATATATCAGTTCGAAAATAAAATGTTTAGAACACAATTAAATTAGATTAATTGAACAATAGGAGTTCAATACTTATTCAAAATGATTCAAAAGAATCTAGAAAATATATGAACGGAAATGTGCACCGTTCAAAATGACATATACCGAATAAAGTTTGACTAGATTTTGTTTCTCAAATAATGCTTGCATGCGGATGCGCAATGGTTACTTTGATGGATACATTTATTCGTTTCTTTAAATTAAACACTTGATGAATTTGCCCTATCAAGTATCATACTAATGAAGTTCGTTTAAATGTTTCTTAATTTTTTATGTTGGTGTTATTATACTTATTAGTTCATTTCAGATATAACAGATAGATGAAAAAGATGGCGTCAAGTGAGGATGAAGCTCATGATGAGCTCTGTGGAAAGTGTAATAAAGAGGTCAAAGATGGGGATAGAGCGTTAGCGTGTGATGGTTTTTGTAAGAAGTGGTATCATGCAAAGTGCTGCGCAATTAGTGAAAAGAAATATAACAAGATTAAAGAAATTTCTGATATTGTGCTGTGGGTGTGCAATGAATGTAAAAATGACTTAATAGAGATTACTAGATTAAGCCCTAAATCAATTTTATCAGGTACTAAAGAGCAAAACTCAGCACAGGCTATACTGGCTCTGAGTGATCAGGTAAGAAACCTAAACGATAAAGTAGTAGGCATTCAAAATAATTTAAGGAAGCAGCTAGAGCCGGCAAGCTCAAAGTCGGAACCGTTATTAAAGAGGTTAACGTACTCTGAGATCGCAAGAGGCAATGTCAATAAAACAACAGAACCTAAATTTAGCCAAGGTATAATTATTAAGCCTAAAAACCGCCAAACGTCCGAAGAAACAAGGAGGGCACTTAAAAATAGCATTATTCCTTCGAAAATTAAAGCTCCGATAATTACGCTAAGAAGCATAAGCAACGGAGGTGTTCTTGTTCGTTCAACTGACACAGATTCAAATGAACGGTTATTATTAGAGACAACTAAAGAGCTAGGTGGAGATTATGAAGTCAATTTCACGAAGCAACGGAACCCTAGATTGGTAATCTCTAATATCAGGGAAAAATATGATAATTCGACACTAATTAGTGAACTTAGGCAATTAAATCATTTTATAGATGAAAAAGATATGGTCAAAATTACATTTAGCAAACTAAACAAGAAAACAAATACGTGGACACTATATATGGAAACAACGGGCAATACATATAAAAAGCTGGTGAATAGGCATATAAACTTGGGCTGGAATTCGCACTTTGTCAAGGAAGATCTAAGCGTACTTCAATGTTACAAATGTCAAGGCTTTCATCACACTGCAAAAAACTGCACCAGTAATTCAACCTGCGCAAGGTGCGCAGGAAATCATTTAACTTCACAATGCACAAATAAAAATGACATCAAATGTGCAAACTGCCTGAGGAGAGTCAAGGCACTAAACAAAGCATCTGTAAGTTGCCACAACCACAGGGCTGATGACAGGGCATGTCCGTTGTATGAGAGTAAAATACAAATGATTCAAGAGCGAACGAATTACTGTATCGACAGCGTTTAACAATTAAATCTTCATGGTCATATCTATAATATATATTAATATAAGAAGCCTGAGGAACAAATTAAATGAATTAGCTTTATTATCAGTGCAATATGCAAATCCCCACTTAATAGTACTAAATGAAACATGGTTATACCAGAGTGAAACTAATTACTACAATATTAACGGATACAGGGCGATACATAATTGTAGAGAAGGATCCAGGGGAGGAGGAACGGCGGTTTATGTGAGAGATGACTTGACCTTTGACTGTATAGCGTTCGACAATAGTTATAATGCTCTGTTAATTGAAATTTTCCTTGGTAACAAAAAATTTAAATTTTTAACACTTTACAGATCACCGACTCAAAATGAGAAAGAATTTATTGATTTTCTTGATAATGAGATATGCAAACACAAAAACCTCACAATTATAGCAGACAACAATATTGACCTCTTACGAAACAACAGTACAACTGAAAGTTTTGTGAGCATGATAACAGAGAATGGATTTATCATAATGAACAAACTCGATAGGAGGAACGCAACTCGAGAAACGGATCAAACGGCTTCAATCATTGATCATGTAATAACTAATATAAATCAGAAATCTTGTAAAATGCAACTATTCCTGATTGACAACCCTAACTCAGACCATAAATTGATACATATAAAGTTAATGGCTAACATAAAATGTAAGGATAAAATGGAGTATAGGACAATTAACAAACTGGATGAAGACGTATTCAAATGCAAGGTCAAGGAGGCCCTAAATTTTATTGGGAAACCTTCTGTAGAAGAACTCATATCAATTATAGTCAAGGCTAAAGTGAGCAGCACTTCTACAAAGAAGATTAGAATAAGAAATAATACGTGGATAACGAAGGAGATCATTTCAGCCATAAAGGAAAAGGGCAAGGCTTATAAGAGGATGAGGAGACAACCTTCAAATGATGCTTACAAAAAGTCCTACACGATAATCAAGAACAAGGTTACACAACTAGTACGAGAGGCAAAAAATAGGGAAATAAGGGGAAAGCTGGAGTGGGCTGCTAATGATGGAAGGAAACTGTGGAAAGTTATAAATACGAACATATTATGCAAAACATCAAGAGGGGATACAACGATAAAAAAATTGAACTATAACGGAACTATATATGAATCTACTAAGGATATTGCCAATTTACTTAATAAGCACTTTAATGAAATCGGTATGAGGCTAGGTGAGCTCATCAGAACAGCTACCCCAATTAAGAACAAAACAAGGAATAAATCTATTTTCCTGTACCCTACAGACGTTGAGGAAGTAGAGAGAATAATTAGGATGCTTAAAAGGAAAACAGCTACTGGACTTGATGGTATTAGATCAGAGGACTTACTAACCCTAGTTGAAATAATAAAAAGACCACTCACGGAAATAATAAATAAACATTTAGAAGAGGGCAGTTTCCCGGACTGTCTAAAGGAATCGGTAATTGTTCCAATACATAAAGGAGGAAGTAAGACAGATTCTAATAATTATCGGCCCATTGCGTTACTAAACATCTTAAGCAAAGTGTTCGAAAAAATAATACATAATAGATTTACGAACTTTCTCTATGCGAATGATGGATTTGACAAAAATCAGTTTGGGTTTCAACGAAAGAGCGGGACAGAATCAGCAATAATCGACATGACCAGTGTAGTAAATGAGTATCTTGACGAGGGATTCTATGTGGCGGCCATATTTGTTGATCTTCAAAAAGCTTTTGATACAGTGGATCATGCTCTTCTTCTAGGATTCATCGACCAGTTAGGAATAAGAGGGAAAGCAAATGACCTAATGCGTAGCTATTTGGCAGGTAGAAAGGTACAAACTAAGCTCAACAATGAATTAAGTGAGCCACTCGTGATGCAAATGGGGGTACCGCAAGGATCAATTCTGGGTCCCCTACTATATCTGCTCTACATAAACAATCTGGAAAATGCTAAACTAATAGCGGAATATAAAGTATTTGCAGACGATACTATACTGATCTACAAGGCGAAATCATGCAGTGAGCTGGAACGTAATATAAATAACGACCTAAAACGCTTTGATGACTGGGTGACTGGAAACCGATTAACTCTAAACAAAGAGAAAACCAATTTCATGTTATTCTCAAACAAGAACAAGAGCAATATAAATCCGTACATCAAAATAGGAAACGTTAGTATAAGAAGAGTGGACTCAACAAAGTATCTAGGAATGGTCATAGATGGAAAATTAACCTGGACCTTTCACATAGAACACATAAGAAAAAAAATCATTCCCTTGATTGGTGCATTAAAGCGGTCAAATATAACATTAAACTGGAAAGTAGCATCATTGATCTACAATTCTCATATATTAGCGCACATTAGATATAACCTAATAACATGGTCTCAGACGTCTAAATATAACTTGAAAAAAGCAAATAACCTATTGGGAAGAGCAATAAGAGTTCTTTACCCCATCGGTGAGGTTACTCCTAGATCTGAAATCTACGCAGCTACGAACAACTTCAATGTGGAAGACATGATATTCATTGAGAGGGCAAGATTTATCTTTAAAATAAATAATCAAGAAATGAAGACTAATATTAAGCTCACAACAAATTCGGACATCCACTATCATAACACCAGGAACAAAGACAATATTAGAACAAAGAAGGGAAGAACGACACGGATTAGCAAAGGTCTCTTGAAGGAAGCAAGTGAGGTCTTCAATAAACTGCCGGGTGATTTTAAAAACGAACGAAGCCTCCGAAAATTTACGATAGGGATTAGAAAATTCGTTAGGAATGGCAAGCTCACAAGTGATGCCAATGCCCATTTGTTAGGAGCTATTTAGTAGAATTTGAAAATTTAAATTTTACCTCATAGTAAATAATTAGTATTATTTTTGTTGATATTAAATTATTATCTGTTCTAATACCAGCCATTGAGCCTGTCTGAACAGATAAATTGCTACCCATTTTGGATTAGGATATTGATGTATTTATATACTGAATTGAATTATTATTGTTGATGGATTGATAAATAAATAATAATAATAATAATAATAATAAAAATAAATGAAAAATGAAATCATTGAACTGTCATATGAAAAACTTGAAGCGTTAGAAATATGTGTAATACATTATAACAATATAACAGACTCCAAGATGAACTGTCCGACGTCTTGGAAGTAGCGAGGATTGTCAATTCAATTGTCATTTGTATACCGATATGACGGTGGAAGATAGAACAGACGTAGAATATCGGGGGAAAATTATTTTAGCCCCAATGGTTCGAGTTGGCACCCTGCCCATGAGACTTCTTGCTCTGGAGTATGGGGCCGATTTGGTGTACAGTGAAGAATTGATCGACTTAAAACTGATTAAAGCAAAAAGACGTGTCAATTGTAAGAACTGTAATTAATATCATGAGAGTTTCTGCAGTTAGTTTTATCTATAGCTGTTTTGGGAACGATTGACTTTGTGGATCCTTCGGACGGTAGTGTAGTATTCCGCACATGTGATAAAGAAAAGCAGAAAGTGATTCTCCAATTGGGGACAGCTGATGCCCAGAGAGCCCTTGCTGTTGGGAAATTGGTGAGCCGCATTCGTTCTAGAATACTTCTTACAATTCTTAGTTCCTAATGCATTATCTTAATGATGTTTCTTCGTCGAGAAACAAGTAATTGTATGGCTATTTTTTAGGTGCAAAATGATGTAGCAGGTATCGACATAAATATGGGCTGTCCCAAGGAGTTCTCCATTAAGGGTGGCATGGGAGCTGCTCTGCTCGCCAAACCTGAAAAAGCCAAGGAGATCTTGAGGACCTTAGTTGAGAATTTAAATATTCCTGTTACTTGCAAAATCAGGTAATGAACTTTTAGTTTCTCCTTTATTCACCCGAATGTTGGTTCCTTGTTTCTGCAAAATGTTTTCTTCCTGAAACACTTATTTATCAAATAATATTAGAATTCTACGAAATGCCGAGGATACTGTAAAATTGGTTCGGGATTTTGCCAAGACTGGAATTCGTGCCATTGGAATTCATGCACGCACTAGGGATGAGCGTCCACGGCACCAACCCCATCCAGGTAACCGGAATAAAACATTCTATCGTTCTAATCTAAGGCAATTGATTCCAGACGTTGTAAAAATAGTTGCAGAATCTGTAGATATTCCAGTTATAGCAAACGGTGGTTCCAGGGAAATCCAAAAATTCTCAGATATCTTTAAATTTAAAAAAGCCTGTGGCTCTGATAGTGTGATGATTGCAAGAGCAGCTCAGGGAAATGTTTCCATATTCCGCAAGGAAGGTAATTTTATTTTGGCAAAAAGAATTCTTTCATTAATTAGGAATTGTTAGGTTTCCTACCACTAGATGTTGTTATTACGAGATATTTGCAACTGTGCATTGACTACGATAATCCTCCATCGAATGCCAAATACTGTGTTCAAAATATGCTCAAAGAGCTACAGGAAACAGAGCGAGGAAAACGTTTCCTCAATTGTCAGACTTTGCAGCAAATTTGGTAATGCTTGCTGTTAAGATGAGATTCAAGAATGAAAATCTGAACTTTTAGTGAAATTTGGGACTTGGGCGATTATTGCTACAAAAAACAGCTGGAGTACCAAGAAAAGGGGAATTTCGGTCGACGAGAAGTTGTGCCAGGTTTTATTCCAGATGACGCTCAAACAATTGGACCTGAAGCTAAGAAACTTAAAGTAGATGACAAAGATTTAATAGAATGCAACATAGCTTTCTTTCGAGCTAATTACGTTGAAGGTTAATTCAAGGAAAGTAATTGAAAATTTTTTATCAAAAAACATTTTATAATTCTAGATCCGGAATTACCTAAAAGTAAACTACATTTATATGCGACGAAAAATGGTCTTCCAATGCCTAAGTACGAGATCCAAAGGAGTGATAAATTGTTCAGAGCAGTTCTTCATTTCGATCGAAAGAAGTACACTAGTACGTACTGGGAAAAGAATAAGAAGTTCGCTGAACAGGGTGCTGCTCTTGTATGCATTCTGCACTTAGGTCTTGTCGATGAGGAGTCTCTAATTAAGAATGGAAGTATTTTAAGAATGTTATAAACTTATAAGCATAAAGTAAATATTTTACTAAATTATGCACGCTAACACATTTGTTTATTTTAAAGTTTTCCTTGCCCTTCCAGCACCGATACTTTGCTTTCGGTTTCATGTAATCGGAAATCATCGTTCTTGTTAATAAGTTCGCTGTTATTTTCTCTCTAATCGATAGAATTGCAGATTGTGATCACTAAAGTTTGTCGAAATGATTAAAATTCCACCAATTAATATCTATTTCACATTTATTCAAGAAAAGAAAAATTTAATGAACGGCATAATTTGAAATTGTGAATGATAAAATTCTTGATGAATACAATATTAGCTATGATAAAATGAGTCACCGACATATAAGGACCGAACTGAATGAAAATTATGATAATTCAATCTAGCGGGCACAACACTTGTTCGGTTAATTATATGACTGTGAAGTAAGTTACATGAAACATTTTACTGGTAATGCTCAGGACCGGAAGTTCCTTCATGTTCTTTATTATTTTCCTTTTTCTTGAATGAATGATGCTCAATATAATCTAATAAAATTTCTGTTGTCACTGGATGTTGAATGCTTTCGCATACAGCTGCCATAGAAAAATATTAAAAATAATTACTAAGTAAATTTTTTATAATCTATAAATATTTAATTACCAATTGCTGTTTTGTAACTGTTTGGGTATGATTTGTCCACACGTTGTCTCATGAATACCCATCTGTTATTTTCATATTTACACTCAATTATTTTACAGTTTAACTCTTTCAACTCCTTTGAGTATTTTATTTCACCAAATGGAGTACTAATACCGCCGACATACAAATATGCAACTTTGTGTGGGAGCATTCTAAAATGTAATCACAATTAATCGCAAATATCAATTTGAACCAATAATTTTTTTGGTACGCAACAGGCAATAGATTTCGTTTTCTGTATGCACACATATTACATGTTTTTCTTTTTATTTATTGTCATTCCAACATAATTTTATACAGAACAACTTACCCTGGAGCGTTAATTTGTCTTATTTCTAATCTGAAGTCTACAGAGTTCATACTAAGGGGTTTCCATTTAAGTACTTCTGGGGACACACCGGGAACGTACTTCTGCATAATTCCAAGAGGTAATTAAAATTATTTCTAAAATACATTTCCACACAAACCTCTTCTGATGGCTGAAAGATTAATCCATCTGGTTGATGGCATAACTTCTCTGCAAATTTTCTTCCTAGCAAATAAGCAGCCTGCTTCAGCTCCCAAAATTCTTTGTTTCGTACACCAAATGGCTCTGAATTGCGATCAATTAAACCTTTCTTTGTCGCTTCATATCTTGGCACTGCAATGAAATGTATTTAAAAAACTCAGATCTTTTATGTATAATGGAGAAAGAAACACCCACAAACAATCTCATCTCTAATGCAGTCTAATCGTTTTTTGTAGAAATGCTTCTTTCCTATGTTCGTATTCTCAAATGTAACAATATCATACACTAAGTAACGCGGTATACTTTGTCCTCTATATTTGTCAATTACCATTTCCTGTAAGATTAAATTATTAATTGAACGAATTTTATTGTTGTTCAGTACACAATAAATCTTACACCATCTAGCAATGTGTCGGCTATATGCTCATGAAGGTTAGTTCTGTGAGGAAAAGTAATATTTTCTACTTGGAAGCAGGAGAAATCCCGATCGAATAAATAAATTTCATTTTTCTTGTTTATGAGCATCATGTACCTGATAGAGTAGAATGTAAGAATTGAATCTCTGCCGAGTTAATTCGGTGTGTGTGTGTTCACCTTGTTCCATCTGCTTTCCATGAAACCCGATATGGTTTCTTACTCAAATATTGAATGTTGCTCAAGTCCATTGAAACTGGCTGACAACCTGGGAATCCATCCTGCTCCCATGCGCACATTTTTTGAACTTTTTTGTGTAATTCACGTAAGCGACTCTAAAAGTTTTGAGTTAACAAATGAATTGATAAAATATTAATTTGATAATCTTACAATATCTGATACTAATTGAACTCCACTGACACCAGCCATAAACTTTGCATCTTTTTTAATCATTAATCTTCGACGTTTTTTCTTGGGCTGACTTGATTCACCATCTGAATCGTTTCCTTGATTGCTTGAGTGGACATCGTTGTCATTGTCTGCATACCGTTTACTGGAGGTAGCAATTCCATCGGATTCAGATCGTCCATTATTTTGATAATCTGCATCACTATCATCATATTCTATACCAATTAATTGACATGAGGGACAAAAGGACATAATAAAGCACAGGTTTTCCTACCGAAACACCAATCCGGTAACGGTGGGGCAGGGGGAGCATCTTTCTCATCGTCATATCTCTTGAAAAGTTCTCTTATGTAGTCTTCCTTGTAGATTCCTGGAGGTCGTGCTTGTGCAAATGTTGCGAGTGCTGCTTCAACAGAACAATCCAACTTCTCTACCATGTATGAAACTATTAGAAAACCTAAAGGAATATCAAATATCTATGTAATTTGCTCTAGCGACTTCCGCATCATTTTAGTATGTAAAGAAACCCCATTATTATGTTGGATTTTATGCCATCGTGGCTAATTTTAGTAACTCAATCTTAAGATAAATCATTAACTACGTTAACTACGCAGTACCTGTTCGGTTAAATCCGTGTGTACAGTGCACACCTATGATATCATTTGGATTGTTATTAATATAGCTGTCGACAATCTCAATAAATGAGTGCGTCTGTTCCAAGGATGGACATTCACCATGTCCTCTGCACTGCAATTTAATATACGTACACTTTTTACTTTCTATAACTTCACGATTGTAAAATCTCTTCGTGTTAGTCAAATCGATCCACAATCCCAGATTCATCTGCCATAAACAATCAATTAATTATCTGAAGAAAAATTTCATCATAAACAAAAACATACTTTTAATGTGTTCATGTAACCAAAAATCATTTCTGGTGTAAATATACAATCCAATGGCATTTTCTCATTAAAACGTTCACTTAAAGGAGTTTTAAATGCGAGGAACTTTTCAGCAATAAAATTATCAGACTTTCGTGGGCAGTGGAGCCAACGATTTGGTATATCATTGCTGCACATGTTTATTTATGTTTTTGATTATGCCACACACAGTTAAATATAAAAGTGAAACTTTACTTTTATTAAAATTTCACAAAACTGTATTTGCAAGCGATTTAAATGGAAATTACAAACATCCATAGGCGAAAAAGTCTCCTTTGCTCACTGACATTTGTATATTTTCAATAAAACCTAATTTCCCGTTCAATTTCCCTTGACGTGGGTAATATTGCTGAAGTTTTACCACCTCCTTTCAATTTGGAAAAATTGAAATTTCCCGAAAAAGGGGAAAGTGTCAAATCTGACTACTTTGCCCAGGTGCCTCAGCTGAGGCGCCAATTTTTCCGGAAAGAGTCTGAGTTCAATCTCACTAAAAAACTACTAAAAATACTTGAAATGGAATTATGTGGGTCGAAAATATTAAAAATTTGAAAATACCCAAAAACTTAGAATCCTCCCATTCATAATACGCATGGAAAACGATTTAAAAAAAGTTTACAGAGCCTAGGTCTAGGAGTAAGAAAAAAATGTCTAGAATCTTGTTTTTCGGATGCTTTTTGAAGTTTACGAGAACTCTTTAACAATTTTACTAATTAAAGTTAAAGTTCTTTTTATTGATTTAACAAATTTCCCGGTTTGGAGGGGAAAATAAAATTGCCTTGTTTTGCTTGCTACTCTTGACAGGTGGGCATCAAAGCGAGTAGTGCCAAAATTAATTGGAAATTCACTCGTGTCAATACCAAATCCAACCCCGCTCGCAATGGAGCATAATTCAGCCATGTCTTTAAATGGCTGAATAAAAATGCTTGAGTGTTTATCGTAGTATGATGCACAGTGCCAAAGTCAAAGGAGTTTGAAAACTCGGCAATAAACTGGAAAAAGTAGTAGCGAATAAAAATTCTCAATAAATAAAAGAATAGATTTTAAACGCTTATAACTAATTGTTAATCAAATAATTTAATTGTTTTTTTTTTTTGTCAAAGAATACTTAATACACCGATTTTTTTAATATCTTTTACTCATTTCAACTAACAGGAAATATTAAGTAATACTCAAAATTTAAATGCTTACAAATGTCATTATAACCATTATATATCATTATATTTTAATACGCATGTCATATTAAATGCAGTATTCGAAAAAAGTGTAAAAATAATTACATCATTTCAATATATTTATTGTAAAAAAATATATTTTTTTCTTATTATTCATATGAGAATTGAGATCTGCATGCGTATTATCTTCTTCTTCTTACGTTGCTGCTATAGCCGGCCGTTGCGTTTGACTTCCAAATAATTTTCGAGTTTTAATTGTCAATTTCAACGATTCCTCAAAATGGTTGAGCGTAGTTTAACTGATATGTTTTGTTTTGCAATCGCAATGTTTGTATTTATGTTTCTATACATATTAGCATTTGTTAAGATTGTATATCATTATATGAGACGCTTATAGTTGATTAACCTTCTTGAAAAGTCGTGCTTCGTCTAAAATTCTGACTTTTCCAGGTCTCTAACAAATTTCAAGTAAATAATTCACAGGTGATTTTAATGTTTATTTTTCTTTTTGTTGTTTTTGTATATAATTTCGTGTACTTAATATAAAATTTTTCTAAGACTTCTTGGTCAATTGTTTGAATCTTAATCTCATACTGTTTTTTCCCTTTCAGTAACTTTCCAAATTGTATTCAAATGGCATGAGTGATCTCCACAAGTACCGTTACATCCTACTACAGCCTGGAACATGGTTTGTATTTTAGTTTAGTACAATTCCTAGTTGCTAGTAACAGTAATATTAAAAAATTAAGGACGTACTGACGCCATAATGTACATAATTTACTAACAATCTGGAGGAATGAGTTGCGCAAGTTATTGCAAATTTTGAACAAAATCATCAATTCGAGACGCCAGATCACGGTGCTGATAGGGTTCGAAAAACTGGAGTCGACTCCCTCTTGATGAGATCTTCAGTTTGAGCATTTTGCCGAAAAATGCGATGTCGGAAACTGGACTTATTTCGCCATTTCTTTCGTATTTGAGAAACTGAACTGTTTCTAGCCTCCAGGGACTTTTTGTTCTTCCGTGTCTTTTGTTTTCTCATCTGTGATTTGTCCGCTGTAAATATTGCTACCATTCTACCGTCTTCATTCGCGTTTGAGTTTGCAGTGGCGGTCGTCGTCGGTGCTGCTTGTCTGGCTAAAATTTCTTTCCGCGCATTTTCACTCATTTGTTTTGCCTACGTAAACAAAAAGGAAATATATAAAAGTCTTTTCATTCATTGTTGAGTAAACTGTTTTCACAGCGGAAATGCGATCAATATTTGGGAAAATAATGTAAACAGGACAGAGTCGATTGCGAATACCACGTTTGTAAAATTGTTTTGATGTAATTTCCAGATTAGCTTTCTTGATTTGTTTCTTTTTCAAGTATTTCTAAAAGAACAAATCGAATGGAAATCATAAAAGTTAGGTGTAATCATTTTTGCCTTCCGTTTTGTTTGGATTCTTGCACTTGCATTCCTGAATTATCAACAAAAAATTGTTATAAATTTTTTAGTAATTTGTATTTATAATTATTTAATACGGGTTTTTGTTTATTATTGTTATTTGTTACTTGCATATCAAGCAAACGCATTCACACATATAAAGCTCTGCTTACCAGCAACAATCTGCGCTTCTTGTCGCGTTTTGCAAGGAATACAACCCATCCTCCGTAGAGGATCATGATTAGAGCTGGGACTAGGACCCCTGCTAGCACTGCTGTCTTTCTAATCCACGCGTGGTAGATGGCTATAAATAGTAGCAGTACAGCGACAATAACAGCAATTAATCTTCCATTAGCTTTTCTCTCTTCCTAGGTAAATAAAATCATTTTGTATTAACATTTCAGGATCCCATAAATTAACTGCATTGGAAAACGACGAGGCTAGACTGGATAGATTATCAAGAAGATAAGAATTTATGTGTTTTTTTCATCAAACTATGTTCCATTATACAAATGTTTATTTAAATTAAAGTATATCTTGCAAAATCAAAAAACTAAAATCACAACTTTTAAGTTAATGGAAAAAATTCAAGATCATCTAATTGCCACAGTCACATTTCATGGGTTTATCACAAAATAATATACACTATCAACTAAACAATCAATTATTATTGTCAATGTTTCTATTTGAATTTTTAAAATTTCTGCAGTAACAAACATCCATTTCTTGAAGAACAACAAACACAACTCTTACCCGCGACTTCTCTTCCAGGGAATCATCTTCAACTTGTAAAATTGTGTCTGTCATCTCAAGTAATACAAATATTAATCAATTATTTAAAACGAAATTAATATAATTATGAATCTAAAGTTTCAGAGTTGCATTACACAAATTAGTGGCAAATATTAGAGAGCACATAATACAACAAGTCCATCGCTGATGGAACTCAATGAACAACTGATTTTTCGACAAAAATAATGCTACTCGAAAAACGAAAGGATTTTGTTTAAATTTAGTAGTGGGAAAGATAAACACGACTTAAAATTAGAGGAAGCAAAACAGAATTCAATCGCTCTGTTTCCAGTTTGTTTAAAATTGTTCAGTGATGAAAGTCCAGACACGGTTGCGGTGGAGTACCCTAAACTATGTTGAGTCAGGCCAAAAAAATTCTCTCGCGTTGCGCTTCCAGATTCATTTATTGATGATTTAATTGTTTGTTTTTGTAATTGATGCAACATTGCACTTTTTGGATATAAAAGGAACGATGAAAAGGATTTGATTGCAGTTAGTTTAAGATAGGCGAATGTTTAGAAATGATTTTTGGTCAAAATTCTATTTAAAGAAACTTTAATTTCACGTATTTCAAAGCGCTCAAATCGCAAATGTTGGATTTTAAACGATTTCTAGTTTTTATATCCCTTGAAAAATTGTGTTGGTTTGAAATATTTGAGGAAATAATTTCCTGTTTATATTTACGCAATTCTTGAGGCAATTTAATTACCGCAGTTAATAATAGTATTTTCGTGGTTGGCACATTGTCGATGAAATTTATTTTCCATTGTCTACTGAATAATTACTAAGGGAGACTTTGCCACTATTTGTTTATAGAATTTCATGAGCTGCAGATGTGAGACAAGCAGTGGTTTTTTTTTTGTCGGCTGTTCAGGACCTTGAAAATTGTTTGGAAAAGTCATTTTATAGGAAATTCAAAATTAAACTTTATCGAAGCAAAGTTTTCATTAGATTTGCCAAATTTACCATTCAAAGTACGAATAAAACTTATTGAATGTTCAAGAATTCCGTTTTCAACGCATCTTTTTAATACAACCCCATTCAGTAGCAACCCTTTTGAAGAACATGAACATCCTTGGCATGATTAGAAATCACATAGAAAAATGAAATTGAATGTCTTTCCTTCTTTTCATGCGAATCGAAATTGCAGCATTTATATCTTTAGGACGATTGTTGCCCTCAAACGATTTGAAAAAAAGTCGATTTTTGCTGTTCCCTTTTCCTGAAATCGCTTTCAATTAAGTTTTACCACTTGATGTTGGTGCAAAAGTAGCCCAAAAGTGCCGCACTTAATTTTTGTGGAGAAATTCGTTTTTATAATAACTGAAAAATCTTTGTTTTATTTTATTACTATTATTGTTTTTGTTCTCAATAACGATGGACTTTCATTGAGCAACTCATAGTCTAGTGGTTTCCAGCACAAGGACACATTCTATCCCTACTATTTGGCTTGGTAGTATTTCGTTAGATAGTTCTATAGAAATTCTATACATTACATCTTTTTAGTTTCTCTGCTTTTGTCTAAAGCCTTTTGCTAACTGAGAACTATGCGTACACAGAATTAAGTGTGTCGACAGGACTATAAAGGAATTGGGGAATACTATATAAATACGTACATATCTTTATATCTGCATATATAAGAAGCTGTAGTAACAGGATGAGGTGAGAAGCTCTCCACCGTTGAATTCCGGGATGAAATATTTTGTTAATAATTTGCGCAGAATCACCATCGATCCTCGATCTGTTGAGCATCCTTTGGCAAAGAGTTTTGACTGCCTGGGAAAGTACAGAAATTCTTTCCCTTAGTTTCCAGCGAGAGGGCATTAAAGGAGCGAGTTGCGGCTCCATCCTTCGGGGACCTGCATTTATTTTAGACACAAAATCAGTATGTAAAAGTCAAGTGTTGATGAATTTTGAAACGAATTAAATATTTGTATAAATTCATTGTTAAATAAATGTGTAAATAAAATTATATTCATTGTTAATAATTTGAAATCTTTGGATTCAAGTGTCAAAACAATTAAGAATAATGAACAATTATTATTAAAGAAATAAACAATAACAAGTAATTAAAATTTTAGTTAAATGTAAGTGTCCTTTTTTCAACAATAATTTAAATGGATTGACAAAGTTTATCTGCACTTCTGAAGGGGTTAAGGAGACACGGAAGAACTTGAACGTAGCCTTCAAAATTCTATAGCGCACCCCAATGTTGTGCTATAATTGTTTTTGGTGTTCTCACCCAGGCGCGCATTTCTCCATTGCACGTGCTTATTATTTTAATACATATTTATGTGAGTGTGAACAGAATTAAAATTTGTAAAATAAATTCAACTTCCAAATATTTGGAATGTGAAAGGAAATTCATTTGCAAGTTATGGAGTTGCTAAATGGACATAGAGTTCAGTTCTTGTGGTGACTACAATATATTCAGGCAGTCCTTGTCCAAAACACTGTAGCAGTTTTGATTGTCGTAAGTACAATTGATTGATTACAACATTATCATTTTTGCTTAGTTATAGTTTATTTAATTATTGTGTTATTCGGCGTAAATGCCCACTGAGCATATCTGCAAAACAATCTTTCGCGTGCTTTGATCGAAAAGGACATGAAATCAACATCAAGGCTATTTAGTATGTAAACGGCTTAAATTTCACAGGAGGTGCCTTTTTTTGCCTTATTAATAGGGTGTTGATTTCAAGGTCATTTAGATTATGTAGAACCAACATTTATTTATTCACCTGGTTTTCGCTTGTTCTTTTTTCTTAACTTGTATATTTTTAATTTTATGCCAAAGGAAAATACGTTGCAGTTTTTTACTACTTGAAACTATGTTGATATGTATATTAAACGATTTCTTTAATTATAAACAATATTTGCTTGAAAACGTCGTCAGGTATTCATATATTAAGCTTATCAAATTAGAATAATTGGAACATTTTCTAAATAGGATTTCTTAAATTTTTTCCTCACATTCCTTAATATAATTAGTCACAGAAATATTTTTTTAATAACAAAAACATGGAATAATCTAAAACGGATTTCCTTCTTTGCCTTGTAAATAAATCTTTTGATCTTTTTAGCAATCCTTAAACACTAAAAAGAAAACTCCAATACCCTTTGATGTTGAAACGGATCTGGAGCCTGTATTAGGGTTATTAGAAAAAAAATGGTGTAGATCCTTGTCATTGCTGACATGTCGTAATATGTGACGACTGAAGATACTTTTCCTGGTTTTCCAGGAGTGGGTTAACAACCACCTGAAGTGGCTCACAGCGTCAGTAGTACTTAAGGAAACTCGAAATCTTAACGCTATGAGGCAATTACTTCAAGCGCAGAAAATTGAGTGGGTGGCATTTAGTGTCTCTGTCTGGGAATTATATATGTATATACCTATATATTTTTTTGCCTAGTTCTATTTAGAAGAAGCCAGAAGACGGAATATGCACATGAAAAGTAATCAAGTGCGCCTGAAAGCCGGAAGTGCTTAGAAACAATTTTCCTCACATCCTTAATAACGGAATATGTTCGATAGGCTTCAATCAATACTTTCACTTGTTTGGCTCGAGCACAATATTATTTTTTTGCTTCTAATTTTGTTTTATAGGGCTAATATCCTTTTGTTATAACATTAGATGTAGATGTGCTAGAAAATTATTAAGGTAAACGAACTTAGAAGTCTGACACTAATTGAACAGATGAGCAACAATTAATTGGACGGAAGATGATGGAAAAATGGATCCATGAGGGGAATTATGCGCAAATTGTTGAGATTCGATCTCTGATTAACATTGATTGCATTGACTTTAAATAGACTCATGATTAAAAGAGGAAACATTATCGATTCTTGTATCAAAATGGTGATATGATTGAAAGGGGTTCTTTATAAATTGGCACTTTAGTTTCAGACGATTTTTAACAATTACGGATTGAATTTCATCATCATTTGATAATGGGATTTTTCAACTTGAAAATGAATCCTTGAATTGATTTTCTTCGCTTTTGTTTTTCATGTATAAATATCGAAAGTTTTATTTGCAGTTTATTCCTTTTTTAAACAGAATGAATTTTTTTTGGATTAAACGCTAAAATTAAATGGAATCAGAAGTTGACGAATTTAAAAATAGACTTTGTTGTCAGTGGACCTTGAAAAGGACGAAGACTAAATATATAAAAGGCAAGTTTCGGCACAGACAAAGGATAAAAACGTCGTCTTAAACAGACCAATAAACTGCAGACTTTACTTAAATTACATCAAGAACAACATTTACATTTGCATAAAATTTTTTTTTATCTGTTCAAAGATCGATGTGATGCGACACTAATAAAGTCCTTAAAGCAACACCGTAAAATAGATACGTTGAGTAAACGACCTTTAAAAATAAATAATGGCCCAAGGAAATATTTATTTAGACTCATTAGTCAGCGTCATTTGCTAGGATAAACCATGTTCCTTCCATTAAAGGATTTAAATGCGATACTAAAATTCAATATTGATATTGTTTAAGGATGTAATTTTGGTATACTGTTTGGAAAATTGCATATAACTCCTTATTTTGTATTCTATTGTAAACTATATTTCAATATTATATATTATTATCTAATTTATCCTTTCAGAATCTACAAAAAGATTGTAAAATTAATGAAGTCTGGAAAAAATGGATAGTCTTCAGACTACAGCAACTAGTTTTGCAGTAATCGCAATTGTTGTTTTAATGGTTGCATTTGTTTGCCATTATTTAGGACCTCGAGCAACTGCTTGGGTAAGATCAAACAGGGAAGAGAAGATTGGACTTTCCAAAAGTAAAATATTCAACGCCAACGGTTATATGGTACAGAATAATATTATAATTTGTAAAACTCTTATGTTTATTTCCTAAAACAGATTCATTCTGGTTCAGATTTTTTGCTTAGTTCAACGGGGAGTTTCAAACGTTTCGATTCAATTGATCGTGATTACAAGCAAATTGGTCAAAGTTCATTGACATCACCCGCATGGAATATACCACAAACTGATATTCCACCACAGCCACTTCGGCCAGCTCCGTTACCAATCCAACAAGGATCACCAAAATTAAAGGGAACAATGAATAAACAATCTACAGGAAAACACAATGATAGTGATCAATCATCAAGCATCATACCACGACCGATAATTAAAAAAACAATATCAACATCATTGGATATTGGTAAAATGGATACGGCAATTAATTTATCGGATGCTGCCAATAAAATAAACAAGTGTAATACACGTGCCAATACAAATCCCTTTCTCAATGGTACATTGGAGTCATTTAACACAAATGTTGACAATCCTATGAATTGTGATACAAGCCTCGCCCTCCTGAAGGGTGCTAACGAAGTAAAAGCTTTAAATTACTCAAGTAAAAATCCTTTTACTGCAGACTGTGTAAAATTGTTACAGGATAACAAGGAAATAAAATTTCCAAATCAGCCATCAACGGCAGATTTAGTTAGACCACAAATATTTAGTTTTGAAACATCAAGAATTGCATTGTTTTTGGAAAATCGTGGAGGATCTTGTGAAAATATTGAAAATCAAAAATTTATCGATGAATCAAAACAATGTAAAATTTTTGATAAATATACTGATTCTGAATGTGTTGATGCATTTGAGAATATTGAGAAAATGTTAAAAAAACATTATCGAAATCGTTCATATTCGGAAACAGAAACAACAGGACCTGATTTGGAAGCATTCGTCAAAAATTCGGATTATATTAAATTAGATAACACAAATCCTTTCTTGGGAAAAAATTCTTCCATTCATAAAACATTTTCTGAGGACTATTTGGCGAAAACCAACAATCAAACATGGACATTTGGACGATCCTTGTCAAGGCATGAATCCAATGCTAGCTTAGGAAGAAGAAACAGCTCACAAAGCTCGTTGGATGGTGAAAGAGGATCAACGGATAATGTTAGTTTGAAACATGCAGTTTCCTGTGATTCTGTCAGTTCGGAATCATCTGTTTTGTTAGCCGACTTGGAGCAGCCAGTTCCACCAGTTACAGGATATCTTTGTGTAGGATTACAGTGTGACAAGTGAGTAATGTATTTTTTATAAAAAAAAATTAAAATTCCTATACCATATATCGAAGAAATTGTTGAAACATCAAATATGGTCCACACTTCACAGTCTTCCACAAAATTCTGAGAGTATATAATTGAAATTCTATTCAAATTCCATTGTTCAGATTTTCGCCTTCACCTTGTTGACATGATTAAACTCTATTTGACCGATTTTTCGAAGGTCAACACTTATGGCGCTGTGTTTTAATGGTTGAACTTCCTCATCAATAAACACAACTGCATTCAATATATTCCAATAACAATAAAACTCTCTTCGTGATATGTTCCGGCATCTATTATTGGTATTCAAGCTTGCAGATGCCATTCGGTTTTCCTGCAACCATATATGATGGACATTTTGATAGCCAATTGTTAATGGGAGAATGTTTATGTTGAAGGTTCTGCCATTTAATGGAATCCACAATAAACGTTCCAATGCAACGACAGTTCCTGTTCGATGTTTCGAATTATTGTTCGACGATGGTAAATTGCAAAAGTTCTGTTGATGAAATTCTCTTCAAATCATTTTTGGGACTTGTTTCAACAGGTGGGTCATTCCCAATTCCTGTTCTTTGTTTTATATTATTATCAATTTCAAAACGATCAACTCTTTTTGAACTTTTGGTTTATATTGGTTTGTGTTTTTACAGAAATTCTGTTACTGACGAGGGAATGGAATTGGTTGTAACTGTAATGGAAGCTAAGGACTTAATAGGCCCTCCTAATGTAGAATCTTTTGATACCTTTGTACGAATATATCTAGTACCTGATGAGATTGGTGCTATGCAAACTAAGGTAAGCGAGAATTTTAGAAATTCATACATACAACATGTCTACAATTACTCTTATTTTACAAAGATTTTTTTTTAACAAATGAACAGCTTTAATATTTAGAAATTCAGTTGCAAAAACCATCCACTTCTTACCCAGAAACTTTTACTGTAATCCTTTTCCATTCAATCTCCAACTTATCCTTTTTACAGAGAATGCACTGAGGAGTTAAATTAGCAGTGATTGGATGAAAAAAAGTCATTTGGTTCGCTGTCCTTCAAAAATTTATCCGCAACAATTCATTTTAATCTTTTTAAATTCACTCAAGCTGAAAATGTTCGCTTGGCAAAGTACATTTTTATATTGCCAACAAAATAATAATAATAATAAAAAAAATCAACAATAAAAATTAACACAGAAATTTTTCTGGCATATATATCGCAGTAATGTCCTTTCAATCGGTCTACATTACATACAACATAATGTTTGTGGGGCATAGAGACTACTTTAAAAGTGGTTGTTCCTAGACCTAAATTCCCAGCAACCCTTATTATGCGAGTATATACTATATAGTCTCTTGTTGGAAAATGTGCATCTGCCAAAGAGCAGCGAATTCGGTATTCGTGGAGCTCGTTGGAGGTCGATGAGAGTCTTCTGTGCGTTTTATGTACAACAGCAATGTAATACTGGTTGTGCGGTTGCGATAACATCGCCTCCATCCCCTGTTTTATGTGGGTGGAAGAGAATCTTTGATGGGTATTTTATATTTAATTACAGAGTTAAAGGAATGCTCTTAAACATTCAGTTTATAGCAATTTTCAGAGAGTTGGTGCAGCAGTTGTACTGCAGTTTGCAGATAGCCTCATTTCAGTATGTTGTGGCGACTGGAGAAAGTTTGGGATCGGTATTTGAAAAAAATTCCTCAGAAGCTAATAATATCATTAAAATTCAGAGTATCCTGCATCGCAAAGTTTTTAAGCTAATAATCGAGATTAATTGGATTTGAACAAAGCACTGGAACAATGAAATTACAAGCTTTACTTCTATTTCACATCCATCATCCCCAAATTGAGATGTTCATCTAAAAATAACTTTGAAACTAATTAATTATGCTTCCTGAAAATTTTTCTTAAATGTTGGCAAACCAAAATTCATTTTTATGTAGATGTACACACTTATATTTTACCCGTTATGTTTTTTTACTGAGCCTATTTTTAACCTCATTTGCTATCATAAAGGGTTTTAGTCTGTTGTGTAAGCCTGGGAGCTTTGAGTTGTGAAGGAGGTTATTAAAATCCTTAACCTTGTCATACAAAACTGTTTATAATACACTAACACTGAATGTACTCCTGAGAACTTCATATTATGGCAGGGGGGTCAAATGGGTCGTGCACCTGACCTGTTTGGCTCTTCAGGGTACGTGATTTATGGCTATAGAAAGTCATTGAAATCAGCACGTTTGCGGTCTGTTTTGGTATTATAATAATTTATACAAAATAAGAACATGCGAAACCGCGAATATTTGTACATTTATAGTGGTATTTTTTAACTTACCTACCTCAGTGACTCTGTGGTTAGGTTCGAAAAAATAGAGCTCTCTGAATGCAGGGGTAATATTTTTAAAGTTGCCCTATAATTATTCATTTAAGATATTTAGTACAACAGCACTGTGTCTGTGTCTGAAGGACAAAAGTATTTCAAACGAACGCATAAAACCATCCCACGATATCAACCAACCAATTTCTAATTTGAATTTTATAGAACTGAGATGAAAGAGAAAACTCCTCCCCTTACATACTATATTTTTTTGGAGTATAATATTCATATATTTTCTAATTTTAACTCGATTTACAAAAGAGCTTCGTCCATCACTATTCAAATGCAAATAAGTCACAATACAATGCGACTTTCTTCCTCATATAAGAATCGATTTTCATAAGAATATGTGAAATGTTTCCTCTCGTTTTCTACCCTGAGAATAAGAAAAAAAATCAAATCCTTTTTCAACAAAACACACATCAGTTATTTTTAATAAAATCATGAGAAACATTCCATTTATAGCATTCCTTCCACACATTCTTTCGCGAACAAGGAAAAATTGTAGGACTTGACAAAATTTACTTTAACATTTTTTTTTTGTTGAATAATACACATTTTTATTAGTCTTTATTTTTAGCTTTTTAAAAACTCTTATTCGCCCAGCTACAATGAAACATTTTGCTTTTGGCTCAACAAGAAGCGGGGGCGACATTCACTGTGGTTTCATTTATATCACAGCGGTAGTGCCCACACCTTAATAGGTAATCAAAAATATATTTTAAGTGCAAATATTCAATATACAGGTATTTTGTTTAACAAAAAATATTTAAATCATTTTTGTATTTTTACGTAGGTGAAGCTGAGATGCAAATTTGCGACGTAACACGTCCGACCACCACATGGCTACCCTTGTCCGACTCCAGACAAAATAATGCCAACTGGGGCGAACTGATGTTCTCATTAAGTTACCTGCCCACTGCCGAGAGACTCACGGTGGTTGTTGTTAAAGCTCGGAATCTGAAATTAGATCAGGATGGAAGGGAATCTGTTGATTTTCAAAATATATTCATTAAGGTATGTTAATTCCTAATTAAATTCATTTGCCACAGAACAATCCACTTCCTTTTATAAATTTCAAATAATTTTACACTGTTGATCAAGTTTTAGTGATTTTATATTTTTGAATAAATTTCAGGTGTATTTGCTTAAAAACGACAAGAAAGTATCGAAAAAGAAAACTTCTCTCAAACGAACAGATCGATGTCCTATTTTCAATGAATCAATGATTTTCAGTATTCCTCCATTTGTCTTGAATTCAGTTCAAGTCCGTCTTACAGTAATGAGCGCATCAGACACAGAGATGCTGCCCATTGGTCATGTCATTGTTGGGGCCAACACCAGTGGAAAGGGGATTCGTCACTGGCACCAAATGTTGTCATCACTTAGGAAACCTGTTGCAATGTGGCATGCCCTGCGAAGGACGACAAACAGAAATAAATCAGAAATCACATAAACTACAACAGAACAACAGAGACAAATAATTATGAATATTTTTGATTATTCTTTTCAGAGGTTTGGTTTTTTAAATTTGTTTGTCAAGGACATTTTCAGCTCGACGTGCATTCCGTAATATTTATTTTATTGGGTATAGCTTTTTACAATGAAAAAAAAAAGAGTGTGCCACTTTCAAAGGAAATGTAACAAAATAATAAGAAATTAAATAAAATTTAAATAATTAAGACCTTAAAAGGAATCTTCCAATTTCAAAAAATTTCATAAATTTAAGTCACTACACTGTGAAAAAAAAACAGAGAGGAATTTTCAAGGTATATTAAAACTTTTTACAAAATGCTTTTACAAATGGTTCTTGGACCAATCTTTTGACTATTTATATACACTCATTTTACACTTCGTAAAAAGCTAATTGTTATGATATAAACTCCCACTTTCTTGCAAATCAATCAAATAAATACAGCTATACACAAAAATATAATATTCGTAATCAATTTAAAATATTGGTAATCATTTTCGATTTAAATTACCAACAATTATCTATGTTAAATAACAATGGAAAGTTTCTCAACTCTTTAATTATTTGAAAATTAGTTGTTTTCTTTTTGAAAAATTTATTCAATTTAATTTGGTTTCACCAGTAATATAGTTTTCTAAAGAAACAAATCAACAATTTTGAAAAATAAATTCAACGAAACATCATTTGAAAAATAAATATTAATATTAATAAATGCATTAAATTTTGTGCCAAATTATTAATACTGTTATTCTCAGAAAAACTTTAAATGTATTTAAAATTTTCAAAATTTTTGATTTTTGAAAAACAAAATTCATTGTCAAATAATATAATAGTTTTTAAAAATCTCATTACAACTTCAGAAACAATTTATAAAAGTATACATTCAAATATTTACGTACGCCAACTATTATTTTAAAATAATTTCATGAATATTTACTCTAATATATTATATCTACGAATTATTAAAAAAAAAACAAAAATATTCTCGTTATCAATTGTATTAAATAATTTACTCAACTCAACTTCCGAAAGTTTGTGATAAATTGAAAGAAGGTGTGGCCTAACCAAAGTCAAAGAAAAACAAAATAAGAAATCTTTTGCTATAAACAAATGCATTAACATAAAAATCAATTAAGAACAATTGAGAATTTTTCACCATTACAAATAATATGAATGATTAACATCTAAGAAGAATATTTGGAATTTTTGAACATTTTTAATTCACAAAATAATACAACTTAAGACAATAATTGCAGTAAAATCAAAAATGATTTTTTTTGCAAAATAAGTCCGAACATAAAACATCAATTTTTCAAATAAACATTTGCTATCAAAAGTTAATAATTAAATGTACTATATGTGGATGAATTTGGAAAAAGTCTTTTCTGATAGCGAAATGTACAACTCATAATCTAGTTAATTTTACAGAATTATACGAATACAAAAGTATTGTAATATTGTTGAAAACAGTTGATTTTATTGTATACACCTTGTTATATTGTGTGTTCTATAAAGGTGACAAAATATATCAAACCGTTGATCAAAATAATGTTTTTTATATGATTGCAAAACCATTACAGAATATGAAAATGTATTTTCGTAATTTTTATGATTCTTTTATAAATTAGTCGTATTGCAGATATTTTATTTTCAATAAGTTATAAATTTATAAATTTGTTTACACCTTTTCCATACTTAAAAGTATCACATGAATTTCTTGCTCTGAATTCATTTAATTTCTTTGTCCTCTTCCAGTAATTTGCTAAAATCCACCAAACTGTGAGCGTAGAAATCAGGAATTTCATTGTCCTCCGCCAGAAGGTTTAAATCTTCTGTTTTCGTTGCACCAGTGAGCACAACAAGAGTTTGAAATCCGCACATTTTTCCAAAATTTATATCAGTCTCCAGCATATCACCAATGAAAAGGATTCGATCGGTATTTTGAATACGGCATGTTTCTTTCACTAATTCGCCCAATTCCTTTCCAGGTTTACCTAAAATGGCAGCTTTTCGTTTGCTAGTCATTTCGATAATTTTTATATACGGTCCAGGACCTGGAAAAAATAAATTCATATATAAATTCCAGTCGAAAATAAGCATGCATCTCTATCTCAATTATGTTTACCAACAATATCCGTATCACCAAAAGGAGTGACCATGTCCGCGGCTCCACCAATCAATATGCAATCAGGATGCTTCAGGTACAGGTGCGCTCGAATGATTTTGGGAGCTGAAAGATTAAAGTCAATGTCGACAATGACTGCTCTCACAGGTGATTTATCGAATACGTTTTTAGCCAAGTCAGCGAAGTTTTCCTCAAGAATTTTGTTTGGCTAAAAACCATTACGTGATTAGCATCATAATTAGTTTGTAATGCGTAATTACCCCATCGATTATCTGGAACCCAGCATTAGTTAAGAAATCCTTGAAAGTATTCGTTGCTATACAGTAAATGAGTCCGTCGAATTTAATTTTCTTTAAGTACATCACTATGCACAATGCAGGATGAAATATATCTTCCTATGGAGGTAATTGAAATATGTCGAATTTATAATTTTTTATTCACAACTGTTTTGTTGTTGTACACCTACCAAATTGACTTTAATTCCGGCTGTCTCGAATTTCTTTGCGTAGTCCTCTGGCGATCGAATACTGTTGTTCGTAACGAAAACAATTCGTTTGCCCATTCGTCTGAGGAACTCGACACCTTTGCCCACATCCTTAATTGGCTGCTGCATAGTAGTCCAAACAACACCTGCAATATATAAATAATCACTTATAAATAATCACCAATCGCTATTCATTACCATCGCAATCGCACAGAACCATATCGAATGACTGCAGGAACTGTTGGCGTGCACCTGCCGAAAGATCAAGAATATTTCGAGGTCGATCGAATGCATTCGGCTTTGATTGTGATGACACCTGAAAATCGTTTATGTACCATTATGCCAGTTTTATTTGTTTATGTTTCCGATAATTAATATAATTGTTTCAAGGAAACTCATATGCATGATTTAAGAAGTTGAGTTTTGAGTTGAGATTTGCACTTATTTGAACAAAGTTACATAATCGGTTCGTAAAATATTCCTCTTCTTCGTTTTTTTACAATCTATTACAACTTCGAATTTCACATTAAACTAATTATATTAATTAAATTCAAACACTTGAAATAACTTTGCGTAAACAATAGCACTGAAAATGCAACGTGCACAGCAATCCCAACAGTTGTTCGTCTTGGGGTGTTTATTTATCGAAACTACTCTGCTGAGATTGTATTTTGTGATTTCCCATTGTTAATAATCTTTTTAATCAATTGCAAATTTAATTATTACAGAATAACTTACTTCGGTTCTGTTCATTTTTACCAGCTGCGTTATACTAACAACCGGTTCAATTTGAAATCCACCTTTATCCACTAGACTAGAAATGTTGTTGGTTTTCCAGTATTTCTATCAAATGTATTTTCCTAACATTTCTCCCTTACCACGACTGGTTGTGGCTCAGTTCATGTCGTAATCACCAACACGCGTGACACAGATTGATCCGCCTTCCCACAGATCACTTTACATCCGTGAAATCAATACTGATTGCCAATGAAGATCCCATTCTAGATAAAATTGAATTTCGTAACATTAAGAATTAATTATGCAATCAAAATAAATTTTGTTGTTTCCAACAGATCATTTTAGAAATACGCAAATACGAAATATTTTCCTCTATTTGAACATTTTATTTCAACTACAAATACATTGTGCTGAAAACAATTTAAATACACATATACCATTGAACTATTCATATGTACTTCTGAAGTCCATGATCCTCTATGAACTAAATTAAATTCTAACAATTAACATAGTCGTTTATTTTATATTATTTAGTCATTTAAGCTCTGGAACAATGTTGTAAAGTCAGCAATGCTTTCCGCGTAGTAAGTTGGTGTCTGATCATTCGTGAGCTTACAGTTCAGATGCTCCTTCTTGCAGCCACCAGTTAAAACAACCATAGTCTGAAATCCGTTCACTTTACCGAATACAACGTCCTGATCCAACATGTCACCAATAACCAAAATCCTCTTCGGATTTGTAATGTTATATCGCTTTAACACCATTTGACCAAGTTCAACACCTGGTTTTCCGAGTAGAATCGGTTGTTTATCAGTTGCATCAACAAGAATTTTCAAAAACGCTCCAGGTCCTGCAACATAGCACTTTAATGTATTACAGTAAATTTAAATAATTATGATTTTTATCTCACCGATAATTCCCAAGTCTCTTTTAACAGGAAGTAGAACATCGGTGGCTCCTGCAACAAGGATACAGTCAGGATGATTTAAATAAAGTTGAGCTCGAATGAGTTTGGCTGCAGATAAGTTGAAGTCTACATCGACGACCACTGCTCGAACTGGTTCGCTATCAAAAACATTTCTCGCTAAATCTGTGAAGCTCTCTTCCAGTATTTTATTCGGCTGGAAATATAAAATTTAGGGAGATCGATTACAAGCCAGAAATGCATCCCCACCCCATCTATGACCTTGAATCCAGCCTCCTTCAGAACGCTCTTGAACTCAGATGTGCCTATGCAGTAAATAAGTCCTTTAAAGTTCTTTTCCTTCAGGTAATCAACAATAGTTTGAACGGGAATTATTACATCATCCTATTAAAAAAGCAACAATTTCAATTCAAAAACCCTGAAAGAAATCAATTCTCAAATCATACCCATTCCGATTCGATACCCGCTTTTTCAAACTGACTCATGTAGTTATCCTTTGGGCGAACATTGTTGTTGCTTACATACAGGACGCGTTTCCCAGCCTTTTTAAGACAGTTAATTGCTTCACCAGATCCTTCGATTGTCCTCTGCAGATCCCAAATAACACCTGTTGGTGAACGTTATCAATTATTCTTCCATTAATTAGTTCTTTGTATCATTGTTACCGTCACAGTCGCAAAACACGTAGTCAAAAGAGTTAATAAAAGCTTGTTTTTCTTCAGTATTTAGAGACAGGATGTTACGTGGAGGTGCAAACATTCTGGTGGAATCCTGTAATTTTGAAACATTTATTAATGGAGCACCAGAGTTAATTTATATTCAGGCAAAAATAGTGCAACAACAAGTGGCAATTCATGGGCTAAAAACAGAGGTAAATCCATGCGCCTGCAAGGCTGCAACCATATAGTAGCGATAGATATGTTTTTTTTTTATTTCAATACTTTTAACGAAATCGAATTTTTTTCTTGAATTTTTTTGTAACACTGAATTTAACTGAAGTCATAATTTACATAAATCGAAACATTTGCAGAGAATCCAGAATTGAATTACAGAAAGTATTTTATGCATACACAAATTTTCAAAACACGTAATATAATATATTTTCGGTTCTAATCTATAAACAGTTGATATACATGTACATAGCTTCTTTAAAATTTGCTACATCACTGAAATCAACTTAATTCCATAAAAATATTCCACATTAGAAAGAAATGATATCCGTTAAAAGAAGACAAAATTCATCACCCCCAATTCCCAGATTACTATTTTATTTAAAATGAAATTAATCAAAAACATAATCTTACAGTTTTTAACATTGAAGTTTCTTCCGCCATTGTGACACCTAAGTAGTTTTCTATTTGTATTTTTCAATCACCTCTCAACACGAACCCGAACACTCCGGATAAATGCTAATAACTGAGTATCTAGCGTCGAAGTCCACTCACGATAAACTATCCATCAATATAACTGCAATTAATCAGAATCGAAGCGCTTCCAGTATGCACTGCTTATTAATACCGGAAACCGCGAATAAGCTTGACTTAAATTTCCATATTACAGTATTGTTGCGAGGAACAATATTCATGTCCCATGACTTGGTTTCATCTTGCATCTAAAACGCTTTTATTTATTGTACATGAATCCGCACGGAGCTCACGTATCGCAAATGTACTTTGTATAAGCCTAATGGGAAATCTGTATGATGTGATAAGATTAGAAATTCACTGGAATAACTGCAACGTTTTAAGACTACCAAACACTTCTCGCGGAAGCTTATCAAAATTTGTTCATCGAAGTTCTACAAAAATTATGAAATCCTTGAAAAATCGTTTGATCAAGCTTGAACTTTGATTGTATTTGTTTTTAAAGCTATTTTGCACGAAGCTCTCTTATCAGTTCCTACGGCAAAACTGGAGGATAACCAGGTAGAATATTGGCAGAAAAATTAAAGGGACTCAAGTGTTCTCTCAACAAAAAGCTTTACTTTATATTCCTCTCATGAGAACGGTGAAGTTTGCCTCACCTTCGATTTTCTTCTTATCGAACATTCATTATGCAAAACTCACTTCGTACAAAAGCTGCAAATAAACGAAAATGAAAATATGCATTGTACATTAATATAACAATACTTTAATTTACTATAAATACAATAAAACAAAAACAACATTTTTTACAAAAAGTAGAAGTACAGGTATACAGAGATAAAAAACTGTAAATATTCTGGATATTTTGCGATTTTCATATAAATAAGGCTATGAATATATGAAGCAAAACCCAACTCCTGAGACGAAATAGGGAAAATTTTCTAAAATAGCTTCTGTAGCTTGACTTTATCTTCTAAATCCTTCACACGTATTTGTTCCGCAATCGCATTTAGTTCTTTGGTAACGGCTCCCTTAAGACTTGGATCAAGGTCGGCGCTTTGTTCAAAATCCTTCTTCGCTTCATCCGGATTCCAAGCCCCGAAATGAGCCTTTCCTCTACGAAAAAGAGCTTTAACATTTTTAGAATCGTGTTGAAGCACTTCAGAACAATATTCGATGACTGCATAGTAATCGTTGGACAGTAAACGACATTGCGAGTAGTTTAAAAGGAGGGGAACCTTCAAGTCAGCCAGCTCCCGCCATTCCACATCATGTGGCTTTTCTCTAGGAAACAAAAAATCATAATTATAAAAATAGAATTGATATAATCGGCCGGAATACTTCAGCATCAACTGCTCAATCATTCCAAGTGCCCGCATATAACAATCCTCTGCATTTTCGAAATCCTTTTTCTTATAAAAATCATTTCCTTTCTCCCTCAAATCTTTGATGGCTTTCAATTTTTCATCATCATTTAATTGCCAGCATTGTTTCTCGTATTCCTCGGGTAGCTCGACAGAAGTAAGTTCTATGATGAATTCCAAATCGCAGGGATTGTTGAAGAGATCATCCAAGTCTTTGTATCCTAGTCCTTCATTTTGCATGGTCATTCCACAACAATGTCGTCGTTCTTCGGGTTTTTTTCCAACATCTCGTAAAGTTTTTGATATGAATGGATACTGTGTAACAAGCTGAAAAAATTAACAGATTATTTGTTGCATTCTAGTGTGGCATAATAATCTATTTACGGATTTATCTACTATAAACTTTGCGACTTCGTTCAATGCCATGTTTTGTACAATTACTTCCCACACTTCCAATTTGAATTTTTTTCCCAGCACCAATTCCATAGGCTGTCCTCGTTTTATACTGTCATCAAGGAGAGTTCGATCTGCATTACATTTTCTTGTTTGGAAATGGAACTTCACCTATTTAAATTGCAAATATATTAAAATAATCATTTAAATTGTTTACTTACTCTAGTGCCTGGTTTTAAGGGGATATATTTTCGGCCCTGATATAAAATTTCTTTTTTAATTAAGCTACTTGAAATATTAGGATCCATTGTCATACAGTAATACGTGATTTAACAAATAATTGCACTCTCTAACTGCATTAAAATACTGTAAACAAAGTTGTGTTTTTCATTAATACGCTCTCCAATCTCCAAGGGAATTTTCTTGACACTTCGTGTAAACAAGTGAGAAGTTGGCTACGAAAGCTTTTCGGTAACAGTTTTTAACAGGGGAAATTTTTATTTTAACAACAAAACGATTTGCATGAAATTGATTCCTCTTTTAAAAAATTTTTTATAGTTAATATTTGACTTCTCCTGGTTTTCGAATATTAAATGAAACTAAACAACACTTTTCAATAATTTATTTAATTTAAATAATTTAATGACTAGACAGTTCCAATAATTAACAATTTTAAAAGGATCGTCTACCGAGACATTATTTTGATATGTAACTAACATTTTTTAGTACATTATCCTCATCATTTAACAGCAAATTTTCAACTTGCTCATCTGATAGAGTGTCTTTTTCAGACCTGAAATATATAAGACAATTGTTATATTCATTATCACCATTACAAGATTTAAACAATCATTTAAGCTTTACCTTGAAAATAGGAAAAATTCACTATTGTCATTGTTTACTTCGGATTCACTATTTCGTCTCTCAAGAGTTTTTCCAACCCTTTGGAAGCCGGTGGTGAACACATCTTTGAAACGATCACTAGCATCAATTAATATATCCAAGCTCTGTCTTCGTCCTGATGCCTTAAAACTACTCGATCTTGTAATCCATGTTGTTATTCCTTCCCCCGATTTCTTCTTGTTTCCCTTATCATTCGAATTATCATCATCTACATTAAACACTGTTGTGCAAGTTACTTTTCTATTGTCATCTGAAGATGAAGTATCACTGCCAGTTGGAGTTTGATCATCGATCACAGAATGGTGTGAATAACTGGAACTTGTGCTATCTGAATTTGATAATCGAATCTCTGTCCATTGTTCAATATCATCAGTTAAATTAGAAGTGGTTGATGCTGAAGCCTCATTGCATGGCGAAAATAGAGCATTTGAAATATTTTTACCCTTGTCAATGTTATCGATGGCGGTTCGGGAGAATTTTCGCGACTGTTCAAAATCTCGCAACAAATGTGGACAATCGTGCCGAGCCAGCCTTTGCTGATGAATAGGACTACATTTTGTACTTAAACGCGGAGGAAAATCTAGATACTCATCACATGATTCAATTTTACTAGGATAACTACGACCACTTGGTGGGGAATGTACTTTATCTTTCTGCTTCAGTTCCAGATTAAGATTCATTTTTTCTTGGCGCATTTTGTGGATCTCCTCGGAGATCTTTTCCAAGTTCTTCAATGCCTCATTGTATGTCATTTTTGCTTCGGCAACTTTATTCTCAAGATTCATAATTTTCTCTTTTTGCGCCTTTAGCAATCCGTTGTAATTCGCTCTGGTTTCGTAGTACGGTCTAAAAAATAACAATAGTAATTAATATAGGAAGACACATTGGTGCACAGAAATTATGAAAATAATCACAAAAATTATACATATTTCTACTTACAAAATCAATAAATCATGTTGGTAGGCCAATAAATTCATTAAAAGTAGTTTTCTTCGAATGTTGTAACTAAAAATAAAATAAAAGAAAACAATAAAGTGAAGAAAATAGCGGAATACCACTTGAGTTAACGTGAAAAAAATTTTTAAAATGTTTCTCAACTGTTATTTATCTAAGAAAATGTTGTTTTGCGGACTGTTTTAAATGAATACACTCAAATTAATTCAAAAATAAAAGAAAATCACTAAAATACGAAGAAAGTTAGAACTTTACCTGGACGCCTTAATTGCACTCTTTAGTTGAGACTGAAGTTTAGCAACTCGGTTACTAGCAACTTCCTGCTTTAGTTCAGAAATTTTCAAAAGATTTCTAGTTTCTGTGCATTCTAATTGGGACTGATTGACTCTGCCTAATGATTTAAATAATTTTACTCAGAAAATTTATGCTATTGTTGATCAAAACTTACTAGCAGCATGACTCAACATCTCTTGACATGCCGTATCTAGTGTGGACTTTTCTCCAAGTCCCTGCTCGGCCAAATAGACCATTTCCTTTGCAGCTGCATGCACGGATTTGGCTTTCTCATAATTTATTGCTGCTTGTTGTGTCTCTTTTGCTAGCTGCAAAAAATTCCAATAGTTCTTCATTGATCTTAATTCCAGTACATGAATCAATAATGCATAAAATAATTCTATTTTACATGCTATACAATTCAAATGTATTTGAATAATTTGTATTTACAGTGAAGTTCTTCTTACCTGTGCTGAATAAAGACGCGCTTCATAATATGGTTTCGCAGTTTGTATTGAATTCCCTAGTTTATGTGCAGATTGTTTAATTTTTTCTACACTTTCAGTTAAAAGCTTTTTAAATTCACATTTTGTTTCCTGAAATGAAAATAATGAGAACAACTAGAATGCAGAAATAGCTGACGAAACATGGGAGAGCAGAGATCAAAACTGTTGAAACTGTTGAACTGTTCAGCTACGAATTTCCTTAAAATGATTATTGGCAATCAGTTAAGTGAATTAACCTATCGCCCACAATTAAAAATCAATATCTCTACTCACATCAAGTTTGACCTCGTATTTATTTATATTGTCTGTGGCGGTGTTTAATTTTTCCAGCTCAACCTGTGGATATAATTGGATGAAATATAAATTTTGCATTGATAAAATCAAATAAATACTAAAAGAAATTACATTTGAAATAATATGAAAATTATTATTCAATATATACATTCATATTGGAATGAATTCTGAAAATTTTTCACAGTAATTTTTTCACCTGGACACGAGGATCTACTGGAGTATTTGTTTCCACTGACATTTTATCCTCATAGATAGTGCTTATCTTTACATTTCAAGTACTTTAATTACTAGTTACACCATTATATCACCAACTATTTTGCTATTTAATACAACCCATAACAGCCAGCCCAAGATTATCTGCACTTTGACAGTTGCTCTGCTACATGACAGCTCATGATACAAAGAACATAAGGTATGCCAAAGATTTTTTTGACAGCTGCCGTGACGTCATTACGTGCACATTATTTCAAATGCGTAATTTCTAGCCGCACTTTTCAAATGTGACTGAAAAATAGTTTCACTAAGTGAAAGTTCATAATCTCTAAGAATTTAATTTAAATGAAAAATAAGCACTAGAGAAAGTATCTGAGAAAGTGTTTAAAATGATTTGAGTAAATAGCAGCTTATATTTTACGTCTATTGCACATATACACATACACGAGCAGTTTTTGCATTAATATTTTCTTTATTTCGGCACACTTTCAACCATTCCGAAAGTACTTTTGGGTCTGTCGGAAAACGAAAATATTTCAACGCTTCTTCACCACATTTTCTTTTCATAATGTTTTTACAGTTCTTTATTGCACACTTCACCATTTTCACTACAAACACTATATTATTTATGTTAAAAACTCTTAAAAATCTTTAAAAACTTGAAAACCCAAACACGAATTCGTAAACAAAAAGCCGTCAAACCATCGAATGCTGATTGGGTGAACCCGATGACGCGCAAAATGGCGCGGGTACGAAATCATTGGCATACCTTATGTTCTTTGTATCATGATGACAGCTGATAAAAAAGTTCACTTCAGTGCGCATGACATTTTCCCCAAGCTCCTTTTGTTTATCGAATAATCGCTTTTCCTTCGTTGAAATTAAAATGACAATCTATAAAAAATGATCATAATAATTGATCATGGATAATAAGATGAATTTTCTAACAACTTTTCCTTAAATGTTTTTGATTTAATTTTGATGGAAATTGTTTACTTAAATTCAAATTTTTTTTATACGTTTATTTAGCTCAAATTTGGTTACCCGCCTTGTTTTAGGTTTAATTCACGTACTAAGTGCCTTTTTTTGTGGCAATTTGGAGGTGGCGAAGGCCTAGAAAATTCGGCGAAAGACAAAAGCAACAAAAATACAATTAACCTCATTTTAGCTTTGTTTATTATAATTTTCAACAATCTAGTTAAAGCAGTGGCGGATTTACGATTTCTGGGGCCCTACGCTTAAAAACTTCTGGGCCCCTTCCCCAACTTTTTCAATTTCTTTCAAAACAATGTTTTAGTGGAAACTCGGTTTTTCAAAACAAAACTTACAGTCTATTAAAAAATATAGGGTATATCAAAACAAAATATGTATAAGAAATGAATAATATAATCAATAACAAAAGAGGAAACTATTTTAACAAGAGTAAAGGTACAAAATATAAAATAAAAATTTTTTTTACAAAAAACAACATATTATGAACATCTAAAATTATTGAAAAATTAAAATGGAATATAATATAAAATACGGAAAAACAAATATCACAATATTAAAATTTTTTTCTTATTATCAATAATAAGCAATAATATCTCACATAAAATGCAAGTAGAATGAAGAATAAACTATACTCGGTCCGTCACAGTATGATGGTATTTTTTAACTAACAGCTGAATTTTGTTTTTCATTTAATTGCGTTTCGTGTGACTTAGGAAATATAGTAGTTTGAGGGGGCAAATTAAGGATATTTTTATTTTACTTATAAGCCGAATTTTCATTCTGAAAAAATATTGATACGATCGGGGGCCCCTGTGGGCCTCGGGGCCCTACGCTTCAGCGTACTAAGCGTACCGGTTAATCCGCCACTGAGTTAAAGCTGTTCTGGATTTTTGTTGTGGAACATATGAAACTAACTGAAGGTATTTTGTTATTATTCTAATTACTGTTAATAGGAAAATTGAAATAATTGCCGTTGATGAATTTACTGTTAAATTGAATGTATATTTTCATTTTTGTCACACAAATCTAATCTTATCTTTACAATAAGAATAAGAATTTTCAAAATCGCTCCAGGTCCTGCACCATAACACTTTAATGTATTACAGTAAATTTAAATAATTATGATTTTTATCTCATAATAATACTTCCCAAGTAACAGGAAGTAGAACATCGGTGGCTCCTGCAACAAGGATACAGTCAGGATGATTTAAATAAAGTTGAGCTCGAATGAGTTTGGCTGCAGATAAGTTGAAGTCTACATCGACGACCACTGCTCGAACTGGTTCGCTATCAAAAACATTTCTCGCTAAATCTGTGAAGCTCTCTTCCAGTATTTTATTCGGCTGGAAATATAAAATTTAGGGAGATCGATTACAAGCCAGAAATGCATCCCCACCCCATCTATGACCTTGAATCCAGCCTCCTTCAGAACGCTCTTGAACTCAGATGTGCCTATGCAGTAAATAAGTCCTTTAAAGTTCTTTTCCTTCAGGTAATCAACAATAGTTTGAACGGGAATTATTACATCATCCTATTAAAAAAGCAACAATTTCAATGCAAAAACCCTGAAAGAAATCAATTCTCAAATCATACCCATTCCGATTCGATACCCGCTTTTTCAAACTGACTCATGTAGTTATCCTTTGGGCGAACATTGTTGTTGCTTACATACAGGACGCGTTTCCCAGCCTTTTTAAGACAGTTAATTGCTTCACCAGATCCTTCGATTGTCCTCTGCAGATCCCAAATAACACCTGTTGGTGAACGTTATCAATTATTCTTCCATTAATTAGTTCTTTGTATCATTATTACCGTCACAGTCGCAAAACACGTAGTCAAGAGTTAATAAAAGCTTGTTTTACTTCAGTATTTAGACGCTCAACGTTCGCTCAAAACTAATATACCCTCCTATATAGGGTGTAAAAAGAGTGAAAACGACGAACCACTTCCCAAAGAAATTTCAACTATGAAAACGCGATTGAGGGATAATGCGAAAGACATCGAAGTATCCAACAAATTAGCCACCCACAAAGTCGACGAGCAGAAAAAATGAGGCCGAGATCTTACTTTTTGTAAAGTAAATCAATCAAGCTTCGTTGTTCAAAATAATTCTGACAATGTGTCAATGTTGAGCCGAATGCTCAAGGATCAGATCAGCAGACCACCAATCTACCTAAAATCGAGGGAGAGTGGACCCAGTCCAGCATTCGTGGTGGTGGTACTTTCTCCAAAGAGCCAGGCATGAGGCAATGCTTGATGCCCGCATAGAATATCTAGAAACCGAGATCCTTAAGTACATGAATGCAGTGAGGGGTATTGCTGAACCCAACCCGGATCTTCCAGAAAAAAAATCAATGCCAGCTACCTGAAAAATTCGAGGAACAAGCTGGAAAGTTAGTGTTAGTGTTAGTGTAAAAGATTCCAAAATATTTTATACAATTTTATGTTGATTCTCTTCTTGAACAATGAATCATATTATTTGTTAATCCAATCCAAATAAAGTAATCCAATGTATCATTATCAAAATATGTTGTCTTGCAATACTTTACTTTCGTATGGCTAATGAGGTCGTATAAGGTGAAAGCTCGACATTAGGTATTTTTTGGATGTGTTTCCGTAAGGTGCAGTTGATGCTGAAATTCTTCTTGCAGAAGGCACAGTTAAAGAATTTGTGGTCTATTTGTCTATGTTGTTGGAGCTCTTTAACTGTCTCAAATCCTCTCATGCAAAATTGACAAACATGAGATTTCCGTTCATGCATAATCAAATGATAACTATAAGGCGTGGTGATTGCAAATGTGCAATAGCGGCACATCTACATTGTGTTCGGATCTACGATATATGACTCTTCGTACTCTTTGAGTATACTATCTGCTTTGACTTCGACAGCCTCCATACCGCACATACGCACTTGTTTGCCGTTACCATCGCCCATTTGAAGTGGATAATCCTCAAAAGTTTCAGTCTGGGGTGGGGGTACAAATTTGATTATTAAAAAGGTCTTGCAATGTTCAAAATTCTTTGAGATCATCTTTGGCTTTGGCTCTTATGTTTGAATTTCATCAGATGCCTGGTTTATGTTTGATGGCAATGGCATTGATGACTCAGGATTCGTAACAACAGTACGTGGTGTCCAACTCGTAGACCTTTTAACTGCCGCCTTTTTTGGTATAAATTCATTTCTATCCAGAGTTGCTTCAGGATTAAAATCTGAAACTTCTTCAAGATAGAAAACGTTTTCAAAGTAACCTTCATTTTCATATATAGTGCCTTCAGTTATGTCAGAGACATTCACAGTTTGGAAATCAAGTCTATTTGGAAATTTTTGTTATATAGTTTCATCTGCCTTGCGAAGTTTTTGAATGAATTGAAAGGCTAGCGCCAATTCTTGTACACAGCACTTGCATATCATTGCAGGATATTGGTGTGTGTTCCATGTCTATAATGGTTAATAAAAATTAATCTATTTTTAAAGTCCTGTTGTATGTAATACTTGTTACCTCTACAGCAGGCAAATCTCTAAAAAGGTCCTTCAATTCATATTTTATGCCATCGATGCTTACCTGATGGCATGAAATAATGAATTCTCCTTTTTTGAAACAGATTCCGCAGATGTCACCCATTTCGAATACAAATTGCAAATAACACTTCGTTCTATATATCTGCGTGCGACGCGGCCTCAACAATATACATATTAATACTAAGCCATTTTCCCGGGAATCCCACTTTGAGATTTTGACAGTTTGGATTGCGAGTTCAATTTGCTGCAGGCATTCTAAAGTGTCCATACACGTACAGGCTTCCCTCTGAACCACAACCTTCTGGTTTGTGCGAGGTTACCTAATTTGGGTTTCTTTGGACATCAAGTCCGCCACAAACCTCCACACCACACACCCACACAGGAATGGTTCATAGCCTGTAGGGAAACCTGTACGCGTACAGGCCACCTTTACGAACCCTGCGATTATCATGCGTAAATAATGGGAAAGCATGTCAGCTGTTTTTAACATTTTGGAATTATTGGTATTGGGAATGAAAATCAATGAATGGTCAAAAAAAATTTAATTTTTAATTTTAATGTTATTATAGCTGAATTCCGGCTTAAAGTCCGTAACACATACAGATTGCGGAGAGGTTAGGGTAGATTTATTTTGTCAAAATTTTCCGAAAGCAAGGGAAAATTACTTAGCCTTATGTGATAGGATAGTGGTTATCACAATGATTGTATATTTCTCCGAAATATTAAAGGGTTCATAGTCCAAACAGGAGATTCCACTGGAACAGGAAAAGAAGGTGAATCAATTTGGGTTGGAAAATTTGGAGATGAATTAAAAGAAAGTTTTAAAGTAAGTTAGTTTTTGTTAGTAAATAATTATAATTTTGACATCCTTGATACGTTAGCATATAGATCGAGGCATACTATCCGGTAGCTATGGCTAATAATGGCTCCTATAAAAATGGTAGCCAATTCTTTTTTACTTAAGCAGCGCTGCATCCCCATGTTGAATTGTATTACACTATATTTGGAAGGTAAGTGCGCAGGATTTGTGGTTTAATATGTAAACAGTTTATATTTTCCAGATTTATCGATGGTTGTGAAGTTTTAAATGAACTTGAAAAATTTTCGGTTAATCTAAAAATATTCAAACCTTTGACGGAGAAAAGGATAAACAGCATAACTATCCAAGTCAGTCCATGCAGGGAGAATTATTAAACAAATATCCTTTTTTAAATGAAAAGTTAATTTTAAAAACAATACAAAAACGAAGAAAAATCCAGAACGTATCTGCAGTACTTCTCTGTAAGAGATTGTCCCAGCAGAACATTATTCCTCCTCATAATTTTCCTGGTCCAAAAGTTAATAATCGAAAAATAAAAAAAATGGTAAGTTATTTACTAATATTGAAAATATTCTCATCTTTTCGTAAAATAGTTTTCTGCTTCTTATTAAATATGTACTACAAATATACAAAAACAAATCAACAACAAAACAACTATACAAGAAAAAATCAAAAAACCATAAATCTAATATTAAATTACAAAGTGAGATAAGAATAAACAATATAATTGTTTACAAAAAAACTTCATCCGTTGGAAAAGCATAACTGCATTTTTTAGTTAAATTCCATATTTAAAATATAAGTCAGTTTTTTTGCCTTTTCTTGACTACACTGTAAGATCAATTGCTTTTTATAAAAAGTGCTTGAAATTCTTGCAATTATTGAGGCGAAAATTATGTTAACGTATACTACCCAAATTAGTAACAAATTATTTAAAAAGACTACAAAATGAATTAGGTTTCTTTGTCTAGAACTTGGGCGCTCGCTGAAATAAGCGCTGTTTCACATGTTTCAACGGCTGAATATGATTTGCTCTATTACGCTGGCATCTAGAGTAAATTTTATTCAGCTTACCCCGTGTAAGACCGTATGTAATTGCTTTGCTTACAATTGTGAGGCGAAGTCCAGCCAGACTTGTTTCATCCATCAGTCAGCGATTACCTTCGGTGTAGTAAGCGCATATGAGTGCTCAATTGTGGCGCGTATATCCAAAAGATCTTGCTTGAATCAAAGAAGCCACAATCAACCGCGACCACTCTCGACATTTTTACATATGAATTGGTATACATAATACATATTCACGTTGGAGCAACCCAACCAGTGGTAATTCCTCTGCATCATTCTGTGTGCTGCGGCGTGCGGTCCTCACGGAATGAAAGTTGTTCTGTGATCAATTCCAAGACGACTAGTATCATCTTTAATTCAATTTTCTTAAATATTATTTTCGTATCATTCTGATTGTTAATTTTCGTTCATTTAATTGTTCGCGCTGTAACGTCGGTTTTGTTTGTGTGTTTTTATTATTGTTATTGTGGTCAAACAATTCGGACACTGTTATATTTTGTATTACATAAATTACAAATTAAGTGAGCGTATATTCTATAAAGGAACATTTTGTGAGCGCAGTATCCTCCAAGGATTGCGTACATTTTTGCATGTGGGTGAAATAGTTCCCTTGATTTTTATTTTACGTTTTCGGTTGACCTCTGCAAGGAACGGAAGAGATCAGGCGTCTGCCACTTGTCCTGTCTGCCATCCTGCACTCCTTTTGGAAATCGGGATGGATGCACTTGTCTAGGCCGAGGCGCCTCATTCTTTCTCTTTTCGTCCTGTCTTATTTTGTTTTATTTATTTTCAGTGTGAATAATTTTTCGTAAGAAATTAATGAAATTTTGTGCTGTGCCTTAAAGAGGATAATAATAGAAAAATAAAACTGAAATTATAAAACGAAAACGTGGAAAACGATCCCGGAAATACGAGCCCATATTCGAGCGTCTCTATGAGTGAGAACATCTCTTCCTATTGGAAAATGAAGTACACCACCCCATCGAGAAGGGGCTTCATATAAAAGGGAAAAAAGGTAATTCACATCATTTCTCTCCCCTCCTTTGTAGCAAAGCAAGTGCTTATTAGCCGCTTTTTGTTCTTCCTCTGTAGAATATTAGTAGAGAATGGTAAAACATTGCCTTCTAACGTATTCCTCTGCTCGTACGGCGTCTGAGTTCTCGTGTTGGTCCACCTCATTTTAATAAAATTCGCTCTGATTCGGCTCTGTTTTACAAACAAGAAATGAATTCTCATAAGGAGAAAAACAAAACTAACTGAGGCGCGAACTGAAGGCGAATTCTTGGACCGTCTCTGCGCAGCCACACCAAGACCGAAAATCAGCTGATTCCATTGATTCCAGGCCTGCAGGAAAAGCGCTTCTGTTCTGTGTGCATTTCTGTTGCGACATTTCGCAACATTTCCGCCAAAGTCAAGAGGCTGCTGCCACTTTCCACCCGACGACGCCACCCTTCGCAGAAAAAGCATCCCTGGTGTCGCGTAATCATAACCCGGAATGATTGCACGATAGCGGGACTTAACAAAGAATGCCGTTGTCGGCACTCAGTCTTCACTGAGGCTCAGATATCGACCTCTGCTGATAATAACCGATTCCTTGTGTACAGACTACAGAGAGTACGAAGTTGTTCATAAGTTGCCCGCGGATGTTACCCTTCGATAGCGGCACCATTGCTGTAGATTCTCTGGCTTTAATTATGCCAAACATCATTCAAAGGATATTGTTAATTAGCTGCTGCCAAAGGGCGACAGTCGAATCCGAGGAAACGGAGTCTCTCATGCGGCAGTTTTACTTCCCGAAAATGTCAATTCTGGGGAGCACCTCCAGTTTGCACTGTATTTTCCAACTAGCCCAAGGATTTCGGCTTTACGTCGTCCGGGCGTTTTCGATTTGAGTTTTGCTGGAAAGAAACGCTCCGAAGTCACGTTTTTGTCCCCACATAAACAGTTCACAGCGCGGCTACGATTTCACCAGGATCTGAATGTAAATTTGGGCCAAGGATGACGTCCCTGAGTTTTTTCCCCAAACGAGAACTTCAATTTACGCATGGGATAAGAAGCATTCCGAATTTGAGATACAAGTACCATGTCAAGTACCTTGGGGAGTAATATCATTTGAAATTATTTGCTTCCCCTTATTTTTCATGTTGTTTTTTTTTTTTAAATAATCCAAAGCATAAAAATTCCACATCAAAAGATGACATCACAAAAAATCCATCTTTAGAAAACTGAAACATTTTATCGGGACACTTATGAGACTAAATATTTTAAACGTTTTCTATTTTTTGTAAAGGCTCCTGTTATGGGGAATTTATTGTCTTCATAATTTATTCAAAATAGTTTTGTTTCTCGCATACAATCAAAATGTTTTGGATTAACATCAATTAAAAACAAAAAATATATCCTGAATCCATGGCCGATCAGGAATATTGTTACTGTTTCGTATTACAAATCCATTTTTTATGACAATCTTACATGCGCAGATTCGCGGAAGCAGTGTCCTGGGGATTTGTGCAAAATTTTTCCAATGCCGTTCTCCTAGTTTTCAGTTCTAGACTACAGAATTACTTTTTTCATTTTTTCCATCATATATTAATATATTTCCATTACTTAAACAACAGTAAGAAAAATGTCCTCAGGTGCTCAGTACGTCTTCTTCCTTCTCTTACCTTTTCATTAAATTATTTCGAAAATTTCGTATTCTAGATGAAATTTTTGGCTGATTAGGAGAACGTTTAAAGTCCTTTTCTCGGCCAGTTATCTATTTATTATTATTTTTTTTTTATATATAGGATAGGTATATATTTTTCTAATTAATATCCTGTTACCTCGATCCTGAACACTCCCCAATCCTCAACTTTCCTGTCCGTTGCACGTTTTACATTTAATTCTGTTAATGGATTTTGCGTGTGCGGTTTTCTGTGCACTGGTTTCTGCTACTGCTATTACCCGCTGCTGTCGCTGCAGCCTTGGCCGCCGACATGTCCAGATTACTCAAGCAAATATTTCCATCTTGACAAAATTGTTGTCGAGAATTTTAATTTCGAATGCAACAACACTCAAAAAAGAAAATATCTGGAAGTTTATTTTTTTGCATCTAATTTTTTTCAATCTCTTTATTAATTTTAATCAGGTTACATTTTACCTTGCACGAACGCGAGGGCAGCCAATAACAAATTTTTTTCTTCCTTGATTTAATATGGTGAATTAACATTAAGCATATCATAAAAATTGAATTGTGTGTCGATTTTTTTGTTCCTAATAAACGATGCAACTAATTAAATTGATGCACAAGGATTCTTGAAATAAAATAAAAAAAGTTTTGAAAGGTTTTTATTATTACCTTCAAGGATTCAACTAATTGGCTTAAATCCTATCAAATATCTTCATCACAAAATCGCGTTGAATTTGAGTTGGTAAATCCTCAAAATCATTGTATTTGTTAAACAATCCTTTTCGAGTTAAATTCAATGATATGAAATCGTTCCGCATTTCATTTTTCACCAAATTTGATTTATTTCTGTGTACCTATTTTTAAAAAGGTTGAGGCTTATTCAATATTTGCTTGGCTCTGACTTCTGGATGCAGCGTAATCAACTGATGAATCCGTGTGGGTCATTATACAAGAACATCTCTCTGTCAACACCATAAAATTAATTTCTTCTTTGTTGTTTTATTTTTGTGGATTTTCATTTCCATTGTGTAATGTGTATAGTGTATGTCGCTTAAAATTCTTTACTATTTCGGGATGAGGTCAATATTTTGAGGTGACACTATCTTACAACTAAAAAATAACGTATATTTCGTGTGAACTTCTATCTTTGTGAGTTTTCGGCGCTCCACATCTGATGTTAAGCTGGATACATTGTCCATTTCGTGTTGTTTTGTTCGACAAGTTTTCAATGGCAGTGTTTCCAACAACTTCCAAGTGGATTTATGTACCACACTTTCGTCATTTTCCCAACACATGTCCACAGATCTATTTTCAGGTTGAAGAGGTTCACAATTCCAAAAGCACAGTAAATTAAAAAAAAAAAACAATTTAAGTAATATAATAAAATATTTCTTAAAAAAATTTTACCTTGGCTGCAACTCTTAAACTAAAATTTACCAGGACAAAGCAAATGTAAAAAACACAATACACAAAGGCAAAACCAAATGAAGTACATAATATAAATGTTATTACGCAAAGGTCATCATTCATCAACGAACTCTGCACACCGCACCATCATGATCGCGGTGAAGAAGGAATGCGATTTGCTGCGGCTACAGTGGAACTCCGCCAGTCGCTGTACTTTTACTGTTATACTGTTACTTTCGTGGTAGATCCAGCATTGGATGCTGTGGATCAGGGGGGAGGAGGACGACATCATCTAATTCATATACCATCTTTGTTGGAGGTGATCACTTTCCGCCAATATCTAATGAAAGGCGAACAAGCAGTCACACGATATACGCGAGATGCATGCAGCTGTTTCAGCTGCTGCATCAAATGGTTGTTGAAACGAACACCAAATGATATCCGATGTTTAAGATAAGGTTGATGACCCCGACTGGATCGAGCTACAGCATAATATCGAACTCAGCCCGGTGCCGGGACACTCCCACGCAAATCTATTGCGTGCGATTGATACAGTTTTTACGTGATACTTTCATCGTTTCGTTGCTGCACCACATCTACATAATATTTTGATGGTTGTTTTTCATCATCTTGTATTGGTCGAAAATTTGGTGTGATGCTGGTGCTGAAGATTTTTGATCTATTTTATGGACCATCAAAATGTTCATGTGGCAATCATAATTTTGAAATTGCCCGAGAAGATTTAAAGCTAATTTAATTAGAACGAATTCGAGTTCGTTTAATCTAGCATTTGTGATTTTGTAATAAGCGATTGTTTGACGTCTTTCAAAATTTCACGTAAATCTTCATCAATTAAAATGCAATGTACATTGTACAGTTTTATTTTTCATCAAGAAAAAACAAAAACAAAGTTTATGGTGGTAAAAATAACTTTTCGATTACTGATTAAGAATTATGATGCAATTCAAATAAAAAGATTATTACGAATTTGTTTTGTTCGAAAGAATCTTTATCAAAATGAATGAATATTTTTGAAATCTATTATTAGATCTCGCCCAGTCCATCATAAATGTCACTTCATCTGCTCTGCTCCAGTTTCATCTAATTTTGGTCAGTTTTGATGTGTCACATCGCAGCGTATGGAATAACGGTTTTGTTGACAATCAAAGAAAGCACTTCACATGTTTACCGATAGGTATCGCATGTCGTTTTTTTTCTCCCTGTCCTCCCCCACCGTCTAGAGTCTTCAACTGCGACTGTCTCAGAGAAACTGAAAACAAATCTTCACCTGTTACTCATTCAGAATAAATCCAGGTAAAATAAAACATCATTACATAACATCAAAAAAAATATAGGTCGATTGCAGTTCACGCTTTGACACCTGAGAGTTCAGCCCCGCTTGGTTGCTCTTCCTCCTCCACGGGACAGCTGCATTTTTTATAAATATTATGTAGATTTCACTTGCATTCCAAATGTCTTTTTTCTTTACTTAGTTCTGGTGACCAGATGTGATTTTGTTTGGGAATTATCATCAATCAGGTCTCGATGGTGGGAAAATTTAATATTCACACGATGTCAGTAAGAATTTTTTTATTAATGTACTTAAATTTGTTTAGTTTGCTTCCGGAATAATTTACTTTTTTATAGTAAAAGATAAAAGAACGAACAAACAAAACATAATGTTCTCACCTTGCTTAAAGTGTTCCAAAGTAAAATAGTAAATATAAGTAGTAGACAAAATTAATTATTTGGACAGCAAAAGACTTATGTACTTGTCCTATTTCCCTTAATTCTGTATTCATTTGGTGTTGTAATTTTTGAAATTAACGCTATTTTTCTGACACAAATCGATTTCACAAATTCCAAAATTAGTATTCTTCCGGACAGTAATTGAAGTTTAAAGATTTCAAATAGTCATTAAAACACCAACAAAAGCAATCGACTAGAACTGCCCAAAGTAACCAGGAAGTAAGGTTTAGAAATAAAACACACAACATTCAATAAGACAAAAATCGTGTGTGACCACTGGACTGTGGGACGGAGGAGTCGAGGAAGGAATCCCATTCGTAATTTACTGGTCACGCATAACAAATTGTCTGCGGAGCCGCATCGAGCAAATGTTCGGCCAGTTTTACTAGCGTCCACTTCGGTTTCGTTCAATTACTGCTGTTGATGTCATTGGTTGACTCAGTGCCATTATTTTGTCCCAGACAAGAACGAGTTCTAGCCAGAGAATCACATTACTTTGTATTTTTGTTTCTATATCTGTATGTGGTTTTTTGGTTGTTGCTGCAAAAACTCTTTTTATTCATTTAGGCGCCATCGTGATTCACGGTGTAAGAAGTGTTCATCTATTCTATAGTAATATTTTGTTGTATATTTTACGCAGTAAGAACATTGGTCATTGACAATAGTAATGATGATGATAATAGGGGTTCTGGAGGGTCTATGAATTTGATGCAATGCATTTATTCATAGCACACATGCCCCTCCCCCCTGCAGATCTCATGTTTATTAAAACAATTCGACAGATACGCGATCTGCGAATTCAACAAAATTGGCAAAGCACTGCAAAATAAACCATTTCTACAACCTGTTTTTACTTTTGTTTCTTCTTATTCTATCATTATTATTGATTGTTTTTTTGAAAAAAAAAAAAAAAAAAATTATTTTATTTTAATTCAGCTTTACAGTCGAATTTTTTGCAACAAAAAATTCACAAAATCAAACAAATCAGTTATAAGTTAAAAAAAAAATTTATGAAAATAATTGAATTGTCTTAAATAATTTTTTTACAACAATTACAATTGTTTTACAAAATAGCCAAATTTCATGAAAAATGTAAATTTAAATGTAATTTTGTAAATATCAAGTATCAAAATAATTTATTTAATTAACAGTGATGACTGTTAAAAGATCATTAGTTTGAAAACTGAAATAAACAACAATCCTGGAAACAAACACCACCTTTTGATGTTTGCTTCAAATTCATTTAAGTCGTTTTTTTTTTATGTCGTTCTTACTGAATTTGTCAAATTTTATTTGCGATTTTTGATTTGACGCCTCAGGCCCTCAGCCGATTATCACGATATGATTTATCACATGCGAAACTTGAGTTTTCGTTGGAAATTATAAATAAACGAGAAACGTGATTAGATAAAATTGCTACAATTCTGTAAAAAGTGATTAATCACTACAGATAAATTCCCGAATGTGTAAGTTGTAAGGTTCTAAAATTAGAAGCAAGTTTCTTATTTGGCAAACACTTTAAACGAATTTAAACAAATTTTCAGAATTCGTCATATTTTTACTTAAACAAAATCATTGTTTAAAGTTGTCGAGTGATCTTCATTCTCCAAAATCTTAATAGTAGAGCTTCCAAAAGTGTGTTTTCAATCGTAGCAGTTTTTGATTGAACTCCTTAACTTGTAAAAATCTGTAAGTAATGCTAATCGAAAAGTATGAAACTGAAGCAGATTGATGATTGATGAATTGTTGCGAAAACGTCGGTTATAATCATGCAGATGTTGGATACTTCTGGACGATGCCAAAGACTTTTCGATAATACATTTCTTGTTTTTGTTTTAAATGTCTCCAGTCTGATCGTCAATCAGTTTTGAACTAGACGTGCATGACCCATATGTGGCGCAGGGTACGCTTACATAACACTTGTTATGTTGAATACAAAAGCCAAATGACAAATGGTCTCCGATGGACACGTTCGCTTCACGCAGAGTCATTAATTATGTATGGACATTGCTCAAGTATAATTGTAAATGACACTGAGAGCATTCAACCAATGCAGACTGGGTGACTTTTTCCCATTGTTTCAACATTTTTTTTTTTTTTTTTGTTTTTATCATTCAAAAGAATTGTTTTATGTGACTTTTGGGTGATATCAGTAAAACTTTTCAACCTTCAATTTTTTACCCTGACGAAATTCTGTCGAAATTCTAGTGTCAAGGTAAATGAAAACATTTGGTTTTTTTACGATTGTAAAAACGTCTAGAAACAACTAGAAACATCTGAAAACAATAGAATAAATCAAGAATGTTTTGAATATTTATCTGAATTGATACACTTTGATATTTTGCCGGTTTTCAAGGAGCTCCATTTTGTTTTTTGTTTTTTTTTTTTTTTTTGGATAGTTGTAATATGTATAAAATATTTTAAAAACAGTTATTTTTATTGTAAAACTAGATAGACATAGTATGTGAATTTATGAACTAATATTGTTAAGACATCCTTTTTAAGATTATTATTATACTGATTATTATTATATTATATTATGTGACACGTTTCACGTCATATGGTAGCATGAGTTGAATCTAGGATAGAATGCCGTAACGGCGTAACATGACAAGGAGCATATTAACATGATAATGATCTTCAAAAGAGCTTTGCTTACAATAAAAGTTCAAGGCGTTTTGAATTTACAAAATAAATCGATCATCGCGCTTTTATGAAATTCCAATGGAACTCTTTTGCTTTCAATATTTAATATAGTTTCTGTTTGTTTCGGAAGTTTTGTTAAAAGCTTCATCAAAAATATTCTTGAATCGATCGAAAACTAAACATTTAAAACTATTAATTAAAAACACATCACTTAGAATTCAAATAAGCTTAACTAAATCAACTTGATTCGATTTAAAATCAAATCAATTTTAATTTCTTGCCGTTAGTTGTTCCACCAGAGCTGATTATTCCATACCTGGGCATTACGAGAAAATCATTGAGCCAAAGTAGACCAAACCGTGCAACGCCAACCACTAATGAGAGCCTTTTGGCGGGAGATAAAACGAAGGAGTTTGTTTTTTTTTTATATTATTTTTATTTATTTGTTTGTTTGAATTTTAAAATTCACTCAGTTTTTTAAGCTTTAATTAAAATTAGAAATTCCATGAGACACGATCGATCTATCCGGCATCAAATGTGGACATATTTGCGCCACTGGAATTATCGCTAATTGACACAACGTGCCAGAGCAAGTGGCCACTGGGCAATAACTTCAAATGGCAATAAGTCTATCAATTCATCTTGGGTCACATTTTAATGCTATCAACATTCTATATAGTCGGCTGTTGTACAGTGTACATGTGGAGGATTTGGCACTAGTCCGGGCAAGATTGAAATTGGGGGCGGCATGAAAGGGAAAAAGAAAAATTTTCAAATAATATTTCAAGGCAACAATTTTCACGGATATGTAAATTTAAAACACATAAAAAAATGAAGATTTCGATTTTGAAACAATACTAATGATAGACTACAACCCTTGACACGCGGCACACGTGACCTGTGTGTGACGTGAAAACACTTAACGATTTTTTCAACGTTTTCTGTAGTCTTGAATCTATTCAAAGTTGACATTTTCAAAATGCATATGAATTGTACTTAATTGACTTTAAGAGAAAAAAGTTTCAATTCGTTAATACTGAGAAACTAGCTAAGTCGCCTCCCACCCCCCGATTCAGTCTTCATCTCCAGTATCCTTCGACTGTCGAAGGGAAAAAAAAATCGATAATTTGCATAAATCCACGTTTTGAAATTGCCGTTGCCTGGCAGAATGGTGACTAATGAAAGTGGTGAATTGCTTGCTCAGCCAACTGCAGCGATGATGTGCTCACAGGCGAGAGCGCATTTTGAACCGAAATCAGTGCAAATTCTAGGCTCCGATATCGAATCCTGAGTACTTCATACTTCATAGGCTCACTCGTGAAGAAACTCAATTGAACTCGATTATTTGTGGCACTGCAAACAATCGCCTGTATTCTGCACACAGTCATCCTAGACTTTGTACATTTACCATTTTCCTTGTAAGTGCCACTATCAATCAATTGGGCATAACTGTAGTTGTCTAGTTGTCTGTTGCAGATTATTTTTTATTTTCGACTAGAAAATGTTCAGTTTCCATCATAAAAATCAATTGTGTGCATTGCCAGACTTGTTGCCGGGCGATGAACCGCGAAGAAAGTGCATTACAAATTGAGGGTCATCTGCAGAGATCCCACGATAGGAAGGTTCGTTTTAATTGTTTAAAATTTGTAGTTTAAGTTATTGGTTTTTGCAACTTGCACCAATTTGTTTTTAAAGTCGTGCTTCAAAGTCAAATCAAATTAAACAATTTTAAAATATTATTTCTGCCCATAATTATGAAAGTGGTCTAAGTCAAAAATTTAATAAAATAACATTCATAATGATAAAAGTCGAAAATAAAAACGGATTACCTTTTAAAAATAATTAATAAATGTTCATAACTTATTTCATTACAATTATTTTTTCTAATAAAAGTCGTAGTTTTTTATTGAGGCTTTAAGTCATTTATAGATCATTTAGTTAATTTTGAAAATGGTCTAAATAAATTCCAACTTTAAAAACAACACTTTCGTATGAGATTCACACTAAATTTCACATTTATAATAAATTTTCATTAATCAAGACTGATACAATTCTAAATTAAAATGTTGCATAATATAAAAATATTTTTTAATTTATTCAAATGTAATCCATTGAATATCTCGAAACGCGAAAGATGTGACTTAGAACATTTTCATAATTATGGGAAAATTTATTGTATTAATTATTTATTATTATTATTATTTATAATTATTAACTCACACACAAAATTGTATAGAAATTTCGATAACTTAGCAACGCTATTATTACTAAACTATAAATTTTTCTTCTTAATTTCTTGTTGCCTATGAAACTAAATTAATTGCATGTTTGTAGGTTTTATATATTCGAAGTTATAAGCGTTCAAAGTGCAGAACCTCTATCTCCCGTGATGGATAGACGTAGTTCTACGTCAAAAATAGGAAAAATAATTAGTGAATGATTAACTTCGGCACAATACTTTCCAATTGTTTATCGCTCTCAAAAATTTCGTATGACACTTCTTAAAAACAAAAACAAAGACCACTAACCAAAACAATATTTCCGCTTTTATATAACTTTTGTCCACTGTTTCTTTGTTGAAAGTCATAAATAACCCGCATTGATTTATTTAAATTATACTTCTAAGTTGTTCCTTTATGTTTAATTAATTACATTGTTGAAAACTTAAATGTTCTCTGGAAGACAAAAGCAATTTGAAACAATGTTATACAATTTAAAAATAAAAATGTTATAACTAACGACAGTTATAAAATCGAATCACACCTTTTTGGACACGAATCAAACAATTTGGGTCGCAGTGCACATAAAATGTCTATTTAAAGCTGCAAATCGATTTTTCTTCTATTTTATTCTATTTTTTTTTTTTTAAAGAAACTTCAAAACGAAGGAAAGGTTTGGCACGTGTTGGATTTACCAATGTTAATGGAAAATCATTGAGTGTTAACATCTATGATGGATGGTCAAATAAACTCAATCTTCACCCCCAGATGCACTTTATATTTCCCGGGGAAATGAGTTCAAGATCAGAGCTTATGGGATTGTGGATTAAAGTAGACTTTTCTGTGGCCTCGTTATCCCCAGGAGCTTATCGTTCCCATTTTCTTCGCAATCACTATGCAAAAATGTCGATGTTTTAATGCTCTTTGTTTATGTTTGGTAAACAGCTTTTGCTCTTGCTCTCGTGTTGTGGAGTACCCTCCGGCTCCAGAATACTGTTGAGATTTTTTTTTTTTTTTTTGAAGATGATTTGGTATGCTCTGGATTTATGCTCAAATCCGAACTTTTTAGAAGAGTATGCGAAATCGCTTTGATTCTTTTTGTGTAGTATTGCTTTATTATTTATTTGAAAGACTTTCCATTAATTCTTTTTTTGCAGTTTCTAGCGTCAGTCGACATTGACCCTCAAACTCAAACAAAACTAATTGAAAAATTATTAAAATTCGAAATCAATGAACATTAAAAAGCTGTTCACTAAAATTACGGAAATCCACAATATTTTATTTCAACAGTTTTATTAAAAATTATCTGAATTTAATATTATTTTAAGTTTATTCGACAACAATGTATGAATTTTGCAAATGAATTGTTTTAAAAGTATCATGAGGCATCCAGTACGAGCCAATCACGATCGCGAGAGTAGAAATAGCCGGCGAGCTTATTGAAGACCCACGAAAGGATTCATACTGGCGAAAAGACGATAGAGAGAGTAGAAATAACCAGCTTAGTTAATTATATGCATTCGCATGCACTCGTCTGCTGTTCTATTATTCTTCGGTAGTTAATTAATTTCAATCCTTCAATTCTGGCAATGATAAAAAGCGACCCAATATGACTCCTGCTGCACGAAATTGCATCATTTTACTCCTCCTCCTCCTCTTGCATTTCGCCCTCCTTTAGCAAATCCTGTGAATTTTAAATCGTTCTCTGCAGTCGTTTAATGATTTTCTTCTTCACGTTTTTCACATTGAATCCAATTTTATCAATATCACTTGGGCGTTCGTAATGCTATATCGTTAGGAGTATTTTTTTCTCCGCATCTAATAATAGCACAAAATGTCGGGCATGTCTTCCAAATGCCCTTAATACTTGCAACACATTAAATCCGCATACGACCCATTGGAGGTCACGTTCGTGCAACGAAATGCATCATTGGATTTAGTTTAAAATCCGGACGGAATTGATGAAGTTTGTGATAATCGAAGGTCGATTAAAAAGCAGTAAAAAATGATACATTTTCCTGGTTATTTTAATTGAATGTCAATTTTCTGCTCTAAATATGCACAAAGCTTTCGTTACTTATTTTTTATTTTTTATTCCACTGTCTAGGATCATTCATCCAAGCAAACAAAATTAGAAAAAGGATGTGGATCAGGTGTGACATTCACTTTGTGGTCGATTAACCCAGTAAAGGATTGCTCAGTGAACGGCTTGATTGTTTCCTCCCACATGAGATAATCCGACTGCATTTACTTCACCCGATGGACATGCATTCGATGCGCTTTTGAGTTTCATAGCTGTTTTTGTTTGTTTTATGTTTCCGACACAACAGTGAATACTATATGTACTGCAAATGAACGGCAATACGATGATCGACCAATTTAATACCAGATATTGATTACCTAGCCGAATATCGTTGATGGTTTTTTAGTCACTGGTGGTGAATGCATTTCGTTCTCTGTTTTAGAATCGTATGCTTTTTTAGAAGAATACCTTGTTGATTTCGAATTTCGAGTAAAAAGAAATTAGTTTTTTCCCAAAAATTACAGAATCCTCCTACTAGTTCATTATGTATTTTACAATGGAATATTGATTTTGTTGGAACACTTCAATGTGCTGCATTTTAAGCAGATGCAACCTTAAATTTCAATTAAATGTTTCTGGTATTTAGTGTGCATGACTGAAAATCAAAATTTCAGTGATTTTTAATAAATCAACAGTTCTCGTCTGTCCCGCATCGTGATTTGTGATTCCTCTTGCGTATTCCCTTGTCTAGATCAAAACTTTCCTCCACCTGGGGGCGAGGCCGAACTGTTAATCAAAAACATTGCACGATTCGATTGGATTTATTTGTTGCTAAGCATCTGTTCCATAGGATACAATATTTGTTGGACAGATTTTGTTCACCTGTCGCCGCGCCGCCGTCGTCAGCTGCAGCAAACATTTATTCGAAAAAGTGCAATAAAACAAATCAAAGATAATTGGCTTGTTAGGCGTGTTTACCGATTACAACTAGATTTTCTTATTCATATTTGTTGCTGTTAGTTTTTTATGTTTTCGGTTACGCCCCGCGTTGAACAGAAGCTAATTGCGGTGACAATTGTCGAGTGTTTGTGCTTATTTTATTTTTTTCATGTTCATTGAATATAAACTGCACCTACTCCGTCAGTTTTTCCAGATGGCTGCTCAAGTAACAATATGCTCAATTAGTTTGTGTACAGCGTTTTGATTAACCGCAATTAGTTTCGTTATGATTCGACCAATACTGCTGGCAAAACGATGCTCAGACTGTGAGAACCGCTGCAGCAATTATGTATGCTCACTGCTGTGATAATTGCATAAATGCAAATTCAAGTCACAGATAGATGATGCATTCTTTGCAGCACAATGCATCCAGAAATGGAGTTAGATTTTTGAATTAATTTTGAATGTGACTTGAATTTGATTTCAGTTGAAATTACATTCACGTTTGTTTTTCGTAAATCAATACCGAAATTTCCATATTTTGAGGTAATGAACGGAACATAATGCAATTGATATCTATAGGTAAATTGAAAAAAATTGCAACAAAAAAGTGCAATTTAAAAACACTTAAAAACAATCTTTGCACCGGATTCTGTATCAAAAATACATTGCGCAAATTTTCTATCCAGAATAATATCATTTAAAATCGCAAATCAAATCCAATAAATTCAATATTTATATGAAAATAAAGTTATTTATAACACCTGCAGACGATGATTACGCTTTTCATTCATGATTTCCATTTCAACTCGGGGAATATCCAGTTTTTGCTCAGTTTAATGTTTATTTGCAAACTATTGATCGATCGTAAATCATTTCTGTCGGACATCAGAATATCTGCATCATTAACTGATCGCCATTTACTTAATTGTTACGTCATTGGACACTGCTACTAGACACTAGAGGCTGACGAATCAATTAAGTCACAAAAATAAAGCGCTCCAGCAAAAAGGAAAGTGATTGTTACGACGCATCAAGCATACAAAATACGAAATTGTCTTGTTTAAATAAACATTTATTAGTTTTAGTTGTTTATTTTTAAAGTTATGTTTTTAATACACTGTAATTAAACAAAAAAGTATTTCCTGGATATAATGGCAACTATTGTTGATATTTGTTTGAAGAAAATAGTTTTTAATTAATTATAATAATTGTGGTTTATTGGTTTTTCAATTATTTTTCACGTAATGTTGTTTTTTTTCTGTGTGAAAATAGCAATTTTCAATGCCTTTCTGAATTATTCATTGACTTATTGAACGGATATTGGAATACGTAAATGAAAATCAAACAAAATTAAAATTATCTCAACAAAATTTATCAAAATTCCTTTCATAAATGACAAAAACAAATTTGATGACAGCATTTATCACATATTTGACAAAAGATAAATGAACTTCAGGCGAATGTCACAAGTCTGTATTTTAGCGACAATTATTCATTGCTAAAAGTCTTTGGTCCAAAATATTGGTTAACGTCAATTCACAACTTTTTGGCTGCTCTAATATTTTGTTTATCCATTTTGACGCAAATTTAATAATTAAATCTATATATATATTGTATATTCATGTACATTGTTTTTTTTTAATGTTGTGATATTTGATATTTCATGTTCATAAGATAAAATGATTTATGGATTGAAACATTTGCAATTATTTACGTGATCTCCATGTTTTTGTTCGTTATTTTTTGATGCTTTGCCAAAATTTTAAGTAAAATAATAAAACAAAACTTTTTCTCATAAATTTCTGCAATTGAGAATTTAAGAAAATTAATTTTAACCAGTTTTCGAGCAGATGCTTTTCGTACAGCTGCGGCTGTTGAATTCCTTTTAACAGTTGATGGACTTTTCGCACTCTATTTTGGATCTTCTTTAAATTCGGTCTGAAAGTGCAGCTGCAGTTTTTCAATCTACATATATAATGTTTTATTTTCGTTCATATTTTAAGATTAATTCGCATATTTTTTTAAAAATTATTAATATTGTTAACGTGTAAAAAGTCAAGGTTATTGTTTTATGTTTAAAAATGTTTTAAGGCTACTGAAATTTTTGTATAAATATAGAGCTGAACTATTGAACTTGCGATAGAAAAAGTAAGTGTTTTTGTTGTTTCTACGTTTTTTCTTAAAAAATTTCCCTTCATTGCGAGACGAGCGCGATTTACAAGAAATTACCAAAGAAATTTCTTATTAAAGTTAACCCGTATATAACGGTAAACCTTAATAAAATGTTTTCAAAAGCCATCTTTTGTAATTTTTTTGTAGCAAAATTATTATACAATATTATAATTATTATAGATGGCTTTATTATACAAGTAATAAACTTTAATAAGACATTTCGTTTTTGATGATGATTAAATTCTACAGCATTCCTCCAATGACGTCTTTTTTTTTTTTTTTTTTGTTATAATGGCATACCTTTAAGTAAGAGTTTCTCCTGTAATTTTAACTTCGAATAAAAAACAATTTTTACTATAATACTAGAGTGGTCTTACTCCTTATGTAGATTACAAAACGAAAATTATGAAATCTCTATTCAATGATATAAAAATTATGATTAAATTATAACAATTTTATGGAATTAAAAAAACATTAATTTATGAAATCAAAAGTGAAACAAACATCGAAACCGCTTTCAACACGAAATTAATTCTCAAACCTCAATTATTTCTTCTTAATAATTGATTTATTGATTAATTACAATAAACAAACCAGATTTATTGAATTTATTTACTTAAACAATTATTTTGATATGTTTGCTAATAAAATATTTTTTTTTCCTCTTAATTTACTTTAGGTTTACAAAGAATTTTTCAGTCCGGTATTTTGTTTATTTGGATAAATTGGATTGGCAGATGATTGACTGGAAAAATCAATTTTGCAGTTTACAGATTGTTGTTCAATATTTACGTGAAATGTTTTAATTATCTGTTCCTTTGTGATAGGAAAATTAAATCGTTTTTCTTACAGTTTAATTTCACTTAAACTTTTCTTTTGAATTTTTATTGGTAAATAAACTGCTTTACTTTAACTTTTTAAAGAAGTCGTTATGATTGAAGTTGGTGAAAACAATCTGTTTATTTGGCAATTAAAATCAACAATAAAATTTGTTTGTTAATTAAGGAAATCCTTTCAAACGAATTCTAAACAATCATGAATTACACTGTTAAATAGTATTAACATTGGAAAATGTGTAAAGCAACAAAGTTTCTATTGTGAATTGTTAAGGCTACTGAAATTCGCTTAATGCAAACTATTTAAATTTTTCCGAGTATTTATCGATATTTTCTTGCATAACATTTCGTTCAAGATTCGTGACTAAATGAACAATAAAGAGTCATACAACTTATGGTAGTTTACCAAATATCGTTATTTGAACAATAATCCCATAAAATCGCAATAAGTTGCCGACAATAACCAAATAGAAATAAAAGCGATTCGATAGAGTCTGTGTTCGATAATATCCGCGAAATGAACGAATCGAGCTCATTACTTTATGCAATCGCGGCCGCTGCTCGCGAGACCAGACTCTTAATTCCCGCTCCAAGGGCGATTGGCTGCGATCGAATGGCGGGCGTAAATCCTATTTTTAAAATGCCTAATCCCCGTCAATAGTTCGCTAGTTGATGGAACAGCGATTGTACTCGTTTCCTTGTGCATTATTCAGTTGTCACCTTGAGAACTGTAATTTTCCTTATCGATTAAACAAAACCAAAACAAAAATGTTTTGTTGAATTGAGAGGCCGACCGACGCGACGGGCAAATAAGCCCGTTACACACCCTAAAGTAATTTGTAGGGAGCGATTTTTCCTTGAGACCAGTCCAACTTAATTTCTTTTGCTTAAGACGTCTCCTTGGCTTTTCCATTTGACTTAATATTGGTTGAAGAAGGATTTGCTTCCCACTAATCTTCATGTCATCTTATTGGACTTATTTTAGTTTTGTTCTTTTTTTGGTAATTTACTTTCTGTGTTCTTAATGTTCCTGACATAATTAGATTCATCTGGGAAATGATGAGCCTATTCGAGGATATACGACAGATAAAATGGATTTTCAGTTGTAGTTTCTTTCAATGTGTATCCAACAATCACTGAAAACGTAATGCAAACAGAAACGGCATGAAAAAAGGATTTCGTTTCAAGGAAAACTAAATTAAAAAAGAAAGAAAAACAAACAAACAAACAGAATTTAAGTCAATATAATTGTTGTCATCTCAATTAATTTCTGGTTCTCGAGTTGTTCAATTTATCTCAAGATCTCATCCTGTCAATCACATTCGGTAAAGATTTTAGGATATGTCCAATTTGTGCTCATTCAAATGACATGATTCACTTTGGACCATTTCGGGATAAGTAAACATCTCTCGAGTACACCTTAAAAGGATGGCACTTTGGAGGTAGATAAATAGAATCCATTCGTGGGAGATTCCTTCTCAGGTTATTTGAATTCACCTTCATTGAATGTACACAAAAAATTTGGTTTTATATGCTTTTCAGTTGAGGGAACGGAACAGTCAATAACAGTCACTAACAGACTGTATACAGAGGTGTGTGGACGATGAGACGATTTGTTTAACTATTCTTATTCCTTAGATAATGCAATTTATCTTACACGTCAATTTTAAAATTAATGTTATTACTTTTCAGCGTCAGAAAAAAATCCAAAAATCACAACATTCATCCTAAAATATATCCTTGATGCTGTGCCATGAGAATCCATTATTCTTTTCTTCTTCTTCTTTTTTAGTACACGTAATAATATATTCTGTAGGCGTTGAGTCGAAATTGTTTTCCTTGTAAGTCATCTATTCTCTGTGTGACTGTGTGTGTAAGTTAGTGTGGGCGTAGAAACAATTTTCTGCCACATCATCATTTTAAAGGATTTGCAGTTAATTGAAGATCGGCGTTGTCAGTTGGTGATAAATTCTGTGGTTTTCTCATTTAGCGTTTTACTTACAGATCAAAAGTTCGTTCGGTCAAACAAATAAAGATTGATATCTCTGCACGAAACAATAACATAAAAAAAACCGCGGACCAATAATATATAAAATGACGTCGATATGGATGCTGCAAATCAACGGAAACCAATTTAACAGTTGCTCGTATCTATCAGTGATGTCTGTCGAACTCCGATTTCAAATGCAATCGCTTTCTGCTGCCAGCGAATTTAATATGCCATGAGATAACTTGGAATTGATTTATGACAGCCGGAGACATGGCCTGAAAGTCGCATCACACCGAAATCATTGTAATAAAATCATTTCACTATTAGTTTCTGTTCTAAATTTAGTAATTTTGTAATAAAATGGCGAGAGTTATTGAATCTGATTAGCCACTGTCCAATCTCAGCAGCGATGACGAGGGGAAATTTTTAGTTGAACGAAGTAAAAATGACACGGACAATTTTAATGTCGATGAATTCAATTATAATCCTTTTGGCCTTCCAACAGTAAATGGAAGGAAGCAAAAAACGATGAAGGGAGGATTTACTTGATGCCATCATTAGTATCCTTGGGAGTTATTCCTGTCGATGGGAAGGAATTTCTTCAATATCTTCATTACGCCTCCGACACACGCAAATTGATGGCATTTACGATTAATTAAGGAGTGAAGGTTAAGACATTCCCTTGAAGACCTCCACTATAACCTTTCATCCCTATTATACTCTACTGTTCAAAGGACACTACTCGGCTAGCAATCATTTTCCATCCATGCCTTGATAAGAACTCCTCAAGTCCTCACACCCTTTAACTGGGAACTCCTTTTGCCTTTTCAAAATGCAGGACTATTGTTTGAAATTCCTTAAAAATTGTAAACGTTGTCTATAAAGAACAATGTGTTTTTGTATTCTTTTTTATTAAGAAGTATTTCTTTTCTTTTCAGGTAAGTCATGCTATGTGGAGGCGAACACTTTCATTTGTCGTTCTATGCTATGCTTTGTAAGAGAACTGAAAAATTCATTCGTAGCAATCAATCAACGGACTTTAATTCCGAGGTTAGTACAAAACTTTTTTGCTAATGTTTGAAATTTGATATCCTAGAAATAAGTGTTTATCTCGAATCTACTGACGCAACGGAAACTCATAGAGTTCGTGGTTAATGGAGATTTCTAAATACTCCTTTTGTAGCAGTTCCATTAAGGATAAAATTAATTTACTTAGAAAAATACACACACATATTATGAGAGAAATACACAACATTAGTTCGTAAAACTTTTGCTGTACTCTTGAATGTTTCAATTCGTTAGAGTGAAATGTCTAGAAAATTATTCACCGGTGCGCCACAAGGAGCTTCCAGTAATCGCTGCCATTCGTTGTCTTGTCGCCTTGACGCAGAACTTCGAAGGAGTTAAAATGCATTTCCTGTTCCCGTCGGATACTTATTACAAATACAATTAAGTGCAAAGTGACTAAAACATCCATTAAGGAATTTCGTTCTTAAAATCTGCCATGTTACGGATTCGTGTGAGTCTGAACATTTGAGATGACTCCCCTTTAATGAACGCCTCAAGGTTAATGGTCGTGCTTTTGTTTTATTTAAAATTTTTTGTAAATGTCAGAGTTCAAGATTCACTTTACTTTTTTGAAGTAAGTGCAATTTTGGGAAATGTTTGTGAAAGTTATTAAATATAAAAAGATATAAAAGAGTGTTGGAAATTACACTAAATATTACAAAAAATCGTTAATGTTAAAGTAAAACCAAAAAAAAAAAACAAACCAAGAAATTCAGATGTTATCCTGAAAAAATGGCGGAATTTATGTTCACTAAAGTGAGGCCATTTCTACTTCATTTCTACTTTTGGATAAAATATTTTGCAATCCAAAATTGCATCTTTGGGGAAAATGCCTGTTTTCCGGCAATTTGAATAAATTCTAAGAACGACAAATATACTGTAAGGTAGAAAAGAGAAAATCCTGCAGGTGCCGTTTTTCACCTTCAAACAATCCACACAAGGATGCAACGACATAAATATGCATTTTCCGTGGTCCATACCCCATACTAAGGAAGAAAGTGGATGACACTAAAGTAACTGGATGGAAAATACTTTGATACCCTTCCTCCTTTTTTCCAGGGATTGCACATGTTGTTTTCCGGCACGTCTTATTTTAGTTTCCAAGAATTTCGCGATGTTTATCGAATGGTTGAACTTCATAAATCCAGTGTCAACGGTGATAAAGAAACCACGAAGATTCCCCTGTATGGGATGAACGTTCTTGTTTTTTAATGATAGTCGGGTAAAGTTGCAAAAGTACAAACTTTTTTTTTTCTTTCCCATGTTTCTGTTTTTTGTCTTTTTTTTTTTTAAAAAAAGAAGTCTTTTCATTTTCAACAGAGAGATTTGCGTTTCTCATCTTAGCCTTGTCGGATTGAGTTTTGTGGTCCTTGCTGCTCAGTGAAATAATCACAAAAGCCGAGAAGCCACTAAACAGGTCACAAGAACGTCTGCACATTTCATAGGCACATTTCGTCATTCGTGCCTTAACTCTTGTAAACGCGAAAGTGGTTTAAAGTTCATTCGCAGCAGCTCCAACAAGCACTTGAAGTATACGTTGGGGACAAGGGAACAATGGTGAATCAATTATCTTCGACAACACAAGTCCTTTCCGCATTGCAAAACCACATTGCATTTCTCATTGCGTTGCTGTTTATTTATTTTTTTTAAATTGCATCGTTTTATTTTCAGTCTTAATTCGGTTACAGTTGACCCTCGATTGCTTCAATGCAATTGTCTAAAAATAATGCAAAAACACGCGGGCGCAATCACGAGTGGTTGATTTTCTTCAGATATCGTCTGAACACCTTGAAAGGGTAATTTGAATGGATTCCCCTGGAACGTGTTTAATGCCGCCCTCACGTTTTCTTTGGCCAGGAATGTGATTGCACTGTTTTCAATTCACTTTCCGTAGTCTATTTTATATGTGCAAAATATATATATAGTATATTTTCGCTAATTTTACGCGACTTTGTTTTCATCCGCATTCGTTTTACAACGTGCACAGAACACGTCCAACATGGGCATTAACGATTGCAGCTGGGGGAAGGTAGACAAAAAAAAAACACCCAATGGAAATCCCCCCGTGAGAATCCAATTGATGGCAACGTTGACGACTACTGCAAGTCCCTCAATGCAGTCCGGTGCATCGTGGTCGTCGCAACGCGGTGCAGCTGATAGCTAACTCGATTCCGGTGTCGCTGCTCCTCTTATCTAAATATTTCTCGCCCTTGGCTGCACCAGAAGTGAAATTGTTTTCTCTATCATTTGGTTTATTATCTTCTCATATTTATAATTATTGTTATTATTATTATTTTTTTATCTTGCTCCTTTGAATCAGTGTTTCCAGCGAGCACAAATCCGTACTGCACAGAATGCAATTATTAGAAACAAAAGGTAGTCGCGGCTCAAGTTCATTAGGAAAGTTCGACGCTCGACGTGCTCTTTTCGATTGCTCCATTTAGCGTTTCCCAGGGAGATCTATCCGTTTTTTTCTCTCTTTCTCTCTGTTTTTCTCGGTCGCCGTCTAGTGTTGTATAGTGCATCCTTCGCGAGACTCTGTGGTGCATCTCAGATTAGTGCAGCTGCAGTTGCAGCAAATTGTGTTCAGGTGAGCAAAATTCTACTCTTTAAAGTTTAAATTCATTTTGTGTGCCCAAATGCATAATGTTTCGTATATGCAACATTGTCTGTTAAAAATGGCATCGAACTCATCCGTTCTTGCATAGACAACGGTACAATACGAAGTTACTTCACCAGGACTCATTTTGTTTTTAGTGGTATTGGCTGAGGTGACGAAGAATTTCGAAAAAAAAAAACAATACAAAAACAAAGCCATCATCACAGCCACTCCAGACTACAACATTTTTGGTGAACATCCACGCATCAATGGACTTTGCAAAAAATTATATAGGAGAAAACAAAAATGTAGACAAACACCAAAAAAATTGATTATAATGAAGCAGGACTACAACGTCATGCTATTCGTGATTGTGCCTCCTCAGAATTTGGCTAATTATGCCACCCCTTTTGGCATGGAGTACCACTCGATCCCTTCAATCGTGTTGATTTGCACTTCAGTGCCTTGGTGACTGCTTTTATATTTAGAACGGTGGCACCCAGCATCCGTTGGTACTTGGTGCTGCTTCTAGACTCCTGCCAGGCGATGCCTGCCTTGCAGTCAGCGTATCCTAGCCAGCTTTTTTTAGCGTTCAACTCATGTTCACAATTCCGTTAGCATTCAGCAGCAGCACCCTAAACAATCTCGACACACACAAGCCTTTCAAGAAAAACGTCATTTTCAGATTATTTCTCAAATGAAACTCGACCAACTTCCTGCCGGAAATACGGATATTACCTAGTTTTTTTTTCTCCTGCTTGCATTCAACATAATCGTACAACATGCAAGGAAAGCAATTTTCTACTGAAAATAAGTGAACGGTACTGTTAGACGAGACAAATAGTTTTTTTTTTCCTTGTGTGATAGAAGCCGAGATTTATTACGATGGCGTACGAAGGCAGAGGAAAAATCAATAAAAAAGTATTCTCAAAGATATGCTTGAATTCAATCGTAATCGTCGTCATCAGTAATCGAAAAAAAAAATGTGTTTTTGATATTTGGTATTCCTTCTCATTTTCTTCGACTAACACTAACACAAGCACATGAAAAACTTTTTAAAAATACTCGTATTTCAAATTCTGTATTTCCTTGGATTAAAACAGACGTTTTCATTGTTGAGGTCCTGGTGGAATTGTCCGTACCTTTTAGAATGCATTCAACGGAAAACGACAACGAAAGAAATATTTTTTTGTTTCCCAACTTGGTAACATAAAATTACAGAAAAAATATTGTATGTTTATTTCGCACGGAAATATGATTTCAATTCCCTTCACATGTCCTTTTTCCACAGCCTGAAGTATCTCGGAAATAATGACATGAGGGAGTTTCATATTTGTTAAATAAATCTTGTATGAATTTCAACGTTTGTTGCTAGGATGGTAATGTTAAGGATTTGGAAAGAAAGTTTACTTAAATGGAATAAAAGCTAACAACTCAAGGATTTCCTGACATATTGTACAGATGTACTCATATGTTCAACGTGATTTTATTAAGATAAAAACTGACGACAATGTCGGATTAAAATTTGTTGATTGTGATTTGCACTTTTGTACTTCAACTTGACCTTGAACGATGACGTTAATTTCAAGTTATGTAAGGGAGTTTCTTTCTCCATAAATTTGTGTACAATAAGTATAAAATTTATATTATTGTCGGCATTAAAAAGCACAGCATCCGATATTAAGCGAAAACAACGTGTTTACTGCAATAAATTTTCAACCAATAGCATTCTGGGGAAAGTCAACCTGATTATCTATAAAATTTAACGATTTTGCCACAAATAAAACGGGGCAAATTTCATTGACCCAATTTATGTCGATTCTATGTGTGATTTTATCAGCGAATTTCTCGCATAAACGGCATCGATTCTGACTGTAACAACGATTATATTTACCAGATGTTCCTTATCGAAAAACGCTTTAAGGAAGCCGTTTTGCAACTGTTTTGATTAAACACTAAATCCATGGAAAATATTTTGATTGCACCGATAAGAGGAGTCTTCTTTGGGGGCCAATATGAGGACGACGACGTTGAAAAGGCGGAAAATAGCTCGTGGCCTGGAATGATTGTATTTATGGTGCTATTCTTATCGCAGAATCGTGACTTTACGTCAAAAGTTTGCTTGAAACAGTCATCAGTGAAACTCATATTTCCATATATTTGAATTCTATTATTTAACTTAATTGTAAAGTGTTTGTTTCTTTCATTGGTTTATTATCATTCAGAGGACCACGGTCCAGCAGCTTTATTGACCGAACGTACAACTGGGTGTCATGGACCATGCAGTAAAGGCGACCAGAGGGCGACCATGGAACACCCTGAGATTCGAAAACGACGAACTAGAATGCCTCTATCAGCGGTACACTTTGAAATTGCAGCGTTTTTCTGTGATTGGTGTTGTCGCCCTGGTAGTCGTCCTTTGTGGGGTTATGGCTGCCTTGAGTTTGGGATACAATCACAGTCCAACACTACATGTAAGACTTGCAATTATATGAAGTTTAATATATAACTACTATATAATTGAAATGTTTCTCTTTCAGAATGTCTTCAATTCCATCATGTGCCTCCTTTTTGCCGTTATTTTAGTTTTGTTGCAATGTCGTGTTATCAAGGATCATCATCTTCCATATCTCTGTTATGGCATCCTCTTTTTCACAGCATGCATATGTTTCGTCTCAATGCCAACTGTCGGGGGGATATTTCCAGTTGACACTAAAGAGGTAAGTGTTTGCTCATGTCTGTTTGCTCCACTGTATGAGGAGATCCACTTTCGGCACACAAACCAGCGAGTACCCTTGGTCGTTGGGTTTTTTTAAAAACATATTCATACGTTTTCACTATAGTTTTTTTCTTCTTTTTTTGGAGAGCACAAACTCGTTAAACGTATAGAAAGCTACGGAAATTGATGGAATTAAAGATTACAGAAGCAATTTCATTGCAAATAGGCACTAAAACAGAAAATAAGATGAATAATGGAGGTTGTTTCAAGTCAAGTAATTAAAAGAGCCATTAAAGAAAATAAAAGGATGTTGATTGTTGGTTTAGTTTATTGACCTATTATTGCCTTTGTTGTTTGCAAATTCTGGCTTTGTTTGTTAAAATCAAATACGTCAAATATTAAATGATTTAATAGTGGTGTATTAAGATTGTTATTTTGAAATAACAAAGGTTTTCCTAATTCACGTATGTTTATTAAAACTTAGAAAATTGAAAGAGTTTTGTCTCAAAGCGATAATCGAAAACCCTTAGGAAAAAAGATGACGAAGGCGAAGTTTTCTTTCTTGTGAAAATTTGATTTAAAATTCGAATACAATCAACGATTTATTGATTGCAATTCTCTTTTTATTTATGCTTGGAATAAAACTTAAATTTATTTCATTTTTTTTGAAAAGAAAAATTTTCCTGAAATTTGTTCAGAAAAGTTTTTTGTCACTTGCAATTCAACAATTTTATTTGATTAAATCTTTTTGCAAATAAAATAAAATGAAGCACAGTAAAGAAATGTTTTCAACTGTTTTATTGTTTGTTGTCCCAACTAGAAATAATTCAATTATAAAAATAAACACTTTGGAAGTAATTAAAGAAATTTTCGAATTGAAATTGGAATTAATTTTCGATTTTACGCACAACAACAAGTGCATTTTAAATATTCTATAAGTCTAAACTCAATCTTAATTAAAAATCCATTAGGGAAAATTAATAGAATCAGAAATAGGATAAAATAGATTAAGCTGAAAATTGAGCACGTTTAATATAATTTACAGGTCATGGCGGAGGGAGTCTGGCAAATTGTGTTCGTTGTATTTTTAGCGTATGCCATGATGCCATTGCAAATCTGGGAAGCCGTGTGTTTTGGAATTATCCTGCCATCAGTGCACATCAGTTTAACAGCATATAAAATCTACACGGATTCCTTTCAATACCTGGAATACAATCAGGTGAGTTACCTACATCCTGGAGTTAATTTTTGATATCCGTTTTTATGGGGGTGGTGGGTGGTATTAAAAATACCACACCTAATTGAGTCAGTTTTAATTTGATATTGTGCCAACCGCAGACGGTTTACGTCAACCTCTTCATGTACATATTTCGGTGAATTTTGAAAGCACTAAACTCGATTTTATTCGATGTGTCTGAGATGTCATGATGACGCACTTGCACTAATTAAAGCATCTCAAAAAATTGAAATATTCCATTCGGTGGCACAAGAGTATTTGGCCTCAAAAGTGACGGCAAACATTTGGACAATTTATGTAATCCACTTGAAAATTTTTTTAATGTAGTTTTTGAATGACAGACACAACAGAAAACACATTCATGGTTTTTCGAAAATTAGAAAATGTCGAAATGATGGATTTCACTTCAGAAGTTCATTGTCTAGTTGTACAATTACATTTGTTAATTGCTTCAATTTGCACTTGCTTACCTTGAAATGTTCTGTAAAATTAATTGAAGAAAGTTTCCCATTCAAAAATGGTGATAAGTAATGAAACTAGTTTGAATGGAAATCTATTTTGTATTGCAATAAACAAAACCACGAAAATGTTATGGGAAGTTAAGAAAAAGAATGAAATACAGGAGAAGATAATAGACATTTTTCATATTGTTTCTTGCTAGTAATGGAATCGTAAAATTTTATATAATTAAGCTAAAAATGGGCGTTAATCTTAATCGTAAATACTAAATTAAATTTACGTAATTGTTTTTTGTTTTCAGTTGATAGCAAACATAGTGATGTTCATAGGCGTGAATGTGGCTGGTTTGGTGGTTAATATTATGATGGAGAGGGCACAGAGGAGAGCCTTTCTTGATACCCGCAATTGCATTGCAGCTCGACTTGAGATCCAAGATGAAAATGAGAAGCTCGAACGTTTGCTCCTCTCGGTTCTGCCGCAACATGTTGCAATGCAAATGAAGAACGACATCTTATCGCCGGTCGCCGGCCAATTTCATCGGATATACATTCAAAAGCACGAGAATGTCAGGTAGAAATAATTGTTAATTAGCCATGAGATCGGAATGTGAATTAATTGATATTAAATGTGGCAGCATTTTGTTTGCCGACATTGTTGGATTCACGGTTTTGGCGTCACAGTGCAGTGCTCAGGAGCTCGTCAGACTTCTTAATGAGCTGTTCGGACGATTTGATCAGCTTGCCCATGTAAACTGAAAATATGTTAATTGTTTTCGTAAATAGAACTGTTCATCCTCTTCCAGGACAACCATTGTTTGAGGATTAAGATCCTCGGAGACTGTTACTATTGTGTGTCTGGTCTACCCGAACCACGAAAGGATCATGCCAAATGTGCTGTGGAAATGGGATTGGATATGATCGATGCTATTGCGTAGGTGTTCAATTGTATCAATGTTGAGCTTTTATTTTCATTATGTTGTACAACATGTAGAACTGTTGTTGAGGCAACTGATGTCATCCTGAATATGCGAGTAGGAATTCATACTGGACGTGTTTTGTGTGGTGTTCTCGGTTTAAGGAAGTGGCAATTTGATGTATGGTCGAATGATGTTACTCTTGCGAATCATATGGAATCAGGTGGTGAACCTGGTCGTGTTCATGTCACGAGAGCAACTCTGGATTCATTGTCTGGGGAATATGAAGTCGAAGCTGGACACGGTGATCAAAGATCAGCTTATCTTCGTGATCATGGTGTCGATACATTCTTTATTGTGCCACCTCCTCATCGAAGAAAAGTAATTTTGTAGATATTCTTGCTGATGAGCTCTTCTAATTTTTTGTCATCTGAATCCAGCCTCTAATGCTCAACACACTGGGAGTTCGGTCGGCGTTGGGCAGTCGTCGAAAACTTTCATTTCGAAATGTCTCGAATGTTGTTATGCAATTGTTGCACACAATAAAATTCTCTGAGCCAGTTCCATTCTCTAATATCGCAACAGGATCATATCCCTCATCAACTGCAAGTGGGACCGGACCATCGAGTGATAAGAATTCAAGAAAGGTGAGCCTCCTTTTTGTTGATTCCTATCCTCTTGTATATAACAACTGTTATTAAAATACAGAGTAGTTTAAAGTGGATTTACTGAGGGCATGTCCTGTTGTGATTACCACTTAGTGCTATATGTTTATTTTTTCTTAATTTATTTCGAAAAACTTTTTTTTCTTTTAATATTTCAGGATGCGGTAAGTGTCGAATTGTGATTTAATAAAGTAGTGTAGAATAATGTCAGTAACTTTCGTGTTTTGCTTTTAGGTAAGTAATTAAAAACAGATGAAAAACACGTAAATATTGTTCTCAATCGTTTTCGAAAGTCTTCTGGCGTTTTTGTAATATTTCAAAAATGGATAAATAACTTTATCAGTTTGTGTTTATAAAGTTTATATATTTTGTTTATTGGATTTTTAAAAAAAATCAGTAATCAACAATTCTCTCACAATCAGTTGAGGTATTAATAGTATACAATATACATATTACATACAAAACGAAAAATATTGGAAAAAACTATAAAATATTTCTGTGCCTGGGCCATTTTTACATTTTAAATGAAAGGACTTTTTTGTATAAAAAAAAATCCATAACATATTTCTACGATATCTTATTGCGTTACTTTGCAAAATTAAATTAGAGTCCTTTACAATGAATTACTTGAAATTCCTGTTGAAAACTATTATACAATAATTATTTTAAAAATAATATTTTTACAATATTTGAAATTGTTTTAAATGATTGAGGACAATATTGATTTCAATTTCTGCGTCGTAGCCAGCGTAAATGTTTAATTAGTTTGTTTTATTTTTTTTAAAAAATTATTATTTAAAAAAAAGAAACTAACTAATGATTATGAAAATAGTGATTATCCCAAAAGGATGTCATTCATTATTTTGTCTTAATTTCCACTGTAGGTACTTCGACTACAAAGACTTTTACATGCCGCGCCGATTCCCGCCGGCAGTATTATGATGGAATCCACAAATAGTATTACACAAAATAAAAAAGTGAGATGATACAAATATCTATTTAGCAATTTCGTGACTCAAACAATCCATGAATTTCTTTTTTTTTTCTCAAATTAAACTCTAAAAAATTTGCTATAGTTTTGTGAGTTTTCAAAAGTGTTTTTCCTCATATTTGTTTGTTTGTTTTTTTTTTTCAAACTGAATCTTGTTTCAAATAAAACACAAAACATTTGAAATATACACAAATAATGTGAATCATCTTAACAATCATTTCACTATCAACAAATTTGCATGATAAGTATTGTGAAATGGTGTTCCAAACTAATAATTACTAGAGCTTAAAAAATATAAAACCAATATTGATTTTCTTGAAATGCATAAAGCACGCAAAGGTATTTTATCATGGAATATGCAGTTATCTCGGTAACGAACATTTACATAAAAATTGCAATTGTTTGAACAAGTTTTACTTACAATTATTGCTACAAATTGCTACAACGTTTTCTAATCTTTCTTATATAATTGGGGAATTCTTACAATATTAATAAAACAAAAATACCTCGTATTTTAAAATTTACCACCTGGTACATTTCCCTATATTTTGTTAATTTTCAATCTTCCGAAAGAAGAATGACTTTAATAAAGAGTGCATTCATTATTTTTACATAAAAAATACAATTTCGGCAAATATTTTTCAATATTTGTTCTTTAGATTATATTTTTACTTTACAAAAAGTATCTTCATAATAATTTGGAATTAGCAATATGAATATCGATCAAATTATCCAAATATTCTATTTAAAACGGCAACTAAAACAGCAATACAAAACCGATGCAGCGATTTAAAATTAATTGCAATGCAAGGTTAATTTCTCATGAAACAAAATCACAAACATTGCACCCTCAACTATCTCTCTCAAGCATGACTTTTTAGTAACCATGCATTGCTGGGCAACTTAATTCCAACCTCAGCTGGTTGTTCACTTCCTCTAATATAATGTTCATCAAATGTTTTCTTATTTTAAATTACAGGCGAAAGTTGCTGAGAAGTTCAAACGTCCATTCAGGAAGCGGCATTCAAGCGTTCATCATCAACCAACAAATCGTGTGAATCGTTTCCTATCGCAAGCGATAAACGCTCGATCAGTGGATCGGGAGAAATCAGTGCATGTCGATAGGATCACATTGCGGTTTAGGGAAAGTGACAAGGAGCGAGAGTATCACAAGGACTTCGATTTGGGATTCACAACAGCAATGGGATGCAGTCTGTTGATGCTCATCCTTGGGGCATCGTTGCAGGTAACTGCCCTACCGCAAACTTGGATCCTGTTGTTTCTCTTCCTGACCGCCTTCATTTGGGTCAGTTCGATCCTGATGCTCCTCATGGCTGTCCGACTCAAGTGGATTGCCTGGGACATCTCGGAGAGCTTCACTTTAAGATTAGCGATAACTGTATTCACGATTATCCTGATATACTCTGTCGGTCAGGTTAATGTTGTAAGTTGAAGAAGTGAAAATAGATGAAACACCAGAACTGTATCCTTATTTTCTTTCAGTTCACCTGTGTTACAGATCATCCTTGCTCTAGCGGAATTTCTGCTGCAATCGATGAAGAGGATGAAAACTCCCACAGAAAATGCTCCCTACCTCAGTACGTGTCCTTGTCGGCTGCATTCGCCTTCCTCTCTGTATCGGTTTTCCTGAGGTGAGAATTGCATTTTTCTGCAGTTGATTTCCATAACATTCAACATCACTATTCGCTTTTTAACAGGTTGCCGATAATCATCAAATCCCTTCTGATTTTGTTAATGGGCACCATTTACGCCCTTTTTATAGAGCTCTCCCACACCAACATATTCAACTGCTACGACGGTCGAGTTAAGTGAGTTAACCACTTTCCATTTCCTGTTGTGCACTTAAAAATTGTAATTGTTGCCTCATTTTATGCACTTGCAGTTCACCGATTCCACTCCATTTGATTTCACTTGCAAGGATCGTAATTTTCATGATAGCGATACTTGTGCATGGACGCTTAGTCGAGTGGACCGCAAGACTTGATTTCCTCTGGCAACTTCAGGCATCCCAAGAGAAGAAGGAAATGGATGTTCTTCAGGAGTCAAACAAAAGGATTTTACACAATTTATTGCCAGCACATGTGGCCGGCCATTTCTTGGATAATCAATTTCGGAGTAATATGGTAAGTAAGAACTTTTGGTTTGGGAGGGAAATTGATTTTGAGAACGTGTGGGACATGTTTTTCTTTACGATTGAAGTCAAGTTAAAGTTGAACAGCAGATTTCGTTGAATGTCTGGAAATAATCGTTTTTTTTTTTTTTTTTTTTGTCACGGGGCAGGAACTTTATCACCAAAGTTACGTAAAGGTTGGAGTTATTTTCGCTTCGGTGCCGAACTTTCATGAATTCTATACGGAGTTGGATGGGTCTGACCAGGGGTTGGAATGTTTGCGCCTTTTAAATGAAATAATTGCTGATTTTGATGAGGTGAATAATCAACATTGCAATCATCAAACAATTTAAAAACACCATCGTATTTTCAGCTTTTGAAAGAAGATCGATTTCAAGGTATCGATAAAATTAAGACTGTTGGTAGTACGTACATGGCTGCAGTAGGTTTAATACCAGGTAAATCGAACGGCAATTTATGGTAATTAATTTTGGCACTCAAATTATCTATTTTTAGAGTACAAAATGAATCCGAGTGATCAGAATTCAATAAGGAGACACATGACCGCATTAGTAGAGTATGTGAAGGCAATGAGAATTGCTTTGCAGGAAATTAACAGTCACTCGTACAATAATTTCCTTCTGAGAGTCGGTAAGTGACTCGTGTCCTAAAGAAAGCTTTGTAGCTGTTTAGAGTTTCTCATTAAAATGTCCCTTTTTAACTCAAGGTGTGAACTTAGGACCTGTTGTAGCGGGAGTAATTGGTGCTAGAAAACCTCAGTATGATATTTGGGGCAACACTGTCAATGTAGCAAGTCGAATGGACTCAACAGGAATTCCTGGTTACACTCAAGTCACTCAGGAAGTTGTTGACAGTCTGCAGGGCTCACATTTTGAATTCAGGTAAAGTATAACAATAAATTTGCCTTCATTCTTTTAACCTACTTAATAATTATGCTTTTGTGTGTGTTTTTTTTTTATAATAATGTTGTGCCTGTTTTCATTATAATATAGATGCCGTGGTCAAATAAAAGTAAAAGGCAAAGGGGACATGATTACCTACTTCCTGTGTGAGCAACAAAACAATGGACTTAATGGAGAAGTAAGAAGTGCAATGCTTGGAAATCGTCCACAACAGCATCAAGCAAATTTTCTATCATCAAATCAACAACAAATTCATTCAGCTGAATATTATCAAAAACAATCTCACATAAATAATATGATGAATGAAAATTACAACATTAAAAAGGAGAACTACAATTATTTGGAAGGTTCAAATGCTATACGTAATCAAATGCATCACGATGATCCACGATTCAAATATAAACAAAATTTTAACAGAGAAATGATTAATTTGAGAGAAAATAATCATAATTATTTCAAACGTGATCACTACAATACTAACAATTATCATCACCAACAAGCAAAAGTTCAACATCCTGGCAGTAGGGAAAATTTTAACATCACAGAAAATCCAAATGTAAACAATAGAGAACATTATAATATTCGAGAGAATTATGGACAAGTTGAGAATTTTAGTAATATGATAAGAAGAGAGCACTTGAATGTAAGAAATCAATTCAATAACAATTACAATAGCTGCAGAGAAAATGAACCGCTTCTACACTCCGCTCCTGTTGCCAAGGTAACATTTCATTTTAATATTGGGAAGTTTTTATCAATGTTGCATGTTTTGCTCAAACAATTTTGGTGTTTGGTGATGTTTTCAATTATCAAGAGATAGAACCAACAATTCTTGTTTATCCTTTTTATCCTAAATTCCTTTTGAAATATTTTGTGATGTTAACGTAACTAATTAATCCATAACAACTTGTGCTATAGCTACTTCCAAATCTAACACTTGAAACTAATCCCTTATTAACGAATAGACAAAATCTATACTTAATCAGGTCATGCCACGCCAACAGAATCCTCCAAAATACGAACCACCTCGATACACATGCCCAACAGCTGGTCTACCACTTCAGCAACAGCCTCAACTCCCAACGCCTCCAAAGCCAACAGTTACATCGAGTCTGCGAAACAATACACCATTACTGCGTACCTATATGAAGCCACTTCCTAAACTACCACCTGATATTGAAGAAACTCGCGAGATGTCATCAACTGATGACCTTAGCTCACGTCCTCATTCTCCTAGTGTAAGTTCATCAGATGAAAGCTATTCAAAAACTACAGAAGGTGAAGGTGATGAAGATTCACCACGTGTAGGAAATCATTTAACAAAAAATGTGAATCCTCTTCAATGGTTGTATCCTTGTGATATTCAAGTTGATCCTACATCACCAAAAATGAGTCCAGTTGTTGATATAACAAATTTAAAAGACTTTGAGGTTAGTTCAACAACAGAAAGTCAAGGACAAACAGCAACTACACAAAATAAAGGTGATTCGTGCAATAGTTTTGAATACCGTGAGAGACAAGGAAATAACGCGGGCGTTTCAGTTGCTAAGTCACCATTCGAGCGGGAAATTCAACGATTATTGAATGAATCATCACGTGCTAAGGATAATTCGAACCACTTTCATTCATCAGGAACTAATAATCATCTCAACAACAGTCGTAACAATATAGAGTTAAATTATTCTAGTAGCAATAATAAGTTAGGGATCAACAACAATAAGACTAAGTACGAACTGGAGTCTGTAGACAAGGGTTCAAAAATGGCCGTCAGTACAAGTTTCATGTTAACTAAGCATCCTGTGGGGCTCGAGGCGATTAAGGAGATAACAAGGAATAAAAATCCATCCGAATCTAGTCAGATGTAAGTGGAAATTTCTACAATTTTTTTTAGAACATATCGATATTGATAATATTTCAGGCAAACATCTGATACAGAATCGTGTGAAATTCTCCACGATAATCGGAATCAATTGAACATCCAGAAACAGATCAACAATCAATCGTCGAAGTCAAAGCAGAATTGTCATACCAAAGATCATAATCATCGGCTTCGTAGTTGTCAATCTAGCGATTGTGAAAACAGCCACGATAGTTTAGATGTTGTAAATGGAGAACGAGATGACACTGAAGATAATCTCGAGGATGAGGAATTCGAGGATGATGGCCCTGATCAGGATGACAAACATAATCCCGACAGCGAAGAAGGCTTAGGTGATCATGATCCAAATGTGATAAATGATGAGCTTAAGTTTGGTGCAAACCACCATCATCAGTCCTTGGATTCGAATCCTGTCGAGAGTCAGTCCGAATGGTCCGATGACGACTGCAGAGAAGAAGCAACAGGTGAGTTCATCTACTGAGTCGAAAAACTAATCATTGTAGTTTTCCTCACTCTTGATTCATTAAAATACTTTTTTATCAGGTGGTGCTGAATCAACAGGTTACATAACTGACGAGCCTGGACTGGAAAATATATCTTTACTCAATGAAGCTGGTTTAACAGATGCTGAAGGTGCTCTATCTGATGTTAATTCACTGTACAATGCCCCCGATGTTGATGACACTTCAATATCGAGCCGTGCGAGCTCTCGTCTGTTGAGTTTGGACTCTCTAAGTGGTTTATACGACTGTGAACTTGACTCAAAACACGAAATGGCAATCGTTAATGTATCACACAAAATCACTAGCAAGTTTGGCCCACAAAGTTGAATTAATATTGTAATAATGAATAGAAAGAAAGAAAACAACACACACATACACAAAACTCAAACTATTTGGTAAGAATTAAGCATTTATAAATAGTTACTGTATTATAGTGGTTTCTAAGAATTTTTGTAAAATTTTAATTAAGTCTCATTAACTTATGTAAAGTAGTATCAAAATCCCAGTAAATAATAATAGGTAAAGTAGAGGAAAAATGTTCAGAACATTAGAAAAGTCCAGTTATTTACTTACTCGTTAAACTTCGTTCAATGACCTCTCGGTTTGATTTACCCCCATTTAAACGTATTGATGTGTGATTTCTTAAATTTTTAGCTAGTGTAGTCATACAAAAAAATCTATATACATATATTATTTGTGCAGTTCAGTACGATTTTAACTATGATTGTTACTTATAAAATAACTTAGAGTAGTATTTAACGAGAGAAACTACAATTAAGAATTTATGAGAATTTCATGTAGGTTTAAAAATGTATTTCGTAATGAAAGTTTTTATATTATGATGTGTGGCAAGGATAATTCAACTGTTAAATTTAGAAAGCGACTGATTTTCACATCTTGTTACTGTACAGCTACTGTACTTTCTACGTTGCCATTGTGAATGCAAAAAAAAAAAGTGAAAAACAAAAAATAAACATTGATGTTGTAAAGTTACTTTTAAGCATTAATTTAGGCGGATATAATGCAAGAAAAGAAAGACCATTTTTCATGGAAAGTAATACACAAAAATGTGTTTCATAAGAAATATCACATCTGTTGTAAAATGAAATCCCTTTGTCAATAAAACAAATTCCCTTAATTTTCTAGCACAATTCGGAATGAAATGTTCAACATATTTTCGAAATTTTTACATGAAAAGGAAAAAGGTAAAATGTTATTTTTGCAAAGTGCATTCAAATGTTCTTGGTGTTTACCGTTAATAATGATAATAATTGATTAATTCTTTTTTTTTTGTGAATATATTCTATCTGCATGAGTGAATTATAAATTCAAGGTCTTCTAATATTTCTAAATAAATTAAATTATTGGCTTCCATTCTATTTAATATTTTAAATTAAAATTGTAAGACTTTGCTTTAAGTAATTTTTGTTTTGGATAATTGTAACAAATAATTACGTTAAACATCAAGAATTTTCTTCAACTATGGAAACAAACTAAAATACAAAATGGATCCTTTACAGATTTAAGTAAGAAAACAAACACAAACCGAAAATATTTTAAATAAAAACAAAAACCATTCACAGACGACAACTGACATATTTAATTTGATTAAGTCAATTTTTACCTCATTGTATCAATCGTATTCATAAAGACCATTCAGAGTATTGGTATTGAGTAATTATTCAAAACACTGAAATAAAAACAAATATTTAACTAAAGATGATTTTGTTTTATTGCAAAATCCTAAAAAATTAAATTGAAATGGACATAATGGTGCAATGATTTTGGAATTTATTATGTTCGAATTTTCGGTTGAATTCAGTAGAAAATTTTTGGATCCTGGTTGGCAATGGGATTCTTTCCTTACTGTAATTAAAGTGTTTCTTTCGAAGGCTCCTTTCGACCTACCAAAATATTTCCAAAATATTCAATATCGGTATCTACCAGAAAAAGTTTGGATTCAAAATTTAAAAACAAATTGTATTTTCAGAATTACATGTAAATAGTCGTAGCATATAATTGAATAAAGGTATGTATTTTTATCTACTAACTGCATAATAACAGTAATAGTAATATATTGCGTACCGAATACGCAGAAATCCTCCCAGCCATCCGCAGGTTAGAACTTATAGTTCGGTCGCTAGAGGCGCTTTTCCATGCGTTTCAATAGCTGAATATAGATTATTGCAGAATTTCCTACTGTTCACGCATTTGTGAATAAGAATTTTTTTTTTCATAAGCACTTCAACTGCTGAATAAAGAGAAACTAAATAAACAGCTTTCTGATTTTTTTGGTAAATTTTAAAAATTCTAAAATCATTCAAAAGAACTTTCGGTTATAGATTTGCCATTCTAATGTCGAAAGTTAATCCAAATTAGTACATGAAAATTTAACTTCACAATGGGCGTACATCAGGTTTTGATGTTTTCGCCTTCTAGTCTAGATATATAGTGACTTTCAGTACGGTAATTACTTAAATCTTTTAAAAATCAATAGCTTCAATCTGACGTCAAAACCAAACTCAGCTGATTATGTTGACGTTTGTTTTGCCGGTTAACTATGTGAAGTGAAATACAAATAACATTTTGTTTCAAAACTGCAATTCGCAGAAAAGAAGTTATATATAAAATAAAATTTAGCAACCACACAATAAAAAGAAGTGTTAACACCTCTCTGGAACGAAACAATTGACCAAAATGATGGCCATATTGATAAATAAAATCCTACTGTGAGCGATATAAGCAGTTATGAGATTTTCGATGTCAGATACTCAAAATCTTGTACATTTCAGATCGTTGTAAATCCCCTATTACTCAAGGAGTTCATAAAGCTGAGACTTATAAATAATACTAATTAAATTGTAGCGAATAAAAAGCTGCTACTAGCAATTCAAAATTCTGGTCGCCATACATAATCGCAAGTCTCTTTTGCTGGTTTCTTTAGCGCTAGATCCTGATGAAATTTGCAAAAGGATAAAGGAAAAATATATTTTTTGCTTGTCTTTCTTTGCCCAATCATTCAAGTACATTCAATGGACCCAGAACGCATCGTGTATAGATGCCAGTCATGTGGAGTGATTCTCTTCGACAAATATATTGCACTTATGCATGTGAAGAGTGTTCATACGGCTCCAGATTGGATTATTCAGATGGGTGAAGGAAAAAGAGACATTCTACAAAGTACAGATAATGATGCCAAAGAAAAGGTAATATTTTAAATATCCGAAATGACAAACCGATATTGGTTAATTTTAGATCAATAATCACCAAACACTGAGTACCAAGTTACAAGGTTTTTCGATTTCTTCGATTTTGCAATGCGAGTTTTGTGACTTCCTTTTGTTAGATATCACAGAACTCCGCGAACACACAATGAAGCACGACCCACAATGCGGTTTTAGGTGCCATTGCTGTATCACTGATTTCAAAACTGCACCAGAATTAATTTCGCATTGGCAAACAATCTGCCTATTGCCCATCCGCCAATTGGTTGACGAGACCTCTATAAAGCTACATTTCGCGTGTGTAGTTTGCGAAAAACTATTCGATTCAATAGAGCTACTTCACGAGCATAAGTACTTGCCTACACATTTTTCTGTTAGAATAAAATATATATTATTATTTATTTAGATACGCGAATATGCATTATTCCGTTAGATGGTGTCAAAAACTTGGGAAAAACAAAATAAATTGTGAAATTTGCGGACTTTTAGAGGACACACCGGAAGCGATGAAAAAGCATCAAGCAGTTACACATACAAAAATCAATGAACATGCATCAAAGGACAAACGACAGCTTTTGTGTCATATTTGTGGGAAAATATTCTACCATACTAGTCATATGAAAGACCACTTAGTTTCTCATGAAGGTTGCTTTTTAAAGTAAAAATAACTACAAAGAAATATTTATGGTTTTTTTTTTATTAGACGTTAGACCAGTTAAGTGCCCAGAAGAAAACTAAGTTACGATTCAAACTCCTCCGGGCTCTGAATAGCCATCGCCTCATTCACAAAGGTGAGAAACGGTTCAGCTGCGACCAGTGCGGGGAACTCTTCCTTCATCGTTACGTTTTGGTAAATCATCAAAGGGTTCATACCAGCGAAACGCACTTTAAATGGATGCATTGCTCGAGAGGCTTCAAGACAAAAATTGCTCGTGATAGGCATTCTATTGATTGGCACACCATAAAGGATAGAAATCAACAAAAAGATGCCAAGGTTGGTAACATCTCTGCTACTGAGAAGAATATGCTTCAACCAACCATCATAGACCACCCAATGGAGTAGCTGTAGCAGGGATCAGTAATCCGTTCTTTTGTGGTTACTTTTACAGTTTCATTGTACTAATAATTTTTCAATCAGAAATGAAATGTTAATATTTTCATATAGTTAATGGGTCCATTAAATTAATCGTGTTTTTTAAGGTAGCGTAAGCTTTCTATTTTTGTTGGAATTCTTGAAATATCAAAGCCTTAGTATTAATATGTATAATGTATGCAGGATATTTCGCTAGCAAGTGTTCCAACGTGTACCAATCGATTTCTTGAAGTGTTGTGATCAACCATAAAGCAGGACGCACACTAGTGAACCATTGCACCAGCACCAGAGTGCCTCTGGTAGCAAGAACCACGGTGTACGTTTGGCTTAACATGAAAACATATGGAGAGCCGCGCACTACACACCTCATGGTGCTTGCACCGTGCACCATTGTGATTGCACCATGTTTGGTGTGCTCGAAAAAGCAAACCGTGGTGCATGGTTTATGAGAATGCATGATGAGGAATCATTTTTATGAAAAATAGAAAACAACTGCGGAGCAAAATTCTTTCGGAGGGTTCTGTAGTGTGCGGCAGCGGGTAGACAACATTCGTGCATGGTTTGCATGGTGCAAGAGTTCGCCATGGTGCAATGGTTCACTAGTGTGCTTCTTGCTTTACGGTGAGACATTTTGTCGTAAAACCCCTCCTTCACCTCTTTTTTAAGGGCTGAAACTTTTTCTTCTGTGTAGGGAGGTGAGCTCAAAAAAACGTTATAACTTCTGTTCGGAACACGATATAAGGGAAACCACGGTGTCAATGAAAAGCACGCATTATGATATTCTAAAGCAGGAAGCACACTAGTGAACCATTGCACCAGCACCATGGCGGACTCTTGCACCATGCAAACCATGCTCGAATGTTGTCTGCCGCACACTACAGAACCCTCCGGAAGAATTTTGCTCTGCAGTTGTTTTCTATTTTTCATAAAAATGATTCCTCATCATGCATTCTCATAAACCATGCACCACGGTTTGCTTTTTCGAGCACACCAAACATGGTGCAATCACAATGGTGCACGGTGCAAGCACCATGAGGTGTGTAGTGTGCGGCTCTCCATAACATATGTTTTCATGTTAAGCAAAACGTACACCATGGTTCTTGCTACCAGAGGCAATTTTGTTGCTAGTGCAATGGTTCACTAGTGTGCGTCCTGCTTAAAGATATTGGCATGATTCCTTTTTTATTATGTATGTAATTGTGTGTTTTGTTTTAAAATATAATCAGATCAATTTTTCTGACGCCATTTTCAAAATAAACGATTCATAACTTAATGTTCATTATCGTGATATTTTTCGTAATCATTTCAAAAGCATCATGATAATGCTGTCTGAGTGAATGAGGATGTTAAAACTATGGGCTGTATTAAATGAGACTTGTTGAATGTTAAAAAATTCTTATGATCTACAAAAACTAAAAAAAGGTAAATTTATTTAAAAATATATACCTATATATATTAGGGAGGCCCTTATTTTGTAAATGTGCGCTACCTCTTGGGAATCCCCTCAAATTTTTTCGTCTTTATAGTAGAAGTAAAACGGTAAAATTTGGGTAAAATTTGTACGGCAAATGTTTGAATAATAGAAACTCTTGTTACTAAATTGGTCATAGCTTTGTCATTTTTGCTCCTATTTTAATGAATGAACGTTTTTTGGTATTGTAAGAGATTCATTTATTTACAGAAAATAAAAAATAAAAATTCAGATGGACCGTTTTTTATTAGGGTTACCCAAATAACAAAAATTGCAAAAAATTCGATTTTTACAAATTTAAAGGCTTGTGCGAGAATAATAAACGTTCTTTATTCCAGCCCAAATTTTACCGTTTTATTTCTACTATGAAGACGAAAAAATTTGAGGGGATCCCCATGAGGTAGCGCACATTTTAAATTTCCCGATACAAACAAGGGCCAGTCTACTATATACAGGGTGTTTTGAGGGGGGTTGCATCCAAAAATTGACCGTTAGGCTCGTCCATTGAAAAATCGGTTTTCTGAGAAAACGCAGGCAGCTGGTGGAGTATGATAAACATCATTGGAAAGGATACAAATTAAGGATAGTTTTAAGTTATTTGAAGTGTGATACACTGGGTAGTTTCTTTGTTACAGATAACGGAACTTACAAGACTGATGTGAAAGACTACTTTCCTTGGTATTATTTTGCGTTTATTTTCTTATTTTGGACCTTGTACGCTGGGGTAAGATTTTTTTTCGGAGAACTGTTTCATAGCACAACACAAAAACACAATTGGCTGTTAAACGCTATAACACCCCTGTTTAGCAGAATATCGGAATTTTGCGAATATCTCAAAAACCATGCGACTTTGGACTATAACATATATGGCTCAAAATATTCACAATGACCCCCCCTCTCCCTATCCATATGCAAAATATCTACAACCCCCCTCAAAACACCGAGTATATTATACAGTGTTTGGCACATGGGCCGAAAATTGTTTGAGGGATTGTGGGGGTCGCTTATAGTAATAAGAGATTATTAATTTATCTATATTAATAATAAATTTTTTTTTCGTTTTTTAAGATTTTAGATAATATCAAGTAATTTATTTAGAATAAAAATACATTACAAAATACAACAAAGGCTAATTCGTGCATTCATTTAAACACTAGTATTTCATTGATCGTCATTAGATAACTTTTTGAAAAAATCTTGCACCTCTCCAACGTGCTTTATCCAATTAACAAAAATCTTTGAAAAAGAATACAACATTTATATTTCTGGATATTTTGCGTGAACGCATTGAAATATTAAAGAAGCAGAATTTAAAAAATATGTATTCTGAAAATATAGGTCGCGAAAAGTAAGGAATTCTGTGAAAGAAAACGGTTTTTTACTTTTGCATAAATTAATTTATGTAAAATTTTTACAACGTCATAATCCAGTAATTTGCAACGCATTCACTGCAATGTCAGAGGTCAACTTAAACTGATTGATGCATAATTTTAAGGTAGTATTTTGAACAAATATTCCACTCCTTTGACCTACTTTTTTCTTTTTTGCTTCAATCATTTTAATGATATAGATTTGTTTTTCCGAATTCTCCACAATGAAGAGATTTCAGTACTCAAATAAAAAACAAATGATTTTGCGAAAGAATAAGGAAAGAATTTGAAATCAAACGTGATTGTTATTAACATGTGTGATAAATGTAATTATTATATTTGGTGAAAATCAAAACAGTATTTTGCAATATTCAAGATTGTTACAAGTTTCGTAATAATTCAAATCGAATACAACATTAAAAAAAAAAACAGCTCGTGTATTAAAAAAATAATTTGAAAATAGTTTACCATAAAATTCTGTTGAACTTGGTGTGGCAAAAATTGATCCTTTACCCCTTGAAAAATGCAATTGATTGCCGTGACGTCAGAGTAAGTAAACAAAGTCACGGTGGGGCCTCGACACCGGTGCATGTGGTTGTGCTCATTAACTAACAAATGAAATAGTCATTTTCGAATCCTATAAAAGCGACTGGTCAATGCCCGTCAGCGAGCAGTTCGACTCGATCGTTTGCTTTGGAAGTGATCAAAAAAATTTCGTGCCAGTGCATTAGAAATAACGAAAGAAAGTTTTAATGTTAAAAAGGGTTCTTGCATTGCAGTTAATTCAGTGACCATTACATAAGTGATTGGGTGGTATTTTGTTTTTGATTTTTGTTGGTGATCGAATAAATATCGGTAGTCATGAGCATCACTCGGGAGGTTATGAAGGATCCAACTGTGGTTTCGGCGAGCAGCGTCTTTTACTTCCTGCTTCTACCCACATTGGCCCTGTGGTTCGTCTACTGGAGGCTCTCACGCAGACGGATGTACGAATTGGCTGGGCAAATTCCTGGACCAGAAGGTTTGCCGATCGTGGGAAATCTTGTGGACGTTATCGGTTCAGCATCATGTAATATCCTTGTCTAAGGATGTCAACATTTTAAAAGAATTTAATGAAATTTTTCAGCTGTTTTTAAAACAATTATAACAAAATCTGAGAAATTCGATAGACTTGCGAAAATATGGATCGGACCGAAATTGGTCGTTTTCCTGTATGATCCTCGTGATGTCGAAATTTTGCTGAGTAGCCAAGTCTACATTGATAAGTCACCCGAGTACGAATTCTTCAAGCCATGGTTGGGAGATGGTCTTCTCATTAGCACTGGTGAGTTGTATTTCCATTGATCGCGCAAGCATCGAAGCCCAGATCGGGATCCATAAGTTATTGGTCGAGTTTTTCGAATTATCAAACAGCAATTGTTAATTCATAATTGTCTATTTGTATAAGAAATATGCTACAATTTCTTTTGAGTCCAATATCGAAAATCAAAGTTTTTTTCAGTCAGTCTAATGATTTCAAAAATATGGCAATTTATTGTGGTTTCAAATCAATAAGTTAAATTATTGATTTTCTTTATTGCACTTTCAAAATTATCTCGACTGGAAAACTCTTAATAGGCCAGAAGAGATGATCACAGATTTCATTTTCAAAATTGTTTGATCGTTATTTTACTTTGTGCAAAAATTGGTTATGAAGATCAAAAGATTATTTTTTTAATTCAATTTGTTGTTACTTTAAATTGAAAACTATTCAAAAAACATTAAGTTTTTATTTAAATTATTTTCTTTCTATTAATATCCATGAATTTTTTTTATTCGTATATTTACGCTGATAAAGGGTAATCACCCCTTACTGAGAGCCGCATTTAGAATTTCGCTGTTCTTAATTTACGTGCAAAATTTATAAAAGAAAGCCAAACAGACCAATGAACTTGATGAATTTCGATTTGTTAATCGTCAGTGCTTAACCCCATCGAATTAAATCCCAATGAATTTTAATTAGAATCGAAATCGAATGCAGTTTCATGATCTTTATGTATAACAGGTCACAAATGGCGATCGCACAGGAAATTAATTGCACCAACATTCCACTTGAACGTTTTGAAAGGTTTCATCGATTTATTTAATGATAATTCAAGAAATGTTGTTAACAAATTGCGTGCCGAGGGAAGTAAGACATTTGATGCCCATGATTACATGAGCGAGGCCACTGTGGAAATCCTTTTGGGTAAGTCTCTGATCCTGGATTATGTTTAAATATTAACAGAAATTCAGGTGAGTATTGGTTTCAATTATATTTTTTTGGGAAAAATTTGAAGTTGCGTAATTCTTGTAACAAAACAATTTTAATGCCATTCAGATTTGTCTCGTTGATAAGCAAAGTGCAATGTTACTCTTGGAGATGGAGTCACACCCGCACTGGCAACTGCACCTTCTGATTTTTAATTAAAAATAAATATTACTCAAATTCCGAAACACACTCTGCAAACTAATTATTGCTCCTTCTATTTGCTAAGCAATTATATAAAATCAAATATTTTCCATAATGCCAATTCTTCGATGTTAAATTAAGTGCTTAAGTAACACCATTTTCCTTTGTTCTGATTTTCCATTTTATAACAAAATTAATTCAATAATTACCGTGAACTGCAAAATTAGCATTTGTAATTAAAAATTTTCAATTAGCGATTCACTTCCATGCACCCGAAAAGCAGGAAGACCGAAGACCCTAACCCTTGCACAAGTGGTGCAAGCAGAACATCGTCAACATTTCCATATTCATAAATTTGTGTCGGAAAATTACTGTTTTAACCAAGTTCATTATATTCAAAATTGAAAATTGTGACTTCCTGTCCTGTTTACAAACTTGACCCCTTTTGCGTTTATTTCGTCCACGGTCACTGCGGTGCAGTCCGTTTAGCATATCAGGTAATTGGAAAAAGGGTTCGTTTCAATTAATTTAGTAGATCATCGAACATTTGTTGGAACAATGGAAGTTATTGATAAAAGCCTCGGGCAATGTCGTCTTCCTTATTTAATTAACAAAACACAACTCTTGGCATTGCTTTCAGTTTCAGCAGTACACGGAAAAAAATCATCAACCTTATGTTTTGTTATTAAAAAATTGATTGGCAATCATCCCACTTGGCAAGTGTCCCAACGATTCACTTTCCTTCGACACGTAAGTCTCCAAGTAGTTCAAGATTAGACAATTCACTTCTGATCCGGTGTCCTCCTCGTTTACATCCAATTGATGCAATTGGTGCAATGCAATTGATCATATCACGTCTCACGACAACCATTTCTTTTGATCTGCTCTAATTTCATCAAGAAGTAATAAATATTGATTATAGGAAAGAAATAGAAACGAAATAAACTGCAAGTGGTTTGCAAATGCATTGCTGCATTGCTCTTATATAATAATTACACCGAGCATAATGCAACGAAAGCCGCACTATAAAACTAGTAAATGGACAGCAATACCGAAAGAAAAACTACTTTCTCTGCACTTATCCCGCAGAGCCAAGTGTGTGATCGTCCCCTGCATCTCCTGCCCAATTGCAGCTAGCGCATGCAGCAGCAGTCTGCAGTGCATTTTGCTGCACATTGAAAGATAAAATTACAAACGCTCTCATGCACAACGCGTTATTCATCTAACGGAAGGGGCTCCAGGGGGCTGGATATTATGTCACCCACCTCATGGATAATGAATTTCTCTAGTGATTCACGGAGTTGCATTCCATTGACTGCAATTGATTTGCATTGAAATGATTTTGTGGTCGTTTGCCATTTCAGAGACTGCAATGGGAGTGTCGAAGAAGACCCAAGGGAAGTCTGGCTACGAGTACGCAATGGCCGTGATGAAGATGTGCGACATCCTTCACTTGCGTCACAGGAACTTGCTGCTGCGATCGGACTTCATCTTCACGCTGACAAAACATTACAAGGATCAGGGAAAATTGCTCAATATTATTCACAGTTTGACGAGCAAAGTGGTCAAGAATAAGAAGGAAGCATTCTTAAAGGGTGCCCGCGGACCCCTCGCCCCGACAAAGAAAACTATTGAGGCTTTTGACTATAAAGTCACTCTGCCAGAGAAGAACATTTCGTCAGTGGAAGGACTATCGTTTGGCCAGTCTAGTGGACTGAAGGATGATCTGGATGTGGAGGATAATGATGTTGGGGAAAAGAAACGTTTGGCTTTCCTTGATTTACTGTTGGAAAGTGCTCAGAATGGAGCTCTAATTTCGGACAACGAAATCAAGGAACAAGTCGACACGATCATGTTTGAAGGTCATGACACCACGGCAGCGGCTAGCTCGTTCTTCTTGTCGTTGATGGGCATCCACCAGGACATCCAAAGTCGCGTTATTGCCGAATTGGATGAAATTTTCGGTGACTCTGATCGTCCAGCAACATTCCAGGATACCCTTGAAATGAAGTACCTTGAACGCTGCTTGATGGAGACTCTTCGAATGTATCCACCAGTGCCGATCATTGCAAGACAGATTAAGGAAGACTTGAAACTAGCCTCAGGGGATTACATCATACCGAGAGGCGCCACTGTTACTGTTGGCACCTACAAATTGCATCGGCGCGAGGACATTTACCCGAATCCCGATATCTTCAATCCTGACAACTTTCTTCCAGAAAAAACCGCAAATAGGCACTACTATGCCTTCGTTCCGTTTTCAGCTGGTCCCAGGAGTTGTGTTGGTAAGAATTATTATCCGCATTCAATTTGTTAAATAAAAGAGCTAACAATATTTATTCCACTACAGGTCGCAAATACGCCATGCTGAAACTGAAAATTCTTCTCTCAACGATTCTGCGAAATTTCCGAATTCATTCCGATTTAACTGAGAAGGACTTCCAACTTCAAGCTGATATTATCCTTAAGCGTGAAGAGGGATTCAAGGTTCGTTTGACGCCCAGAGAAAAAACTGTTAAGGTTAATTAGGTAAAAATATTACAAAATTAAATAAATAAATATTCAATGTAATCATAATTCAATGTTCAATGTTTTCTTTTATTTATGTGAATCAATTTGTTTGTTGTTGGTTTCAATTTCTATTGTGCTTTTCTTTGTAACCAAATCGTGAGCAAATAAAGTTACATATGATTTTGAAATACTCTCCTTATTGCAAATGAGCAGTCAGCAGTGAATCACGACATTGTTAACATGAAATCTACGAAGCTTAATTTATTTATGCAAAACTATACAGTGCAGTGCAAAGTGTGATGGCATCGAAATTATTTATACATTACAATGAAAACAATTCCTTATAGTTTCGAGAATATTTTATTTTCAACAAAAAAAAAAATAAAGTTTAAAAAAATTAAATTATAAGACAATACTGAACCCAACCTTAAGCGGTAGTATGAATACAATTTTTGAAATGAGTCAAATGTTTTCTAAATTGTGTAACTTCGGAACAAGGATACTCGGCAAAATCAAAACAGGGAGAGTACATATAAACAAAAACAAAATAGAGCTAATAAAATAAATACTCAATCTCTGGATGAAAAGCCTTGTTTCAAAAGGAGTGAAGATGCTTACAGCTAATATTGCAACAGATCTTTGATTTACGTCACGAAGGATATATAGACTTTGAGCAATATACAACTGAAGGAATTCAATTCCGATCGATTCCAATCGTCGTCTCATATAAGTAAATAATTGTGTATATGTCTATATATAGTCGATATTGAAGTATTAGTATTATACAACAAAATAATAAAAAATAAAAAAATACAATGATTTAGCCAATCAAACTAAGTCTACTGTTTGTTTTTCGAAGTTGAGCTCGCCATGGAATTATGTTTCCGTTTTCGTCATCGTCATGCGTTTTTGTCATTGTGGAATTTGCGCTGTCACCGGATTTGTTGAGATTCTCAATCGGTTCATTGTTGTTGTTTTCCAATTTATCGTTTTCCTTGTTATCGATGCCATTGTCAGTACATGACATTAAATTAATGTTGTCTATTGAAACGGCGCGTTGAATGTTCTTCATCCGCCATGTTTCTGCAATTTTGCTGTTTTCTTCAACACGTGGAGTGTATATTGTAGCCCTGCAAAAGAAACCGAAAAAAGACAATTGATTATTTTCTTTTCAACAAACCGATTAATTACATTATTACTTTAGTTTGTTCTCTGCCTCTTCGCGGCGTGCCAGAAGATCTCTTTTCCATTGCGGTATGGCAGACAGACGTCGATTTTCCGCTTCCCTCGCCATTCTCTCTTCAAATTCCTTTTTAGCCCGTTCCGCTGCTTTTTTCGCTAACATTTGCCTTTTCCAGTCCGGAATAATATTACCTGCCTGATCCTTCTCGGGTATCTGCAACGATTCCTTTTCGCTTGTTTGAATAAACTTTTTTACCTCATATCCATTTTGTACGCTCACCTGATCAACAAATTTTGTTGCTGTGAACTGCTTCGATATTTCCGAGTAGTGTTCCTGATCGTATTTATCTGCTAATTTTGCTTTTTCAACTTTCATTTTTTTAATGCCCGAAATGTCCTTCGACATTTTCAATTCGGCAATTAAATCTGTCTTCTGAACCATGAAGGATTCATTTGTGGACGACAAACATTGCATACTGACACTTCTGGTTGGGGCAGAGAATGTTTTTGATAGCATTTTAGTGTCAGTCCTTCGAAGCTGCAAGGGGGAATCCCACATTAATATTTGAAGAAGTTTCCTGGCTTGATAGCAAATTAATATTACCTGAACGCTATTCAAATCTTGAATCGAAATGGCTGACAAAGGTTGATGCTGTTTTCTTGTCGCGGTATCTTGAGGTGGTGGTGGGGGCGGAATTGCTTTTTGTGAATCTTCTTTGTCGCATAAAGAAGGCAGCAATGGTGGCGGGGGCGGGGGCGGAGGTCGTGGTGGCTCTGGCCCACTCGGATGTGATGAAACCTGCACTTGCATATAATCTTCTGTATCTGTTGACCTAAAAGGAAGAAATTCATCATTGGTTTATATTCAGTTTTTATCTATATATTTATTAAATTAATAAACTGACATTTTGCAGACTTTGTGGTGAAAAATAGGTTTTTTATATATTAGATTTATTTAGATACCTTCTTCTTGCACTATTGTTATTATGGAAGTTATTTGTTTAATGCAGATACCAAAGTAGTGAAAAGGCAATAACCTTTAATTGTATTTCAAATTGGTCAAATAAAATAGTATTATCCAATTTTGTTGCAATTTTTGAAATAAAAATTATTTCGATCAAACCCCTTACCACGTCAATTTTTCGTTGTCTTAAGAACATTTGAATTTTTGTCAGATGGAATTATCAATTTTACTTTATATAATTTTCAAGATTTTTTTAGAAAAAAAAAAACAAAAGCCACTTACTTTAATTCTTAATTACGTTAACCAAACTGTTATAGTTCATACTTTTGTTTCCTTACACTTTCCGACCACATTTTATTAATCAAAATTCATTTCTTCGTTATTAATTGAAACTTGTTTATTTATTAATTTTGTATTGAAAAAGAAAAATAGTATAAAATAGATGCACTTCCGCACAGCGATCGATTGATGAGTACAAAATCCACACCGCACAAGCAGAAGACACAGACGTTGTAGAACTGTAATGGGCACACAAAACTGGTACAATCCATTGTAATTAATTCGTATTGAAAATCTTGTGGTTACGTGTTTTTTCCTTGCTATTTTTTTTCGTCTATTTTTTTACCGTAGAAAACCGAATTAAGTAGATCGAAACCGGTGCGAGAACGAAAGAATCTGCATGAAAGTGCAGATGGTGGAACACTGACCGAACATGTTGGAAGGATTACTATTGGTCCGCGTGCCACAATTTTACTATTCCATAAGGAGGTTACATCGATTGGATGATAGCTTACCTGGCTGACGAGGTGCACGATCGTTTGTCACTAATGCTCTTGAGGTACTCCGATGGCTTAATTAAATGTGTAACTCCATCGGGTGAATTATTTGGGAAACTCGGAAGGACAAATGGTAAAACCAATTGCTTGTTGACAAGATTTGGTCCACCTGGCCGGGGATTTGGTCGCTCGTATCCTGGATGAGAGTAGTTATTATTGACTTGCTGCTGGTAGTCGATGCAATCACTGCCGTTGCCAGAATTCTGCTGAGCACTGGGCTGTGCTGCCGATGCTGTCTGGACTGTTGTGGAACCATTTAGCAGTTTGGCTTTCTTGTTCGCTGAAATTGAACGAGTTAACGTAAAATGCACTCATGTAATTAGAGGAAATGTTTAACAATTTAATTACGAATAAACGCATGGAAGTGGAAGAAGCTGAACTCAGAGAAGAGGAACGAGAGATGATAATGGGGCATCTTTCAGATGGTGAGTCATGTGCACCTAGCAAAAACCCAAATGGAATATAAATGTATATTGGGGCTCGATCAGATTTTTTGAATTGGCAATTTTCTTTTGCAGAATTGACATTTTACCTAACGGCGCATGCTACTTAAAAATTCAGCTTTGGATTCAACCGATGATGATGATCAGCGATGTGGAAAATCTTGAGCAAAATTTGAGCTGTGGAAATTCTCAAAATCAGAACAACTGAAATTGCCTGCGGTGAAGGCTACCCGCAGTGAAAGTCACCGGGTATAGTCCTTGTTTTATGGACACAATGCAACAGCAGGAGAATGGCTGCAATTCACAATGGATCTTCACTGGAGCTTTGGTGAACACGGCTCACGTCCAGTTGCATTCAGAGAAGCTATGCAAATGTGCTGCACTGCAGGCGCATCTGCGAAATTGCTTTTCTTTTCTAGGCAATTTTCTTGAGATATATTTAATGAACGTTACTTGTAGATCGCAGAAATGAGAAAACTGATAAGTGTCGGTGTTTACTTCAATGTACAAGTAGATCAGTTGGGGCGCATGGATTTCACGGCTGAGTGCCTGCACAGAGAAAGGCGATCCGAACGCGCTACCGGCGTGGATGCGTGCATGCGAAAGTGACGCGAGACATCTTCGGACACTTTTTATGCTCTTTGTGCAGTAAACGACGCTTTAAAGTACATTAGTTTTTAGTTCAATTGGTAAACATCTTGTGCAAGATGGTAATACATTACGTTGAGGTACAAAGCATGCTATAAAAGGAAAAACTCAGAGAACGATGGAAACCATTTTTTTTTTTTTTTTTTTTTGGTATGTATTGTGGGTGTAGATCATTTTCGTACTGGTGTAAATAAAATAAAAAGAAAATTATGAAAGCTTCTACGGAATTATTAAGATACTTTCTACAACAAAATTTATGTGCCGAATAGGTAAAAAAAATTTTAAAAATTAAATTGTTTAGTATTTAATAACTGTTCATTCATATAATTTCAGTTAAGAAACAAATACTCATAATAGATCATATTTGCTGCCAGTTTTCGGGGCCAAACATTTGTGTTTTTGTGCTCCTTTGGCAATTTGTTAACTTTCGTAGGCTTTCTTCATGCTTTTATCGTCGGCGCGTGCTTTTTAGTGTAGTGCTTACATTATTTAAACAGTTCCGTTTAATTTCAGCAATAAATTGAATATTCCTTGAAGCGTATAGTTAATTGGTGTTAGCACATTGCTATGCAGATTCAATAAAAATATTTTTAATGATGCCATATAAAATAGTGGATCAATTTTTGTTTTGGAAAATAATTTCAAAAAGCACAACAGCAATCATACTTAAACTAGAACATAGAAAAATAAGGTATATTGTATATTATGTAGAGAATGTGGCATTAAAATTTTGAAACCGACGTTTCAGAAAATCTCAGTGGAATGCAAATAAATGTTTAATGTAGATGACTATAAAAAGGATGTCTTCCAAAATTGAATAAAAAGTTTCTTTTTGCATTTATTTATAAGAGTTTTCTTGAGTTGCTTGCCGAGCCCTTGTCCAAATAAACGAACTTCGTTCCACACCTCTATTTGATGTGGAACTTGTTTATGCATAACGGTGAAGCTGGAATGCCTTAAATGAGAAGAAATGTTTAATGCCTTTTGACTAAATGAAAGCAAATTAATGGCAAAATAAATGTTGGGTGGAACTACGAAAATTCACATCTACAAAAATTTGAAATTTCAACAATTTTTATAATTAATTATTCTACAATTTATTTTTCATTCCGAATGCAGGATATAGTATAGGATCCCTTATCTATGCTTATAATCTTCAAAATTTTACCCGGATTTATAGTGTGAAAATCATTACACGAATTGATTAACGATTTGCCAATATTTTCAAATTTATTCAAAATCAAAATCCTACTTAAATGTCTTAAAAATGAAAAAAGTTACTTATATCAAATTTAAAACCACAAATTTACAATTTGAAAAAAATTACAATGTTTTGTTAAATATTTCTACTGAATTTACCATTATTTAAGATCAATGAACTGCAATAAAAGTATTAAAACAACTGTGATTTTAATTTTTAGAAATCAATTCGCGTCTCGCAATCTTCAAATTCTTGTTCCATTTTCAAAATGAAATAACTCAAATACCAAAAACCAGTTGATTTTCTCTTTATATCACGAAAATAAATTTTTTCTTCTCAGAAATATTTTCATAAAATAAAGAAAATTATACTAAAATAATGCTTAATTGGATAAAATTGTTTCTTTAGATTATTAGTGCGATAAACGTAATATTCTCTGGGATAATAAGAAGCAAAACAAATTAATGCCGTCAAGATAAAAAACAAAAAACGTCAGATAATTCGTTCATTGGAACGCACGAGATTAAAACAAGATGAAGAAGAAAAAAAACTCGAAAAACAGCAGTGAAAAAAAATGCAGGACAACAAAAAGCCAACAAACAAATGGAACAAAAGTTGTCACGCAATTTCAGTTCATTGAATTGCAACAAGTTTTGATGGAGATCCTCGTAAAAATCAAAGAATTTAAACTGATGCTGAGAAGAAAAATGGCTGCGTGTGCGAGGTTTTTAACTTTTTGAATTATGAATGTAGCTGCAGTTGCGGCTTGCACGTAAAATGCATAACGTTTGAAGGCACTGAGAGAAGCGATTCATTACAACTGCAATTTTAAAGTACATATTCACGGAAATTTTTATGCGAACGAACTGAAAATCAACCATCCACTGAACACTGTTCGCACGCCAACAATTGCTTGATGAGCTACTATACGCACTTTATGAGACACTACACTTGTGGAACTATTTAGTATTTACATAATTTTGTTTGTTGGTTTTTTTTTTGAAGATACTTACTCAAAATTGCAAATAGATCGACATTTTGTAACCTTGATAAGTAGTTCATAGTTTTCTGTGACTGCAGCACAAGATGCACTGATTGCCGTGCATTGCTGCAGCAGCGAAAAAATATCGCAAGATCCCTCTAACATCTTCGCGAAATGTAAAGAAAGCTGCTCGGCCGGTTCACTGAGGCAAACTTTATTTCTGCATATGGCAAAATGAACTTTCCATTTTGGTAAGCAGAAAGCAATCGACGAGGATTCACTGCAATTTTGGATATTGTCTCTGGCAGCATCCGAGGCTTGGTCACTTTCATTTGATCGTGTCGGTAGATCAAATTCGGTGGAGGATTGCGAGCCGCAAATAGCTCCCCATTCACCAGGCTCCTTCTGGCCGGAAGAAAGGCCCCAAGATTGGTCCACACTGGCGTGTTATTAAAGGAAATTGTTCGTTACCTGGTAATTTGCATACGAAATGACTTCGCATGAGAATTTCATTGGGAGATGAACTGCAATGATTTGAACTTGAATGTGATGAGGGAAATGCAGATTGCCATTCGTGTTGTTGTGATTTTCATTTCAATGCGAAATCAGTCAATTTTGCAAGTGAATGGAAATTAAAATGAAATGAAAATAAAACATTGTCTTTCGGGGTGGCATGATGAGAGTTCTGTCAGCATCAAAAGAGGCTCCAATGCACGGAAGCTGCGATTATCCGGGAAGAGGTCATTTCAGTTTGCGATGGATAAAATTGGCGGAGGTATGTAATTACCCTTTCCCGCGTCTTACAGTTCAGATCATTGGTCACACTTACGTGTCATAAACTGAACACGGATCTATGCCACATTATTAATGCAGATAATAACAACCATCCAGAGGATGAAAGTACGAAAATTAACTGATCTGCAAAGAGGACTGAGGAGCCATTTTAGAGGCTTAAGATCGGTATTTAAATATGCATGCCTTTTTTCTGTTTTGGATAACAGAGAATCATTTAAATTGAATAGAATTTAGTTAGAAGCAAAAACTAGTTACACAAGGATATAAAAAATTCATTTCCATGTTAAAGACCATAGATTTCAGTGCTAATAGAAAATTGTCCAACGTGTAATGCTTATTTAGACACGAACATAAAGAACATAATTAGCTCTAAAACGTGTGCTGAGAAAAAAAAACAATGGCTATCTCTTTCTAAAAGTTTTGTTATAAAAATTAACAGTGCTTAACATAAGAAAATTCGTTAAGATTTTTCCGCAATTTATCTCAAAGGCGTAAAGGAATTTCGGTGAAAATTTACCATAAAAAAATGTTTGCAGTTTTACAAAAAATAACATTCTTAAGAAATTATGAAGATTCAAAGAAAAGTTAATTTTTTATTTGTGTTGTCGACAAACACTTTATTTCAATTTAGTTTTCAATTATTTCAATAGATTATTTAATAAAAAAATTGTAAATTTTCTTAATAACTTTGGCCGGCATTTTGCAGCAATGTTTTATTTTAAATAAATTTTACAAACTAATTAATTTGTTAAATTTTATTCACAGGAGGAAAAATAAATCAGAAAACTTACCAGATATAGTTGACATAGTCCTGTTGTAGTGACCCTTGACGAGTTCGGATGGTCTCAAGGAGGGTTCCTCAACCACCTCCAATCCGGAGTCCGAATCAATGATGTCCCCGGAATAACCTGAACCACCATTGTTTGGATTGTTTTCGTACGGTAAGTATGATGTGTTTGTAGGGGCTTTTAATGGAGGGGGCAGAGGCGGTGGCGGAGGACCAGATGCTGGAAAAGTACAATTTCACATATTATGCAATCAACACAGTTTAATTTGAATTTTAAAATAATCACATTCCCTACCGATTGATTGCTGTGGAGCGGAAACAGCTCGCTTCAGCATTCGCTCGCAATGGGGGTTGTTCATGTTGTTTTGTATCGCCAAATGTTTGTTTGCTTGTTTTGTTCTTTCGGCAACATCTTCGGGCAGACAAAGACTTTCGTAAGTGTCACTTTTAAGCCCGCTATTTATATGATTTCTAATGTTGACATTTTTTGCACTGTAAGATTCCCTCGAATTTCGCGGTGTATCGTATTTTCCGCGAAGGTTTTCCTCGCTGTTTTTCACCTTACAATTCTTCTTGCACGTGACATCGGAACTGTCTCCATTCTGAAATCATTCAAATGTTTAGCGATGCACTCGCGGAATTCCCGATCAGCGATCAATATCTACTTACATGAGCGCCATATTGAATTACAACATCGTTGCTTTTGTTGGAACTAGCACTTGCCGATCGGCTGTGAGATCCACTGTCCCTGGATCTGCTGCGGCCGGTGGTGATCCGCTGCTTGGTAGCATCTCTCGCCTCCTCCCGGACTAGATAGATATCCTCGTAGTCGTGATCGTGGCTGGCACCTTTTGATTTAACATTTCTATTATTGGTTTTCGGTGAACAATTGCTGGAGTGAATGAAGAGCGATTCATCGGATCCGCTGCCCGCCCCGCTGCTGGTCGAATGAACCTCTGCCTGCACAGTGAGTGCATTCGGTCGACCAATGGATGAATGACCATCTTTGCTGCTGCTGCAGTCCGAGTCGAACAAATCCTTGACTCGATTGTAAATCACCTCTTGGGGATCATGCAGGAAGAATGACTCTCCAGAAACACTGCCGTTTGGTGATGGCGGTGTCAAGGAGCCATTCCTCATTGGATTCACGTAAAGCCCACTGTTTGGCATCACTCCGTTGTAAGTATCTTCTGGAGGTTGTCTCGATTGACTGTATCCGGCATCCGATGTTTTTCTTACTGTCGGAGGATGAAGATAGAATGGTTCAACGTCTGAACTGCCCGTGGAAGATTTTGATATAATTGTGTTGCTTCGACTGCTCTTGCTGTGATTGTTAGTACTGTTATATTTTGAATTTAATTTCTGTCGAGTGCTGGTTGTGCTGGTCTTCTCGCGAGCATAATCAGCCGATGTACCATGTTGAACAAGCAAATTGAGACACTGCAGACATTACAGAAGTTGATATAGAACATTGAACGAAAACCGGCATTGAATAACAAAATGCAATTACCTCTACTTGTTGATTCTCTGCAGCATCATTAATCGGACTTTTTCCATACTTGTCCAAAGACAGCTTAGCACCGTGATTAAGTAGCCATCGAACGGCCGCTAAATGGCCACGAGATGCAGCAAAATGTAGAGGTGTAGCACCATCACCGTCCCTCAGATTGGGGTCCACTCCCTGATCTTCAACCTGTAGCACGAAGATGAAAAAGCGGATGCATGTTAACATTTAATCAGACAACTAATTGTTGATCATATCGTAAACGTTCTACTTCTGATCATTTTGTGTCGACAATTGCTTAAGTAAACCGCTAAAAAACAATTAAGCAAAACCGGAAAATTCAACATAAAATAATTACAGCACCTTTAGAAAATGCGTGTCTTATGTCACAACAGGATTAAGTAAATGAAAAAAAATTCAGGTCGTGATTTGTTTGTTAATGTTAATTTTTCAACAAGAACACAAATTTACGGAATGAATAAAGGAGTCCATTTTATTGGACAACCATTGGGAAAATTATCATCGTTTAAGTTCAATTTCAAATCGCATACTGGCGAAACCATTTATCTTTAAAACATTTTGACCTGATTGTTGCGATGTTGTATTTTCACTGATTTGGATCTTGCGCTTAATTGACAAGTTGACATTGGATTTGTTCATTGGAAATTGCTGAGATGCATCCTTTCTGTGGAACAACAGCTAATTAAATGTTATCTTTGGAAAATTTCTTCGCGTAATTGCGCCGACATACAAGAAGCTATTGTTTAGCTTGAATGCTCTGGAATTCAACTATGTTAAATATTTTAAATGTTTTTAACAATGTTAATCGGATTCCAGCTTTCTACTGTCTAACTGCATCTCAGTAAACAAATCAATTGTTTCAAAGGATTTTTAGGATTGTTTTGAAAATTACATTTGGGTTACAACTAGGCTTTAGTTACTAAACTCGAATTGGAATTTGGAATTTTTAAATTTAGTTCAGCGCAATTAAGTAAATGTTTTTTTTTTATTTACAGTAAAAATATAGAGAACGTTGCATACCAAACAAGGGAATATTGTACATAAACTGATCTTGGAACGCTTCCATTTCAGTTAGTCATTCCAAAAAAGCAACTTCCTGTGATGGTAAGAAAAAATAAGAGGAAATCTTTAATGCTTCCTTGGCCATCGGCTCCACATAAAATATGCAGTCATCTGTACTGATCTGCAGCAATTGCGTTTCTCGCTCTGTTCACGGTTGTCACAATTTGAGGATAATTGTCATTAAATGTGAATTGATTGTCACAAATCTGTTCGGAGAATTGTGTCGAAGATGGTTTCCAAGAAGCCACAATTAAATATATAAGTATGTATAAGAAAAAAATCTCCCTTTCTCCGGCTGATGAAAATTAAGGGGAGATGAGAGTAGTGAGGGGGATAGGTACGTGGGGAGTAGTCGGGAGGGAAGTGACAACACCTGAATGGCATCACATTTGTCGTGCATTCATCCGTCTTCATGGTCAGTTTGCCCTAATCTTTTCTGCTGAGATTGTCGTATGCTAAAATGATCATTCGTTTAATGCAACTTTCTGGTTGAAAGATTCTGAGCTAACGGCAGGTCTGGTTTGTTTTATTTATTGCACTTGCTCTACTTCGTCGGTCACTTACCAACAAGTTTTCATTTTTATCCCGTTTTTTACTTCATGTTTTTTCTTCTTCTTTTTTTCTCCTATCTCTCTCTCTTGCTAACTTATTATTATTTTAATCGGATCTGCAGAGTGTGCTTGCGTGTCGCAAATAAACTGGTTGCAAAATTGCAGTGGCATTTCAAACCGATCTGTACTTTTCGCATCTATTGCCATTAAACAAAAAACACATTTTGGAGAACTCACCATCCATTTGAGGCAATCCAGACAACCCATTTGTGAAGCAGCATGTATCGGAGCCATACCATCACGTGCTCGCACGTAGAGTGATCCACCAGCTTCAAGCACCAGAAATTTTAGCACCTCCAAGTGCCCTTCTTGTGCAGCTAAATACACTGGCGTTACATCATTGTCCATCTGTGTATTTGCACTGCAAGTAAATAAGAATATTGTTGTAATGAGAAGATGAAAAAAAATCATAACAAATTTATTTAATTAAAATACGGAAATTGTGTCACGGTAAATGATTTCATGATCATCTAATATAACTTTTAATTAGGGTTTTTTTTTTGTCAGAAGTTACAAAATCAGTTTACAAAATTAAGAATCTGAAATCAAGTTGTTCGCAGTCAATTTTGTGAATCAAGACTGATTAGAACGAAACGTGACCTACTGAAGTTTTTTGATTCAGGATTACTCCTTTTCTAACAAAATATCTGCACGTCGTCGTGAAAAAAATATTTAACGTTTAACATAATTAATATTTTTTTTAAGTTTACCTATAAATGTTAAACTTTATTACAAAAAAATGTTCTGCTAAATAATCGAGTGTTTTTGTAGATAAAAATTCCCATTCATTGGTTCCAAAAAATTAAATTTTGTAAAGTGTTTTGAAAATTCGTTCACATTTGAAATTGTTTTTGATTTGAAATGTTTAATAAATGTACGTTCTTATCAATAAAAAAGGTTTAAAACTTTCCAAATAATTGCAACAATTTCACCATAATAACATTTTGACTAATCTTTGTGCATGCCTCATTTACAGTTAACTCAAACATTATAAGCAATCGCTTTTGTTTAAAATAATGGTTTTTTTTTTATGAAAATGGCTTCATCCATTTGGTTGTTTTTTTTTTTTTTGGAGTTAGCATTCCAATAGGTATAAAATTGTTGAAGTTTTTTCGTTTGATTTTCTTTTAAAGTCTTTGTTGAAAGTATGAAATATAAACAACATTCCTGACGTATTAATGTTAGTCTCTCAACCAACTTTTACATCGATTTGTTCATGAAGAAATTAGCAACAATTTACAAAAGCATCTAATTTCCACAAAACATAGCAAACATCGAATACAACTTTTACTAAGAAAATGAACATAATTCTGTGGTAAATTTCGCTTTCATCGCATAATTAGGCGAAGTCAATTTAATTCATTTACATTGAATTGTACGAAGTCATGGAAATTAAGTATTCATGTTTTTTATTTGTGTTTTTTCTTCTTCTTCTAATATTTCTTCGTTTGTTGTGTTTTTTATTTAAACCACTTTAAATTTGTTAATCTAATGGAAATTGTTTTTGAACAAACTACAAAAAGTTAGAAAAACGATAATTTGTGAGAGATTGTAATCGGTGAAGAAAAACCAACAAAAACCTTCTGGATATCCAGAAAATTACACAAATCCAAGCCTCACTTGAGCTCCGAAATGACGTTGTATGTTCAATGTTCATCGTGACGGGACTCATACAAGAAGTGTCAGGAAACATGCATAAATGCGAATAAAATTCATTTGTTATATGCTATCAATTCCCAAACAATGTGAAAGCCTCTATCACTGGTGGTTGTTTTCAACTCTTTCACTTTATGCCTAAGTGGATACGTGCAAATAGTGCGAACTCACGAGAAGCGCCCGCGCGATTTTCTAGTCATGTTTTTGCTGTTCGTCAATTACTAATTGCAGGATAATTGCGCAGGTTCCGCCTCAATAAAATATCTCCATTTAATCATTCCCATCCATTGCGATAATTTCAAGTTCAAAAATCTCGTCAAAAATTGATGGCACTTAAAGTAAGTACTTCCAACCGGAAGGGTAATGACCAGTGTTTCATTTTATTTTTTTTATTTTCAAAGATGTTTTCTCTAAAAAAAAATAAATAATAATAAAAATTGTCAGATTTCCATTTTCAAAAAACTTCACGGTATTTTACATTTTCGATGACTTATTGACTTGTCACCGCCTCGACTCTTCTTACTGGGAATTAAGCATTGACACGATCATTGAAGCGTCGCAGTTGCAATAAAATCGAAAGTTTTCTGGTTGGCTTTTTAACGAATGATCCTACACTGAACATGGGCAATATGAGGCTGTGGTACTGTCGTTATATGCTTTCATACTTTCCCTCTTTCTCATATTTATAACAATTTTGAAAGTACACTGCAATTCCAGATTTTAGGCAACTTTGAACGACGCGCAACATTTTTCTGTCGAAAGTATAATCAGTGGTTAACTTGTGGAAAATTATCATTTTTTATATTTTTATTCTTAGCACGGTAAACATCAAAACATGGTGGACGTCTTTCCCCTTCATCCGCTTATCTGGATATTAAATGAATATGTGAATGCCGGAAATATTCACGCAGGTTTTAACTGCAGAGTAGATCAGAATGTCCACTTGCCAGAGCCATTTTGTTTTTAACGACATCCTGAGATGATGCGCACGCGCCAATGACCGAACTGTTCCAGATTTGGTTCATAAATAATTCAAAAACAAGAGAAAAATTCACATCAGTAAAAAAATGTAGGTATATGCTTACGTACGTGATCTTTTAAATAAAAATAACAGTTTCCTATAGAACCATTTTTAATAAGTTCATTTTTGTTGAAAAATTTTGCGAATGGAGACATTTTCTGATTTTTTTAAAGAACTATTTTGGTAACGAATATCTTTACAATTATTTGTTTACAATTTTACATTTATGAAACGCAGCACAACATATATTTGTTCGATGTTCATTTAGTGTTAACTGAAAACGTGTACAATTCTGCTTTTCTTGGTTCATGAATAAATAAAAAGCCACTCAATAAAGGAAAAAAAAAACATTAAACCAACAAATCGTATTAACAGTTCACGTGCGTAGAAATGGTACCTTGCTCCTTATTTGATGCTTTGTTTAATCTAGAAACCGATTTGCTCCAATTACGTTTCGTATCTCTGTACGCTTAACATCAATCACGATTTCGGTCTTAATCGCAATCTGTGGCTTCATTAAGATGTATGCTGTTTTTTTTTCTTTCATTTGAATTAAAAAGTTTTTCTCGCAGAATAAGTGAAAAGTGTTTTTACACGTTGTACAATTATTCATAAACACCTGTTTTTTTGTTAGATTGCTATCAAAAGTTTAATATGAAAAAATTATGCGAATAGAATAAAAACATAAAACGAATTTATTAAAACAAATACAGAAATATTTTCTGACGACAAATTGATTAATCAGAATGTAACTGTAAAACATAAAACATTTGACTTTATTTAATTATAATTATTGTAGAGAAATCTGCATTCAACAATTAAATATAAATGAAATACATTGGTAATAATATTTCACGGTGATTATTTCATTTAATCGTATTCGAGTTGTAATAATTTATAAGTAATTTATTTAATTACAGAAGACTTTTACCGACACGAAATAAATTTTTAAAATATTAAGTGAAATGTTGACAATTTCCAGTAATGGATTATGTGTATATTTGCAATAGCCAATTTGTTGAACTTTCCACAAAATATGTAATTATAGCAAAACTTTTGATTGCATTTGTTTAATATGTTTTCTTGTACTTATAGGGATCTGATGTGAAATGTTGCGTCCAACAATATTTAAAAAATAATGTTTTATCTTTTGTTTGTTTGATATTTCTTTTTTGAAATGTTGAAGTGCTGTAAATTATAATAATTATTTGTGGAGACCGAAATTTGATTTAAAAAGAAAATGAAATCATTCCGCATTCTTGGAGGAAATGATCAAATTGTATCACTTTTGATATGAAATTTGCGATAATCTGAAAACTGATCCCCCAGACTTTCTCAACTTCACTGGCACCAAATTGGAATTATAATCCATGAATGTTGGGGTCGTGCAAGAGTTTTGCTTCTCCATTATTAATTGCCGAGGCCGACATTACATCGCCGCCGCGCCGGTGGTTTATAGGCCAATTTCTTTGCCCAAGTTTTTCAAGTATCTTATCGCCGCGGTATACCCACCGATGTCCACTGTCTACTGTCCAAGTGGACGTTTCCCCGACTGGAAATCGATCGAGTTTTTGCCATCCACAATCCAGTTTCGAACGATCACAGATACTCTCCAGTCTCTGGTGAATTTTCCGCAATTGAGTTAATGGCACATCCACTCATCATCTCAGAATTTTCTAATTGGCATCGATGACAGAAAATCAATTCGAAGTGTGTCCTATCGATAAATATTACTATTTGATCTGTTTTTGTTTTGTTTCCCCAATGATAAGAATGATGAACGTGATTATTTTTCTAAGACAATTACTGAACCGTTATATTAGCGAAATACAGTAATATTAACTTTCCAGTCGCTGATTGAATGAACAGCCTTCAGTAATGTTCAGTAAGTAATCATAGAAAAAAGAAACAGACTGTTGAGGCTATGATGGCAAATTGTCTCAAGAGTCTAAACTTTTTTATGTAAACAGTTTTCTGGAAAATTAATATTGAACTCGTCACTCAGGAAAAAGGGTTATTTGCCAAGTTAATAGACAAGTATTTTTTATTATTTTGGACATGTTTTATAAAAGAATCTAACATTCTATTGTATAAAAATAAACAAGAAAATGCAATTGATATTCTTCTTAGTTTTTTTCTGTACAGCAAAAACAAAGTATGTAGAGTTTAAGTTTACAGAAATTATGCGCTAATTTTTTTTAGAAAGTTTTTAAGAAATGTTCTTAAGATATTTAAGACACTTCCAAATTTAAGAGCACTTTAAAACAAAAAAATAAAAAGCAATAACAGAAACGTGATCCAATGGATAATCCAAGTGAATAATTTATCAATTTACCGTATTCACTTGTTTTTGCAAGTATCTACTAATGTAATACTTAATTAATTATTCATGAGAATTTTTATCATTACGAAATTTTTTTTCAAAGTTGAATGAATTTTTCTTGATCTTTTTTGCTTTGTTTTTTATTGAAGTAGTTTTAGAAAACATTTTTGGTAAGTAAAAATGTGGAGAACAATAATTAATTAGAAAAGCAAAAATTCAATTAAATAAAATCAGGACGAATACCTCACAACACTTCGTCTATCGGGTTTCTCCTTTTTGCCGGAAGTTTTATCATGCCCAAAAAAGTCCCCACGTCCGTTATCCTTCAACTCAGTGTCATCCAAGTAATCACAAGACGATCTTATGTCGATGGCAGAGTTGCTCTTAGCTCTGTTACGCCTGTAGGACATAACATTGGACATCTTTGCCAAAATACTCTTCTTCGCATTTGAATTCGATAAGTATCCCAACATAAAGGGAGCGAAAATAGTTCAATGCTGTCACGAGTTACTGACGAAAGGACCTTGAGATGTCAAAGGATTTTCACTTCTCCAATACCATCAAGACTGTATCCGTATTTCGTATCCAGTTTGTTTTAAGGATATTTCAGAGTTTTGTTACACAAATTGTCACTGCACGTAGTTAAGAAATGGAAATTGTTTCTGGGCAATTACTCATTTTTAACACTACCCAGAATTGTTAATAAATTTCAAAACTGCACAAAACGAAAAAAAAAAATTAATTAACGTCTCAAACTCATCAATTACTTTTCGAGTTGACAAAATTTTCTGTGGAAAGTCTCACTTTTGAGATGAAGTTTGGGTAATCCTGCGTAAATGCAGTTTCGTATGCAGCACCAGTGATAATCTCGCCAGCCGAACGATAATGGGCGCCGCGGCCCCAGCACAAGGTAAAACACTTGGGAAATTGGAGCACGCCAGCATTAAATTAAGAGATTGAGAAACGACTTGCCGCGGAGACGTCTACAAGGAGAAATAATACTAGCACCAATAGCAATTGTCACGGAACCATAGACGACTGATTCTATTTTATTAAATATATTTATTATATATTATGGTCTCAGATGCAGATGCTCCTCTCAAGCGCGAGCGCCACTCATCACTGGTGGCTCCTTCTGTGCGGCCGCAGTGAGGCCCCGGCTCAAGTCGCCCAGAATCCGCGACCAGCCTGACGAAATATGGACCAAACGCAAATATTGAGCCAGAATCACCTGAACTGCACTGAACACCTGAAGTAACCGGTCGCGAATGCCAGTCGATTGAAGAAACGGTTTTGTGGGCCGCTAGCGGATTTTCTTTTCGCGTATCTTCACCGATGAGTGGCAGGCGCGATTTCTTTGGCCGCCAGCTCCTGGCCAGAAGAACGTCTGCATTGATGGCGGTGATTCTGGTCTGCGGCGCTTCCCGATCACTGATCAGTTAATTATGGTCGAAATCTCGACTGGATCGCGATTTCCACCTTTCCCGGGTGCAGTAAGTCACTGCAGCTACTGGACCACTCTGCATCTCAATCCCACTCCGCTCTTCTGCTAGCACAAAATTAATTGAGATCTAGTGTCGCGAGATGATGTTATAATTAATTGCAAGGTGGTGGGTGATTGGTGAACTGCCCACAAGGTCACGGTTCTTGGTCCATCAATGTGGAAGGAGGGATGCTGTGATGTTCGGTTCCGCATCATGTGCTTCTCGTGTTCTCCGAGAGGATTCATTTTGTGGGGCACGAGTGGTCCATAAAATATGTATATTGGAATCGTTCTGGTGTAGTTCGATTGTAACAAGCGCACACTTAACGGGGAATTGCATAAGTTCCCGTAGAAAAATCTTCTTTAATTGGCCCAATTAAGGTTTACTTCTTGGTGAAGTTCAAGGTCTTAACGGATACTTTCTGCTCATGTGTTTGGTTCTTATAAATTATTTCGGTTTTCTTCGTTTTTGTATAGAATCGGATTTGTTTTGCAGGTTTATGAAAAAACAAGCAGATAGATTCGAATGCAAAAATAATTTTTATAGAAAAATATGTACATTTGCACAGTGATCATGACATTGAGACCAGTCCCGGAAACAATATTTCTAATGGTCTTATTCAATTGTTCTTAAAATATATGGGAATTACCTAATTTCTGAAGTTGCTTCCACAAGAAGACGTACACAATCTATACACCCCCGCGCTGCAGCATAATGTAATGCTAGAGCTCCTCCGCCTGGTCTTTCCAAGGACGACGTTGTTCCTGAATTCATGGAGTCAAATGAGTCCATGTGTGCATGCATTTTGGATTCATCAAAGTGGTGTATACAGTCAACGGTAGTCCTAAAAATTCAAAAAATATTAAGTTACTTATATAATACTTTGAATAATGTATATGACTAGATTTCCCCAAATAAAATTATGGTAATAAACAATAATAAGACATTAGACTTCAAACTCAAATTCCAAAACAAAAATCAAGTAGAGCAGAAGCGAATGTAGTTGGGCTAACAGTTTTACATTCCTGAATAAACAATAGTGAAGAAGAAGTGAAAAAGTGAAGAAGCAGGAGCAAACATTTTCTTAAAAAATACTTAAATATCAGGTAATTAAAGAAGCTGATTTTTAGCGAGTAACTTTCGATTCCTTACGAATGCGGACGACTTTTGACTACACTCAGAGTTTTGTACAAATGTAGCAATCGACACAAAGTACCTACGACCCAAAATTTAATGGCAAAAAATGACTGTGGGAATCGCAATAAAAGGGCGATAAACAACCAACATTATGACGGTGTTGTCCACTGTCAATCGCACTCAGAAATGTTAAGAAATTTCTCTCCGTTTTATGGAGCATTTTATGAATATTTAAGACCAGTCTGCCACCTTTTAGTGAATTCATACTTTTATGAAACTGCATTAAAAGCTTGAAGGATAAGAAATCATTTAATATATCTTCGTTCTGTAAGAGTTTCACCGATATAAAAGAAATTGCAATATATTAAAATTTTTTGTGAAAATACAACTACAAATTTGTCACCGTTTTGAGATTATAAAAATGTTAATAATGTTTTTATTTCATGTAGTCTCATTGGCTGAGATAAAAAATACAAAATTAACCAAAAATACCACATAATATGTTTTTCCACGGATACCTGTTTTCACTTTTTCCACACTTTCCACATGGCACTCGACGAGATTCACACAAATTTGAATTCCCGATGTTCGATGTTTCGATGGTGGGCGGAAGGATCTCTCGTTGACTGTTGAAACCCTCTGTGGAAGGAACACGACTGGTTCTCTGGCTGAAGTATCCCCAATGTTTATTGGCAGATTTGTTGAGGATCGTCTCGTATTTGGCACACTCACTAGCAACATCACTGGACGATTTTCTGAACACACGTAACGGATAGAAGCTCCTTCGTAGAACCTCCATTCTTTTATGGCGCAATTCAATGCAGAACACTAAACGAATCCGGATCAGTCTCTTCACGTATCTTTCATAACGTAGAACTTTTTTCAATTGTCGCTTATTTTTCCGCAACTCCAACTTCTGAAGTTTGTTCAAACTCTTCAAATTCACCTGCAGAAGAAGTGGATCCCATGCCGGTTCGTTAACCACATCAAAATTGTTGCGAAGCTTCCGCCACGGCACTAAATCGAAATGAGAGAATTTCTCACCTTGATACCATGGATGAAAGTTGGTCTCCGACTCTGAATACCGTAGAATCCAATCGCACGATTCCGTTGATAAGTTAGAATGAATTTTGATTGCACTATTCCGAGCACTGAGCGGCTTTATCGCCTCGAAGAACGGCGGCATTGCAGCAATTGCAGGCTCGTAACCGAAACTTTCCACAGATTCGCTTTCATGACTGGTTCGTATACCAAAGCACTTATCGAACGGAACAAGCAGGATATCACATATACGCATGCTTATCAGAACTCGTCATATTTACTGCATCCCGATTACCCAGTACACCTCCTTGGTTAGCCTTCTGGGCACCACCTGTTGTCGTCTTGCATCTGGTCTTACGCCCGGTCGACTAACTGGACGCGGCTGTCGTTTTAGATTCTGGCCGATGTTCTGCCAACCCCACTTGGCTATCATTGCTCATGCACCCGAGTTCATGTCGCAGTTTGAAACGAGGTAATTTACCTGCAAAGCTACGATGTATGTCATCATCATCAGCGGAAGCAGAAGACAAAAACCTCCATCCCAACAATGCTCGCCACCGTCGCGAGCTTTTCATGGTAGACTTCACAAATGTGGGACCATTCGACGACCTCCCAGCTCCTCGAATTCAGCCACGCATGCGCACCGGGGGAGGCGACATCATGGACGAGTGCAATCGATGTTTAATGCAGACAATCTTGATATGTCACCGTCGCAGGAACTCCTCCTTGACGGATAACCGGACATCATAATTACTTCGTTCACTGTTTGATCACTGAAATCGCATGATGCCAAACCGTTATCCATCCAGAACGAATTTTACTTTCCAATTGTAATTAATCGACAATGGGCAAACATACTCAATAGATCGACGGCCAATCATCACCACTAAGGAAGATGTGTTGATCAGCTGAACACTCGTCCGATGTCCTATTTATCAGCTACGGTGCTTAATTACGGTCATCATTACCAATTGAAGATTTAATTATGACCGAGAGTAATGCATGTAATTATGAGACGAAAGAATAATTTTCAATGGCCTGTTTTTTTGAATGATCAATTAAAAACTCAATGTTTTCTTTTGATTGTCTCCGGCAAAAACAAACAATGAGAAACAAGAAAGAAAATCTACAGTGCCGAAAAATTTCACTGATGAAACAAAAACAAAAACAAAACAATTGTAAATTCATCGGATCATTGCATTTGTGAAATCGATAACTATTTCACAGATACATGTTTGCAATGGAAATCAGTTTAAAAACAAATCTGCGAACACTTCTAATTTATGATAAGATCCACGGTGAATGAATTCACAAAGTTCGGAGTTAAGTTCACCGGATTTTATGGAATACATGAATTAAAGTGAAAAGCAGAAGAAGACGGAATCAATGAAACTGTTCTCAATTATTTCCAATAATTCATTTCAGTTCGGAATTGTAAATTTCGCTGGTGCAGTTGAAGTCAGCAGTGAAACAAATTGGAAAATGGATGAACTGCGATCTATCTAAGAAATGTGCAATCAATTCTAGACAATAATGAAGCTACGTATAATTATTTCTTAAGCCAACGAAAGGTAATAAAACTGAATCATGTGGTACACGTTCATACGGAGGATCATTTGGAGGATAATTTTTGCTTACACAACTGCGTTCCTCCTTTGTTATTGTTTAAACAATAACGCCACCTAAACAAAAGGATTTCTTCTAACTACAAAGCAGACATTCACGCGATGACCGTGAACACGATCAACAGCGAGAAATAATGGCGTCAATTTGGGGATGTCACTAATGTTTTGTTCATCAGTAGAATTAATTTGCTTGTTGTACATTGTGCAGCTCAACTCGGTCCAAGGTCTCAAGGATACACCTAAAACAATGAGGAATTTACCTTGACTGAAATTGACATAATTTAACAAATGGTTCCGAAGAGGGACATTGACATGACAAAAACTTTTGTTTTAGATCATTTGCCCTCAGAAAATATTCCGATGACATTTTCACATGCCAAAGGAAATACATAATTTTTTGGTGTTCGGGTTCGCTGAGCTTTTTCTGATTTAATTTACAGTCAGGTTATTGTATTTCGGCACAAAAACATTCGGGTAATGACACATAGAAGAGACAAAAATAACACAAATTGGACTTTAAAACTCTATTCCAAGCATTGAACATGTTTAAAATTTGTGTTGAATTTTTCGAAGAAATTTCGATGACTTTCCAGTGGTTACTGAGGCTTTACTGTATGATTTTATATTAAAATCAAAACAAAACAATAAAACTGGAAAAAAAGCAAAAAATTTTAGGGAATTAAATGCTAAATGATGAGCGTATAATCTTCAGTTTTTATTGTTCAACCAGCGAGCAACGCCGGATGCTGGTTTAATATTCAATTAGACAGAATTTTGTGAATGCTCAAGAAATTGTGTAAAAAATGTATTAACTATGTACTTTTGAGAAAACATTGAATAAAAACAAATGCGGATAATTAAATGAAACCCTTTTTTTTTTATCGAACTCTAAATCGATTATGGTAGGATGCCGAGGGGGGTACTCCACGTTTAATAACTGTGAACACAATACAGCAGGAAACTGCAACAGCCAAGACCAAAAACCAACCATAGGTATTAATATACAATAGTAATGGAAAAACACTCATAAAAATGCAATCAGTACTAAATCTAAATAATTCCATCTCTTCGGATACGTGCGCATGAGTTTCACGATTTAATGAGTTTGCACTCTCAAAAAAGTTCCCCCCCGAATTCATCGAGTCCAAAGAAAGGAAATTGAGTGAGGCTCTAACGAGTGCGTTTTTTAGGTAAGTGCACCGAAGATCGCAAACGACCTGCATTTGTTGCATCGCCCTCGAGATATTTGCATAAACATGGATTAAAAACCCGATGCGGGAAATGCAAGGCATATAAGGTGATGGTACCAGTAGCTGACCATTTTCCAATTAATCTGCAATACTATTATGTTTTATCATAAAGCATTTGAAAGATATGTTTTTTAATTGTGTGATGCGACATTTATATTGTTTAACGTAATATCTTCAATCCATAAAATTAGTATTTCAAATTCAGTGCTGGAATTTTACGGTCAATTTACAAAGTTCAAATTAAATTAAGAAACAATTAAAGTACCAAATATTCAGATGAAGTTTTCTTTTTGATTTTTAATACGTACAAACTTCCATACAATACTGGTGCCATCACCCTAATTGGAATTTATTTAAAATGGCTGTCATCGTGCGGAGGTGGCGTCACCATTCCGCAGGATGTTCATTGCTCAAAGTGAAAGACCCCGACCCAAATTGCGACAGTATCAAAATATGGCGCCGGTTTCCCCAGCTAGAACAGAGGCAGTTTTTCTCGTTTCTATTCTATAACACTAGCCAAGTATCCAATCCTTTCCCGCATTTAGTACTCAATCTGGTAGAACAGGGGCGCATATAATTTTCCATTCCGTTAGCCAGGAAAATTGTGGCCACGAAAGTCTCGTTGCATCAGGAATCAATAAATGCGGAAACCTGTCGGAAACTAGTTCCCAGATTTGCAACAGACCTCGAGGAATGTTTCAATTCCGGACATGATCATCCGAATTACATTTTACGTAAGAATTTTCGATTTGCAACAAAAATCGCAACGGAATCGTTGAATTGTTGCCAAATGCGTGCGATATTTGGAATTACCTAATCGTGTGAAATCACAAGGAAGTGATTTCGTGTAATAATTCATACGATCGTTGGTGTTTTTTATATTTTTTATATTTTTTCTTATAGAAGATTCAGTGATCCCAATCCCTCGTGCTTGTTCACCCAAAACTTCTTCAAAAAATAACAACAAACTTTTACATAATTTCAAATGAGAAAAATATTTTTTGGAGATATTTATTAAGTGACCGTAACACAAGAGCTATATTTTTTTTTTTGATACATATTTAGATAAAACAATTTAACAATTTCTGTTTTTTTTTATGATTGGTTGTAATAAAAAAAATAAATAACTTCTTCACAAAGCAATGTATCATGATTTAATTAATTCAGCAATAAGAAATACTTCAGCAGTAAACGCATGTTATTTGGATAATGGCTTTGGAGCATTTTCTCTAAGGACTGAATTGAAAATATTTGAATATTGTAGGACAAATATTTGGGAATGTTTTAAAGCAATTTTAAATTCCAAAAGTTTGATTTACTTTCAAGATATGGATTTCTCTGTATCTTGCAACCATTGAGTGTTTTTGAAATCGCATGTTTTTGATGCAGAAATTACGAGTAGAAGTCAGAAATTTGAAATCCATTGGACATCACATTCATGAATCCATGGATCTTGAAGCCTCCTGCATCCATCTATATTACAACTAGAAATTGCTCTGCTCCAAATTGAGTTCTCGGTTGTTGAATATGTGCAGGCAATTTCCGCATTATGCCACACGTTCGTTGTGGTACGCGGAGTTTTCATAATCACTCAACATTACGGACGCCAATCAAAATGCTTCAGCTCACCGACAATGAGGTTCAGTAAACCTCGATGTGACGTGCAACCGCATCGGAAATCGCCGATCCACTACTGCAAAACGATTCTATTGCGAGTGGACAGCTAGCTGCTAGCCACTGGCGGCATTCGCCAGATCCCTTTAGCGTCTTCAAACACGAATCTATAGTGCATAATTACCCCGGCGATCTTCTGCGGTTGCGGAAGCACGCACCTGGCCTTGATCGTATGCAAATCTATGGATCTGGATCGTGTTCATTGCTCTTGCAAGTTGCTCTGGTTGCGCACAGTATAGTTTTGGACAGTTTGCACTCCCCTCATCCCACACCGAAGCAACAAATCAAATGGTCTAATTAGAGATCGTTATGCTGAGCAGGTTGGTGTTAAGCACCCAACTGGCAATTATCACCGCTTATCGACTTCCTAACCCCTCACATTGAACCGCATCCTGTTCTAGTTTTCCCAAAATCGTAGATCACGCCGCCATCGCTGAAATAGAATCGCAGTTTTTACTGATCGTATAGAAAGTAATGAATTACAGAATTTTGAATCGAAGATTTTTCGATGATTAAAAACGAAAGTTAATTGAGTTTTTTATTTTGTTGCAAGCATACAACAATTACGGACACTGATCAATTTGCCCAAAGAGAGAAGAGAGAGAGAGAGAGAGATAGAGAGAAATTACACTATTACAGTCGATGAGTCGAACAAAGTCTCGGTGAAAGGCTCCTGAGGCAAAACAATCAACCGATCAACAATTTTGAAATAAACCAATTTTTTCACTGCATTTCAATTATCTTTTTCATCGAATGCATTTAAGATATAAAAGTGCAATTGCTGACAAATTTTAATTGACGTTGAACAATGTTAATTGCAGTCAAAAAAGAATGTATGATTTTTTGCACTCCAGAGTTGAGGGGTTTTTAAACCAAGTCATGTACGAAAGACCACCACGAGTTCAAGGCTCCGGCAATTTCACCACTTTTCGGGTCTTCGGGTGCACTATTATTTAGCGAAATATTTAAGTGAGTTTTTATTGTTTCTCATGTTTTATGCATCGTACTCTGAACTCGCAATGACTGTTTGTACATTTTTATGGATCTTATTTAAGAAACAAATCACAGATCTTGACTAATTGATTTTACAAATAAATCATTTATGTACCTACTTGTATTAATAATAATTATTGCTTCTTATTGTATTTAGGTTGGCTTTTAAAATTAAATGAAAGCAAGGAAATTCATTTATGAAAATTCAATAAATTGATCATGATCTTTAACTGATTTACATCTTCCAAGAAGTCCTTCTGTTCTCAAATACATAAAGAATACACTTTAGAGTTCTTCCCCGCACAGATAAACTGCTAAATTTTTCAACAAATGCAATTATGCAAATTTCAATAACTCCATACAAACAAACATCTTCCAAGTTCCAGCCAACGCCAAAAACTAGCCCATGAAAAGCGAGATCAAGACGATCGCACATTTTCCCCGAAACCAGAATGCAATTGTTATGATTCGCCTGCAATGAAGGTGTAAAAAGATCGCGGGGAAATTTTTCCAGTTGGCTGCAAAAAGTGTGTCAACTAGATTAAATAAAAAAAGAATTCCCACAAACCGCAGCCACCGGCGAGATCTATTGTTTAAACAAACAGCGAGAAGTAATGATGCTCGAGAATACGTCATCAGGAGAAAATGTTTACCTGTAATTTCACTTGTCCAAAACATTTGAAAATCAGTGCAAACTACAGATTCATGTTTGGAGAATTCCTGCAACCGATTTGAGCATCGCAGCCATCTCTCTCCCCCCCGAAATACCCGCCAGAGTTGTTAATTATTTGTCGCGATAACATGATTAAAATTGTTCAAAGATCACTCGATCGTGAAGAAAGGTAGGAAGACTGCATTTTTTCCAAGAAATTTTTACCATTTTCGTAAGATTTTCATTTGTTTTCTATTTTTATTGATTTAATGTTTGTTTTCTTTATAAAATTATGATATATGTCTGCAATTAATCTCGTAATTAAAATGTCCCATGATACGATTTGGAAATTTTTCGCCACAGACGAATCCCGCTGCCCAATTACTCGTGACTTACCTTCTTTTCGTTGTTCCTTTTTTTGTGTATATATAATTTTCAAAAACAAAAAAATGAGGCAAAAATAATCCAAGTATGCAATTCGAAAGTGAAACACGCCCAAGGGCAGGAAATGCATCACCACCACAAACACATCTCCTCACAGGATCTCCGGGATTCCACTCATCAGGACTCGTATTTATTCACAACTTTTGTATTAGATTCGCCGCGTTTTATACACCGGCACACGACTAGGCTCGTCCGCTCGAAGCTGGACTGGAATTTGATGCGCGCGTGTTTCCTCAACAATAGCTGGAGCACATTTGATGCGAGATGGCTGCTGAGATGCGCGATTTCTTCAAACGGACCACGGTGATCGCGCGCAACTTCTTGGCATTTTTGTTGCTGCCGCTGTTTCACCATTTCTTCGTGTACGTCGATTACCCTTCTTTTGTGCAGCCTGAACGTATTGAGATGGATGCTGATCCTCATCAATGATCACAGTTCAAAACGGTGGTTGCGATCAAGGCAATGATGATGATCATGTTGCATCTACCTGTCAGCCGCGCACCTCATCTTTTACACAGAGAAAGTGCAACATGCGCATGCATTAAACACGGTGATGAGCAGCGAAAATGGAGGGGGACGAGGACACCCAGCGCAATGACGCCAATTGCGGCATAATTGTCAAAAGTACTTCTTGGATGTGGCGGTGCGATCGCATCATTTCGCTTTTTGGTATCTTATCATTTGCTAATTGGCTTGGTTTGTTCGAAGAACCTGTTGTTAGTCATCGTAACGCAAGATTCATATGCAACCTAACTGCCGACGGTCTTGTTGGGCCGTGCACAAATAAATTCGCGGTTCGGGTATCCGTGCACGAACCGAAAAGTGCGCCGCCGAGAGAAATTGAAATCGAAAGTCATTCAAACTTTCTTGCAATTCCGTCCTTTGCATTTATCATTGGGAGAATGATCTGATTGCCATTGATTTGGATGTAGTGCTTCTATTTTACATTGGACTTTCAATCGTTTCCAATACTATTCAAAAACCATCCATCATCTTCAATATTAAAATATTAAGATCACAGGACCCCAAGGCCACATGTACCGAAGATTGATTATAATAGAGATCAACTTTTGTATTTTATATATAAGTAGTTATAGTAGTAGTATAAACAAAAGAACATACCTAGTAACACTCCTATCCTGGAAGCATCCGCAAGTGCATGAAGGACTTTTATCCGACTGACATTTTGAACTGCAAGCAGAACTCTCACAAAAACGGCATTGATTGAAGCTGAAGGACGAAGTACAAAGCGTGCAAAATGAATCCAATTGCTCTTCTGTATCTGTTGACACAATATCCGTATCACTTTCAGTTTTATCTTCTCGGTCATCTGAGGAGAATTCAAATATCGCACTTTCCGATCCCCATTCACGATTTGTTGCTTGACGATTGGAAAAACTTCGACTTATTGCACTTGTACGAAAATGTCCGCTGTTACAAGGCGAAAATGTTCGCATATCATATTTGCTGGCCAATGACATGTTCTCGTTAAAATAAATAATATTAACATCGTTGTACTTCTGCATGAAATTTGAGGAGTAATTATGAGACATTTCTTTAAGTGATTTCTTCGGCTTTGGTGAGGACGACGGACGTATCAAGTCTAGCAGGCACAGCTTTAAATCAAACATAATTTAAGCCCGGATTGATTTAGTCTCTGTCTGCAAAAGAAAAGTTTTGTTTAAAACAAACATTCCACAAGTATTTTAATAAATAAAAAGAAGTGTTTTTTTTTCGGATTCCCTAATTTCCGGAGGGGAAATCTTGGTCCTTTTATATTGATTCTGAGTCAGACCGCAAAGATAAACGCATGCGTCCCAAGCTGACATCTTCTTTCATTTGACTTCAATAAATTATAAAATATGTTCCGCAACCGGAGGACTGAGGAGCTCCAAGGAGGAGCAAGATTGCAGAAATTACTACGTTTCCATGTGCAAGGTTGAGTTGGAGTTAAGTTATCGTTGAGTTAATAAAACGGCCGCTTAACCTGAAGTGTTTCCATGTACTTGAGGAGTTGAGTTGATAGTTGGCATTTGGTGTTAAACCTCAACTCAACCCGACCTTTTTCGTGGAGTTAACTTGGATTTAACGAAACTTGCGTTTCCATGACCACTAACTCGAGTTCAACTCGAGTTGAACCCCGCATGGAAACGTAGTAAATGTTTGTGTGGTTTTTATTATTCATTTACTACGTTTCCATGTGCAAGGTTGAGTTGGAGTTAAGTTATCGTTGAGTTAATAAAACGGCCGCTTAACCTGAAGTGTTTCCATGTACTTGAGGAGTTGAGTTGATATTTGGGCATTTGGTGTTAGAACTCAACTCAACCCGACCTTTTTCGTGGAGTTAACTTGGATTTAACGAAACTTGCGTTTCCATGACCACTAACTCGAGTTCAACTCGAGTTGAACCCCGCATGGAAACGTAGTAATTGTCTTCCATTCATGTCATGCCGACATCTTACGGAAAAATTTAGTAACCAACAATTAGTACCAAAGTCCAAGACTCAATCCAAATTTCTTCTTTGACGGATCCAGAAATCAGAAACAACTAGCTTTTAAACTGTTAAACATTACACTTCATTATTATAATATTATATGGATTAATACAAGTTTAACAACATTTTAATTGAAGTAATTTTTGTCATTTGCACAAATATTTCAAGAACAAAATGTCAGAAAAACAAATCACAATATTTACAAATCACATGATTTGAGCTTTTATTAAAAAGTTTTTCTGAAAAGCTTTCTCTTAAATTTAAGCACAAACACTCTTAATTTGTTGCTCCGCGATTTTAATATAAACAATCATTTATTAGTCTTGTTCTCGCAAAATCTTTCCGAATTTCACTTTCAACTATTAAAACATCGCTTAAAATTTGAAATTTGAATCCATAAAGAAGCAACTAGCTAATGTCCCAATTAATATTCCTTTGTAAACGTGCACCAGGGATGTTGACGTTTTGCGTTGTTTTGACATTTTAGATGTTAACCTCGCTCGTAAAACCTTATTTTCCCCGCATTCTTTTTAAGATTCTTAGTAAAAATTGAAAAAAATTTCCAAAACAAGATTTCGACCGATTCTGGAACCTTTTTTTAATACGAGAAGCAATTTACAACGGACACGGGTTTTATGGGAAATTAGTGCATGTGAGTAAAAATGACAGTTCTTAGTCTGTTGGTGTTTTGATAGAGCGGTATCTTGGGGTCTCAGTAAAAATCCCTTAATCCGAATAAGTTCCGTTAAATTTTTGTATTGTTTAGCACTAAGACATTGAAATGAGTACGAATAGAGGAAGTTCGAAGAGGACCCGTCCTCAGAAGTATCAGAATAGTACAGCGTTCAAGAACGATTTGCACGACAAAACTCCAAAGATAAAGTTGCTTAACTCATTGCAAATATCAGAGGTTTGTGATAAGTGTAAATCTATTATTGAGTGGAAAATAAAATACAAAACGTATAAACCGTTAAAACAACCGAAAACTTGTATTCAGTGTCACCGCAAAGCAGTGAGAATGAATTACCATTCGCTGTGCCCGGAGTGCGCCAAGAAGAAAGGTGTTTGCGCAAAATGTCTTAGGAGTGCAGAGGAGGTGCCCATTAATCCACCTCAACCGGATGAAAAGGACCAGCAGAAGCTAAGGGCTGAAATGCAGACTCTACTGAAAGCGATGTCAGAGCGCAAACGCCGTAGCTTCATGCGCTTCATGGATAAGGGAAAGGAACTAAAGGTTAACATCGAAAATTCTAATGGATCAAAGGAAGAGGATGTCATCCCCTGCTCCTATCCTGCTACTGAACGTACCATCCAGCGTATGAGTCGTGTGCCTTACACCAGATTGGAGTTAGTCAGCAAGATTGCCGAATTAACTGCAGCGGCGGAGGACTTTATCTTCGACGATACTGATGATGACAATGAATCAGACGAGTCAGGTGATGCGGACACCGACACCGACACCGAGACGGAGCTTCCTACAGATGTTTCAAGCATCTCCGATGAATCCAATGAGGGCGAAGTAGAATATCTTTTTTCCCCAAGCTCAGACCCAAAAACGGATGCCGAGTGAAAATGGAGTTCAAATTTGTATTTTTATGAAAAATAAAATGTAATTATTTTCATAATTGGACTCTAAATTCATTCCACCATCATTTGGTTCTGTAAAATTTCGCTTAAATCGTTTGGGCTTTGCACTGAAGATGATCAATCGTGAAATTGCTTCGTAGGCATTCTCGAATGTTCTCGTCGTGATTCTAGGTACATATTTCAATTCTCAGTTGCTAAGCAGATTTGTTTTCTTATCTCTTGTAGCTTTTCTAGGAAATCGAATTTCACAATGATTACTCATATTCTCTGATGCAATGCATGAGGTCTCAAATCAACACATCTACAAAACGCGTAGTTTGCCAACATCCAAGCGGATGTCACACATGGACCACCCTCAACACCCTCAACGCAAACATGTAGTGTTGCATGTAGTTGATCGTATTGATGGCCGCCATTCCCGAAACCCTCCAAAATCGATACATAAGCTCTTATGCTTCAAATACGCAAACAAAGATCAAATTTTCTCTTAAATATCTAGATCAAAGCTCTGTGTCTCAATGTTCCTGGAGAACTTTGAAGGGGTATTTTGCCAATATATTTGAAATGTACGTGACCCCCCAGGGGTATCGGCATAATTCGGAAAATAGAACTTTCGGACAACAAAAATTCCCTCCGAACATCATTTACAAGTTGAAATTCTTATCAAATTTAATTTTGAATTTGAATTTTTTTAAATTTTATTCAATTTATTGAGAAGAAATATGTAGAAGTACAAAACTAATTCTTTTAAGAAGTTAATAATCACCAAAATACAATATTTTATTAGAAATTGGAAAATGTACATTGTGCATGTTCAATGGGAATTTTATAATTTAACAAGCATAAAACTAAAGAGTCCAACGCATAATTTTCAATATTACTTCAGGGAAAATCTAAAATATCTATATAAAATGCAAATTATCTTATTGCATTTATTAAACAACTGAGATAAGTAAATTACTTATTACTATCACATTTGTTTTTTTCTAATTTCATTTCAATTTAAACTTAGTTTTGCATTAATGTAGGTTTATCATTGAACTCCAAATCATGGAAAAAAAAAACTTAAAAATCAAACTAAAACATTAAAGTGCCCTTACATTTTGTATTATTGCTAAAATATTGTATTAAGATATCAACTATTGAAGCAAATTTTAATTAATTCCAAGCTGTTCTGTTTTACACTTCGAAATTGGAAAGTGCATTTAAAACTTTTTAATAATTGAGCGCCGAATTGTAACCCACCATCTTAAATAATCGACCTAGGGGAATGCCCCAATGGCTACAAGTAGACGAAGAAAGTGAAAACCAATCACTTATTATTAGCAACAAGTGTAAGTGTAAGGCATGAGAATGCACATGTAGCATTTTTAATCAACATAATGATATCATTGCAAGACTATAGTGCAATAATATGAGGTGGAGGAGCCCATTAATCATTACACATGCACGGGACTTCCCCACGGTGAAACAAGGTAAATTGTCGGCTTGTCAATATGATTTGTGGTGTTGCTCCCGCGGCAAAAGTTAATCTTCATCTCATTTTGATGAGTCCCACACGAGTGTTGAGTCAAGTTCACAACATCAAACGGCATCAACCATTCACACCAATAATCATGGAATTCGCTGTTGGCATTCTTTAACCCCATCATCGTCCTGTTACTGAGCCACATAATACAATTTTATCAGTACAAAATAGTGCGTGAATTAAGGTCTTCAAAAAGTTCCAGTCCTCATTTGTGGGAGAGAGCAAAGCGAGGGAAGTCATTTAGTGATTACATGTTATGATATGAAGAATAATTTTTCTTTTCAATTTCTTTTAGTTGAGTGCTGAAACGATAATTACAGAATATATTTAAAATGAATATGAAACATTTCAAAAGGGAACTTCAGTCAATATGTTTAGAACATCTTAGACTTAGAGGACCGCATCAAAATTATGTTTTAATATGTATAAATGGTTTTCTTAATTGCTGTATTTACCAACAGTTTTAGATGCGTCGAACAGTCTAGATAATTATAATAGGCACAACATTTTTTTTTTTTTGTGTAAATGAAAGACTTCAACAGCAATTTCTTGAGACAAACTAAGGTTTTTGAATCTTTGGTCTGCAGTGATAGTTTCGCCTTTCACAGCAAGCCTTTCTTGCACTCCTTCCAGCATGGTATTCTGAAGGGCGAGTCTACTACCACTAATTTGCTGGGATTTATCAATTTCTATTTAACTAACATTGAAAAAGGTAAAAATATTGATTGTATTTTCACTGACTTTAGCAAAGCCTTTGATAGAATCAATCACACAATTCTTCTTCTGAATATGTCTCTGCTCGGTTTTGCTCGCCTTTTCATCGACTGGCTTGCTGTCTTGCTGACTTGCTTCATTGCACTCAACGGGTCTCTTTTCGTGGTGATATATAACGATATCTACAACACGTGTGGTGTTCCGCAATTCCGCAATTATGTGTCTTTGTCCTTTTGGCTATGCTGACGATGGCAAGATTTTTCGTATCGTGTCTAATGAGCATGATTGTTCTCTTTTGAACTCTGACGTTGATGCTTTTTTAAACTGGTGCGTACTAAATCAATTACCCCATAATATTGCCAAATGCACCTGCATAGTTTTTTCCAGATCTAAAAGCGTTATTAATTTTAACTATAAGATTGACGGATGCTCTCGACAAAGACTTCTTAAAACTAAGGATCTTGGTGTTTGTTATAATGACTCTATGTCTTTTGTTGACCACATTGACTCCATTGTTGCCAAGGCTAGTGCTACCCTGGGCTTTGTCACGCTCTGATCTAAGCAGTTTGACGCTCCTTATATTACCATAACCATAGACAAAGTACTTTTACTTACTTTGTCTATGCCAGAACTCTTTATTGCACTTTCGTTAAGCCTATTATACTTGAGTATGCTAGTGTGGTTTGGTCTGCATATTATGCGTCGCTAACTTAGGTTCTCTCTTCGCTATCTGCGTTTATTAACTTATCCTATGGCTTTGCCACCTTCTAACGACCGGCTTAAACTGATCTCTTTACAGTCATTAGAGCAGCGGCGTATTATCAGTCGAGCAATTATTGCCTTTGAGTGAATCTCTGGCACAGTCAACTCCCCTGAGCTCCTTGCTCTTTTGAATATTTCTATTCCTGTTGTATTATCATTAGTTCTTCAATTGTCACAGATATATTTTTTAAAAGTCGAGCAGTAAGTTCTCATTCATTCTGAAATTTATTTCATAGACAAGAATGTTTCAGATTTAAACGTACCTTATAGGCTTTAACTTTCAAAACAACAAATAGCTTATCATGATTCTGCCTCAGGATGCATCAAATTTACGAACATTGGTTTTCTCCAAATTACAGATAAAAGCTCCAATAACCGATCTCCAACGTTTATCTTACTTGTACACATAATATACTGTTTTAAACAATAACACATAATTTTCATTACAAATTCTCCTCCTCAAAGCTTAATCGAATTAACAATTTTCCATACACATTCAATTTCAGATCAAAATTGCTCTGGCTATTTCGTCCAGGTCCAGCACCTCCTGTAACCCCACCTAAAGTATAATCGCAAATGAAGGTGTCTCAAACGGCCGTATGCCATGAATAGTGCAGAAAGCGAAAAATTGAAAATTTTAGCGGCAAATGTTGTTCACGAATTAGCCAAACCACAAATTGCATACAGTGTTTAGTGGTTCTACCCTTTCCCCTTTCCATTTCACTTTCGTCGGTAATTGGTTGTATTGCAGATGGTTCTTCATGATCCACTTGCGGTTGAATTTCATGAGCTCAAGCCCCTCAATGAAAACCAGTTGCGCTTATTAATCTAAACCCGGGAGGTATGTGGTGTTAATGGGTTGACTTTCATCATGCGCGTTCTGGATTCACCATAATCATTGTTTTGCCCATACCTCAGTGTCTTATTAAGATCCCTGGAACCGTCCTCCAAATCGTGTGGAAAGCACACACTGTGCATACATTACGTTCGGTTCTTGACTTGCTGTATATCATCTTTAATGCAAATAGAAGGAGGGATTAATGTACTGAACTCCTTAAATGGTAATTGCGCACGCGATTACTCGTGACGTTCTTATTACCGCGTAATGGGATGAGAATTACTAACCCACAGTATCACGGTACCGTGGAGAGTATATTGTACCTAACTATCTTCTACCCTTGATCGTTATGCACGCTTTCCTCCTTGTGCGAGCTAAATTTAGGTTAATGTAAGAAAATATTAGGAGCATTGTTTATCTTGCCAAAATGAAGTCATAATCTCTGTTGTGTCTGAATGTAAATTTGGTTCAGTCCCGCCGCAAATAGAAGAACATTGAGAATGTGTGGAGTATTATAAAACCAATTAAAAAGTTTTGTAAATTAAACACTTGTAACATGTTGTAACATTCTCCTCTCATCACTTCACTTTTCATGTTAATTTATGGAAATGGGAAAACTTAACCCTTCACAACAAATTTGAGGAAACTAAATGGTGTTAATCGCGTAACATTTGAACTATCTAAAATTTGGACGTAACACACGTCCAAGCGTTACGTCATAAGATAAACAAGAATTAATGAGCGTATTAAATGATATAAGGTTACTATGGGTGCACTTGATTTCATTTGTTTTATTGCAACATCATCGAGTAGAGGACATTTTGTGGGAACCGATCAAATTAAGACTGAGACCATCTAATTGTTTGTGCAATTAATATACTCGATTGGAAGCAGTCTGGATGCGCCAAGGATCAACTGCTTGGTAAATTGTTAGTTAATAGTTGCATTTTGTTTTAATGAACCTTTGGTTCCAATTTGGAACCATGTCGGAAGTCTTCAAAGTGCAAAAAACATGTGAATAATTTCTGAATTAATGGCGATTTAGAATTCAAAATATTTCAAATTTTAATACATAAAAAAATATTGTTATCATCTGCTTTTAATTTTGGGATATTTGATGTGAAATTCTTTCACAGATCTTGAAATAATCATCGCAATAAATCCATAAAGGGTTAATCGGGTTCCATGGTAACAAATGAGAATCGACATTTATTTTATCGTATTTCTCGAAAGCAAATGTGATAATTCCCCATCGAATAATTATTATTAAAATGCACAGACTTTCCCTCATTTACTTCGTCTACTAAAAGTATGGCCCAATTTCGGTGGAAATGATCGCGTAAAGTCAGCGACAGGATTTGATTTGCGGTCAAAAGAAAGCTTTAATTTCGTTTCTTTTCTTTTTTATTTATTTGTTTTTTTTTTTTTTTTTTTTTTTTTTTTTCATTTATTTCCATCTCTATTGAGGCGTCTTTTCCCAACCTCAACAGTTGAAACTAGCCCAAAAATATTTTCGTCTCGTGATTATTGATTCTTTGATTACTTTTACTGGTGAACTTAATTAAGTTTTACACAAAGAAATTTTTTTTCAATTTGGTAAAATAATTATTCACTGATATTTCAATTACACATTTCGGAATTTGCTTTTAACTCTCGATTTCAGATAAATTTTCAAAAGAAAGTTTTAAGATGTTAATTATTGCATACTTTTTTAAAGAAAATGAAATTACTTTTGTTATTATTGAAGTGCACTTTCGAAAAAATGATGATCGATTTAAGATTATTGCTTGGAATATAGTATGAGGAATTCTTTGTAAAACCCAAAATTTTTATAAAACTTTTGAGAATTAGAATTCATGTAAAATTCTCCCAGAAGTTTCTTGTGGTAATTTTACATTTTAGAATTACCTTAATATCAGCTTGTTTATTTTCTAAGTCTGATTTTCACAATTTTATAGATTATTTTCGTATTGTCGAATAACAAAATAGGTATTACGATATTTGGTTTTAACGAGACAAGACCTGAACTTTTTTCTGTAAACCACTTTAGACAGAATGTTGTTTGAGAATTCAAATCATTAACCGTTTTCGGTATTCACAATTTTTAAAAAATTTTATGTAAGCATGCAATGTTATATCAATAATATGTGCAGAAAAAAAAAACTATTCCTGGTTTTAGTACATATAAAATAAAATCTAGTGAAGGCTAAGATGGTTCTTACCTAACGTAATGATCACTGGCATTGAATCCTGAATTGATCAGCGAAACCACCTGCTAATCCACAAGACTAGATCACACTTAGTTTATTACTTGCGATCTAATAAACATCTGTTTCTCGGTTTAAATAGTCGCACTCAAAACTGCACCATCGGCCGATGCACAAACAGTGAAGAACTACAATTACTTTATTTATTTACTTTTTCTTCTTTTTTTGGAGCACTCAATCAACTTAATCGCGATCGGCGCATCCACCAAACCATGCCGCAAGTGATGGCATCTGATCCGGTAACCGTTGTCTAACTGTTGCCACTTGCTGTCGTTAATATTCAAATTACTGGCACTTTTTGGCACTAAAGCAATGTAAACAGAATCCAAGAAAGATCGGTGACTTAAATTCAGGGTGGGGGCAAACGATCTACAGTGAGCATCTGTACGAAGGCACGCCAAATGGAAATTGCCGTGTACCGAACGCAACGAAATAAATGGATCGAATGAATCCAGCCAGGTGCGCTTGCGCAGACATCGTCGGCGGGTGAAAGATTTTCCTTCTCTGGTCCGACGATCGCTGCCAGTGAACTTGAAGGAACGGTGCTGTCTTTCTGCACGACTTGGAAATTTGGATGATCATGATTTACAGTTTACGGATCATGCAGAGCAGTATTGTTCGCCATTGGACCAAACTAAAGGGCTTTTGAAAAGAAAATACAACTTTCTGTAATACATTGAGACGATTTTAAGGTCGCCAATTGGATTTAAAATTAAGTGGTTAAGAAGGTGGACTAAATATATATTATCGCAATCGCTTAAAGCGATTGATGTCAGTCCAAAACGTGCGTCCTCAAAAAGTCGTGCGTGATGATGCAGCATCAATTTCTAATTGATGAGTGGCGATCACGTTTGATTAAACTCAATCGGTCAATATCCAAGAACTGTAAATTCTAATGTAGTTGAAGATCCATTATCGCAGACCAAAGTACAAAACATCGAACTACCAGCGAAAAGTTCTTCAGTTAATTCCTTGCAGCCTTAAAGGATTATTTTCCATTCAAACCAAAACAACACTAAATCCTAACTAAAACACCAGAATTATTTAAGAAAACAATTTTTTTTATTTACAATGCCTAAGCGACTAAACGTTGTTACCTTTGTACAAAATGAAATTTATTTAATAATATTGTTACATCTGTCAAAGAGAAATCCAGAATCGATTGTTTTTTAATGCTAGTTTCACTGTAAACATATTTTTTTGTTTTTTTTTTTTTTTTTTTCTGTATGGTGTTTGATGCGGAAATGTGATTTTCAAAAGGGATCAGTATCAGAGAAACATTCATATAACTATGTGGTTTTTCCCCTTGAACTACTATTTTCCATAATCTTAATTGTATTTTGTGATGTCAGTCATATTATCAAAATGAAGTGATTATTTTCAATTTCACTAAATGAATGGTTTTTAAAAATCACGATTTTTTTTTTCGTTTTTTGTAATTATTATTATTTTTTTTGTTTTTTTTTTTTTTTTGTTTTTTTCATTTAGTTCTTTGTACAAAGATCTCACTTATTTACGATAAACTTTCTAGAACATTCAATTTATCTCTTTGAAAAATGAAAAATATAAATTACATTATTTTTGAATTACATCGTTTTTTCACTTTAAATCTTGATTCTCTTATCTTTTCTTATTATTTATCTGAATATACAAATTTTATTGAGTGAAAATTTAAGATTTATTTACAATAGCTTGGCACAAAATAATTTTAAATATATTTTAAATGTATCTCTTTTCGGAGGGGCTAAAGCATCACATTGAATAATCAGAGAAGCAAATCGATGAAAATTTATATAAATTTTTATTAATTTTCTTTTCTTTTTACTTTATTATTTTTAAAACAAAATAAATTCGAAAGTTTTATTGAGTTTAATTGATTTGCAACAAGCATATTTGCTGGAATATTAATCTCCAATTCAAGTCGCAAGTAAAATGGATTCGGAATTCTATTAATATCAATATGTAGTTTTAAAAACATCTATGGCTCTAAGTTTTAAAAATATTTTCACTCTTTTTTAATCGACATTTGCAATGAACAAAAACTGGAAGAATGCACAGCAATAATTGAAGAAGCAAAAGTAATTATAAAACAAAACTTCAGCATTCCACTTTTTAGCTGGAAACAGTGAGTAGAATGGGCACACCTTAAGGAAAATCCATTAGCCTACTCCTGACTATTTCTTGACCACAATATATTGATTGGTCTTTTACAACATCTGCGACAATCACAAGTGAAAATCATTACTTCGGACGTTTTACTGATGACAAGAATAGTGTTAAAAGAATAACAGTAATTATTTTTAGTTTCGTAAATTTTTGTAATTAGTTCATTACTAAAGAAATTTTTCACGATGTGAAAAATTATTTTGAATGTTTGTTCCGATTGTTCCACTTTAGACATGATAAAAAATGAATTGTTTTCATATTATAAAACTATGTTTTAATAACTATTATATAATGAAAATTTAAATTGATTTGGATGATATTGATATCTCTGTTGTGAAGGTTACTTTTAAAATCAGTCAATAATAAAAATGATTTGTCAGATACAATATAAAGCAATTGTATTTAACGAAATACACAAGAAAGATGTCTCTAAGAAAATCTTCCCACACAACGCCGGCATTTTCTTTTAAGCAGATTGTCTTCAAAATTGTTATTGGTAATTCATAATAGGTAAATTCTTTTTGAAGATATTAATGTACATTTATAAAAGCAGAAAACATTTCACTTATGTTGTTTGAGTCACTAATCCCTTAAAGCATAATCGAAAATTCTTTCCAAGTTGATATGCCTTTGAAATTTAAACATATGGAATGTGGTATTTTCTTTAAGAAAACATAAATATTACTTAATGTTGCTTTTTTATAACGGACGGACATTTTTTTTTTGGTTTTAAAAAAGAAAACGAGCTTTTTTAGAGCATATTAAATGGTTTATATGTCGATTTGTTTCTCTGATTTTACACATACAAATTTCAATTAACCAAGCTCATAAATCGTTTTCTTAAAATTCGAATATGAAGCTAAGATTCTTTTCTTTTTTTTCGTTTTTTCTTAATCACAACAACAAAAATATATTCTTTAGTAAATAAACAAATTCACGTTAAAGCCAAGTAAATAGAATAGATTAGAATAAATAATAATAAAAGAAATTCGAATTAAAAAATTATAAGACAAATAAAAATTTATAATAATTGTTTTGAGCAGAAAAGTGTACACATTCATTCAACTTTTGTTGTCGCTTCAAAAACAAACAAAAAAATTATATACATAATATAATTGAAAATTGCAAAAAAAATTTTAGGAATTTAATACAAGTAACAGAGTTCATGTTAATTAGAAAATAAATGTGATCTTCATTTAATGTATAATCACGTTTAATTTTCTGCAATTTAAAAAAACTATCTACTTAAAGTTAACTTTTCTTCCGTTTTCTTTAATACAAATTGGTGCATCTGTTGCGGATGAACACTTGCACCGAACAATAAAACATACAAAAGATGTGAAATTATTATTTCATAGAAACAAGACTAAAACTAGTGGACATTAATGTAGAAATAAATATTTCCATTTGTTATTATTTATTTTTTCTCTTTTGTATTTTTTGATTGTGAATTCTTCTTCAGGTATCAATATTTTATTTTTGTTTCAATTTTTTTCTTTTCTTTACATGTTATAAATTAAATTAAATTGCCTTAATAGCTGTGGATGACGGTTTTTATGGTTTAACAGCCCTATTTGCAAATTTGTACAATTTAATTCTGAACAGAGAAAAAATTGGAAGAAGTGAGACCCTAACTATGGAAACTTTTAACTTAGAACATTTTTCAATAAATAAATGCGGTTCCTTTTTACGATTTTGCAGATTTTCTTTTCCATTTGTTTTTAAAATTAAGGTAAATGATTTAATTACTTTTTCATAAAACCGAAAAGTTAAATTAAAAAAAAAACTTCATACTTAAAATTAAAATTGCAATTTCTTAAGCGAGTCATACATGCTTAGTAATACTGCACAATAAAACTGTGTAAGAAAATGTGCAAAAAAACTGCGCTAGATGGTGTCCACACACAGTGCCGTTAAATGCACAATTTGCTCAATTTCCGTGAGAATTTGAAAAGGTTCAACACAACGGTTTCTGTTGAAGATTGGATCGTTTTGTCCTGAAACAAAATCAAAATTATTGATGCTGTTGTCGGTGGAAATACAAAACTGGAGGAACCAGAGAGAATGGATGTGGACGTTGATGACCAAGAACCTTTGGCCAAAAAGCCAAGAGTCAAGTGAACCTTTGAAATTTGAGATCACAGATGGATGAACTAGCAAGTGCACGTATCATCTTTGATGCATCTGGGAGAGTTGCTGCAAGATTGTACAAAATATTCCAAGGAAGAAAATGGAAGATTCGTCTTGGCTCTCTAATTGACTCAGAAGCAGATCAAGTTGTATTTCATGCATTCTGGGGGACAGCACATACCTCATTTAAGCTTCTGTCAAAGATAACAGATCGCATAACATGGCATCTAAGAAGTCAATTAGGGGAAGGATTCAAGGAAAAACAATCAAAACCACCAATTTCGTTTGCGCCTATAAAGCTCCAGTACATAAGTAAGACTATGTCTGTTGCTCCAACTAAATTAATCATGAGCCAAGCTGGAGCAGACGTCTGAATGGGCCCTTTTCGCGGAAAAGTCAAAACAAAGATAGAATTAGAAGTACTAGATAAGATCATGAAGCATTTAGTGGGATCAACAGCAACATACAGTACATTTGAGTCAATGAAAAGAACGCAAAGTGGTTGGTTGAGAAAAATTAAGTGCGCGCGACCAAAAAGTTAAATTAGAGAAATTGCCTTAGGGAATGTTTTGGTTTTTTTTAGAGTAATTAACTTAAGTGAAATTGTTCAAAAAAGGAAAAGAAAAAAATAAAGTTGAAAGTCTTTAAAAGAAAAACTCAGAAAAGCAAGTGGTGACAAAAAAGAGTGTTTTGAAAAATTCCTGGTTCCTCCAGCTGTGTATTTCCACCGACAACAATACTCTATTAAATGCAATCTCCTTGTCAATTCTTTCATAAGCCTCGGAAACATATGACAATGAGTAAATTTTAACAAGAGATCCATGGTGTGTGCTTGTTTGATTGAGCAAAAAAAGTTCAAAAGATACAGTGCGGCTAAATTTTTTGACATTTTTTGAAAATGCGTTCAGGTCAAACCCGACACGGAAAATGTCTAAAAACAAACTTTTTGAGTTCAAAATAATCAAATCTATCGATTTTATATGTTTTTGGCCGCATTGCGATGAGACAAAAATTTTGGTCGTTGGCTTTCGTACTACAACTAAGAATCAATTCTAAGTTTCTATAACATCAAGTTTCGTTTTTATCTCACTCGAAGAACTGCACAGTTATATTGAAAGCAATTCTGCAAGATGCGCATTTAACTGCGTAATCAGAACGAATTCGCGCAGATCAAAAACTTTACTAATAGCTGAGTAAATTGTGCATGTGACCTGAGCTTTCTTCAGTTTTTCCAGTAGTTCTGACGTCACACAGTTTTGCAATATAACTGAGCGTGTATGGCTGGCTTTAAACATATCGTTTTTAAATTATAACACCATTAGTCATAATTATTGAATTTTTATGTGTTAAAAATATTTAATGTGTATTTCTGGTAAGAGTATATACTATGTACTTTTGTTTACATGATATATAAAAATTTGTAAAACATTATTTCATTGCGTGAATATTTAAAAATCACATACAATGCTATCTGTGAAAAATAATATAGAGTAGAATGTTTCAACTAGTTATTTATGTACAATAATTGGAGAAAAAATATATGGTAGACATTATTATGCCAATAGCAATTTTTAAATAAGAAATAACGAATAACAATTACAAATCAACTTTGATATTTCAAAAGAAATTATCCTGATTTAAGACTAGTCGGGACGGTTTACTGATAATTGAATTATGAATAACTACTATTGTGCACCATAGTTATGGCTTGTGGCCTTCTAAACACTGGCAGCGCTCACTGGGCATTCGTCTTTAACGTCACTGGAAGGCGGTCTTCAAAAAACTCAATTTTTATTGCAATATTGAGTTTTTGTAAAATCCAAATTCGAAAATAACAAAACAGAATAATTACAGTCATTTAACAATGATTAATTATAAATATAATTTAAATAATTTTTAAATTAAAAAATGTAGAAAAATATCACCCATAGCCACGGTGCGCAATGTTCTATGTTAGAAATTTAATAATAAAAAACCAGATGAACGACTAGATCGAATGTTTATGGACATGATTCAACACAGAATAATTTCAAGTATATTATGTGATCCCAGAAAATGATTATCTCGTCTCATCCAATAGAATTTTAATGTATACTTGAACATACTCCGCATTAAATCACAGTATTTATAATTTTACTAACTACTAATTGTTACAATAATTTTCATTTGTTTTACCCCTGTTGGTATAATTGAATAAATCTCTGCTTAACAATATACGGCATGCAAATAAATAATTATGACTAATAGCGAAAAATTAACTAACTAAAACCTGCAAAATTATAAATTTTTAATTAAACTTATTACATTAAAATAAGAAAAAAATTCTTTTACTTTTAAAACAAACAGACTTCAGATTAACATAAATAGGTGAACAAACAACATTATGCAATTAGTGGACATAGAAATTTTTATTCAAGTATTTGACACTCACATGACAATGATTTAATTAAATTTGTCCAATTATGAGGTATGTTCACCTTTTTTTGTTTAATTATACAATTAGTTTTGGTATAAAAAACTATTTATATAAATTTATTTACTTTTGTTGCTACTTTATGGAAATCATTTAAATAAATGACTTTTTCTATAGTTATATTTTATCAATACATACATATATATAAATATATATATATATAAATTTCTAATATTCCATACTTACTAGTAGTAGGACACGAAAACGACTGGAAGGGAGGTGATTCTGGTAGAAGGTTATACTGAAATTTCGTAGTTCATGTCGTAAACACTAGCTCGATCTGGGGTGGGGGTTGTTGATCTCTGCTGGGCTTGTGGGTTAGTACTACTACCTGTATTGCTCCCACTGGCACTCAATATATTGGTATTACCTCCAATACCATTATTCCGAGGTTGCTGTGGTTGCGCCTGATCAATGGACTGCATTTCCATGGAATCAGTCATTTCCAGGGCACGCACAAATGACATTGGACGTGTTGGTGTTTGTTTCCTCTTAATTTGAGGTGATGGTTGAGATGTTTGAGGATTTGGGGGAAAAACTGGCACACCACCACGCAACGCTGGCTGATATCCACTGCTGCTGGTACCTCCTACACACCCGCTATTAATACCCGAACTACCGATCTGCGCTTGAGATTGTGCACTGGTTGTTACAGTGCCCCCATATCGGATCATAAATGGTTGTGAAGTTTGAATTGGTTGCTGTTGATTGGCAATCGTGGGACTAGTTGGATTTGAGCGATGATGATGGATATCGTATTGCTGTTGCTGGTAGTCGACCTGCGGATTTCCAGGTGTCCGCGATGTATTCAGCATCATACCATGCTGATTCATCATAAACTGTGGTGGATGATGATTTGCCATTGTCCCTGTATTACTGCCTCCGTTGTTAAATCCTGGTGAGGTATCCTTCCACATATACACACCACGTTGAGGGCTTCCAGCAAGCTCCCGAATGTTATCCACAGTGTTGTTTGTCCTAGCGTATGATAGCTCGTTGCCTCCTTGCCTTACGAGTTCACCTTCCGATAAAAATCTCCGCTGCGGGCTGCCGTACTGGTTATTAGGCAACATCATACCTCTTGATGGCATACCATTGTGATGGATCATGGGCTGTTGACCTTGTTGTTGAATTGAAGGTGGCTGGGGATGCTGGGGAGGGAGACCAGAAGAAAATTCGTAATATATTTGTGAAGATGATTGTTGTTGTGGCTGATTTATGCTCACACCAATAAAATCTGGCCGCCTTGGTTGTGTTGGAGTGCCGGGATTCGATCTAAATAAGAAAATCAAATTAATTTTTTTTATTCACTTAAAATATTACTATCAAAAAATATTTAAAAACATAAGAAATATTTTGTTTGTTTGATATTGAATTAACTTAATAAGAGGCCAAAAATAAAAACATTAAGAATGAATTGCATGATTTCAACGTGGACAATAGCTTCCTCATATAATTGGGAATCTACTCAAAACGGAAAACTCAAGCTAAGCATGATTTTCGAAAACAGCCTTCAAAAAAGAATAGAAAAACATACATAAATATATTTTTCATTTTTCTCGAATAAACTCAACCAAAGTTTTTGAATGCGTTTAAAATGTGTTATTGTATAAAACATTCATAATATAAGAAATGAACTCTTAATGCAAAATAAAACCAAAGATTTCTTGATCACAGAAATAAACACCAACTGAAAATTCAATGCATTGTATCGTACAGGAAAATAAAACCTAAACCTAAATAAAACAAACTGTATAAATTGTATATAAATATTAGGAGAGGAACTGATGATTCTAATTTCTAAGATATACAAAGTTTAACAGAATAAAATAAATGTTCTTGTACTGAATGATTTTGGAGAACTAAGAGTTTTTCGAAGATTTTCTATTTACCACATATATTACATGTTTACTAAGAACAGAACAAGTTCAGTTGTTCAAGTTGTAAGTTAAACATTACTGATACATGCTGAATACATCAAAATCAAAGATATTTAAATGCAAATTTTGCCAAGCGCTTATATTAATCACAGGTAAGTTCACAATATCTAATAATAAATGGTTCTACGAAATTAAATTATAAACAGTTTGTTTGCAATAGGTTTATAAAATAAAATGAAATTTGCAGTAAAGGAAACAGAACAAGTGATAGCAAATCAGAGTAAATGCATGGATGAAATACTGCCAAATATCGGTTGAATAAAAATAGCGTGATCAAGAAAATAAAAATTCTATGTTCATCCTTCTTAAGTAATTACCGTAAAAGGTAAATATGTATCGAGGAAATTCCCAGCTATGTCCATCTGGTTCCAACATTTCAACCAGAAAATAAAAACCAATTAAAAATTAAGAGGTAAGTGGAAAATTTAAGATATTTAGGTAAATTAAATCTTAAACGTAAAAATCTGAAAGTTAGATTAGGATTAAGAAATAATTCAAAAAGTAGCCTGACATATTTAAGCTAATGAATAATAATATAATTGAAATAAAAGCAAACCTTCGGACTGGACTGGACATTGCAAGTGGTGTTGCAACGCCCAAAGCCTTTATTCGTTGCTGCATTGTGGGTGTTGCTGTTGTGCCAGTTCGCTGTCCACTTAGTTGTCCCACACCCGGATTAGGATGCGTTGGATGATCTGGTGAAAGCGCATCTGGATTATAGACCCTTGATGGTTCCAGACCCCTATTTAATAGTTAATAGTAAATTATTTAGAAATGCTTTTGTTTGTATTATTCAAACTAATTGTTACCTTTGTCTTGCATGTGGACTATGCCTTGGATGGTACATTCTCATGTGCCTCGGGGAGTCCCCTCCACCGTTTCCATTATTGGTGTTATTATTACCGTTACCAGCGGTATTATCAATTGGCGGCAAATAAAAATTGCTAGAATTGTGTCGTTGAAGAGGTGGAGTAGGCTCACAATCCTGACTTTGAGAGGCTTGTGGTTCCATGTCTGTATCAGAACATTCTCTGCCAGGTGACAACTGTTAGGAGATAAAGATTCTCACTTTTAGCACAATTTTGCGAGACGCTATTTTTCTAATTCTAATTGTAATGTTGCTCCGAAAATTTGTGGTTGGGAAAGTAGTTTTATGTTAAACAAAAACAGAATATTTATTCGGAAAGTATTGTTCTTGGAATTTCCCAATGGTACAACAATTAAGGAGTTCATTATCAAAGGTACCGAAAATATGTTTTGCATATTTAACAATAATCAATTTTTTTCGAATTTCTAATATTTTTGATTGCCAATAATTATTTTAATAATTAATGGACAACTGAAGTTGAAGAACTCTTATATAATAAAATATATTCTTAAAGTAATCACAGATAACAAATTATTAATACGATTTACAGAAGACACCAAAAAAATATGTTCTTATTTTATATTTAAATGTTATTCACAAACACCTTCATAATTCCATTTATTCAATGAGGACAAAATATTACATGAAAACTGATTTTAATTAGGTTTTTATAAGATATTAATAACTTTTACTAATTTATTTTGAAGTAATTAAATTATATTTCATTTTATTATAACCATAGAATCATGAAAACAAACTGAAAGCTGTATTTTCAAATAATCCTTTAACAGGAATATTCTACATTAACTACAAAAACAAAACGGCGTAAACAAATGAAACGTAAAACGGCGAACGCGTTAAAATTGGTTGTTAGCTTTTTAATTTAAATCCTACTATTACAAATACTAGTGAACCGTCACAATTGTCACTTTAATACTGAAACAAAATATTTTAATCAAGCAGTTTTTATGCATATATTAAGTGAATGATTTAAAGTGTTTCATTATAATTTACTTAGTACATATAAACATATTTATGAAATTTTATAGCATAATTTGTGATGAAAAGTATCTTTATGAAAAATATTATGAATATATAAAAATTATTTTATATAAAAATAAATGAAAAAAAATTATGTTACCTCTGTTTGGTGCTCACTTTAAGTTTGGACAATGTAATGACCGATATTTTAACGAATAGCAAAGCCGAATTTTACAAGCATAAAGCACTACCAAAAAAATATATATCTATGTTTAGTTGCTGACACTAAAAATTTCTAAATTAATAATCGAATTTGCTCGTGCATTTTTGTTTTAAAAAATTCCATCAAATAAAGAATAATGCATTACCGTTTCAACTACTTATGTTGGCTTGCTACATATTTATTGAGCTATTCTCGAGTTCTCATTTCAGAAGTAAAAAATAGAGATAATTACTAATCATTCACAAGAATAAAAATTGTTTTTTAATAAAATAAGATACAATTAACATGGATTTAGCACAACTCTCTAGATGTATCCAAACTGTAACTTTTTTTTTTATTGATTTTAGTAAAATATCATGATAAATATTTAATATTGGGGGAAAATGGACGAATGAGTTTCTGGTAAAAATATATTCACAATACTATCTTTGAAAAAAACTAAAAAACAAAAAAAAATTGATGCAATGAGCTAGAAAACATGCAATCGACATTCCTTAATTAAATTCAAAAATCATTTTGCTATAACAGAAGCGATTTGGAAATTATGATAAAAACTTCATGCTTTTTGAAATCATGCAACAGGAAAATTTTTTTTACGCATTCTACAATTCTCTTTTGACTTTAATTGGAACGCATAAACACTTTAAAATTTATTAAGATTATGCGTGTTTAATTAGCTTCAAGAAACAAAATACAAATTAATTAAAAAATGTTTTCAAACTAAGTTCAAGCATTCCGTTAAGATATGATCAATCATATAAACAAGAATATATACTGTGTATAAAAAATTTTCCTTTCTATATTAAAGATATTATTTTCGTACATGACACAGAAAAAAGCATTACAGAAAATATAAATATATATAAGAAAATGAAATAACAGAAGCCAACAAAATTTTTAAAAAAATCCAACCACCAATTTTCAAAGTTACAAAATACAATTTACCCACCTTACTATAGTGTGTGGTACTGCCCGACCGCTGCCCATACCCATTTCCATGGTCCGTATAAGTTTTTACCTGAGTATGTCTATCCCGATCGTACATTGATTGCTGTGCTCCACTTGAATTTTGTCCAGTTGAATGTCTTCCTCCGGCTGTGCCATCACGATCACTCGTTATTGTACTAATCGCTTGATTCTCTTTTGGTGATCGTCGTGCTGCATACTTTTGTGGTTTCAGCAAACTACAACAAATCAAACAGCAAATCATAATGTATTATTTTTTATTTTATTTTAAATAAATCCATTAACGTATTTTATTAATGTCAATTACCTTGGATACTGGGGACCAAATTGTGTGTAACAACAATTATGCCAACAACCACGAGAAAATGGATTGTAACCACCCTTGAATTTTCCTGTTACTTGTTCGTTTGTTGTTCGCCCTCTGGAAACTAGCACCATATGAAAACCCGTTAACCCAAATATTGGAATTGCTAATATTGTAACAATTCCCATTAAGCATATACTAAAGAAAAAAAATTGTTTTGATAATCAAGGAAAATATCATTGAATTCAAATTTTAATATTAATAAAAATAAATTTCTATATTCATTTTATAAAAGGATACGCCACAATTGGCTCTGTTTGAGTTATAATGTGCTTATTTTTAAGAACATAAAATAAGCATAATGAAAATATGCTTAGCATATGCACTGACAATGATATGAGAAAAAAGAAGAAAAATCTATAATTTCTCCGCCCGATGCAATTATTCACCCACGGACAATGGTGATCGAATGTCTAAAAATATATTTATTAAACAGAAATTTCTTTATAACATTAATTAAAGTATCATACTTCTATGCAATGATTGCATACTGAGCAATGCGAACATCTCGGTGGTCGATAAAATTTACATGTAACACACCATTTCATGCGTACAGTGATTCCATTGATTTCAGCGTTTTTGTAAAGTGGCGCACGGAATTCCTCCTCTCGATCTTCATCTGGGGGTGCTAAATTTGATAAAATGAATATAATTAAATCATTTTTTGATATTTATTGTTTAAATTAAGTTAAAATTTATCGTATCAAAAACTACTACAAACAAATATCAAATGAAAATAAATTTACTATTAACTCAATCATAAAATAACATAACATAACAAAAATAAACCTACGTAATGTGATAATTGCTTGATTGTTAATTAATAAATTCCAATTCATTTGTGAATAATCAGACGATTAATTTTTTTCATATACAAAAGACACCAATTAAATGATCTGCACGGAGTCCTCGAGTTTGGAAATTCATAACCAATATCAGTGTTACCCCAAAACCAGCTGAAATCAGGAATTTTAAAAATGTTGATGGATTAAAATGATTTTATCATACAATTTTTACTCAAATCATTTATTCTTAATTTTTACATAAGAAAAATGATTTAAACATAACGATACATAAATTTTCTATCATCGTTTGCAGTATGAGTTTTATAATTTCATATCAGGTTCTATGATGAGTAATTTGGTGTTTATTTGATAACACTGTTCGGAAGATGTGAGCTGTGCATCAATCACATAATAAAATGATATGCTATGGCATGGCCCATTAAAGGTCCCAATAATATTTTACAGAAACCCCTTACCGCAAAAACTCAAGGATTACTTTAAACAATGTAATTGAACAATATTACCTTTTGGTATTACTCCGGGATCCATGAATGTTGCCAATGTGAAATTGGCAATTACGAAGAACGTGATTACACCTTGATAGGCTGGAACCCATGGATGTCGGAATATGTAATATTGGCATCTAAAAATAAACAAATTTAATTATGAATAAATATATAATTAATACTGTTTAGAAAATTGATTGGAAAATTTAAAATAATATCACCATTAAAAGAGAAAATTAGATAAAAAAGGCGGAAGAAAATTTAAGATCGAAAATGCTTCTTTTTCTTACAAAACAACATTTTGTTACGATAATGACAAAACCAAAGACAAGATATTCAGTCTGTTTGTTTTATAAGATTAAGTTCTTACATCAGTTCAAGCAAAGTGCGGTGGTTTAAGCTGCGGACTGCGGAGGAAATTATCTTACATAAAAAAATTTAAGTGCAAATTGTTATGATTTACTATTTTATTATTAAAAATGACAGCAGAGATTAAAAAAGCGACATATTTATAGATTTACATAACTAAATTTAGATTCTTTGTTCTAATTTGTCTACTTTAAATACTCCAAAAAGAAATGTTGTGGAATTATTAAACGAGTTTCTAGAACTAGGATTCGCCTTCAGGATAAAATGAATGAGACACGTTTGTTTTACACAATGAACACCAAAACCTTTTGAAAAACAACAATGTTCTGTTGCTAATTGCTTTTGTTGATCCAGCAACAGTCAACACAATCCTTACGAGAGCCTCGGAATTAATCTGGGAAAAATGCTGGAGACGTCGGATTTCTTAGAAAAAAATAATTTCTATTCATATTTTAAACAACTCTTGTGAACTTTTCATAGCAACACAACACTTCCTCAATTGTGCTCGCGGGAATGGAATTATGTCACAACATCGTTCACACATCCCTACATCTCGTCGCCGTCGGTATTTTCTGTTAGCTCCATTGCTTAAGGTAATAAGGTCATCAGTTCAATTATTTTCAAAAGCATAAAGGAATTGTGTAGGTGTATTTACGGGACTTATTGTCATTAGTTTATTAGCAAGTGCAAATTGCTAATTGAATTCGTTTCGAATTGAATCAGCACAGAGTGATATTTTGTAATTTTGCCAGTTCCATGCAATTTCATTGAAAAACAATCAATGCAATTTGTAACTATAAAATATTCTCCAAAAACTAAGTTTCCAATTGCAGTGGAATATAAATACCTCACTATTACAGAAATTTATAATTCTCGTACAAGTGATGAACCTCAATAGCAAGAACCTCGCTTTCACAAATGTCGTGATAAAATGTTTGAATCTCAAATCAATGAAATTCGAAATTGAAAACAAATTTTTTGAATCTGAAACTGTATGGAAATGAAACACACAACCACAAAAAATCAGAACAAGTAAAATGAATAAATATTTTTATTAAATTAATGCAAATTCGACAATTAAGAACAAAATCAGTTTAAAAATAAATATTGTACTAGTTTTAAAAGGAGCAATTGTATTTCGTACATTAGATTTCAAAAATTCTTGGATGTTTGATCAACCGTGCAACTTTCTACCGAGTTGAACGATTCCATAATTATGGCTTTTTGTCCATCAACCTTCTCAAAACTCTTGCAACAATTTTCAGCATGAATACAAGGTAAACAAATGAGAGGTCCTCCAGATATTTTGGGGGCAAAGCTTTCTTCCAATTGAAATCTTTTTCCGCATGCTTTGTCCACGCTAACCATTTTCTTTATTACCGGCAAGGTGTGAATAACGTTTGACACTCAACTAAATTCTGCGCGTGTACCAGAAGCCCGAACTGTGCCACATCCGCCGCGCAATGTGCCTGGAACGTTCGCATCATCTCGCAGGCATTTCTATTCGACGCAGTCATCACCTCTTTTGCCTTGAAAAATGCGTCCTCAACTTCTTCTTTAGTAATAACTCTCTTTATCATATCCCTCTAGCCACTGGAAAGCGTTTGTAGCCACGTAAATCCCCAGAGGCTTAGTTAGAATCAGTACGTCTCCAATAACAGCTGCTCCCGGATTTAAGAAATTAAACTCAGCTTCCTTTCAGACCTTTGTGCACAGGCCACAAATGCTGAAGCTTGATATGATTGACGGCCACCAAAATGAAACTGTCGTACCAGCAATCAAAACTGCTTCACTAAATCCTTTCTCCAACAACGGAACAACAACCTTCCGTTCTCTAAGCGACATTGTATTGGGTATACCTAGCGTCATCATCATAGTATCACAAGTAGAAATACCCATTCCGCACAGCTCCCCCGGGATTTGCAAGCACGCAATTTTTCCCAGTATATAGGGATCATCAATAACGGCTTGCAAAAAGCTCATTGGTTGAACCATTAAGGCTCCTGAAGCCCGTGTTGGTGTTGCAGATGTATCGACCATCGGTGAGACGCCCAACTTTATCAGATAACAGTTAGGATCGGGAAAACTGGCCAATCGGAATGAAGATTCTAATCCATGAGCGACTGCATCAAATGGCTTCTGTTCCAGCATAAAACCGAAATCGCGACTCACATGTTGATGTGCAATTTTTTTTTTTTATTTAAACACACTAGAAATTAAACAAATTGGAGACTGTCGAAAGAAGTGAAAATGCGATTTTTGGATTGGTATAAAAAATAATCACTAAACCGTTGTCTAATGTCAACATTAGAACGATGCATGACTTTAGCGCGATCGCATACGACGGTATACAATACTTAAACACAAAGTTATTCAGATAATCATTACATTTTCATTAAAAACTCATATAACATTATATACCTGACATATGCATATATTCGCATCTATATTCTCTTGCGAAAGTTTTGGTCTAATTTTTTTCTCTAGGATAAGTATCTCCATGTAAAAAAATTTTACATGAAAAAACTTGACTAATTTATTTCTCAGCGGCTTCCCCGTACCAACTTACACCCCCTCTGTAGACAAATTCGAAAATCACGCATTTCAACGGTATTCGAAAGAAAGTCTGTTGTTAGGTTTCTTAGCTTTACAGAAGATAAAAATATGCTATTTAATAGTACTCAGCAAGAATTTGAATCACACACGGCCGTAAATGAACAACCCCAAGGGAGATGGTTACAACCCCAACCCCCAAAAACGTAAAAATGTTTTATACCACCGGCAAGATCCCCATTCACTTATTCTAAATAAAAAAAATTCCATACAAATCTCAACTACGTTTATTACCCTAACACTTTCCAAAATGTAAATTGCCGACGAAGGTCACTCTCCCGCACAAAGGTATTTAGTCAGGTTAGTGCAGGGATAGAAGTAATAAATGTATTAATTAGCATGTCGGTGGCGTGAGCTCATAACTTTTACCCATCAAAAAACAGTGCAACGCGCCTAAAGAATTTTCACTTCAATAAAAATAAGTAAACATCTTCAAAATATGTGTTACTCTAATTGATAATCTAACGGGAGCACAATTCCATGTTGTTCATAGTATGTTGAAATAAACTATATTTATGTATTGCTAAATTCTATTTAAAATTCAATTTCACAGTTTCCCGGAACATCCAGGAATTGGGTTAGATTTGCTTCAATAGTTTTCCTTGAAGATGCCGATATTGATTTCATTTTTCTTGCGATTCGATTTAATCGATTTAATCCTCAAGTTGAAAGAATTTTAAAAACAAAAATTAAATCATGGTCAAGCGATTTAAGCGTTTACTTGAAATTCAGTCATAAATATTTCAGTTACATCATCGCTCAGCTCTGATGATCGTTATCATCCTTATCGGTGCGAAACCAAAATCGTGATAAGGTTGGGCTTGTTTTTTTCCATTTATTTTTACGATATAAGTTACTTAGAAATAATTTTTATAATTTTTTTAATCGGAAAGTTTGCTTGCAAAAAATATTCGAATGAGTCACATTTCCGGAATTTTCCATCAACATATAACGAGAAAAATGTTAATTTCACAATGCTTAAGATTAATTTGGAACTTATTGTTAAATAACCCCTTGCCCCGTTTGTCTGCGGTGGAATCGGTGAGGATAATTTATTAATTATCGACCATTAACAAGATTGTAGTTTCTTTAATTTGTTTAATAATGTCGGTTTTCGTTTCGCTTGAAATAAGTACATTTATCCTTATACATATATTAAAATATTATCATTGAATTACAACACTAAAACAACTTTTTTGTATCTACAGAACATCGGTCAGTTAATTAAACTTGTTGGCATTGCATTCGAAATTTGACAAACTTTAAAACAAACAATTTTAAAACAATAATTTTAATGAAAACATAATTTTCGTTGAATTCTTCGGACTCATTTCCTTTCTCAAGTAAAATTCCAGTTTTTGTTTTTAAATTTGAAAAACAAATGTATATCCATTGTTTTTCGTCTTGTTCTAGTCGAAAGAAAGAACACAATGAAAACCACGAGATGGCTTTTTAAAACAGAAAGGTTTTCTTTCTAAGGATTTTTTCCTTAACATTGGCAAATCGCCCGGGAACTTTTTTGTATTTTATTATTATTTTTTATCCTGCCATTGGGAGAATCATTTTAACAGGATTGTTTCGACAACATTTACCTTTTGTATCGAAGTTTTTATCCTCAATACTTTTAGCAAAGGGAAAGGAACAATAAAGAGAGGATATTTTTTATACATTTTTGATGAATTGTATCTATTTTCGGTCACAACACTTTGTCAATTACATTTTTTAAATACTTTTAGTTCTTCAATTCAAATCATTGCTAACGAACGGGTTTCAGTGTTTTGGACAGGATTTAATCCAAATTAGTTGAGCTAATTAAAAATAGGAAAATGAAACATCGTAAGAATAAATAAAGGAAAATATGAAAAGGAAATATACACTCATCTTTTTTTCCCGAGGAAATTTTTAAAAAACTTGTTAATTATTTATGGTTGAAATTATTGTCCTATAAATTACCCTAGTTTTATTTATATAAATTAAGATTTTTCGTGAATTTCATGAAAGGATATTTGTATATGGTTATGATTTGGTCATATACGACACCACTGGAAAAAGGACTGTTTGATTTAATTCCTTTTCAAAATTAATTTAAAATATTCAACAACATTAAAAATATCCTTGAATCGCATTCGAACGAGATTCGTTAAGACGAGCAGACGCAAATATTGTTTCGTTGCACTTCACCTTTAATCCTTAATTAATAAGCTTAATTTACACTAAATTGAGAGTAAAAAACCAAAAACGCCTCAAAGCGGACACTTTTGAATGAAAAAATATGGCTGTCTATAAGATTTGGTGTTGAAAATAATAAAATAACACTAAATCTAAAATTAAAAATTGACTATTTGTGACAAAATAAATCGTTGCAATCAATTTAATTAAAAACACATAACACAAACTATTTTGTTTCACAAATAATTACTTTAAAAATTTACATTTGATAGCGTAAACAGGCAAAACATTCCACATATCTGTTCATACGCCATTCCAGGAAATTCCCGTTTAAAAATATAACTCTGGACATTTTAGCAACAAAATTCAACAAAAAACCGAAATCTCGTGAATCTCGTAAATTGTGCACTTTATTTGCAACAAGAGGAAATTTAATAACGTAATTACATCACCGGGAAAGCAGTGCATGTGATGCGGGAAACAGCTGGATGCAGCGGGAAATGTCCTTATTGCAATTAGTTGTAAATGCAACAGAAAATTCAATTAACCTATTTTAAAAAGAAAAGCGCATCTGTTTTTAACGAAGATTGGCACTGACTTTGTTGTTTTTTGACATGGTTCATGGACGATAATTATTTTCTACAGTGAAATTTGTGCGGTAAAATCTTTTGATCCCTTCATGATAGAAAAAAATGAATGTTGAAATCATTTAATTTTGATGTATTGATTTATGATTATACAATATTTGACTACACATCATGAATTTAGAATTTGTTTTCAAAAGTTTTTGTTCAAAATACATAAAATCTCATTGATTGAAAAACAAACATTAGATCACATCTGTTTATCTTAGTTAGTTTTCAAAATTTCCGTAAATTTACTATAGTTTTGTGCATTTAAAACTTGCCAGAAATGCACTTCATGTTAATTACTCCATGGATTGCTGTTCAAACAAAGGACGATTCTCAAGTTGAGCATCCAGAAGTGATGATGAAACTCACATTTAGGAATTAGATTTGAACATTATTCGAGGGAGTCTTCGTATGTGCGGACTCAGGAGATTAGCTTCAATAGTCATTTGTGCTTTTTATTACAGAAAGGTGTTTGAGTATTAAGATGAAGACATTTGGAGGAAATTCATTCCTTCGCTACTGGGATTTAATTAATTTTTAATGGCACTCTATTCGTATATGATGAATAACGGTTAATTGCTTCTGAAAGGATTCAAAATCAATTACAGATCACGCAACAGCTATTGCTTTTAAGCTTCTCCACTGCTTGTACCCAGAATCTAATTTTATTGTTGATATTATTAGAAATTCGCAGAATCTATGCAAAAATTCAAATATTTTTTGGGAAATTCAACTGTGGCTATTTCGAAATAATTGTTTCTAAGCCTTGGTTTATCGAATCCAACTATTAAAGCGTTGTCCGTAGGCAATCAACAGTTTTCCTCCGCCTCGTTTAATGCAGAGCAATGCTGTTTTTACTGTTGAATTGTTTTGCAATTAAGTTTTTGAGGAATGAAATTTAGGTGAACGTTTCTGACGACTTTTTAGACCGTTCGTCAAGGTTGCGTTGTTTGTACTTAAAAGTGTTATGTCTATATTTGGGTTGGTGCGGTGCCTGGTGGCTCAATAAACTGCAATTGCAATTTTCTTGTTGTGCAGAATAAGCCAAATTTCTTAAAAACACGGGAATTCCCTGCATTAGTTTGGAAACAAATTTGCAGCATTCAAAGAATTATGGATATTAATGTAAAATTCGTTTGACATTCACCAGAAGTTGTATTGAAAAACAGACATATTTTGAGATTAGTGGGAACTTTCGTAGTTTAGAGCTAATACTAATTTGACATGCAAAATTTTTCTGTAGAACTCTGGTTATATTTTCTACGATGGAAGTTTCGCAATGCTGTGTCGATCTAGAGCAATGGTTGTTTGGATCGCTCTAATTCATAATATTTTCTTGCGGAAACGCCATAAATTTCCACTTGCTACTTGTGGCAGTTTCAACTTTTGAAAACACTCGTCCAGGCCTTTTCAGACGATCCACATCGAAGGAATCCGTCACTTCAGTAGAACTAATTCTCGGCAACAAGAGAGCACAGTGGATTTTTTGAGAAGTTAATGAACCATTGAATAGCAGGAAAACATGTTTACATTCAAAATGAAAGTAGTATTTTGATTTTTCGGAACACGATGGGCTCAAGTTACCGCGCATTTGGCACTTTGAATCGCCAGTGAACTATTTAATTAGAGGCAAAGGGACATCGGAGTCCATTGCGGAGTCTACCTAGTTATTGGATATTTTTAGCAGACGCTAATTTATGATTCGGCCTACCGTAAAGTGCGACGGGCGGTCGCAGAGCCTGACCGACTTTCATTTTCGCCAGAAGTGGTCGATGACAGGAGTTCAGAGCGACGATCGGCGACTGTTTCAGCGCCTCCAAATACAATTAAAATCGACAGAAACCAGCTGGTAATTTGCAGAATGAAATTCAGTTTAATAACTTTGTGCCTGTAAAATGCTAAAAACACTTGAGACACAATAGAAAACATTGATTTTTCACTTCTGTCACGAAATTCCCCTCGGAAAACATAATCAAACCAGAGTAAAAAATTTTCATACATATTTGCCTATTAAAAAAAAAATGGAAAAATGTTCCAGTTTTCTTTTTTCACTTACGGATAATAAAAGAAGAGAAATGTTGTCGCTAGAAGCAAGGTCCAGGCGAATGTCGCAGGAATATACCGTGTTTTGACATCGCATTTCGGCATCGCTCAACTTATCACTTTTTTCACGGACACCCTTATTTTCTATTTTGATTTTTTCTTTACGCACGTAACATAGATTTGTGTTTCGCCATTCAATATTCAAGTTAAAATGCGAAACAGTGTTCGCGAACATATATGGAGTGTAACCTGTAGTTAATTTTCATTGGGTTTCCATTCAGATTATTTGCGAAAAAATATATTTTCACTGAATTTTCTGCTCGTTCTTTCTTCCCCGACACTTCACCACCGCACTTCACAAATAACTAAATTTCCCGTAAAATTTCCCTTGGCGTGTGTAATTTGTCCACCTCTTTATCTAGAAAAATTAAAATGTCCCGAAAAAGGGGAGAGTGTGAAATCTGACAGATTTGTCAGGGCATCTCAGTAGAGATGTCAATTTTTCCGAGAAAATCTCAACTGAGATTTTTCTAAAGACTACTGCAAATACTTCAAATGTGAGTTAGGTGGGACCGCACATAGTAAAGAAGTGAAATACCCTAAAAATTATAATCTCCCCCATTCATATACGCATAAAAAACATGTTTTTACAAAAGTTAGCCGAGGCAAGGGTAGGTTCACGCTTCTCGTAATTAATAAAAATTTCTTGAATCCGGTCGAAATCTTGTTTTTCAGATTGCTTTCGAAGTTTACGAAGGGGATCCTACAATTTTACTAACGTTTACTTAATTAACGTTGTTTTTAATTGATATTTAATTCAAAGAAAATTTCCCGGTCGGAAGGGGAAAAAATAGTGGGAACGAACACCTCACACATCACTTTTCTTTCTTCTTCTGCCAACCGCTTCAATACTCGCAACGCAATGATACAAATTAACATGGCGACCGCACCTTCTGTACTGCCATATTCAATGAATAAACATATTTCAAATTTTTTATATGTACATATATGTAATACTAATATAGAGCTTGAGTACAATTTATGTACGGTTCAGAAGAAAAAAATACGTAAAAACCATCTAAGTAGATTTGATATACAAACCTGACGTTTTGAAACGTTCTACCCGTTTGGAGAGCAAATTAATGGAATGTAGAGCTTGAGCGTCCGCCGATAGAGGCGCTGTTTCACATATTTCAACAGCTGAATATAATCACACTAATATTCACTGTTAAGGCGCCGTCATTCTGGGCGCGGTACCTTAATCTTTCAGTAAATACAACAATGTGTTTGTTTATACATGTTCTCATGTATTTCACATCAAAATTTTTCTGAAAATTAAAAACCTAATTAAATAATTTTACAAAAAACATTATACATAAAATTTGGTTTGTTTGAAATTTCAGATATAGATGCCAACTTCTACTCTTCTTCTCTACTCATTCCAGCTGATGTTGGCAGCCCTGTTGTTCATGAAGTTCTCGCCATTTTTGTGTTTAGTTGTTTACATTCTGAAAGAAGATCGGATTCATTAAATCGCTCGTAAAAATTTTTGAATCTTACTTCGAGGAATAAAAAAGTGCACAATGTCTCGATCTGTTAGGGCAGAGACAAGAAGTCGTGCAAAAGATGACATAAAACGGGTCATGCAAGCCGTCGATAAAGTTCGACATTGGTAAAAAAAATTTTACTCAAAAAAAATCTCGCAATTTTTGATTTTGCGTGTTTTGCTTCTAACTTAAAAATGATGACAATTCCGCAAAATTTTTAATTTCAAATTGTGTTTTAATTATGCTCAAGATTATTATTACTTTTATTTTTGTTCTGAATTTTGTTTTCATCCCTAATTTAATAGTTCGAAAGAAATTTGAGAGTAAATTCAATGCAATGAATTTTCACGAGACTTTCGCACTACTGATTGTTTTGAATTTGCTTAATCCTATTTTATTTCATGCATGTGCTGTATATTTCATAATTTCACGAAATTAAAGGGTTCCACCACTACCCAAGTGACCAAGTTTCTGAAAGACAATCATGCTCAGTAACAAGAAGTGCCTCCACTTTTTTGACAACGAAAGATCCTCGTGAATGTCAAATCCCTTTTAATTTTATAGAAAAAATTATAATATTGTATGCTTGAACAGTTCCATTTGTTCGCGTGAAACAAAATGATTAATCTGTCTTCAAATATTTTCATTAAATAGGGAAAAGAAATGGGTGACAATTGGTGATACCACGATGAAGATCTACAAGTGGGTGCCGATTTCCAACAGTGAACAAAAAAAGAAGACATCAAAGGGTGAAAAAGAGAACGTTCGAAAGGAGAGTTCACATGTTACGTCTAATTTCGGGATAGCTGCCGATGACTCAAACACTTGTATGACTCTTGATTGTAAACTAAACAGAATTGAAATTTATATAGCTTTTATTTTGGGTTTGTAGGTTTCTCAATGGTTAGCGATTCCCAAGGCGCTACAGAATTTGTTTCCAGCATGCCCTTTTCCGAGGATTCCAATTCACAGGGGAGTGAAGGGCCCGCAAAACGACTCAAAACTGGTGATTAATGACTGAAATACCTACGTATTTTAAATTTTTATTTTTATTTGTTTATTCTTATTATTTTTAAATGAAATTTTAAGTTATTTATGAAACTTATGAGATAATTAGTTACTTGTAACTTACACAATTTAAATAAAGTATATATAAATGTAAATTAAATATTAAAGTTGTAATGTTATTGTGTGGTCAATTTTGCGGTGGATGGGACTTTAGTTACTTTATTACTACTAAATTCAGTATATAGTTAATTTTATATCGCGTAAATTTTCAATTTTGTTGTTCAAAAGATTCGTCGGTAGACTGGGTGAGTTTTTTCGATATGTATTTCCTTGCATTTCTTCCTGTTGGGTGTTGCACATATTTACATAAGCATCTTTGATAACGAATCTTCGGCGGCCTTAGATTTGTTTGCTTTTTATATTTTTTATTCTTAGGATTGTGCTCACCATAGAACAATGTTCGGAGGGTGATGCGGAAGACTTCTTTCGCGAATGAACAGAAATATATACGTGCCGTTCACTTTCAAGTCACAATCCCCAATCAGCAGACGAGACGATTTACCCAGAACATCAATTGTTCATTACAATGATTCATTTTTATATGGCAATAGTAGGATGTTGCCGGGATTAGTTCCTCTTCAAATTTTAACCTACAGTTTAAACGCAGTATTACGAATATTTTGTCCAAGATTCGCACTACAATTTGCAGATGCTGTGGATTACAAACTAAATTGTGGGAAGGATGATGCCAATAAGAGCACCAAAAAAACAAATTTTCTACCCTCACAGAAGGAAGATACGAAGATTCCTCTCTACCTCGAATTACCTTCATTATAGTTCTCGCGTATCTTACGGAAAAAACTCTATCATGAAAATGCAGTCATATTAAGTAAAGGAAATACCATTTTATTTGTTTGAATATGAACCTTCATTTGTTTTAATTACAATTTTCCCCAACTAAATCTATATCAACAATTTATTGCTATTTCATATGTTTCAAAACATATGAAATTTTCTCAACATAATTCAAGTACCTACATAAAAAACAAAAGAGCAAATTTTAAGAGTATTTTTACATATCAGGAGCATAAATGACATCGCCAACGTTAATCTTCCCTGGAATTCGAAGTCCAACCTGCACCCCAAATCGTGGGGACTTTGAAGAACCCCAAAGCCGAAATCTGCAAGATACACGTGTATTTATATTTAACATGTGAAGTATTTTGTGAAAAGTAGTTTACTTCTTAAGGGATTTCAATGGCTCTCCTTCAGGACTGCGTTCTGCGCTAAGTGGATTGATATTTGTGAAACTGCATCTATAGCATGGCGCAAGGCACCTAAACACGGCTGTGTCTCCAACTTTCAGCCATTCCCAGCGATCCTCTGCAAATGCGGGCTCATCAGTTTTCACCAGAAATGTTCCTCGGAATTGACTGTGATGAATAGGACCATTAGGCAATTTTCGGTTTAAAGCGTCCATTGAATTTTCGTGAATCAACATGTAGCTAGATACGTCTTGCAGGGCTCCCTTCAGGATGAGAAAATTAATTGTTTTATTATTGTATGAGTTCAACTCAAATCACTTACAGTATCACTTTTTAAAAAAACTCCATTCTTGAATTCATCCGATACAATATTTCTAGTAGGTATCGAATTAGCGTAGTATACTAAACTTAGGCCGTGCTTCTTGCCATGAACCCGCTCAGAAAACCAAGTATCGTACTTCGGGCCGCATTTTATCACATCTACGTGGGAATTGTAGATCTTCGCCTTGTGGATTGGACTTTTTGGTAAGTTCTTCAAGTCGAGATTGATCTGGACGGATTCATCACCGAAGCTAAGATTGATTTGATTATCCAGAATTCGCGGTTGAACGAGCACAAGTTTTGGGAATGTTCTTCCAGTTACGAATTCACCATTTTCATCAATCAACATTAGCATCCGATCCCCAACGCCCTTATGCCAAATACCCAGAGCCGTGCAGTCTGCGTAATCAATTTCAATGCCACCGCAGGATTTAATGGGATACAATCGGATTTCTTTCATGGTTCCCACTGGTTTCCATTTCAATGGTGGTGTCTGTCTTCTCTTTTGTTGGTACCAGTAGTAAAGTCCCGCTGTTGCGGTTATTCCAATGCATATTCCGGCAACGATCTTGTGACGGGTAAAATCTAAATGTAATTGTCTCTGTAAATTAGAAACGTCTTCAATTCTACATTATTAAATTCACCTGACATTCTCCCTTGCTATGGATTAGATTAGCGCTACGTATTTCTGCTTGGTAATGCAAATGTTGATCCTCAACGGAAGGTGATAGATAACTACACCGTCAGAGACAACACTTGATAAATTGTTGTTTTCACATGAATTTTTTGCAGTTCTCAGCCTGGTTATCAAGCGAGAGTTATCGTCTTCAGTGAGAGAGGGCAAGGAGAGTTCTGCAGTCTGCTGGGGAATTTACTGCAGATCGCAGCACGAAAAGTTCCATGGGGATTATCGCCTGGTATTTGCCTGACCTTTCTCACGTATTCCTACGGTTGACTAATACGGAAGATTCTAGACTTCTAGAGTCTAGAACTAGATGATCACAGGGATTTCTTATTATTTATTCAAATAATATTTTCAGATTAATATTTAATTAACTCAAAATTCACTTTTGAGATTCTATATTGTTACCCATGTTGACGCCGTTCAGGAATATTCCGGCCAAGTTTTCAACACAGTAAATTAAACTGAAGAAGTAATGTCTGAAATATAAAAAGGAGCACAGAAAAACTTTGTATGTTCACAAATTATTTAATATTAAAAATAAAAGCATATTAACAAAAAAGGCACGATACCGATAACTGTGGCAAATTAAATTTTGTATTTTTTCCGAAAGATTTTGGGTCGCTGATCACCGGAAAAATAATTTAAAAAAATCCCAGATAGACCGTTTACGAGATATCCTTCGAAAGAGATTCAGTACATCTGGCTACTCGCTCCCAAAATCCTTCAGCAACTGGTTTATTTACACTTATTTATCACTTTAAGGAGCTAATAACAATGTAGAGCTATTATATTAATATTATTTTCATGACAAGCACACATTCACATTATTATATGAATTCATACTTTAATTTTAAGTAAAACTGCGTGGAAAGAATAAAACCGAAAACACCGACTTGAGTTGAACAAAGTTTGTTTTGAAACTGTTCGTAGCGCGAGTTTTAGGACTCTGCATTGTTATTAGGTCCTTAAAGTGATAAATAAATGTAAATTAAACTCCCCACAAAAAAAGTTTGGTTATTTAAGCTTTAGCAACAAGAAGTGTTCAAAAACTTAAGGTGCCCATACACGTCGTAGAGGTTTTCTATAGGCCACAGCATCTAGCTTAGGCGGTCTTATTGAATTTGAATATCATTCTTTTGACCTTTGAAGTTTCCCCATACATGTGCGGGCTTTGGCCGGTTCGGTTCAGTGCAAAATTTCCAGTCCATACGACACCTCTTTATGTATATAGGCACCTTACTCGTAAAAGGTTGCTGGAAGTCCAGAATGGAATTCAATAAGTTCTTGCAGGCCGTCTAGAGGCTGTGGTTTAGCGACATTAATCTATGACTATGTTTTAAGCAGTTTGTTGCTGGAATCGCTCGAAATCTGTTTTTGTAATGCAGATTCATAGAAAAAAAGTTATAATGCTAATAGTTAACTATTTTTTGTCGTTTTTCATATAAAAACTTCTTCTCTAGCAACATTCTTGTGTTACAAACAATTGCTTGCGAAAAGCTTAGTAGGTTTAGTGTAGACTCACTTAAACCCAATTCGCACTGTGCTATAGTAATTTGGCCAATTGCAAGTAATTTAGTAACTAAACGTCTACTAACTAACCAGAAACCGTTAACTCTACAGTCGATCCGTTATGGTCCCCATACACTTACCGGCCGCCGGCCGGCCGCCGCCTGTCGTCCTGTCCTTCAGTCCACGAGAACGGCCGTGGCATGCGCAATGGTATTTGTAATTTTTTATTGATTTTATTAAGGAACAATAATGCACGCACAACCCAAAAATTTATATCAACTCTTTTGTGGATACAAGTTAATGCTATTGGGCACCCCGTCAGTTTTAAACTCGCTAAGAGTTTTTTTTTTGCTAGTATCAGTATGTTTTTTGAAAGCAAACCATTATTATTAAGTAAATAATTTTTCCATAAATGTTTTAATAAAATAAATTTTAATAAAACGAAGCAGTTAAAATTAAAAATATAATTGTGCATTTAAGTAAATTTCGTATATCCAACTTTACCCTACAAACATTTGAGGGGTTTGAGAAACTGGAAAATTCGAACTGCTGATGTTAGGGTTAGGGCGACCATCTGCTAGGATTTTACCATTATTTTTCATAGTTTTAGAATAGGTTCATGAAAACTATAGAACAAAAGCCTGCCTATTCACTTTCTATGGTTTTTGGACTCATCAAGGAATTGAAATTTTTATTCGAACTTTTTTCATTCTCTACAAAATTGTTGAAAAACTCACATTCCCGGTTCGCGATATTATTCGGATGCCATTTTCTCCGGAACTAGAGTTTTCCCAGAATTCACATGATAAGCCATTGACGCGTTTGGTTATCAGCTACAAACGACTAGTTTTTTAACAAAATTGCTTGGTTCAATTTTGAGTAATAACCTTCAAATCGAAAATTTGGCAGTGTCACTTTTCAGTTTTTTCAATATTTTTCTGGAACTAGATGTCTGATTTAGATCGTCTGGCCACCATTTGAAAACTTAGTTCAATACCGATCGACTGATTCATATACGAACGTCTTTTATTGGATTTTAGTGGAGATATTATATTTTTTAAAAAGTGCATCTGGCTCTATTCAAAAAACTATATCTCGATCAAATTCAAAGGAATCTTAAAAATGTTAATGGATTCTGGAAGCCCCACTTATCCCCGAAAAATAGAGGTACAAACGACAGAAATCGGTTCAACTATTGTACAAACAAACTATTTGAGGTAGATAATTATAAGGTAGATAATTATAAGGTAGAAAAATTATAATTTTTCTTGAATTTCATGAAAATTAACCGTAAATTTTGGAGGGCTATAACTTTTCAACGGATGGTTCGATTTTAATATGTAAGGTAACGTTGGAAAGGTCTTGATAAGTAACCTCGGAAAACACTATAACTGAATAGTTTTCGACACCCACCTTTGGGTTATATTGGAAAAACTAAAAATTTGGTCAAATTTTCAAGTGGCCATATCTCGGGTTGTAGTGGGTGGATTACCAGTTTGAATATATTTTCCTAGTCTATGGCCCAACAGCTTTCTAACGATACCCAACAGTCATGAATTGAAAGCTTGGTTCTCGATTTCGATTTATTCCTGTATATATAGTGGTGCATTTCAACAACAATCATCAGATCTTCAAATTTTTTGTTTTGCGCACCTCGCGGAGAACTACCGTTCTCCGCGATAATGCACGCACACAACAAAAATTTATATCAACTCTTTTGTGGATACAAGTTAATGCGCTATTGGGCACCCCGTCAGTTTTAAACTCGCTAAGAGTATTTTTTTTGCTATATATTATACCATGCCTGATTGCTATCAGCACGATTCACTCATCCGCAATCAACCGTGTACAAACAGTGCTGACTTCTTCAGAGTATCGCTTGTTATTGTGTAGAAATCCGTTGCTCTGTATTCTGTTCGAGATTGGAATTGGAGTCGTCTCCGCTCTCCAGTCGTAACCATAGCAGCTGTCAAGAGCTGCCAGTTTCCATTTCGATGGGATCTTTTTTTAGGTGTCATGAGTAGTCTAGGTTTGACTTTCTACAAATTGTGTTTGCCGGCGTTACGCCAACGCCTTATCTTGAGCCTTATCTTAATAAGTTAATATATTGTTTTTGGTACCCACTGGTGTGGAAAGCGCAGTTTGGAGTTCTTAGATATGAGTGAGTTAACTTGAGATTAGAATAAAAGACCTAGGGGAATTCGGTTTCCAAGATTTCCATTTAGTCTTATGTTAATTAAATCATCCTGCAGTGCTCCCGAAATAATTTATGTTTATGTGTAGCACACTGAAAAATCTAAATTTGAAGCGAATCAATTCAAAAATTTAACTATATATCACAGCTGAGATTATAATAATAGTTACTTAGAATAATATGGAATAGTCCAAGCCATTCTTGTTATCACTTATCTGTAGTCAGCGTAAACTAAAAAATATATTTAAAACAATACTAGTTCCTTACTATATTTTTGTTTTATGTCGAATGGAAATCTACATTAGAGTTCTCTTTAAACCAAAACAAAATATTTTAAAGAAATATTGTAGATTCATTTCTTACGGAACACTCGCGCCTCACCGTTGTGATGGCTGCCGGTGTGGGACTGATAACAGTGGCTGGAATCGCCTATTGGTATCGAAGGAGACTGATGGATTTACCGCCAAGAGAATGGCGTAAAGTTGGCGAACTCACTGATTTAATTTGCTATCCCATTAAATCTTGTGCTCCAGTCAGGATAAATAGCATCAGCTGCTCGCAATTGGGTTTAGAAGATGGACATCTTCGAGACAGGTAAATTCTTCTCCAAATTTATTGTATTTGCATACAAAGTATTTCTTACTTTCACTAATTGTAATATTAACATAATAGTTAGCATTATTCAGGGTTAGTCAACTAAAATTGTCAAATAACTTGTTGAATTTAATTGGCCCAATCAACTATGTACAAATGTTGATTGAATGTAACATAATACGAATACAGTAAACAATGTTTACACTTTTACACTTTTTTTAAATTATTATTTTGAATTCTTTCGTTGTTTTGGGATTAAATGTAAGTAACTGCGGTTGACATTTTTCATAAAACGAGTGATTTTCACACTAGCATATTAATTAAACTTTAAAAAAACTCTCTTCGAATTAGAAAAAGCCTTTCCAATTTTTGATTGACCTCAGCTTCAATTAAGCAATAAAACCTCTAACTTTGATTTATCCTATTTAGTTTCAGTTTATGTTTGAATTAACCATCTTCATTCTAACCACCAGTAATATGAAATTATTTTAGAGTCTTCATGGTGATCACAACGAAAGGTGATTTCATAACTGGAAGACAACATCCCAAAATGGTGCAAATCCAGCCAAAAGTAAAAGATGAGAAATTAACTTTATCCGGCCCAGGAATGATAGACGTAAAAGTGGACATAAACAGGCTCTACAAAATAACACCAATAAAATGTTCGGTGTGGGGTCAAGTTGTTGATGCTGTGGACTGCGGAGAAGAGGTGGCACGATGGTTATCACGGTATATACTGAGCGAGGACTACGGCCTTCGATTGGTTTTCTATCCAGTAAATTTGCCAACCAGGGACGTTAGAGACAAAAACAAAATGTTTGCTACTATGAATCGCAATGATACAGTAAGTGTGAATTTTAATTAGTAATGTTCTTGTCTAAAGTGTTCACTGTTCATGTTGTAAACTTGTAAAGGGCGCCTTTCATGATGCCACAAGTTTCATGCTACTAAATGAAAGTTCTGTGGCGGATTTAAATACACAAATTCCAACCCCTGTGGGAAGTCTGAATTTTCGCCCAAATTTTGTTGTTAAAGGAGCTTTGCCATACGAAGAGGATTACTGGAAGTGGGTGAAGATCGGAGATGATGTTATTTTCAGAAGCATTAAGCCGTGCACAAGGTAATATTCTCAGCTAATAATTCAGAAGAGAAAAATAAACAAAGTTCATTTTAAAATTGTAGATGCATTTTCACAAACATTAATCCAGAAACTGCAGAAAGAAGTCCTGATGGAAACCCTTTAAAGAAGCTAAAGGAATACCGGATGGTTTCCAAATTTGGTGATAGTCCTGTTCTTGGAATTCATTTAGGTATAAGGACACCAGGGAAAATTTCAACTGGCGATTCGGTGTATGTGAACACAAACTAGGGCAATTTTTTATTAACTTTACAAACGTGCAATCCATTTTGATAATATGTATTTACAAAAATTTTATTTTAATCATGTTTTTTGTACCTACAATATAAGTTTTTATCATCTGATATAGAAAATTGGTTTTTAATAATACATACTTAAACAATTCCTATACGGAAGACAACATGAATATGGATTTGATACAATAGATGTAAGAAACAGTGTTGTGCAATGATCCAGCCTAGGATTTAACTTATTATTTAACTAATATTATCTAATACAGAATGTTTCAGAAATCAAGGATCCAACTAACTACATTATTAACTTTAAAAACCAAATTGGTGTAAGCCTGTAAGGAGTAATTTTAAAACGTTGATAAGAATGGTGCAAAGAATCAACTGCAATATGCTAGATTATTTATTTCAGGAACACACTGTATTATTAAATAGATATAATCTACCTATTTAATTCTTCACAAAATAATACTTTAGACGCAGAAACGTTTTTTCTCGTTTTGTAAACTGCAATAAGTTAATAGAGTAAATTTTTATGAATGAACAAATAAAGAACCGATTATTATCTAAAGAAAAGTATGTTTTAATAAAACGAGTGATACTATTATTATTGTGTAAAACATTTTCAAATTTTACTAGTTTCAATTCCAAAAAATCGAAGGCTTAATAACAGTTTTTAATATTGTGACAGGACTCTGGGAAAAGGATAATCAATTGAAAATATTCAAATAAAAATTTCAGATTTAAATTACTTACAAAAATTTATTTATACAAGTAATTATTACAAAGTATACATAGTTAACAAACCTCCAAAACAAGGATCAACTTATTGTCTTACTTTTTGTTCACTTTATTGAAAATTGACTACCATTTCAGAGATACTTAACAAGCAAAAATTAAAAAATCTAAAAACTATACATAAAGTAAAATTATAATGAAAAACATAATAATAAAAAAAAATGTACAATAATTAAAAAAAAAACACCACAGTCGAATAATTATAACTTTAAGAAGAATACGAAGTTTATAGCAGCATTGTGAGTCCAAAGAATATTATTCTGTTTTCTAAATAGGAAGGTGAACACCACTCACTGTTGTGGCTTTCAGGGGAGCCGACTTAAAAGCAGAGCATAGAATAGTCATCAACCCCAAAAATAACTTCATCAAAAAACTATGTATATATTTACAAGCTAGAAAATATGTTAGTAAGAGATGAAGCGGAAGTATACAACAAAATACAGAAACGAAAAGAGATGGGCTTGATGTTAGATAACAAAATAGTGTAAGACAAATGAAATTAATAGTAATAATTAAGAAACATACAGGCAAACAAACAATTAAATAACATCGAAATGGAAATAGGGAGAAATAGGATAACTACATAAATACTCAAAGCCGAGTCATGCACCTGGGGCAGTTATAGTATAGTTACAGGTGTACGTAGTGTATGCAGATTGACCATAGTTAATAAATAATGCATCTATGAAGAGAAGGCAGTGTTGTTTGAAATCACATACTTTTTGATTTCCATTTTTAAGTTTATCGTTTTGTTTTCTTTCAGAATTTTGTAATCGGAAGAAAATTGACTTAGAAGTAGAATGATCATTTTAGATAAGTGATGTAATTAGCCGTGCCTTGAAGTTCACCAATCTTTCACTCGTTGCTGCAATACGCTGCAAATTAAAAACAGAAAAATGTTGTTTTTTAATATTATGTTATACAAATGTAAATTTTCTCTCTTCAAATTTTAAAAGACGTGAAATAGCTTTAATTCCACTGTTATTTGCAATTTAGTTCTAATCATGAAAATAAACAGGAGACGGATTATCTCCAGCATCTTCGATTGAACTGGGTATAAATAATTCAATAAATAATTGAATAATAGCTATAAGTCAATTTTGAAAAAAAAACCAATATGTATTTTACATATCCTAAAAAAACTGAAGCTTCATTAGCAATAAATCTACTTACAAGAATCAAATCTTGGATAAGATTGGCAAGGCCGCGATTGGCAAGGACCACCAATCGAGTTACCGGCCCAGGGATACCTTCAGTGTAGCCATCCCCGCCAGCGCCAGCACTACCGTCCCCTTGGCTAGAACCATCACTGGATGATGGAGCATTTGCACGTTCATCGCCTTGAGGTGATTGAACACTTCCAGAGAATAGCTAAAATTATTTTACATATTCTGGCATTAATCAGAATAAATTGAAATCAAAAAATACATCTAATTGTTACAATTCAACATAGTAAATAAAAAAAATTATAAAAATATTAAATAAATATTATAACGTGAAAAGGATACTAATGGCGGTTGAGCTGCAGGATAAATTTTCTTCGAAATCGTCTGTCATTTTGCCGTTTTGTTCATAGTTCAAATTCAAGTATAATGCAATTATTTATAAAGTCTCGGTAAGTTTTGTACAAAATAAATATATAATTATTTATATATACACCCATACAGAAAACATGTTCAAGTCAAAAGTAATGCTTAATATAGAATTAAACAAAAAGAAATTGAAGATAGTTTGAAAATTCGGTTAGTAAGAAATTATATTATTAAGTTATTGTACAATGTACATAAACAATTCCGCTTGTTGCACAACATCGAACAGCACTGATAAACTGTAGTTTTTGAAGCGAAACATAACATAGATACTATTTTTTTTACACATAAAAATAAAATATGTTAGTAACAGTTATTTTTATAGAACAATTACATATGTACGTTTACTTGTTAGAAGTTGCATGTTTACAGTTATGTACACAGATATGATGTAAAATAAGTGATGCAGGTTATAAGCATGCGGAGTACTTTTACATGACACTCTGACAGATGATCAGCGTAATGAAAACTTCTGCGCGTACCTTGTTTGTAAAGTACATTTATTTTTTAAACAACACTCTGAGAAAATTAAAATTAATTAAAGTTTTGTTTTTATATGAAACCCGCCGCTCAGTCTGCAGTTGCAAAATAAATAATTAGCATTAAAAAGTGAGAAGTTTCAAGCATTTTTCTCTATTGCATTTTCGAGTTAGTTTTGATTTAGATAAACTGTGCTATTTACAAATATATTTAACATAAAAAACATTTAATAAACATGTGAGAATTGGTAGATATTAATAATTAACTGAAAATTTTGTAAGAGAATTAAAGATTGAACGTGATTAATTATAGTACACTGCGATGTTAAAAGTCAATATGTACAGTATGTATGTTTAAGTACAACTTATTTTGTTTACAAAATTATTTAATTAGGAAACTAACTTTTTTGCAATCATGTCAATGTTTGTTTAGCAGAAAATTTAATGATTTGGACGAAAAACGAATTTAATCTAAAATAATTTATATATTGGGGACAATTTGAATAATAGAATTCAAATTCGATATATTAAAAAGTTAAGAGAACTCTCTTATTTTGTTTTATATTTTATATTATGATGATGATGGAAAATTAAATTTAAATTTAAGAAAAATCCAAAAACTTTTAGAATAATCACTTTATGAAATTGAATCTACTTATTGGAATTTGTTCTTGTTCTAAACACTTTTGTCTAAATTTTTATTTCAATTCGCGTTACGAAGTTTCTTCTTTTTCACATCCATTGTTTTGCATAACTAACTTTTCGGAGTTTATATAATATATTGATTGTAAGAGTGTACAATTTGTGCAAAGACAACTCCGCGAGTTATAAAAACTAAAAAGCAACAAATATTCAAAAATAAAGTATTTCACATATTTATGCTACAAGAATCTACCAAATGTTATATACTATAAATTAATTACAGTGTTTTGTTTTTAGAGTGCATAGAATCCCAGAATTTGCCCAATCATCCAAGAATATCATTGTCACTGAGTATTTAGATTGTAGTTAGATTGTTACCCCATAGTTTATAGTCCTTGTTGTCCGGTCAATTAATTTACTGAATTGTCCTGATCGTTGAGTATTGGTCGTCGTTGTAAGCTTCAGTGAACCTGTATCGTTGAGATCAAGTTTTTCAGTTCCAGCTACAACACGATATACAGTTCCAGCAGCTCGTGCAGCACGATCAGCTGTACGCTGATTATTTTTCTTATATAAATTTTTTTCTTTTTTTCTTTTTTTCAAGTTGTTAAATTGAGAAAACGTTACTTAAGATTTTGAGTTAGTTAAACGGATTTTAAGTGTGATATATATAAATATATTCATTTCATTTATTATAATTTTTTTCCCTATAAGTTAACATCTGTTGATATGCAAAAGTGTTTTCTGAACTTAAGAATTAGTAAAGTAAAGAAAAATTGTTTTTTTTTGTTTTAAATTAAATTTAATGTTCGATTTCTCCTAAAGTGTTTAATTTAATGTAAATATTATAAAATGTTTACTTACACGGATCAAATCAAATAAAAAGTTTCCAGAGCCAGCAGTGCCAGCTCCACCTCCTCCTCCTGCTGATCCTTGTCCTTGTGCTGAGGCACCAAAACCAAAGTTAAGAAAGCTGTGAGGAAAAAATTAAATTACAATATAAATATTGTATGATCAATGATCAATCTCCTATTCGCTTACCGCTTGTTACGATCATCCCCGTCGGCATCTTCAGCATCCAATGTCAATTCATCAATTGCAGGTGATTTTGATTCTGCAGCATCCTGATCAGATGATCCTTCATTTTCCGAATTAACTGAATTCTCAGCTGCAGTTTGTCTGGCGACTCTTATCGTCTCCTGCAGTTGTTCGTTTAATGCGTTCAGGTCGATCGAGTTGTCGCCACTGTTCAGCTATTTGATCGCGAATGTTTTTTGTGATTGATGTTGTTATTGATTTGATTTTGAATTGTTTTGATTTGCGATATGTTCGTGTTCGTGTGTGAGTGTGGTTTTTTGTGTTTTTGTATAAAGAAAAAAAGAAAGCATCGAAATATGATATTATAACCAATTGAAATTGAAATGAATTTTCTAATATGCTAATGATCTTCTGAATTTACTTTGTTATGATCATGAGCAAGTAATTCTGCAAAATGAATTTGTGATTTTGAAATATATATATATTTATGAATTGTATTGTTTTTTTTTAAATCTTACCGAATATTATTCGGCATAATACCTGAGTTATATTAGACAGAAAAAGATAATGTTGCGATCAATGGCTAAAATGATCAGTCATATTTGTTGGTATAATGACTTTTATAATTATTGTTGTTATTATTATTTTGGTTTTATGGTATGTCGATCAAACTTCAACTAAAACGATGATATGACGGTTTATTTGATTGTTTTTTTTTTTTGTGATATCAGTTTAAAAACAAACAGTATGGCCAGCTACACACAATTCTAATTCTAAGCTAAACACAGTTCAACTACTGAAGATATAAGTTAAGTAAAAATGCACAGTTCTAACGTGTTTTTAATCATTTTTAAAGGTAGACAAAATAATAAAATAGTGCAATAAAAGGAAGGAAAATATTTGGAAAATAATGTTGGTAAAATATTTGGAAAGAATGAAAGCTAAGAAGACAGAAGAAAACAGAATAAGGATAAGTGCGTCGGTTTTAGTTTTTTTCTGAAGACATGATGAGATTTTAACAAAATTAGGAAATTTGATTTGTTGTTACTAAAATCATCTTACGAAAGTTTATATTCTAATTCCAGCAGATAACGTTGCTTGTTTAATTATTTTGAATGTATATTTAACTAAATGTACAACAAAAGATTAAACTGATACTGCATTTATAATCTTAAATGTTACTAAACAAAAATTATAAATAATATTTATATTTCCAATATCAACTAATTTATTGAAATGCAATGACACAAAACTGAAAATCTCATCATTCCAAAAGCTTAAAACTTCCCAACTCAAATGAATACAGTAATCTGTTGAAAAACTCCTTGACGGCGTTTCATTTGTGGTGTATTTTTTTGATGCAATTTATGATAATTTTTTTTTGAGACAATAAATAAATAAAATAAAAACATAGTGCTATAATAACATGAAACACATTGAATTGCTCCTTATGTTCTAAGAATAAATACAAATGAACCCCAAGTAGAACACAATAAAGAAATGAAATGAAAAATTCCACAGACTCCAAAAAGGGTATGAATTTTATCCCATTCAAGCGGATGCATCAATTATTATTATTATCAATGGGACATGGACGATTTTTTAATCCATCATTCGTTGATATTGTGGCATTGGTACTATTATTATTACTGTCATTAACTGGTGAAATATTTGTTGTATCTGCGTCGATCATTCTTGGTAACAGTATTGCTGATGGAGTTGTAGAAGATGTTGAATTTTCACCAACGTTGAAATCACTATTAACAAAATCATTCCGTGTACTCAATATAATACGTTCAGAAAAAGATATTGTTTCAGCTGGGACTGAATCTCCAAGTGATGGAGTTTCAGTTATGGTTACGTTGTCAGACAACGTGGAACTCACATTATTATTAGTTTTTAGGTCATCATCCTCATTTGGATCGAATGATGGTAGTTCAACTTGTACCCGGGATCCAGTGCTGTTGTCATCGTCATCATCATCAAAATCAGCATCGAAATCTTCACGTGCTCGATTTACATTTCCACCCTGAATGGCCGTACGAAGAATTGTTGGTCCAAGGGTTCGAATTACTTGACCAATTAATACGTTAATCTCATCTTCAACTTGCTAAAAGTGGGACTTCAGTCAGAACTTTTTGTGATCGATTTCTAAATCTGTTATTGAATTTTGTTTTTTTTTTTTTTTTATGTATTTTCAATGGTTGTGAATTTTTGATGTAGATGAATTTCTGAACGGTGTTGACAGTTTGTTATTATAATTTCCAGTGTAGACCATTCAATGTATAAAGTTCGTATTTGGATTTTCAAAAGATTTCATTATAAGGATTAATATCAACTGGACATTTTAGCAATTGAATATTATCTTTTTCTGCAACAGGTTAACAACAATAAATACATTTGTTGGTATGCAAAAATTACAGCATTCTTGCCTAAATAATTATGTTTATACATAATATATGGCTATTTGAATAAAATGTACTGATAATATTTGATGGTGTTTGATATTGATTACTTATTAAGTTATTAATATGCATATCTAAATATGATTTCTTCTCGCAGTATTTGGAAATTGTAGCATTCGCTAATAACACGATTTCCTTGCAAGGTTAAAAACTGAATTGTTCTAATTAAGCAATTAAAGCAGTGTCTAAATGTCCATATTGCAAACATGGCAGAAATTGAAGAATTTTTCCATTTCATGAAGTGAAAACCCGCTCACCGGCCGAAACGGAAACTAAATCTGCAACTAGCAAACTAAGCCAGCCATAAAAATTCCACTGGAACTGTACAAAAAAATACAAGTATGTTGCACTTTGTGGAATGCTATCCTTCTTGCAACACCACAAAATTCAAAGTATTCGACAAAGAAAACATGTCTTATCAACATTTTACAGTGTACCGAAAATAATAGTCAAAACCATAATCAGTATCATTCACCGACTTGCACCTGATTATGCAAGCAAGACTTTCTAGTTAACCCAGTTTCCAAGATGTCGTTCGACTCACTTCTTCCTTCAGGTTTGAGCCATTGCTGACCACAATATGATGAAGTAAGTCACGCAAGAAATATGATTCATAGGCCATAGCATTCAAACTAGGCGTGCACCGAGGAAAGCTGCTGGCCAATGTTCAGTTCGTAACGGTTTTCGGTTTAGGGGTGTCTTGTCTCGGGGGTAAAAATTTTCTTGTGAAGTAATATGGCAACATCCGCGAGAGAATTTCGAGTTGTCCACTCTACATTTCCCCTTGGCTCTCAAAAGGCAGCTTTCAAACTACCACCAGTCAATTTTCATTTATTTAAAAATCGTTTTTATTTTTAACGGATTTGGCCAATGACTGGCAAATGCAATCTTGGCCGGTTATTTCAGTTGTCACAATTGTGTCTTACGTCGGGAGTACGGCGTCGGGCGTTGAGGAAATCGAAAGTTGTGGGACCAGTTCCACCAACCAACTCTGGAGGCCGGAGGTCCAATTTTTTACATAAGTGCAAATCTTTTTTTTAATATAAATTAACACGAGAAATTTTTTATCAATGGTACTTTTTATCAAACAATTGAGGTCACAGCTGGTTAACTGTTGAAGGATTTTTATTTGCGTGGTAAAATAGAGATAAAAGTGGCGTTAACCTGGTAAGAAAAGGAAAAGTAAGAAATGTTCTGTTGAAGGGTTTTTACTTTCGATGACCCAGTTTCTTATTTATTATTATTTTTTTTACTGTAGGATGTTATTGATTACGGGGTGAAAATGAGCTCAAGTGTGTTTTGGAGGTTTTTACTTGGACGTAATTGGTTTATGATCACTTCACTTTCATTCATTCGTTTTCGAAAAAAAAACCTGAACATTTACATAATGATTTGAATGTAATTTTATTCAAAGAATTGTACTTCAAGTTAGTAAACCTGAAAATACATTTTCGAATATTTGACAAATGGTAACTAACTAATTGCAGGAGTTTATGCAAGTAAATCATGCTGAAGCAACACCATTTACGTTTGCAGGCCAATGAAATAAAACACCTCATAGCAACCGTAAAACAAATAGCAAGTGGGGGAACACGATTGATCTCGTGAGTTATCGTATTTTGGGTTGCGGTAGCATAAAGTAATTATACACTACTATTTTACTTTTTTTTTGATGCTAGGTGCCTACGGAATTCCAGCAAATTTAAAAATCTTAAGTAATTGTTTCAAATTGTGTTGCAAGTGGTTAAGGACAGTGGTGGATCTAAAGGAGCGTGCACTCCCCCCCCCCCCCCCTCCCCTTCTCAAGCGGCATTTCAAAATCCAATTTTGTTATATAAATTACGTTTTATCCGGGGGATTTTCTATAGCCACAGACAAACCGGTAGGACGATTCAAAAAATGTATTTCCTTTTTATACGTTAAAACCCAACAGAAACTTACATACTTATTGTATTATAGCAGGAACACATAATTATATAATCAATAATGTATTATTTATGTGGATGTAAAATTTTAAATATGTAGTTCAGGATTTCTCTTTCCATTTCTTTAGCAAGGCTTCAAACCTTATCATCGGTGCACACGATCGTTAGGCGCCAATTTGACGCGCCAGTTTATTACAAATGCAAAAATATTTCAACAATTTCAATGAAATCCATAAGACAAGATTCATCAGTCATTCGACGTGCGCCTGTGATTAATCAAAGTAATCGGAAAATTACTGGGAGTTGCGTGGATTTAATGGAAAAATCAAGCTCAGTAGTTTTCCTAAACAGCAAGATTGTAGTGGATGCCGTTGCACATGTGCAATCCCTCACAAAAGTAGCCTCGATTGCAGTGTTTATCTAAAAGCGCCAGACCGCTCACCTTTCGAGCGTAAGTAGCGTTTGCTTTGTGCCACAATTTATTTTATAATAATATTTCTAGTTTATTTTTTTTATTAAGTTTATATACCTAAGCGTTTGTAAAAAAACGTTGTAAGATTTTATATTACTTGATTTCGATGGATAAAAATTGTAATAACTTCTGCTTAATATTCATGTCATAAAGATTTTGAAATGTGAACTCGAATTGGTATGCACTATTATTATTATTATTATTATATCTATAAATTTTTTTAATGTTTGTTACCTTGGTTAATTCTGGGAACAGCTCACGTAAGATTCCTATGGTTCTTTTGCTTCTCTCGCTTAATCTGTCGTCTTCATCCACCGAAAGAATATCCAGTTCCTGGAAATATATATAGGATATTTAAAAGGAACTTCATTCCCAAATTATCATTGATTTTTAAGTGTCCTAAAAAGTACCTAAGTCAGTGATCAACTATTTTTAAGTGTAGATCATTTTCAAAATGCAATGATACCATTTCACTTCTATTAGAACAGCTATCAGGTGATCCGTGATAGACGATAATTAGGTCAAGATCATGATGACCATATTATGATCATATCATTGATCATATTATGACCAAATAAAACTCTTAAAAATCACCCTGAAATCTATTGTTCACAATTACAATTACAACAAAACAATAACGATCAATAAAATTCCTCATATTGGTTGAAGTTTTAAATGCAACAAAACATTTTCAATACTACTACATTTACATTAACGCAAAAAGTAATTAAAACATTTTTTGTTAGCAATAAAACAACCAATATAAAATTTAAAGTCCATTAAAATATTTTTACACTTCAACATTATCATTGAGCGTAGGAAAATAATTGCTTGAGATGATCATCAATGCAAATTGTAATGCATAAATATTTGTTTACGATGGAAGTTTTGCGACATAATTGCCAGTGAACGAGGCGAAAGTTATTTTATCTGGTGGCAGGTATGTAAATGATTTCGCCATAAGTAAGAGGACCATATCCAGTAAAACAAAACAAACCAAAAAACGTTAAAAAGTAATTGTGCATAATATGCAACTAATAATTACTTATAGAGTCACGATCTTCATTGTGATCATTATGAGGATCAATTCAGACGAGTACAGAAGTGTCGTTGATATTTGAAAGTGTTTTTAGTAATTAAGTGTATAGAAAGATTTCTATCTACTATGACTAATAGGATACAACATAAATATGACAGAAGATCAAATCAAATGACCTTCATTGCAGTTTCCGGAACATTGTAAAACTTTACGCAAGATCAGGAGAGAAATTTCTGTAAAGCTTATTTCAATTAGTGGGTGTGTGAAATATCACATTTTTATTCTCAACCGAAGAAAACGAGAATTATTAGTAAAAGAGTGTAAATCTTAAAGGCTCTGTAATAACGGCTATTAAATCACATTCCATCTGGTCAGCCATTTATAAAGAGGAAACGAAACAAGGCTATGAAGTAATTCCGATTTACGTGAGCATATCATGAAAATTCATCAAATCAAAGAAGAAGGAGAAAAATAATACGAAGACTACGAGAATCATCCATTCCGTCGATCATGGGTAAGCAAACGAATAAACATGTCGACGACAAAGAAACAAAAGTGTGCAGGCTTGCAAGACATATTACTTTCACTCTTAACTTTCTTCTCCAAACCAGCACACTCACTGAGCAGACGCAACTTTTCTTGGCACCGACCAACACGATCGTAATCTTCAGTGTTTGTACCTATTCGCTGTTTTTTTCTCAAACTCTTTCAGTTCCTTTCAATAATAATGTCAGTAACAATGGTTTGTCTACGATGTTCAGGTGGATATATGCTTGTTATCCGCTCTATGGACACCTCTATGGAAAACTGACTTCCTCAATGAATTTAAAACGTGTAATCGTTGCCAGCATTCAACTGATCTTAATGGCGTCAGATCATTTGCACGTGTCAACTGAATTAATGATCTTAATGTAATTGATATTTTGGAATTCAAACAAACCATTTTTAACAGTTTAAATACCTAACAAAATTTTGGATTTGTGTAAATATTATTTTAAGCTTAAGCACGATTGAAATTTACTGATTTGTTTTCATTGATGATTACTGAAGAAGTGTTAATTAAAAAATCTGAAAGTTTCAACCTTTAATTTTGAATGTTTTCCAGTTTGACGAACAGGCAGGATTAAAAATCAAAGGTAAGTTTCACGGTTAAATGATCTGTTACAACTGTCAATAGTTCTTTTGTTTATTGGCGATTACTCAACATAAATGTTGTCCTTATCAGTAATAACGTAAAAAAATTTAAATATTTGTTTCAGGCAATTAACAAAACAAAAAGTAAACGTGCTTATAAAAATGGATGAGATTGGAATTCTTGTTTCATCTCTGCCATTGCCATAACTAGGTTAATTGGCATTTCCGCAATTAACCAATCCGAAAGGCACGACAGCCGCGAATGCATATAGCATAAAGTACAGTCATTCCGTAAAGAACTCATTTTGAGTTACGTTTTTTTTTTAATGTTTTTTTATAACTTTTTTTCGCAGCCATTTCAAGACGAGTCAAGGTAAAATTTCGCAGATCAAGCTCAGGTCAACCCAAAAAGAAAGGAAAAGTTAAACGTAAAGCATATTAAACAATGCTCTCAAGATTTTTATTATTTAAAAAATATTTTATATTTGTTTATCACCAAAAAAATTTTTTTTCTTTCTTTTCGAAAGGTTGAAAATTTTTATCCATTAACCTTTAGTGCTTGGTTTTTATAGATGAAAAAATGTATACCGTAATTTTTTAAAGACCACTGACAAAATATAAATTTCGCTTTACGGAAACAAATACTAGTTAAATAAAGAGGAAATAAAAACAGTTGAAAGTACTTACCCTATTGTTTCCCAGAGGTATTTGGACTAATTGCAGTCCATCCTGCTGGTTGTCATTTGACACAGGTAAAGCGTAAACTAAGGCACTGCACAGGGATGCAAATATCACGATATGTTTCATGTTTGTGACTGTGTGAATTTAATTTAATATCCTAAAATAATCATCCGAATATCGCGGATTGTAGATGGCAATTATCACTTGTTTCTGAAATAGAGAAAAAAATAATAGTTTTATGAATAAACGTTGTTTATGTGATCTGCATTTAAATATTTTTAAACTATTATATAGTTAACATTTAACTTATAGTTAACATTTACTTTAAAGTATCTTTTATCTTTAACAGGCTATTTTTTCAGTGGGTGTTCTCTAGTTTTTGGACACAGAGACAAAAATAAATCATTTACTTCTACTGGATTTGGATAATTCGAAATTGGTGAAACAAGTTTTGAAAATATAGAAAATTTTGTAGGTGTTAATGATCTTGCAAAGCTATGTTTACTAAATGCGATTTTCTTTTATCACAGTCGCATACAAATGTGTTTCAATGAGAAATCAAATAGCTATTGTTCAAAACCGTGTCGAGTTCAAAAAAGTTGTGCCGTGAATTACCAATCAATTTCAAAAGGTTACAGATTTCATAAAATAAAAAGACACTTCGTACACTCCGCAATACCGAAGATGTCAGATTTTATTTGATAAGATTTTTTTTACTCAAAAAAATTTTTTTTCCATTTCGTTAATCTTTTTTTTTGCATTATCATTTTACGCTTTCTGTTTTTCTGGAGGACAACTTTCTTCTTCCGAATTAAAAATTGTTACAAAATCGTCTCAAAATATCGCACAACCAAACATTTTGTATTCAACGTTTTTATCAAGGAATTAATAAGACAAAATTCAATGATTAACATTTACAAATTCATCTAATATAATTTACATATGAAATGGTTCCGATCACCTCTATTGAATGTGCATAAAAAGTGAAATTAATTATGAAATATGATTACGATTAGATGTCAACCTTGAACTACATATACAAGAGCAATTATCTCGATATAACATGGATAAATTTGTTGAATTGTAAACACTTAAACAGTGTTATATATTATTGTTAATTGCAATTGAGAAGGTGATTTAATTGAAATTGTACAACATTACGATTGTTTGCATTTTAATTGGTTCGCAATTAAACTTGTCTTAAACGCAAATAAAGATAACAATATTATGAAATGTACTGCAGAAATCTATATTGAAATTTGCAATTTGTTTTTAAAGTGATCATTGAAGTTCTCAATAAACCAAAATGATTCAAATGCAATGAGCCATGAGAATTTTTTGATATAAATGAGCATTTGTAATTAATGCAAATAAATATTTAAATATTTAACTAATTCAGAAGCACAACAATTATGAACATTAATCAATGCTAACGAATTGCAAATATTAATTAATTTGATTTCAATTACAACTTTTCGCACAATGCATTGTGTATTTATTGTAAAATCCGACCCTCAAAATTATTATGTAGCAGGCTAATGAACTTATCTGCAAACATAATCCTATTACTACTGATTAGATCATGCTAAATGTAATACAATATTAAGAAAAAAAAATAGAAAAAACAAGAAGCAACAGGAAGACGCAAGTAATAATAACTATTGATGTTTCCTTTGCCAACGGCCATCATTGGAATGCGGCCTTGACGTGTGCACATCATCGAGATTTGTCTCGTGTAGCAACAATATATTTTTTATAGTGGACTAAATTCGTGCAAGCCTGAAAATCATATTGCATACAAAATGCCGGCAGTGAGTATTGCAGGGAGTTCACTTGGCGCAGTTTCATATCGATTTGGTAATATTCCACGGTTTCTAGATTTCACTGATGCCAATTTATTAGTGTTGCACACCTTGCCAACGGCTCAATTACGTGATCGTCAGAGTTCCAAAAAACAAAAACAATGCCCCTTTGGGGGTGGTGTTGGGGCAATTCATTTGTGGTTCGATCACCGCAAAAGAGGCCTAGGCAATCAGTATCTAGGGTGTTTGTAGGCTTTTATTATGCGCTATAAGTACATTTGAGACATTTTTAAGCCTGATGAATTTTAATTATTGACCGATGAACGGGGTGAGATCATAAAATCCTTTTCAATTTTAATGGAGATTAATTTTCTTTGCCAGTAAACATAATTATACATTGAGGAATTGATATTCAGAAAAAGTAATGTGATCACATGTACAGAGATTAAACAAAAAACAGACGGAATCTCATGAACTAATTATTATATTATGTAAGACATTAATTAATGCTGTTTTTAAAAAAATTATGAAGGAAAAAAAGCAAATTACTGACGTGGAAACAACACGAAAAATTGAAACTTAAATGTTCTGACAAAATTACTTGTATCTAATTTTATACTTTCGACAGTTCCATTTAGATGCTTTTTGATATAAGAAAAAGTATTACTTTTAAAAAAAATATATCCTTACAAGCTCAACACTCTTCATAGAAGAAACTTTTAAAAGATATTATTAGAAACAGCTATTATATACAATAAACAAAAATTATCTAAAGAAAAAAACATGTTCACTTTGTTGACCGAATTATGAAAAAAAAATTGTTTTTTAAAACATTTTGACAATTTAAATAAAATTATTATTATTTAAAAATATGAATAAAATTTTTGTGATTGTCTTATATCAATTTCAAAATATTTCTCATTGAAATGAGAACATGTTTTAAATTGTATTTTTAAAAGGAAAGGGAAGTATGAAATCGAAAAATAGTGGGGTAGACCGGGACTATTACGAAGTCCGAAGGCCGGCTTATGTTCCAGATAAGTAGTGTCGACCATTTTGTAATATGAAAAAATTTTATAGTTGCCATATATTGAAGGCAAAAAAGTTTTGAAATATATCGGAAGCAATATTTCAATTGGAATGTTTAATAAACAAAATTCGGTTAATTCAGAATAGAGACTTGGTGATTTCAATTCTAGTTTCCTGGAGAAACAATTTGATTTATTATTATTTTACCAAGAAATTATCTAGAAAAAATATTTCCAATATTTAAAATTTTACGAGTATAAAATACTTGAAACTTATATTTTTAAGTAACAACTGAAATCGATATTAGCGTTACAAAATGAAGTATTTAAAAAATTTCCTCAGACTGGTTTTTTTCGCTCAGGTGACGGCCAGAAATATTTCACTTTTACTTTTGCTTTTAGTTTTGTTTGAACGAAATTCAATTTTACATTGTAATAAGTTCCTAAATCAGTTTTCACAATGTAAATTTGAAAAAGACTTCGACACGATATTGAATCGATGTTTATTACGAAATAAATATTAAAATAAATATTGTGTCACGAAATAAATGATTTATTAGAAAAAAGTATAGTTAAATGTAAAAAAAATAAGGAAGATAGATTAAAAATTGTATAATTCTAAAATTGTTCAGTAGCTATAATTGTAACAATAAACAAAGCTTTTTATGACTTCAAGCCGCTTAACCGGTACTAATATATGTTAAAGAAAACCATATTAGTTTGTAATTGTTAGGTTGTTTTCAACATTTCGAAACGGTGGTACCTCAACTAACAAATAAACCGCGCAAGGTATTATTAAAACTAATTTTTGATTAAAACACAAATCTATAAAGTATTGAAAATTAGTAACAATAAAAATATTTCTCAAAAAACACGCGATCAGAAATTGAAGAAAAGCGAATTTCACTTTAACGTTTTTTTTTTTTGTTGTTTTTTTTTTTTTTTTTTTTTTTTTGTAGGAAACTTATCGATCAAAAATTTACCAAACACGATTATTAAAGAAAGTACAATAAATGACACAATCACAGTATAAAGTTTATCTGAAAAAACTTGCTGAACTTCACTAAAGATATTAACAATATAATTTGTCTATGATTGTCGATCACCAACTCAGGCAGCTAATTCCGACACTGATCGGGATGGATAGCACTGGATAAGTGTTCGTGACGGTTGTGCATTATAATCACGTGGTGAGCAATCGTCACTTCCGAAAGAAAATCCACCCAATTATTAAAAAAAATTGTTGCTTTTAGTTTTTTCATTTATAATAATAATATACTAAACATAATGCAAATAAATTTGCGTACAGTATCTCTGCTGGTCGTTATTCCGTCGGCCGTAAAACTAACTAATGTTGATCACACTCGGATGTCTGACTTGTACAACACTTTGATTTCAAATGTTAATGCAAACTTTGGTCGGCCGTACAAAACTCGGTGTCTTTTCTTATTGAGCGTAGTAAACAGTAAAAAGCTCGATAAATAAAAAAAATACCGAAAAACAAAAGAAAAACGAAGCATAAAATAAAATGACACTGAGGGAAGAGAGTATGCACTGAACACGGATTTCTGCAGGTATTATGAGAAAGTTCTCTTTTGGGTGTTATATGCAACCGCAGGTAGGTATCTAGATATCTGTTCACGTTTACACTATCGCCACGAGAGCCGCAGCAGTAGCTTGCACTTTCTTATATCAAAGGGGCACCAATCACTTAAGACACCTCTCCGTGTTCGATGAACATTTGTGGAGGGAAGGTGCCATGGCAAGGGCACTTGAGCACCATTGCTCGACTGTATTGGCTTACTGCGGACATCCCGGCTCTCTTTTGAACTTTTCTGGCACAACGGCTATTTGCAACTTCACTTTCAAATGTTTTATTTAATTACAACGATATAATCCAAGCAGTGATCTCGCACGTTGGACCACTGATTATGTTAATTTTTTCGGATATTTTGGCACTTTCTTACCTTTCGGGACTGGAATATCTTTACTCCAACTCCACGTTTAACTCGTTCAATCAAGAATGTGGTTAGAAGCACTCTTGCTCCGAGTTATATACTTCGAAATCGTTGGTTACTTGAGAACAAACTCCAACTTTATACGCAGACAAAACTTCAACTCTGGGGACAATTGTCCATCGAGAATTTTACAACAAGTAGGCACAATGATGAGCTGTAAGCATCTGTGATTAATTTACTTTCACAAATATATATATAATTTTTTTTGAAAAAAATTATTATATGACACTTTTTGACGTCACGTTTGGATGTACTCCGTAAAAGTATATGAAAAATAAACGACGCGATGTGAAAAATCCCACATTGTGCATAAAAACTGTTTTGGTCTGAACTCGTGAATTTTAAGATATTGAAGTTTTTATTTTATGACACTTTTACAAAATTTCGAGATGCATTCCGGTATCACAGCCATCGGATTGGGTTATATTATATAACATTTTTTTTGGAAAGAGGAAATAGCCTTTCAGCGGCTTTTTAGGCATTAGTAATTAAGTGAAATGCAGGATTTTTAAATTAGATTATTTCATGGAAGGTTTAAGTTTATCTCTGGTGTCTTTTCGTTGAAAATCGATTGTGAAATTTTGAATGTTATAAACATTATATGCAAGTCTGCATAAGGTAATGAAAAAGTTTCTTTAAAAAAAATAAAATTAACAAATAGCTGAAGAAGTTATGAAATTACGGAATATAATTAAAATACGATAGTAGAGAGCATTTTTTAACAGTTGTTGTCAAATTAAATAAATTAAATCCAAAATAATCTGTAAAATTATTAATATTATATTTAATTACAAAATTCGATTATTTTTTTTTTTTTCAGTACAAAAACTTTGGTTGTGGACGTTTTGAAGATTTCAACTTTCTTTATCATTTTTGCAGTTACTTTTAGAAATTCATAACCTTGAACTAAATTTATGGATCATTTTTCAGTTTGTACACTTTAAAATTAGTCAACAAAAAATTAATGTTTAGAGAAAAACGAACATTTTTTTTTTTATCCTTAATAAATATCAATTATATGAAGACATATGGAGTCAAAATTAAGAAATAATTCTTAAAAACAAAAATAACAAAAATGAAATATACCAAACAATTTTAGTTTTCATATAAATATTTTCAAAATCGTTATACTATTTAATAAAAAAATTATCCAGAAAAACCATGCTTTGTCTTAACATTAAAAGTTCAATTCATTTTTCAGGCTTTCTATGTACACAAGTTTGTTATGCAATTTTTCGTTATAGGTCAAATGTTTTTATAAACAATACAAAATGAAGAAAAAGTTTTATGATCATATCGTTATTTAACATTTAATGCGAAATAATAATTTTAATAGCATCACTTATCGCCATTGGTAATTTTCGTTTTTCAATATGGTAATATCTATTTTCGAGTAGGTTTTTTTTAAAAAATATAATAAAATTGTCCTCGGTGAAAAAAGTACCCTGAATGTAATAACTTTGTATTTGCTCTCAATGTTTACTTATTTTTAAAACAAACACTTTCTGATTTCTTCACAATGATGCTGGGATTTGGTTCATCAAATTAAAAAAATGTGTGAATTCGAGTTATTCATTCATTGTTCCTTTATTTTTCATCCAAATTAGATCACAAATTTCATCATCAAAAATTGCATAAGATTTACTTTGCTGGTGCATCCCAATTATTGGGTACATTTCACTTTCACAAGCCGCAGAAATACAAAGGTTTATACAATTTAAGACAGAAGAAGAAATTAATCATTATTGTTTGTTTGGTCCCATATCCAAAAGGTATCACAATCGAAATTGCAACAATGGACGGCAAGAAAAATCGTATTATCATGTAATCCGACGCAAACTGGTAAAATAAAAACTATAATCAATCACTTCCAATGGGTTGACCCGATTTTGCGAAGTGGACATTAAAGCCGTAGGACTTGCCCTTATGTTTTTCGCATCTGGTTTTTCAGGTTCAACAGACTGTGCCCCCTGATAACCTCGCGATTGGATTCTTTGTCCGGCAAGAGGCCTTCACGTAATATCAGACCCCAATTCCTCTCACATAATCTAGCACGCTCCCTTCCCCCTGCAGTTACCAACATTTATTCGACTTCACCTTAACTTATGCTTCCGCAGTTCATCATCTTTAAGGCCACCAAAGTGTGTAGCTCTTTGAAGTGCTTCCTCAAGCCAACTGCGACACCGCACAAGCACACACTTCCGACAGTAGTCGCCGACATCTCTTATGATTTTGCTGGAGAAATTTTTCATGGGTGTGAACCCGCGATTCATTGGGAATTGCCCGCAGCACGTGGTATCCAAATGACGGTGATGAGCGCCATGGAAAGACATTTTAATAAACCTCCTTTTGATATTTGTTGCGCAGGCACACCTTGCCAATCACTGAGTTCCGCCAAACTTCTAAGAAAAGTCACGGACCCCAAACCGCGAACAGGGTTAAGGTCACTTCACATTGGGAAATCTATCAACGCGAATCCAAAAATGATGAATCGAACTTGTTCGACATTTTGACACACGCTTCCAAGCACTATTTCTCAATTTCTTCACTTTCCTCAACATAACTGGAAAAAATACGTAATAAAAGTATACATCACAAATTTTTCAATATCTGCAATTTCTTTTTTCAAAATACAGTATAAAATGGAAAACACTACGTTAATTTTTTTCAACATCCTTCAATTGTTACCTAAAATCAAATTTTTATTCAGAATCGATGTAGGAATCATAATTAATTAAAATAATGGGAACTAGGTCATGACCTTGAGTTCATTATATAGGTCTAATTAATTCTCCTCCTAGGTCTAATGTTTTTCCCAGTTGAAGAACGTGTTACTTAATTACTTAATTTTTGCAAAAAGTTCAAAGTCAAAAAAACTACAATAAAAATAAAAGACATTAAAAAACAAGGTTTTTAAAAATAAATTTCCTATTACACTTTTAGAATTTTATTGTACAAAAGCCCAAATGCTTTTTGCTTAAAAAACTTTCTAATTCATTTTATAATGCATAAAAAAAAATGTTTCCCAAATTTTTGAGAACAAAGAAAAAATGAAAAAGAAAAGAAATTAATTGTTCTAAATTGTTTCTAATTACTAAAATCGAGGGTAAATGTAGCTTAAGCGTGTAATAACTAAATCAAGTTAAGACCCGACAAATTAACCTTCGTTTCGATAAGTCTAATTACGAGTTCCCATTGAACTGCGCAAAATTATGAAAAGCAAATCATATTTTGAGATCTTTTTCGATCATATAACGGTGATATCGATGTGTTATAATTAAGGTTAGTTTTTATAAACATATAAGTATGGATTATTTACAGTTTGTAATTACCGTTAATCGATAAAACTTTCGAGCAGGTATCTACGATATTCCAATTAAGAAAAGCACTGTTATTTTATATTTTTTTCCCGCAAGTGCTAATCGCTGAATAATTGAGTTAGTCTCATTGTCAGAAATTCACGGTGAATTTTAAGTGGCGTAAGTACGTGGCGCTAATTATTGTTAAGGGGACAGTGCAACAATGTAATATGCAAATGTTTATTAAGATTTGTAAGGACATGAACACACAAAATATATTATGCATCTATTAAATTTTTAAGTACATAAACGTAAAAGAAAACATTTAGGAATTCCGTTGGCAGCAAAAATTTGCGTAGAAGTCATGTTTGATTATTATTATTACTTAAATATTACATAATGTTTTGTAAATTTTATGCAGGAAATAATCAAATTCATTTTTTAACTTTAATTTATTTAAACACATAATTTTGGTGTTTCTGTAAAATGGTCGTACAAGCAGTAATAGTGCCATGAAATTTATGAAAAAAAGATAGTCAGTAATGAAAATTAAAAATAAAATTAAATACAAACATTTACTTTAAATATTTGTTGTTCATGTGGGCTGCAAATGTAGAATTCATCGTGATTTAAGGAAACTTTCACATCTCTCAGGTATAAAAAACGTTACAATGAAGTATTTAAATGTTGTTGTTTTTTTTACTTCTCAGTATCATATTATGTAACCACCATGAGCCAGTTTCACTGGAAATTCATATTATAACTTTTTCTGGTGCCCGACTATGTTTCAAAGATAATTAATTCTTCTCTTATTAATAAAACAACAGGTGGATATTTGACGCCAATGTTGCAATTTATTTTCGTAGTTCATTACGATATTTATAATTGTATACTAAATCTCAGGAATCTAACTGCGAAAATAACAAAATTGGATTAATTGCGCTTGAACATAATTCAACATCTACGAAAGGATTTTTCAGTTTGTGCAATATTATGATCGTCATGAATTTTGCTCTGATACCATCGTAACAAATGTATAATTGCTAATTTTATTGTCTAATCTCATCTGCAAAAATTTTATATAATAAAATGTGTTACGTAATTTTTACGAAAACTCTTTGGGAAGTACATCAACGCAGTTGACTATATTATTTGTTCATGTTGGATGAAGCATGATTAACGTCTGCATCATATGAACAACATTTTTCACTATCTTTTTACAACATTTTTCATATGTATGTCAACACATTTTGCAAAAACTAAAACCAAAAAAACCGTTAAAGTGTCATTTTCACAGGATTTTTAGGGCACATTAAAAATTTGCAACATTTTGCAAATATGCAGAGGTTGTCCCGTCGCGTCGTTTTCCGCTGTCAGGAAAATGGAGTGACTGTAATTTTGCGTAATGATTAATTTTCTTATATTTGTTTTTAAACGACGACCAATTGTTGGTGTTGTGCAAAACTTCTAATAAAATGTTTATATTAACATTTAAATTGAACTAATGCATTCGTTAAATTTATCGCAATCTTAAACCGATAAAATTGCTTGGATTAATTTCCAAACAAACTTGTTTTTAAAAATTAACAAGTGGGAAAATATTGATTAATGGATACCAATTTGCAGTGATTCATTTGTAAAAACTTAATCCCAACATTTCGATCTGTGCATTGTTACCTGAATGAACTTAGGGCAGCATGTAGTTCAAGGTGCCGATCGCCGATACATGATTTTGGGTGTCGCGTATTTATTTTTTTACAATACTTGGTTTTTACTTATTTATTTTTTTATTTTCAAAATCAAGCCCATCAAAAATCACACAAGGCTGATCGATGATTGCCAGCCAACTTTGAAATAGAATGTCAACTGTTTCGTCTATTTTTTTTTTTTCACTTTATAACGACACACACAATTTGCACCTCGATTTGCACTCTATCAAGGACACTCGTTTTGTATAAATTATGTGATGATAAAAAAAACAACATTATATATAAATTTTGACACAACGTTTAAGGACAACCGTTCAAAAAAATGGGGCAATATTACAAGTAAAACTGGAACATTTTCCACCGGTTATATTTTCAATTAATGTTGTTGGGCATTTTTGTTTTTGCAGCAGAGGTTAATGTGAACTACATTTAGTAACATTTCACAGTGTTCATTACGATGATTTTTTTTTTGGTTTGTACATTAAATTCTCACATGAAATAATGATTAAGTAAATAAAGTATGCTCACGTAATACTTTTAAATGAAAAGTTTTAATTGAAATTAAAAGTAGCAGATATGAATGAAAAGTGACAAATATATTTTTTATTTGCGATTTAAAATGTATATTTGTCAATGATATTTACAGTATACGTCTTATCTGCTTATTTAGAGCTTTTCGATATAAGTAAGAGGTCAGATTGGTTTAAATGAAATTTCTCTTTGCCAAAAATTTTGTTGTACAAAAGTGAAAGCATTTCTCTTAGTTTTTGGAAGTTTGTTTTGTTCGTCATGGCTGCTCGGTCTGAAGAAACTTAACAATTTGCTCTTCGTATAGTGTTTAATGATCTAATTAATGTACTTGGTTTGTGTGTTGTTATAGTAAAATTTTGCAACTAAAGTTTTATTCACTTCTTAGTTAGAGTAGTGAATTTTTATACAGGCGATTTCTTATACAGGCCCATGTGATTTCTTTTGTTATTTATTGTATTCTATATTTAATTACCTAATTTTTTATTTTTTATATATTCTTGGAAGTGGAAATTATATTAGAACTTTTCTGCATCAAAGTTTTACATTTACTAATTTAGTAATCTTGATTTGTTTGAAGTAAGATTTTTTTTTCAAAATTTGATCCTTCCATTTTTTGTTTTTTTATCATTTCTTGGAATAATCCAGTCCTCTTTGACAAATGTTTACTTAAAAACTTATCATCGCATTTCACCTTGATTGCTCGGTAATGAACGCCCAAGGCATTGGCAATGTAAGCAAACTAGAGACATGAGTGATTCATTAAAAGTGTGCAAATATGAGGGAATACCTCCGTAAATTACACAGTTGTCAGCAATAATCGGTTAATAAATCACGTCAACAATCGAACGGAATGCTAAAGAGATGGTGGATGCGGGATTTTTGTCGTATTCAAATGTCAAACATTATCGAATTTGTTGACATTTCCGTTTTTAGTTTTAAGGTTTCGGAAGGACAAAAAAGCCTTACTCAATTTGGGATAATTAGTTTTCGTAATGTGCGGGTGTTCAAAGTGCACATCGCTGTCGAGACAGCAATTTGCAGTTGCAAAAATATACAAATAAATTAGCTCAAGCCTGCATCTTTATCTCAATTGGCGCAAATTGCATCTATTTAACAATATCCTGCTGTGGTACTTGCAGTTCATGACACAATATTGATATCTTGCCAAGTTGGGTTTCTATTGTTAAAGTTAAACAAAATGCTGTAAAAATTGCAGATATGTTTTCCAATTAAATTAATGGAGATTTAAAATAAAAAAAATTAAGTGAACTTTGCTGAGTACAGCAATTCGACTCCTTCACTTCCAGTACACTCAGGTCGATTATAAAACTTTCAACATATTCTTTGTTAAAGGTTTGTTTCGAGATTAATTGCTCCTTACAAAACACAATTCGGGGTTTTCCAGGTCTCTTTTTGCACTGAGTGCATTTTGTGGAATTAACCGCAAGCATATTATCCAATCCCCGGTGACTGATGGAAAAATTCCAAGCAAATACAAAATATTTTATGTTAAAATCTGATCATTATACCCTTTCGAATATGTCCTCCTATTGGATGCTATTCGATGATAAAATAACCAAAATAAGCTCATCGTACGGATTGGATTAATTACGTGAACGAGGCAAAACTTAATTTGTCTGGTTTACCGGTTTTGAAAGCATTAAATTGCTTTACTAACATTTAAACTATATTTTCTTACACTTATTACAGACGCAAATTGCAATGAACGTTGAGAAGTAAATTGTAACCGCCAGGAAAAACAGAAGCGGCCATTTTCGATCATAAAATAATAAATTGCTAACGCATCGTGCGAAATCGTTTGTTGGAAAATGTTTCCGATAATACTGAGCAACAATTAATTGAAGGATCAGAACAAGAAATTTTATAGAAAATACGATACGATATTACCAAAAATTGTAAAATTTTAACAATACGTATATAAATATTTTCAAACACAAAACCAATGAAATAAGATGCGAAAAAACATTTCGACTTTGTTTATATGATAAATATAGCAACTACATAATATTTGAACACAATCCATTTGTGTAAACATTACAGCACAGAAAACAAATTATCAGACTGTGGCGAAGTGCACGCCTCACAAATTGTCGCTTGAATTGACCTGATTCAGGCCACTGCAATTTTCCCATAAACGCAACAATTTGGATGCTTGCAATAAACAAATCCAGATGGTATGACAAAAATCGTCTTGTTGCAAATTCCAAATTATTTACATTTCAGTTGTGTTTGTTGTTATTTGCGACATTAGTCCATTTTCAATTGTTCCCTTGTTGCAGAGATGGAAGCTATTAGCCGCGCGCCGGCCGCTGAAAAGTCGGAAGTTGGGTGCTCAACAGCTGGAAAAGTGTGCGTGGAAATTGATGTCCACTTGCACAATCATGACATGATGGATTCACATCCAGATTGCTGATAGATTTTGTAATTTGGCGGAAAATTATTAGTTTGATATCTATTGATATATGTGGATCGGTTCTCGAACATCTTTAGTGTCCGCTGGTCAAGTGTCGTGTATTGATCCTTGTGGATTATCGTTAACCGTTCGTTTCCTATCATGAGGATAATTGCGCTGTTGATATTGGCAGGATCCATCGGAATAATTCGGTCAATGCCTCCCACCATAAAAATGAGAGTAGATCCAAATTTTATTAAAATTATGACAAGTATGAAGAAGCTGCAGCCAAAATTGCTGAAGGACGACTTACGAACAGTTATTGTAATGGGACTTGTTCAAGGAGCCATAGAAGTGAAGAAAAGTTTGGAGAACAATTTAACAAAAACGGTTACAGATTTCATTTTAAGCAATGAATATAATAACAATAGTGATAAAGCGATGCTGAATATTCAGCGGATTGAAAAAATTATCAATAGAGACAGAAATTCTATTGAGATCCTTGGAAGTGCATTAGATTTAGCACGGAAGTCCATTACAATGAAGGAATTTCAAATGGATATGAAGAAACTTCTGATGGAAACAAAAAAGAGACGACGAAATGTGAAAACAAAACGCAGCAGCAATGTTGAAAAGAGAATGGAGGACTTTAAGAAGGATGTACTAGATCACGTAGACACAATGCGGAAAACTATCGGGGACAAGACAAATGCAACGATTTCTTACATGGAACAATCAAAGAATTTAAGTGCTGACAACACTGTTTTCAGACGAATGGTTTCTACGGAGGATCCTGAGGAAGAAAGTGTTCTAAAATTAATTCTAACCGTAGGTTGTATATTATGAAAGGGGACTTATTAATGTGGAATTTTGTTACTAGGATGAAACTGAACCGAACGTGATCGATATATCGAGACGACAGGACACGGACGCAGAAGATGAAGAAATAGAGGTGAGCGACAAAATAAACAATTCTAACAACAATTTAATTTAAATATACATTTTCTGGAAATGTTCTTTCAAAGTCCAGAATTAATGTTTTTCATGTAATAGGTGTTTTAATTAATTTTTAAAAAATTATCCTATATCGATATATTTAGGACAAGGATCACCAAAAAGAAGAGTTGACTGAAGAAGAAGAATTTTCTGCAGACAATAATTCGGCGGGAGGAGGAGGCGGACTTGGGGGACTATTTGGAGGATCAAGTGGAGTTCGTAACTCAGAATTATACAAGAATGTTTTTCAAATCCAGTTATTCTTTTAGGGAGAGGGAGAATCGGATGCAGGCGCTCTTATTGGTGCAATTACTGGCTTAGTAACAAATTTGTTTGGAGTAATATTTTTGACGGCTTTTATGTTTATTATATTTTATAAAAATTATTATTTTATAGCCTGATGGATTAGATGTGGAAGCTTTGATAGGAACATCATCAGCGTTATTCGCGGGTCTTCTTGGGGTAAATAAAAAAAAAAAAAAACACTAATACTTAACAAATAAAAAATATTAATTTGTTATTTTTAATTGGAAATCAGCGTCAACGAAATTTCGGCACTGTCCTTGGCGAATACGTTGGAACCGCTGTAGATGGGTTTTCAGGCGGGGGTGGAGCTGTAAGCTGGAAATATACATAATATATATTGTTTATAAAATACCCCCTTTTTTAGATTAATAATGGACAATTTTTTGGAAACTTTCTGGGAACAGTAATCGCCAAATTAAGCGCTGTACATATAAAATTTTATTTTAGTGTGATTTTTATTTTATGGTATTGGTTTTTCTTTTGGGTTTGTTTAAATACTTTATTTTCAGTTTAACGCTTCTTCGAATGGCATGAATCATGCCTTTGAATTAGTTTCACGTTATTTCTTACGAAATATTATTAATTTTCTTTGGGAAAGTTTTCAGGACTTTTGCAATTTTGAACAATTTTGTTATTATTTTTAAAGTAAAACAAATATTAATGGTTTAAAATTATTTTTCTTTCAAAAATGAACAGTTCCAGTTTTACTAATTTATTACTTGCCCAGGATCCTGAGGATGACGAAAAACCCATTCAACCTCAGATCTTCATACAGAATTTCCTCAACAGTTTCCACGATGCCAAGAGCAACACTCAACCACCCGAGGAAGGTACAACACCTGCTCCTCCCACAGAATCTGGATCCTTTGGATTTATTAAGCAATTAGTCCGCGGATTGCTGGGAGGAATTACTAGTTTTATTTTTAATTCATCGACATCATCATCTGAAGGCAAAGGATCTCCTGACGCCACCACAACTTCATCAAAATTCAATAAATTAAAACAACATCAATTCTGATTTGTAACGTCTTTTGTATATCAATAAAAATTTTGAAAAAAATCGATTATCGATTAATTGATTATCCAAATTAGTACAAGAAGGCGAAATGCAGAGTGATTAGCATGTGCTCGCTTTGCTGGCGAAATTTCGTTAAGTGAAAGTCAAGGTGGAATTTTTGCTGCTGAAACCACTGGGCATTATTATAGTGCTCCGGTGCGCTTTCATTTGGCGCGCATAGTCACCAATAAGCCGGAAATTTTTTTCGTGACTCGGTGCTAATAGTCACGGTGCGGTTCAGGTGCCGCCGCTCCAAACAACAATGGCGAACCAATTCAATATTGACGGAAAACTTTTGTTTTCTGTAGACGTTTTCGTACGGAAGAAGTAAATATGTTGATCGGACTGATCCGTGCAGCAGAAACCCACCTGAAATCAGACTTTTTAATCTGGAAGCAATTGCTAATTAATGCAACTGTAATTCACGTATTTCATTCCAATTAAAATGGGCATTCGCACTGTGGTACTGCGGTGCATAAAACTTCTCCACCAGCACAAAGTAGAACGATCGGTGGCCACAAAATCCCATCTGGCACTATTGAACCGTGGCGTGGCGCGCATCAAGGTTGCATTGAGGCTGGCGAGAAGGAAAAGGCTCACACTTGGGTCATTGAAATACATTTTGAAAGCCCCACGAAATGCAGAAATTGCTCGAACGGAACCGACCATACCTGGAGAAATCCACAAAAATTCTTCAACAATTCGCGAAGGGGGTTTGCATCGCATGGCCAAAGAATAACTACCATAAACATTTGAAGCAATAATTCATCAATGAGGAAGTTGATTGTTGTTTATTGCAAAACAATTTCAGTTTCCTGATAGAAAGTTTTGTGATTCTTAAACATACGAATGTGGTGTGGATAAGAAAACTTCGATACTGCCGATAATGAAGGAATTTGTTTATTGGATAAAAACGATTGATTACAACACTGATTTCGGTGGTGTCCGTTTGTATTTCATCTCTTTTAGTACGTTGCGGAATTTGTGGTTGTTTTGTTTCATTACATATCTCAAAATACCGCTTTCCCAAGAAATTTTTATCAAACTCTAATCCATGTTTAAAAATACAATGTAATAAACCAAAATAAAAATAAAGACTTAAATGCACTTTAAAAAATAAAACGATTCTATTCTGAGAATCGAAATTCATAAATTAACTTACTTTTGTTTTAAACGTTAATTCAAAAGATTAATTTATTCTCAAATTTTATGGTATACTTATATGACAATGAAAATTAAAAACTTATTTACCATACAAATCACGTGACTTCTCCCTTAAATAATTTGCATCTCCTATCGTACCATGAAATTCGCTTGCTTGATTCCATATATCCTCTTGGGTCCTTTTTTCTTATCAATTTTGATTCCTTTTTAAATATGTCCCGAAGCCTCAAGATATCTTGAAGTGTTACCTCCAATGGCTGAAAGTTAAATGCATGAGCTTTGGAGTTTCAACAGTCGGAATGGTTGGTGAAAAGTGAAAGAGGTACCCCTTTTGTGGTAACTCTTTTTACACTCAAACACCTTGAAGACCTTCTTCGCGGATCGTGCACAAACGCGATAGTGTTGTTAGGTGAAGTTCGACATTTTCGCCAGACTTTCCATTTTGGAGACAGTATTTCATAATTTTGTTAAAAAGTCAATTTAAAAATTTCTCAAGATTGATCGGATTACCTCAGGATCGGTCAAGAGATTTCATTGTTTCGCAATTCTTAAAAATCTCACAGCGGTGGTGACGCGACTCAAACATCCCCGGGGTCAAAAGTTGGATCGGTGTTAAGAAACTTTGATTCGAACTACGCTCATTGTGCGTTTTGTGTTGTTTTTTGTATTGTTTTTTACGTGAGTGTTGTTGTTACAGTGCTGGTGAAAACATTATAATTTTACTTGGCTCAGTAAGTCTGTATGGAGTTTGATGGAGTGTCTTTAAGTTAGTGCAGGTTGACTCAAGAAGAAAGGAGCACTTCTTGAGATGTGCATCTGCGTTGCATTTAGTTTCAATTGTCCAATTGCAATTGATAGGAATTCGTTGTTGCCTAACAAAATCAAGAGAATCTGACAAGTCACTTCGAATTGGGGGATGTCATGCGCGGATGACTACTATAAAATCCCCGCATGCAGCGTGTAAGCATGCGTATTTCTTGCCATTTCGAAATGCATAATATGCAAATATGTACTTTACGAATTACGCGTATGATTGGCAAATTTCTGCTTACTGGGCACGGCTAACAATGTTTACTCATAAATTACCTCAGAAAAACAAAATCATTGTAATAAATTGTTTCTGTATTCAAGAAATATGTTTGCAAAATATACAAAAATTTATTTAATCAAGAAGGAGTCTGATAGTCTACACTCGACTTTTAAATTCTGGAATGACATGAATTAAAGTTTCTTAATCAAATGTTCAAATTGAATTCTTACTAACCTTGAAAAAAATTCAAAAAATGTGTACGTTATCTAACAACTTTATGCTTAAAGCTCACGTGGAATCTGCTTGAAATTCTAAAAACTTGCACTTCAGCTCGAATTCATCAATTCCAATTGCCAGAGCAAAAATCTCAAACAAGCTTTCACATTCCAGAAAAAAAATTCCAAATAAAAAATGTTTATTGGAATTTATGCATTTCACTGGGATTCTGTGATTGTACCATAATCAATTGCAATTAAACTGAAGGAACTAAAGTACGAAAAACAAAATACTGAAGTATGTAATTTAGTTAAGTTTGATAATAAGTTAATCAGCAGAGACTGGAGTCTGGAGGAAGAGTTTTTCGAAAGCAGTGGCGGCGTCGTGTTTATGAAACCTGATATTCATCTGATGGTGGTACAGAATTAATTGCCCAGAGCTACGGCTCATGATAATTTTAATTCAAATCAATGCTCTGTAATTACTATGTACACAATGAAAGCTATTTCCGTGTTTATGTACTTTTCATACAAAATACAAAATTTATCCATGAGCATAGATAATTTAGTCAGCATGAAAGCAAACCGAAGAAATTTTTAAAACAAGACACAAAATTCAGAAGAGAAAAATTGTTTTGCTTTAGGAATTAAAGTCATTGATGCCGAAAACTCGTGACACACGAGGCATCGAACGGGCTGAAGGCGGACCACCTCTGGGTCTGGGTTATGTATAATTTAAAGGTATTTCATAATTCGACATAGACATAATCGTTAACTAACAATTGCACACCAATCAATCAATCACTAATCAACACAAAATGTTATCGAATTAATTTAGTCAGATATAATAATAATTATAATCGATTATAATCGATGCTCGGTTCCCCAGTCGAATTTTCAACGCATCTTGCAAAGTTGCAAAATAAGCTATTATTATGTCGCACTGATTTTAGTATTTCTGTGAATAATTTATGTGAATGGATGTATCGATGAATTAAATTGTTGCAATTTGTCCGTATTCATTGCTGTTTTTGGGTTGCAAGCGGAGGCTGCTGGTTTTTCCAATTCACCGGTTCAATGACAATTTGCCAGAGATTGTGGTTTTGGTCAGGATCTAAGTATTCTTTTTTTTAAAAATAACTGTGGCTGCGCGCAAAATTCAAAACTCAGCAGGGTTCAATCGATTTCGGTGACTAATTGGGAGAAATACGAACTTGTCGAAGTGGAACAAAGTAGAAAGGCCTTTACAGCAGCAGTCTGACTGCATGGAAAATATATCACTGAAAAATAGAAAACTAAACTAAATATTTCATATTGTACCTTTCAAATAAATCAAATTTTTAATTAATTTCCCTTTCATTAATTCGAACAGACTTGTCTCGGCAAATTACAAACAATAGAATCAATTTTATAAACCATTGCAATTACTTTTACGAAAGTCACTTAACAACAAAAAGCATTGTTCTCATCTTCTCTGACATTTGTTTAAACAATCCGTACAAAATATGAAATTAGGAAAGAAGAATTGTTGTAACACTCACTGCGATCATTACAATTATAAATAGCTTAGCAAGTTCAATATTAGGATAAAAAATGAGATGTTGTAGGTAGACTTTAACCATAAGATATTTCATCTATTACGAATGCATATTATCGCGGGCTCATTACACCAATGTGACTTAATTAGGTCTCACATTAATCAGATCTCAAAAGAAGTTCCTTTAATATTAGGTAAGACAATTTACAGGTTGGTCAAAGTGGCTGCAGCGTAATTACGAATCCGATTTACTTAATATGCTAATTAATTATATCGTCGGACGATTGTCTACCAAAAATGTTGTTGAGAAAATTCCTTGAACGTGTTAAACTGCAATGGTATCTGGGAATAATTACTCTGTGATATAATTTCAGGGATAAAATAGTTTGTCTATCTGCAACAAAAATAGCATTGAAATTTGATGATCTGAAGTAATCTAATTCACATTGTTTATTGTTTTACAATGGACAAAATATCACGGATTTCATTCGACCGTCCACCAAAAATAGCACATTTGAAACACTTTCAAAATTATATACAAGAAATAATTACAGGAAAAAGCGAAAGGTAGTTAAAATAATAACATCCAAAAGACATAAGCGAGAGACTTTTTTAGCAGAGTTCATCAAGATCAATTTTATATAAAAAGAATTATTAGCAGTAGTAAAATAAAACGTTGTCCAGAAATTACTACAATATCCTGTTTTGGGTAAAGTTTTATTATCTCGCTTGTTCGTTGCTCTTTTAGTATGTAGAAATCAAGTGATTTCATGCTAACTGTTTGCGATTGGTGCTGCTGCAGTGACGGCAATTACAAGTAGGAGTGGGGGTGGCATTTACTCTTTTTCTTATTAATTAGTATTATTTGATTGAGAGTTACTTATACAATGTACATTGCTTCTTGTTTACTGCTGTACATCTTTTTAATGATTTCTAATAATATAATAATAGTAGTACAATTCCCCAATCCCCATATATCAAAATAATCTGTAAGTACCCAGTCGGAAAACAGACTAGTTCTAAAATTAATGTAAGAACTATTTTCTAAGGAAAACCTTTAACATGAAAACAAATCATTACTATTGTACAGTGTTGGCATTGCAGGGAGTCAATTGCTCTTTTCTGCATTACTATTGAACTGATTCTATAACCAGTTATTGAAGAACTAGTAGCGAAAGTCACCTTTTTCAATTACTTCGAGCAGTAATTCTTTTTGAATTACTTCCAGAAGTAACTAATTTTAAACTACTTCGAGAACTAATTCATTTTGAACTACTTCGAGAACTAATTCATTTTGTATCACTTCGAGAAGTAATTCATTCTTCTTCACACTAATAATTCTTGCAAGCAAACTAGGTAAATACCGGTTGTCCGAGGACAGATTTATTTTTTGCATTGCGGAAATAAAATATTTTTTCATTGAAAATATATTGTATTTATAAAGTAAAAAAATCTAAATATAGTACCTACTTACTGAATTATTGAAAATCTAATAAAAATGTGAACCTATAGTACCTACTTGGTTAATTATACGAGTGTATATTATGTAGCAAAACCAAAGTTTTAAATGAAATTTAATCATCAGTAATTTCATCTATTCTCCTTTTTAGGAAACCCAAATTTTTTTAAAATGCTTCCGTTTGATTGCTTGAAAACTTGGAAAGCTTGTCGTACAAGTGTTTCCGGATCCTGTCGGTCTGTTCCCAAAGCATCTATGTTAAAGTAAATTATACAATAACTTACTACCAAATCAAAAAAATATTAAATTTCTGCTTACGCATAATAACCCGATATAGGTTCTTGAAGTCCTTTCACCGCTTTTTCCCATGTGTCCCACCCAAATTAAAATTTAAAATAATTTCATTGCTCAAAATTTCATTCATATTTTTTTTTAAATTGCAATGAATTTTGGTTTTTATAGCTGTTATAATGTCATCAGGAAGATTTGGCGATTTCAAAAGTTAAACCTGCTTCCGAATTTTGTACCTAACTTACAATTACTTACAATTAAAAACATCGTTTTTATTTCGTGTTTTAATAAAAATTTTCTTAAAACTCTAATAAACACATTACATATTTCCTCATAAAATTTGTTCACATGCCAAGCAAGGTTGGTCACCAGAGAACAAAAATCCAAATGCAACTAACCTCAGCTCAGGTGTTATTTTGTTGGTACCATCGTAATTGCTACAACATTGTATTGCTCAAAGCATTCATTGGAGTTAGTTTAATATCTTTGTTTTTAACCCAATCTCTTACTCAAGGAGCTCCATTTTGAGCAAGACCAAACACAAAAAAAGACAAAATATATTGCAGAATAATTTACCAAATTTTTATTCCAGATATCTGCCTTGAGTACATTTAATGCAAAAACGGAAATTTTCATTGATGACAAAAAATATTTAATATACCATCATATACAATGTTGAACGTTAATTTAACCGTTACAATCGCCATTTTCCTTGGTTGTCCGAGCAAATGGTCAACAGCATTAATTGTGGATGACTTTGAAATTTCTCTGGTAATATTTAGTGGAGTGTATGAATTTGGTAATTTTAAAATAATTTCAGAATTCTTAAAGCAATAATTATTTAAAAAAAATTTTTTTAAACATTTTTATATGCTGCAAAAACTAAACGGCATTGACATTATTTCAACAACGCAAGAGATGGATTGTGGAGTGTTGAAGCAAGTTAAAGTGATTACTGTACAATTTTCACAAATCATTTTGTTGATTTATTTATATACTGTCCTTTTTTTGGGTTTAAATTTACGAAACAAATCGTAAAATGTTATTGACACTCAGTATTTGATTGTTGAATAGTTTTCAATTTGATACAAGTTAAGATTTTACTTTACAGTCATCAATAAAAAAAATCCATAAGACTCGAAAAGCGTCGGCTCTGTTTAAGTAGCTAGTTTTGAGGAAATCTGTTGAGTTTACGCATTAAACCTCAGCAATTTGATGGGAATCCATCCATTGGGAAATAATCCTACAATTTATAACAACTAAACAAATATCAATATTTGGTCCATCATTGAAAGTATCCAAAAAAATTTTGATTAATTATCCACTATCGCAACACGTGCGTGTTCCAGTATTAAAATAAATTGCTTGAAGCGAATTACTTCAACACGAGTACTTATCATTAGAAAGAAGATGGTATCACCAGGAGGCATCAATGATGAAGATCTGGATAAATATCTACAGTAGAAATGCTCCAATCGTTCGGTTGAAGTGTTCCACAGGTTTTAGACCATTACGCAAGATGAAAGTTTCTTTGATGATTATTCCGTGATTCGCGTATTGTAGGTTATACGGCAACAAAACTTGAGGAAGTATTTATTTGAATAATTCCAGCCAACTCAGGTATATCACATGCAAGTGTTTATGACCAGACATCTAAAATACCTGCTCCGTTTGACCCGGAAGCGTTTACCAGTTTGCAAAAGGAGCCACGCAAACAGCCGTTGGGTGAAGAAGCTCTTTTCAGGCTCAATGAATGTTTTACCTCTTTAACTGCAGTATTATTTAACAATAGGCGAACAACACGTACTTTAGATTACTGTGCACTATTCAAAATGGCGAAAATGAGATAATTCCAATTTGCAAGTTTTTTTTAATCAATTTTTTAGTCTGCAGTTATTGTTTTGATAAGATTCAATTAAAAACAACAATACAACAGTGAACAGTATCAATATCATTTACATCATAATTAAATATCATAGTTTTGATTGAATTAGATGAATTATGGTTGAAATCAATTAAAAATTCATAGAACTGTAGCAAAGCATGAACAATTTGCTACCACATGACAGCATAAAATCAACAATTTACATTGCATTAAATTTGTATAGCAACGAAAGTGTTTCGTTGATTGTTAATGCAAAACGTTTTAACAAAAGATGAATACAAAAAAGTTGCATTTGTGCAGGCGTTCGCGGCAGCTTCAGATGCAAGCACTTGCATAATTCGCCATGTCAGGCAGTAATGATCTGAAGTGGATATGATGTTTGCAAATTTATGGCGTCTCACATTATCTGGTGAATAAATTAGTTACAACACTTTTTATGGTACTTGAACGGTCTTACTTACTTTTTATAGTTCTGTAATCATAAATCATAAGTAAAGTGGTATTATGAAATATGCAAATCATCATCAATATGCGATTTTTTAGTGCATCTATGTAATAGCATATCTTACAACACGCAATGGAAATAAACAAACATTAAACATATTCCCCATTTTATGTGGTGACTGGTGATGACACTAAGTATAAAATCTTCAGGAAATTAGTAGAATACGCTTTAAATGTGATATTGCATTATTCAAGAAAGACAAGTCATGTAAATTTAAGTTCCATTGAAACTAACAAGTGTCTGCATTTTGTAATATTTTAATGTGCTTGTTCTGCACCTATTGTTACAACTGACAGTATTTCCTTGGGAGATTTCGAACACGATGTCAACACTGAAGTAATCGGTGTAATTATGAATAGAATTTGAAGATAAATGAAACGAATGATTGATAGATACAAAAGGAATACGACAGCTAAAAGGACGGAACCTGAAGGCATATCATAATTAATAGCATGAAAATTCATTGGAAGTAGTTAACATACTTTCAAGTTCAGCTGGATTGTAAAACTTAAATGTTAAGTAATTGGGAATAAACCAATTTGATTTATCACTTCCATCTTGAATTTGTAGCAACATATATAATTATGTTACATAGGGTTAAAGAGTATGAGAAAAAATAATTTACTACATTATTACAAAATATATTTTGTATTATGTTATCTTTTAATTCGTTAAGAAATTGCAGCGTTAAAGCAATTTCCAAATGTTGAAATATCGTCGTTGAACACCATTGTACAATTTTACAGAGTTCAATGGGTCAAGTGCAAACACATTTTCTACATCTTAATTTTACTCAATAGATATACATGGATTTTTTTAATTAAAAAAACATTGTGTGCAAATCACATTCCATGCGATATATCAATTAAATTAGTAAACGCATGCCTTGGATTAAAAGTATTCACTTAAACTGCACGGCAAGGCCAAACTTTCCAACTTTACATCAGCGGTTATTACTGCGGTTGGAGATTCAACAAAATGAACATGGTTTACGTAAAACTCTCCAACTATTGCATAATTTCTCGTCTCAACAACGATTTTCTTTTTTTAGATAATAAAAACTTCTCTCTCAACACAGGAAAAAAAAAAATAAGAAGAAGAAAAAGAGGTGGACAAAAATCAGTTGACTATAGCCAAGCGGAGAACCTGGTTGGGGAAACTCCAATTTGCATTCACTTTCGATTTCATATTTTTGATTTTTTATTAAAGTCGAACCGGTTGTCTCCGGTACTGCCCCGAACTGTATCAGTTGACTAACTGTTCTCGTGTGCCGCCATGACAGCATGCCACGAAAACATGTTAAACTTGATTGCTGGTCTAAAGCAAGAATATTGGAACCTTGCCTCCATTTGGGACGTAATTAGGACTAATAAAAAAAAAACTTATAATGTATCTATGTAGAACCGACGTGATACAAAATCTGTTTAGTCATCGACTACTTTGAGTTTCGATACAAAGTAGCTACAATTGAAAGTATCTACAAAAAGAAAACTTCCTTTACAAAGGTCATAGAAGTTGGGTAACCCTTGTGTTCATTGACACCCTCGATATAGAAGTATGTTTATACGTTTTGGAAGGTAAACTTATGTTTTTTTTTTCACTATGGATAGCACAATGTTGAACGTTCCAAACATTAAACATTACGCCTTTTGAAATTTATGTACCACAAGTCATTACTAAAAATTTCAGTTAAGTGGTCATAAACAAATAGAAAGAAGAAACTGACCGATATCGTAGAAGTTTGCAAAATATCAGCTTCAGACATTTATAAAATGAATTGCAATGCAAACAGATTTCTATTACTATCCAGATATTTCCAAATAACCAAGTAGAAATTGTAAAAAAAAGATATTTACTAACGAGAAATAAAAAAAAAATGTTTAATGGAGCCTTCATATTTTTAATAGCACTTGTATAAAAGTTTGTTGATTTGAAGTTTAAAGCTTTTGTAAATTTCCTCTTCTTGGTTTTATTATAAATAATGACTCCTTGAATTGAGATTACTTCTTTAACGATGACTACAATTACCTTTAACAAAACTTAAGACTGTAGAACCTCATGCAAATGGCATGTCTACTTATGAACAAATGTTAGAAAAATAATAAAAAAAATAGCACCAATCAATTAAATTAAAATGTATGTATTATCTTTTATCATACAATTATTTTTGAACATTTCATTAAAATCAAAAGACTAAAGCGACAAACTTTTAAGTCGGAAACCTTGGTTTTTTAATTAAATGATATTTACATTATTTTAATGTTCAAATATTGACACTTTTGATCAACAATTTTGACTAATAATATATCTTTAGCACGCTTTTGAGTAAAAAATCTTTGCAGTTAAGTATCTTTTACAATAATTAATAAATTCCTATAATCATTGAAAGCACATTTCATCGTTATAATTTTATATTCTGATTGTGCAACTACTAGTTTTAATTACTTAAAAAAAGTTGGATTAAACTTTTTTTCATTGAAGAAATAATTTTGGGAGAAAAATCCCTGAGCCTAAAAGTTATAAACAATCTATCAATATTTCCATCTAAAATCTCATTGAAAATTTCATGTCGATCATAATTAACCATAACAATTCGAGAACCAATAACTGCCGAAAGTGTTTAAGTTAATTTCGAAATAATATCATTACTTGAGAGGGGATCAGGAAGTCGGTGTGCGTTCCAATTGCTCAAGTGAACCTTGGGCTGTTGCAATTGAAAGGGAAAGCGAAGGGCTCTCGGCGATCTCCATAAAGGAACACAATTGCAGTTTTTTACGAAAGTGTTAGAATAATTGGTGGTGCTGCGGCTCTCGCAGGTCAATTTCGTAATTCATTTTCAATTGTCTTACATTATGAGCAATTTGTCATGGTATTGTATAATGCAACAAAAATTTTCCAATGCATTTCTGAAACTATTCAAAATATTATGAATTTAAAATTACGTAACCTGAGGAAGAGTTATTTTCTTGAACTCTTGAACCATTGATTTTCCAACTGATGAAACAAATTTTTTTGTTGATTTTAGTTATTTCCAACAATTAATTTTTAGTTGCAAAAAAATATGTTTCCTGTTTACTAGAAAACCCCTATATTAATCTCGAAACTCACCACGAATCACGTTTCCAACATAATAAGCCCGAAAAATATGTTTCCAGTATTTTCATCATGCATTTTAAATTTTTAAGATACTTAGAAAAACAACATTTCAAATTTTAGTTTCAGTTGAAAGAAAATTAATCATATTTTCATTGCAACTTTCTTCGTGAAAATAAATTGGTATCCAACTGGCTGAAGAAGTGAAGAGATCTAGGACTTACACCTGACTAATTTACATAATCGTTGGATTATCCGACATGCTTGGCAATCGATTAAAACTTGTTGAACGCACAAACATTTGTCGCATTATTATAATCTGTAAAATTGCCCCGGAAGGAAATTATCCCAGAAGTTATTGTCGTAGAAAATGATTATAAAATTGCAATCACTGTAATCAGTTGTGGTTATGGAAATATCGGTTTTTTTCGTCAAAAAATTTTTTGAATGTAATTGTTTTGTATAAAGTTTCGACGGCTTTCTTCAATTGTTAATTTCATCACGTTTATAGTGCGGTTTTAGAAATTACTTTGTTTTGATATTGCAATACAATATAGTATTCGTAATTTTTCCCTATTGAAAAAGCTTTAGTTTTTTTATAACAGCAACAGCAACTAGAGGAAAACTTGAATTAATTAATTAATAAATATTTTCAATTTGAATTTCAGACAGAAAATACTGTCAGAGACCAATCGATTCGTTCACCCTTAAAATGTCTACGCCACTGATTCAGAAAGTTCAATGAATCACCACTAGATGGTTTATATTTTATTTTCTCGGGTAAAATTATTTTATTAAATGCAGTTACGACGACGTGAACAAAATCCAATCTAATAATTTTGATTTTTGGTCGACACTGCCAAAAAAATTTGATACAGTACATGTTTTTGGAGAACCAGTATAATGTATTAAACAGCTTGACACAGATTGCGAAATAATATGGCGTTGAATGGTCCTTGCCGTTGCAGAATTCGCAACTCCACCCATTCGCTCCAGATACACTGGAAAACTGCCAGCCACACCAGAGAATCTAATTACGATCTGGACCACCTTGAATCCTTGAATTCGAGCAGACCCCTGCAAAAAATAAAAAACCAATACACTATATATAAACTATATACATTATACACCGATTAAGCGATACTGTGTTTTATCGTTTTATCGTCTGCTCGTGGGGTTCTAATTTCTACTTTATGGAATTTATAATCTGCAAGAAGTCAGTGTTCTACATTTTCTGCAGGTGCTGTTCAACTACATCAAATGATTCGGCATTGGACCTAATGGCTGTAGACGCCGGCAAAGTTGCATTTTGCAGAAATCTGCAATGTTTGACGAGGTCCTATCAGCAGTTATTGCAAAAGGTAAAAGTTATTCAGGGCGCAATTAATTGTAATTAATGCAATTTGTTCGTGCACAAATGCTCGTATCGAACAGCTTTGGGGAATTATTTCTGGATTGTAAATCTCACTGAATAACAGGCTTTGTCACTGAACGACCTTCACCTCTGCAGACGCGGTTTCCATTCTTGCATGAATCACTGTCGCCGCATCGATTGATAAGGTGCGTAAGAGAAATAGAAATGAGTTCAATGCTGCACCTTCAGCTGCAAGCGATCAACAATATAAAAGAAAAAAGGAATTTATTTATTTTTTTCTGTCCCCGCATTGGCCAGTGACCAACTCGTTGGACAACTTCAAAAGTCCGGGGTTAACATCTCACACCGTGATGCAAATAACTGCTGCCTCCTTGACCGCATTTTCACGATTATGTTATCACAATCATCACCTTGTGGATCGAAGCTGGCTGCACGAAATCTGATACAATTTTCTACGAGTTCACACGAGATTTTCGTGAATCTCGCCATTTGCATTATTTTTTTTGGTTCAGCATATTCCCGATTTGGATGGTCCAAAAAATTCAATGTCTGCACATGATGCGATGATGATGATGTCGATGACGATAGAAGGAGCCTTTTACTTGTGGGAGGTCATCTTTCAAGTACAGGCAGATCGAATCGGACGGTTTTATTGACTTTGTTGGCCGTTTAAGGAGGAGCTTCGGATAAGACGCTCAAATTTATGATGCCGGGTGATGAAGTTTCGAATTTTGGTGTTATATTGCACCCTTGTTGCAACATAACCGACATAAAACTTTCCAGCAGTATTTTTTAACCTTCTGATTCATCCACGTGTGGATTCAAAAATCAGGTCATCCGATTTTTTTGTTAGTAATATACAGGAAAAAAAAGGTTTTGGAGTGGTTTTTAACATGAATCACTTGATAGGTAGCAAGGAGTAATCCACGAAATCTTAAAGTGCGTTATATGAAAGCAAATATTGATAAAGTTTCATGTATGCGAAAAAGAAAAAACGCTTAACATACTACAAAATGCTACTTTTACATATTCACAATATCCAAAAAGAACAAATCTGAATGAAAGTTAAATTATAAAATAGGTTTTTTACACAATTTTTAATTTCTATTATCTAACCTTTTGATCCTTATAAAAATAAAAAAAAAATTCTTAAAATAAAAATTAAATTCTTAGTAAAAATATTTGTTATCTTTAATTTTCCCTTCACTATTATTCATGTTATATAATTATATATCCTTCTCCTTGTCCGCTATTACATTTCAGTTTATAAAGAACAAAGATTTTAATCTCTGTACATTGTTTGCAGCTCTTTGTTACTTACTTTACATTACATTAATAAAATCTTAATAATAAGAATAAAGAAATTCAATTCCTTTTTGGCGTTGTAAGAGATAAATAAGACGAAGGCATTCATAGTTCGTGGAAGATGATAAAATAAACATTTATAATTTTATTTATAATTATATCATGCATCATAAAAATCCTGATTAAAGAAGACGCTTTTGCTAAAAAAATTGACAAGGAAAAATTCGTTAGAAAACTTTTCAAGAATTTTTTATACTTTTCATGGAATTAGTATTGTGTAATTTGAAGCAGTAATTAAAGCACAAAATTAAACTAAATATTAATTTTCTGTACCAATTGAATCTGTTTATTTTTATTTCCGGAACAAATCTAATAACGAAATAATGCATTAAAATTTAAACAATTATTGAAATCTGTCAATAGAATGTCTTTTAGTAGTAGAAAGCTTTTGCGAACTTCTTCACCAAAGCCCATTCAAATATTATTAACATATTTTTTGTCTCGTCTGCGAATCAACGCATAGATAGCTAAAGCACCAGTGTGTAATGAGGCAGATACCCAAAGGTGCCCAAAACTGCATACGAAATTGCAACAAACGGCCGCGTCTAGTACTTGGCCTATTCAACCCACTCTGACCCAGTTGGATCCGAACGATTCAAATAAGCCGCGCAATGATCCAAGCAAGTCATTCGCCGTTAAGACCCCATCTCGCGAGATATTTAGCTTTTGGTTGTTCATTTCCCTACCGTAACTGTACACAGTACAACTCCAGATAACTGAGAGTAGAAAAACGACAGTTGATAATAATATTTAAAAAAAACATAAAACAAAAACTTAAGGTAAGAAAACTTCTCTAACTGAAAACTCATTTCGGTTTTGCGACTGAAAACTGATCACCGTTCGGTGAGCACATGATGCCAGGAGAGTTGGCTCCTAATCCAAACTCTGATTATCCATTCCACCAATTGCTCTGGTATCGCGGTGATCCGGTGGTTAGCCGCTTAGTGGGCCAGTGGTCTACCTTGCTCAGGAGGAGAAACCACCACGAGGTACACAGAATAGGTAATTGCAACATAATTGATCTTCAGGGGCTCAAGATCTCTTGCGCTCTGCTGCCGCTGCCAGTGGAGGAGACTTAGATGGCGCCCGAAATGCATTCGGAGAGTGGTTGGTTGGTGGTGACGAAAATGTGGATAATCCGAGCCTTGTGGTGGTGTCCAACGGCAGTAGCTTTTCTTTCGTTTCCATAAACTCTGAAATCACTGTTGTTGTTTTTTTCTTCTTCGCCGTTTTTTATTTATACTGTTCTTTTTTTTTAGTTTTTGTTTTTGTTAAAGTTTCGCACTCACCTGAGTACTCGCATAAGTCTAAACCGCCAAAGACTTTCGTTTACGATCATTTTGTTGGCGAATGTGCGCGTGATTGTATCGGACTGAGTACAATTGTGATACTTTTATAGTAAATAATAATACTCCTTTTTACATATTACATTTATATTTGATCCAGTGATTTATTTATTAAATAACCTCGTGTTTTGTTTATTGCAGATAGTCGTCTTCGTGATTTTCTACAGATAAGTCAGTTTGGAGCCATGCAGACCTTAAAATTGACCGCAGCCGTTCTAGTTTCATTAGCCCTCTGCCACACCGTACTGTGTTTGCCCAGTGTTAGGGTGAAAAGGGAGGATGAACTCACATTGAATGACCAATCATCTGATCTTAATCCGATTGAATCAGAGGTAAAGTAAAGGATAATTGCAAATTTAAGACAAAAAACAAAATTACAAGATAATTTCTGGTGCGACTGCTTGTTACATAATTTTTACTGATACCGAAAGTGATTTGTTCATTTGCATATGAAGTGTTGCGGTATTTAGTGCATATTTTGTGGAATAATCGAATTGGTAACTATAACTTTTGTAAATTACGGTGCCCTTGGAAGTCAGTTTGAGTATATGGTAGCCACATACAATACACGTGTGATTTCGATTTCTGCAAAACCGTAAAAGTGCAATGGATGCTGAACAAGTCTAACGAGATGTTTTGAAATCGCATTGGAAAACTCTGCATATAAACACAATCTAAATTTGCAGTGATTTTCTCGAAATAATATTATGAAAATGTTCCATATTATATTTTTTTGTGATTAGATACTGTTGCTATTGTTTCTTTTTTAAATTACGGAAGTCAATTACTCTGCAATCGTGAGTTGAATTTGGAAAGGTGAAAGGCGTTCACTCTCACAGATGTTTCATTAGAGATTTTTGTTTCAATTTAATCGGACATTACGTCTTCTATCATTTTTCAATCATATTTCTAATGACAAATAAAAATTCCTTACTACGCTTGACCACCTGCACCCCATTATTTAATTGAAAACTTTCATTCGCTAATTACCTTGCGAATTGGTGCTATGCAAAAAGAAATTAATTAAATCCAACTTATGCAAACAAATAACAATTTCACATTTTTCATTTCTGAGTTTTTAGAAAATTAAATGTTTTTCTATTAATATCGGAATTTTTGTTGCTTAAAAATATTTAGAATTTGATGTTTTACTGAAAGTATTTCAAAGTTCTGAACGCCATTTTTTTTTTAATTCGAGTTGAAATAAACTTTAACTGAAGACATTTAATTTTATTTTTGAAACTCATTAGTTTATAATAATAATTATCATTATCTTATCACTCCATTAGCCTTAGAAACTGTATAATTAACTGAACAGATTAAACAATTTACTTATGAACGTTTCCATTGCAAAAAATATTAATGTTCTTGCTTGTCCATGAATTCATTACTCTGGATGCAATAATTTGCATTTTTCACAATGAAGCGTTGCTATTTTGAGCGATTAATTTGTTAATTTATACCTGGAAAGCCATTAATAACACATTGATTTATGCAACAAAAAACACCGGGTATTGTCAGCTTGTGTTGGTATTCCTAATGATGTGTTCATTAATTTGTATTGTTAAATTACTAATTTAAACATTTTTTGTTTAAATAAGTAACCGACATAAATTCATGATAATTATGGTACTTAAGAGCTTTTGGATGAATGCAACCTTGATGACAGTTTCAACGGGTCAATAGTTCAACCAGACTGGTATAGAACGATGATTTCGTGTCTGTTCAACCTTGTAATTTGAATTTATAATTCATGGTGCTGATTTAATATTACAAACTGGTGTTAACGACTTTTGACTGCATTAAATTTCTTTCGCAACACCAAATCAGGTAAATTTTTATCAATTTTAACTTTAAAATCTGCTATGAATTCATTTTCAATAATATTACTGCATAAAAAAAAAATTGTTCAAGTTTTCTGTTACTATCAACTGATAAAAAAATTAAACTCTTTGGTATATGATTTGCGAAATATTTCGCAAACTCAGACTGGCCATATAATTTTAATTCTTATCTTGTTTAATATAAACATTTAAAACACGTGTTCTAATTTTTTAGTATTCATAGATTTTGATTTTGATAAAACTTCTCATTAACATTATCAATAAGCCAATATCAAATTAGTATTCTCTTGAAATTAAAACGATTGAAATTTGTTGTGTTTTTCACTTGGAAATAGTGCTTAAAATCTGCCGTGCATTTTGCTTCCTTTCGCTAATTAAATAGCTCTTTCGCTTCTGACGTAATAATAATAGCAATAATCTTTCATTTAACTTTCTGCGGTATTCTTTTTTACAACCTGCACTTCATTTATTTTTCATTAGACTTCAAGGATGTAGCTTTATTTTATAAACTCTAGAATGTTTTTTGAACCAATTTCAAATTTTATGTGCGGTTTCTTTTTGTACTCGAAACTTTTCGCAATATTGTACTTAATTGCTCAAAATAATAACTAGTGACTGCTGTTGATATATATCAAAGTGTTCCAATTATTATCGTGTAAAAAGTTTGACCTGCAAAACTTGAAATAGCATAACATTTTCATTTATCTTAAACTGTGAACACCTACCGCAACATTAACCCTTTCATATAGTCAACCAATCTTTTAGTTTGAAAAAAACTTAAGCTGGTTGCTTTTCAGTTTCGCGGCAACTCTGCCCACTTTTAATAATATACATAATAATTTTGATATCTAAATATCAAATGGAGATATTATTGTGTCTCCAAAAACACAACATCGGAGCGTCACCCATAAAAATGTATGCAATAAGATCAAGGCTAACCTCCATCATTAATCCCTACGCCATTTTGGTTTTTTTTTCCGTTGACCGTTACACCGGTTGATCTACCATTATGAACTTACGAGCTGATTTTTTGTTGAAACATATTCAGTTGGTACACGTGTTACTTCGAAATGTCTTGATCAACACTGGAATTTGTCAGGCCATAAAATTTGGGGTGAGAGGAGCTCAACTTTATGCCCACATGTCCTTTAAAATAAGTTAACCGAAAGAGCTAGGAAGTGATGCGAGTTGAATTTGTTAAAAAAATATATGGAATATAACATTGAGTCTTGGTGATGGTGTTAATTGCACAATACCGCACAAGTATCCACATTTATTTAGTGGAAGTTTTAATTGATTTCGTGGCGTGAATTTATGTGTCGGGAATTTTATATATTGCGTAGGAGTAGTAAACATTTTTATTTGTGTAGAGAAACATTAAATTTTCACAGCCTCTATGCGAATTTTAGTTAAACATGTTTGCAATTGTTTTTCTTTATATTTGAAAATGAATACGAAATTTTTACTGGTTATTTGATTTTGTTAGTTAACACATTTCAGTATTTTTTGCGTTAGGTTGTTTAAGAAATATATTCGTAAATCAATTTTTCTTTGCAATAAATTGTTTTTATAAATTAGTAAAATTTATAATAAATACAAAAAAATAATTTCACATCAATGATGCAATTTCATTTCTCGTACAATAACATTTTTAATGAAAGACAATTCACCAATCGTGCGTGAAATTTATTTTCTCAATCTAATAAGTATTTGTTAATTAATTTCAAAAAATTTTCCAAAAAAATTTCATTCCAATTGACAACAATAAAATGAAAATCATTTCCTCAACGCAATTGACATTACAACAAAACAGTTAACATTAATATATTTTTTATCCACTCGCAACACTTCCAAATTGGCTTCGGTCAGGGCAACACTCAAAAATCGCAGATAAAAATCCTAGAGCAAAAAACCAACAAGTCATCGACCTGCTTAAGCGCAAGAGATCACCATCATAATGCAATTAACACATTGAAATCCTATCACAACTTATTGAATTTAGTTCATTTATGAAAGTAAACTGCAGGAAAAGACAATTAAACAAATGAATTAAGTAACTGTTGCCTCAAGGTTGTCTACTTGTCGTGTTGAAATTGCTGCTTTATTTTTATTATTACTACACAGAATTAAATGGCTCCAAGTGCGCTTTGAATTCCACATCTGGATTACATAATTGCAATCGGTCATAAAAATTTATGGAATAAAAGCTTTGCGATAAGTTTTGCTTAGTTTGCTTATCAACTCTATAAATAATGCTTGACAAAAAATGTAAATCCAATTTTGCCATTCTCAGGGTAATACATGAATATTATTAACAAAACAAAAAGCGTATTTTTAAGGTGCATTCGTACAAATATAATAGTCCCAAACTTGAAGTTGAATAATTGTCTGAAGCTATCGGCAGCAGTTACATTATCAAACAAGTAAAGTTGAAAGTAAAAACTGCAACAAATCATGCAAAAAATAAAAAAATAGAAAAATTCCCAAACTGTTTCAATGACCTTATAATATCGAGCTTAATGCATGTAATAACACTTACGTTTTGTGAAACTTTCATCAGTCAACATTATTCATTTGTTTGCGTTCAATGATATAATAATACATTTGTTTACTCGACAACAATAGAGTACAGATTTTCGATCAGGACGCGTATAATTCAAGCGTAAAATGCAAATTGATATAATCGAAATGCAGAGCGAATTCCACTCGTTAACAACTTACTGCCTGTTCCATCTTGCGTAAAAATTACACCAAATTTTACCATAAAAAAAAACCAGACCCCCAGCCACAATCTACAAAACAGATGATCGAATACCGGGACACACTTCAGATACAAATTCACTTAATTTAGATTTTCTTAAAACACCTACTCCAAAAGTACCAAGTCGATACTGGTGAATACCCATTTCTTGGCTGCTCAGTGCTCAGCTACTGTGCATGCGCAATCGACTCAAGTTTGTAACCAGTTAACGAGCCCGCAAAACTTAGTTGTGTAAATATTGTGGCATTTGTTTTTTTGGCGAAAAAAATGACAAGAAAAGCATTACACTTTTGACGAGTCAAGCCGTAAAACCAATTTTGGTCTGCTTCCTTCACTCTCCTGACGTCGCATGCTCGTCCGGGCGGTAGGTGAAAAAAATAAAATCAAAGTAAAAAAATTGTTTAAGTAGTTTTAAGCACTTTTATCGTAAGCAATGTGGAGAAAATTCAGGTAAGAATAAGTGAGCGTTTAACATGGGTTTGATAACGTGTTTGAGGTATTATTAGCGATTGCTACTGATGGGTATTGTGCAACAATAGACAGTGTACCTTTATTGTTATTACGCTAGATTTATATAATGAAATACGCGTCACTATGATGCGTTGTTTAATTTTGCCATTTTTCGCAGGACTTCTCGAACAGTGGCTTGGATCGCGAGAAGAGGAAATTACCTGATGCTAAATTTGGAGCTAAAAATGCTGTCATCGGATTTGTGTTTACTGTAAGTATTTACTGTGACCGATGGGAACGTATGAATAGTACCAGTGAAGGGTGTTTGCTCAAGGGCTGAAGTTGATCTAATGAGAAAAAAGTTCAGCACTGTATTTACAAAAGATTTTTTTTTTTTAAACTACTAACATTTTTGTCTACACATCAAAGATTCATGGATGATTTATATTTAGTAATTTTCTTTGGCAAACACCTTTCAACAATGTTTTACATAAATCCTATAAAAACAAATATTCCATAATTATATTTAGAAAATCGATAATATTCTTGACACAAAAACACGTTTAATCAACCAATTCGATCGGATAAATGTTGAGAAAAATCGTCAATTAAACATCACAGCACCGCAACCAATCAACGATTTGCAAACACTCATCACAGCAATTATTTCTCCAAAAATCAGTTCATTGGGAAGTACATTATCAGGTGTGACTTCAGGCCTTTTGACAGGACTAACGAGTTTGAGTGCACAAAAATCTGGCGGTGACAATGCTCAAGCCGGTCTAGGTCAATTTGTGACGAATTTCCTTCGATTCTCTGGACCAATCCTGCAAGGATCATCTGGACAATCAGGCGGCGGAAGTACAGCCGCGCCACAATCAGACGAAGCCGGATATTAGCGCGAATAAATCATTTTTCATTTATCCATAAACAGTTTTAGGAAGCTGATGTCATTTTTATAAAGATCGTTAAAAATGAAAACTTAAAAAAAATCATCCTTGTAACTCAATCATCAGCGCAAAAATACAATTTCAAATTATTGGATGAGATCGAACCACAACAACGCGACAAATACATCATGCACGTGCCATTCATCATGTATTCCAGTGCTTTTTGTTGATCATTAATTTGTTTTTTACAAAATTTGTTGTCTGTTTTTTTTCATGTGAAACATCTTCCTTGGTTTCGATTTCACTTTAAAAAGGCAAGGGTTACATTTGTAAATGATTTGTTCCTTATTACTAACATTATCTTCTATCGCAATTCATCAAAATCTCCTTTTGGTGTGGTACAAGGCTTTGATGACTGATGGCTGTGGTTCTCCTGCAATATTTCTGCAATCAAATATATATATTTTGAAATTGTATCAAGTTATTTGACGTATCTTTAACAGTTTTGTGTTTTTTATTTTTTATTTTTATTTTATCATTATTATTTTAAAATTATTACGAACGATTTTCTTACTGTAGGAATTTCATACTTTTGTTTTTATGTAGAATAAGCAAAACAAAAAATAATCGAGTGTATTGTTGTGTACATTTGTTTTTTTTTTAATATTTTTGTAAATATTTAGAAATATCTAAAAGTATTTAAATTAAAACAAAATAAAAATCTGGATAATTATTGTTTTACTTATAATCTTTCAAAAACTTCCCAATGCCCAATTTTCAATCATTCGTCATCTTTTTTCTGACACTTTAAATAAAACAGATTAAACTAAAAAGAATTGTTGTTTTATTTCGAATTACCTGTTTATTTAAATAATCACAACGACAATCACCAAAAATTGTATAACTAACATATAACTTCGAACGACTTCTAAGTTTCGCATTCAATTACCGAAAAAAATATTTTTTTTGTTACTGAGAAGATTTTCGTTGAATTAAGGATAACTGAAATTAAATCACATCGTCCTCTATTTTTTCAAATTTCAGGGCAGCAAGGCGTCGGCACAATATTCGGGACATTCATCTGGTATTCGACAAGTGACGACTCCTCGGACAGGTACGACAACTGACGACACACCTGACTTTAACCGAAACATGGTCTCAATTGATGTACCTGACGAACTCTTTACGAACTCTTTTAGCACTGTTACAAAAATATCTGAGATTGTCGGAAGCTTTATGACGGTAAGACTTAAATACAACAACAACATTTTATTTTCTTATACTATTGAAGGCTGTTTACTATGTTCTTCCATTTTCCTATCTGAGATCATTAACAATAACTTACAGTTTTCGTTAGATTTTTAATTATACTGCCTGATACTTAACATTGTTTCAGATTTTCTTAATTATATAATGTCCATTTTGTAAACATTTAAAATGTTAAAAATTCAATTATATATTTTTTTATTGTTACATTGCAGAACTCCGCTCGACGATATGCGAGTTTTATAAGACTGTTTAAACCTCTTCTAGGCAATAATCTCATTATAAAAGGACATACACCACCAACAACACCAGCTTCAAATGTTTGATACAGTTTTGATGAATTTGTCATTCATCAATGCCATAAAACATATAATAAATTTAAAACAATTTTTAATTAGTCTGAGGAAAAGAAAAATCCTGGATGAATTTTATTTTTCGTATTTTGTTGATGCCCCTTCTAACAATTTGTAATGTTTTCTGTGTGTATACCTAATTTATGAATAAATGGTATTGTTTTTATTATATCAGATAGGAAAATTATTAAAAATATATTATTTGAAATTAGCTTGGGATAATGAATAAAATGGCGCAAGGTAAGAATTGAAATACTGATAGCTTACAAAATACCGACCATTTTTAATATAGCGGATTAGTTGTTAATTTATTTCCTGTGAAATTAATATTTAGGAGATGATATCCTTTTTTTACTTTTACGTAATAAAGCTTCACAAATTATAATTTAAAAAAAAAGAGCATAATTTTGTTTTGCGAACACTTTGAAGTTTTTTCTTTAATCAAAACTACTTTAATTGATTCTTTTCTCACTGAATCAAAGCACCCATTGCTTTCCACTCAAATAAATGTATGTCACTTTGTTGTTATCTTTTGTTAGTTCAGTTTTGTAAATATAAAGCACGAACGCATCTTCACTCGGAAGTCAAAAAGAAAAAAAAAAGCTCCACTAGATTAATCAAGAAAGGCGGCTTCAGAATTTTTTGTATCAGCTCCGCGCCGCACAATTGCAGTGTGGAATGAATCGAGGAGGAAACATGATCTCCATATTCAGTGTGCTCTCCTGGTATTTTTTTGTTGTGTTATTTTAAAAGAGAAAAAGCTAACGTGTTCATTTTAAAAGTTTATATTTCTTAGCGAATGCCAGCAAAATTAATAATATAAGCAATGGTGACAGTGGCAATGTGTTTCCGTCGGATTTCTCTTTCGGGGTGGCAACGGCCGCGTATCAAATCGAAGGTGGGTGGAATGCCGATGGAAAAGGACCCTCTATTTGGGATACCTTTACACACCAGTATCCGGAATTAATTGCTGATGGGTCTAATGGGGATGTTGGACCTAATTCATACGAACTCTTCGATCTGGACTTGCAGGCTTTGAAGGAATTATCAGTAAGTTTTGTGACTTTCACTATAATGATTGCGTTTATAAACAAATGACTGGCATTTACTGATAACAATTAATTTATTTATTTTGCATAAATCCTGTGATAAAGAGTTTTATTAATCAGGAAGTTCACAAGCAGCCCAACTTATCCTGATGCTGTATTGTTATCGCATTACTTAATATTTAGAATAAACTAAGCAAAGTGGCTTAACATGGCTGTGTGATAAGATATTTTAAATCTTGATCGCAAATAAAGGATTAACATTGAATTCACAAAAAAAAAAAAAACACTTAATTATTTTATCGTTCTAACCAACAATTGATTATCTTAATTATTTGTCTTTTAAAATATATTGATTAAAAGATATAAAAAAATTTGGTTGCATGGAAAAGTTTTGAAAAATTATAATTTTTAGACATTTTTATTTGAATTTTTAAAGTATATGTAAAAGTTTTTAATGTTTGTTCCATAATGTCGGAATTTGTGGAATTTTGGTTAATTTTAAAATTCAATAAAGGGTTTGATTGGTTTGTTTCATTATACTAAAATAATATATTGTACAATATTAAATATGTTTCATGTAGTAAGAAAAAATTTTTTTAGGTAAACCATTATCGATTTTCAATATCCTGGGCACGTGTCCTACCGAACGGCGATACGTCTATAGTCAATCAAGCAGGGTGCGATTATTACAATATGATTATAAACAAATTGTTAGAAAATAACATCACACCGATGGTCACAATGATCCACTATGATTTGCCGCAGGAAATTCAAAAAATCGGAGGATTCGTAAATCCATTGTTCGTCAACTATTTTTTAGTATATGCTGATTTTCTATATTCAAAATTCGGTGATCGTGTAAGTAGTAAAATTTTGAAAAAAAAACCCTGGAAAGTATAAAAAAGGAAGGATTTTTTGAACAGGTAAAACATTGGATTACATTTAATGAAGCGGCTGATTTTTGTGTTCCCGGATACGGAGACGATGTTTATCCACCTCGTGCGAACGCCACGGGAATCGGTGAATATCTGTGCATGCACCACGTATTAAAAGCGCATGCCTTAGCCTACGATTTCTATAAAAAGGGTGGATATGCCGCAAAACAAAATGGTAAAGTTGGAATCACATTTAGCAGCCGATTTTTCTACTCCCGAAACAACGATGCCGACTTAATCGACAGAGCAATTCAATTTTCGGTGCGATCTGTTTGAATTGAGAATTTGAGAAATGTTAAAATACAATGAATTTATTGTTTTTAGATTGGTTGGGGCACACACGCAATTTTCAGTCAAAATGGAGGGTATCCGGAAGTAATGATCGAGGATATTGAAAGTGCGAGTATTCGCGAAGGCAGAAAATGGTCACGCCTACCAAATTTTGATGATAGTTGGACGAGATTGATTCAAGGATCAAGCGATTTTCTGGGTCTTAATTACTATACCTCAAGATTTGTAGATTGGGCAGATCCACCTGAAGGTGTCAAACCATCTATAGAACATGACTCTAGAATGAAATACGGCATTGATTCCAAGTGGAAAAGAGGGAAATCCACATGGTTATATTCTGTTCCACAAGGATTAGGTGATCTTTTAAGGTGACTACAATGATCATCGCTAATTCATTTTGCAATTCAAATAACTGCGATCATTTTAACACTATTTTAAATATTATTTGCATTTTCCAAAGATGGTTTAGAGATAACTACAATAATGTTGAAGTTATGATAACTGAAAATGGATGGTCGTCTGATGGTGAATTAGACGATGACGATCGTATTGATTACGTAAAAGTATGATCCTTATATAAAACAATGTAACCGAAATAAGACAGCATGTCATTCTAGGAGCATCTGAATGCAGTTGCAGACGCTATTAAAGATGGTTGCAATGTGACTGCATACACAGTGTGGAGTTTGATTGATAACTTTGAATGGACTAAAGGATATACGTAATCAATAATCAATAAGTAATTTTACCCACTTGCTAAAATCTAATTTTATTTTAGAGAAAAATTTGGATTGTACGCGGTTGACATGGATAGTCCAACAAAACAAAGAGTCCCAAGAAAATCAGCGGCGGCTTACAAGCAGATTATAACTACTCGAAATTTGAATTGACTGATTGAATATTATTCGGAAAACAATCAATAATTAATTATTTTTGAACAACCAATCAAACTCTGTGTTATATTGAACTATTTTCTATTAAACATGACCAAATATTATATTATATTTTGATATTAAATACATATACAACATGGAAACGTTTGATCATTGTTTCTACTGACTTCCTGGTTCTCCTTCTATTTTAGGTGCATTTTTATAGGTTTTCCATCGCATGGACGCGCATTTTGCCAAAAGGAGATGTTTCGTATGTGAATCAGCACGGAATTAATTATTACAATAATGTTATCAATAAATTGGTAAAGAACGGAATTGAGCCAATCATTACAATGTACCATTCTGATTTACCTGAAGAGCTTCAAAAAATTGGTGGCTTTGCAAATCCTCTAATAGTAAAATATTTCGAGGAATATGCAAACATCCTTTTTTTACACTTTGGTGACAGAGTAAGTTAATAAGAGTGTATTTTAAAATATCACAAGATTTACAACATACCTAGGTCAAAAAATGGATAACAATAAATGAACCGTACAATTTCTGTGTTCCTGGATACGGAAAAGACTACTTCCCTCCGAGGATGAATGCTTCCGGAATTGGAGAATACTTGTGTGTGGACCATAGTATAAAAGCGCACGCACTTGCCTACAGACTATACAAGCGGAAATACTTTGACCATCAAGCAGGAAAAGTTGGGATAACTCTTAGCAGTAGATATTTTTACCCTAAGGACAACAGCACGGATACTGCGGAAAGAGCATTAGAATTTATGGTAGATATTCTGGTATGTACTGGAAAAATAAATAAATACTTTTTCACAGTTGGGTTGGGCAGCAAATGCAATTTTTGGAAAGGACGGAAATTATCCTGATGTAATGGTCCAGGATGTCAGTGCAAGGAGTGCAAATGAGGGACGAAAGTGGTCACGACTCCCAGAAATGGAAAATGAATGGAAGGATATTGTCAAAGGAGCTGGAGATTTTTTGGGATTCAATTACTACACATCTAGACTGGTGGAATGGGGAAACTATCCAAAAAATTCGCTTCCCTCCATAGAGTGTGATTGTGGACTGCATCTATCAGTGGACGATTCTTGGAGGCACGCTAAGTCTCCTTGGTTACATTATGTTCCAGAAGGATTGGGAAACATTCTGAGGTATATATTTTTCTGATAATTCTATTGTAGTCTTAATAATTTAATCTCTATTATAAGCTCTCATAAATTTGTTTTAAAATGATTTATATGCTTTTCAATAATCGCAGATGGATACGCGATAAATATAATAACATTGAAGTTATGATTACTGAAAATGGATGGTCCGATGATGGTCAGTTGGAGGACGATTCCCGAATAATATACTTGAAAGTTGTTTAAAAACTTCAATATAAAAACAGAGCTGATTTAAAGTATTTCAGAGCCATTTGAAGGAAGTCCTAGGCGCAGTTCAAGATGGTTGCAATATTTCTGGCTACACTTACTGGAGTCTAATTGATAACTTTGAGTGGAGACAAGGATTCACGTAGGATATATATTTTTTTGAATAATTCAATTTCAATATTTTATTTGGAACTTTTACAGAGAAAAATTTGGTTTATATGCAGTGAATCTTAAAAGCCCCAGCAAATACAGAATTCCTAAAAAATCTGCAAAAGTTTATGAGCAAATTATAACATCTCGAAGAATTCCTCAATAACGAAGATCGTGCCATCTAATTTTCAGTTTTACTTTAATATTTTAAATTTAAAGTAATTGAGATCATGGATTAATAAAAGGCTTCCACAAAACTGATTTAGTGAAATGTTGATTTGAAATAATTAGTAGATTTTGTCTAGTACTTAAGCGAATTTGTCGATTTTGACAATAGGAGATAGTCAGTGCTTTTTACACGCGCTTTTTTTTGCTTGTGGCTTCTGCAGATTCATAAATTTTCATTTTTAGCTCGAATTGTGGTACTCAAGTGCAACTAATTTTAGGTTATGTTGAAATAAAGTTAGGTTATGTTTTACAAGAAGTTAGGTTAGACTTCTACAACAAGTATGAAAACACAGATTGTCAGAATCGGAGAACATGTTGGTATTGTGTAGTGCGACATGTTGCTGATAACCTATGCGACATGTTGCTCTTGAGTTTTGGCACATTCGTGGGCATTATTACTTTGGGCAACAAAATCACGGCAATAAAACTTTGTTCGTGAAACCGCGAACACTACAAAAATGCCGACAAATGGATTTTCGGAAAATTCACTAATTCATCCACAAATTCACCAGTTATTAAGAGGAGGACAACTTTATCAAGATTATCTTGAAAACCAGGAAACTTGGAGATATATTGATACAGAAAACTTCTGCTTCAAATGGGAGGATATAAGGACCCTTTTTCATCCTCCTATATTTACAGGTAAATTGAAAACTATTACTGAAAATAATGTTTTCATTTTTATTATTTGCAAACTTTGTCCCATTATTATTATTATATTTGGCAATGGGTCAAAAAACTTGTACTCTATAAAAGAAAATTAATCCCTGCCAAGGACATTGCTGACTGCCAGTCTCCTTTTTTTCTTTTTTTTTTTTGTGTAGAAAATCGATAAAGTGTAAAGTAAACAAATAAACAAACAGTGTTTTTGCTTAAATTGTGTAATAAAAAGAGTTTTTCACTTTATAGACGACTCTCCTCCCGAATTTACTCACGAATCCTGTATTGATTATGTGAGCACGCTACGACCAGTTTGGCAAGCTTCTTTTAGAGCTGCGCATATCTTACAGCATGATAAAAGAGATTTACTTCGCGAAAGTCTCCGATGGACTGGGAATGTCGAAGTAATCGACGAATTTCTTGCGACAGCGGATCCGGACACTTTTGTGATTGAAGATTGTCTTCTGTTAACCGCTGTGATTGAAAATGCTTGTGGAAATATTTATTTCACGTTCACGAAGAGGAACCCACCGCAATTGCTCTCTGAACTCCTGACCTCCCCCGAACTAATCCAAGTACTTGGACCATTCCCAGTAAGATTCTAAACATAATTACCATTTGAAAATAATAATTGACATTTTCATTCAGGTTTTCTTTTTGAGATTATTGATTGGCTCACCAAAAGCAATCAATTTGCGACACATTCTATGGCATGGATTCCCAACAACAGCAGATATTCCTGCGTACTACATGTCCACATTGTTAATACTTTGTGTCACCTTCAACGAAATGCTGAAGGAAAAGCATTTCAACATAAGATTCCGTGAGAGATTTGCACCGAAAACGTATGTCGTAAAAGTCCAGCAAGGATGGCAGTGTGAGGTACCAATGGAAAATGAATATGTGTACCAATCTCAGTTTATCTTGAGATCCCATGAAATTTATTGGAAGACTCTTTACAAGTACTTCCGGGAAAAGAAATACAAGAATTTTGTTGTTTTGATCATACCCCAGATTGAATTGCTCTTGAAACTTATTTACGCGTCTTGCAACGAGTACGAGGTGAGCGCCAAGCTGGATGAGTACCACATTGTAATGGAAACAATGTTTAGGCAGGATCTTCCTGGAACTCGCAGAGAAAACCAAATATTTTCGTTTGTTAATTATGGAATGCTGAAAATGATTTACGATCTCTTCATATCGACGAATGGTCCCAGGATTCGGGATAAAGTGAGCCATGGCGAGATCAACTTCAAGGAAATCGATGAAGGACTGGCTCTTGTGCTGTTGCGCTTATCCTTGGGCCTGTTGAATGAATCGGGGAGACAAACCAATTCTATTTTTTCAGCATATGAAAGCAAGTTTCATCTAAAGTGCATCTTGATTGAACACATGCATAAGACAAAGGACAGCATGAACAGGCTGACTTTACTCCAATTACCCGGCGATGATCTACAACAATATGCTGATTGGAATGACTGCGAACTGGAGCCCGATCATCTCCATTACATTGCAGATATTCATTTATTCTCTCATCCCAAAGATGAGACTGAAATGGTACAGCTGCTGATTCAAATCTCTCACTCCATGAAGCTGGCCAGTAACAACTTATATGAGTTTCTGGACTTAAGATTTTCACAGAATGCTAGATCCCGGAACGGAAAGGCACTGGAGGAACTTGCCCAGAATCTTACGTTTTTGTATCAGACTATGGTTCTGATGAATCGCACAACACAGGTGCTCTTCATTACATTGCACATGATTGGATGTGAACTGCAACGTGAGGACATGATTTCATCCGTGAGGTATTATATTCCCATTCGAAATACAGTTTTACTTTTAAAATCTGATTGTAGGTTTCTCAGAGTGTTTTTGAAAACTGCACAGAGCTTGATCAAACTCTTCAGCAAATCCAAAAACGATTGGAAGAAGGCCATTAAGACTTTGGTAGTTTTCAGAGAGAAACTAAGAGTCTTTTCTCTCTTACACATATAAATGGATTCAAATAATAACATTGTACTCTATATGTTGTAAATGCCCCCGTCAAGATGTATACCCACCATATTAAAAGAAGTCTCCCAGCGAGCAATTGATGTAATAGCTTCAAAAGGAATTATCCTAGCCAGACGTGTAACCACCATATTCAAGAGTCTCCAAGCGAGCTCCCTGCAATTGATGTCATACCCCCAATTGGAATCATCCCATCAAGTTATTTAGTGTCAACCGTATTCAAGAGAGCCTCCAAGCGAGCTCCCTGCAATTGATGTCATACCCCCAATTGGAATCATCCCATCAAGTTATTTAGTGTCAACCGTATTCAAGAGAGCCTCCAAGCGAGCTCCCTGCAATTGATGTCATACCCCCAATTGGAATCATCCCATCAAGTTATTTAGTGTCAACCGTATTCAAGAGAGCCTCCAAGCGAGCTCCCTGCAATTGATGTCATACCCCCAATTGGAATCATCCCATCAAGTTATTTAGTGTCAACCGTATTCAAGAGAGCCTCCAAGCGAGCTCCCTGCAATTGATGTCATACCCCCAAATGGAATCATCCCATCAAGTTATTTAGTGTCAACCGTATTCAAGAGAGCCTCCAAGCGAGCTCCCAGCATATTGATGTTTACTCTCAAGAGATATAAATGGAAATGAAATAAATTGTCAAAATTGTAAGACATATTATATTAAAAGGTGTATGTAACAATAAATGTACGCATTAAAAAAGTCGAAATGATTTTGTACAAAGGAAAATGAAAATTTACAACTTCCCACTTATAATCCGTTTGAATTTTTCATGGAAATTCGACGAAAGTTTCCTGATGATAGCCTCGTTTTTGGCAGCGAGTTCCACTTCGAGAGATTCAATATCGACATCCTTACTTTGTAGACGCATTTGGAGATCTGAATAAAAATCACAAACAAGAACGGGTGAGGAAGCTCCACTTAAAGTGCGTTGGCTGCAATATTGGCCTCTGTGCGCGAGCTCTTCACTGGATATATTAACTTCTTTGGGTCGTCCACCTAATGGAATCTGAAAGTAAATTGTACGTGATTTACTCATTTTGCCATTGGCTTAATTTACCTGTTGCTGGACGAGTTTTTCGTGGCTCTTGAAGATCTTGTTCTTCATCATCTTTAAGCCATTCACTTCCTTCTTAATATATTCTACATAGCTAAAATTGGGAATACTTAAAGAATATCATCTTGATAACAAAACAAACAAGTGTTTACCTATACATTTTCGCAGTCTTTTTATTCAGATTTTCCACACATGAAACGAAATTTCTGAAACTCTTCGTCTTCGGAATGAAACTAGAATCGAGCTTTTCCGCTTGCTCGAAATGTTCAACAGATCTGTTGAAATCAAACAGAGTCGCTAGAGTGATGCCAAGTGCGAAATGATTTTCAGCAATATCGGGAGCATGATCCACGGCAGCTGTGAGAATAATATCAGCCTCTTTAAACTTATCTGATCGCCATAAAATTGTTCCGAGACTTAGTAGTGCAATGTCTCGTGAGTTACGCGGTGCCAAAAGGAATGCACGTTTCGCACACTCAATGGCTTGATGGGCATCACCATTCATTCGCCAGAAATATGAACTCAGTGTATAGTATTTCCAATAACTTGGATTCGTTTCCAATCCATCCAGAATATTTGCCACAAAATTGTCCGTGTTGAATTCTAATTCGGCATCTTTCAGTTCTTCTTCAGGCTCCATGTGAAGTAGGCGTGTGTTAATGAGCCCATTTAGGTGAGCAAAACAACAAATTGAATCATTTATTGTCAAGTATCGCCAGCAGAATGGAAGGGATTTACTTTTTTGCAAGTGCTTCTTCCGCTGGAAACCGAGCCTGCTCAAGTATTTTCGTGTTAGTTCTGGTGTGATCGTATTCTCAATTGCATAGTAATCAATGGCACATTTCGCCTCATCGATTACCTCCAATCCAAATTGTATTGAATAGTTAATTTGCTCTACCATTAATTTTCGTTGTCGCAACAATTCTAAGTAAGTGTTTTCCACAATATCATTGTGTTTTATTTGTTCCAGAAATGCAAGAAGATTGTGAGGCTCTCTCAAAAAGAAGGGCGAGTCAATCTAAAATAAAATGTAAGTTTATCATATTTTGGAGGATAGTAAGACTTCAATATTGCAATTATATCTGATGCTAATAGTAAATCAAATAAATTAAAGAATTATCAAAATAAATTAATTATGTTTATGGTGAAGCCAAAATCATACTCAAGCACCCAGCGACAATTTCATCTGACTTGTTTTTAAAATAAGAATAAATAGTTAATTCCACTAATATATTTACATATAGTAGATTCAAATAAGCACTACTAATTCATTTAATTCCTTAATATAAAAATTATATTTGAAAATCAGAACATTATATTGATTACCTTTTGTAAAATCCTTCCATTTTCAGTGAGGATCCAGTGATTTATACCAATTACTGATACAATGATATTTAATGAGTGTATTAAACATAAATTAAGATTCATCTTCGCCAACACAATTTTTGTTTCTTCATATTTTTAAATTAGTTTTCAGGTATCACGAACCGCTTTTCAGTTGTCAGCTGTCACAACACACAAACGTCAGTTCGCGTCGCTACGGAAGTTATAAATAATTCAACCAAAAATTAATTATAATTCTTAATTTTATTGAAACATGACATAATATATTTTCAAAAATATTTAATTTCATCGAAATTATTAATTTATTTTATAAGTTTGAGAGCAATTTTCACTTAAAAACTAATTAGTGAACGAACGGAACCTTAATCAGTTACTTAATTTATATCTCTAATTTTTCTTCGTTATTTATTCATCAATTTTCTTTATATTTTTACGTTGAGCTTATGTTTTAATGCTTGAGAAATTACATGCTATTTTTCAACAAGAATTCCGGTTAAATCCGATCGTCTTTTTCGATTAAAATAAATGTACAAACAATTTTAGATCTTTAACACAAACTCAATAGAAATCCTTGTTTTACGTAACAATTCCATCTTCATGGGTTTGAATTATCAGTCTGGCAAAGTTCAACCACCAGATACTCCACCATTCCCAGTTTGCATGATTACATATTTGCAGATCCTCTTTATGAATGGTACACTAGAAACGAAAGGGTGAACAATGGGGTAAGCAATCAAACACATTTCAATTTGGTGTTACAAATTTATAAACGACAATTACAGTTGTTTTCTTTTATCCTTATGTAATATATTGAAAGCAATGTGAATAGCTGAAATTTGTCGGTTTGAACTTAACTTAACTGAGAGTATTGTTAAAACTTACTCTACCTTAACTAAAACGATAAAAACATAAAAATATAACTGTTTTCGAATACTTTTTCCATGATTTTCTTAAATATTAAGTTTTTGACTACACAAACATCTTAATTATAAAACAACACTGGGACATTTACTGGGACTGAATTTCCATGATGAAAATGTAAAAATGAAATACATTCACTGAACTCCTTATGCAGCTATTTTGGTAAACAATAAAGCAAAAATATTCTGGATGTTCTGTTTTCATGATCAGATTCATAAACCTACAGGAATTTAAACTTAACTATAACTCAGATCTTAAATACCATTGTGGGAAATGTTTTCTTCAATAAACCTAATTGTTTTTCTTTGATTTCGAATTTCCAGTTTTTTTAGGAGGCATCCATCTTAAATGAGTTGGATCTACAGTGAGCTTTGGTTTTTTAAATTGTGGCAATTCAAGATGTTCGACAATTGCCTTCGGAGTAACACAAATCACATGTTGCCCCTTCCAGTACTTGACCATTTTCATTGACTGTAATGTATAGATAATGTCGTCTTGTGTGATACCACTCAACTCGCTCAACTCCTTGATGGTTTGGGTTGTTGTGCGGCATTCTTTCATCAGCTCGAGAAGTGTGTATGCCCAATAGCTGCGGTAACTCAGCCGCCCCAAGTCCGACAGAGGTTTTTCAGGACTGCCGATGACACCTTCTCTGCGAGATAATTCGTAACTGAATGCTATGAGTAATTTTCCGTAGCCCTTTCGTTGATACGGTGGCAGAATAAGGATGCAGGCGACGTTGTTATTTTCCGGAGATTCCTTCTCCTTGGAGAAGTAGCCTACAATGTGTGCTCCCTTCCTGTCAACTTCGCATAGTACATAAAAGTAAAACGGTAGCACATCATAGTATAAAGTTTTGTGATCTAAAAATAACTTCGCCATCAAACACAAGGTCTGGCAATATATTTTATGATCTTTTCCATCAATCTCATAAATAGATATTGTCCCTTTTCTGTAGATCTCGTTTCCAGGTGGTGTTCGTTGTGTGCACTCCGTCTTGTGGTAACGATATGTCTTCGCAAATCTCATGTACCTCAGGCAGTACTCACAAACGTACAGAGTTCCTACTTTCCCATATTCGTCTGGGTACGGCGAGAAATACCAAGTATCGATTTCGAACCGCCCAATGCGCAACTTATCAATATACTTGACTTTGGTGATAGCTTCATGCTCCTTCTCCAGTGCAGCTGTTGTTGCATCCATATCTGCATATGTTTTCTGAACATGATTAATTTCATCGTGCCTTCTCTTCTGGTTTCGTGTTAATTTCCGATCAGATGTTTCTGGACTGTGATTCTCCAGTGATGCAATCTCTTCCTTACTTAAATTTTTTATTGTTTTACAGCTGCTACTGGAAGAACTAGCTGAACCATTTCCCACATGTGAACCAATGGTAATTCTTTCCTTTGCCACCCATTCGTCCAGGCGACGATTGAGGCCCACATAATGCACATAGTATTCATCTGAATCGAACTCATTGCAACGAGACTGTATTATTTGTGCCGGATGCAAATTTCCATCGGATCTTTTTATATAATAAACTTCACCAGTTTTTATTTCTTTTTCATCACCACTTTCACCCGAATCTGTTTTTGCCGTCGATTTTTCAATTATTGAATCTTCTGAAGTAACCATAACCTACAAAAAACAACATTTTAGACTAATTTGACTATAGTGGAATATAAAACTATAAACGTACACTTGTAAACCTTAATAATTATTGTAGATATGTATATAATACAATATTTTTAGTAAATTATCAAAAAATATATTGATTTACACTGAAAACACAATATTGCGCTGAATCTTCGCATCAAGAAATCCATTTATTCTTAATTGTGGATTGAATAGAGATGTGTAGAAAAAACTGAAACTAATTTCCCGTGAAAATTCCTTTGTAGTGGTAATTTAATTCTCACTTTTTTCTAGAATGGTATAATTTTTTAGCGTGGTAAATGTCAAATCGACTGTCAATGTCAAGAAGTTTCTTGACATATATTTTTATATTATTTCACTGCAATTAAGTTTCGTTATTTTATGTTTACTGTTTAATAAATTATATCGCAGAGAAAAATTTAAGTTAAGTTTAATATATTGATTTTTGTTTTGAACATTGCTAAAGCTACTACAAAATATGTAATAGTAAATTTGTGAGAACAGAACAATCCACTTCGTTCCGTACAAAAGGAACGCATGTTACATTTAATTTTTAACTTATATCTGTCCAAATTCGCTCTTTTCTTTGTATATCCATGTAATATTGTAATGTCTGCACCGCTTGTTGAATAACTCCGGATATTTCTCCTTTAATAATAAATTATTAAAATTAAAATTAATTATTAAAGCCCGGTCAACATAAACAGCACGTCGTATGTTCAGTTTAAAGGCCCGTCCAGATAGTTCCGCCTCCTTTCGTTCGTTCGACTCCGTTCGTTTTTTCTTCTTCTTTCGTTTTCGTCCGTTTTTTTGTAATGTCCACATAGCACCGTTTCGTTTCTTTCGTCTTTTAGACTTTTGACACTTGTCATTCATTGTTTAGAATTTAATAGCAATGGAAATATTGAGTGAGCGATTCGGAGATTGCACTAAGTTCATTCTATTACATTAAATTTACTGTCTACGTACGATTCACCGTATTTCAATTCAAATTTATTGTGATAGGCAGAAAGTGAGGTTATGCCCGTCCGCCCTTTCGCCTAAAATTCGAAATTTGGCAAATTTTTTCCCCTCCGTTCGTTTTCGTTCGTTTCCGTCCGCCTCTATGTGGACATTTCCATGGACAGTATATGGAACCAAAAAATTGAAAAAAAAAAGAAAGAAGGCGAACGAACGAAAGGAGGCGGAACTATCTGGATCGGCCTTTAGTAACACGTGTTATGATTAAGAAATTCTGTAAATGGTCATAAAATTCACAAAGCAATAAATGACTTGAATTGAATTGACGCTTGCCTCCGTTCTGTACTCCTGTCTTTTCCTTTCCGTTTTCACCTTTGCATTGCATTGTATTTAATTATGTACTAGAGAAACTAAGTAAACTTATGAATCAAACGTTGCCAGCACACGGAACGGAGCGGATTAGATGTTGCTGCAACATTTGCTGCCGGAACGGAATGGGAACGGTTTGGCCGGGACCTTGTCGAACCCTCGAAAATATCGATTTGTGAGCTCCAGAAATCAATGTGGTTTAGGGCGTTTCGCTTTGCTATGGACCATGCGCAGACACACTTCTGTTCTGGTAAAAAGAAATGAAAAATCGACGGGAATCGAACCTGCGTGCAAGGAGCTAGGGAAATGCTGTTTAGTACTGTTTGCGCCAAACTTTTACTCTATTACTTTGGTAAATGTTGTCTAGTCATTTTGTACTAGAATGGGATGATCGGTCCTGCTCTACGACTTTTTGGTCAGTTGAATATTTTTGTATTTTTATTATTAGACCGCGGATTATATGCAACTTTTGTAATTTTGACCATACGGATGTCTAACTTTTTGTGAAATATTTATTTTAGATTCCTGAATTCATTAGAATAAGCATAGCAAAATATGCAAAAACATTTGGCCAAAAACTATTGAGCTCCGAAGTTTCGGGCTTCTAGTGGAAAAATCTGGTTGGCTCACAAATTCCTGGATCATTTGGAGAATTATGCTTTCCTTAACATTGAATAAAATATACCGGTTTTTGGTACATGACTTGACAATACATTCCTGCTGATAAAAATGTATCTTATCCGCTAACTGCTAATGCTGCGGGATAATCAAATTTGTTATTGCAATTTAAGAGAGAACTCCACTGTGATTATTTTTTTTTATTTTGGACTGATTTTTTTGGTTATTGTAGTTCATAAATCAGATTATTTTCAACCCTTTTTCAAAACCACACATTATGGTGCTTTTATTGCAAAAAAGGAAAATACTTTACAATCATATATCCATCACATATTATATAAAACAAAATCATAATTGTTTTCATAATTTTACGCTATTTTTACAGTAGAGTTCTCCCTTAATAATGATTTTCCAGTGATATAATTATAAATTTGGCAAACCCTTCTGTGTTTATGTAATACAGGACAGGATAGTAAACGTATATTAGTCAATTTTAAAGGAGAATTCGAATTTTCTAACAATTAGGTTCCATTTTTGTCCACAACAAAATATCATAGTTACTTACCATTTATTTTTATTATTAAGAATGAAAATTATATAATTATTTGTATCATTTTTTTCTAAATAAAAACAACCAAAATTAAAAACTACAAATGTATATTTCAATAGTATTTATAAGTTACAAAAAGAAAACACTTAAAATATAGCAAATAAAAGGGACTAAACTAAAAAATTCCATTAAATAAAACTGATGAATTCATTTATCCCTACAAGTATTTATATATGTATTTTATGTATAGTCGCGTTTAATTTAATTTAATTACATAAACCAGACATTAAACTAGGAAACGAAGCGAATTAAGTTAACAGAAAAAAGCTACTTAGAAATGATAATTATAGCGCAATAATTACAGTGTCGAAATATCCGCAAAGTTCAGGACCTCTTCGGCTATTCAGAAACACGCACCTTGTCACAGACGTTCAATCAATTCATTGTCAGTAGTGATCACACATGGATTTTTGCTGTTACTTACAATTTAAATTTTATAATTGTTTTTTTTTTTTATATTAATTTTTTTCTTATTATTTGCTGTTTTGTTTTAACAGGAGTCTCACTTGAAATCAGTTTCTTCTCTTATTCGTTCTCCTTCTCTCTCGCTTTGCTCTAATTTATAATTACAATTAACATTCGATTCACTCTCTCATTGCCCTTCGTCACAAAAATATATGTATAGTTTGCACAGAAGTGTCTCGTTTATTAATTAATTAATTCATATATAATTAAAATATCTCAGTTTATCTACACAACTTCTTCTGTTCTTCGTTTTTATACTTACAGAAAAAGACGATGAATATATATATATATATTCATCATTTGGGATAACTAAATTATTGAACAATTAAACTCTGCGTTTTTGTTTTTGCTAAATAAAATTACAATAATTAAATTAGGTGTCCTTTTTACAGTGTTCTTTTTCCAAGTTTTTTGTGGCGTTTACTAAATTTTACAGCGATGTTTTTTTTTGTTTGTTTTTAAATTAGATATTTTAACATCTACTATCAAAAATTATAAGTAAAAAAAATGTTCCTTATAAAAATAATGTTGCTTTGTGAGAGTTGAAATTTTAATTAGATGTTTCATGTTTCGTTGCAATAAAAACAAAAGAGAAAATTTAAATGAATAGATACAGTTTGTTTGTAATGTTGTAATGAGGAATTTTTATGCGCTTATAAAGGGACATGTATTTATTTTTTTGTTTAATTTTCTTATAATATACTCTGTCCTAACGTATTACACAATATTAAGTAGAAAACAAAGTGCATACACATGAAATAAAATAATCAAAAACAATGTTTAAATGAGGTAAGGAATTAAACTTTTGTTGTTCGTTGCTGAGCAGTGATTTTTTTTCAGATTGATTTTTCAAATATCTGCATTCGTACAAAGTTGGTTTGTTTTCACATTTTGTTTGTTTGATTCTAATCATAACAAAAAATGTGTTTATTTTTGAAGTAATGAGGTAAAGATATTTGTTAAGACGAAACAATTAGATATTATTAAAGTATGTTAATTCACTTGCTTGCCTCTGTCTACGAAATTTTCAGGGGTAATTGTTAAATGCAAATATGTCTTCATAAGGCTTAAAGAAAAATGCTAAGCTATAATATCAATGAATGCAAAATACTTTTCCAGATATCAACGATTGCCAACTTTACTTTTCGCTCAATGAACGCACGCAACAAAACAAAATTTTAGAATAACATTTGAAATCAGCGCAACATGATGTTGAATAAAACAATAACAAATTAAACAGATTAATCGAATGACGAAAACAAAACTCGAGGCAAAATGATCGCATTCCGGTGTTAACATTCGTTCGTTCTTTTCTTATACAAAGCTTAGAATTCGTTCCCTTACGTATGCATTTCAGTTTTTCCTGGGCCAGTTGTTGTCTCTTAAATTTGTTTTTGTGTGAGTGTTTGTTTGGTTTTTTATACAACGTTTTCTCTTATTAATAAATTTCTTAAAATTCACATCAAAACTATTCAAATTTGATCACCCATTCTGTCTTGTGGGAGGGCGCGTTTGAGCATTGAACGACAAAACATCGAACTGAATGGGTTATTTAACGGATATACTGTAATGAAAATTTCTTGTTTTCAATTTATTTCTAAAAGTATAGACGTATTTTATTTTTATTTTCTGAAAATATTTTGGTTTTAAGCATTTTTTTTTTCTTATCACAGTTTTAGCTTTTGATTGTTTCATTAAAATTCAATGAAACGCAAACAGAGGACAACTTAATGCGCACCTTCTTATCTAAAGGGACAAATTTATGTAAAAACAAAATGGTGTAACTGAAATTTTGAAAAATTAAAATTTTTAATAAATCTTTTGTTTAAGTATCTTACGAAATTCCATTAAAGAATTTTAACACATTCGTTGCCATATTTATTTTTAGTTATATGGTTACTAAATAATTGAAATTTTTACTAAATAAAAATTTTTTACATTTAGGATGTATAAAAACAATTCTAGGGAATTATTAATTGAAAGGGGTAATTTTGAGGTCACTTCTGGTTAATCGCTTTGAAGTATTTTGAAACCAAATGATTATAAGCATTGCTTATGATCTCAACCAAGTTTTTGGTACTAGTTTTTGACCTGACCGATATAACAAAATATAAAAAAGTTCAAACCAAACGTTTTAATCCGACCGAAACAAAAACGGTTGCGGCGAAACGATTCGTAAAAATTTTTTCACGACCTTGAACGTTTTATTTTGGTTCTTTCTTGTTTCGGTCTGACTGGACCAAAAAATATAAATCTGTAAATATATCGGTCGCTTTTAGGATGTGGATCTGCGCTACTTGCTGAGTCGTTGTAAGCTTTTTGGGCATGCACGGATCTTGCTCGTTGTTGAGCAGTCCTGTAAGCTGTTATAAACAGGAGAAACAGATGGTATTTCCAAGACGTGTTCCAAAACATGTCATAGTACACACTTTTATGATCCGTCCTTTATCTGAAAAAATCCAACCGAAACGTTTCAAATGGACCGAAATCACATGTTTCGTTCCCTTGCCTGTTGTAAGATATGGTTAGGGCGGATAAAATTGGTTAAATAAAAACTTATGATTTTTGAAAATGGTTCAACAAATAAACCGTGAAAACGGATCAAACAAACTCACTTTCGAAATAGTTTATAATGTTGTTAAGGAAGGGAAGTATAAAATTTAACTGATTTAAATTGTATATGGTCATGAAGGCATTCCATACTAAAATTATCAGAATTGCTCCGACGACATTATAGTATAAAAAAAAGACTAATATGCAGCACAATTCACATACCTACTTATGTAAAACTAGCAACGAATGTGTTAACAACAATCGCAATATATATTTTGGTATCGGTTTAACTAATAGTGACTTATTGATTTTTTTAAGATATTGGTGATATTTTAAATGGGATGAAGTACATTTTGTGACTCTTCTATGTAATCGCCCCTCCGTCACCTCTGATAGAAAGTTGGTAAAGATATTTATTGTAGTCGGGGACGAAATGTTATGTATTGTTACAAAGAAGATATAACGGTCGGCAACGGTCCTGCAATCGTTTGCCATTAATGACGTTTGAGATGCTTCTGTAAATAGGGGAAATAAAGTGGTGGCTCAAACTACCCCACAGTCCCCTACATTAATTCACTGCTCGGCGGCCTGGACCGTTGAGCATCTATTACTATCCTCAACGCATAACAAGACGTCGTATGCCCAGTGTTTTAAGTTAATGCTAAAATATTGTTAATATTGCCATATAATCTATTTGCAAATAAATGATTTGAATTGCACATTGGACTACACACGTTGAAATTTATTTCGTGTTCTGCACTTTTTAGCAACGAACTAGTCAAATCTGTGCATTTGTTTACCAGATTTGAAGAAAATATCTCTGCACTGTCCTAGCAGTCTAGAACTTACTTCCGATATTGCACTAACTGCTTTACATACTTCAGTCATACTCTGACCTATTCTACTTTTAGCTCTGATATTATTCGTTCAGTGAAAAAAAATAAGTGTTCGGCTAGCATAAGTTCAGTAACATAAGTCTGCAGTGCATCTAGTATGCGAATGTTCGTTGATTGAGAGGATTCCTTGGACTGTCACAAGTCATTCTTTGGTGGAGGATATGCGACAGGTTACCATAGAACAAATTCTCGAGTTGACGAGGCTTTCCGGGGTAAAAAATCTGGGCACTACTGTGCAGGGTAACTGACCTGGGGCCAGCTTCGGTAGAGGAAAGAAAAAGGACCCACATATGAGGTCGGATTCGGTTGCTCTCTCGGCATAAATATATTCTTATTTATTTATTTATTTATTTATTTAACTATCAACCCTAAATGCATACCATATGCTAACCACCATATGCTAACGCTGGTGGGTGCCTGCCAGCACAAGCCCAATTAGCACATTTACAATTCTGAATGGGGGGATACTTGGAGTGAAGCTCCTTGTACTTGTTCTATAACTATATATAACATAAGTTCACATGAATCAATTTAAAACAAAATTATAAAATTGTTCCCACACTAAACAAACATTTGTAAAATATAAAACATGTAAGATTTAAAGTATTTCAGCAATTGTACAATAAACAGAAAGTTGTGTTTAAATAAAAAAAAAAATCAATAAGTCACTAATCAGAAATTGGTTTTTTCTTATTGAATATATTATCTTACGAAAAATTCACGAATTATTTCATTTCACGTACACATCACATATAAAATAATAAATAAAAATAAATAAAAATATCCTTTATATCAAAGCGCATTTACATTGGCGCGCAAGGACAATATGAATAAAACAAGATTGGATAATCGTTCAAACACTCAAACGTTTTCAATTTATACATACTTTTTACAATTTTATTCACCTGTTTATATATACTGTGAACTTTAGAATGTCTTACCATCATCATCTCATTTATTAATATATAAATACGAGTGAATGGTAATGCAACAATTTCACATTTGGAGAATTTTCATATCATCTCATTTAAATCTGTTTTAAAGGATCGAGGTGTTGGTGACGTCATATTGCTTGCTATACAGGAAATATTATTACTATTCAAATGTATTTGCTTTTCATTTTAATTGAATGTTAACAGAGATTTGATAACAGCTACCGACAAAATATTTTGACACCAGTCTCTTTCTTAATTGTGCTTCATTTATTTTGATATATGAAAAACATTTTGATTGAATAAATTTTGTATTTTTGTTTTAAAAATTCCGTGTGTTGACGTTGGCACATCACCCATGCACCTCGAATGAGCTTATGTAGTATTGCTATATTATCATAAATAATATAACTACAAATTCCATTTTATATATATGCATTTTATACAGAACGTTAAATTACGATTTGCATCTGTTGCTCGTCCTTTTTAGATCTGCTCCCTATTATTTTACTGTTATTACAAATATTAGAAAAAATTTTGTTTCCTAGTCTTTTTTCAATTGTTTTTTCTACAGACAACAAAATTTTACGAGAAAAATTTTAGATTATTTTTGCAATTTTGTTTGTTTGTTTTTTTTTTTTATTATTTTTATTTTAAATACCTACATTTTGTTTTCTCTTCGATTTCCCTTGTTTCACAAAAATGGTTGCCTTACTCATTAAATTTTTGTTTCAATTTTTTTTTAAATTTTTTTTTTATTAATTACATAAAATTTTAACTTTTGTATTTTTGCGATCTACGAATCGTCATAACTTTGTTTTCTAGTTACTTATTATTTATCATCTTTTAGTATCGAAAAATATAAGCGCACACACAACGACTAAATATTTTTTTTTTAATTCTATTTTACAATTTTTATGATCCTTATACAATTTTACAAAGTTCACATTTTAAACAAGATCCATTTCATCGAGTTTTCTTTTTTAAATAATTTTGGTCTTTACACTGTTTTCATGTTTGTAAGAAAACAAACGTTACTATGCAGTTGCTTATCGCCGAAGTTATATATATACCAACAAAGATGAATTATGTACAGTAGAAGTCTATACCTACCTAAATGATAGTTCAAAGAGGGCTCAACAACGGAAATCCAGAAGGCTTAAGTCACTGAAATAAATTATCATCGGGCCGATGTTGTATCCTCCTTTTTGTGCAAGTCAACAGAAACCGAATGTCCCGACATGTGAGACTGTTGCGGTTTCATTGCTCCTGGTGGCAGTCTATGATGTGGGGGTGGCCCCACTGAAGGCGGCACCGGGCTCGGCTCCTTACCCCGGAGATGGGCCGCTGAATGTGCCGCATACATACTCATGGCCTTGGCTCGCTCCTCCTCGGCGCGGAAGGCTGCTTCCATGAGGGGATTATATCTTAGCATTGGATAGGGATCCCTGTATGGGTCCAAGGCGGCCGACCACGCTGGTGGACCGGGCGGAGGAAAGTGCGACAGGGGTGGTCCAGCCATTGAGGGCGGCATCATGCTCCTTGATAGATGAGGTGGTGGTGGTAGAACATGTGGTCCATGGCGACTCGTCATGAACGGATGATGTGCCGCTGCCTGAGCGGCTGCTAAGGCTGCTGATGACGGATGATATCGTGGATCCGTTCGCATTAAAAGCTCCGCCTCATCCTTTCGTGGAAGCTCTTCCTTAACACGAATATCTGGATCAGTTCCATTACGTATTGGTGATCGATCTCTTGTTACTGGATTAGCAGCCGCAGCGGCTTGTGCCATTTTAGTGCTATCACTTAAGCGCTGTTGTTGCAGCATTCTTTCCCGTTCCATTTCCCTCCTTTCCATTTCTCGACGTTCTCTCTCTTTTCGCTCTCGTTCACGTTCACGTTCCCTTTCTCGTTCTTGTTGCTCACGCTTCAATTTCTCTTCCTTTTCGCGACGTTCTCGTTCCTCACGTTCTCTCCTTTGCCGTTCGCGTTCACGTTGCTCACGTTCTCGCATTTCACGTTCTCGTTCCCTTTCTTCAGCTTCTCTTCGTGCTGCATCTAAACCAGGATCAGGTTTCAAAGGCCACGTACTCTGTCCAGGGGCAGGAGGATAGGCTCCAACGCTCCTTTGCAGCGAACTGCATACAAAACTATTATTAATAAAAAGTATGAAAGAAATAGTGCCTAAATAAATTTATTACCTCCTCCACGGATCATGCAGTGGCGTTCCAATTGGAAGTTCACGCGCAAATGGAGATAATCCTGTAAATGGTGAGCTGCCAAAAGGAGGTGCTCCATACCTCCCGAAAGGGGAGACCGTGTTTCCTATATTTTTATAAACTGCTCTCAGTTATATCATTTGTTAATTTTTGAAATTATATTTGAACTCTCACCTAAATGACTAGTTGGACCACCGAGAAAGCTCGACGGTAGTGGCGCTGCATCGAATGGCGTTCGTCCTGGCAAACCTGTCGGATACCCTGTCGGAGGTAACTCATGAGGCCTAGGCATACCACTGGCTGATGCTGCCGCAGCCGCTGCTGCCGCTGATGGAGGAAACATATGAGACGGCGGTCTCAACATATCTGTTACAGATGATTTAACACCTAAAGAAGATGCTGCAGTCTTATCAGGATTCTGTTTTGCTTGGTGATAATAAATTTCCCACGCTATCCGAACATGCATGGCATTCCATCGTCCAGTTTTCTAAAGAAGTAGAAAAGTTTACCTTATGGAGTTAGTATACCCAGGAATTTTCAAATTTAAATTTAAATATTTTTAAAAATCGTAAAAATTCAGTCTTTTTTTTTAAATTATTTTATATACTATTCATAAATGATTGGATGTTTCAAAAAATAATTATTAGTTATATTAAGATACAAAAAAAAAAGAAAAATTAAGCTAGATAAGATAATTTGATTTGTATATGAATTTACGTGAACGATTTTAAACATTTGGAAATTATCATTATTTCATTAAAAATAATGCCATAAGATAAGCAGAACATGAACGAATGATTTAGGTTAGTGAAATTTATATTACTAATATAACTATCAATGATGAAAAAACATTTCACTATTTTGTTTCAAGTATACAAAATTTAATCTATATAAAAATCAATATAAAATGTAGATCTAGTAATGGTGCAAAAATATTGTAAGTACTCAATTCATGTTTCTTTTCATTGTTTTTTCAAGTTTATTGAAATGAAAACTTTGTGACTGTAAATTTTTATTTTTTTTTGTTTATAATGTTTTAAACTTATCCTAGAAAATGATTTGATAAAAAAGGCAAATGAGATGATGACAGAATGGTATGAAAAATAAAAATGCCGCATGCCAACTAAACATCATCGATATTGGAAGACTTCGTGAGTGTATTAGCAGCAAAGCGGGATTTTTAATACCATAATGTTGATAGGGAAAAAAACCGGGATACTAAGGAGGAAGGAGGTCTCTTAATATAATGTAATGAGGAATAATAAATGGAACTAAATGCAAGAATCTGTTGGAGTTTATTAGACTTAAAAATTAGAATTTTGTGACGAACTTTATCAGGAAGAACTTTATCAATTGAAGAAAATTGTAAACAATAGGAGAACAATATTAATATTAAAGGCAGCTAGGATTAGATGAAAAGGGAACAGAGGGAAACGAAAAATATTTTAAATGTGTAGAAAACAATCAGAAAAAATAAACAAACTTAAACCTACCATTTGCTTAGGCTTAGTGGGATCAACGACGGGGGTTGGTTGCTGCGAAACAAACAAAGAGCAATGAGTGTTAGAGATATGATGCGAATTTTTGTTGCATTTTTTTTAAAAACATTTATTAAAATGATTTAACAACAAAATGATGTAAATACAATAATTAAAAAAATTAGTGAACTATAATTGATGACGATGTAGATGATCTAAAGAAAATGCATGCATGCAAATACCAAACTGCTCCCAATAACCGGAGTTATAAAATAAGAGAGTAAGAGGAAGGCGAACATTCCAGGTACTTACCTTTGGAGCAAATGATGGCAAATGGCTAGGAGGCACAAACGGTGTCGGACCCCCAAGTCCAGGGTGCAACAAACTGGGGGAATACCCAGGATATGTTGGCATCCCCAGACCCGTTCTATAAAACGGTGAATCCACTGCGCCCATTTTCGGGATGTCTTTGAACAATGGTGGGGGAAATAAGGGCGCAGGTGCTGGTGGTGCTGTCGGTAGCAACGGTTGATGCTGATGCAGGTGCGTATGCTGGTGCTGGTGATGATGCAGCTCCTGTCTAAGATATGTGGGTGGGGGTACGGCTAAGCCGGCACGATCTAGAAATCTACTGTCTAGCTCACGACGTAGAAGATCAGCTTGATCCGCTAGATGATTAAAATAAGATTAGTGATATCAAGTGAACTTTAATGAAATGGAGAATCCTTACTTTTGCTAGACTGAAAAAGAGATTCAGCTGAAAAGGGATGGGGTGCAGCCGACGCTGAGCTCACTGCAGGCGGGGGCAATGGGGCGGCGAACAATGGCGGCTGAAATGTCGAATGCGTGGATACTGTCGAATGTAGTGGCGACACCGACACTGGTACCGCCGGAGGAGGCGTCGGCCTCGTCAACGTACTTGTTGTAGCTGGAGATAACTGAGTAGTGCTCGTGCTGAAGGGAAAAAATAAAATGAGTCGAGATATTTAAATGATAATAAATTATAGATTGCCTTACCTTGGCCACACCGAGCTTTTTGGATAAGCTAGACTAGAAGAAGTTGCACCAACAGACGTGGGAGGCAGTGGAGATGTTGTCGCACCACTACTGCTATACGGCAGCGACGGGGAGGGGCCAGTCGGTGCTCCACTATATGGTACACCGGCGCTTGGCGTTGTTGAAGATCTCGAAAGACTGCTTACATTACTACTGCAATTGATAACAGATATGACAAGTTAGAATCCTTCCAACTATATTATATACTTCATGATACTCACCTATAACTATCTCGTTCCCGATTTGGACTATGTCCTCTCGGAGAATGAGCTCTTGGAATCACAGATGAGGGAGTTACCGCTGAATGTTGCGAATGCGGCGGCAGCTGGGCCTGCGATTGATCCCTGAGACCTGAAGGCGGCACTGTTGGCGGTGGACCACTATTGTTACTATTACATATACTACTATTACCCGTAGCGCCCAGCATATGCGACGATTGCGGGTGTGATGGATGCTGCGGATGTTGATGTTGTGCACTTTGGGAAGGCGGCGGTAAGCCGTTACTACCCATCATTTGTGGACCCGCAACACCAGATGGAGTTACCGGCCGTACAGGTTTCGATACCACAAGCGGTGATTCCCGGTTTGTCCGAGAGTCTACAGTACGTGGGGACGCTGTTGGTGACGGCACGGCTGGCGGTAAATACGGACTGTGATTGTGATGCAGATTACTGTATGGCGTATACAGGGGATAATTTGGATATGGTGTCCGGTACGCCGATGGTGGAATATTTCCATTCGTCGCATGATTCGGCGCACTACTGCTACCGTTCAACGATGGCGCTGTAGCTGATAGGACAGCGCTTGTTGCAACAGCTGGACTATTTGTCCGGCCACCGGCAGCAGCTGCTGGACTATCAAGACCAGGATGCTGTGATACTGGAGGCGGTGCTGTTGGCGCTGTTGCGGGAGGCGGTTGTGGCACTGGTACCGACAACGATGCTGGTAGTTGTACTAAACTGTTGTTACTACTTAAATTACCGTTATTATTACTATTCGAACCACTATTCGCTGTTGGCTGCACTTGTGGCTGCTGCTGTTGATGCTGTTGTGGTGACGTTGACGATACTCTTGAACTTGTTATCGGATGTGACGTTGTTATCGATGGAGGCATAGATGTTGCGAAACCATTTGCTAATGTTGTCAACGGTTGCCCAACCAAGTTGGCAATTGATACCGGTGACGGTTGCTGTTTCCCCGTCGATGGTGGGGATTGTGATTGCTGTTGTTGTTGCTGTTGTGAGGATTGCTTTATTGAGGGCAACGGTGACGTACTTGTACACGTCGGAGGAATTTTTGCAGCTGTAGGCAGTGGTTTTACCAAGCCTGTTTGCTGTTGTTGACTTGAGATCGGTGTCAAATGTGTGCTTATTGGACCATTTGAGACCTAAAACAATAAAGTTAATAATTAATTTATGAACAAAATTAACAAAAGATTTGTCTATGTTATGTGTCAGAAAAATTCCAAATCAAAAATTATTGTTATCTTTAGCCCGTCAATAATTATACGATTTAATGACATTAAATAATGTTTTGCTTAAATAACTATACAAGGATAATAATTAAAAATGTTGTTCCTTGTTGATGGTTCATTGGCAACAATTAATAAATCATCATAAAAACCTTCCTTATATCCAGGAAACTTTCGTTGAAGAAATTACTAATGTACAACGTTTAATTATTGTGCAAATAATGACAAGGAATAAAGATATGAAGCAATTATATATTTACAGGAACTATCACAAGGTAATCACTTTTACGGATACTTAATTATTGGAATGGTAAGCAAGTCTTAAAACACTTCAGCTTAATACCAAGTACAAAAAAAACCAAAAACGCAAACAAGTTGAGGAATGGTACATAGAAAGTGACCAATGTTGTACCAGGTGTGATTGGCGTCAAATGAAGTTGCAAAAACATAGTCGTCCTCATACGTAAAAAAGTGCATTCTACACCACATAGAAATCGTATAGCTAAAACGAAGGGGGGGGGGGGGGGCAAGCGGATAAATAAAGGAACACGGCCGTAAAACCGTCGTGCCGTATCCAATGATTACTAAATCTCGAAGAAAAATGCTGAACCGTAAGGTAAATACTCACGTCCACTTGTCCAGTTTATCTCCTCCTCCGGTTATATCTTTTTCAATTGATTCGTCTTGTACGCTTCTTACGTGCTCACTCACCAGAAGTGCACTTTTAATCAAAGATAACAAACAGCCTGCGGCTATTCGGGATGGTTTTATCCAAGTGAAGACTAGAAACGTAAAAAGTGGCCATAAAAGCAATTGGCAGAGTGCCTCGACGTTAATTACGGCATGCTATGAAATTACAGCGCCTGATTACGATGCCAGAGAAACCTCTTGTGGATACTTAGAGGCGTTTTACTTGTAATCCGGTCCGCATCTTAGACGGCGGCAACAACTATCTCGTCTTTTTGCTCATCTCGCGAATTTTTTTCTTTTCTCGTATTCGATTTTTTTTTGTTGCTGTTTCCCTCTGCAGTCCACTTAGGTTTAATCGGGAAAGAATTCCATTTATTCCCGGTTTATAATGTTTGTCATCAAATTGAAAATCTTTCCAAGATGTTCAACTTGGTCGTTTGGGCGATTCCTAACGGAACTAATGTGATCTTGAAGTTGGCTCAGCATCAAAAAAGAGGAGCCAGAAGAAAAACGAAGAAGACAACACCTACAAATAATGCGACAATTTTCTCAACTACACAGGAATTTTTGGATTGTTCGTTTCCGTCTTCTGGATATGCAAGCGGAAGGAACTGGAGAATTTAACCGAAAATCGTCTGTGATTTATATGGATTTCATTCATGGTTTGCCTGATGAATGTTCAAAGCTTAACGTTCAACAATCCTGGAGCAATAACCCGGAACAGCATTGTAACTATCTCAATTTGATCATTCCAAATTGTTGTATACTGTACACAACAGCTGAAAGTGCTGTGTAAAGTTTATGACTGCTATTTAACCTCTAATTTGTAGTAAAAGAAGTGCTACTACAGAATCGTTAAGCACGTCAATTAGACAACGTGGTTTATGGGGTTTCTGGGGAAAAGGACGAGAGATTTGCTGCGAGCTTTCTCACTGCCGCAAAGCATATTATGACTGAAACGTTTTGACTTTATGGTGTTGTTAAGGATTATCATTTGCTATTATAATTTGTGTGTTCTATTCATAAAAATGTGCAATTAGGTTGTGTTGCAAAATTTTGTAGTTTAATGTAGTGTGTGTGTGTGTGTGTGGGGGGGGGGGGGGCTGAATATTGAATATGTACTTTTGGAATAGAATGAGAAAGATTTAATTTTAATATGCAATATTGTTTTGTGTTTGGTTTAAGCGGTCAATAAAAACAACTTTTTGATTTTTGTACTTAAAGGATATAATTAAAGGACATAATTTTCTTACCTGCATTGGTGTTGGATAAGGCGGCGGTAGGCTAGGCGGTGGCAACGCAGCTGGTGCTGGAGATGGTGCTGGCGGAGCTGGGCCAGGACCAGGAGGTACGGGCACAGGGCTAGCACTGCCTCCCAGCCCCAGTGGCCCGTTACTGAGAGGCAGACCAGTTTGTGGAAAATCTGATGATTTCCTTGGAGTTGTTGGGCTGGGTGTTGTATTTGTAACTTGTGTCGGTGTTGACGGAAACACCACTGACCCTCCATCAGAGCCCTGCAAAAATAAAAAATAAATAAATGATAATTATTAATAAACAAAGTTGTATTCATTCACTTATGTTAATGAGGAAAAATGAATCTGAGATTATGTAAAATCAGATGTATACGTCTTAAATTTCATAAAATTTCATATGAGCGATTTAATTGAAATTAATTAAGCGCATGTGCTCGAGTATAGCTCGATGGTTTAATGGCATCCGCTACTGAGAGAGCTCGTTGTAATTGCGATTGCAATTATCAAGGCTGCTGGAAGTTATCCCACGGATCGATCGAAACAGGCCAATTATGGCTGGGCATTTATTTATTTATAATTATTTTTAATATTAATTTTTGTTTTCTTTATGTTGAGTCATAAATATTCACACAACCATTAAAAGCTTGGTCAGATCTGTCAAAGTTAATAAATTCGCTTAATTAATGTTGTAATCAAGCAATAATTGACAATTAATTAAAATGCAAATTGCTGGCAGCGGTATATAACGTAATTTTACATTTTTCCTGAATCAGCCTTTTGAATGTTTATACCGCGACATTAGGATGGGATTAGAACAGTTGGACAACAGTAGTCAGTAGTTGTAAGTATCTAATGGAAATTTATGTTCATCGTGGAATAATGCAAAAATGTAATGTTAAGGAATAATGGATTACAAATAGATGCCATTCTTGTCGTCTTAAAAGTTTATAGGCGAATGTGAAGTAACTACAAATTACAAAAAATAATGATAATTAAAGGAGTAGTCAAAGGCCACACTGCTGGCTATCGATAGGCAACCGAAAGAGTTGAATGTCTTACAGCGAGGAGTTGTTCGAATTCCGGGGATTAACTGGAAACTCACATTGACTGTTGGGTGCCATTTGCATCCGCTTAGTTCGTTTGAACTTTCAAAATTGCAGACAGGTAACTTAACTCAATCGTTGCGCGTCCATTAGTTGGGACACAGTCGTAAGTTTTACTTTTTATGCAAATGCACACAAGATGGATGTACGAGCTGAGTTGGCAAACATGTTTTCAATTTGCGGATATGCATGCTGTGTGCAATTCCTATCGACGGAACGTTTTTCATCCGTAATGTCAGGCAAACGGTTAAATCGGCTCATATTGTACTTTCGACAATTTTCATATTAGACTTGGGTTCGGCAAGATCATCCATCTTGGACCGATATCTTGTGCCCTGTCTTTGCTGTGTCGTCGATTTTGTTCTATCTATTGCGAGGACCCCGGCCGCATAGGATAGAGTCCATCGCTCGTCTAGGACTCGCCAGGGACAGAGGGTTTGGGATCGGGGCCGAGGACCGTGTGTGTGGCTTGATTGCAAGCCCCAGCATGGGGCGCAGTCAATTGAACGTTAAACGTGTTTATGCTTGTCATAAATATTTCAAAATATTTTGTTGAGATAATCCACACGACTGAATCTGTTGACCCCCCTCTCTCTCTCTATGAAAGGTAGATCTGGGAGTCTGGGACCAAGGTGCTGATGTTCTGGATGGGCGTATGCCCTCTCCAGGGGGGTTTGGGGGTAACATTGAATGCTTAATATCCCATTCAAGTTGGTATCTAGCCGGGTATGACTACAATTTCCACCGTTTCTGTAGAGGTATATCAAATCGAATGGCATGTTTATCCGACAGTTTATCTGGCCATTTATTACTGGGTGCATGGCTGCTTGGGTGCTGGGTCCGACGACGCAATCCAGGGACTTGGGAGCTGGACAAAAGAGAGAACAAAGACGCATGAGGGGGATTTTGTTGACTGCATTCAAATTGCCCGTTGCATGTCTCCCATTTGTACATTCGTTCGCCTGTGATTGTAATTTTTTGGATTGAATGCAAGAACAGTGTATCGGACATGGCAATCCAAATCGTGTGCGATACTGTGACAGGTCACCAGGAGGTAGGAGCCCCATGAGAGCGGGACCAGTGCCTTCTCATCGTGGCGTTGTCGCCGCCGCCGTCGTCGGCATATGTTTGTCGGGTCTCGGTTGTAAAAATAATTGCAAATGCAAATAAATCATTAGCCTGAATGCCTGCACCGTGCAATATATTTGAATTATTGCTGGGCCAGGTTTATTATGTTGTTATCATGTCCACCGGCCGGCCATGCTGAGCCCATTGGTGGACTGGAGTGTGAGCCGTACCGTCGACGGGAATGGACACGGAGTACGACAACACGGACCCATGGCAAATTGGCTAAAATTAACTACACGCCTCATAACTCCCCAAGACAGGGAAAATCAGGGGGGAATTTTCTTTTTTTCATCTGTTTTTGTTTTATTTTAATTTCTCGCATTTTACGACTGTTAGCTTGTTTATTGCAATCATTGATTTTTATGGTTTTTAAGGGGGAATCGATTTCGCCACGGGCATTTTAGCTTGACGGATTCCCTCCTCTCAAGTTCATTGATTGGCGTCAAGTGGAAAAAAAGTTTTTCTGTTGTTGTGGTTGGTTTTTGGTTTTCATTTTTTAGATTTTCCGTAGCATTTTAGTGGGGCATGTTTGAAGAACAATTGCAGCGAGTGCCAGGAAGTTTATATGAGGTCAAAATGGAAAGAAACAACGATCATAATTGCAACCATTTTACTTGCGTTTGCTTCCTGAGTTTGAAAGCACTTTCACTGGCGGTGATTTCAAAAGACACGCATTCATTTTGTGATTTTGTAAAAAAAAAGTGTTTTTTTTTTTTTTTTTTTTTTTTTTTGAGAGCAGACAAATTAAAAGTGCACATGTTTAAGTGGATGCTTCCAGTTTAAGTGGTCACGTTAAATGCTTCATTTGCAACAGATTGGTTTCCGCTTTTTGAGTTTGAATGAAATGAAAGATTAAATGGTGAATAAGTGTGCAATATTGAAAGAAAATGTTACTTAGAATTGCAATAAAAGGTCTTTTGAACTCAGGAAATAATAATGATGATTGCATAAAAAAAAATACTGAAATATTTTTTCAGTTTTTTGTTTGTCTCAAACATTCACCCTGAGAACAACAATAAACAAACAATTGCTTTAATATATATATTTCTTTTTGGAAAGAAAAACATTAAAATATATTACCAACAAAATAAAATACAATCATGACAGACAAAAAAGTTCTTACTTTAAAAAAATTGGAAAAAGGAAATATGCAATTGCGAATATCACAATGTGTGTGCAATGGTCTTAACCATTTGTTCCCGGTAAATGTTCACAAAAATAATTCAATTACATAGGTACATTATACATATATTATACAGTTGAAGTCATGTACATAATAGACATTCGTTATTGCGTTGACCAAGTTTATGATCTTTCACTATTTTATGAATTTGTTATTTCAAATACGTAAAAATCTTCATAAATTTTAACTTAAAAAAACAACAACTCGAACGTTTTCTATGTGCATTTAAATTCTTTTAATGCGACATTTTTCCACGTTATTGTCCTTCATCACCGAAATTGTTGATATAAGAGAAAAATTCATGACAAACGTGTGTAATAAAACACTTTATGGGTTCATAAGTCACCGAAGAAATTTTATTACACAGTGCCAACATGAAAGTACAGCAATTACTTGGGTTCAGTCAAATGGACATGCGATCCAACAACCTCATTACAAAATGCCATCTTCACTTGGGTTGTTGTGCAACAGTTCGCGATGGTCGTAAAAAATTTCTTGCCACATAAATGAGTTTCTATTTGTGCAATGATCAAAAGACTAATGTTCACTGAGGATGCACGGATGCCAGCGAAATATTGCATGGAACTAAGTAATCACCTGAAAGTGAAGTTTAGTACTGGGATGAAAGGGAAAAACGGTTGTGATCGCCGCCAAAATGGCAAAAGTGAGAATTGAGTTGGCCGTAAAATGCCATCATAAGTGCAGCGTTAATTTAATGATTTTTCTTGCCGCCTCATATGGTTGCAGTGTGCTGCATTCCTTGCTATCGGTGAACCGCTAAGACTTATAGAGCTTACAACGTATGTGGAACATTCACCTTCGTGGAAATTCTCACATGTAATCCATTAAACATGCCGCAAAAATAAGAAAATTTTTACGAAAAATCTTAAATGTTTTATGGCTGTACTAGAGCAACTGCGGATCGCATGATCTCTGGCCCGATGTTCTACGGGAGGTTATCCGGTATTTCCGTTCTTAAATGTTGTCGACATTTACTTAAGAAAGTTTAGAGAAGGGTAGGGGTGAATCCTTGTGGGTGCACCGGTGCTGAGCGCATATCTGTTTGCGAGTGCTGTAATTGAAATATACAGTGCTGTCGGCAGAAACAAGTAGCCTCGAGTTGTAGTACTTTTTAAGTGAATTATTCGCCGCTGCCGACGTACATGTCCCCCAAGACGGAGGAGCGCTCCACAGTCGGGCTATTCAGGTGCTGCCATTGTGCGATAAAGGATTTCTTCTTAGGCGCAAAATGGTTCATAGTGTGCTTTGCTGCAATGCGCCCGAGAGGTGGCAATCAGCAAAAGTGTGTTTGTTATTCTGTTCTCCGACCTCCGTTCAACAAACCACCCCCTTCCGGGACTAAAAACATCCTTCCTTTAGTTCTCTTTTCCTTTGGAGTTACCTTCATCCAAGGATTCCCTTTCAAAATTGAAATCCCTCTTCCTCTAACATCTTCCTTTTTTTTCGTAGTTTATACATTTCTTCTTCTTCTTTTTACTGTTCTAAAACGTCCCTTCTGCCCTAAACTGTACTCAGTCCAGTTTTCAACACTATTCTGGCATTCATGCATATATACAAGGAGATTTACATAAAAACTCTCCAAGAAAGTCATGAACGCGGCTGAAAAGAAGGCAAAAGAAACTTTATTTCGTGGTGGACGGCGAGGGAAGAATATGGGGGAGAAAGTGTTCTGGAGAAGTAGAAAAAAAAAGGGAATACATACACACGATGAGGGCTAGGCGCACGGAATATGCAAACACACATTAAGAATTTATGATTGTTAGATTCTAAAGTACTCTTGCTAACTCATAATTTATCGCTGTGCAGTCCTTTGAGCGTGAAACATATTCAAAATGCTCTTCAGAGTCCCCCATGCGGAGTTAATGTGGGGCCCCATATAAGCGGTGGAGTACTTTCCGTAATGTGCTCATGCAGGTATAAACTCCACTCGACAGGCATCTACAAAGGGATAAAGAGCTTTCATAGGAAAAGGACTTCTTTTTTACACCTCAAGAATGAGAAAAAAATAAAAGGAAAAGATTCCTGTAAGGAGTAACGTTTTCAAGTGGAGATCTCGTGTCGCGTTTAAATGCTGCAAAATGACATATCATCCCCCTATCCCCCATCCATAATCGACCATAGTGTTCCGCAATCACTGTGTTGAACAAGGTACACACGCCCACACCCTCGCCACAACGTTTTTCATCAGTCAATTGCCTTGAATTTGAAATTGTTTCAATATAAGAAGAGGAGAATATTTACAAAAAAAAAAAAAAAAAAAACTAAGCAAAAATCTACACCCTTTTCCGTGTGGAAAAAAGAATTTTAAATCTGCGCTCCCGAACCGGGGATTATTCGTAACCTTAAAATCCTTTGAAGGGTTCCTGTCGTCAGCGTTTGTTAAGGTAATCGCATTTTGACGGCTTTCCCAGTCACTTCCCAGAATTTCTAATTAATCCAATCTTGTACTACCCTCTGGCTCAAAACCATCATCACTTTCATCCTTGTTGAAGCGAAATTCGTTTAAAAGCAGCGTAAAATGCCAAAAAATAGAAGAGAAAATCAAATTGTTTTTTTCCTTTAAGAAACCAAAAATGTACACCCTCACCATCCTCACCTAATCGTCTCTTCGGAAAAATCGAGAGAAGTTTTCCCGTTTGCTTTCCTTCTCGCAATTCTAATTAATTATGATTTAAGCGGACCAAAAAAATTTCCTCATTAACATATTTTACGAGCACATTAAACATCAAAGTTGGCCCAACTTAAAAAACAGGAGCGCGTTTCTTTTCCAAGAAAATCTATGGTGGGGGGGGGGGGGATGATTTTGAATGTTCCTTGTGTATGTTATCTATGTAAAGTGCAAAGGAGATTTCTGAAAGATATCATTTTTTTTTTATAATTATTCGTTTTATTTACAATAAAAATCACAAAATGAACAATGAAATTTTCGTATAGATTTTTGATTTTCTTCAAAAAACACTTCAAAAAACACATTCAATGCGATACGAAATTTATTAAAATTATGTTTTTTATTTGGTATTTGAAAAAAATGTTAAGCAAATTATATAACAGAGTGCAAAACAAAAATTTAACAACTAAAAATAAATTTCAAAAAACTATGACAAATTTTCATTACATAAACTAATATAAAATTAGAGAAATCTCATAAAAATGTATTAAACTCGTCATTCTCCAGAAAAACATGAAAATATACATAAACAATTATAAAAATTGTTGATCCTCCATCTTCAGCAAATGCACCATTAAAAAAAGTTGTGTTCCATTTTGTAAACCGAATTAACTCGTCGATTATTATCAAAGCATGTCGTGAATGTTTAAAAAAAAACCAATAACGTATCAGATAGTAATAAAATTTCTCTTTTTTTATCCGATCATTACAGTCACATTAATGCGATTAATTAGGCATGCCGTGCCATTGATGTTTGTCTTATAGTTGCATCAAATCACTGATTGAATAACCAATAAACGTCGGGTGAATAACAGCGTAACAAACTAATTGACAGTCCGCTTTCGTAAATTCCCACTAAAAGTGTTTAGTTTTGATTAGATAATGAGTTTTTAAGCGATTTTTCATTCCCGTTGTTTTTATTTATTTTTTTCCATTCAATAAACGAGTTAAATCGTTACAAACGAAATGATAAATTCGAAAAAAGGATTTGAAACAATTTACAAAGTGATACATCATTATAAATTTGCTAATGTAACATTTTCTGGTTTTTGCTTTGCAAATGGGATAAATAATAATTTATCCAATCATAAACAAATTCCTGCATTTATTAGATCAGTGAATATCGTGGGCTTGGCTAAGACATTTGCAACTGATTGCGGAGCACGCAAACAGTAATTACATTAATTAACCCGCCAAAACTAATAACTACCGTGTTGAAAACGAGAATTTCGAGTCACAATCTGTCGATTGCACGCAGTAAATCATAAACTAGCATTAAGCCAGGCTAAGTCCCCGATTACCGGGCAATCCCCTAATTAAATGATATTTTCACGCTTATTGAATAAAAAGCACTCAATAACTCAATTTGTAGAGCAACGTGAATGTGGCGTCGGCGGCGGCGGCAATGGATTCGGTGAGCTGCCACTGCGTTTCCGGAAAACACATTTCGTTGGGCGGAAGAAAATTGTGGTGGGGGACGGGGATGAAGTGAACGAACGGATTATAATTCAATGGTGCAAGTTAACCAGAAAACAGATGAAACTTGTTGCTGAAATATGGCAATTAAATCAAACAGCTGCCATTTTGGACAGTTGTCAACGGATAAATGGCAGGAGGGATATCATCAGTTCGTATATCGATCCTGGTGTATACTCCCATTTAAGCCCTGTGGGCCCGAAACATCAAGCACCTGGCTACAATCGGATCCGGCGACAACACCCGGCGCGGCGGCATATCACTTCACAACGCGCAACAACGATGTCGCTGCGAGCGCTCCGTCAAATAAGCGTCAATTTGTATTTGCATGGAAAAATGAGGGCTTCTACGAGTAAATTCCCGTAATTATTTGTAATTTCAGGTGGAATTGTCTTTAATTAAGGTAATTCATGCAAATCGAGGCGACATAGTGTCAATTAATTCTGAACTTTGTGTCGTTTGGACCGGGGCGCGGGCACCTGGCATGGTACCGGGCCAGAGACGTGCCCATGCCGTGTCGGGTTCTGGGAATCACGGCATCTACGGCGAGAGATGCGCCGCACAACATGAAATTACACCCAATGTCTGCAATTTCGCGTTTTATGGTGGCTTGACATCAATTACATAAATCATGCTTGGGGAGCCTTCGGTTGCAGATCAAGGAATGGGGCTATCGCCGCAACCAGTTCACAGAGTGGTCGCCGTCGTTGTTGTTGGAGCTCAAATGGTCAGCGCGGTCACTCTTCACTGCTTCGGCTTGCTCCACCCCCCTCCAACACTGGTCAATTTGATGGCATTCATGTTCTGGCTTGGTATTCACGACCCGTGAAACTCAACATATGATGGGCTTTAGCGAAATTGCTCAACGCGCTTCACACTTTAATTGAGCCGAACGTGCGCGATTGAAACTTCAACCCCGGAGAGTTTGTGTGACGGACGCCAATTAAAATTTTACACCATGTCCGCCGCTCCCGGCCGCCGCCACTATCGTCTACGCGCCTTAATTTATTCGGCTTGATCGGTTGACGGTTGGCTGCTTGTTTACAAATGTTTATTGGCTCATGACCGATTCGGCCCACTTGCTTGCGGCGCGGCGGGCCGCCTCTACTCCGAGGGCCCCGGAGTCCGGACACAAGGGTTCGCAGTCGACCCTGCCTCGGCCGCCACCAACCACATCAAGTGGGCACACTAAGTGATATGCTAAACGAAAGATAACTAGATATGTTTACAGATTTTCAATTATGCACGGATTTTTTTCGTTTAAAATATTTTCATGTAAAGGTGCGTATTCACTTGAGCACGAACGTGAACGAGGCATGCCGAGGCCGAACGAATGCCGATATGTTGGGGCTCCCATTTGCTGTATCACGAATCGAAAGTCGTGGGGGTATTTCGAAAATGTTACTAATTTCTACACATGTCTACAAATTTCGCTTGTCAATAAGGAACACCCACAGGAACTCAGGCGATTACGTTCCGGACAGGTGACCATGGAAGAAATATTCGAACACCATAATTGTTTTGGTAACTGTTGTTTATTAAATGAAATAAATAAACAGCACAGGGGAAACATTAACCGTTCATGTCCGAAAGCAGTGTTTGAACATTGCGTAAAGGAATATACAAACAATTTATGTTTGAAATACTATGAGAAATTGTTTATAGAAAATATTCAGTGAACATAAACTAATCACTGAGAAACACTGATCATTGTTTATTACAAAACATTGAAGATCTTTTTGCAAGATCGTTTGTTCATAGTTTGAGAAGAACTGTTCGCTTCAATTGGTTATCAACGTCGCGTCGTTGCAATAAAATTAATGTTAATTAAAAAAAAAAGTTTTGATGGTCTGGATTTTCTTCGCGACTACTTAATTACACAATTCCCTCATCTATCATCATTGGCCAGATTACACGCCCCGGGGTTACCAATTAAGTATTAATTTCATGTTAAAGCAAAATAATTCCCATCAGTGTCAAATTACAGCTTTAACACGAGCCGCTGCCGCCAGGAGGAGTTTAATTAAAACCAGAGATGCTGTGAGAGTTGTGAAGTGAGTGCTGTTTACCTGGAAAGACGCATAACCGAACCCCGTCGTGAAGGTGGAGTGCAGGGTGCAAGGGCGGCTGATCTCTAGGATGCTGTAGTTCCCCCCTCCAGTGACATAGCAGGGAAAGACGATAGCTGGAACAGTCCGTGGAGCTGTGCAACCTTTGCATCTACCGGCCATTTAAATATCTATCTTCTACTATGCTCCCCTGATCCCCTCTCTATCAGACTGCATGGCCGAGTTTTGTTGCTGGCTGCCATTGCAGGGCATGACTCGAGAACATGCACCACCCGAGAACTAACAAGCCAGACATACTTGTGGAAAGTGCAAACAGCCATAGAATGCGGCACCGGGTGACACTTGATCACATTTTGCGAGCTAAACGATTCGCATAACAAGTGTAAGAGGTGTGAACGCAGGGTGCAAACTGCACACACATCAACCAGCCCTCGAGTACGCCACTTGCACTCGGAGCCCTGTGGGACCAACGACATAAATCACGGCCGGAGTAATTACGAGTACTCGAACAGAATCGACAACCGAATTTGAAGATGTCCATTCAAGTAAGTTTGCATAAAGGAGAAATGCAATACGAAGAAAAAATATAAAAGTACTTTTAATTAAGAGGGTAAGTTTAACTGTTTTAATTCAAACGATAGTTTAAATAGCCATTGTTTACTTTCGAAGCACCCTGTGCACAAAATTCTACTTCTATAAAGTGAAAGGTTTCTCCTCTTTTTGACAACGCTAATTTCATAGCACATCAAAGGGATCTTCTTCAAGGGATCTTTTTCAATAAGGAAAACCTTGTTCCAAGATCTTACTAAAAACCAGAGCAACTTTCAATTGCACTGAATCCAAGTATGAAATATGAAAAAAAAAGGTTTACTTTTATGCTTTGAGGTCATGGACAGTGCATATGTGCTTTTTGTTTTTCTTTTTAACAAAGATTCCTTAAAAATTGAAAGTAGTTTTAGAAACTTAGGTGGTTTTTTAATATATGAAAATGTTGTATAACTTTTGAGTTGAATTCAAAAGAAAACTACAGAAGCACTTTTGACGTTTTTCCTTCCTTTTTATAAAATCCGAAAGTAAAGGATAGTTCTATAAAAACGCTCTCTCCTAAATTATCCTTTATTCACTCAAGTCAAGGTTTTTCATCTTGCACTTTTCAATTTTCAAAGAATTGTTTGAAAAGTAATATTTACGACGTTTTTATTGTATTGCAGTACCGAAATTTGCCCGGAAATATCCTGCATTTATTAAAAATTTCAGGACCAAAGGGCTACATCAAAAAGTATACTTACGAAACATAATGAACGTTTGTGCTTTTTGACAAATTTTTCTGTTCTTACCTGTAAAGAAACAAGGAAATGGAAATTAGTACTCTGTAAAAAATTCTTTAAAAAAAAAAATTTAGTTTTGTAAAAATGAAGCAAACATAACAATAAAAAAAAACAACTGTGAGATGGTAAGCCTCCGAGGATAATTAAATATTCCTTGCCATGATTTAAAATGGATCTCGAAGGGAAATGAATTTTGTTAACTACATAATCCCTTTTTAGTATTCAGTCATCCCTGTGACAGCCATTAGAGGCTCCAGCGGGGGTATTTTATACCCTTTTGCTTTTCCAATCTGATTTCAAATTTAGAATTTTAACGGAGTTCACGCAAAAACAACAACAAAAAAATTAACTGCGGGTAAAAGCTTTTAATGAAATTTTCATGAAAAACGTGCTCATATCGCCTGAATTGTTTGGAACTTTATCCCGGTAAAATGGGCAGGGGGAGAGGGGTAGCGGTCAGACAATTTTCGGGAAAGGAAGAATCCATCTGCCCAACCCCCCTCCCAACCCAGATTAAGTCTGATGGAGTTCAAGTGACAGAACGAGTGGCGGGAATGCTTTCGAGCCCTTCGGGGTTAATTAAGGGCAGACGAGTTCGCGATTACATTAATTCAGATCAAATATTAATTACTTTGTCATCTCTAATGAAATCCAATTGTGGTGGTCTGAATGTAATTTCGTTTAATGAGATTTAGTTAAAGGATTAGTGGCAGCTGCCGTGGCTTACAGGATTTGAATAAATTGGCTACTCCAAACTGGCAACAGGCAATTTTGGATCGCGTTCACCTTTCGCTTATCATCATCCCCCACCGATTTGCTATTGACCATTGCATCTCGTTGCCCCCCAGCCCCACCCTTTTCGAGATTATTCATTTCATCGAACGGATAATTCGATAAATTGCATCAGGGGCTTTAGTAGCTCACTTGGGATGCAACAGGAGCACTGAAAATTTATCCCGGCTTGATATAATATAATCGTTTCAAAAGAAACAAGAACATAACATGATTTTATTTTTTATGGTTGATTTGTTGGTGTTTTGTTCTTGTTCTTCTGCAGAAGTTTCGCTGTCGTGCGATCAGCAGTCCGCGATGTGTAAAACACAAATGCCATCATGTAGTTACTGATTCGTTATAGCCATCATATCCAGCACGGCAAAGAGATCAGCATTTCGACTCGATAATTAACGTAATGGGAGTGCTATTACCAGTTAAGTACCATCGATGGTGCACGCTGTGTACACGGCCGCTGGTGGGCCGCTTGCCCTGCTCCCCACCAAGATTGCTACTACACACGGAAAGTGTACGATGAGAGTCCCAGAGCAAGCTATCTTTTGGAACGGGTGCTTCATGGTAAGTAATTGCTACTGCGGCTGCACACTTGGCACAAGGAGCAGAAGATATAAATGGGCGGCGGTGGCGGAGGGGGTAGGAAGGCCATTCAAGGGCCGGAGGGCGCAATGTTGAACTTTGTTAATAAGTTTAATTGCATGACGTGCAAAGTACCATCACCGCTCACAGGCATAGTGTATACCAGTATACAGTGTATATGGGAATGATTCGCTGTCGTCGCTCCTCGACCGGATGATGAGTTCGCTTCGCCGCCACTGGTTAGCACCCTCTGCCCCCACCTCACCCCTCTTCAGTTTCTCATAATTTCTGTGGCCCCACTGGTATCCGCTGCATCTTAGCACACTTTCAAATGTTCATCGGCTTGGCTCTTTATACGGATCTGATTTAATTACGCGCTGCATATCACCATACCAAATCTCGTTATGCAACTGAACTAGTCTCGCTTGCACTTTGCTGCTGGTGTTCAACGGAAGACGATGAACGAGATCAAAGGGAGCACTTTTCTGCATTCAGGTCTTGTTCAGAACGATCTAACTCCTCTGGATGAGTTTAATTAAATCAGCCGCATAGACAAGAGAGCGTTGAAAGATTGACGAAGATGAAGACGCCAGAAGGAATCATCCATCTGACGCCTCATCATATTCTATGTCAGAGGGAAAAGTGAAGGGCGGTGATAAGGTGAGAAGCGGAAGGACCAAAATGGGTGGCAAATGAGTGACGTCTACGGTGACGGGATGGAAAGGGGTAGTATAAGATTTGCACAAATGCAATTTTCATTGGATATCTCCTATGATGGGAGTTTTGAGTTGAGTACCCCTCACCCCACCCTCTCTTCCTTTTCGGGCTCACAGTCGAGTTGTGATGAAATTGATGACTTTTCTTTGCTTCAATTACCATGAGTCGTGCTTTATTAAGACTAATGAGAGAGCATTAAGTTGCGGCGAGTGCAACGAGAGAAGTTCAACGTGTGCAAGCATAAAATTAAAAGGTTTCAAGTTTCACAGAAGTTTTTATTGGGTCAAGTGCAGCATATCTTTTGGCTTTTGGTGTATTTATACATAATTAAATATGCTTGCAAAATATGTTCTTTTATTTATTTTGAAATAATTTAATTGAATGGAGATGAAAACAAATTTTCATTGGAACAAAGAAAAAGAATTGTTTACTAATTAACGGAAGTCAAATCTGATCTTTTGAAATTTTTAAATAAAACGAACAATATTTATAAAATTATATGATGAAAAATTTCTTCCATTAAAAAATATCAAAAGAATGAATCAAAATTTATTGCAACCAAAAATAAACAATCATCAATCTGAAAAAGAAACCCACACAAAAACAGTGAAAATTTTGCCATTTTCCGGAGTATTTTGAGCAACACTTTGATAAAATTATTGAGAAAATCATTACCTTCACTCGAGTGAAAATCTGAAGGAAAACCTAAAGGACCTCTTAAAATAAGTTGACTTTTCCTTTCCACTTGTGTAAAATTTCAGGAAAATCTTGTCGTTTTCGTGCACACACTTGTTTCCCATGTTTGTGTACTCCAAACAAACACTGGAAAATGTAAACAAACAATTCACCAAAAACTACTTACGAGCGTATGTTTTCGTTGCTAACAAATGGTTGGCATTTTGTGATAGAAAGAATGGGAAATTGGTTGGGTGGGGTGGGGTGGGTAAGGCAATGGTAAAGGATATTTTTAGCTGTGGTAAATTTTCGGTAAATCAGTGCTATATGATCGAAATTTTCCTCATTTTCCGGATTTTTATTTTCACTATTTTCGTGGTATGTATTACTTCTCCATTTCTCCCCGAAGTTTTATTTCTTTCGATTGGTGTTCATTTATACGTTTATGGGGTAGGTTAGGGAGCACGAATCGGTTGAATTTGATCTTGATATGTGACAAACATTTCCTTCAATATTCACATAAAAGAGTATTAATTGATAATAAAGTATTATACAAAGAGAAAAGGATCAAAAATATGAAAGATTGTTTTTTTGGGAAATTCAAGGCAGATGACAAATACATACCATAAAATTTATGGTGAATTTCGTTAAGTATGAAATTGTGAAAAGTTTTTTTTTTTCAATTTGATTGCTCGATTAAATGTCTACAATCTCAGTACTGCCCCTCCGGTTATTGACATAACAAACGGAAATTTTGCGCAACCCTTTTCAACATCCGGTTGGCAAGCATTAAATAAAATTCATGGGCGAAAACCTTAAATATCCAGAACTTCTTCGGGGGATTTTTGGTTCACATATGTGTCCTAAAATCTTTGAATACAAATAAAATCACACACAAAAGGGTTGAAAGATTATTATAAATGGGGGATGTGGATTTTGTGTGAACATGATTATGTTTATAAGGCATCATATTGGGCATAAATTAAATGGATACACGTGTATGATTATGGATGTAGCTTTTTCGTTTGTTATTAAATCGAAAAGGATTTGTTTTTTTTTTTTTTTTTGAAGATTTTATGGTTGAAGGATGTTTGTATATTATAGAAAAGTCGAAAGATTATCTCATCTTGTACAATCTTATTATATTGGTGAAATTTCGGTCAATTGATCCTTGACGTATCTTCTAATAACACAAAAATGTTGTTTATTTTGGGAAAAATTTTACTAGAAATAATTTGCACTTTAAAACTAATAAGCGTTGAATCCCCCAACAGTGTTGGGGGGTCTTTTACCCTCGCATAAATTTTTGATTAGTAATATGCCTGCAGGGAAAAACCCGCATTCCGTGATCTCATCCCATATCCTGGACCGTGTGTACTCACTCATAGCGTTCATTATTAGCAAACATAATGTGAAGGATGTGAAGGGTAAAGGGTAGAGGGGCTTAGGGAATGAACGTAAAAGGAGAAAGCTCCTTTTGCACCCTAAACGAGGGATGAAAAGTGGAAATCGACCTGTAGAAGGGCCGTTGACTGACTGAAAGTTGTCTTAACGCCAGCTATAAAAGGAGCTTAGCGCTAACATAACGGCCTTAGAGACGGTGGTTTTTGCTGTACAGGGGAGGCAGAGAAAGGTCCATGAAATTGAGGTGATGTAGAAAAGTGTGGAAGGGAGCGTTTTTGGTGGGCGATAGGGAATATACCAACTTGTATACAACAACCAACTGAGAAGGTATTAAGCGGGAATGGTGTAGTTCCACCATCGTTACTAACGTCGTAGAGTCTTCTGCTCATCATAGTCATTGGTACACGTCGTCATACCCGTTTATGGGGCGAAACAAATGTGATCCCTTCTTGTAAGCTTTTTATCCTTTCATCCTTGGTCTTTAGATTGAGTCTAACAGCTACCATTACCCCCTTGAATTTTATGATTTCTTTCGCCTCTTTCGTACTCCAGTGGGGAGCTGTTAGGGTAGATAAATACTGGGGGCTCCGACTGATGTTGAGAGAAGTGCTATAAGGCAATGGGGTTCGGTGCGGTTTTTTGATAAAAGTGTAGCCAGAACTTGGTGCTTGGAGTAGAGGCAGTAAAAGGAGTTCCGCTGGAGCTGTGTAATGGGGCTGTTTAGTTGCTTTATAGCAGGAGAAGAGTCATCTTTGTCGTTGACGACTCAGAAAACGACAACGTCAGTCTCGAGATAAATACTAGATCCTTCCCACCCCTTATCGTCCTTGAATTCATTTCGCGTTCCATAAGCAAAGTAAGAGGAGTAAAAAGGACTTAAAATTATGGTAGGAGGGTTGCGTTTTCCACCCGCATCAGATGAAAGGGACAAGTAGCACACAATTTCAGCAATGTGGGCGCATTTTCCTTTGCTGTAATGGTGACGGCAAAACTGAATACGGCTGGGAATTTGTTCAGAGATTATTAAGGAAATTGAAGGGAAATTTAATGGAATTTACGACGCGCTAAAGCCGGGAGTCATTTCAAGTGACAGCAGGTAATGAGTTTATTTTCTAAGATGCTCCACAGAGGGAAGTTAATGCCTTCTATACCCGGGCATAGAGAAGAAGACGATGAAAGTGTCCTGGTCTCCGTTGGAGGCATCTTTTCTTCCTTACCGGATGATGGCGTGTACTTAAGACCGCTAAAATTATACAAGATTTAGGATATCACGGAAGTATGGTACAAGATTTGTTGCGATCTGAAACCGTGAGACTTGTTAGGAGTAGTAATGAGGTTGTTGTAACTTATGGTGTATACTTTGATGAAATTTTGACGAGATTTCGGGGATTCTACATGATTTCAGTGGAGTAATTAAATCAAATTATTTACACGTGGAAATATTGAAGTATTTAAGCATTAAATAAATGCATTTTAATTATTATTATTTTTTTTTTTGGGGATATAAAAACCCAACAACACAATAAAGGGAAATAGACATTTTTACAGCAAAATCATAAAAAAATTATGTAGTTAGAAAATCGATTTGAAAGAAATTCGTGTTCAAAAATAATGTTGTTTTTACACTTTTTTAAGGTTTGCAGCTGCAGTAAAATGTAACTAGAACACTTTAATAGCCTCTAAATAAGAAGTTTCATAAAATGGTTTTAAGTGTTCTTTGTCTATCTTTCAATTGTAGATTTATTTGCTGTAAATAATTAAAAAAAAAACATTTTTTCGAAATGGTTTTTGTTATTAGGGATAAAAACAGTTAAACATTAACTTAACCAGTAATCAGTTATAATAAAATAGAATTCATGACTAATATTTCTTGCGGGTTCATTGTCGTTGTCACAAGATGAAAGTTTTCTCATAATCAAATATCCTTGAAGCGTCACAGTACATCAACTCGCATTGAGATTTGTGTAGACTGCTGTCAGGATTTGCATTTTGATAAATGAGGTTAAATGTTAATGCAAAAATTGCTGCTTGTGATGCAAAAATGATAAAAAGGAAAACAAAAAATGAATCACCAAAAGGTTTTTCTGCAGCCTTTCCATCTCGAACTCTGTCACTGCAAACGGAGAGCAAGTAATGAACTATTGCAAAGCTCACTTGACACTAATTAGTGGCAATTGCCGTAACGACTTCGTGCCAAATACCATTAGTCAAAAATGCGTTCAGTTTTCAAGTGCGCTAAAGTGACAATATTTTTGCATATTTCTTCATTAGTCCAGTCTGTCCCTGTTGGGGTCTAACGCGGTGGCCCCCTTTTATATATTTTTTTTTTTTTGTGTTTCCCATGCACATTGCCCCAAAGTGCATGCATCCGCAAGACTACGAGTACGGCGACGATGACGACAATCGTGTTGACCGCTCGTAAATGCCATAATTCTAAGAGATTTCTATTACGACACATTTGTCGGCCATAAAGTAATCTGCAAACGAATCACACTGGCATAATAAAGTGCTTAGGAAATAATAACGACCAACGGAATCGCCGTAAACCTCGCGATTTTATAGGATTTTCAGTATGCATTAAATGACCGAACGACTGGGCAGTAAATGCACTCTGAAAACAATAAAAATGGAGCCTAAATTGGTGTCTTGAAAATAGAAAAATGGCCAAAATAAATGGGAATAGACATAAAAAAAAAGTTTTGTGCGCGAAATTTTCTAGTTTTATGTTTTTGCTCATATATGAAGTGGTAAAAACTGTATTATTCACGTTGATTGAGGCGCACAATGGCGCTGCAAAGTCAGAAAATTTTATGCGTTTTGCACGAGTCAGTAGAGCGAATTTGATTGCGTTCATGTTTGTAAATAATTTCCCGATTGTTCTTGATTGGATTGTATTTTATGGTACAAATTGAAAAGTCCTTCAACGGGCGAAATAATCGGGAGATTGGGGTGACTGAATTACAATGGAAGAGATTTTCCGCCATTGTTTGTTAACGTTATATTGAAATTCGAAAAACTGTTTCACTTTTCATCAATGTTGTGTTCGGCATTCATGAAAATCAAATGAACTGCATTTTCAATACAACAAAGTTAATTCCTTTCGAGCTTAAAAATACCTTTTCAACAGATCCCGTATTATGCTACATTAATTAATTAGCAGTAATTGGATAAATTTGATTATTCAGTGCGGATTCAAAATGGTATTTGCTTATCTAAAACTTGCATCAACATTTATCAATTAATGTATTTATAATTTTCGTCTAATAAACAATATTAAATAATCAGAAATTTCATTTTAGATCTGTCAAAGTACAAATTACTTGAAAAATATGCAACAAATTTTCGGAAATTATTTCCAAATTAATTAAAATGTGTCGACAAAATAAAGTGGTTGAAAATACAACTTTATCTTCTAAGGACAATTTCTTTTACGATAAAAGTATCCTTTTATTTTATTTTTTACTACGTGATTGTATGACAACTCTCATTCAGTTCACGAATTCGTGTTTTTGTTTTTAATTTTGTTTTAATGCTCTCTGCCGCATTAAAGGGAAAATTATTTTGGAAGTTAATTAATTTCACGAGACACTTTACCTAATTAATCATCATTAGGTATTCAAGGAATGTAGCCGGAGGAGTTCTTCTCCTAGCAAAAAGTCCTGCCTCTTTTGTTCCCTTTTGTCGGGTATCTTGTCTGTAGATGTTCTTTAAGATTTTGCTAAGTTTCACTCAAGCATTTTTAAACAAAAAACCAGTAAATGAAAGTGGATGGTTCGACGGGACGGGGGATGATGAAGAGGGCAACAGTGGGGGAGATAAAGTTCAAGTTTGCTAAAAAACGTTGAATCATCATCAAGAACTTTATTTCATTTGAGCATAACAGTTCACTATATTTACCCCTTTACTACGGTGAAATCCTTTTGGAATTCTCTTTAACACTCCTTGTTAATCACATTGCTGTAGTGTTAGTGACAATTATTTCGTCTTCATTTTGTTTTTTGACTTTTTGTTTGAAGTTAGTGGATCTACTACATTAAAGCTTAAAGGGGCAGCCAGGAGAGATGATTCGAAACGACGGCAACGCGGATTTTCATGGCAAAAGATTTTAAGGGAGTTTATATTTATATTACAAGATTTTATTTTCAAGGAAAATTTCTTAGGATTTCTTTCGGAGAAGTATTGATTCATGCTATATAACGCCATGAATTCTTACAACCAAATTGCTAATGTTTTTGTTTACTGAAACAAAATAATAAATAAATCAATGTAATAAATGTAATATAACGAATTTAAAATAACTCAAAAAAATTTAATATGTTAAAGTGTTTTATTGAGCGGAAAACAAAAAAATACTTTCAATATATGTCTTTCTTTTTAAATCGGAATATTTGTCACTTCCAACAATAACGATATCCTTCATAAATGAGTGCACCATTTTAGCACATATTTTTCCCTTTTTCACTTTTTTTCGTCACTCCCGTCTCTGCATCACGGAATTGAGTGTGCTCAATAAAATATTTCCCGTTCCCTCGCAACATCGCCCTATCACTCTCCCTCACTCTCTCTCTTTGGGCAGGAACGTTTGCTCCCATTCCCCTCCCACTACCATTTCGAAAAATTCATTCAATCTACCAAATCCACTTAAGTATTAGACAAGCCTGACTGGTAGATAATAAAAAGGAAACCTTTGAAAATAAATTGCACCCAGCACAGCCATTACGGCAGCATCTCAAATTGATTTAACAACCTCCGAAGATAAAGTCTACAAAAGCAACTCAAGAAAGCAACGCGAATATCTTTGGAGTGGGGATTGACTACTAGATGCTGCTGATGGTGGTAGGGGAAAAATTAGAACAGGATAGCTAGTGAAGATTGAATGAAGGAATGAGATAGATTTGAAAATATTTTCAACCTTAAGGCATCCTCTTCCATTCTCGATTTCACGCTTCATTTCAATTCAGATGGAGCCCGCACATATATCGTCTTTCAATGTCCTTACATTCGACTGAGTTTTCTGCACAAGCGAAAGGACTCGACCGGTATTCCCTATATATGTGTGTATTTATAGGCGGTGGTCGATTGGGGCTGAAGAGATATCACCGGTCTTTGTGCCATCCACGGTTTATAGATATCCTTCTGCTGGTAAGTCAGCGAAAAAGTTCCACTCGGTTAATGAAGTGTGGCGTATCTACAGCTGCCCTAAAAATGAGGGTTGGGACTCTTTTATGGGGAGTTAAACTACTTAGCATGTTTGGGTCACATCCCGAAATGGGATGCGAATTTCAGGTTAAGCTTGGAAAATTATGAGTAGCCATCGGAACTGAATGAGTATGCGGATGGAATGAAAGGTAGTGTTGGTCCACCATTCTGCGTTCATCCACCCCATTCACTTTAACATCCCCACCCCTTTCTATAAGCAGTGCTGGGAGTCTACAACTGAAATCGTCTGAAATGTGAAAACAAGTGAGAAACTAATAGGAGATTTTCTTACCTATTGTATGATACCTTTGGGGATTTGCTGTAAGCTTATGAATAGCACCCCGACATGATCCCTACACAAATTTGTTCTTTGTCTGGGAGCTCTGCCAAAGGAGCATTCCGAAGAGACAAAATTTTGTAAATTTCGATGGGTCGGGCCAGGCTTGCTGTAGTGAACAGCTGGAATATGGAATGGGGGTGGTGGATGGAAGGCAGAGAGCTGAATCCGGTTGAATCCTCGACCAATTTTTTTTGTGCCCATAAAGCTTTGACGATTTCAACAAAGAAGATAAAAAAATTTAGCCCTATGTATTGCGTTTGTGTGGATTGTGCATCGCAGTACACAGTTAAAGTCCTTTTGGCCGGAGTCCGACCAACACACGCCCCCGCCGCCACTGGCAAGTGTGCGTTGGAGCAACCGTATCATATGTCAGTATGCTGCCAGTATATTTTACAGACGTTCTCACTATTTCGTTCTTTTGCCATTAGTGGCGACAATATTCGACAGTCTCACTTTGGTCCCATCCTGCCACCCACCGTCAGCTCCACCGAATCCCCGCTACCTGTTCCCTGTCCCACCCTGTACACGAACCGTGCATTGCCGCTTTTGTTTCGACCGCCGTTTCATGGCAAACTTAATTCCCTGCGAAAGACAAGCCCTAAACACGAATAGCGAAAAACTTTTTCGCGAATAGAAGAGCCTTTTCGTCTGTTTTCGTCGCTTTGTGTGCATGTATTACTGCAGTTTGCATCCTGGAACCGGATGAGCGGCGGAAGTATCGAGAGGCAAGGAGCGTCTTTGGCTGCTGCTGGTACAGCTGCTGCCTCTGCTGTGGTTCTCCAGAGTTAAAATCAATAAAACATGGTTGGCATGGGATGAAAGGACGCGAACGCGACTGGAATTGCGGAATGTAAAGGAGAAAATTGAGGCTATGATGATACAGGCGGAGACGGGGAAGAAGGACTACTGTATACCACTTTTCCTGTGCGCGGATGGTATACCCAAAAATACTAAAAACTTTAGACAGAAGCCAGAATAGCTCCTGTACGGTCGGGGTGAGAGGGGTGGTAGAATAAGTGGGTGGCAGGCAACGGGCAATGGGCGGCTAAAGGTGGATGTCTATTGAGAGGGTGAGCAGGGTCGACAGTTGGTGTAATATTGAAGAGATTTTCAGGATGCGATATTCACAAGTGAAATACAGTGGAGAGACTCATGTGCTAGAAGAGATTTAAAAAGGGATTTTCCAGGGATAACAGCACGTGAGGATTGCAATTTTTTTTGTTCGGTTTTCTTTTTTATACTTCTTTTATTGGATTAGTTTTTGTAATTTGTTGTGGATTTTATCCAAAATGGGTTGGTATAAAACGAGCTGAGAAATTTATGACGTGGTCGGAATGGATACATTAGATTTTATTGAACAAATGTAAATCCAGTTGGTCTGTGCCGAATGAGAAAACGTATATATATATATATAATATATTATATACCATACATCTGTGTGAGAAAAATCCAGATGTATTTGTGCAAAAGAAAACTATTGTGAATTAAATTGAAAATATCTAACTCAATTTTCATTTTCATTTATATAGCAACATTTTGTTCAATTTACAGAAATGAAGAAGTTCAATGGTTTCTATTGAGTTTATGAAAGAGATTAAACTATAGTTCAAGGCTCCTTTCTCATCATAAATATAGTTCTTCATCTTATGCTCAAACCGGAAATGAGTTGAAGTTAAATGTCATTCGGTGAGCAGAATACGACCATAATTCAATTACTAAAGTCCTTTTGTTGATAAACTCGTTTTCTTGTAAAACTCCTTGAAGCATAATCGGTAAATTGTTTCAGCTATTGAAGCAATTGAGGTCGAGTACTTTTAAGGACCAAATGCCGTTTTTTTTCTTTTCTCTCCCATTTCATTGAAAGGAACAAGAGCCCAAACAGTGGATTAAACAATAACTGAGTACACACACAATTTATGCAAAAACAGAAACAAAAAACAAAAAAAACAACTGTACATTTTGTTTTTAAAGGGCTTTTCATTGCAAACTTGTCGTGATGGTCGCTGCTACCTTCTGGAACCATACCACGAAGCGTTTTCAGTAATTCGCTCCTCTTGTTTTCTTAACACAATCCGACAACCGCAGGCAGATGCTTCTGTGAAAACTGCTGCCATAGAACGGCAGGGATGGAGACTCTTGGCTCTCTTATGTAGTCAAAGCAACTTAGCATCACTTAACTTCACCTTTCTACAAGTTGCCGTGTGCATATGCAAGTGGCATCCACCAGGTGCTGCAGGACACGAAAGAAGGAGCCACCGTCTTCTTGATGCAGCAGCAGCAGCAGCAGGAGAAAAAGCAGTGGCTCCGCAAGGAGCCACCACCCGGGCCGCGGGCAGGACTCATTATTCAGAAACGGTATAATGACTCTTGCACTCCTGCAATTCCCTCATGGAAACTCAACGATGTATGTATGGTTTTTTTTCCTTTCTTCCTACCCCCTTTTTGAATCACATCGACAATAAAAACATGTGCAGAGAGATCGCGAAGATATCTTATCGTCTCCACACTACGTCTCGTTTTTATACCTCTCGCCCCAGAAAACACCTCTCACCTAACCCCATCCAGATATCATCCAAATATTCCAGCTTCAGCTACTGCACTTTGGCGCACCGCCCCGGCGCCCCGGACAACGACGACGTTGCATTCCGTGCATCTCTTAACCCATGGCCCATGCTTAGGGGCGATGCATGCATGACTTGTGCACTGCTCCACTGACATGTGTTTCGATCTTATTTATATGTGTAAACACGGCACAAAAAGCGGAGGAAACAGAAAATGGTTCAAGCGTATAAATATTTAATAATATGCTTTGGGCATTCGAGTGCACACATCCCTTTTGATGGCGGAGCGGCGCGGCGGTGAGGTGAGAGGGGGGCACATTGCACCGGAGGGCCCTTACGCGGTGGCATGGAACAACATAAAATAGGCAAAAGTCGAGAGTGGCAGGAATTTAGCCATTTATTTGCACACATAGTTACATACCTGGATTATGGCTCTTTTTAAAGTCAACATTTAGCTGTGATGCATGCAGTGGCGGCACCGAACATTGAATAGATACGGGGGAAGGCGGCAGTTGTGGGGAGAGGGTGCAGGTATATATATGATACTCCAGCGTGTTTCATGGGACTCCACTGAACAGTTTTGAAGTTACTTGGGAGCATTTATTCATCGTTTTGGAGTTTATCGCATCATATCGTGTTCTTAGTATCTAATTTTTTTCTACCATATTTTTTTAAGTTTTTTTTTACTCCCAGTGGTGTGCTGTGGATCAGCAATTCATTCGCTGTGCCAAGTCGACATCAATTGCCAGCCCTGAAGTTGTAGGGTGCTCGAGAGCTGACTTTTGTGCCATTAATAGCGCAATTTATTATTTTAATGATATACCCACTCACTTAGGATATGAAGTGGCTACGGCTGGATCTCCTCTATGCATGCACATGGCTTTTTATAAACATTTCGTTTTTCACTTCACTTTTCTGTGTCTTTTTCCTGTGCATTTTTTCTCCCCCATTACTGTGTTGTTGTTTTTGGATTTGTAAAAAAAAAAAAAATGTTTTTTTTTACACTTTATTGCTTGTCCTACAGCATTACATTCCGCCATGCAGTTTTTCTTTAGCTCAGTGCTTCCCATTAAACTCGCGAGGCAAAGAGAGAATCATTTGCTTGCCTTCGGTTAATTACCCACTTAGGTGGAAAGAATTTGTGTAATCGGGAAAACATGACCAACTCGGAGTTATGTGGATAAAAATGAAATGAAACATTCGTTCAGGTGGTTAACGTATAAATTCTTGGATTTCCCGTGTTGAACATGATCTCTGCAAAGGATTGCTTTTGTTTTATTTTTTAAGTGTACCTTAAAGTAGTTCAATTACAAGTGTTCAATGTGTATCAATTTAGCAATATATCATAATATATGTATAAGTGATTGATATAGTTTAATTTATAATACATCAGGATGTAGTTGAATTTGAGGAGAAAACAGAATAGTAGTAATTTAAACTGTTTTTTTGATTATTATTTTTAAAATTGTTGTGAATTCAGAATATTTACATACCCAGTGGTTGTCCAAAGAATAACAAGAACTTTTCATGACCCTTACCTGAAAAGAAGATAATTTATGTAAGTTAATTTTGTTTTCTCTTTTAAATAAAATTTTCTAAAATTATTAGTATAAGTAACATTTAAAAATGCAAACAATGACATGTTCTGCAATTGTGTTATACCCCGCACAGACACGAGTATTTAATGGAGTGCATGACGTCACGTTATCTAGTCGAGTTTGTCGGCTGCCGCCAAACTGAATTAGTTGTTGGGATGTCTTTTGACATTTAGCGTAAAGTAAACATACTCGTAAAATGGATTCGCGACAGTTTATTTTCTTGCAAACAAGCATAGAAAAAGAAAATGTGTTTATATTTACGTTAATTTGCATTAAATTTGCTACAAAGAAGTATTTCGTCCAAAAACACGAAAAACAGCAAAATTACATTTCACATATGATTTTTTTTAGTACAACTACTCACTACTATGTAGCACGTACGGCGCTCAGAGCATCAAATTATAGAGTCCAATCGAGTTGTAGCAGGTATAGGTTTGTAAGTCGTGTTCGATATAGGAAATGTCACGAGCTACTTCATTTTGACATCATTAAGTTAATTAAGTGCTCTCGTCTGTCCAGGGTGTTAGAGAGTAAGGAAATATGAAATGTTATTTTGTTCCCATCTTTTTCGGACGTTCATGACTCAAACGTTGTGCATTAAGTTTAAAACCGCGAATTTCTGATAATATTAACATCATGATTGTGAGAAATAATTGACCAGCAATTTTGAATAGTGAGTTTTTGTTTTTAAATTCTCACCATCATAATTTTATCCATTTCATGATGGGTCGTAAAGTTCAGCGTAATATCGTGAGAATTTTAAGTTGACAGTGGCAATTTAACTTGTTTTCATAAAAAACAAAACAAAACACAGGAGATAATGACTGAGCACAGAAATTACAGGTGTCTGCTTGTTTGCCTGTTTAGCACCTGTGTCACCTGCATTTCACTATGTACCATTGTACCAGCCGACGTAGAGGAATTAAAAAAAAAATAAATAAAATACTCACACACGATTCTGAAACGATTCAAACTGTGCGCTTAAGTATAAACATCTTCCATTTAGTCACAAGCTATTGTATGAAATCTCGGCTTTTGCCGGGGCGAATCATGGCACGGCAATTACGTGGCTGAGCATCAGATCAGTGTCACCCGTGAATGTGTTCCATGGCATGTATTTAGTCGTGTAAACTGCTCTCAGTCACGACGGGCGGCGGCGGTGGGGTGACAACACCAGAGACAGATCTATTTAGGAGTGCGTTCAGCGAAGTGAGCACATGAAGAGGGCAATCATTGTCAAGTATATATTTGACGACACGTTATTATAGCGCTCAACATGAAAATCTCCTGTCATCTGACATCATTAAAGGAAGCAGACGACAGCTAACATCCATTCAAGTATTTACCAGAGGAGACACCGCACTAACAAGGGGGCTTCACCGTTACCAGTTACAGTTTCCATTCCCGGACGACGGATGATGTTTCTTTTGCTTCTAGATCTGGCATCATCATCATCTGTGGTAGGATCTTCTTTCGGATGCTTTGCCTAGTTTGGGGATTGCTCCTCCTGAAGCACACAGACGACTTACTTCTGGCACGACAGGAATGTGTCAGTTATTCAGGAAGACAATTTGTTTTCACTTTTTCCCTTCTCGTTCCCCCCCAACATTGCACAAACCTTATGGTGAACATTGAAAGGGACGATGGTGGAGCAGAAGCAACGACTTTGTAATCGTCACGGCTCTACCATGGATTTTACCACTAGATTTTCCCTTCTCTGTACGCCTTTGACGACGTGTTATAGCAATGTTGTTCCTAGTTTTTGGTGAATCCCGACACTCGGCACTCTCAGCACAACCGAACAAGTGTTGTAATATTCTTTCACGAAATAATTCTCCTTAACAAGTTTATGGTAATATTTATTTGTCACGTGTGTTGACTCGCTTGAGCGGATTAGTGAAAATTACACTGTTGAGGCGTCTGCCGCAGGCATGCAGACGTGAGATGAAATAGGATCATCTGGGAACAAATCGCCTGGATGTGCCTGTTTCATCATCCGTAGATTTTTTCCTCCTTTTCCCTGTCAACGATGCATAAATGGGAAGCGAATTGAGGGCAACAACAATAACAACGTATGTTTGTATGTGTTGTATAGTTCCGGATAATGTGGTGCAGAGGTGTTCTTTTGTGGATGCGGAAGGAAACTGATAGCGTGGATAAGTTTTGTATTCCATTGTTATCTTCAAAAAAGGAATCACGGCAAAAAAAGGCAACGTATTAAGTTAATATATAGTAATCCGGATTATATGAACAAAATATAATATGAATAAAAAAAAATCAGATATTTTATTGTTCGTTTGAGTTAACATCTAACATAAGTGATTTTATTGAACAAAAGGGAAACAATTAACAATTTCAAACAACAAAAAAGGATGATTTCATTGCATCCGAAGAATTCGCGTCGAGGTTCTTGTCTCTGCTGTCGTTCCATAAATATTCGTAAAGAAAAGAATTTATATTGTAAACATTTCGCTTCATTAAAACCGTTGCACCGGAAATCGCTATTCCCCGTCGGACGGGAAGACATCGTGCCCGACACGAACACGTTAATGGAATTGTTACAAAAATTGTTGTTGAAAGTGCGATGTGCAATGATAAACATGATTATTCCCACTTGTAGAACACAACATCGAGCATGGTGGAAAGAAATGTTGGTGATCTGGATTCTCGGCGAACCTAATCCTGGCCAGTTAATTTGCTGCATCCATTACTCCGTGTGCCGGTTGCAGTACAAGCTAAAAAAAAAGTCCCATTACCGCTGAACAACAATGGCGAGAATCGCGCATCTTGTCCTTAAGTGCACAATTGTGTAGCCCTGTCACCTGGTCATTAGCTTCTATTTGCGAGGAGCGCGTCCATTCCGGCTGCTCGGGTCGCGTTATTTATTGTATTCCGTTGGGCAAGTGTCCGCTCAAGTTTCACCTCCTCTCACCATTGATATAAATTTTGTTTTTACAGCCTACGATGCGTGTATGGTAAGACGGACGAACGAACGCACATAAGCCATGAGATCGGACGCATTGTCGCGGTGAAATTGAAAAGGATGCTGTGTCAGGATGCGGTGGTGCTGCGACAGCAATTTAAACAGCAATTCCAGCTGCAGTGACAATGAAGTACTCCGGCCGCAAGCTATGAGCAGTGGTTGAAGTGCATTCGAATGGGCATATTTATTTGGTATTGCTGTCAGCGAACTGGTAAACTGATTAAGCCCTGAATTGACTGCTGGCGGTTGAGGGTGCCTGGCCTGTCACCGCACACGACACGCCGTGCCAGCGCTGTGTATGGACATTTGCGGCTTTATTTATTCACGCGGGGCATACAGGATCCCGCAACTGACGGCGGCAACTGATTTAGTGACAATTTGAATTTATGAATGGGGCCCTACTAAAACAATTACGAGTTAATTTATGTCCGCATTATTCTCAGTTAATTAAGCTGAAAATGCAAACGTGTGGTCAGTCAAATCATACTTGTTTACCGCTGCTGCTGCCCTCTGTTCACCAATATTGTGGGCAGGAAAGGGAATAAAATTTTGTTTAGTCAAGTATTTTTGAGGTGTTTTTTTTTTTTTGGTTTCTGGTTTGTGGTTTCAAACAGAAAGAAAGAGGGAAAGGGCAGGAAAATGACAACTCGAAAAATTAATGAGTAAATAAATTTCTCTTTGTTTAGCTATGCAAATTTTCGGACTACTATATCCATGAGGTATTGGGACTCGGCACCTGCAATTTGGTGTTAATCCACCCAATTTCACAGATAAATTTTGTTTTGTTGATTTTGTTTGTTTGCTTTCAAAATGTGTAAACTTTGTTGGTTATAATTTGATGATTGTGGATTATTTGCGAATATTTTATTAGCATCAAATTAATATTGTTAATATTATGGGATTTTCTCAATTACGATTTTATTGGATTTTGATAATCACCTAATATTATGATATTTATATTTGATAGATGTTTGGTTTACTGAAAATCACGTTGTTGCTATTTATATTTCATTTAATAATTCGTATTTGAATTGTATATCGAATTAACTAGATGTTGTTTAATTCAATGTTTGCCAGGTTTAAACAATTTGAAATATATCCATTATTTGCTCACGAAAATAAATTATTGTTTTAGAGCTAACAGTTTTGTTTCGAGATAGAATTGCAAAATTTGTTGAAATCATACTGAAATAAAATTCCTCCTCAACTCCTTGATGGTGTTGCCATATGTAACAAAAAAAATTTTCTTCCACACTGCATCTGCAACATTTCACAATTTCCGTGAACCAATTAAATATTCCTTGTTTATATCACGATCATCTAAATTACATGAAAATAAGCTGAAAAGAGTCCTGAATAACATCTGGTCACTGATCACACCTAAAGCTATCTGAAATTGATACTATTCATTTTCATAATTTTTTCCCATCAGCCCAAAAATGCATTCGGTTAATTTACACTTCCAAAAAAAAGTGGAATATATAATTTGAAGTGTGCACCTGATAATCGTGATCAATTAGGCTGTCTCTATTACAGTCCTCCATGGAAAACGATGAAGAAGGATTCATCACATTTTAAGGTGTAATTAGGTGTTCGAAAATTCAAGAAACTTGACACTTGCGCCCTCTTGATATTTGAGACAGGTGACAAAGATGATGTCTTACACCCCGACTGATTACAAATTGTTTTATGTTTTATTATTCAACAAAAATAAAAAATAAAATGAAACATCCACTTAATTATCTGGTACTAATAACATGTTATCGAAGATGTGCACTCTGAACCCAGAGACTTCCGTAACCGATGTCCACATTTGCAACACAAATCCTGTGGTTGGGATTCCTTAAGACTACACTAACTGCACTTGCAGAGAAGAAAGAGGAGGAGAAGAATGTACATTTGAACTAACAGCAATCAGTGTTGTAATTCCCTCTTCATGCTCGATCATAATGAAGCTCTGGTAACTTGGATGAATTCCTTGTCCACACGTATAACGAAACTGTTGCCTTCGGCATTTATTCTGCCGCGACTAGATTTCTTTTGGGACCCCGCGCATTTGATGGCTCACCTTCGATTTAACAACCAGCCATTGGGGGATCGGGAATCGTGCCCAACCGTAGATAGTAATCTGCAGCAGCCGCTGGAGTCGCAGATTCAAGAGGCAAAAACCAATTGTGACGGTATCTATCTAGCTGCATGGTACGAATCTGATGATCTTTAGCCACTGGAGTATAACCTACTTCCAGAGGTTAGTCGTGTTATCGATGCCATTAAAATACTGAACCGGAATTAAGTACTGACCTCCCTCCGTTTGGGGTGGGATGGGGGATATAAATGAAGTCTGATTAGTTCGTTTTCGATTTTTTAATTGATCTCAATTAATTTCAGCATTTTTTTTTTGCAGCCATCAGTACACCATCACGTAATCACCTCTTCAAACTTGGAGTGGCTCAGACACAAACGACCGCAGTTAAAGGAGACTCACGTAAATCGTTTGTCTAGCAAACAGTTTTTATGACGACTGATGAGAATATTTAACTGGCGGCAATAAAAAGATTATGCGTAATTGCCGGAGAAGACAGTGGGGAAGCTAATTGCCATTGGCCACTGAAGATGAGGACGACAAGGGCAAAGCCAACGACACCAACAACAACAACAACGACAACGATGATGATGACAAAATTGCCAGGCGACTACTTTTATCGAAAAGAGGCGCTTAATTAACTCCCAAGGAACGTAATCATAGCTGGGGTTTAGTGGATTTCCGTCGTGACAATTTTATGGGAAGATGACACGACTTCTTATAGCAGTTAACATCCTTGGAAGTGTAAATGCAAAATGGCCAATGTCCTTGGGGACAGATTGTTGAGTGACAGGACACGGAAAATTCACAACAGGCGATAATCGGTTCTTGTTGCTGAATAATTGGTGCCCGCTGGATACAGAAGATACTGTCTTGAATGTATTTAAGGACATTTTGGGTAATTGAATTCCAGAATGACGACAATGTTATCTCGAATCATCAATCATGTGATAAGTATGCGCACGGATTTCACATCGGAACAAAATCGCCTGAAAACAAAATAATGTAAGACTAAAATATTCAGAGCATCGTCATGACAAATGGAACAAAGCATGAAGGCGACGACGAGAGGAAAATCAACAGAGGAATGCTACTGAATGGTGTGTGGCAAGGACTGCTTCCCCGAGGGATGTCAGTTTTCTTCAACAATGTGTAAATGATTTGTTGAAATGTGTGAAAATTGTGGCACAGAAAAGAAAGTTATACATCAAAACGGTAGAACAAAGTTTTGGTGTGTCCTTTTGCTTGCTTCGTGAATCCTTGGCTAAGGCGCCGACGCCCTTCAAGGATGTCTTACAAATATTGTGTAAAGATATTTTTTTTTTTTTTTTTTTTTTTGGGAATAAGGGTAAATATACGAAAAGGGGGATGCTGTGAAAGTTGAAAAAATTTTTTTCTTACAGTATATGTATACTGTATACTGTATAGTATATAACTGTCATGTCAAAACAGCTGCCATCAACGAAAAGAAGTTTTCCCGCATAACAAATTCCGAAAAACATGAAATATGTCAGAAATTTGGTGGGGGGAGGGGGATGAAAACTGGAAATTAGCTGAAAACACAGCAGTGTACCAAAGAAATTCAGTGAGGGCAGATTTTTCAGGAAATGAGTTGAAAGATTTTCCGCTCGGAAAACCTGGGAAAATATTACGATGAAAAATCACTTTTTTCTGAAGAATAACTGAAAAACTAGCAGTGACAAGTCGATAAATTACGAATTCGTGTATGTTGTTAAACAAGGGGTTGAAGGATCGTGCCACCGTTAAAAAAATTGCTACATCTTCTAGTGTTTATGTGGCTACCTTGGAAAAGGTTTGAAACCTTTTCGCAGTTCAAATGATTCCTCTTGATATAACAATTCCTCCACGTCGATTCTAACCACCGGGAATTACCTGTTCTTCCCTTATCACATGGATGATCTTTTGGCTCAGCATCAGCCATGGATATCATCTGCTTCGGTGGTGAGGTCGGAAGTGTTTTTTCCTGCTGCGGTTTTCAGTGATGCTGCTGCAAATGTTGCTGCAGAAGAAACCTGAATCCAGGTCGCGTCTTGCTTCGCTGAATAGTGTAGATTTTCTGCGAGTTTTTCTTTTATATTTCTTTTACTGTATTTGGTTTTCTTTTAGGTTTTAGTTTCACTGTTTCTGTTTTTTATTTTTAATATATCTTTCTATGTTTTTATTTCTTTTCTTTTTTGTGTTACCTCTTTTGCCACTATCATCATCGATAGCAGCGAGAAAATGCTGTGACAATTCTGTAAGACATTAAAACGATTACTTGAAGGTTTCAAATTGCGAGAATGTGTTTTTGCGCTTCGACGCATGACTCTAACTAAAGCCAGCAGTAAGCTTACACGACGACGGGGGAGACGGGGGGTTTTGTGGCAGAAGATAGTCTTTGATACCTTGCCAAACTGGAAATCCATCTATAATCAGAGGAATTCTATACGAATGACACTTGCTGTGAAGCATTTTAATCGATTATTGATTGAATGATGCGGTGAGTTCGATGAAATTATTCTCACCGATCCAAGCACTTTTTCATCCGCTTTGATTTAAAAAATATGAATTTTGTAGTACGTAAGTGATTAAATTGCAAAAAATACCTATATTTTACATATTAATATTATGATATAATTGGGTCTGCAAAAAAAATATTTCCATTGAATAGAGAATCATAAATTTATTCAAGTTTCAAGCGGCTTCATCAAAAAGTCATCATAAAGATTTCTCAAACAAAAATTATTCAATGGCACTTTTCTCATAATTTTCATCTTCTTATATAATATACTAGGATAGGTATATATAATATATATATTTTATTTAAACTAACATTTCCAACATCAACTATCTGTGCTATAAGTTAAACTTTTCCGGCAATAAGAGCAAAACTTGAATACCGTGAAAGTTGGGTAGAGTGAAAGAGAACTGACATAAAAGTTTTCGTCCACTTAAGGACTTGAGAGGAAAAAATAGAATTATTTTATATAGTATATATATGTATATTGTATATATAAGAAAGCACTCAAGTCACAAGACCCCATTTTCGAGCACTTCTTGCCCTGTAATTTTTTAAGCAACTTTGAAAACTAATACTTCTTATCAACATTGCTGAAACGAGCAGCGACCAAGTTTCCGTTTTTTGGGGTGGCGACTAGTTTTGTGCTTTATTTTATAGTTTTAAGACTTTTACAGTGTCCTTAGAGTAGTCGGACAACGTTGAACAGAAGAAAACCGGGTTAACTTGTTCGGGTTAAAGGAGCGTTTGTCGCCGCCGCCTCTAAGGGGTCGATGATGTGATGGTTTTCTTGTTGTTTTTCACTGTTGGCCATTTTCTCAAGCCAATATCCTGTTCCTACCGTAAAAAAAAATAGAAAAATAAAAGACGAAAGAAACAACGAACGTTTTTTCTTACGTTAATATTTAATTAAAGTGCACGGCATTAAATTGAATTTTAGAACCATGAAATTTTGTAATAAAGTTTAGCAAACATTGTCTTGAGATGGTTATGGTCTCGGAAAATGACGATGCGACGTTAAGGGATGCCACGGGAGTAAATGAATCGGGGTCTGTAGTTTCGTTACATAGAAGCGTTATCCCAACCGACATATCGTCGCTATCCTTGCACGGTTTATAAAGTTGTCCAAAGTATCCTTGCCATCTACAAGTTATCCTTGGCTGCCCGGGAATGAATTACAAATTTCCATTTTCTGTCGACTGTCACAGTTCCTGGATCCTGTTTCTTGAGCCACCATGGAATACCGTTATCTAAGGAAACTTTTCGCTATCCTTAAAGCAGGTGGTTGAACATTTTCGGTCCACTCCACAGGACTCTTCTATAAGAGGAAGGTTGCGATTTCTTTGAACAGATACGACACTCAAAAGTTTTCCGCGAACAACCCAACACGACCACCCCCATTCCACATTTTGTCGTTTCCTGTTTTTTTTTCGTTCATCATAGACACTGTGCCGCGCGCATCTTTCAGTGCACTTTCCTCCCTCGTACGTTATTAAACTTTTTACTTGCTACTCTTGTCTAGTGCCTTCGAGCTGGAAAATTCTTTCACTTTGAAGGAGATAGCGGAAAGAAGGATCTCTAAAGTATATATACCACTGTTGAATGAAGTTTTTCTTCAGTGAAGACACTGCTCTACTCTTCAACCGCCCTCACAACACCGATTCCCGCAAGTTTCTATTTTGCAGCTTGGCCCTTGTTGCCTTCCTGACTGCCAATGCACACTTCGTCATTTCAATGGCCTCTGGATAAAGACAGCTTCTTCTGCTGCCATTTACTTTACTGGGGGACTTTTTTTTTGCTCCAAAGGGAAAGTTTTCTTGGAGCTCACTACACCAAAAGACAAATCCTCCTCCCCCCCTCAGCAGAGAGACAGACAAACGAACAGAAAAATACAAAAATACGACAAAAGTAAAAAACATACCTCCCCAAATATATGGTTGCCAGCATCCACCTGCCACAATCCCTTCCCTGGAACACCGACTGAGCGTAGGCAATGGGAAAGAAAGTCATTAAAAGTTTTCCAAATTAAATTATTAGCACAAAATCCGATTACTGCCATAATGCCAGGACGGGTAGGATATCTTGAATGGCTGTCTTCCTTTTTGGAATGTAAGACTTTCTCGGTATTTCTTTGAGCGAAAAGTTGATGGATCCTTGGAACTTACAATTATATTTGCTTTTCTACACCGTTTGAAAATTACTACCAAGCATCCTGGTTTCTAATTTCACAGTTTCTGGAGGAAAGATTTTATCCTGTGTCTGACTTATTTGGGGGTTGGTTCGACCTGCCCCCGTTTACCTCCTGCAAAAAAACCAACCAACATTCCTATCAAGTTAAATCTCATCGCAATTTTTGTTTTTTAGTTTTATTTTTGCGCCATACAAGTTTCCACTAGCGTCACACCATCGCTTTTTCAATGTTCAAGAAGTGCTATTTTAACCAAGTTAATGTAAGCTAATTAATTTCAATCAAAGTCTAATTAAGTTTCCTAACTACAGCATCAAAATTATCTTGGTGAAATTATTTCGTTGAGAAAGTTTTCTTATTAGCATAACAGGAGAAGCTCTACTTGGGTTTTTCATTTATTCAGTTTTTACTTTTTAAGGTTTCCTTGCTTTTTGGATTTGTTTGATGATTTTCTTTATTAGTTTTTAACTTTTTTGTTGTTGTTTTTCCTTTCTGGAAAATGGATGTATTTTGTTGAAACAATTTAAACATAGTTGGAAAGGTGAAAGCCAACTATGAAACCTTTTGTTTTTTTAATTACTGTTTAATTTCAATTAACTTTTTGCCTATATTGATTGAAGCTCGACGATTGAAGAACTCACCAACAATTATCCTTCAAATTGGAATTTTGACTTTTTGTAATATATATCAGCATTGTAGAAATCAATCGAAAATGATTTGTGAAGCAATCTTTGACCACTGAGGTATATCTTAATTAAATCTACATCAAATCTAGTCTAGTATCCCCATCGATATCGAATCACTGCAGCAGTCCCTTTATCGGTATATCTTTGTGGATGTATCCTTTTTACTATAGCGCCCACTGTACAGTGTACAGAGTGTAGCTGTGGAACCACCACAAGATGTAATCACTTGATTGAGCACGTAGTTATCGTCAGACATAAATACAAATCCAGCGGGAGCCTCTTCCTTTCCGTGATGGTAATACAATTCCTTCCACAGAGGTTTGTTCTATTTTAATAAATTTATAGCATCCAGAATCGTGAGGAACATCTGTATATTGTTGGACTACATTTATTGTGGACCGTTCGAATGTGACCAGGGCACACTTACCCGGAACATTCCGCCACCTCAACTTCTGGCCCCCAACTGCCCTCATAAATATTCTGGGCACGTTACTTTTATGGTTTGGACGCTGCGAAATGTGTTTTATGTCCATCTTGGAAAGTGAGCAAAGGGATTGCATGAATTTTTTTCCAATTTGCTATCAGTATGGTGGTTTTCTTTTTGTTTCTTATTTTTTTTCTGTGCTCCACCTCTCAAGGTTTTTATTCAAACTCCTCTTCCACCGTACCCTGTTGATGTTACCTTCGGTAAGGAGTCGATTGTGGAATTGGGAAATTCCTACAGGTTTGCTTTTTCATCAATTTTCTCGGATCACAATTGTCGCGCTAGTCTCGTCCTTGAGAGTCGCTAAGGAACTTTTGTGTGGTTCTCGATGGCGAGTTTTCTTGTCGCATATCTCCCGTGCGCGAACTGTTTTTTATTGTTTTTTTGGGATACGTTATTGGGACAACTTAAAGGTATCGCGCTGCCTTTTCCGTGGCTGGTTTGCACGTCTTTCGTGGCTTTATGTGGCTTCCTATGCTTCATGTCGCTTGTCAGTGACGTGTCACATCAATATGCAATCAATTCCGATCAATTCTGATGTTCTCTGGGTTTTTATTCGATTCTGATGCCCTACACCATGCCACTATATCCATCGATATGACATGCCATTCGGAATTTTTATGTTGATCAGATTTCGTATCAAGGAGTAGTCTTCCTCATCCATTTCAACCCGAACCGATCCCCCTCCTCTTCTCCTTTGTTGGCCCGTTCTGGCCCGTTTCGACGGCCATCGATCCGTATTAGTTTGTTAGCGGAGACATTTGGTATTCATCGCCGTGAATGGTATCTGCCCTGGAGCCCAATGTGCTGCACGCTCCTCTCCTCTGGATGCTATTTATCTGCGTCAGATTGTGCTCCTCTTTTGGAATATAAGTGGAGATTTTCACTGGAATATGGGAGGTGACATTCCATTTCAATGCAAAAACCCCCTAAAAAGGATCCTCTGATGAAAATTTGATTTGATTGATTGCGTTCCTTTTGCGGAAAACATTCACCAGTGGACTTCTAATAAGCTTAAGGCTCAGTTGTTGTGTGATACAGTTGCAGAAAAAAATAGCAATGTTCTTTTGTTTATTCAGGCAATTTTTTTTTTAACAGATTTGTTCAAAAACTCTTTAACCATGCAAAAAATTGGAAAAAAATCTGGTTTTATGTAATTTTAGTTTTGAACAAAGTAATAAAAGTTTGGTTTGTTTTGTGCAACAGAGATTTTGGATGAGTTGAATTTGAAATTAGTTTATAAATATTTTACATGAAACTATTGCAATTACAAATAATTCTTTTTTTTAAATTATGCAACTTCTGTACACATTTTCATTACCAATCAACTAAATGGAAAACAGCGAGAATATATCAAAATACAAACAAGAACTGATATATTTTTTTTTATAAACAAAATACCACAAAAACCGAAAATCGAAATTCAGAAATCTCCCCTGTGTCGTGCTAAAATAGGATAAAATTTTAGCCTCGGTTGGATTTCTGTAAACTGAAATCTGTGCCATGAGCACCCAAAACTGAACATGGCAAAACTATTTATCTGCAGCATAAGCCCAGAGGCAACAACATCCATAAATTAAGATGAAAGATAACTAGTCGACAACTATGTCACGACAAAATCAATTCGAACAGGCGAAATTTACCCTAGAGAAATTCCAGATGGTAGACGAAAGTCATCAGGGTCCCGATCTGATATCAGTATAATCAAAGGGGATTACTCGGGATGACGGCTTTCATGCTATGTGGGAGAGAATTAAGCACAAAACCAATCTGTTCAATGCTTCTTCGTGTAATTTGTTGAACTCGTCTCTTGTGTCACCCGATTTCTTCCGTTTCACTGCACAAAATCTTCGTCTATCGTCCTGCTTCTTTATCCTTGCCACCTTTATCGGTTCTCCCCCCGACCACATTCAACCGAATAACCGAAAAACCTTTTGCTATTTGTGGGTGCAGACTTGATAGCTTGTCACTCTCCAAGAGCCTTAAGTTACCCTTTCTCTCTCTTTCACCGACCGACCACCGACGTATCCTTTTTGTGGTTGATGTCCTCCTTGTGTACGTATAACGTATATATTGTATGTTGAAGCGTAAAGAGATGTATGACGTTATAGTGCTTGGCTATTATCTTAATTAAGTGTCTCAGCCGTGCTCCTCATTGGATTCCGGCACACAACATTGTTATATATGACCTGACAAGATTGCCAGAAATACCACTCCCGTAATACTTCGTCCGCCATCACCGCAATAGTCGCCCTCATCTCTGTTGCGACTGCTGCTGCATCCTCCCCGAAAGTATATTTTCACGATTTCGTCATACTAAAATTCCTCAAAATCCTGGTGGTGGAAATAGTTGGCTGGCACTATATGGAAATCCTCAGGGAGATATCATCTACCAATGGCATGAAGAAATTGCTTGAAACCTGGACTCCGGATCCCACCGCAGACAGAAACCGAACGTTGTGGAGTGGAAGAGGATCGGGATTCACTGGGGCCTACAACAACAAGTGTAGAACGGAAGGAAGGAGTGGATGAATTGGTTACGGTGATGTAGATTTCCAGATTAGAGAACTTGTAGAAGAGGAGAAATTTTCGGGCAAATCATCCTTGTCATGTCATAGCAATTTCGGTGTACACGAGGACACATGGTTTGAGCCACTAGCTCCCCCTCACCTCTCCACCCCATCGACATATTCCAGGAAACATTTCTGAGGAGTTGGATCAAATTGATTTCGGTCGTTTTGCGGTTACAGTATTTTGTTTAAGTAATGAGCTTGTCAATCTTACCGAAATTTTCAATACCACAGATAAGTTGATGTGTGAGCGGAGGGGATGGTTTCTCTCTTTTTTTTTTTAATGTTCCCCACCTACCAGGAAAACGAATGGAATGAAGTGGATTGAACGAAATGAAATTCATTAATTCATTTACCACTAATTACAAGCCATGCAGAAAAAGTACACCACTCTTTGAAGTTGTAACGAAAGCAACCCTCTCAATTTGATAATCCCGCATACCTTTTTCTCTTTCCCTCCTTCTAAATTTACCACCATCAAAAACGCTCTTTTGCGTTACAGAAAAATAAAAAAAATAATCCTTAATCTCACCTCCGTCGGCCATAATCATTTTACCCAAATTCACTCCCCGGAGTGCTATAGAGAAGGCGAGCAACCCTAAGTAAATTTTCCTTTTTAATTATTACTTCGAAGGCTGTCACCTGTTCTATTCCCCCAGGGGGGTCGTAGTGATGGTCGATGCTGGGGCTGCGCTTAATTCAACATTTTTCCCAACCGAGTGAGAGCAAGCACAACTTGGCAGCAACTAATTAGGAAAAAATTGCTGTTAGCGAAGCTAATTAAAAATGTATGATGCTGGCAGGTAGTAATTACTCTTCTTGGGGTGTTGCGTTTTTTTCTTCTTCACTCCCCATTTCAATTCCATATAATTTCCTTTCCCTTTTCGTCCTTCGTCGACCAATAGACATCTGAAGAAGTCAGAACGAAGAAAACGTGCCAGAGACTGCCGGAAGCTTATTGTCTTCATAGATAACTTCATTGTTCTGTAATTTCCTTTTCGCTTTCATTCTATCACTAACTCTGTAATTTCAATCCCTGTGGCTTCTTGCCTTTTACCCCCTTCGTGCCCAGCCAAAATGTTATATTAACTTGAAAGCTAATAAGAACTTCCCAAACTTCTATCAAACTGAGTAAATGTTACGTAGATTAGTAATTTTCACAACTAAATGTGTGTTAGTGTGTGATTTTCGAAAGAGAGAGAAAGATTTTTTCTATGAAATTTACACGGCAAAAAAGGATTTCCTTAAGGGTATATTTTGTCTTCACTTAGTTTTTTAATTCGTTTTTTTATTTCATTCGGTCATTTTAATTTAATTTAAATTTTTGATGATTTTCTATAAATAAATGAAAGAGTATTAAATAAGGCACAAAATGTTCTTGCATTTTCAACTTTGTACCTATTACAATTATTTTTCGTTCTTTTCATATTCTATGTTTCTTTTACCTACATTTATGGATCTGTATGATTCTGATCTTGTCTTTCGCGAAACAAATGATCATTAATACTTAAAACATGTTTTCTGACGTTTGATCGATGATAACTAAAAAGGATAAAAATAACATTCAACAATATCAGTAAGTAATTTACTGTATGAATAAAATTTTATGAAAACTATTTCAAATATTTTCATTGAAAAAAATCATTCAAAAAAATCCTCAACATTTTTCTTTGAAATTCCAATGTCCGAAGCGTGGATTACCAGTGACCAACCACAAGAGGAGAAAAGGAACTCAACAGTGGTTTAAACGCGAAATTCCTTGAAGTAGTTAATTTACACAAACGAAAACGCAAAAATGGCATCCAGCAACAGTTGAGGTTGGCTGATTAAAATTTCAAACACACTACTTGGAATTGTGGACGTGATTTTCAGATAATCATCTCCTTACAAGTCCATCTAAGTCCAACATTGACTTGAAATCGTATAGTATACATATATACACATAATTATTTTTTATTTTATCTTTTCTGTTATCTTATTCTTTCCTTATAAGTGTCTCAACAGTAGGCACACACATTCTTTGGGATGGTAAAGTCTGGCAGCAAGTGAATTTTATTTATGCTCCAGAAGCAGGAGACCCCAACAATATTCCACTATAACAGAAGCCACACAGATATGGCGGCTATAAGACGGCGAATGTGACTTTGTCACCATTTTCTTCGATTCCACTCATTATTCCACTCACTCCTAATTTAGACGTGACAAGACGCTCATTTGATACCAAGACATTGGGACGGTGAGTTTGAATCCATCGGCTTCCAAAAGGGGTGGGTAAGGGGATTGCTTTATTAAGAAATAGCTGTGGTCATATCACTGGCGAAGTAAGATACATATCCGTCGCGTGGATATATAAAATTGAATAGACAAATGGACTTCACAATTATGTTGAGAACTAAAGAGGATCGAGCGACACAGGCGAGTATCACGAATGAAATCTGGTGGACACCAATCGAACTGTCCGAACTTGTTGAACTGCTGGACAGTGAATGGTTTTCTTTGGTGTTGTAGACGACCACTCCCGGTGGACAAAGACGACTTGATTTGCTCGAGGTAGAATCTCTCGACTGGATACAACTATTAAGTTGGTTAAATACTGCCTTAATTGCCGTTAAACTTCCACTCTTAAATGAGCCCCATCTTAAATGGGCATTTAGCTTTGAAGCCAACGCGATTCGCCTGCGGTAGGAAGCGACCAAGTACCAACATTTAGTACGTAGGTAAGCAGTCAGTGGACGGCGAATGTAATCAACGTATAGAGCCGATGGACAGCGAGGAATGTGAATCGGCGGAGTGGAGTAACAAAAATACTACAAAGGATATAAAAAAATGAAATGAACATGCAAGAGATACTTGCCGTGATTGCACACCTTTTAAGGTGTGACAGCACATTTTAATACTTAATGCTTGGGAGGAGACATTTTGTATCTTGGTTATTTTTTTTTTTGCTCATCGTATTCATTCGATTGAGAGAAACTGGAAATTGTTGATTTTGTATTCATATTTATTGTTTTTTTTTCTTTTTTTTGAACATTTATTTAAGGAAACTGATACTATCAGGTAATTACAGTTTGTTAATAGAGTTAGATTAGTGTAAATGTCATAAAATAATGAATAATCAACATTTGAAAAATTGTTTGGAGATTTGTTAAAGCAATTCAAAATATCTTTAATGGATTATCAAATTTTAAAATTGGACTCGCTTTTTCGTTATGGAATAATTGAAACACTCAAATATTGTTTGCCAAATGGAATAACAAACAACAACAATATTGCATAAATCAATTCGTCTCGCTATTGCCTCATGCACAGATGTTCTAATTTTAGGACATCCCTTGGCACGGGCCAATAATTTGTCTGGAGTTGATGCGATTTGGACCAAAAATAAAAGTGTGACGTCATTTTTGGATTGTGCCCTCCTCAGTTGGATCCAATCGAATTCCTACATCACTAATTTGTCTTCAAAATGTTTTCTTAATTCTATAATTGACATTTATAGAAAACGTAGAAAGATAGATAATGTAAAAAGAACAGCAACATTCACACTAATTCGGGCGCTAATGATGCTGGAACGGATGATGATGAGGATAATTTTCAAATTGATTAATACCTCTTGATCTTCCATTTATGAAAATATATAAATTTCATTAGATAATAGAAAAAAAGAAATCTTATCATCATCTTTAAAATGAATCGTTTCCTTAATCGATTTCTTAATATTTTTTCTCTTTGATGTCACATCGTCGTTGTTGTCGCTGTTGTATTTTATAAAACATTTTTTCTGGTCGACGGCATCATTAAGACAATTCCCATGAATAATTCATTCAGAGTTGGCTATGCAATTTATTTTAATTCAAATTAGACGGGTAATTAGAATCGTTGTAGAAAATGTTGTCCGATAATTAATTACGCCAACTCACTTCAGCTGTGGTCGCGTTTTTGAATCTCATCCGCTGGCAGGAACTGAGGCGAAACATTTTGCGATTAATTTGTAATTCAATTTGTCTAATTGTCGCTTTTGATATACAAGCGAAAGAGTTTATGGCATTTAAAAAATATATATATATACGAGTATGTATATCGAAAAAAGCAAATTGCTTACTGTCAACAGTGAAATTCTTGTTGGTTATAATTTAACAAGGTTTTGGTTTTTTTTTATTGCATTACAAATTTATGTTGAGTGAATTGTGTTGCAGCGAAATACAATGTTGCAAGTTGCAACTATTTTTAACAATTAAATTTGAATGTGATAGAAAAATAAAGAATTTTAATAACCTTAAAGCACAGACAAATAATATTTTGTTTAAGCTTAATACTGATTTTTTTTATGTTTCCCTTGAACTAAAATTCTATTCAGTAAATTTCTTCTTACTCTTGAAGAATCTTTAAGAATGAAGTCTTCTAAAAGTAAGTGTAAGTCTAAGGTTAGGGTTAAGACAGAAGCATACTTTGAAACGTATTTTGTTTCCAATAATTGTATTTCGCGTGAGATATATTTCTATTTATTATTTCTCAAACTAATATTTTTATAGAAAAATATGCTGTTTGAAATTAACAAAAAAAATATGAATAACTCAATAAGCCAATCACAAGTATTGAAAATTTTACTTCAAAGCAAATTCTACAGCATATTTTGAAGTAACATTATGGAACATCTTATCATGGAAAATTAGATACCAAAAAACTGCATCGAAATTCATTTCCGTTAACATGAATTCTTTATAACAAAAAAAAAAAAAAAAAAATAAAAAAACCATTTCCTTTCGTAGATTTAAAAAATTTGTTCCAATCTCCGTAATATATCCAAAATATTAACACATAAAAAACAACTATATATCTCTTCAACATTTCTTTCAAATTACACATCGTTTTTTGTTTCCCTTGTTTTTTAAATTTACATATTTTCACCCAGTCTCCGGGAATATTTCACATTCAGAGGGCCACGAAGTCATTCCTTAGCGGAAGCACAAAAACTTTAATGGAGTCATCGCACAAAAATCCTTCAAATATTAAAACGTGTAAAGTGCACTGGAAAATTCGCGAAAGCAATTTATGAAAGCAGTCAGTGGGTAGAGCTGCAAATAAGTTTTTTTTTAATACTCCAAGGGTCATGGCAAAAACTCTACGCCTAGTAGTTGTTGGGGCTTGATGAGTTTTTCGCGTAGTTTTTTCTTTTTATTATTATTATTTTTTTGCGCCAGATTTTTTTTCTCAGGTTTTTTTTTTTTGGTTTTTGTTTTTCCCATAAACTTCTCTGCCATATTTTCCTGCGTTATGTACCTATGCAAACCGGGAAATTATTTATGCGATATTTTAGTCCCCCTTCCGCCTATGATCTTGGTATCAGTAGCAGCAGCCGTGGCAGCAGGAGCAGCTTTTTGCTGCCCTCTTTTTAAAGGGTGCCGCGCTTGATTTTACCAGTGCTCTCTTGCTTCTGTTTCTATTAAGCTCACTTAAAACGAGCACTGGAGCAACCATCCGATATTTTGCCATATTTTCGCATACACGTTCGCGGCCTGTCAGCCCTATGGCGGTATATTGTCTGCCGGGGAACCCCGGGTGTGTTTGTGTTTACAGAAATTTGCAATGCTAATGGAAATTTATGCTCTCGAAAATATGGGCACATCAAGTGCAGGGTGGAGCGCACCCCCTACATATACTCTATGTTTTTTTTCCTTTTTTCCTGGTTAAATTGAATTTGATAAGTGGTACTATGGGATCTATTTTTTTTTAACAGTGTGTCGGAGGCTGTAAGGTTGCGTCTGTACTACATAAGAGAGGCGTAGATTGCTGTTTCTACAGGATCAACTTTTGCTGGATTTGGTTTTGTTCCTGTTGTTGGTCCATTGGCGGCTCCAAAAACTGGGGAGGGGAACGGCAGAATGTGAAGTTGGTGTAGTAATTCTGTAAGTGGAGTGAAAGACGTTGTACATGAGGGTGTTCTTGCCTTTTATATTCCCAAGTGTGCTCTTGTTTTCAAGTTATCTAGCGTAGACCCAGAGCACAGTCATTCGGTGGGGAGTGGAGGGCCGACAAGTCACTTTGTTCCACTTACTTCAACCGCCAAGTTGTATGATCTTCGTATTTCAGGGCCACTTGAATACTTATTCCACCGAGGACTGCGATTTTCTGTTCTATCGTCGGTCGTCCCGCACCACAACTTTTTGAAGTACAAGGGGGCGGCGGTAAGGATCCTCACATTGTAGTAACTCTTGGTTACGCTGTCCTCTCAGTTACCATTCAAGGCAATGCACTTTAAAAGCATCTCCCACCCCCCATATCATCTATTCATGAAGGCGCCCAGTCATCAACCCCCTCCTCCTGGCTCTACCGCTTCCCTACCTACATTCCTCTCTCCTTTTCGACCGGATTTTTTTCGCCCTATAAGCCTCCTGTTTACCCTCTTTACATCCTCTTAAACCATCCCTCTGAGATTCTTTAGTACATTATGAACGGTGTTGGAATGCAAGAAATAACCCCCGAAGATGTTGAGGCAGATGAATGAAAAAATTCCAAGAATATACGAAGCGTGTAATAATTCATAACAAAAGTGGATTTTGTGCTTAAGTTACGCTGGAATTGCTTTACTTGATTTTTTTTTATCTTTAACGCTCCACAGATTACTCCATCCTGGCACAAAAAAAATATGGGCAAAAAACCTAAGCGCCACTGATCATTTACTTTGTTGAAAATATTCTAACAATATTTTTTATTATCTTTTTTTCAATTTCACTCGATTAGTGCGGATTTATTTTTGGTGAAAGATAAAGCACACCAAAAATGATGGGAAAATATGAATTTTTTTGTGGGTGTATATTAAACAAAATTTATTTGTTTTGAGTGAAAAATTGAACACAAAAAGAAACAGCGTAACGAAAATAAGTGAAGAAAAATTCAAAGAAATTAAATAAAAACGATTTCTACTAAGTGTGAAATTGTTTTTATCAGAACAAGCGTACCATAAACAATAAATAAATAGATGTATAATGTATATATATTAAAATAGTGTTTTTTTGGAGCACATCTCAATACAAATATTAGGTTTGAATATTAGTATAAAATTTTCAGTTTAGTACATGAAATCAGGGGCGCCGACTTTTTTAAAAACCATTTGAGTAACTGAAATTGTTTGTGAGCCTCCAAAGAAGTCGGCGACCCTGCTTGAAATATTTTTTTTTGTCAAATTATCTTCAAAAATAAATAATTTGTACTTACAATACGATGTATGGAAGATTTTGGCTGTTTACGTACCTGAAAAAAAAAAATAAATTCATTAATATCTTTTTCTTTGAAAACAAATTAATTTATCAATTAAAAAAAAATAAGCACCTGAAAAGCAATAAAATCCTTTATAATTCGGTAACATAAATTAAAGTTTAGAATCGACATCAGATTATTTTGGTTCAATAAATTTTGTTCGGCAAAAGATTCACATAAATCATGAACGAAAAGCCAAAATTCGGTGGCAATGAAAAAAAGGGTCCAGAAAATATTTCAAGAAAAAATAACTAACGAATAGTGGTCAAATGTGAAAGGATTAAATCAAAAATGGGATTAAAATTGTTAACAAGAGCGTATATCCAGCAAAAAACGTCATCCACTGTCGGGGGGATGCGGACAACGGAGAGCACAAAGTGATCATAAATTTTGTTGTTGATGAAAGAAAATGTTCAACTTAACAAAAATAAACGAAAAAAAATGATTTTGAATTTATGACCGCAAATATTTCTGTTTTGTGGTTATTTAAAACCGGAAAAGGAAATTATTACCGAAAACGTGATTTTCCTTAATTAACAAAGACTGTGTTTTTCTTATTGTTGTTGTTTAAACATTTATTTTTACCGAATTTTTTTCCATAATTCTTTTTAGTCGCATGCAATCAAAATGCTATTTTTTTTTTTGTTTTTTTTTGTTTTTTTTTTTTTGTAATTTTTCAAATATTTTGTTGAAGGCGTTTGTTTTGCGAATTATTAACAAAATTTATGATGTCCAATAAGCTTCCCGGTTTTTTGTTTTAAATTTTAAAGTTCATTAATATTTCTCGAAGTTTTGCTTCAGCCGTTTTGACACAGAAAACAAATAATAATTTTCTAACAGATTTGTTGATCGTGTACAAATAAAAGCAGCCGGCGCGGCGTCACTTGCAGCAGCAGCAACAGTAGTAGCAATTGGTTTAGAGACGATAAAATACAATTTTGTAAAAATAAAAAAAAAAATCCATGACGATAGAACATATCTATAAAAATGATATTTGGCAAATAAAATGATATTCGAATTGCAGTGTATTTCCACTTGAATTCAACTCTCAGGTAAATTATGGTCCATGGAAGAGATTGCGGACGGAGAGAGGGGAATCGCTCCCATGGAGTACACTTCGAAAGGGGGTCTTATCTGCACAGTTCGACCGAATGTGCTTGGTGGCCCCAAAGGGCGAAAGGGAGTCCCGTGCACTGTGAAGTCAGACCACTAAATTGTGCATTTTTTCGGTTGGTAACTCCTTCCTGCATGCGACCCCCGGGGGCAGCCACTCCATGTAGGAGGGCAGGGTTCGCTCACATATGATGATCTCCTCCTGAATTTATCTTGCCGGTGCCAAGGCACTTTTGTGCGCGATGCCATGCTTGGGTAAGCTCTTGGATTCCTGCCCAATATCTTGAATTGTTCAGTTTCAGGTTATATACATATATATTATATATAGTATATATATTTTGTTTTTATGTTTTTGCAGTTTTTATTCCAAATACCAGCTTGCCGTTGCCCGCCAGGATATTCTCTAGGATCATCTTTATTGCTGGCTGCTATTCTGATGGTATCCCAGAGATTAGTCCGACGAGATGGGGATCCGGGATCACTTGCATCTGTGCAGTTGATATTAGAGGACAACGGAAGAGGATGCTTCCTATACCAATTCTGCAGCAGGCAACTTCTGGTGCCTGTCGACTTTCCAGGGGGGCAGAACATTCTTCATGTGGATACATATTTTAGAGGAAATTCTCATGGTTACCCTTAGAGGAAATACATATTGTAAAACGAGGATTTTGCGTGTTGATTTTTCGTGGTTATTTAGTTGATTCACAGCATAAATTCCTTGCACTTAAGGAGAATAGACATGAATATACACACACACACAAACAAGGATAAATGGAACCACAAGCGGAAAAAAAGCTATTCATAATATATACAATATATATAGTTCTTGTTCCTTCATTCTTTAGCTTTTGATTGTAGCCATATAATTCGACGACCTCCTTCTGCAATATAAAAGCAGAATCGTGTTTTGAGGGCGATGAAATGTCTTTGATTCGTGTGTATGCAGAAAATGGTACAGATTTCCATGTCTTGAAATTGTTTGATTCAAGCCTGAAAACAAATTGCACAATAACATAATAAAAGGAGTATGATGGTTTATTTCTTATTTTCCTATAACAAAACAATATTTTTAGTTCTGGAAAAATTTCTTACAACGCTTGAATATGAACTAAGTATGAAAAATGCAACTTGAACAAAGCAAAAAACTTAGTAGCAATACCAGAAGAGAATACAAGAAAATAACAATGACATGAAAATTTTTACTTGTAGTTGTTTTCAATATCGTTTCAAAAATATAACTTTTGATATGTTATTTGAAAAATGAACAAAAACATTCAATATCGTAAAAAAACATGAATTTTCATTAGTTTTTTGAAAGTACCCTTTTTGTTTTTCAAATACATATTCTTGTATGTTATTTTTATAATAAAAAAAAAAAAAAGTCCCATAACTTTAGTTGTTGAATATTGAAGTGTTTGCCAATCAAAAAGTCCTAATTACTTGAATTATGGATTATTAATTTCATAAATAAATGATTATGAGTGAAACATGAAAAATAATTAATATCAATTGCGCAGTGCAATAAAAATAAATTGTGCGTGCCTCAAGTAGCTGTGGCAATTAAAAATTGGAGCACTTTCATGTTGAATTAAATATGAACCGCAATCAAGTGCCATTTCAGCATCCACAATCCACATGAAACCAATCCGGATTTTATAATCGGTAGCTCATTTAAGCCACATTGACCCCAGGACACACACCCGAGCAATCTTGTTTTGGTCTGATGCACGCAACACAGTTTTTCGCTGTCGCTGCAACTTTTTTGTTGTTATTATTATTTTTTCTGTTTAATTTTCATGTGCTTTGATATTTCGGTTTTTTAATGTTGTAACCTAAAACTACTCCGAAGCGAAACGTGACTAATATTATTTTTCTCTTTTATGCCATTAATCTACTTAAAACGAATTTTCATGTGGGGCAAGAGAAACCAAAAACCAAAACAAAATGACATTTTTGCTGACTGTGATAAAACTCCTTGAAATTGACGCCTTCTTAAATACCATAATCCAATTAAGCTCTTGACTCGCATCTGTCCTGCACTCGCGAGTTATTAACCGCGAATAGACCTCCTCTTTGGCACAATTCTCGGGTGATAGGGGAGCTGATTAAGGGGAACGGAAGAAGACAAGGGGACAGGGGCAGAGAGAGGCACAGAGCCAGGAGCACAAGCAGCAATGGTTGGCTTGTTTGAGACGCGCGGTAATTGCTCGCAACAATTTAATCGGCGAATTAAATTTAAATTGGCAAAGTGATAATGATACACACTGCCACTAAATTAAAATAAACTGAAGCTGGAGACGTTACGTTATCCTTTTTTGCATTTTTTTACAAGTGAAATTTTTTTTTGTTTTCTGTTTGACTTTTTTGTTTCACTTTTTTGCAGTTTAGCTGCTGTTTGTCCAACCGCTATAAAGTTAATTGCAAACTTGTATTAACTTCTGGGGACGAAAGTATCTGGTTACATTACAACAAGCGGGATTAGAATGTAAATGCGGTTTGACGGTGGACAAGTATCGGTTACACGAGCGCTCAGCGGGAAGGCGGACGAAAGGGTAATTCGCGATGCGTGCGATGGTCAGCAATTTCGGTTTCTGCGAATAGTTTATGATGCTGATACGCTGATCCCCGATAGACCGACCCCCTTCCGGTTGACTTTAAAACTAATGGCATCCATTCCGAGCAGATTGTGCTGAAGTTTCTTATTTTTATTATTTCTTTTTTTGCAGCAAGCAAGGAGCCGGGAGTTACCAACGGCAAGAATATAAAACATTAATAAGTGGCTGATGGTCAGGCGATATGACATGGGAACAGTGCCATAAACGTTAATTATAGCCTTACGAAAAGAAAACAACAAAAACAACCGACTGCGGTTGGAGTCCATGATGAATTCGCGGTTTACAGAGCGGTGAACAATAAAAGCAACAAAAACGAAGTAATCGTAAATAAATATAAACAAAAATGAAAAATAAAACGACCCCCAACTAACCTAACAACAAAAAATATCAAAGAATCAAACAGTGAGCGGTGAACAACAATCGTGCGCAATAAATAAGCGATTAAGTTTTTTGTAGAATATGTATTAAAATGCTTTTAATGAGTTTAACGAATAATAAAATTTCTTAATTCATGATGTTTAAAAGCCGTCCACAGACAAGGATCACAGCGGAAGCTGTCTCAAAGTGCGGGAAACAAAAAACACAAAAAATAATAATAAGTAATAATAGTAATAATAATAATAAGAAAATAAAAACAAAGTGAACAGCAGTAACGCCTCCAACAAGGATAGCACGATTAGTGCAAGTAAAAGAGTTCTTCCGCGAGGTCTTAAATGAATTAGTTTGTGGACTGCTTCGAGGTATTTTTTACGACTTTAACCTAACGCTACGCGATAATAGTCTTTAATTAAGGTGTGCTTACGTGCTTATTACGATCGTTTAAATTCCACCTTTATGATCAGCAAATTTTAACTGATTTTACCAGATAGGGTTAAGTAAATCAAGGTGTAATGGCGGCGATTGAGATAATTAAGTCGGTTTGTGGTGTTCGACTTCTTTAAATGCTGCATCTGATTGAGCCAATTTTTATTAAATGTTTAATTACTGATATTAACAAAACTTTTTTGCTACCAATATGAGATTTTATTTGTTGCTTGTTGTTGACTGTTTATTTTTTTTTTTAAATTGCACATACTATATTGAATAAAAAACTAGATTTATACAACCGTATTTTACACTTATATCCTGTTAGTATACTGTAATGTATCGTTTATTGTTTAAAAACTAAGGTCAAATGAAAATCAAATAATATCAGTAAAATATCAAATTTCGTAACATGATTTTTATTTTGATTACTATTCATTCCCTTTTTTTGACTTATCTTTATCAAATGAAACTATAATCATTGAAATACGAGAGAAGATCAAAGTATAAACAAACAAAACCAAACAATAGCAATTCTGAGATCTTTGCATATCTCCGAATGTTCATAAAAAAAACATTGACTGTGCATCTACATCTTATCTTAATTGCAGCCCGAAGACCTTTTCGTGCAACATAAAAGCACCTCGCTGACGACTGACTCTCCGACCTGTCACCGATTATGTTACAATACATCAGGTAATAATGAGGTAATTAAACTTAATGGAAAGATAATTTTTTAATCGAAAAGTTCAGTGTTATTTTTGTATATTGTAAATCCGCCTCTTTTAGCATTATTATCTCGTCAGACACTCAAATTAAAAAAAATACATAATAATAATTTGTCTGTAATGTTGGTTGTCCATTTTGATTCGCAGTAAAGAAATTTACATAAAGTTACATATGTTTAAAAATGTATGTATATTGTATATATGATTCAGTGATGAACCATCCCTTTGGAACATCAGACAGAACACGTCTCGAACGAATCTTATCTGAGTGCATTCATCGAACAGTGCCGACTTGATGCAATCAATATTCAGGAATATTTTCATTATAACCAGTCATTAAATGTTTCTTACGCAAAGCCCCTCACACCGATGATGGTAATTACCGTGGAAGCAAAATATAATAATAAAAGAGACATCGGCCATCAAGTGATCAATGGCCGCCGGAAAGTGCATTATCCCCGTTACTGTCAAGAAACATTGGAGACATTGATGACATTGTTGAGTGGCTTCTTCAACGCCTTGACAGATACTTGCAATGTTTGATATTTTTTTTTTTTTTTTTTTTTTTTTTTTTTCAAAAAATAATTTCAAAATCTACAAAAACAAGAAGACTATAAGAATACATTTTTACCTTAGGTCAGTGATGAACATTGATTAATGCTATTTATAGGATATAAAAACAATTGGCGATCTACCTCAACCACTTTATCTTTAACATTTTGTTCGATCAGCATTTTTCTGGACGATACCTACAATATACCAGGCAGCAGCAACAACAATCGGTGAAATAAAGTGAGTAAAGAAAATAGCACAAAATCTTTTTACGGACAGGTTGGCTTGACAAAAAACAATAGAGAAAAAATGAAATTCCTTAAATTCTTGACTTATTCACTTTTGTACACGGATAATTGAGGAATGCTATGAAAATTTCTATCGGCATTGGTATCCCAAACAGGAGAATAGATACATTTCTCTGTGTTTTTCTCATAATTTTTACATTGGCATCCCAGTTGAAATTCCTTTTGTGATGTTTTTTCTGGTATTCGTGGAATTTAGTAATTAACTAAATTGCAAGTAGGAATTTGATTCGTGTGTTGCTGTTGCCCGATTAGTTTCTTTTATTTTTAATTTTGAAAAGAAACTGAAGAAAAAAATAGTCGTTTTATTTTTTCTCAGAAGTGTTTATAAAACTTTCAATCTTTTGTTTTCTTTTGTGATATTTATCAGTTGGTATTGGGTTTCACGTAATCAAAACTGCTGACAGTTGGTTGGTTTTTCTTTCATGAAATCATAACAATGAGTCATGCTTTGGTCACTCCCAAATATTCTTATAGGCCTACACGATTATTTTTTAATACTTTTTCCAATAATTTTGAATTAATTTGGCACTAATTAGTAGCCAAATTGACTCCTAAAATACGCCCTTATGATTATACATTTAATTGAAATTTATTACTTACCATGGTCACTTTGACCAATTATATAACAACAACAAAAAATATACTTTTACTATCGTAATTTCAATTGTTATATGTTTATACAAATTTTTTTGCAAAACACTTCAATTTTATTCAGTAATTGTTTTTCAAAATTTCAGTTTATCTATCGAAAGTCTTTTTATAGGTATGTTCAAATTTATGGATGTTTAAGTCAATTAAAAGGATTAATTTCACAAAATAATAATCAGGTAGAAATCAGCTGAACAACAGTTTTAAAACAGTACTTTGAAACTCCTTTACAGGATCAGTAGTCAGTTTTTGATAAACACTCCTTTCAGAAGTTATTAATTTTAATAAAATATTATTTCACAAAAACTCATTCACTTTACAAAACAAAATGTAATTTTCGTAAAACAAGAAACAAAAGAAGAACCACCACTTAACAATCGGACAATTATTCGGAAAACAATGAGCCCAAAGAAGCTAATTGCAGAACTCCACAAATGATCCGGACGGAATAAAGTAGCGACACCACAATTCGATCAAACTTATTGGACAAATCAATTTACGTCATGTCAAGAAGAAAAAACATAACACAATATCAGAACCCACTGAAGCTACTGATGTTTGCAGTTCGCCGCTTTGATTTTCGTACGTCACCCCCCGCGTCTTAAGATAACACACTAAACGGTGAGAGAATATTGCCACTTTCCATACATCATCATCCGTGAATGTGGAGCATAACCCCACCGGTGCAGCCAGTCAGTGTTTTAAATTTTTGACGGCATACATCAAAAAGTTCTGGCAAAATTGGGATTGTATAATTGAAAATGTGTCTAACCAACTGTTGTCGCTGAAGTGTTGCAAATATTATTAAATAACAATTAAATGCCAGTTGCACTTTTAATGAGCAATGATTTATGGAAAATGTGGTGTTTGAGGGTGGTTTGTAATTAATTGTTCTGTTATTCTGGAATTTCATAATTCCAAGGGGAACATTAAAATGTGAGACTTGCATTGGTATGTGTAAATGTGTTGATTTCTTTCAATAACTGGGCTGAAGTTATGTTGGACATTCTTACACTAAAAATTTAGGTTTGTGTGTTTTAACGAAAGTTTGCCAATGCCTTGAAAGAGTTGTGATGAAATAATGAACGAAAACAGGAGAGGAGAAATAGTTTTCTAAATGACCGCCGTCGTTTATCAAGACGGTAATCCGAGAACGCCTCTTAGTAAGGGGTTAACATTGGTTTCACTACTTAAACATTTAGGCTTAAGTTCGAAGATGATTATAACAGGGTAACACCTTTTAATTAGTGTTGCCGCATAAACTGAATAATTTGAGTTTCTTAATTTTAACGAACTTTCGTCAAGTATTGCTTTATGTAAGTAGATATATACCATCTTGCGTATACATATATTCCATATTGAGGAAGATCGTTTTTTTGTCATTGGGATGCCAGATGAGATTTGGTATAATTGTAACATTCGAATTAGAAAAAAAAAAAGGAACTCCTTTTAACCTTTCATATTGGCAAAATGTTCTTTTGAAGTTTTAGGAGAGCGTAAAAAAAGATTTGCTGTTTTTTCCAAACGATTCTTCTTTTGTTTCATTCGAAAGCATTAAGATAAAACTCTTCCCGATTTTTTTAATGAAGTGTTAAATTCTGTCCGGAGATCATTTTAGATACCAGGGTCCAAGTTTAAAACAAACAAGGCAACACGTTTTAGGCAACCCCCCATACTACAGCGACGCCAAGCCGTACAAGCTCGCGCCAGCGTCAAGTGCCTTCTTGAGAGAGAAGCATCATAGCCGAGTGCTTCCTGCTAACAGCCGTTTCCTCCGAACTGACCTCTGTGTCGGTCGACTGTGTTCAGCATATTTGTAAGCACCACAGCATAAGCAACATAACAAAGGAAACATTGTTTATATTTTCTAATTAAAATTATTTATTTATTTTTTGATAAAAATTCTGATAATAGGAATTATTAAACCGATACAAACATAATATACAAAAGTTCAACGTTGATATTTACTGTTGTTGGAGATCATGTCTTGTTCTTTCCACGGATGTTCAACGTCTTCAAAACATTGCAATCTCTGACATTTGATAGAACACAACACTTTACTTTCCCAAATCCCAACCAATGTACAGGGTGGCCCAAAAGTTTCTCCCCATAGATTTTTAGTGATAAAAAGTAAACGAACAAACATAATTTAGAAATTTAAGTTTATTTACGAAGTTAACATATAACACTGCATGGTCTTAAAATTAATAATTTGTATGACTACCATTATTATCTAAACATTGTAAAATACGTCTACCAAAACTATCACACAAATCCTTCAGTTCGTCCTCAGTATAGCTGTCCCATTCCTGCTGTACTCTTGCAATCAATTGCCGTCTATTCTTCGGCATCGGACGTCTAAACACACTATCTTGAAGTCGAGCCCAGACATGTTCGATGGGATTAAGGTCAGGAGAGTTTCCTGGCCAATCTTCCCAAACACTTGGAAACATCGACTTCGCTAGGGTTACTGACGCTTTTGCCGTATGTGCCCGTGCTCCATCCTGCATAAAAATTACGTAATTTTCATCTGGAAACTGCCTTTTATCTTCTAGACATTCTGCGTAAACAGGTAGAATGTTGTTACGGTAGTAGCATCCATCGACGGTTTTCTTTTCCTCAACAATATGAAGTTTCGACTTCCCACGTGAGCTGATTCCTCCTGCAACCATTATCTTGAGGTCGAATTTAGGCTTCTGGGCAGGTTCTATAGTGGTGGGATCACTAGTCCTTATTCTCATATTTTGCCGATTTGGCCTTGGGTGCAAAACAATCGGTGATTCATCCGTAAAAAGGACGTTAGCTCTCTTAGACCTCCCAAGAGCGCTATCTTCGCAGAATCCCTCGCTTTCCAATCTCCTGCAGAAGCTGAGCCTATCGCTGATGTTCTTTTCAGTAAGAAGGGGCTTTACTGGCCTCACATAGGCATGTTTTCCCCAATTCGTCGACTTCACGTATCGTTGAACCGTTGACCGGGATGTTTTTTTTCGTCGTTGTTGGTAACTTTGGGATTGGTTGATTTTTTTCGTCACGGTCCTTGTTCCAACGCCCGGCTTATTTTCTATCATCTTTTTTATTTTTTGTTTGGTTGTAGGTGAAAGAGTTGTCGGTCGACCTGAACGCTTTTTGTCCTCAACCATGCCTTCCTCCTTTTTCAGCCACAGTCCTACGGTCTTCCTATCCACACCTAGTGTCCTTGAAATTTCGGAAACGGATTTTCCCATCTTTCCCAAAGTTTGGATTTGAACTCTTGTTTGTATCCTCCTCGAAGCCATGTTGATGCACTACAACTATCCTTTTCGAAGAAAAAAAAAAAAAAGGTTTTTCCGATGAAGCCCCATATAAAATTTTCTCAAAAAAAGTCATTACTTACGATAAACAAGGCAATAAAAAAATCCTTTTGGCCACAAGCAATAAAATTTTGCAAGGAGTTTCCTACAAATGTCGTAAATAGCTATAGTAATAAAAATGACTTTTAAAAGAGGTTTTTCTTTTTACCTGGACTTAGGGATAAACTCGTGTTTAATTTTTTTCTAGGAAAATCACTTTATTGTTTTGAAGTACTCTTATAGATCTTTATGCAACCGGAGACGAACACAATATGATCCTTATGATAACTGAAGGGTTTATATTTAAACTCCGCTTAGAAGTTTTTAAGGAATGAGAGGGGATAACTCCTGTCATCGGTAAATGTGTAGGGACTCTTTTTTAATAGGTGGGGAGAAACTTTTGGGCCACCCTGTAGATTATTTTTAAAATCCATTCTATTTTCGAATATACACTGTCAACGGAAATAAACCACACGAGAAGGAATCCCAGAAATTCGAAATGAAACTTTTGTCTATAATTGCAATTTTTTTCACCATTTACCGGATGCACTGATGATGATGCATCCCCACAATAAGCAAAATTCCTTCTTCAACATTTTGCCCGGATGTCTACTGGATCTTGTTGTACTTTTGTAAAATAATTTGCTGACGCATATATTCAACAATTTTCTATGTTAGGAAAATTAGCGAGACCAAACGAACAAATTGCCCAGCTCTTGGCGATGATTGATGTGAACGCTTGTTGCCTTATCGAGTGCCTCTACAACCCGAGAATGCGTAGGACGCGCCACCGTCCAAGTGTATCTAATAAGCAGACAGAGAGTATAACAGTGGATAAAGAAGATGATATTGCCTCCTTAAGATGTTTCACTTGGTGAATTTATTAGCGTTGAGCGACTGCGACATTTCTGGGATGAAGTGTAATTTTTCTTGTGAACAGACGTGAAACGTGCTTGATGACAACCGAAGATCTTTTTATAGCATCACTTCTCCTCAGTGGCAAGTCAGTGAAATCTGTCAACTGCAATAAAACTGGCCCAAGAAATATTGCCAAGAAATTTTACGAGGAGATTTTTGAATGAAATATGCATCAAGAGATTGGAGAATGATTTCCTTCTGTTGCATTATGTTTATTATTGTTGTTTGTTGGTTGTTTTATAATTTTATTTTATTTTTTTATTTTTTGGTATGTTGTTCTAGATTTCCTTGACTCGATTATTTGTCTCGTAAACTTTAAACATCACACAGATCAAGTGGTGAGATGTTCGCAATTTTTCATATAGTTTGGCTAATTGTTCTACTCTGTGGCAAACTCATTCATGGGCTACTTATTCATCAGTTACTAAATATATCACCACGCGAATGAATTTTCCTTTCTGTTTAGTTGGTATAGCCACAGCCGCTGCATCATCATCATCATATAGCAAGCTCAACAATGGAATGTTCGACATCAATTAAGTGTTGTATATCAAAGGAACTAGTCTAACAATCTTTGGGTCAAATATTCGGTTGAATCTTTTGAGGAGCGGCCTCATACTATCCTATAAACTGAAACATCACATAAATTAAACAACTGACTGTTTCAGCAGCTGTGCTGCATTCAACAAATTTTCTGGCATTGTGACAAGATGCATTCATACGAGACGCAATAAACGAAAATTTAAAGGGGAATAAATTCGAGAATGGAATGGCGCTCGTTGCCAACATTTATTTATTATTCGCCTCTGAGCGGCTGTTTTGTTACTTAAAGAGATGGAAAATTTTGTAAACATTTCGAGTTAATGAATATAAATTTATTGAAATGGACGTTGTAGCCATGTTTTATATGGAAATTTTAGCAAGTTTTTTGATAAGTACTATTGCAATTCGTTGCACATTCACTTTCAATAATAATATAAAAAAAGAACAAATATTATTGTAAATATAATATAACCGCAAAGTCGTTTTTTGGTTGCGGTTAAAATAAATTACAGTTTATTTAACTCAATGTGGTGACAAACAGTGGGTGGAAATTTCTGAGTTCTTAATGTTTTGTTTAAATTTTCACTATGATCACAAATGTTTCTGTATTAAGTGCAATGATCATGACGAAGAGAATTTATAACCAAATGTAACTGAAATAATATATAAAACATGTCTTCCCCTCAAATCAGCAGAACAAAAACAATATTTACGATAAAAATACAATATAACAAGATTAAAAACCAAACAAAACTCTCCTTAATTATTTTCGAACTCCGCACTATACAAATTCCCAAAAATACAAAGGACATATTATTTTATTTATTGTCTCTAAAAATCATTCAACATAAAGGATAAGTCCTCAAAACTGGTTCAAGAAACACATATAAAAAAATCTAATTCAATTATTATATGAACTGCATTATCAGTTCCATTTTTGTGTGTACTGAATCGCACCCCTTTTTGAGGTATTCGCATATCGACAAAGTAAAAGTAAAAATTTTATTCCTGACTGATTCCTTTTTTCGCCAGGTATAACAGAAAAAAACCAACCCTTCTCAAAGGTAATTAAGAGTTTTTAACAACACAAGATTGTTTTGGTTTTGTGCTGAAAAAGATATACAAATTCCATTTGTTACTCATAAAGGCTCATCGGTGAGCACTGTTAAATAATAAAGGAGACAAGAAAACATAAAATAAAAAAAATATTATCGCCTTTGGGCTAAGGACCTTCTTAAGATTGAGGCTCATTAAATTGAGCTTTCCGCTTTCATTAAGAAGCGCTCCTTAATACATTTTTTTATGAGCTCCCTTTTATGTTTCTGGATTAGGGATCCTTTTATTTTGCTTTGCAGACGAAAGAAAATAAATAAATACGTAAATAAATAAATAAGAGGAAACCTCGAAAACTAACAAAGGACTTCTTTTCAAATGAAAAACGATCAACAGCACCTTTTTATTCAATGTTCCTTCCTGACTTAAGTTTGTTTTTAATTTTATTTTTTCTTTAATGTTTTTGTTGTATTCTTTTTTTCCCTGTACTTTGCCGGATTCTTTGGTGAGGGTACCCCCGGAAAGGGAAGCAGTTCAAGAGATGGTTTTTTTTTTAATCGAAATTCCATTGCGGAACGTGAAAAAGAAGAAATTGGAAGGAATTAAGTTTGCTCCCATCTCAATTTCCTTTTTTATTAGAAGATTTGTTGTCCCTATTGAATCGATTTTTTCATCCTTCTGTTTTGTTTTGTTTTCGTCGATATTTTTTTCCACCCACACGCTTCGGAACTGAATTAATCTCTTTACCTCATGGCATAGAAAAATTCTTACAGATTAATGACGGAATTATAACAATGTGCAATTTTTTTTTTCCACGATTATAGAACAGATTAATGGAAGGGATGATGATACCCTGATCAGGATATGATTTTATTTTTTCTCCTTGCTGGAATTTACACTTGAGAGGACGAAAAGAAAATGTAATTTGCCATAACAAATCTTCGCTTCAGTTGGTTTTTCAATTTCGGTAGGGGATGATTTTTCCACATATTTTCCTTATCTAGAAAGGAGATGATTTTTGGAAAATTTTTAATGCTAATATCATCAGGTTGGATGAACATTGAACACAACCATAAGATAAGATTCGATGAATTGTGTGACATAGATATAATCGGGGAAAATTAAGTAAATTAATACAACAATATTCACTAATATAACAAATACTATTTCAATTCATAAAACATTTCCAACGACACAGTTAAATTTGCTCAAAAAAACAAATTCACTTTCCATACAAATCGATAAATCTTTAATGGCGAATTTTGCTATAAAATGGATACCGTATCAAATTCGCGCAAATTAAATTAATACCAGTCTTAAAATTCGTAATCCAACCGAAATGAAATTATGTGATTTGTAGCGTCCATTAAGTAATTAGTGAGAGTATGTTTTGCTCCAGTGATTTTCTCCCCCTTCACTCTGCCGTTTCCAATGTTCTCTCGCCGGTATCCTTGTCATCGAGAAAAATCCCATACATGGGAACTTTAATAAAATTGAAAAAAATAAAAACACAAGGTAAAAAAATAATAAACACACAAAATGATTTTGTTTTCTAATGGATGTTCATGCGGTTTCAGTGTTTTTAGAATACGTATTTATTTTTTCAAGGATTTTTTTATCCATCAAAGTATTGTTTTAACATTTTCATTCATTTCGTTAATTAATGGTGAGTCGGAGGCCATTAAGGTATTGCGGCCTAATTTATTATCACTAACACATAAGTTTTTGAGGCCAAGAGATCTTCGACATGATTTTTATTTGCGCATAAAGAACATTTGACGAATTCAAAAGATTTGTGTTGGGTTATTTTGTTTTCTATAGACCAATTGTGTAGTTCCTTTTAGTAAAATTGTAATTTCTTTTTTCTGTTTAAAAAAAAAACTGTTAAAATTTATTGTTTGTAATTCAAACAAAATTTGAGTTTATATCAACAATTCTGGATAATTCTGCGACATGTAGCAAGACGAAGGCGCCCAAAGTTGATCCCACAAAACCAAATATCTTGGAGAAGTCAAACAAATAATATATTTAAGAAGTACCGAGATATATTATTCATCTTGTGTGTGTGTGTGTGTTAGACACACAGAGAAAATTTGTATGAACTGTGCACAAAACTACAAGACTAACTTTGTTGGTACATCAACCGTTCAACCCGATGAAAGTTGGTTGGGAAAACACTGCAACCACTACTTAGGAGAGTGCTTATCTGCCTAATCCATTAATTATTTGTATTAATTTTGTGTGTGACTGTTATTCCATAGATGTTGAGCTCTCACGTTTCATCTCCTCCCACAAAACTTGCCAACAAATTTTTGTTGCGGATGGGAAAGATTTGTGTAGTACAGATGTCTATAGAGGAGTATTTCTCAGTCACCCTTTGGCATCATCCCCTATGATAGTAGAGAGAGTTTCGTTCTTTACATTTATAAGACGTGTGAGGTTAATGGCGCCTGGTAATGGTTCTGATTGCTTGCTAGACATCCAAAACCCAAAGCCACTTTCCGCACTTCCCTGACTTCCTTTTATTATGCTGTAAAATGGCATACGATACAGAAACTCCACACATCCCCAACCCTGATACCCATCACCTCATCCAACATATAAATATACTATAGACTTGAGGCTCATTAAGGAAGCACTTAAAGGAAACTTGTGTTTGATTAGTGAAATGATTGTGTGAAGCTGAAATTAAACTTTTATGGGCTTTTAGTCAGATTGTGGATGTTTGAGAATAATTTTTGGTAGAAAGCCAACAAAATGTGACACACGTTCATCAAAATTAATTTTGAATATTTTACACAAAAAGAAACCAAACATTAAATTTGAAATAGTTTAAATCGTTTAAACTTTTGTATAATCATGAAAATATGTATTACGCAAATTATTATGAAAGTTTGTGGAATTTCAACAGAAACAGAAGTTTTTCGTTTAGCATTCTATTTTTAATTGAAAATAACTTGGAAAGTTGATTTTTATTTTGAATATTTTAATTGCTATAATATGAAAAGTTACATTTATTGAAATAGTCATTGAGATTGTGTACTAAAATTTTAATTTAAAATTAATTGAGAGAAGAAGTATGAATTTCAAAATTTGTCCTCAGCCAAACTGAAGTTCCAACTAAACAGCAAAGGACCCATGACTGAACCTTTGAGCACATCATTTTCAACATATTTTAGAAGTTAAAACCGCATTTAAAAAGTTGCAATTAGTAAGAATCAAAGGATCAAAAAAACAACTTTATATACAATTACATTTTCTAGTTTCTTGTTTTCGATACAATGAATCAAAACGACACATCCATAAAAATACAATGTTCATCAATTGCACAAAAACGTTTCACTTCCAAAGAAAGCCCTTCAGATGAAGAAAAAAGAACTCAATGAAAACTCCTCATTGTTCAATAATGCAACAAAATGTCAACAATTTGGTGATCAACAAACAAAAAATACATGGTCATTTTCAATCAATTCAAAAATCGAATTCCAATCGATTAACGAACTTCACTGAATGTTTCATATTCCTTACAACAAAAAAAAAGGTACAAGAATGAAAAAACCAAAGCAACAATATTGGACAACAAACTTGGCTACTACATTAAGACAATTGTTTTTCGCCAATTCATTTAATTGATCACCATTGGTAGCCAGTTTTGCAGGATTTCGCGTGCGGCATCAAAAATTACAAAAAACCACAACGAACAGCGAAACAAGAGGATGAAATTCTGCTTGGATGACAAGAGCGGTTTATGTTATCAGATAAAAGAGGAAATGGTTGTTTTTGCACAAAGGGAGGCGAAAGATTTTCTGATGCATGTTCTAAAAGTGTTTTTCTTGTTTTTTGTTTTTATTTTTTTCATTAAGAATGAAGAAGAAACTGAACACGGGGAGGAGAAAGAGGGAGCGATTTTGAATAAAACGTGCGCTGCCTACCAGGATCCAACAATCGTGGAATGTTTTTTTTTATGCAACCAGCGATAGTTGCATCGGAATTGGTGTGGACACCTATAAAAAGAAAGGAGCCACCAAGAGAACAAAATACTTCGCAGAACTTTGAGGACAGCCGGAATGTGATGTGTTATTCATGCCACAATGCTTCTTGCTGGCAGAAGTGAGTTCTTTGGGTGGCTTTTTGTAGTCCTTTGCGGCTGTTGTCTTGCCGCGCCTTCCTTTCATTGGTTTACTCTCCTCCTCCCTTCGACAGCGAACTATTGTAAATTGCGGTGGCTGTTGCTATTTGCGCTTCTGATTCTATACGATTTCTCAGCAATATCACAAATACAAAAAACAGCATCCCCATTATAAGGACGTCGACAATGTGCTCCCATCTTTCTGATAAATTTCAATTCAACTAGACTCGGTTAAAATTTGTGGTTTTTATTTTATTATATTTTATCAAACGTTTATGTTCTGGTGTTTGATTTTTCCAATTTTTTTTGGAAATTGGCTGAGTGCCTTTCATAAGTCTTTTGTCTTCAAAATGCTATTTAAATTTTGTTTTTCGTTTTTTTCGTAAATCCAATTTTGGAAATGTATTTTCTCAGATAACCACAAACTAATTAAATTTTTGAATTTTCCTAAATATATTGAAAATATGTTTTTAGAATTTAATATTTATGATGAAAGAAATTGTTTACGATATTTGTCAAACACACATTTTCTGCATGATCTTTTGTGATTGCCAATCAAAATTGAATTAATGGTGGAAATTTTGCGACGAGAATTTCCAAATTGATTGGTTCAATTTTGACAACTGATTTTAGTCAACAATTTCTCTGTTTATCTTGAATACAATATCCGGAAATAAGGAGAGTAATTCCTGGACTATGTAGTAAGGCCAAATATCATGTTCCAAATCCTATTATTGTTCATTGCATACGAAGTGCATATTCGAATTATTCGCATACTGGCGAAATAGGCTGCATCCTCGAATTATTCACTATATTGCATACGAAATGCTGTTGTTTCGGAATTCATCTTCATGCCTAATGCTCGTTGCCTGGGCAATTTACGAAGCCGATGAAATGGCTTTGGGATATGACATTGGACGATTCTCTTGCCTCTTCACTAAAAATAGTTCCCCACCCAAAATGTGATAGTGGAATGAAATCAACCCGCAGGACTTGTATTAGATAAAGGAGGAGCTCGTAATGTGTTCCTGTAGATCCTAGGATGTACATCCTTGCTGACCGTATTCACCTCTAAAGCCTTCCATCCCAAAACGCCATCATCATGATTATTGTTCGCTGGAGATAGCCTTCAAAATCTACAACATCCCCATCCCTTCCATACCTGTCGTATCACTCAATGGAACTACTATATGTGCTGTTGGGCATCAGAGCACAGGCAATTGAACACTATCCTGCCACTGCACCTGCACTTGGAATATATTTTGAAATCCATAATAGTTCTAGGATTCATGGATTAGGGATTTGGGGGTTGTTGTAGTGGAGAGTGTGCACGTCAAACTTCTGACATTGGATATAGGTATGAAAATTTTGCTTGTCTAATTTGCACGAAATTACAAATATGAACCGCATTCAATGTCCTGTGAGATATGCACATGACCCGTTGAGGTTTGAGCGGAATAATACTAATTAAATTTACATTAAGAATTTATAATTATCGTACTAACTTTGTTAATTAGATTGTTATGGAAAATCGTAATTAGTGAGTGAGAAATGAATTTTCAGTAGTATGTGAATAACAACTTTATAATTGAATCCGTTGCTTCTATTGTGTGTATCTAAAATTAAATTTCCAACGACAGATGAGAGTTTCAATTACACAAAATTGATGTCAGAAATAAACGTATAGCAAACTTTGATGGAAGGAGTATTTTAGTTTGAATTGCAACATGGAATTTTCATTCTTCAACGTTGTTTTTCCATTAAAGAATTTTTTTAAAAATCATTGGTTTTTCTCGAGGATTCTTTTTTGGTTTTTTCCATGATAAAAATAAACTTTTCTGAGATCCATTTACAACATAATTAAATTTTCATCGTCCACACCTGGCATTGTTTTAATGGACTCCACAATATAGAAAGCCCGACATTAATCCATTTATTAGTTTGGAAATACGTCATTAGTAACAACCTAAAATGGATAAGATTTAAAAAAAAAAAATCATTCAAATAGGGGATGAAGATTGGAGTACGATGGATGGTGTCTCAGGCAGAAAGAGTGCACAAATAAACTGAATAAGGTTTCACCAGGTTAAGAGTTTTCCTGTTTGGGGATTGTTGTTGGTATGGGATTTGGTTGTATTTGGGGGTAACAATGTCGGCAGCCAAGTTGCCAGACAAAAAGGCTTTAGGATAAAGATACAGCAGGAAACGATGTCGACGTGAGTTCAAAGCTCGATTTTACAACAGGGTTATACATATAGTGGATGGTGGATGAAAAAAATAAAGAGGTAAAAAAAAATCCCAGAAAGTACAAATACGAGGGTATATTTGCTTCAATCCTTCTCCCATCTACGGGTATTCTTCGGGCTGCTTGAAGTATGGATTTAATGGAATTTTTCTGGTTGAAGGACGAATGATCCAGGAGTATTAGACCCTTTTGTGTACAAGCGCATATAAACCATACCAATTCGATAGCTGGGGGTATTTACGGACTGTAGCCAACTGGGATTTAACGTCAGGAAGAGATCCTCTGGTTCAGGAGTCCAAAACAGTCTTGTTCATGTCAAATGGGAACTCCTCCTGGATTTGGATTACGTTCAAGCAATTTTCGTTAAGCAGATACATCTGGTAAAGGATAAAAACGAATGTGCATATCCAAAGGATCTACACCGGCTGGAGTGTCCGTTCTATTCACGTTGCTTTTTGTCGAAGAGCTTTACCATCGTTATAAACTTTTTTCTTTTTTTCTCAATTAACGAGAGAAACAGTGAACATCAAAAGACGAGTGATTCTATCAGGATTCAGGTGTGTCTGGACAGAAACTCTTCCATATCCTGTTATTCCTCTCCCACTTTGAATGGATCATTTAATCCGTGTCAAGAGGATCTAGTTGGCTTTTTGCAATTTTCTGGTGTTAATAAGAGCTTGTCTTGTGAGCTTGTTGTTTTTATTTTTTCTTTTGTTGTTTTCTTTTTTTGCATTATTTTGTAAATGGAAAAATAGAAAGAGGGAAAATTCCAAACCCGGTCACCCCATGTTCGCAAGGATAAATTCCCAGCAACCGCGCATTGGGCCGGATTTATGATCATAGCCAGAGATAATAAGACTAACAAGGGTAAATTTCCATGAAATCCGTAAACCGAGACAAATGAATTAAGTTAAAACCCAAAGAGATCTCTTCCTCTTGAATCATCCCCCGTAATGGCTGACAGTTCAACTCAATTTAAAATCCTCTGTACTCATTCCCTCATACAAATTTTATTTATTCTTTTTTTTATGTAGGTAGTGCTTTTTTGGTTTTTTATTTTTTTTTATATATATTTTTTTTTAACGAGTTGCGGAAGTCCTTTCAGTTGTCATTTGAGAAGGCTGATGGCATCATCACCATGATAGAACTGGGATGATGATGTTTTTTTCTTCAACACTTCTTAAAACATCTCCGCTAAATTTCCCTTCGTTGCTGCTTCCGTTTATTCATCCATAGTGTTTTCCCTTGTGCCAACTAAGGGTGAAGTTCTATAGAAAAGTGAAGCAAGTGACATATCAAAGTGAATCAGGGAAATTGAATCGTCTGTCGAAATTAAATGGAACGGAAAGAGTTTTTTGTCCCCTTTTTGAAGCGATTGAATTTTACCATTTAGGTAATGGTAGAAAATTTAATTAAATACTTTTAAGGCAAACAAAAAAAAGATAAAATTTTTATTTTCACTCTTTTGATTAAAATACGCATTTCTTTTCATGTGCTTGAAAAAAAACAAAATTAGAATCAGGAATCGAAAATATTTTCGAATTTTTCGAATATCACGGAATCGAACGCGCCGGATATTGTAAATTCAATTGCATTGTTCTTTGAAAAAAAAAAAAAAAAAAAAAAAAAAAAAAAAACTAACAGCAGATCTATTTTTAAATTTATCGTATTCACTTTCCGAATACTTCAACCCGTTCATCTATCACGAACAATACCTCTTGAGCGTTTTCATTCAGGAAATAAAACATCGCCCACAAAAAAATCATAATCATGTGTTGTTGGGGGGAAACGAAAATAAATTTTCATCTCAAATTACATGCACAGAACGAACGCAGCCCAGCTCGCCAGGGAATTTGTTTTATTATTAATCAAAGCCCACACTTTACTGTGATTCATCACTTCCGGTTGACCGATAATTAAAAAAAAAACATATAAAATAATAATAATGAAAACACATACCGAAGATAAAACATTAAAAGAATGCAAATAGAATACTAAAAAAAAACTTATTAATTATCATGGGAAATGGCAATCCGACTATAAATTTCTCCTAACTATAATTGTAATAGCATATTAATTAATATTCAAATACTGAACCGCGGCAGGAATAACACAATGCCGTCACCCCCCCCGCAGACTCGCAACCGCATCAACGCCGATGTTCAGCCGCAATGCTCTGCAGTGCTTTGGTTGAATTACATCTCACCAATTGGACGACGTTGACTATTGTTGTTATTTACGTTTTCAATGATAATTTACAAATAAGGAAGGGAATTTAAATATAATACATACATTATATGTAAAAAAAAAAAAAAAAACGATAATCCAAATGAATCGGTTCATTAAACGTGTAATTAATTTAATTAACATGGAGCGACCAAGAGAGCCCGAGAACACATTAACGATGCAAACAAATTGTTTTTTAAACAGGCGTAATTGCATTTGATTGCATGTAATTAAAGTGATACACGAATTGTGTTCATTTGGTTACAGGAACCGGGGTTGGATTTAAGGGAAGAACAAAAATAACGAGGACTGAATATTGTGGATGGATCCAGAATCCGAATGATTGAAAATTGAATTAGTGTTCGGCTGACGGAATGCAAACGGGACGAAGTAATCAAATTTTGGACATGTCATTGAAAGACATTCCATAAATCCGTGCATAAACTTAGAATTCAGTACAAAAGGGATGAATATGGTGTGGGGGTGGTACTTTTCATGAATAGTATCAAGCAACAGTAATTTGAAGGCTCCAAGCACACGTATCCCATTGGATGGTGGTAATTGAACGTGATGCTGGAAATGTAACCGGATGCTGCTGTCCGGCAATGTCCCGAAAGGATGAGCCATCTCCTGGCTCTAATACAACACTAATGCAATATGGATTTTCGGTTTGCGCAAACGATTCTGCGCTAATTAAATTATTGGGGTACTCCAAGCCGACCATCGGCCACCGGCTTTTTGGTCAATTTCCCATCCATATGCGCTACGGTGAATCCTGCCACCGACCGACGTTCACAGGATGTCCACGGCGATCAGATGACTGAGCACGTTATACGTAGCATGCATATTTGGTGGTTGGTTTTGCTGCCATAAATCCACACACCACGAATATACAGCATCAGCAGCATCGCTAGGGAGCACCCCCAGGGCCCTGCGCTCATGTTTATGCATATTTCATTTGATTATGAAAAAGGGCCCGGTTCTTCCCCCGTTTACAAAGTTTCTGCTGGTCTGGCCATGCCTTTCTGGTGCCGCGGTACACCTGTCCCGGATATGCTTTACCAAACTGCCCTTGATCCGGCCAATGGCTGATGTTCTTATTCATATTCAATATTTTTTTGTTTTCCTTTTGCTATTGTTGTTGCTATCCGTAATTATTGTTGGTGTAGCTCTTGTTGTTGCTATTACTGTTATGCCACCATCTTCCTTCCGCTCATGTTATTTTAACGGAACTGAAAATTTTCGTGAAATGTTTTCATATTGTTTGTGCAGAAATTGCATTCAGGATGTTGCGGTGAAAATTGTTAGTATTGCTATGATTTAAAGACTTGAGGCCAAAACAACATAACCGAAAGTAAAGTGTATGTGTGTGTTAAGTGTATGTTGTGTGTGTATCAGAAAATTTATTATGAATTTAGTTTTGTGAATTTCGAGGGCAATTTACGGTGAAAATTGCAATTTTCGAATTAAGGATTTTGTTGAAATGGAATCCTCTGAGTTTTTGATTAATACATGAAATTTAATAAAGTTTACGTTGTATTGAAATGTTTTGAGATATTGTTGCAGAGTAATTGATAACTTTTATGTTTTTATGCACTTTGAAAATAACATTTTCAAACAATTTTCTCTATAGTTGTTTAATTAATTTTGAATTGTTTAAAAATCTGTTTTTACTGTTAAATCAGAAACAAGAATTGTTTGTTTGTTCTTGAAATTAAATTTTGTTCTTAATCAAATTGAATTGGATATTGTAATGAAATTGGATTTTAGTAAGCTTCTTACTTTTCAATTATAATTTCAATTATAATTTTGAATTGATTTCTTTTCTTCAATTGATTATTTTGTTCTCCAGGATATCTCAATTGCATTTGAGTTTGCTGAAGGATAACGTTTCAATTCAAGTTTCATTTATACTTTAATACCTTTATTGCAGGGAATTTCCGTCCGATATATAATTTGCTTTGGAGCAATTTACAAGTATTTTTTTCGTTTGTATTATTCATAAATATCAGCAGCAAATTACATACAATTTTTTGTCTGAAACTTCTAAAATGTCAATGTCCCCCAACGTTTTACAACAATCGCTTACAATGCGATAATTTACTCCACTTTAGCAATAAAAAAGGGTAGAAAAAAATGAAAATCAATAGAAAAACTATGTCGTCACCAAAGAGGTGCACTTAGTCGTTGTGTGATTACCACAAAACAAACCACACAACTTCAGCTAGAATCTAGCAATTTAGTGTTCGCCCCATCACACCCATTCGAAACACTTGTGATTCTTTGATTGCACAATTTCATTCTCCCTCTTCGACCCAGTCCCTTCAAAACCCCTTTCACCCAGCCAACCACCCACTACCCACTACCCATTTCCGTTTTCAGGGTTGAACTTACTTTGTTTTGTCCAGTTCACGTCGAAACCATGAATGCATAGAAAATTTACACCAGAGTGAATTGAGTGAACCGGAATCTGCCACATATAGACCTCATTCTCGGTGGCAAATTTCGGACATTTTGGGGGGTCGGAAGGGGTGATATGATTTTGCAATGAGGTTCACAGGATATGTACGCAGGTTCACGGTGACGTAACCCATTTGTTGGCGGAACACGTACCCGGCAATTTGTAGGGGAATTAACTCAATTGCCGGGTAATTTGTTCCGAACCCCTCTGACTTGGGAACACCCTCAAATTGGTTATTCGCCTGCAATCAGATCAAAGTCAGCTTTTCGGGGATTTTGAATTTAGCACCCCAAAATGGGACGAGAGAAGTGGAGATGGTAGAGAATACTTTACTGTGGGTCAGAGGGATCAAAAATTTGACTTCTGAGCAATGATCTCATCAACACCAAGATAAATTAAATTAAAAAGAAAAAAATTTAACAAAAATCTAACAAAAAGAGAAAAAAAAATAATGTCCAACGACCGTCTTCGGTGATAAACGGCCTTTGCAGTGTCGTTAGCCCAATTTATTTTACATCCATTAACAGATTTAGCCGATAAAAATAGTATCCCCGTAGACATCTCCCCCGGGCGGGTTTTATAGCCACAGACGGAGGCAACTGAAACCATAGGAGAGCAGCATCTCATCACGGTCCGCACGGGCAATGAAGCCTGCCAATGTCCCCCGAAGACGACATAACCGACGACAACGACTGTGGTGCACATTATCCCAGCATCCTCCGGGTACGTGCTCATAAAGGCGTTCCACAAGGCTCGCTACTTAGGCCTGTGTAATAGTGCTAATGATTTGGGGATTTACGATCGGCATTGACTTTTACGAGTTCATCTCACTCCCATAAGGTCCACAGCGGGCTGCCTTTATTACACGTCACCATTGTTTTATTAATTTTTCCTCCCGATTTTATTTTTATTTAAATGGCGTTTTGATGGTATCATAAAAAAAATAAAAATGTGTTCCTTCCGCCTGATGAAAATTACTTGAGGCATTTTATTATATAGGAAATTACTGTAACCGAATTTGAAGACTGTTGAACAACTATTCTGACACAGAAAATTGCTAAATGAAATCCTATTAGTACATCGTTAAGTTTTATATGCAATGAAAGATCGTATTTAATTTTAGAAGGACTTTTATAAAATGTGTCTGAATTAAAATAAATTCACTTCTTGTCACACAGTAAATATGTTTTTTATTCTCATTCTTATATAAAGAAACCCATATAAATTTAAATATAGAAAAAATCACAAATTGTCGCCGTAATTAATTTTAACTTAGTAAAAGCCATTTTGAATGATTTTTTTTCTTCCCCTTCTCCCACGAATCTCTGCCACACTGAACGAGGGTGTAGACAACAATTTCAGAATAAGAAAAAAATCCATTCGATTCCATTAAGTCCAGGTCAGAAGGATGACTACTCTAATTTAATCCCGGTGGGTTATTATTTTTAATCAACCGTCGATACAAAATTACAGGACTCGAGGGCCGGAGATGAAGCGCCCAACAAAGGTAACCTACAATTCACTGATTAGTATTTCCTGCGGTGCCTTGAACGTGGTCGCCGCGGACACGGAATACAAAACTGCGGTTTCACTCTTTCCTTCCTACAATTTCAACCGGACTCCAAGTGATCATCCTTTGGCAGTTTACTTCTGGGTTTTGTAGTAAACTTATTTCTCTATTTTCTTTTTATTTTAATGCGCCACCATTTGGTGAGGAGTTGCCCGAAGAATTACAAATTTAAGAGCCAGAGAATTGTCTTTCCGTATTTTCATGCATTTATCCAAACATTTGATTGCACGACGACTTCACTTACAGATGCCTGAAATTGTGTTTACTTCCTCCCTCCTCTACCCCCTTCCCTAAAACATTCAACCAAAGTTACCCATTAGCATGAAATCGTGTGCAATGAAATGATATTTTTGCATTAATTTGTTGATGTTGTTTTGTTGCAAATTAGACACATACCCATCGGACGGCAGCAAATTATCGAAATTGATTAACGGCTTTTCCATGCACATCGTGCACCGAGAGTGATGATAGTATTCGATATGGAAAGGCAATTGTTATTGGCTGCGGGCGAAGAGATTTTAACCAATTTTACAATGCATAAATCGGATTGTTCACAAATGCTAAACACAAGAAGGCAGAACTCGGCAACATGAACTGCATTAACCAATCAAAATTTATTCGATATCATGAAATTTCACAAGAATTAACAATTGCAAAATTTACACATGCTGTGCCCAATAATAAACAATTTTGGGTGTGTGCATTTATCCGGAGTGCTCATTAGCATGCTCAGCTACAGATTACCTCCATCTAATGTGAGATTATCTAATTAATTCCCGATTGCGTTGCAAACGTGGTAGACAAACAGAAGTGACCGATTAATGAATATCGTTAGACAGAGAGGGACATTTGAAGGGAATGTTGCCAGCTAATGAAATATTTCCCCATTTGTTTTTAGGTTCTCATTTGATCTTTACTGTGGCGGAAATGAAATAGGGAGGAGGCGTTATATAAGGGGAGGAAACACAAGTATAGATAGATCTTAAGGGAAAGGTCGTCCAGAACAACTCCCGGAAAGGTTTTTGATTGACTCTAAACGTTTTGTAAAGTGATGAAGAGTATTCGATTAGTTTCTGGAAGAGAAAGACTAAAGGTACTTGAAAACAGTTCCAGGAGCAATGAACGAACGAACAAGACGACAAGAGACAGTTGGACGATGTTTATTGTCATTTCCATTGAGATCAGACTATTTAAATAATCGGTTGGTGTAGTTCACATTCTCCCATTGCGACCTATTAAAATGTTTGCTTTGCATTTAAAAAATCGATATCGATCAGGTTTCAGAATTCATTAAGTGATGGAATTCAATTTAATCAATTTCTTCGGATGATATTTGAAGTAACGACAAGGACATCATTTTGTATTCCTTTTCAACACAGTTTTGTGAACATTTTGGCATATTTAATCGATCTAAATCAATTTACCTATTTGACTTGAAAATGAAATAAAAAAAAAAACAAGGTGCTTTTTTGTAAAATTAAATTTACAATTTTAAATTGAAGAATTTTTTTTATTTTTTATTTTCGAAATACATGGAAATTGCATTCGAATTTCTTTTTAAACCATAAAATCATTGAGTTACAACCAAATTGCAAGAAAGCAAAAAGAAAAAAAATTATGAAAAACCAAAAGAATTTTAATCGAGTGTTTATAGCCTGCAATTCCTGTACCTACGTACTGAATTTTATTTAATAGGTGATAATTAATGTAGCTATCTTCAACAGAAAACCATATGAAAATGTGCAGCACACTTTTTACAATTCCACATGATGTTTATATTTTTCAGAAGAGCAGTCAAGTATGGCAGGTGTGTTATTAAAATGAAAAAAAAAAAAAAAATACAAAAAAGAAAACATGTATATTGTATCTACGTACATTTGATCGTAACAATCAACGCGAAGGTGTTAGAATAATGAGTCAAAATTACAGGGAAAATGCAATATTTTCTGTTAATTTAACAATTGCAAAAGAGAGAGGCGATTGTTACGAAACAAAATAATCATCATTTCATATTAACTAGTACAGAAAATTGCATGTGGAATAATTGAACGCATATTTTGCAGTAGAATCAAAAACCGAAAAGGGAATAAAATGAGCAAAATTAATACTCAGCCAAGATGAAAACTAATCACGTTTCGCATGCTAAAGTTTGATGGAAATAAAACAGCAAAATATTAATTAAAAAAATTGTAGGTAGGTATGTGTAAAATGCAGTACTCTATTCCTTGCGCAAAATTTCCATTGTCTAATGATTTCCTGAGCGCAAATGGCGGCAGTCATCGGCCGCACGAAAATGATACGCACACGAACTGAAGATCTCTTGATAATGTTTTTTTTTTGAATGCATTAAAACTCGACTCCATACTTATTCAATTACCTCCCGCTTGTCTGCATTAATTTGCGTTGAGGTGGTGTCGAGGCACGCAGGCATGCACGCCACAAAAACCGCCTTGCGGACACAGCCAGGAGTGCCGGACGAAGGTGTTAAAACCAGAATTAAAATGCGAAACGAAATTAACGTGTACCAATATAGCGAAACAAAAAAAAAAAATAAGGGAGTGAACAGGCTCTCATTTGGCACATCTGATTTTATGTTGGGACATAATAATTTTGCTCACGGATTATTACAAGGAAAAATGTCAGAAATTTTCCACTCGTCTGATTATCAGCTTTCATTTCATCATCGTCATTCAATACCATTAATTTTCAGAACCGTTGACGGTTGGGTTGGTATCTTTCTAAACCATCGGCAACAGCAGCGGCCTCTGCATTTTCTGTGTGGATGCCTTTTGCCTATTAAACTTTGGGTGTTGTAATATTGTTAGTACGAGAGGGGCTAAAATCCCCTGAGTTGATACTATTCCATATACCTGCCACCCCTATTATATCAGTCTGTTTCCCCCGCCACCGTTAAATAACCAGTTGTATGATGTCGATTTCCCCCCTTATCGCCTCCCCAACGATTCTCCATGGTGTTTTCAGTATTTGATATTTGGTTGCTTTCCGTTCCGTAACGTTGAACTGATTAATTAATACGCGACAACATTCTGGCAAATATTTTAATTTTAATTAGAAATACGCAATCGTGCGAGTTAATTTAATTAAACGTTCATCTCACTGTGAAATTCATTTTTTCTTTCAATTTCTTATTTCTGTGTTTTGTCATTTTGTGTGTGTGCGTTAGAAGTGATTAAGTAAGAAAATAATTGTTAGCGTGCCAAAAATTACTATTAACAATGAAACAACTTGTTCAGGCGCAACAAGACAACAAACATGAAACATTTATGATATCGACAAAAAAAATCATGAATATTGTTAATTTATGAAATGAAAATGATTGGTTTGGAAGCTATCAATTATTTCGATAGAGGAAGATCAGACAAGAAAGGAATGAGGTCAACTGGAACGATAGCAACAATTTGAGTAAAAAAAAAAGTATAAAAAATAAAGAGAGAATACAGGTTCATGAGCAGACCCTTGCGGCACTCCATTTCACAATTTTCAAATAGCAGAAATTCAACAAGATGTCTCCGTAATAATTAATTTATATAGTGTAATCTTTTGTTAAGACTCCATTTTCTATTTTAACAGTTTAAAAACATCCTTTTGTCTGTATCCTTATTCTCTTTTAGAAGTTAATTTCATCAGAACACAAGGATACTGCAGAAATATCAAAAGTGCAATTTTGATGAGTGCAGACAAGAACTGGAAAACTATTCAAATGAAATGCTGGGGGGAAAAAATCATCCCTCGCTTGCGGTTATAAATAAAAAAAAAAATTGTGGAGGACAAAAACACTGAAATTCTTTTACTTGTCGTATCACTAAAATCCACAAAATGACAAAACTCTCCGGACAAAAAATAGAAAAAACCCTTACAACAGAGAGAAATCTATGAAAGCGCAAATTCAATGAAAAAAAAAACCGACCTCTAACTTCATACCGCAGCTCGGTGAGGTTTACACTTCAGCGAGAGGAATTAAATGACATAAAAACGAACGTAATCCTTGGTCTTTTGGGATGGAATAAAATATATATTCTTTACTTTAGCGGCGCGGAAAGCAACAGAAGGATCTAGAGGAAGGCACAAAACCCAGTGGCATCAACTTAGAGAACCATTCCGCCGGCAACCACCGATTCAAGCCATCATCATCTTCATCCTTACCGCCACCGGCAGCAGCAACATCTCCAACCATTCACCACCGTCAGGACCGAAAGTAGAAGGATCCTGCGGTGGTAGTGGAGGGAAATTTTTAGCGCAAAAACTTGTGGAAAAGTGGCGATGAAATCAGATTCGAAATGAAAAAGTGACTGCAGATGGGCAGAGAGGACTCTCTGGAGCCAACGGCGAAATCAAAGGAATGAAGTAAATCTACATTTTTTTGTGTCTTGTGTTTTTACGAAAATCAGAAAAAATGTGCCATTTTCCGAGTGGAATCACAGAAATGGAGGTAAAAAACATTGAAATATATATATTAAAAAGAAGAGGGAAAAATTCTGCACTGAGTGTGGTAACGTGTGTGCACACAGGAGGGAAAAAATGTCACAATGATGACTTGCACAAAATAAAAAGGATTTAGATGGTAAAAAGGGATGAAAGAAGATGGCAACTGCGATATACTTACAGGACGAAATTGTGCACAATTTTTGCATTATCAGTTCCTTGTTGGTTTTTTTTTCCTCTTTTTTCATTTTTGAAGTAATGTGTACGTGGATGAATTTATTGCAATTATTTTTTATTTTATTTCAAGTGTATGTAGGATTCAGGATGTTTTTTTTTACTGTAATGGATGCAGAACGATTTGTGAATGCAGTATGAAAATGTAATTTGATTTTAATATCTGTAGGGAAAATCAGAAGGATTCGTTGAAAAATTTGTAATCATCAAAGGACCTAGATAAATGTTTACTTGTCATCATTTCTCTTGTAGCACTTAAAACTGAATGATGAAAATCTCTGAAAAATAGGATACTTTGCGGTACATAATTTTTTCAATATTAAAAAAAAAAATATTGATTTAGTGAATTTAGTGAATGAAAACTATCAATATATGTGCTTTTAAACATTTCCTATTAACATTACTTAATTGCGAAAAAGGACATCTGGATCCATAACTTTACAAAGGATCTAGAAACATCATCATCATCATGGCTTAAATGACACGGCAAAAGCATCATAATGATGAAAGGATATTTGAATTGGATCAAGAGAAAATATTTTTACATTTTATTGATGCACTTAAAAAGACCTCTAGAAATTCGCCCTCTTTGCATTGATAATAATAATCCGTTTACTTTCAAAATCTCATTCAATATTAAATCATTTTTACCAATATCCATCGGAATTTCATCCTCTACTGCACACATAATATGCTGAAAATAAATTTCCTGCCTAAGAGATTATGAATAGAAAGCTGAACACCAGCGAAAGGACCAACGGAGGAAGGTACCAGAAAAAAATGCACCCCCCGTAAGAAATTTAAAAAAATGAAAAAAAAAAAAAAAATGAGGAGCTCAAAAGCAAACAGAATAATTGAAAGGGGCGCGAAGCACTTCGAACAGGGAATAAAATTAAAAGGAAAATCTTTTCATATTTCTTTTGAAAAAGCTTCACATCAATTTTAATTTTCTATGATTTTTTTCTTTCGTTATTCAAAAAAAAAAAAAAAAGGAAAAAGAGGAACTAAAATCTACCAAAATAGGTAGATGAATAATTCATTCAGGCCAACTCTGGACAGGGCTTTATTGATTTTGGCACCCCCCTATCCCCCCAACACACACACCACAAACGACAATGGATATATATTAAATTCGTCGTTTCTATCTCTCAATGATATCGTTTTGCGTTGAAATAATTGGATATTGGCAAAATGAAATATTAAATAATGTGATTTTGCCGGCGAATTAATAAAACGGTGTATTTATTTATGAGGATTTCATTTGATTTATATTCAGATGTATACCAAAAAAAAAAAATAGTTTAAATATGGGATATAAAAATAACTGTTTCCTCTCATTTTACTTGTCTGCGGGGAGAATATGTTGTCATTTATTTTTTGTTGATTTTGTTATTTTTTAAATAGCACAATCAAGTGCTTATAATAGTAATTAATGTATATTGGTTTGTGTACACACATTACTGCTAATTAATTGTTAATAACAACAAATTTTTTAATTAAATTTAATATGATTCAAAGATGAGTTCATATGGTTTAGTTATTGTCACTAAAAGTTTTATTTTTGGCTTTATTTCACAATAATAATGAAATTTTTTAGGACTGGAATATCAAATATAACAAAAACATTTTTTAATATTACAGGACAAATTTTTTGTTGTTGTTTTATTTAGTTTCCAGAATGTAATTAATAATCAAAATGGTTGCCAAATTTTCTGTGCGGTTATAAGAACGGCAATTTATTTTTATTAAATGCTGATAAAACCTTTACATTCACATATGATTGATATTCGAAATTAATTGTTGAATTTGAATATGTTTCTTCAATTTTTATGCAAACAACGAATTACTATTTATTTTTATCAGTTTAAGCACACAATAATTAAAATGAGATATTATAAAACAGTTTTCGATAATTTGCAAGCTCAAATATGTTGTTTTTGAAATTTTCATTCATGATATTTGCACTGACTAAAGTTAATCAATTACTTTTCCATGACCAGTCGATGTGATTCTTTTTAAACCAAATTAACATGTTGTGTTTTTTTTTATAATTTATTTATCCAATATTAAAACTTACCGCAAACATCAAGCAACAAGCGGAATATTGATCAGAAAAAATTGTCTAATGATACATACCTGAAATAAAAAATAAGAAAAGAAATGACTAAACGAACAGAAGTAAATGTTAATACAATAATTATTAACAACAATAATGTGAAACACAAGCATTAACTATTAGTTAATTAATGATAATTACTGTGCCGCATAAATTTCATTTCCATGATCAATAATTACGGAGAGCTTTTGTGACGATTTCAAGTTGAGCCGACTAAACAAGGAAACGAAGTGAAAGGGTTATTGGATATTATGTTTTAGATTATTGTTATTTTGTTCCTCCATAATTTCACGAGCGTTTGCTCATTTTTCTAATACCACAATTATTTATCACATTCACCCACTCGAACTAATTTCAATTATCACAAATTTACATTCACCTGGTGCTCAATCATTTTCCGTAATTTTCAAATTGCCTCGTTTTCATTCATTTATTTGCGCAAATAACGTAAGAAGAAGTCGTGAAAATCGTAAACTTCGTGACTAAGCGAATTATTTCAATTAGAAATTGTTGATAATGTGGCAATGACTTGCCACGAGAGGAGGGTATCAGGTTTCACAGGGGCAAGCACAATGGGGGTGAACACGGAAACGTTGAGTTGAGAATACTTCCAGACATAATAAATATATATAAAAAAATAACGAATAAAATTTGGACTGGTGAGGCACAATGTAAAAAACAAAACCACTGACCCCTCCTTCCCACCACAAGCGTTGAAGTAGAAAAAGAGGCAGTGAACCCCAATTATGTTTTTTTTTGTCTCGTCTTCTACCTCAATCCGTTCAATATGTTTGCTGAAATTTATTTAAAAGTGATTCTCTATGTACTTTAACCATGTAATTAGTTGATTTAATTGATGCTTCAACAACAAAAGGTAGGAATCAGATTGAAGTTCATTGGAGAAGGGGCGGGAAAACGGGGAGTCTGGAACAAACGAGTTTTAACAGGTGCCGCTGCCGTCGCAACTTTTAATTTATTCAGTTTTCACTGAATTCACACGTTTGCATTTGGGATTTTTATCAACGTGTTTCCATCTCTTTGCAGACCACAGGAATAAAAAACCAAATGATAATAAAAAAAAACCTCTGCATCTCTACCTCACTTATCTCTGTTAGTATCTTAAACGAGGTCTCGTGTTTTTTTTTGCTCTTCTTTTTTCTTCAATCTCATGTTTTTTTTTACTTCAAGCAAAAAAAAAAAAATTAATTGAATCACAGTCCCACGTAGTAAAATATTTTGTTTTGTGCGACAAGTAGAGAGCGAACAAACGACAAAGGACTTTTTGGGTGGTAGCAAAGAAATACTGATTCCTGGGTGGTGGTTGTGTGTGAGGGGGGCAGATGATGGGAGGGGATAGAGGAGAAAAAAATTTTTGGTTGAACTTCAATTCGGTACGACCAGGCACCGACAAGTATGACTTGAAAGCAAGAAATCTTTTGGCAGGATAGTTGCTCCAGTGCCAGGTATTACATATTATATACATTCTCCAGCCCCCGAGGGAACAATGAGAGACTTTCGAGGAATTCAAATTATCTTGCCCGTTGCACAAAATCCCTATACCCCAACTTTCTTGTCTAGAGTGAACATAACCAAGTTCTCCATATTCCACTCGTCCCTCCACCCACCAATTCAAAATCCACCAGGAGGCATAGGAGTGAATTTTAAATAGTTCCATGGAATACAACAGTGGCGGCGGCAAATCGGACGACGAATGCGAAGGAGGTTGGGATGGGGGACGTGATATGGTAAAAGAACACGATCAATCGTAAAAGGGCGTTAGACTAGAAGTTATGTGTGGTGTGGGTGGCAGGAAGGATATATACGCGAAAATCAAAATCCTCTCTGTACCTCTTCAGTTTTCTCTCTGGTGGTTGTTTTTGTTCATGTCTGGAAAGTGATTAAAATCGACTCAGCAGTGTTCTTATAACACTTAATTTGCATATCATGAAAGACAAAAGGAAAATTACAAATGGAAATATATTTTTGGTGGCAGTTTATATGTTATACATTGAGCTAAAACGAATTATATCGAAATAGATAACAAAAAGGTATTGTTTCAGTTGTAGATGGCATTAAAGCGACAGTAGAATCAAAAACTATAGAACATACACAGATAAAGACGGAAAGGTTTCACAAGATATAAAGTGAAAGTACATCTTGCATTAACTACGAAAAATTAACTTCCCGAGTATTCATGATGGCAGTGTAATGGAAACTAATTAAAGTTAGCGTCAAGTCGTGTAGAGTAATGGAATCAGCATTTAAAATCTTCTATGTTAATTCTTGAATACTAATTTAAAACGCATATATTATACAATTTTCTAATTTTTAATTGCACTGTTATCTTAAGAAAGTATTGCTGGAATTTTAATTCAATTTACTAGTAATAAAATGATGTAATAAAAGATTATGATTTGCAAAAATGATATTCATAATACAAGATTTGTTTGAACAATTAAAAACACCAACGTAATGTTTATTAATGAGTGCAAATAAACAACAATTTTCCACCAGGCAATAATCGATTTTTATTAAAAAAAAAAAAATAAACATAATTCTTACTATTTTTCGTTTAGTCATTGTTCAAACTGCGAATCACTTGAAACACCCAAAAACCTTTAAAAACTTTTGAAAATATACACTACAAGAACTGTTTAAGAAATTTGCACAGGATACAAAAATGATCCAAACGTTGCAACGATTTCTGTACTACTGGACAAGTGCAGATTGCAATAATATTTGACCGTTAAAAATGCAGTGACTAATGCACTTCGGATGTCTGGTGCACATTGATTGTTGTTGATGAACTGCAAATGCAAAGTTCTCAAAAGAAATTTCCCTATTTCACGGTAATCAGCGGTTCACATTGCAACAATTTTTTGATGTTTATTTATTAAAAACATGTTCATATGGACAAACAACTGGGAAACCGCATGATCCCTGGAATTTGTTGATTATTGCCACATATTTTCTTTCCACATTTAAATGGAAAACAAGTTAACACCAAAATAAACTTAAGGAAACAGACTTAAGATCAAATCGAATTTATTGTAATTTAATATTCTTTCCTATCGAAGCAATAACGCAATCATATGTTTTTCAGATCTATTAATAGTCCTTTTTTGGAAAGAGTAGAAGAAGTGATTGAATTGGGATTTCATTTTGATAAAACATTCATTTATCATAAATTGTTATATTATTTGAAATTTCGTAGTTTGTCACTTGAAAACACTGAACTTCGGTTTAATATTACGTAAATTTTCCATGCCATTTTTTCAAATGATCGGATCAGCTGGTCATTAAAAAAACACACCTATTGCGTAACAAAACAACATATAAAAATGAAATAAGAATATAAACATGCGGTTCATTAATTTAATGAATTCCCAGGAATCGTTTTATTTTTTTTTTTTTTTAGAAGAAAATTTCATTTAGTAAAGATGTTTGTGATTGCAAAAAAAAAAATTCAATAAAGGAAAAATAATAATATCAAAATAAATAAAAAACAAACAACAAGATGGAAATCAATAATAATTTTGTTATGTTTTGATTCCACGACGAAAATTAAAGATTCAGTTGAAAGGATTGTGAAGGATCACGATTTTCCCATGCAAAGGTATTTGCAAATAATCTGTCGAAACATTTCGAAATTTTATTATATTGCACAAAAATCAACAAAAAAGAATACCAGAATATATGAGTACTTAATGTTGAAGTGCATTTCCAAGTTTTCGGATGGAGAATGCATAAATGCAAATATGCATTCTCTGTCGGAACAAGGATGACGGTGAAAGGGTCAGGAGCTCGGAGGTATGTTGATGGTGAATACTTGACGGTGATATAATCAAATTGCTATGTGACATGGCAACATGAAAATAGTAGCGGAACGTACAAAAGAGTGAATGTGAATTCAACCCTTTAGGTATATCACTATATGTATATGAGGGTAGATCATCTCTCATCTTTTCCTTTCAGCACATTTTTCGAATATATCTTTCTCTTTCAAAATTACAAAAAAAAAAAAAAAAAAAATTGGAAAAAATTCCCTTTTGAATTCCCGGATGACTGGCGGCATTATTCGTATGCCTGGAGTATGGCGAAGAGCATTCGAGTGTCGCAATAAAAGTGGAAATATATACTACTCTATTTTATTCCTTTAAAATTGAGCAAAATGCCAGAGCAGTAGGTGGAAATGGGGAGAAATGAAAAAAATATTTAGTAATGGGGACAAGCGAGCAGATACGAATAGAGCCATCGAACAATAAAAAAATTTGTAATATATTATTCAATTCAGGCTTAGTGTGAACAGGATACAAATAGTAAAGTGAACTCCAGGATATAAGATTAGGATTGCAATTGGAGATTTCATATACTTGGAACACGGAATTTTGAAATTGTGATATTGTCACATCACTTTGATAGAAAATTTTTCTACAACATTTTCCACCGAGTTTGATGATCGATATTTATAACAAGAAGATATTTCTTACTATTTTTCGTCCAACCATTGTTGAAAACTGCGATTCGATTCACTCACTACAAGAACTGCTTAAGAAATTTGCACTGGATAAGAAAATGATCCAAACGTTGCAACGATTTCTGCATTACTGGACAAGTGCAGCAGATCCAAATGCGGATTGAAATAATATTGTAACATTTGAGCGTTAATAATGGAGTGACTTCTGCACTTCGAATGTCTGGTGCACATTGATTGTGCCATTGTGGTTGATAAACACTGCAAAGTTCTCAAAAGAAATTTCCCTATTTCACGGTAATCAGCGATTCACATTGCAACAATTCTTTGATCTTTATTTGTTAAAAACATCTTCATATGGGCAAACAAGCGTGGAAACCGCATGATCCCTGGAATTTGTTAATTATCCCCGCAAATTTTCATTCAACATTTAAATGAAAAACAAATCAAAACCAAAATAACTTTAAGGAAACAGATTCAAGATCGACTCGAATTTATTTTAACGTTCATTCTTTGTATCGAAGAACGTTGCGAATTGACGAATATAGGTATGAACAAACTCTTTGATATTAATAAAATATTTTTTTAAGTTTTGTTGAACAAATATTATAATTAAAATTTTAAATAATCTCACAAATCAAAACACATCAGTTCAAAATTTAAGTAGGTATTTTTTTGTTGTTGGATTTTTTTGAATGTGCCAAAGTAATCCATCAAATCCTGCATCTGGGTATTAAAATCCCAAACAATTACTTTAATAGCGCCGAAGGGAATCAATCGATTTGAAAACTTTTAAAATGAAATTTATTGGAAACATTTTACGATTTGTGCGATAATAAACATTGATGGAAGGGAGGAAACTGGGGAATGGAAGAAGGTTTTGGGGCTGGAGGAAAGTGTACGACACGACTGGATTTGTTTTGTTCTTCTTTGATTTTGGTATTTCATTTTATTCTTGCTTTCTTGAAAGGAAAGAAGGAAAATTTTGTGAGATGTTTGATTTTCGACACAGGAAATTGTGTTGAAATCAAAATGACATTTGTATAATACTGAAGTTTCCGTGCAATAATAAATCGAATGTTATTGAAGTAAGACATCAAAAAAAATTCAAATGAGTTCATGAGCAACAGTATTTAACTTTTCGATTTATAGATTGAGAGAGAAAAGAGAATTAAGAAAAAATAAAAAAAGATAACTTCTTCATTTAATTTTTCCATAGCTATAGAAAATGTTTGTTGATGTCTAGAAAATTGTAGCTGAACAAATTAAGACAAGCTCACGAAAATTAAGCTTTAACTAAATTAAGTAACTACGTAGAGGCAGCGAGAATGCCCGAGGAAATTTTTAATGAGATTTAACCCTTTAGACTGTAAATATTTTCAGACAAAGCCATCCTAATGAATGGCGCCCGACTGGCGATTGCGATCGCTGTAGACGGAATACTTTTTCGCTTATTTGAAGATTTTTTATTTTTTATAATAATTAAAACATGCTATAAGATTTAAAAAAGTTAAATTGAAAATTTACAATACCCATCAAACGCTCATGCCCAGTGGCATATATATGTGTCCTTAGAGCGGAAAGGGTTAAAAAGGAATGTGGCCTACAAACACATCAACCAAGGCGACTGAAGTAAACCGTGACATATTCGGAGACATGGACTAAGGTAACATGAGGACGAGTACAACATCTACATATTCTACATATGTATAATCATATGCATCAGGGAAATTCATGAGCGTGACGTCATAAATTGTATCACAAACAAAGCCAAGTCTTCATCTCATTCAAATCCCGTACATTTCATGACGTCACGCTCATGAATCTCGTTCATGCCAATGGTTGTGTAAATGAGATCATAAAGTCGCAAGTGTGACGTGTCTTTTGGCTAAGTTTGAATTCTTTCTTCTTATTTTTTACCATCAATTTGAAAAGGTAAAGAAAGTAAACAAATAATCATATAGAATAAAATAAAGTAAAGGACAACGAAGGAAGCGACACGAAAGAGTTAAGTTAACATGCAAATAAAAGTGAGCCTTGTTGATACTTCAAAACTGGCAGGTGCCTGTGTCTTCCTTCTGCTCCATCATACGCCTAGATCCAGCTGAAATCCTTTATACGAATTTAATAACAGAATATAAAAGTGCTCAATTGTCGTGTTCTGTTCTGACTGTACATCACACTTGACGCTTCATTCCCTGCACAATTTTATGTTTATTTAGTAATGATCTCTTGTTTTTGTTTAACTTTCATTCGTTGTTTTATGCTATTTGTATTCTTAATTATTTTTTAACCGGCCTGAAAGGATTGCACATGTCTTTTGGGGCCAGAACGAAAACGATTGCGGCAACAAAGTAATTACATAATGAAAGAGAGAATCGTAAAAGATGTTTACATTCGGACATTTTGTTACGATCGGTGTATTTAAATCTGCCATAAGTATTGACATGCGGAAGTATCTGGAACACTCTGTTGTTTATATCAGCAAAGATTGAATGGTGAAATGCAGACAACAAATGACAACACATTTTGAGTGTTTTCTCAATGGAGGCCATTAAATAGTAAATACTTGACAAACAGATGTAATAGCAATTGGCACAAAATATACAAATCACAAAAACAAAATGGCCTTCACAACTCATTTAACGTCATTTATATGAAATATGAATTGTTACAAAATGAATATTTATAATAAACAAATCCAGGAAACCATTTCAAATTATTACAATTTTAAACCACATTTACCATTTTAATGTGATTTTCTATTTTTCAACAGAACCATTATCATAAATATGGTTGCTACTGTAGGTACACAAAAAACTATCACGTGAGATAATATTAATAATTCAAAGACCCCAGTTCGTTAATGTCATCTGATTATGAATATTTATGAAATTAATAAGGATTAAATTTTATTTTACAGATACACAAAAAAGCAAAAAAAAAAAAAAAATAAATAAAAAAAAATTGTATATATACCAGAAAAAATTTGTGAAATACAAATTTATAAAATCTAAAAATGAAAAGAAATAAAACATTTGAAAAGAATGGGGAGAGATTAAGTGTCAAAATTTCCTGGCTTTTGTTTAAATTAAAGCAACAAATTCCATTGTTGCCCATAAATTTGGTAATTCTTGTATAAAATTATTTTTAGTCGCGCAAAAAAAAAATATTATAATTTGTTGTTTCTGAATAATATTCCACATTTTTTATGAACATTTTTTTTTCAAAGAATTTTAATTGGAAGAACATAAAAATGAACAATAAATTTGTAGGCTTTTTTTCGGGGCAATTTATGTCACTTGGCAGAGATTCTGTGATATGACGAAACACACGAATTGGCAATTGTTGGAATACTGATTTTTTTTTTGAATTTTGATGAATTCAGAATAATTGAATTGAAACTATTTTTTTGGTTCAGACAAATCAAAATTCTTCTTTCCGTGTTGCTGGAAGAATGAATTGAAATCTGTGTTGAAAATTATAGTCTTTGAAATAAAATAATAATAGTAATAAAATTGCTCATTGGTGATGTTCGAAATGATTATCAAAGTCCCTGAAGAGCAGATGTTCTGGGAAAATAAATTAATCAACAGCCTCACGAAAAGAGCGAACAACAAAAAGAATTCATCAAACCCTAAATGAAGAAAGAAAAAGTCTAATAATAAAAAAAGGGAAAAAACACAACACAACTCCGAAAGGCACATGATTAGCCCCTCGAACGGAGAAGTATCTTGTTGCACACGAGCTGCAAATTACGCCCGATAAATTGGAAAATGTTCACATTTGCCTTTCATTGCTTATAAATTGAGTAAACATGCCGTAAAGCTCACAATGGATTAAGTATATCAAAGCGTACCCAATGCCGTGGCACAAAACACAGAAAATGTCACACAAGCCACCCTGATCCGCTAGGGGGGTGGAAAAGCAACCGTAAACGCAAAAACCTCATTATCCTTCTTACGCTTTGATTTTATTGAATCGAACAGTTCAAACGTGAACAATCATCGGTCGTCGAGTTGATTTTATTATGCTGAGCCAACTACACGCCGCCACTCGATGGCTGAGCCTATAAAGGTACAGTATCGAGGGGTACGGGGAATCCACCCCATTCTCATCATCATCAACATCGCACATGCCTCGAGTGTGGCACCCTCGTCACCGTCATACATCATCTAATCACCCCATATAGTCGTCGAGCGCACGCTGAAGGATTAAAAGAGCGGGGGGGTGGGGGGTGGTAAAACAACTCACTTCGCAATTGAAGGCCCTCCGGGAGAGCCTTTTGTTACGGAAGGGTACCCCAACGACAATCCCGAGACCCGACTCGAGTGCAATTGATACCATCCACTTAGAGAACTATTTTATGGGCGCATATTTACGCATACGCACGTTTTACACATCCGGGACGGATGACACTCCTCGTGGGGTTTCGATTGCTTGCCGCCCCCCAACCCATCCTTCTAAGTACCCGCGACATGTACCCAACTTCCTGGATAACGTTGCTTGTCGCACGTATCCCTCACCAATGTGCGTACGATTGCCACTATTTGATTTTGTGCGGTTCGCAGTTACGTAGGCCGCAACACTTGATGGCTGCCTTATGGCTACCCTTTTACGATTGGGAGCAGGGGGTATCGGCGGTAGCAGCATTTACTGCTGGGGGTTGCTTAGCGAAGCTGGAAAAGACTCTCACAACGGTGCTGGGAAAATTATTGTACGATTATAGATACTTTATTCGAGTGGCTGAAGTGAAGGTAGAGCACCAATGGGAATTGTTGTTGCTGTTTTTCATCGAACACACGTGATCCCCATTGAAGACATAACGCTTTCAATTCATGACGGCGAACTGACAAATCCATATCGACATATGGTGGCGGTGTTCCACAACGGCGTGAATTGGGGGAGGATAATATGTAATTCTGCCCGGAGGGAGTCGGTTGTCGAAAATCTTATTGTGTGTTCCATTAATCACTTATTTTATAGAAGTTTCTATACATATATATATATATATAAATATCAAAATCATACTTTTGAAAAAACTGGAGAAAAAATTAAGTTAAAACCAAAAAAAAAAAAAACATTTGGAAAGGAACTAAAATCCCGTCAACATAAAATGAGTTCAAAATGGTTGTCCTGTTTGCTTGAAATGCATAAAATAAATCTAGCGAATTAACATTTCAAAATTATACAAAAGCATAAAAAAATAACATAAAAAACACGTCCATATGTTGGCAATGTCTTCTTCAGCAGTTGAAGTGGAAAGTCCCCTTTTGGCAGGGGTGATATGAAACAAGCCCAAACCAGGGAAGACATTTGACCTGATAAGATTAACTCATTTCAAAGTTAAAAAGGAAAATAGTGGAAAACAAATACAATTTTGGGAAAGAACCGTCCCCTCGTGTGCAGTGAGGTAATTTTCCCCCAAAATTATTGTGTGTAGAAAAATGGTAAAAAGAACCAGCCGCAATTAAGTTGAACTCCTATTAAAGTCAATGGGCGCTTTTACGGTGCATTCGGTTTGATTATACATATATTTTTTTATATTATCCTGTGTTGTTGTTTTTGTTTTTTTTTCCGGAATGGGAATCGTAAAAGTAAGAGACAATGGCACAAAGGTATTCACCCTAACCGCGTAAAGTTTTGTATTTCATTGGGTTTTTATTTAGTGATTTTCCAAACATAAAAAAAAACCAACCCCAAGAAATGAACCCTTTTTTGGCGGCACAAAAATCCACACACAAAGTACAAAATATCATGTCACTGTAAATTGCGTGCGAATGCGTGTGTGTTATTTTTCACATCGGCCATAAAACGGGGGTCGGTGAAACTTCTTTCGCCTTCTAGTGTCACTGAGATTCCAATCGACAATTGATCACGTATGCAGGATACGAAACATCATTATATACATACAATATATATATATATATATATTTTTTTTTTATTCCTTGCTTCCAATTCTTTTGATGCCGCTCCCTTTAGGGATTGTGTGCCCGTGGATTAGAAGCAGGAGAACAGGGACAAAAAAAAAGGATGTTGGGATGTGTAACTACCGTCATCGGCTCGCAAGTCCTTACAGAAGGAGAGCACTTAGCCACTGACGATACCTTCTTTAGTTCAAGTCCGGTCACGCGTACGATTATTCTGATTAAGGCCAACAGGAGATGAAATCCTACCCCCTTGGTGGTAGGTTGCTTACTGTTGTTGTTGCCTACATATATATAATTTTTTTTTTGTTCAGTTTCATTTTATCCTAGTTGCACTGCGTACACATGCTCATCAACCTCGCCCCTTTTTTTTCATGTAATGAAATTGAGTCCAGGGGGTGCTATTCAAGGGACGTTTTTCCCTTATCTACTCCTGTTTTTCAGTTTATTTCTGGTTACTTTAGTCAATGAGAACATTGCACCTCACCGTAGGGGGTGAGAGTTCCGACCGGCAATGGAAGAAAAAGTGCAATGTGATGACATGATCTCACGCCACATTCGCAACGATCCTTGAAAACAAATTGCTTGTCGAAGGGGATGAAAACGATTCAGAATCGAGAGAGGGGTGTTTTTTTTGTATTGGGAGTGCCAATGAATAGGCGGCCATCGAATTGAATATGTACTCTTGGGTTATTATCCTGTTCAGATCTAGTGCTGTGGTAATTATGACTATCGAAAAAAGTGAGAAAGACATTGAGAGAGAGTGAGAGATAATTTAAAATAGACCCATTTATAGTCCGATGTCTATTCAGATCGTTCACCCTCGGGATTTTATTATCCTTCTATAGTTTGTCCTTGATGGCCTCGTTTGATGCCTCCCCATAGATGACCGCAAAAATTTATCACCTGACGCAACCCCCCCTCCCAGCCACTGGGGCTTGGACATTCTCAATGCCACATTCCAACTATCTGGGGAGTTTGTAAATAACTTCCAGTGGTCACTAGAGAATTCTTCGTCCTTGTGGCAGTGTGGTAAAATTATTTCAGAAGTTTTGCAAAATTAAATTGAATTGTGAGACACCGCAATGGAGATCGTCTGTTTTCTGTGAACAAGGATACTACAAGGACATCAGTGAAACGAGGTGCAAGAAAGTGGCCTATCTATCGTTCAAAAGGATATCCCAGTACACGGAAATTGAATCAAAATTCCGGAAAGAATTAATTTGAAATACGGAAAAAGATCCACATAAAGAATTCAAGGCATCACAACATTTTTCAAGGTGTCTGTTATCTTCTTCTTCTTCCTTTTTCTTATATAATAAAAACAAGACGCTATTAGCTAATCACAGTTATTTATAGGAAAATATATCCTAGTGATAATTGCAATTCTCAATTTACTCTGAAATTCACTTTGAAATTGCTGTTAGTTAGGATAGAAAATAAGTTTAAATTACGCAAAGGTTTTCAATTATTTTGCAATTAACTCCTCGGGGATGGCTCTCTCCACCCACACAACCCCCCGAACAACAAAATACTTACACAGTATTTTACGTAAGCCAATGAATGACTTCCGTTTTTGCGTAAGCCAATCAACGTCTGTTGAGTAAACGTTGGCGAAGTTAAGTTGCAACAGAATTAATCGGCTTAAGGAATTAGATGCCGAAAGGACTCATTGAGGTAATAAAACCGATTGATGAAATTAGCAGCTTTAATGAGATCCTTTCCTTGGGTCTAATCCCTCAATTGCAGCAAATGGAAAAGAATAATCGAAATGAGTGAGGAAAATAAGAATTACAAAAGAAGATTTCCCAGGATTTGTTTCATTTATTCTATAACAATAGACAAATTCAAGGGCAATGTCTACACTAGACATTCTAAGTATACTTCAAGGACACTCAGTTTGTTGCAAAATTACAAATTCTTCCAACAAACACTGCGTGTCTTAAGGTGGACTTATAATTTTGAACCCACACTATATTTGTTTTGTTTGGTTTTTTATTACATTTTTTTTTTTGGTGGATGTGTGAATTCTAAAAGACTTTTATTTTTAATTTAAATTGATAATTATACTTTATTTTTTTTATTATTAATATTTGTACAAAATACTGCATTTTCGAATGACATTCAAACGTCATTTTAACCCTAGCAAAAAAATTAAAAATATATCACTCGAAAAATGTTTTTTTTTTTTTCAAAAATAATAAAAAGTGAATAATAAAATTATTATGAAATTAAAAAAAAAAAATATTGAAATTTAAATTTTTACTCCGTTCTATGTCTTCTATTTTACAAAAGATTGAAGAACGGGCCAAAATCCAATCAATGGAAATTAGAAATAGAGAAAAAAAACAAACACAAAAATCAGAAATAGAACTGGAATGAACCAAAAACCATAAAAAAGTGACAAAAAATGAAACCGAAAATAAATTTGGACGTGAAACTTCTCACCTGTTTTGCTGATGATTGTTGTTGCTGTTGTTGTTGTAATTGTTGTTGATGCTGTTGTTGTTGCTGCTGCTGAGATGGGGTAACCAGCTTTTTAGGGCTCTGTGGTCCCGCAGAATCCTGCGGGTTACCAGAGGGTTCCACACGTACTATGATCGCTATGATTATTGATTGAGAAGTGCCCCTCTGTCGACCAGAAGGACACTGTTCTCAAACTTTTGAGAAAAGAAAATCCTTTGAAGAAGAAGAATTGGAAGGAGTGGCAAAAAAATAAAATTCGCCGTCAAAATTTATTAACCAAAAATAATAATAATATTATCTGGTTTTTATTCTATATACAGCATCGAGTGGAGATTGTTGAATTATCCGTAAAAGAAACATTCGTAAATAATCCTTTTTTGGATTTTCATTGGATCCAACTTGATCTATTTTTGATATTTCAAACTTTGGAACACGTCATTGTTTTTTTGTATGTTTTTTTTCAACAGTTAACTAATTTCACCAAAACACTTCTAGGATTTTCACAATTGTTTTGATTTTGTTCTTAGATACATTCGGAATATTGTTGAATAAGAGATACTGTAAAAAATAAGGTAAAAATAAATAAAGAATAACTAACAAAAGAATTGTCAGTGCATTCAACAGTAACAAAAGCGAAACACAGAAGATTTTTGTTTTTCGTTTCATTATTTCAACGAGTTGCAACAATTGGAAATGTTTGTTACATTTCAAATTTCAATATTGCTCCATTTTTCGCTGAAAATTACTGCTAAATACAATTCTTTCTTTTATTGTCTTTACACCGAAGAAGAATTTATGACACAACTAAGAATAATGTTCGCTTTGCTTTAAAAAATATTTTAAATTATTTTTCTTTTTTAAAAAAAAATTTTTACACCCTTACATTTTTCCGTTTGAACATGTTCAAAAAGTTACATTTCATCAACAAAACTTTATAAGAAAAAAAAAATGAAATAAAGGGGTAAAAACGTGTTCGAGAAAAGTCACCATCGCTGATTAAATTATGAATAATTCACTAAGCGCCAAGAAGGGGACGCAGAGGAGGACGTTGGTGACTACATTAAATTTTTATCAAATGTCACGAAATTTTTAGAATGGAAGTGTAGTAGTCAAATAGAAGTTTTCAGGTTATTTTCCTCTCAACATCAAAAAGTTTTTCCACTTTTCTTTTCTGGTTTTTTTTTTTTTTTTTTTTATTACTATTCTTTTGTCTGTTATACGAGGTTTTCTTTTTGTGTAGGGAAAGGAGAATAAGAAAAAGAAGAAAAAACAACCGAAACTTTTCTAGTTAATGGGCGAGGATATCTTGGTCTGTCGACTCCCATTTGTTATGCAGTCTACAGTTAAATAGTAATCGAAAAGGAAGGAAGCCATCACTTTTTCTATGCAAAGTAGTTTGGGGGAAGGGGAGGAGAGGAGAAAGAATAATGTGATGGAGACTATATGGTCGAATTGATGTAGTGGGAGAAACTGCCGATTGTGGTGTGAGAAATATTCTGAAAAATAAAGCGACAAGAAGCCAGACATTAGGAAAAACGGTTTTTTCCTTTTACAATAAAAAACAAAATAAATAACTGAATACGAAAACAGGAGAAAACATTTCTTCTATTTTTTGTATTAAATTTTCCTTAGAAATTACTCTTTAACAATTTCGTTTGAAACATCTCTGTATTGAGAAATATTTCCTTTTAACAAAAACTATGAAAATAAGAAACAAAGTTAAAACTAGAAGAAAATAGAATATATATACAACAATAAAAGTTTCTAATTTATTGTCGAAGTTTCAGTAGAAATGTGCTTCTGTAATGAATAAGGCAAAATCGAGCTTAACACTTTATAAGAAATTTTTAACGGAAAAAGGATTCAGTTTTTCAAATGTATTCGAAATAGACTAGGAAAAGTTCCAGTCGATGGAAACCGAAGAGAATAATAACTTCTATTTTTTGTTTACTCGTTTTCTATTGTTAAACTGAAAACTTATTCAATAAAATGTTTCGAAGAATGATTTAAATGTGTAGATTGTGGTTGGGCATTGACAAGGAACAATGTAGAACCCTGAAGACAGCCTTAAGGCACACCATAAAGTGGAAATTGTTTATTTTACATTTTGCAAACATTTCCAAATGTTTGAAGAAATATTTTCAATAGTCTACAAAATCCGTTTTTGAACAAATTATTTAAGAAAAAAAAACTAGAAAAAAACTACTAAAAAGGTATTAAGGACTTTCAACTAATGAGCGTCGGTGTTTGCTTTATCAGTATAACCCTTTGAAAAAAAAACCGTCATCTTAATTACAGCGTCCTCTGGGTTTGCCACTTTTCACTTAGGTATATTTTTTTTTCTTAGGTATAGTTTAAAATTTTTATTTGCTGACAAAATAAACTTGCAGCAGCAGAGAATCACCTCTCGCCGACCAAAAAAAAAAAAAACCATAACTTTTTCTTGTTTTTTATTTTTATTTTGGTGTTCGTTTTTTATCTAGATATTTCCCAATGGCTTTAGCCATCGGTTCATGTTGTTGGCCATGTTGCGACAGAGGTCCGGTGATTACCTTTTCTGTTTAAGCGGTCATCTGAATGCAGAAATTCGATTTGAACATTAAAATTCAAGGCTGAAATGCAAATCGGGTGATTTCACAAAAATAAAATGTAAAAAAGAGGAGTAAATAAATAAGAACAAAAAAGGAAAAACCCCTCCAAAAACAAAAATTGAGCGACGAAAAAAACACTTATTCATCGCTTTTATATTGGATTAAGCCAGCGCCACTTGAGTGTACTCGAAATATAAGCACTGGAGACCGACGGAGGAGGATGATGATGATGATGGCAGTCGAGGAGCTTGGACTGGATGATGACGATGGTGAGATGGTGGTGGACTATCAACGTTGTACCCGTTGTCTGGCCTTTTTGGAGGTTCACTTGCTGGGATATATATTATATACATATGTATTGTTTTTTTGTTCCAATCGAATTTTTCCTTTGGTTTTCATACACTGCCGGAGCAAAAACGTAAAGCGGAGGATGCATGAGAGCACAACGAAGCTGCAATGTCCTACGGTTTGTTATCGTTGTCGACAGAATGGACAAAGCGACCATCAGGCTCCGGGTTCCAGAGTAAGAATTGGTGAATTTTTTGTTTTGTTTTTTTAAATTTCTTTTCATTGTTTTTGTTTTTTGTTTTGTTGGGTCTACCCACGAATCTATGTACGAACTCGGACATTATGCTGGACATTTGATACTGTCCTGTCGATGGTATAGTGGCGCACAGCGAGGACAAAGTATGTCCATTGCTCAGTACGCCAAATGTACCCAATGCTGTACCGAAGGTACCCAACGACGTATCCACCAGATTGCACTGTACTGGATGGACAAAAAAATCCCAAAAGAGACTATGACGACGACAACGGTTGTTGGCCCCAAACAATTTTCTCATTGACCGTCATATTCGAACGGTGAGTTTATACAGATTTTCTTTTGGTTGCCCGCCGCCGCCGCCTTTTTCTCTCATTTATTTATTTTCAACCCTTTATATGCTGAAACCACGGCAATATGTGCTGTTGGAATGTTCGCCCTACCGAACATACTCACTGTTGGTTATGCAATCGAAATGCAAACAGAAATTGCATATTCATATGCGACGAAGAGAACAATTGGGGGAACTAAGTTGCATCTTATCAAACTAAAGCAACTCTCAACCCTTTTATTATACCTTTTTTTGGCTTTTTTTTTGGGAACAATTCGATTAAATTTTATGCTGTATTCAAGTGGCAAATTTATGCAGCACGTTGAGGTTTTTGCCATTTAAGGGCTACTTTGTGCAAATAACTGTGAATTGATGATCAAATGGGGATGAATTGATTTGTCTATGATTCGTTTTAGTCGAAACTGGACAAAAAATCAATTGTTAGGTTATTATCTTTTTTCGTGATATTTTTCGATTGAAGAACATATAAAAATATTGTTTTCTTTATGATAGTAGGAGATAACCGAAATGATTTCCAAAATTACATATTAATGATTGAACAGAGGTCAAGAGATCAGTTACGCCAAAGAAACTCCATAAACAATAGTTATTTTTTGCGAAAATTCCGAATTTTTTTTTAGACGAATTGTATATTATAAATGGTCTAAAAGAAAAACTAGATAAAAATTTGATTCGCGTAAATGTTTAAATTATATTTATTTCACATATTATTGATTTTCGATTTGCATCTGGTATAATTGTTGGTATAAAAGATATACGACAATATTCTTAGGAAAATGCTCCATTACCTTCGAGCTCATTGTAATTGTTTAATATCATTTACTATCTTTGTTTATGCAAGCAATGTTTCAATAATTATTGCACTTCATCGAATATGTATAAAAAATACATCAAATAAAATCAATCTTATAAGTAAAACAATAATTCTTTTTTTGCCATGCACACATTGTATTAGTTGGGAGCATTCAGATCCAGAGTCTTGTTTGTTTTAAATATCTCTGAATCTCGATGCTTAATTAACCGCAGAAGAAAATTCATTCATTGATAATAATTTAGACCATTTTGAATATTTAGTTTTTATGATATGCGAAAGCAGATTGTTTTTGTTGATTCATTTAATATTTATGGTAAACGGTTTAACGAGTACATAACATATATAACAATAATCGTAAAATAGTAACATTGAAGATAAATAATTATACCTCATGATTTAATAAAAATATTTTGCGGACAACCAATTTTCATCAGTGTTTCCAATATTGTTAAGCAAATAAAGTGAAAACATTGAATGGTCGAAAAATATACGTACACATTTAATAAGGTATTGAAATTTCATTAAGGCGATATTATCGTTTTAGACCAACTGTATAGAAAATAAAATACAGAAAATCAAACAGAAATGAAACAATTATATGAGCATTTTGATCTCAAAAAATATCTTGTATGCATTTTTTCTGAATCGAAGATGAAAAAACAATAATGACCAGATAAGGTGTGTTACGTACGATGAAGCATGCATTCACAGTAGACAATATATACACATAGTAGAAGTTAAGGGTTGCCTACCTTGCTGACTGATGACATTTTTGCAAGCGCAAGCTTATACAGAAAATAATAATCGAGTCCTTCATGAGACATGATGAACTCCTTTTTTTCTCTTTTGTTAAACACTTTAACTTTTATTTATTAAATATTTTCTTATCTTATTTCCTTTTTTCTTAGAAAACACGAAACGTATTCATTAACACCATTTTGATCCATTTACAGTTAATGAGTTTATAAATGTTTTGTTTTTTCAACCGAAAACTGAACATTATTTATCTACAATCAAATTGTGGCATTGAAATTTTTTAAATCGGATTTGTCAGAATGACAATAGAATTTTTGTTTTTTTTTTTAATAAGGGGGTTAAAATTACGGAAGAAGAATTTGAAATGTGTGAACATCGAACAAATTATTTTATTATTGCAAAACAAAATAAGCAAAATACATTTAATTTAGAACAATTTTTTTTTGTTTGCAATTTTGAGAAAAACGAAAAGACAGAAACAGACAAAGAAAAACGAACAGGACGCACAACTTTCACAAGTCAAATTTAGCCAATTTTTTGTTAATTTTTTTCGAATTTTTCCAATTTAGTGTATTTATTTACTTATTTTTGAAGGGTTTTGTAATTGTTTGTTATTAATAATTAATAATTTCTAACAATTTTCCAGCTTATGAATTTTGTCAAATTTTGTAAATTAGTTTCATTTATTTGAACTAATTTAATGCTTCCAATATTTCCAAAACAACTCTTCATTGATTTCTAAATACATAAAATAATGATAAAACAAAGCAAAATTAATTATAAAACAAATATCATTTGAAAAGCAACATTATTGGGTTTTACTTTCATTTTGCATATCACCCATTCATAGAATGTTAAACAAAAAAACTTAAAAAATTGCATTCGAATTGAAATGCAAGGGAAAATTCTTTATACGGGAAAAAACCAAAAAAAAAAAATAATGTGGATCATGAACTAGTTATTGTGAATTGTGGATCATGTAGGGGTAAGCGAATGTCAGTGTTAAGATTTTATTTGGAAAGGACTCAGCAACAGAGGACAAAGAAAAACAAAATAGAAGCAAATATAACGAAACTCATGACTAATAATGAATTCAGCTAAAAATTAATCTAGAATTACACAAGCGCCAGAGAAGGTAATAATAAGTGAATATTTACGTAAAACCAACAATAAATAGGAGCAGGTAAGCAGTGTTATTACAACTGCGGTGGATGAAGGAGAAGATCAAGAAACAGGAGGGGAGCAGGGGAAGGAGATTATCCACGTAATTTGCTATCCAAAGTGAAATGAGTAGGCCGAGTGCACCTTTTCCATTATCTTGATTGTGTCATAAATTATTCCCTTTGACTAAGTGCATAGGAGCTTATCCTCACGTTTTAATCACGACAATTATCCAGAATTATGCGCTATTCTTGATGGCATGTAATTACAACAAATAATTTTTCATGGAATATCATCACACAGGAAAAACAATAATAATAATAGTAGCAATAGAAACGGAAAAAAAGCAAAGTTTTTCCATCTACTTTGTTTTTTGTGTTTTTTTGTTTTCTTCTCTTGGATTTTATTTATATATAATATATATATATTTTATTTCTGTGAATTCCACCACTTGAGAGATGATGACAGAGCAGATCTGGATCACGTCTGTCCGTTCGCAATGTATAGAACTTCCTTAATTTTAATTTTCGTTTGTTTTAGCACAAATATTGTTCACCTGCGGCCAACTTCACTTGTGTTCCAAGATATCGATATACGGAACATAAACACTCGAAATCGAAAATTTTATCGACAAACTTCCGAATATCACACTGCGGCATCACTTGTTCAGCTTCATGTGAACTATGGGGGGTTGTATGGTGACGGCCCCAAGGAACTTTGGGGAAGGTTTGCAAAAGCGCCAGAGAAACAACAAAATTTCACTATTTCACTGTGATGTTTTATGGCCGGCCAGGATACGCACCCAGAGGGCGACGACACTATCGTGACACAATTTGCATGATTTCCTTAAAACAAAAACTTTTTTTTTTTTTTTTTGACTATCAATTGGGTGTCAGGCAACGGATTCCGGAAACAGTTGAAACAATGGCGCTGGAGGTGTACAAGTGCCACGCTTGAGGGCAAAGGTACTTCTCATCGATACGACCAGAATATATATTGTACCAGCAAAATTATAGCACAAAATATACACAACACTTGGAAACTCTTTACTCTATACTACTCTTGTTGTGGCGTGCACTCTGGGCAAATAGGCACACGATTATTGACACCGAGCAATTAACACTCACTTTAATCCTCTCGGCGATTAATTTAAATCCAAAACGTGTGGCATGTGTGTTTAGGCGATTTGTTGTTCACAACAGTTGAACTTATGGATTGTAATAGAATCCGCACGGTAGTGGCCAATTAAATGTTGCTAACAAGTCAGAGGCATCTACCTCGGCGGAGATTGCACACGCTTGCTAAGCATCATTCTCATTATATTTATCATAATCATCATCATCATATAATAATTATCATCCACACAGAACGGTCAAAAAATGAACAATAACAAATTCTATTATATTTTAGATAATATAATCACAATTAGGCAAACGATACAATAAAGAAACAAAAAACCTCTTTTGTGTAAGCCGGTAATAATATATAAATAATAATCACGTACTTTGGACACGAAAAGTAGTTTAACTACTTTCGACAATTTCCACTTAAACAAACACCTTTCCACTTTTTGGGGTAACAGAAAAAAATTATGACGAAAACGATTAACTTCGAAATCTTCGGCAACACTGCCCACAATTTGTGCACAATTTTATTTATTTTTTACAATTATAATCACAATTCAATTAAATTCGTTTTAATAAATACCAAAATTAATTATTATATTACTTTCCAATGGAACCGTTCCATTAAATTCGATTGTTTTCAACAATTTTCAACGCGATGCTCCCGCGCGAGATTTTAACGAGTTTGACAAGAGTGTACTTGCAGATACGTGCGACCTCTGCGGACACTTAACTCGGTATGGCAACGACCAAAGGGGAACTGTGGCACGGAACAACCCACCACCACTCGGACCGAAGACTCTCTTACTCATCGGTCCGGGTGCTCTTAAGTTTCGCTCTCTGGTCGTGTGCAACCCTAGGAAAAAAAAATGGACAGAATGTATAAAATGCCAGGAAAAACTATGCACACCCCTGGAATTATATTTTTTTTTATAAGTTACCCATAAAGAATTGTCAAAAATAATAACCATAAATGATTTTAATAAATACAAGAAATTTAATTCGTTTGAATTCCCTGTCATCCTTTTCATGTATCATTTGAATGTACAGTTATGTAAGAGAGTGTTCGCATTCTCGGGAAGAGTGGAGTTATCTGGCAAAGCGCAAAAGCAGCAGTTTTGCAGCAAAACTGATTAAATCGTCGTATCTTCTGCAATTAAGATGCTGGCGTGATTACAGCGTTGCCAAGATTTAAGATTAACACTGAGAAGAGATACAGTTTTTGCTTTCCTTTTTTTTCCTGTTGATGTTGTTGATTTTGGATTTGTTGTTGCTTCTTTTAGTTCATTATTCTCTGATAGATTTGTGCTCGAATTAATTAACCCTTTTGGATTTCAAGTGAATAGGCCACTGAAAGTAATTAAGAGTTTTGCAAAGTGTCGAGAATAAAAGATAACAAATTCTGAGGTTTCGAGAAATAAAAGAAATGTTTGTGGGGTGTAGAGTTGAATTATTTTGAAATTATTTAACACAAACGAATACAAATTTTGAATAGAAAAATAGAGGGATATATTGCATAAGATATTATTTGTGCTTTCTTTTTCAAATTTATCATAATCTTCTTTTATCATTTTCAAATTAAAATGACATCCATTTTTAATGCGAAACTGAAAACGATGTATCGTTTAAAATTATTTTGAATAGGTTTTGCAAATTTTATGCAATAGTAAATAATATGATACTTTTTAAGACAAAAGTCAGGAGAAGAATTTGAAAATTCTTAGTTCTAAGCGTCTCCACCTAGATAAATCGCGTCGTTAGCGCCACTATCGAACTTTTTAACGTTTATATGCCGAACGATAGATGACAGCGCGGGCGGCGTAAAGAAAGCAGTTTTTTAAAGGGTGTAAAAAAAATTTCTATTCATTTAAAATCTAAGCTGTCATAAAGTAATGATTAAAATTTTCTTTATATTATATAAATTTATTTTATAATCCATTTAAAACTTTCATATAAAGTTATTTTATAATCCATTTAAAACTTTTCTGAATGTAGTAAAAAATTGGCGGAGTTTCCCAACGGCTCAACAACTGCAATTGGAAAACGGAAACTTTTTCGACCAATTTCAGCAACTGAATGGGCGTAAATTCTCCGTAAATTCTTCGAAAGGGAGGAAAATCCGAATGAAAAAACATCCCCAAGATTGTTGGTATTAGGGGAAAATCTGGCACCGCTGCAACACAAAATAATTTTTCTTCAATCAGTAGCAGCATCAGCTCTTTGTTCGTTCATCGCGAGTCTATTCTGTCATAGCAACGAGTCAACACACTGGCAAAAATATGAGGCTGTAACAACGAAACCAGCAGGAGTACCAAGTATTTTGAGTGGGTGGTCGCCATCGCCTTTATCGTCCTGGGACCCACACTTCAGGAGCTGCTGTTGCCCGTTTTTCAAGACTTTATTCTCCGAAAATGCGCGAATGCAACAATGATCCTAGAGGCATGGAATGGCGTTGGATTCGCTAACAGGACAACTGCGGTCTCCGGTTTTCGCGATTCCAATAAGAATTCATCGAGGAATTAAAGAGAACTTCGCGGATCCACTCTTCCTGGCGAAGCGCGAAGAGCACTTAAGAGATTTACCACATCGGATTCTGTTAACTTTCGGGCAACTTCTCTGCTCAACACTCACTTGCCAGTTGCCAGCCATTTATTCCAACTGAGGAGTCTTGGGGCTGCTCCTCAAAAATGGTACTCTGTGCCGCGCAAGTACCCCTTCCCCCCCACCCTAAACTTCCATCATAACAGCAAAGACATGGAATAGCTTCAGACCCCAGAGGAATGACTCTCAAGCGACACTGGCGCGGCAGCGGGACGAACTCCAGTCAATTTGTAATGCAAACAACACAACATGAACACGAAGCCAAAGTTCACTGAACGAGTTTTGTTTTACATACGCCAACCGCGGCAAGAACTGGCGGCTTCGGCCACGGCTATGCGAACCGCCGCCAAGCGGCGACGTCGAAGGCAGCCAGGCGGCACTTAGAAAAGCCTTTGTGGGATTTTACCGGATTTACACGCAAATTGATGTTGAAAAATGTAAGTAGGCGATTTTTCCTTTTGCACGTTGCTTGGATTTCCTTTGCTGCCCCTCACAATTTTTGCTGCACCCCTTGCGTGAACTGGCCACTGTTACGTAACTGATGGCAGAGTTCAAGGCTTTGACCAAAGATGGAGTTCGTGCAGACAATCGCCAGAGAGATATCTGACGATGGCCACCGCGACGACACGAAAGTTTCCACGAACATATGAAATTGTAGAAAGTGTGTTTATTGGCTTTCTTTGTTTCTGGTTCGATTACAGTCCCTAAAAAATAAAATAAAAATCCAATGTTGATGTAAAAACTGGAATTGCAATGTTTATTGTTGGTTTTTTTACCAGGAAAATGTTGACCAATTTAGCAAAGAGCTCAGCAACAATTTTATTATTATCTTCAAGGATAAGTACCACAATCAATCTTTAAATGCACTCAAAGGACTAAACCTTGAAATACTTCTAATTACGCAAGTCCATTAGTGAAATTTCGAAAATATAAAAAGGAATTAAAATCAGTTAAATGATAGTGGTAAAAATGCACCACACGTAAACAACAATAGCATGGAGTGATTAGCTAAAAGCGGTTTCTCATAAAAAGAACAATTTTTTCTCCTGATGGAATTGGTCAATTGACATAAAAATAAGAGAGATTTAAATTAAGGTGAAAGTTGTAAAATTTGTTTTTGGTCTAAATGTATTCAAAAGTGCACTTCTTTGCATATTTTATCCAATTAAATCAGTAAATACTTTGGCAATAGTCTGAAAACGAAGGTGCCAACGATAAAATAACATTTTTACGGTCCATTTTAAACACGTAATACAAATTCGGTAAATGCATCAGCTGACGCCAGGAGTTTTATTTAAACAATTTCAAACTAGAAAAAAGGGACAGAGCTAGCGAAGAGAGAGAGAGAGAGAGAGAGAGAGAGCGAGAAAGAAAGTAGCATTTTCCTGCCACAGACATTTTATTATTTTCTTAGTTTAATAATTTGTTGTATTTTTTAGCATCTGTTGTTCAATTCGAAGTTCAACAAAAAATGTTATGTCAATGAATTGAATAAACCAAATTAAGTTTTTTTTTTTTACGATAAAAAAAATGACTGGCCAGCAAAAAAATCGCATACACCCATTAAACAAATCTACATCAGATAAATGTTTGAGTTTATGTACTCTAAAAATTTTGATTCTCCACCCCTCAGCCCACAATCCAAAGGCTGACTCCTATAATAGGATTATTGTACAAACAAAAGTTTATTTTCAGAACTTAATTTCAAAGTGTTAAATCATGTTTTACTGTGTAAACAAGCAAAGTAAAATTATTTTCTTTTGTTTACCATGTTCCCCCAAGATGAAATGTTAACAAGCTCCTGCAAATATTTGGATAATGATAAACGTTGCGAACATCGTAAAAGCCGAACACAAAATACAAAAGTATTGCGCTAAATTTTGAACGGGTAAATTGTGAACATTAAATGTAATATTAGTAAATTTTGTGTAGTTGTAGATGTTAAATAGAGCCGGAGATTGAAACGGAAATGAGAGCATCCAGAAGCTAAACAAGAATTTTTTTTTTTTCGTTGGAATGAAATTTATTTATTTAATTTGACTAAGAAAACGCAAAGAAAATTCATCATTGCTTTGACTATTTTTCACTTGAAACATTTTCCGTATGGCGAATAAATACTAATAATAAAATTTTCTTATTTGCTCAAATGTTATTGGTTGGGAACGGGTGGTTGGTGGCTGGGGGTAACTAAAACTGAAATTGTGTGAGATATTCAAAGTGATTTCAATTTAAATTAATTATGAATCATTGTAAACGGAATAATAATATATAAAAAAATGCTTGGCAATGGGAAAATGTTTTAATTGGAGGATTATCTTTGGAGTGATAACCATTTATGATCGTCTGTCGCAACAACAGCAACAATTCCGGCTTACTATATTTTGTTATATACTTAAGAGATTTACTACTGAAATTTATGTTTATAAGTCCATAAAGTTTGCATCATTAAGATAAAATTAGAAATTATTGCTGTTTAAGCTTAAGGTTGAGGATTCTGGTTTTCTACAAATGAAACTCAAGAAACTTCAACTGAAGTTTCAAGCAAAGTTGAAGATCGATTTTTTTTTGATTCACAATCAAATCAAGCAAGACAAAAAACGCGTCCTAACAGTGCGTTTGTCGCTTTAGAGTTTAGAGTCATCGTCCACACTACTTGATTGACATTCAGAACTTCCAGTCAGTTAGAAAATCGAAAAACATTCAAATCCAATTGAAACCGTATAATATTTTATTGAATTTGCATGTCCAGTCAAACCCCATTAGAATATGTTGCAGGTGATTGTCCACTAATTGACAGATGGGTACAGTCAGGTACATAAATAAAATGAATTGCATCCGAACCGCTATTACTCTGTATTGTACAAAAATCTATATGTTCGATAATGAACCTAGGGTAAAATTACCCCCTTATACAATATGGACCGGGATGAGAGGAGGGGGGGATATGACCATCAGAACATCAGGCTGTGCTAATGTTGCACATGATGCACCCGGAGGCATATCAAGTGGTACCGTTCCCAGTTCCCCATTCTCGGCACAATTCGCGCGTAATTGAAATGCAAATTGTCCGACAATGACTAGTTGCTCACCTTAAGCGCATTAATTCATTAAAGCATGTGTACGGTCGGTTAGCGTTGCTGACAGATCTGCTACTTAAGCGATGCTGCTTGAAATTTGTTATAATTCACGTCGAGCGAGCTGAGTCGAGATAAATTTGTTTGTTTTAAATAATTAGCACGCGGAGCCGCCGGAAAGTCGTTGTCGTCACAGTGAAACAGTATGAAAATGAGGATTTTGGAGAGGGGAGCTTGAGGGTAGAGAGATGAGATAAAGAGTGAAGATTTGAAAGAGAGATGGATGGAGAAGGTGCATGAGGGGAGACGACAAGAGAATGGGGGTAAAATATTCCCTGATGGATGATGGTGGTGGATTGGCGGCGTCGGTGGCGGCTCCTAGACGTGCTCAAGTGCACTTCAAGTGAAAATTTAATTTACCGCGGTTCGCTGTCAAATCCGGAATAATTGAGTTACCTTAATTAATGCCGCTCCGCGGAGCGATTGTTGAATATTTGTTGTTGCCCATATTTTACGTACCTGCAAAAAATAAGAAAAGAAATTATTGTATTTTGCTTTTTCTTTTTTCTTTAGTTAAAATAAAAATTTGCTTGTCAAGAATTTTAATGGTTTAAAAGGTAATTGAACGAGTAAAAATTATTTGATGAGGGGTGACGAAATGAAGACTATTTTGATATAAAATAAATTTATTTGGAAAATTTTTCAACGGATAATATTAAACAAAAGATTTATATCCAAGTAAAAAGAACAAATTAAAATGAAATAAAGAACAACAAAAAAATTAATGCGCAGGTATAACAAAGTGGAAAAAAATTACTCAACTCACATTACAAAAAAAAAACAAATATTTATTATATGTCCGAAAAAACGCGTAATCAACATTTTCGACATACAACAAATTACAGTTAATTTCAAATTAATTGACAAAATTTTCCGCTATTAATTTCAGAATAAAAAAAAAAAAAAACTGTAGTAATCACATCCTGGGCATGCAGATTATTCTTAATACTTATAAATATACTCCCCCCCTCCCGGTTTTGTGGGGGAATGTCTACAATTTAAATATTTCACCCCATGAATTTTGTCAGTGATGGTAATAAAAGTACGTCCCTTACAATTTATTTATTTATTTTTTGTGTGTTTGTTCTCCACCCGCCATTTTTACTGAGCACCGTTAGGAGTTGACGGTGTTATGGTAGTAAAATTACAAACTCAGGGGATGACGAGAAGGTGAAATTTCAAATTAGGGGATTTGTAATAAGATTAAGCGGGATTATTTTAATAACTTTCTCCTGGCTTTTTCGTTAAATTTATAACTCGAAACGGTGATTCATGTTCGTTTTGGGACAAATTGGGACAAAAGCCGTTACGAATTTTCATGGCATTTCATTTTGGGAAGGAATAATACACTTGAAAATTTAACATATAAACTGGTTTAAGAAAAGCAGATTTTTTAATAATCGGATTAAATTGAGTTTAAAGTTTTTGTTTTATATAATTTGACATTTATCTTTCCCAGAAAACACAAGAAATACTGCTAAATAATGGAAACGAATTGAGACAAATTTTCAAAATACTTCTCAATTACAAAATACGATTAGCTTTAATGATAGTTTTTCCTCAATGCAGGTATGAATTCAATATTGAGTACTAGAGTACATACACTTGTCTCGTCATCCCCATTTATTGGGTCAATGTCTGCCAATTGAATCAAAGTACATACTCAATATTGTGGCGGAATTTCTGTTTGACCCAGATGCAGTTTCCTCGATTGCAGTCGTCAGTCAGTAAACTTTAAATGTGACGCACACCACATGATGTAAACAAGCAGCAGCGATAGTCCTCGATTGGGAATATTTCCTTGATTAATATGAAATGCAAGAAATGCGGCAAGATCAACATTAAATACGGCGGGGAATTATCTCGATTAAGTGGGCTCACGACTTCAAGTAGGCGCCGGCCGCTTGTTCAAGTTGTTCATTGAATTGCGCAAAGTAAACAGAATTTAATGGTTAATGTCCTCCATAATGTTGTTTAGTTTATAAGTACGTTTGACAATAATTTTACATGAAATAAAAAAAAGTATAAAATTATTGGTATATTTGGATTTAGTGAAATGATTTGAAACATCATCTCATCGTATTTCCATTGACATTCGGTTCTTTCCCCAATCCTTGATCCCTTTCCTGCTCCCACTCCTCCGCCACCTTGTTAACACTTACAAAACTGTATTTGTATAACTATGTGAAAATCTCTCAACATTTAGCTATCGATAACAGAACTTCGACAACTTTTCAATACCTTCGAGAGGTTTATTGATTAGCAAAGCACTTTACGTTAAGTTGTTAACGCGTTTACTTTAGAGTGGCTTATTGGAGTTTATCATCCCCTCCCTATGCCATCATCCCCCCTTCGGCAATGGAATTCTCAGATAAGATCACATCGTCAGATGAGTATAATTTTGCTCGAGGGGATAAATAGTATGGAGCTTATCGTTTCAATGTTTCATATAACCGATTCAATTTGAAGTATCAATTAAGAGCTACAAGCAGTAATTGAAATCTAATTGATTGCGTCCAATTGATTTGATATTTGGTACACTTCATTTAATGTTTTTAAGATTGTTTACAATTCAAAATGTAATGAACAAGCAGTTTCATATATTGTGGCGTAGCTCTGATTTTGGTTTGGTAATATTTGTGTAATTTTTTTTTGCATATACGAGTACGTTTTAAACGTTTCTTAGATATTTGAACTTATTTTCATTTACAGTATGTATAATGTTTTTGAAAATGTTTACGTAAGAAGACTTCATTCGAATTTATGTAAATCATTGGTTTAACATTCCATTTTCTTCTGATTCAAATTTGTTCATCATAAACTTTAATCAAAATGAACATAAGATTTGTTTTGTCTCAAATATGTTAGTATCTACCACAAATCTCATTAAGTTGATAATGACGAGCTGATCACAACTGTTCAACAATAAACAAACCGGTCGCCGGTATCCTTCGATACCAAATTCACTTCATCCGTGGTATACATATACCATGAAGAACGTCCATGTTTGGTCTTCATCCGTTTTTATTCTTCAACAAATTTCAGTTCTCCTTTAAATCTGATGCTTGAAAATTTATTCATTTCATTCAAATAAAATGCAGAACGGTTTGGCTCCAATGAAAAGGGGTGTGTAAGTGAGGGTATAATGCCCGCTATAAATGGCAGGAGAATTCAATCGTTTTTGCCACACAGCCCCTTTGTATTCAAGAAATTAAGAGGAAAATGAGAAGATGATCGGCTGCCGCTTTATACAGTACAATGCGATTACATTCAAATGCTTTTTATCAGTTAATCACCGTGTCGTGTCGTCTTCCCTTTTTCTTGCCCCGATGCAATGTTGTCTTCTCTTTGTTTCGTATATTTTTTTTTCTTTCATTTGTCTCTTCTTCTTGACTTAAGAAGCTTGAGAGGATCCAAAAAGCTACCTCTCATCGTTATGTTTCATCGTCGTCTTCTACTGGTTCTTCTTCTTCGTTTATCATTTTCGTATTTTTCTGTTTTCTTTTCGAAATTTTTTTTCGGCCTTCTATTTGCTCTCTTCAAAGTTTTTTTTTTTTTTTTTTTTTTTTTTTTGAAAAATGCATTATTTCATTCGATTCATACGCACCAAAACTGCATTGAAATTTTCATTTGGGATTTCTATTGTAAAAAAGCAAAGAAAAGAAAATTCAAATAAAATAAAAGAGAGCCATGCCGAATCACTTCAGTATATTTTTTTTCTTTTTGTACCTCCCTAAAGTGTATATAAGTGTTTGATTGTTTATTTAAGATTAAAGAACACTTGAGGAAGCTGAAAATTATTGGTGAAGAGGTAGTTTGAGAAATTGATACTGATGTTGGCCACTTGAGTGACAAATGGTTTCCGAAAGAGGACAGTTAACACTTGACCAATTTTATTTTGCGGTTATTTATCTTTTCTCGTTCTCTTTTTCTTTTTCTTTTTTTTTGAGTAAAAACCAAGAATATATTTTTTTATATCGGCAATCTATTTATTTTCGGGTGGAGAAAGTGGAAATATTTAGGCGTGGTAAATTGTTACCAAAACATATTTAAAATGAATTCAATTACATCCATCTGTTTATATTGTATAAGTGGAATCCTTTTAAAATATTATATAGGTGTTACTTGAAATTGAAATTGATCATTGAGTTTAGGATTTGTTTGCTTGTTCATCCAAATATTTTTGCTTATCAAAAAAATTAAAAATGATTTTCCCCAAAAAATGTTTGTTCATAAAATAGTATAGAAACGAAAAAAAAACATATAATGACAGATGTGTAAACACAAACCATAATTTTGTACAACTTCATAATCTGTTAAAAAACATTACAAGAATATTTGTAATAAAACGTAAATGACAACATTAAATTTAAATGTCAGGAAAGCAGTGTCAAAATGACCACAATCCATTCGACATTTATGAAATTATAAGCATAAACGAACTTGTAAAATGAATTCACTTTACAATATGCAAATTGTTAAGGTTATAATATCAAAACCTAGATTCAGAAACAAGTAGCACAAGATTGCAAGGTAAAAGAGGATACTGTAGTGTATGCAGAGGGGAAAAGGGGGATATAGGACGCACGATTTAGACCCAGTCTCCTTTCTAGTTGTTAACTAGAATCAAAAAGGTGGGGTATTTGCATGGGGATTGCCTGCAGCAATAACCATCTATCTGCGTGCATATGGCCATCCATTTCTCGGAGCCACAGAGCAGAGGAGCACACGTTTTATGTAGTACCGGAATAATTCACGATTTACTCGTCATAAACACGTAAGCCCTGCACCTTGAAGATTAATATTATCCACAATAAGGATCGGTCTGATATGGTGTATATATACGGTTTTTGGTGGAATGTACGGTGGAGGATGGTGGAAGGGAACAGAAAAGTGGGTGGAATGAAGTAAAAGGCCCAGATGAAGCCACAAAAACCACAAATAACATATTAACAAGTTTCGTGTATATCTGTTTAGGCAGAATTGGAATGGGCGTGGAATTGCTGAGCAGGAAAGTTGGTTGAGTCGAGACGGAAGGATTCAAGGGATGTAGGATTATTATGGTATGACTATAGCGAAGTCAATTGTACGTTAGAGTTTCGCCCTATGCAGGGCGCTCCTGGTCTAAATACACACTCAATTAACTCGCATGCCATTTGCAAAAACACATTGCGACAAGAAGCCAAATATAACGATGGTAGCTGACTGGGATGTAGTGGTCATATTAGGGTACAATGAAAGTCGGAACTTTGTCGTTCTAAGCAACCCCCAGGGGTGATGGTGGAGCGGCAAAAGGGGAAAGGGGAGGGATATATAGAAGGCCAAATATGAACATCATACGGTTGAGATAGATAAGGGGCATGGAAGGGAGCTAACAATGGCCAGAGGATAACAAATTGGGCCCATTATACGAAACTGCTGTTGATGATGATATTCTGCTGCAATAATGGTGGATACCACAGGAGCAATACACAACCCAACTGGCATATGAGCTATAAAAGGGATTGAATAGGGAAGTACAGTTACGGTATGAAATGCAAGAGGGAGGAGGAAGGAATATTTGCCTGGTTTGTACTGGAAAATGTACTAGAAACAGACGCGGGCTATATTCCCGATTATATGAGCCTAGTAATGTCCAGAAGGGTTGCCCCTTTTACTCCCTACAATGTTATGATATTATCCTGCAATTATATTAATGGATAATTTGCAGTTGCCTGGGTATGGTGAATACACCAATGAGACTTTTAGGTATATCAATTTTGGACCACTACAGGACCTTTTATTAGGAATCTCCCATTTTGGTTGGTATCTTTGGTTTGGGGAATGTGTGGGGAGGGAAGGTTATATGTTGTGTTTCAGGGTAAAAGCAAGCAACCAAGATATCCTGTGAAGGGATTTTGTTAATTTGTTGGGTTTTGTTTTAAATTGTTTACATAGATATTAACCGTTAAGTGAATGCGGAACACTGAATATTGTGTGCTCGGTTAAGTGCCTGTTTGCACTGGGAAAATCTACTTGAAATCAAGTGGTAATCCATTGGGGGATTTTTAACCCTTTTTCCATCGTATTCATTTTTATATGATGATCGCCTTGTACATGTTTGGTGTCGTTTTTTTTTGCGCACAAAGTTTTTCTCGAAAGAGAATATTTTAATTATGTATTATATTATTATGGAGCTACAGATTGCTATATGTAACCGTTTTTTTTTTTTGGTATTCACTTTTTATTTATTCAAGGATTTAAAAAGGAGTTTATGAAGAAATTTGATGATGACATGTTTTTTTATGGAAACATTTTTCTTAATTATTTTCTCCACTTTTCAAAATTATATCAAAATTCAAAAAATCAAATGTCAAGTAATTGATACTTTATAAATAAAATAAAAATGTTTTGTACAAAAATAAAATTTATAATTTATTGATAATAATATTTTGGGATATTTGCAGAAATTCGGAAATTTAAAAATCATGAAGGTGAACAATTTTAAATGAAATATTTTTCTTTTATGTTAAATCTATTTCGTGATTGTAATTTTTTTTTTTCAGAAATTCGTTTCGTTTGTTTTCATATGAAAAAAGAAGGTAAAAAAATGGCAGTGGTAATAACAACGTTTGGTCATAAGGCAAAATGGGCGACCAAACTCTCGTAAATTGCATGTTAACAACAGTTCCGACATAAGTGGGCGTCTGTCGGCAGATTGGATAAATTGCCGACTTATCCAAGATTCCGCACCATCGTAATATATACAACACAGCACAGCCGCCATTCTGCAGTCGACATAAGGACTTTTGGATTGTCGGTCGACGGTGGTTTGAAAAGGCAGTAAGCATAGTGCCAACGACATTCAGCCGGTTAATAACGTGTTGTCTAAAGTAAGTAAGTGCTGCGGTTGAGGAAACCGAACTAAAAGCAAACGAGACGGAATAAGAAAAAATTACGAGAAACAACAATCAGCGAAACCAAAAAAAAAAAAAATACAAAAAAACGAGTAATGCTAAAACAACAAACGAAGAAAACCATTGAATTGGAAAATATCCCCGCAGAGAAGCCATTTGAACAGAAGGCAAAATCAAGTGGGAATTGGGGGCCATTGGTGTCCATTCGGGATCCACGACACACCACCAGAGAGTATTCTACTGGATTCCGAAATCCCTTGAGATTTTGCCGTGCCCACGCTCTGCTGCCGCCCCCCGCCGCCGTTGGCCGCTTTGTAAGGAATTAACGACAAAATCTCTTCCAAGATTATCTCGTAATTTTATCTCCTCCCTGATCCGAGGCAATTCGTTTCTTCTCTGATTTTCAGTTTTCGTATTTTTTTTTTATTCTCTGGCTTAAATTTGTTTTCTTTGTGTTTTTGGAAAAAAAAAAAAAAAAAAAAATTATTTTGTTGCCCTTCTGTAAAGTAATCGGTGCCACTTTGGGGCTTCTGTCATTGCCTCCATTCGACGGGGTCACAGAATTCTGGCCCATATTGTGGGCGTTTGTCGTTTTCACGTCGATTGTTGAAAAGATTTTCTCGCATGAAAAACAGTTTGTTTACACTTTAAGCATCTGAGTTGTGTTGAGGGAAATTCAAATGATTACTCCAAATGTGATGACTGAGAAGCTTTGCCAACATGTTTTCAGATTATTTCCTCTTTTTCGGATTTTTTTCCACTTTTTTGGATTTTGATTGCATTTAGATGGGAACTCTGTATGTTTTTTTCCTGTTGGTTTTTTTTTTCTGAAATTTTCCCATCAATTATGGGTGGACATAATCGTTTTTTGTTGTGACATAAATAATGTAGTGTGAATGTAAGTGATTATATGAGATCCCTTAAAGATTTGTGAACATCAGTGATAATTTAGTGGATGAAAATTAGTTTTAATTTTGAGTTTGTGTTCTATTATTTTGTTTAAGGGAATGTCAGCATAAATTTTAATGGTGTTAATAACTTAAAAATGGGAAAGTTTTTGGGAAAGAAAATTAATTACCTTAGAATTTAGATAAACACTTTCAAAAGGAAGTGCTTAAAATCCAAAAAATAAAAACCTTACAATTAGAAAATAAAAAAGAGGAAGAGAATAAACCTGAATAAACAATAAACGAAAATTTTTCCACTGACTGTACACTTAAAAAAACACCATCTATTATGTTTTTTGAGATCGGTTTTTTGTACTGTTTCTTGTGTGCAAACATGTGCAGATTGTATCCTGGTTTTTCTGGCTGGGAATCCACCTTGATACCTTTGCAAACCCTTTTCAGGTAGGCAGATATCAATTTTTCGTTCTCCGTTCAACCGAAACTAATGGAGGGTCACCAAATCCTATTTGTATTCCTAATCGGTGTACAAAACAAAACAAAATCGAGTAAAATACTGTATAGGACAATTGTACAAAAAAAAAAAAAAATATAATGCATACAGCACGAAAAAAAATAACCAGCAAGGGAAGAACAAGTTAAACAAAAAGCATAAAAAATGAAAAACGACCAATGGGCAATGATGATGCTGTAAGGAGGAGAGATGGTCATCTTAATTTTCTGGAGCACCAGAATTTATTGAATCGCTGGATATCATCGCCGTAATTTGTTAATTTCACTTTATGATCAGCAGTTGAATGGTCGGATTGGCGGATGGCCCGATGATGGCCACCAGTTGAACTGAAGTAGTACTGTGGGTTTGGTACCCTTTGGATCCATCCGTTGTCGTGAGGTTTGGTCGGAAGGTTCGGTTCAGTTCATCTCACAATGAGCGTGTCCCAGGGTCCATATCTTAACTCAATCTTTATTTCCTTTTTTATCGTTGTGTAGAGACTCAATCATATCAAGCGAAACGATCAATTTGAGAAAGATTGAGGCTGAATATGAGGTAGGCTTTTTTTTTATATATATTTTTTATTTTGTAAACCCCTTTTTCGTTTTTCTCTGCTTTTTTTTTTAGTTTTTCCCATCGTCTACGGTCGCGACAGGCAGCAACAGCAAAGAGAAACGTCTTGTGAGGCGGAAAGATGGACACTTTGTTAATAGGAGTTTTTACAATGCAAAGCAGAAAGATAAAAGATAGTGGATATCACCTTTGAGCTCACAGGGCATACAATACATATATGTGAGAAGGTTTGTTTCTCTTTACCGACGCCAGCGCTGCCAGACTCATATCATTGCATCGAAATCAGGTGTCCTTTGGGGGGCTCGAGGATATTATTTTGTGGTGTCTTCTTTTGCTTCGGCTTTTGTTAAAATTTTCATTTTTCTTGGTCAACACTTTAAGATTGGCAGGAAATTGCAAGACAAACGCTTTCCAGTCGTCCGGAAAGATTTACACTTGTGATAATGGGCAGGTTTACACAGGCAGCGAGCATTTATTCAGCTTCTTACAAGCTCCCTCCCCCTCTTCCGCAAACAGTATATTGCCCTCACTATACTGAACGATAATTTTTTTTTCCTTATAGACAACTCTGGGACTTGTTAAATTTCCACTCTCTCTCTCTCTCTCTCTCTCTCTCTCCACCTATTCAACACAGCAACGTTTGATGTTCGTTTTTGCTGTTCCATTAGTTTGCCGTGTTGGCGGTTTTTTTTGTTATATATTTTTTCAACCACTCAGTTATCTGAGGAGGCGCTTAATGACTATACCCGACACCTGTCAAATTAAACCTTTTTTTTTTTGGTGTTTTTGTACGATGCATGCTGGACCTGATAAAGAGGCCAAAAACATTTCACCTGAGAGAAAATAAACACAGTGAAAAGAGTGTCGAACATCGACATGTCTTCAGTTAGAACCCAGCCATGGATATTGATAAATTAATTACTCATGTGATGGCAATTTAGTCATTTTGTTGCCTGTTTTTTTGAATAAAACAAAAAATACTAAAAAAAAAACGTTGCTGTAAGAAATCATCTTTTATGACTGGATACCAAATGGAACAAGATCAGACAGTGTCAGGTTCTTATAGCAATCCTAATTAAAGCGTATCCGAGTGTATCTCATTAGCCTTCATCACCTTTTTCTCATTTAATAATAATTGTTGAGAAAACATTAACAGGAAATATTGCTGTACAATTTCTTGTCTAGCTACAATTTTACAATGTTTTTCTACTTCTTTATTTTATTGTGTATGTTTTTTGTTTACTGTACATATTCATCATCAACATTAACAATTTTTTTTGTGTTTTTGGTTTTTTTTTCTGTTGGACATTGAATTCTCGCCATTAACCCCAGCGCGCAAATCTCTGCCGTGTATTATAATTAATCAAATGTGAGCGCCTCATAAATAATCCAAACACACCACATAACATATAATTCACGGGGTAATTTTCAGCTACTCCTTTTTTGTTTGCAATCTTTATCGTTTCATTCAAAAGTGGTTTGGGATGCTGGAGGAGCCTGAGGCTTCTGTCGTGGCTCGTTTGCTTCAAATAGAAGATTTTACCCTTTTTGTGCATCATTTTAATGTTTTTGTTTTGTTTTTGAATCGTGATAAATTGTTTTTTTTTTCTCCCATTTTTTGTCATTATTATTATTGTTGCAACTGCTGTGGCTAGGAAGTGTTCAGGAAATAACTTTATAAATAACAAAAAAACAAAGTCACATAAATGAAAAATAAAACATTCCGCACACGCGGACACCATCATCATCATCATCATCATGATCGGCTTGTGGCCATCTTATGGTGATAGTAAAGCGGTAGCTGGATCTTGTATAACCAGGTTTTATTCGTTCGAGTTGCTTCTGCCGCATATCGTTAGCTAGGAAATTCTGCCTCCCATAACCCCACAGCCTCCTCTCGACATTCTTTTCTGTCTATTTTACAAATTATGATTAATGCGAAAATATGCGGTTTTACACTTTTTACACTATCGTAATGGCATTCGCTGGTAAATTACAGTGATGTGTGCATTTCTTGCTCACACTGGGTTGTGTTGATCCTCGACCAATCGTTTTTCAAATTCTCTTGTTTTTTGTTTTTTTATGTACCATTCATTTATGCATAAAAGATCTTCTAAGCAACGATAAAACTCCTCTTTAAGGGCTCTCGTATCTGATGATTACCCAAAGGCCTTCATGCAATGGATCGATTATATTGTACGGCGGTATCCACCTTCCTCCCTCCAAGTGCGACCGCGACGATCGAATCCCTCCTTTTTGCATACCAAAGGAAAATCAAATTTAATCCAAACGACCTATTAATTACGGAAGTAGCTAAACTGCTAAACCCGGGTAAGTCGCTCAATACCCGTCGGGCAAACCCAACTGGTTGTTAAATCAATCGATTACTCTTTCCCAGATGATAGATAAGACCACATCTGGAAGGCACGGTGCAATTGATGGCTACAAGATAATCAAATCTAAATAAATTTTAAGTCGGCAAATATTCTGTGGAGGATCAAGCCAAATGGGATGCTTGAGTGCTTGAAAGGTGGGATGCATGAATGGAAATATGAGTGAAAAACAAAAAAAAAAACAAGCACATAAAACAATTTCTAGGGGGAGGTGAAATGTGAGGTGAAGTTCAAAAACGGATAAAAAAAATACAGAAATTTATTTTATTGCAAATCCACTGAGACTTCCCTGAAATGGCGTTCACGCGTTGAATATCGACACGGGATTAATTTCATTGTGGAACAACAACGCGAATTGTACCAGTATACCTATATTATATCTCTGTGACAATAACTGGGAACAACTGTTGCTGGCTTACTTGATTTATTATATATAGAAAAAACATAAAATTTCTATTGCAAAATAAAACAATTCATCCGTGAATTACTTCCGAATTTCAATTGTCGCTAATTTTGCATGCAATGTTTGTCGAATTTTAACCATTTTTCATATATAAGTGTACAAATTTGAAATTTGTTTCAGACAAAATTGTTTTGTTTTTATTGGAAAATTACTTTAAAATAATTTTCATGGAGGAGAATTTCTTTAATAGCCGCGAACTTGTATTTCAAAAGGGATTCGTCACACACGGATGATCGATTTGTATTTTAATGAAATTAGTTTGAGGTAAAGTGAGTTAAAGTACAAATTTTTTTTTTTTATGCAATAAAAAGAAGATAATTATTAATGCTAAGTCAAGTAAATCTATAATTAAAATCATACTCAAACTGAAAAGAAGAAAACCTTCAATATTTTGACAGCAAAAAAATACTAAAAAATATCATTTCAATATTCCTAAGCATTTAGCATTTAAATTCCATTTGAATGATCGCAAAGAAATACTGTTCAATCTCCGAAACGATTGACATAAAAAAACTAAAAACCAAGTAAACACAGTTATTGGAACTTATATCGCTGTCTCGCCACAAAAACGAAATTCAATTCCACTAGAAAATTCCATCCTAAAATGCGCTAAAATCTGTGTTCATTTGCGGTTTAAATCGTGTCAAGGAGGCGACCGTCCTTCAAGTAATTCGACTCTCGAGTCTCACCTCAAATTGTGGTGTGGTGTGTGTGGTGTGTAAATCAAGTAACAACACAACAACAACAAATTCAACCCACCACAAATGTAATGATATATCCGCACAGTTTATTGGAAATGCCGGTGTGAGTGATATTGATCGGAATACAAGGAAAATATTAAGTATAATGAATGCATTAATTAATAAAAAAAATGTGTGCAGGTAAAATAAAATGAGAAAAACCATTGTGAACAGAAATGATCTCAGGTGGCAGCACTGAAAGGCGTTGGAAGGAAATTACCACACAAAATCTGATGGGTTGGTAATCATCGGAGTTTAAGTCTGGCAATATCTTAAAAGTAATCGCTACAAAGGTGCACTTGCTAGAAGAGACCATCATCCATGCTGAGCAATATTAACTACAAATTAACCAGACCCCGATTGGTTATGCCAGATAAAACGCGGCATCAATTACTGCTGCACGGAACATGGACCCAACACCAAGATTGGTTTTCTGCTAATTGACTGGACAAGACTGGAAAAACCAAAAAAAAAATGAATACATTGCCACAAATGAAATTATCGGGTTATTTACGTTTATCGTAATTTTATACAATTTACCGTAATTTAACTATGAAATTAAAGTGAAAATCAGCGTAAATTTTCAGCAAGATTGATTTTAATCTATATGCAGATTTCGAGGTGAATAAATTGCATAAACAGCTCTGTCTGGGATGCAGAGAAGTAGGATTGGTGATGAAACAAGGAGGGGAAAGGATGAGGGAGAAAAGCAGCTGGTAGGAGTTGATTGGTGAATGGAGATGAACCAAAATTAAATGTTGAACTCTCCACATGGGGTGTAATATTTTGGGTATACTCAATCACAACAGGATCAATGTTAAACAATATTATGAATTATGAAATTTTGAATTTTTATCGAGATATATCAAGTGGAAAATTGTTTTAGAATAGTTTGAAACACCATTTAAAGGGGAAATTCAATTTGTTCGTGTTTGAGCCAAAATAAAACATTGAACTTAATCGCTTTGGAAAAGGAAAACACATGAACATGCAGGACATGAGTTCTAGCCGCATTTTAAATAACTTGCGATAAACTGTGGATGAATTGAACTTCTGCAACAAAGAGGTGCAATGTTGATTTGCAGATTTGTGTGGTGTTCGGGAACACGAATACGTGAGGATACTCCAACAATCTTGTATCGATATCAAGGACGCAATTTGTTGGTAACAGCGGTTGCATAAAGAAACCATAAAACTGTAAGGAAGCTAAAAATAAAAAATAAAGAGGAAACTCCGAACGAGATATGGACTACCACTGGTCATGGGGGTCGGGCAAATTATGGCGGTGAAGGGAGAAGAAACTGCATAAAGCTGAACGGGTACAACCTTAATTGAGATCCCCGAGAGCGATTAGCGCCCCTTAAGTCGATCACTGCAGTTTATTGGGTGCACCATTCGTGCGGGGGGGATCAGACGGTCGGACGATGAAGGGCGATGGTCGAGGTGGTCTTTTAATAGATTCGGCCTCAACGGTAGGAACACCAAACAGGGGACCAACGTTGTAGTCCGATCAAATCGTCCATGGATTAATCTAATTTTAGCCAATCGTCACCCCAATATATCGTCTGCTATAGAACCCACAGTTTTGACCGCCGCCACTGGTGTGTTACTTCTTAAGCGGCCCAAAGGTGCAGACTTCCACCATTCGCGGTTACATTTTAATTTCATGTGGGGCAATTGCGTGACAAACACAATTACCCTCAAGTGGCTGCTGGTGTAATTTCGGTTCCAGAATGTACCCAGAAATAATGAGATATTTGTCCCTTGACTCCCCTTTTGACGATCACTGAATTTAGATTAATGTGTGTGTGAGAGTGTATGTGAACGCATAATTGCTATAAATTTAATACTGAACTAATTGTAATTATACTAGAGGTGACATCGAGATATGTAATTTCACCTGAAAGGAAGTTGTAAACACAATTTATACGTTTGTCAGCGGTGGCCGGCAAAAACAGGACAAGGTAATTATAATAACTTGAGAAGAGGTCGTCCCCTCATTTTCTCTCCTCCCACAATTCGTACTCTTCGTGTCCTTTGGTAATTGAAGAATTGTTTTCTTTTTTTTTATGTAGGGTCTTTGACTTTTTCATGCTTGTCACCGATAATACGAAATGTAAATACATTTAAATTGCCCACTGCTGATGATTAAATAGAATGGTTTTTGGAGGGCTATTTAAATGAAAACAGACATAATCAATATTAGGAATGAAGTGATTACAATCGATGGATTATTAACAAAAGTGAAGAGTGACATATTTTTATTTGAAATTCATTTAGTAGACGTCTTCGCAATAAAGAAGAAAAATTTTGTAAAGACGAAAGAGGCATTTCTGTTTCGATGTTAGAAAAGAGTTGAACATTTTTTAATAATAAAACAAGTAGTTCAAAGTCTTTCAGTTATAGAAAAACAAATTGTTTGTATATGTTATTTTTTTTTTTTGGCATAAAATGGGTATTCATCGGAAATGTGCTAAAAACTTGTTTCATGTCTCGAGCAGTTGTTCTGTATGTGAGAAAATTTTTAACACGTTTTTCCTCGTTGCTTTCTTAATTTGAAGTAATTGATTAGTCTCGTATCGCAAATTGCTTGAGCACACTTTGTAATTTTAGTGTATTTATGGCAAGTCTATAAGTGATAATTGCTCTTGTAATTACATAGATCGAGCTGAGATATTTTCTCTACATTTTTTTCTTAACCAGATAACTGATCAGTGTTAGGAAATTTTGTTGCACAACATACAAACTCATTTGATATTTGTTGTTAATTATTGCTACTTAACATGTGTGATAATGACGTACTATTAGAGAAATAATTGAATGGAATATTGTACATATATGTTACTTGTTGTTTTTTATATTATTTTTTTTTTCGATATAAATTGTTGAATAGATCCAGATTTATCGATTATGATCATTATATAAATTAACATCTAGAGGTGTTGATCATATTAGAATATTTAATGTTGAAGCGTGTTGTCGATTTAGGTGCAGCAAAAATTTACAAAACATGTTAATTGAGATGTAAATTGATAACGTTTAAAATTTTATGATGTCAAGGAAATTTGAAATTTCATTTATTTTGCTGTTGAATAAACAGAAAATGATTTTGTAAGTTCAAACTTTGTTGTCAGAATTATTATCTTCTTAATATATAAAAGAGGATGCGGTTATTTTGTTTCCTATAAACCACTTAACCAAGTTTAATGAAATTTTCAAGGATAATGTAGCATAGTCTCGGGAGGGATGGTCTGAAGTTTGGTGGAGATCGTTACTCCCAAGGGGGTAAAAAAAGGGATGAACTTTTCTATGAAAATTTGCCATTTTTTAAGTTAAAAATTTATAAAAATTGATAATTGGCGTTTTGGTTAGAAATAAAGACACGTGGACCAGAATTTTTGAAAATTTCATCCCCAAAGGTGCGAAAATAGGAGATAAAACATTATCCATACTTTTTTTTTTTAACTTCTAGGTGTTGTTCTAGGAGTGAACATTCTTTCACCTTGAGATAAAGCACTATGAGAAGTAGCAACACTATCCTGATTCAACCCCCCAGAACCAACCTTAACTTAAAGCAAACTAACACACTATTATTGTAACCCGGAAACGGTTCTATGTAATATACTTACGTCGTGTTTGCGGATAGTTTTTTTTCAGTCAAAGGTGGTGCTCTGAAAACTATACAACAGTCTACCCTTACACAAGACAACAGAGAATAATTGTAAACGGTCATTTTTAGATGCAACACTAAGCAAATACCAAGAATTATACAATTTCAAATAGAAATCGTAAGAACGTAGCCGCGGAGGGGCGTAGCAATGCACGCCGGGTCTCGCTATTTGTTAATATAACACTTTCTCAATTTCATTAAAATGCAATGACCCTAAAAACCGATTATCAAATATTCAATAGATGAATTCACAATTGTGATATAACGAATTCGATCACAATCAATTGAATTCGGGCATTTGAATTAGGCGCACGAATTTCATACCGATTTGAATTTAAGTTAGTTCAACAAAATGTCGAAGGCCAATTACAAGCTCTCCATGCGTCCTTAGATCTATGGACCCGGAAGTATCCTCCAAGTGCAACTAAGTGAGTTTCAACTCCCCAAAACAATGAATTCACCTATTCATAAGAACAAGAGTGTATATTGTTAACCCGGGGGTGGGTAGGTGCTACTATATGGAGAGGACAGAAATGTTCGGGGGATAATAATTCAATGGACTTGGTAAGGTATTACTCAAGGTACCAAGACAATGTCCAATTTTCAATTCCATTCAAAGACTTAATCTCCCTTGTCGAGATGGAGTGCACGTAACCGCACCGCAGCCGCACAAACCCCCGGCCTGTGGTGCACCTAGAAAGACTGTCAGGCAGTGACTACCTAATGCTAGAGATGCAATAAGAGGTATGTGTATGGGTTTTGCCATAGACTATAGAGAATAAAGGGTGAAATGAGGAGCAGAGGGGGGGGGGGGGGGGGGGGTGCGCAAGAAATAGGAGAATACTAGGCGTGAGGTAGTTATGGGTATATGGAACGTTATTCAGAATGCATGCCACATTTGCATGCACTTATGGTGCAGCATGTCTGGAGAGAGGCCAGTGTACCCTGTGTGCACTGCCCCCGGACTGGCCGAATAGTCATGCTCATGCATACATGCTATGCATGCCTGGCCATCCATTGCACTGGCTTATTTTGAATCAGAGCCGGAGCTTAATTATAATTAGTCGACGGATTATTCCTGGCTAATATGGAATTGATGTCGGCACAAATAAGGACAGATAAAACAGATAAGGCAGATATGGACGGCATTTATGGTGTGCGATAGAAATGCTACCTGCTGTTCATTAAATCAATTAGTTTCTCCACTGGGGGATCACAAGATTTTCAATATTTTTTTTTTGTTTACCTTATTCTTCTTCTCTTATTTTGTGAAATCTTGATCTACCGCTGATACTACCGGAACGGAAGAACATTGGGTAAGGAGTGTGCACAAGAAATCTATCGAATATTAAATAACACTTTATATGGTATTTCAGCTTGTGGCAAGGATATTTTGGTGAATATATATAAAAAAAAAAAAATTATGTGAGGTTGATGGTGTGAATACTAAGTTTTTCAAAGTATTAAAATGGCTCACTTCAATTAATCTCTTTTGCAAAAAAAATTTACAAAAAAGGAAATAGATAAATTAATACTTCTTAATGTTCCTCATGGGGAATGGAGTTTCCTTAAGTTGCTTTCGTTAAGTGAATCATGCGGAATTGTGTAAAAATATTTTACTGTAAAAGGCGAAAAACCATGAAAGGTGATAAGTAAAAAAGTTGTTGAAAGATTATGGAATTTCTTGCTCAATCAAATTATACAAAGAACAGAACGTTTGGAATGATATTGCATAAAAAAAAATATTGCAAGAGTTAAATGGAAATGTCAGAAAATACTGCTGTATTGTTATTGGTTGGAAAATTATGTATAATATAATATTAACATAAATATGTAGGAATTTAATAGAAATAAATAAAATAGAAATTTCCAGAAACATACTTAAACAATTGTGTACTTCAGAAATAAAACAAACATTCAAAAGGGTAAATTTAATTAAGTTTGTTTAAAAGTAAACAAAACAAAATTTCTGTTGTTAAACATTAATGCGAGGATTGGTCTATTAATTTGCTTTCTTTAGCAGGACAATGGTCGGCGCTAGAGCGTTTAGGAACGCATGCCTGTGTCACGTACGGAACAACGTTAAAGACAATAACTGTGTTTTTTGTTACTTTGTGTTGTTGTTGGTATTGTTATTGTATTGCATGTTTTAGTGACGGCAATTGAAGTGCATAAGTTGAAACGTACATGTTTGTTTCTAAAATCTATTCTCTATATGTTTATGACTCTTAAGATTGTTACTAAAACTGTTGTAGAATTAATTATGATTTAATTTTAAAGTCCCCATTCGGTTGAAAGTCATTATTTCATTGCGCTTAAGAAATGTATTGTATTCAAAATGTATACGGAAATATAACAGTGCAATTTTTGCATGGCATTAAATAAATGCGGAAGGATTACATTTAAAAAAAAGGGGAGGTGTTGCATTACGAGCAAAACGTGCCCATGACGAAACTTGAGGAATTTTCAATTAAAAGGAAGAAAGGATTGTAAATTGCAAAAACCGAACAACAATAAAACAAAAATGGCAGCTGCGTAAATTGGTTAACAGAACGCATGACATCTGTCACAACCAGAGAAGAGATCTTTTCACTCCGAATTTGTTATTTAATTAATCAATTTCCTCAATTGAATTTGATCGACATTTCAGATACGAAAAATCCAAACAATTAATAAATAAGAGAAAACAAAACAAGCAAAGAAGACTTTTCTTGTTTGTTTATGGTTGAAATATTTTTGTTTGGTCAGATCACGTACAAACGACCTCACCTGTTTTTGGTATCGTGCCACCGGTGCCTGCAGTTAATTCGGGCACATGCCACCATTTGCCGAAAAATCCACTTTGTAATAAAGAAACCGCAAAAAGGCGGCATTATCATGTGTATCTTTGGCAGTGGCCATCATTCAAAAATATGTTATTTATTTATTTTACCCCTTTTCGTTTTCCTTATTTTTTGCTGTTGTGGTTGGTTTTGCTTAAGGAATTTATGTGAAAATGCTCTTGACGATTTGTGGTGACGGTGGTGGAGTTTTGATACGATATAAATCGGGTGTACCACAGCGAATACAAATCACGATCATCGAGGGCTCGAATTGAAATACCTGACACGTATGGATACTCTGTAAAAAAAAAAGGTGGAATGCAATAAAAGCATGAGAAGGAGAGCGGACGATATTGGGTGGGGAAGGGGGAGAGGGGTCAGCTAGAGTACAACAATAACAAACTGGCAAAACGCGACCAATAAAAATTGACGTTATTACGTACACGAAATCATGAAGAAGAAGACAGTGAATTCAGCCCGAAGATAAACGTTCATGATTCGGTTTTTTGGTTGTTCATTTTTTTTTGTATCTGCAAGTATCTTTAGGGCCGCATTCCATGGTCCCTTCTGCTGACGATCCCGGGGATCCACAGAATACTGCCAAGAAGAAGAAGAAGAATAATAATAATAAAAGTAAGAAGTCGAAGGACTACGATTTTTGTTCCTTTACCATCATCTGATTCTTATTCCGGGTCTTCATATCACTGTCGATTTGCTGTTGTTGTTGAGGGTGAAAGGAGGGGGGAGGAGGGGGTCGGCTTCCACGAAACCGAAAGACCAGAGATTGCAATCTGCTGAAGAGACCAATTGCATGTTTTACAGAGTCATATGACATGATGATGTGTAGCCCCGAGCGAGTCGTGTAACTGATATGATATGAAAGATGTAATTTGCTTTATCCAATTAATCAATCACCTCAGGTGGGGTTCCGTTGATTTGTGTTGTCAAATTATACGCGAAGTCGCCACTGATGTGAAACTGAAATATTGGGATTACCCGAATGAGTAATAAACGTTGGCGACAATGCATATGATTTAAATTTAAATAAAGTTTTAGATGATTCGCTAAAAATAAAACAAAAACAATTCAAGCAATTTCCTTTATTCATTTTCATATCCATTTTCAGTTTTTATTTTTGTTATGGTTGTTCGCTGGCAAAAGGACAAAGTAACTTGTCCAGTGGAGAACTCAAAAATTAATTAAAACATTTCGAAAGAAAACAAAATTAAGATGCAACAAAAACAGAAAATTACAAAAATAATAAAACACGAAAAAAAAAAACAGAAATTGAAGAGGGAAAAGTTGGAAAATGTTTCGCCGTGGTGCAATAGAGTTTTTGTAGACGACAAAGACAACAAGAACAACACAACGAGGAGGGAGGGGAGCAATGACGGTAGCTACTTTGGGAATAAAATGGAGGATACCAGCCGTTCAAGTGAGTTGAAGACTCTACTGCAAAAGCAGTAAATGGTTGCAGGACTCTGACTACATGCCACCCTTCCTCCCCCCAGGAATTCGTGCAAAAAGATTCTGTTTTGGATGAACTTAATTCCGTGCTAAATCCTTCGTGTAATTAAACCACCCATTTTGGAAGCGATTTCAGGCTTTTGACAATTCTTTGCTTTTGTCCACGATGGCGACTGCAATTAAAACTCATACCGTATTCCGTCTGATGTCCTTGCCAAGTGCACAAGGACTTGTCCGACACTAACTTTTGTAAATTGTTTTTTAATCTGAAGAATGTTTTTTTTAGAGAATTTTATTCTAAATAAGTGTTGATAAATCTGTTTTAAGCATGCTTTGTGATTGGATTTGTTACTAATTAAGAACACAATCGGAAGAAAGAAAGAGAATTGATATTTTTTTTTAAATTATCACTTCTTAAAAATTGTTATATTTACAGTCCAACATTCAATATAAAAAAAAAAAATTGTGAGAATAAATTCTGTGGTAATATTGTAACATTTGAAACATGGAATTTTATATCCTCTGCCCCCTGGGGTTGTAATTCGCGTGCGTCCTTGCAATCCGCAACAACTCAATAAATTTGTAAGGATCATAAATCACTGTCAGCCACATGCGTGAGTACGTTTAGCATAAAACCGAGCAATTACCAGCTCTAATTGAATACTATTACGGAGCTTATCTGTTCACGTAATAAGCGGCAAATAAAATGCAAATCCTAGAAAAGGGTTCGTTGAATAAATTTTCCTTTTCAAATTGGATTTTTCTTATATTTTTTATGTTTGCTTTTGTTTGGGTATAGTATATTATGATTGTGAATTTATTGACGAAGGTGGACAAATGGTGAAAAATACTGATATAATAAAATAGAATCAGCATTTCACCCTTTTGCCAGGTAGATTGATCTGTATCTCAGGACCTTCTTCAGGTGCAATTGACAATAAATAACGTTCTGTGTCACTTACTTCGAGTTATATGTAATAAATAAAGGAGAACACAAAAAAAAAAAAACAACAACAATCCTTCAGGAACAATATCGGAATTAATTGCCATAGTCGTCATGGAACGGAACTTGAAATGGGGGAATAAGTGGGATTGGTGCTAAATTGACGGGAGTAGCTCAAAAAATTACGCGAGTGTGACTAGCACATTTGATTGCATGTCAAATAGTCATAAATAGCAAGATAAATAGCTTGAGTGCATGGTAATCACATGAATTGGATATTATATCCACCTTCGGCTCGTAAATCTGACGTTGGAGCGACGTGAAGGACTCGCGCCCTACCTTCCCCTGTCACAAGGCTTGGAAAAGACCGACCGAATAATACCCCCCTGCAGGCGGGCAGCCATCAACCATCGAACGTTATGGCGAACTATGCAACAGGAACGGGGAAGCAAGAGAGAGAGAGAGAGAATCACTTGATTCTCGTAAATCTGGTTCCGTGTGCTCTACAAATAGTTTTTAGCTTAGATAAAATAACAATAATAATCGAGGCAGCACAACAACAGCAATTCGATTGATTTTATCTAGATGAAATCCAGTAAAGGGTGGACTTAATAGCGGCCCAGCCGCAAAACATTGAATCAATTTGATGTTGTCCAGAGGGACGAACAGGGAGAGAACGACAATGATTTTTGCTTTTGATCCTTTCGATATTCGGACGGGGCCAAGGCGGGGGCGGTCGAGCCATCTCCACACTGCTGAAGGAATCTGAAGAGTGGACAGTATACCCTCAATGGATGCTTCTTAATCGAAAATCATTGAGAAGAACCCGGCCTGACCGCCACTTATTGAGTTATAGGCTACTGGGAAATGTGTCCATTTTGATAGTATCTGTCCTCATAGTTGCCGTGTCGACATCATCCGGGTCCAGATGGGAGCAATGATGCAGCAGAAACAACATCGGATACACTCCAAAAAGGAAGTCTCATCCCCAATGCTTTTCCATTATGTCGATGATGATCGGACCCGATGATGGATACATGACTCAATGGTTTTGGTAATGTTCTCCTATATCGAAAGCTGGGGAGGGGGTAATACGGAGGTGAATGTGGTGAGGGGGGGGGGGGGGGGGCAGCAGATAGTCGGCATTCTTGTAAGAGAAGTGTCTTGCCAGTTAAGAAGCCTGATATTTAGAGAGATCTCAAAATCATCGCTTAATATCATCGGATACAAGAAACGATAATTCTGCCACAGTAGATCGGATCAGATCTTGTTATATGGAAACTGAAGGGGTTCACAGCCCAAAGAGAGAAATCACACACGAATTCATGATTAAATGAAGATAACGGGGGAGGAAGGGAGACGAAAATAATCTTGTTGTTGACGAAAATGGGGCATGAAATTTACTTGGCAATCAATCCCGATAACTTATAAAATATAGTTCGGAGTTTTGATGGTGGGTAAATGAAAACGAGGTCAAAAATAATTGAAAGATGAACTGTAAACAAAATGGGGTGGTCCAGATAATTAGCCATACACGATGATGATTTTGTGGTTGAGATAATTAAAGGAAAATAACTTGAAAAGTATTTTATGTGTATTTGTGTGTGTACTTTGTAGTTGGGGTTTGTACTTTGATAATAATGAATTGATGATTATTAATGGCAGAATAAAAATGAATTAAAATCAAAAAAAGTTGTTAGAATGTGGAAAGATATTTGTTGTTGATTGAAAGAGTTGATTACATTTAAGAGTTTTCAAAAAACAAATTGAGACAAGAAGACCGAATTGACAAGAATTAATTTGCTCGTGTGTTCTTTTTAATAGATTTATTTGAACCTTGGACTATTGCAATTGTTTAATAAAATAAAATTGACGCCATTTTAATTGACATTTTTTTGCATAATTCAACCAATGATTTACATCAATAATATAAATTAGTTTAACACTGTCCAAAAACAATAAGTAAATTTCGAATATACAAATGAAAACAACTCCAATTCGTATTGTTGTTATTTTTAACACAGCAAATAAAGAGTTATTGTTTGTATTTTTTTTACAACGACATAATGCAATTCCGCATCAGTTCAACGGAAGTGTGAAGGTGTTAAAATATTTACCATAATAATATTTACAATTAAATTATAACTCATTTCAGAGTCGAAATTCACCATTAAAATTACACTAAAATGACAATTATGTAAAAAATAAAAATAAAACAAAAGAGAGGCATAACTGTGGGAAATTCAATTATCCATGAATACACAGAAAATTAGCATAAAATCAAATTTTAGCTCTCATAATCTTTTCAATGGAAAAAATAATACAAAAAAACAACCTCCATGAAACAATATTTAAATTGGTCTCCGGAGCTGATTAATTTTCACACCCTTTTTGTCATTTCATGGGAAAATATGCTTGCAGCATTTTCCATGTTTTTCCGTTTTTCATTATCACAGCAATAATTCATCAGCGATAAAAATTTGCATACCATCGCGACAAACTTCACCACAGTGGTGTAATGACGTTGAATGGTATTCGGCCAAAAGAACCATCCATTGGAGATTTTATTGATGGTGCTGATGGTGGGGGGAGAGGAGAGGGAGAGTCCCAGCTGTATCCAGGGATCTAAAACAAACGCACGAATAAATTACCATTTTGTGTTATTTTTGTCCATCTTCTTTTTGACAATTTTAATTCAATCAAAAACGCTTTTTGTTTTGTTTGTTGTTGTTTTATAACCCTCTCCAACCCCTCTAAAATCCAATGAATTGCGTGAATAGAAAAACGACCGGCTAGCTATCATGAGAACCAATTGTTCCTACAGCTCTGGGGCGCCGGTGCTGTTTTCCGATGCTTTTCTGTTATTCATCAGTTTCCAACTTGCTGAATGCGATTTTCCATGTCGATGGTTTTGAATTTTTGTATCAACAGAATCATCCATCGTGGGCACACCATTCATATTGAAGTGGAGTTGGCTCACACCGGTCGGCGGTGAGTCTCCATTTCGAATGGACTTTAACACCATATCTGTATTGCCCACGGGGACTGTAAAACGGAGAGCCTTGCGGCAGCATTGCACATTGCTCCTATAGTATCCTTTTATTTATTTATTTTACTATTCGTTATAAAGGAGCAAGACTGAGCAATGTTGACAGTCTGTGGTCGGTGATTGATTCGCTTTGATACACACATTGGCTAAAAATTTCCTCACTCTTATGGTTAATTGTGAATTCTGAGCAAGTCTGATAATTTCGTTTCTAGTCTTGTTATTGTTTCTCTTTTTTTATATTTTAGGTTGTTGTTTTTTGTACGAATTCAACAGGGAGGTTAGGAGTTTTTCTTTGGCTCACAGACGGCCATAATTCAATTGGAGTCATGGACCGTTGATCTCAAAACTGATTGAATTATTTATGAACCTGTGGCAAGTTTTTATTCTATCAACTGCCAACAGACATCACGATTTATGTATATGGAAGAAACTACCAACCGAAGTAACATCGCCTTTGATGAAGAGCAAAAAAATACCATATTATATATGCTTATGTTGATATATCACTTAAGTGTTTTTGAATATTCAGCAGATGCTTATTAGGTGATGGAAAACAATTCAGCGGAAGTTTGACAATTTACTGTCACAATAGAAAATCGTTTTTAAATCGTAAACAATTTTTATAACAAAATTTTTATGGCTATTAAATGTTGTAGATTTATTAAGATAAATTTATGTGTTTCATTTATGGATGTTTTTTATTGGTTATATTGCCTTGAGATTGGATGAATTGATGTCTTCATTATCATAAAGGTTTTATGAGCTCAAGGACGATTGGAATTTTTCCGATAATTATATCATTAAACATTTCCGTTTTATGATTCATTCAAAGAATAAAAGAAAAACAAATGCACTGGTAAAGCTTTTTTTCAGTATGAGATCTCAACATTTTCATTTATTCATATTTTGAGATGTATTTTATAAAAACCCAAAAAGGCTTTCAGTTTTCTAATACAGTTCAATTATATTGCGTAAAACTTTGTTCATAACTATAGGAGTATCCTAAAACTTTGGTAATTATCGGTTTTCATACTGATACATTTGCCAATCAAAAATTTTCCAAAACTTCGCCAACTATCAATAATTCACATATCCCATCTCGGTTAGGTTATGTTTTCAGCTAATATCAATCCTCGGTCTAAAAAAACCAGGAAGTGTTTTAAGTATAAGGAAAATTTATTCGAAAAAAAAAAAAAAAACAAAAAAAAACCTTCCAAAAAATAATCCAGAAACAAGGACTGCCGTTACATTGTAAGGATAGAGTATGTGATTTATTACAAAACTTTTCTGTTCTTTTCTCAGCACACAAAATTTTCAACTAAAGTGAAAATAAGTCTAACTTTGTTGCTCGTATCGGATGACGACGTGAACAACAAAACAAAAACTGTATGTTTTACGTTTTTTTGTTTTTTGTTCAAAGGATAAAAATAGGCAAAGAACAACGTAAAGTAAGCCAAAGGGTGTCGACAATAAAAGAGGTGTGGGTGTTGATGAAAAAATTTTTTTTTTCAATGTATGAAAAGTTCAACAGACTGCAAAACGAGCCATTTCCCCGCGAAAAGTTTCACTTTAACCCCAAAGGCAAAACTGTATGCGGAGGGGTATAGGTGCAGGGGGTGTGATGTATATGGAAGCAACAATCCGCACCGGGAAATACATTTACACTATAGCATTGACGTAAGTACAGGGGTAGATAAAAGTACACATCAATTTTTAGGTTTTTGTGCAAATTTTTTTCCATAAACAATGAAAATGTTTTTAAAAAAAAAATACGAGATAAATTCTCTCCGGCGAATTTACAGTTAGTTCCTATTTTTTTTTTATTTATAAAAAATGAGCCTTGTAAAAGCGCATTGCTGCAAAAAACAAAAACAAATGAAAACAGATCGCTTTAGTTTGTTTATAAAGCCGATGCGATGCGATGCTTTGTCGAAACAGCAACAACTTTTGGATAACAATTTCGGCTTAAAGTTTATTGAAAAGTTCACAGTATTTTGACTTTTCTAGATTGTTGAAACAATTGCTTTTGCATTAATATAAAAAATTGGTAACATCAGCTTTCGGTATTGGTTTTATAAAAACAAAAACAACTAATTTAAAGTCATTCATTGAGGAAGCTTTTCAACATTCAGGAGCATGTAATTGTTCATCTGTAATTATAAACTTTTACTAGTTTATGAACAAATTCGAATAGAATAAATAAATGTTGGGATAATTTGTTGATAGGCCTTAAACACCACAATTTCCAAAACCACCAATAAATTGGAATACATATACAAATCTCAAAGTTGATGCCATTTACAAATGTTGCAATTCAAATAACACTTAAAACAATTGATTCGAAATAATATTCAAAATGTAGTTTTGCTAATACTTTCAATCCAAAATCAATACCACACAAATTTGAGGATCAATTCGTATTCAATATAAACCGATTTACTGTGCATATGCAGATGTTTGTATTTCCTAATGAAATTTCCACCCCTTCATCTATGGCAGCTTTTAGATCCATCCTGCCGTTCTTAATCCTATAAAATCAAATCGAATTTAAATTAATTATAGTTAGTTCCTTAAGACCGCACAAACAATTGTAGCTGGTGGTAAAATACAATATGATGCCTAGCGGCTATATGGTGTATACTGTATAGTATAAGTGCGCTTTCGATATGGTTTTCTGGAGATGGATGCCATTTTGTTAAGGGCAAAACTGCAACAATATTAAATCTATTTCGTGTAGCAAACGAACGGTAAAAGGGGAGAAATAGCTCTTGTGTATATTTATCCATTATAAGGGAGCATATGTTTGTTAAGATGTGTGAATCTCCAAGGATCTCAGTTGAGGGGCAATCGTTCGTAAATTCAAACTTTGGTACAAGTTTACAAATGTGTCGGAATAAGAGGGTTAAATTGAATTCAACGAAAATCTTAAATGTTTCTACACATTTTACACCACCAGAAAATCATCCAGCTTCTCTGGTATACCTACCCCATTCCATGTATTGTGGGTTGGATGAATGAAATGGTGTATTGGGGAACGAGGGGGGGTGGAATGGTACGTACTGGTAAACCGATGAAAGGACGAGAGAAGGAGTAACGATAAAAGGTTCCGGAACGTCTTGGTCGAATGTGTAAACGTTTCATTATTCTATAAGCATACAAGAGGAGCTTGGAAAATGTTTGAATGGTAAACTGTGGGCGGGAAAGAGAACATATCGCGGGAGACAGGGCAGGTGGGTAGATAGAGGTTGAGCTGTAAGTGGTGCAGGAATTTTCGCTTCAAGACATGTAATTGATACCATTTACTTGGTACACTCACTTTGGCTTTCGACACAAGTTCCACAGAAAATTGAATCAATTTCAGTCGGAATCGACTAACTCTGATTGAATTATTGATTGATTTGTCGTGATCAATTGATGTTATGAGTATTTTGCGGATAGTTTTACTTCAGTTAAAATCTTTCGTCATGTTTTTTTTTACTTCTTTCATTTTAAATTTATGTCCTTGTTCAGCAATTATTTGGAATTTTGATTGAGTAACAGTAAAGTCATAAATTTTCTGCTCAAAGCTGTTTACACGTACACAAAGAATAAAAATAGGAAATTAATCTAGATTGTTGTTTATAAGTAATTAAATTTACAATAATCTTTTTCTTACAAGATTAAATCAAATAAAAGACGGAGTAATTTAAAAAAATTACACATATACAAATACAAATACAAATACAAAAAACACATATACAAATACATGCAAAGTTTTCCTATGGAGTTATTGTCGTCATTGCCTGAAGATGTGAGCCAGAGAATTATTTTACAAGGAGCAGGATAAGCAGCAAGAAAAGCAACCCCCCCCCCCCCCCCCCCCCATCTTGAATGACTTATGGTCTACCATAAAATCGCTGGAAATTATGGCACATAATTTCGTTGAACTTTTACATTATCCTGTGCAAACAGTGAGAGATCAGCACTTTCAGTTTTACTGGAACATTTAATTTTATGATATTTAAACAGAAAGAAGTGTTTAACTGGTCATATTTGCTGCTGTTTGTACTTTTCTGTTGTATTTCATTTTTTATTAGATAATGAAAGTGAATAAAGTTTAATTTCTGAAGCTTTAATATACTTCGGGGAAACAATGCAAAATGGAAAGAGATGATAGTTTGCAAGATTAATAAGATTTAGCTAATTGTGACAAATCTTATTCAATTGCAACTGAATTTAACTTCTTTTCTGTTGAAGAGACTCGGGCAATTGACAAAACAATTCTCTGTTCCAGGAAGTTTTATTAAATCTGTTCGAAAAGGAAGTGAGCAAGTTGGTGCTATCGTAAAGTAAAATGGCGAAAAAAACAGAAGTAAGAAGGAAGCACTAGAGCACTCCAGAACTGAAACTACATCCATGAATGGTAATCAGACAAATAAAGCGAACGAAAACTTTTTCATGTCACTAAAAAACTTTAAAAAGTTTGGATGAGAGCGAGACTGAAAAGTTTTGCTGCAAAAACAATTGTAACTTCAGAATTTTCTCTTCGTTTATTTTTTTTGTTTTTTTTGCTTCGTGTAATTTCCCGTTCAGTTCATTCACTGCATTGGAATCCAACCACCGAACATCTTAATGCATCTCTTCTTAACGCCTTCCTCAACTCCACTAGAACCTCCCTCTGACCCACCCGCTATCCCATCTTGTAGCACAAAACTTTTATCTCCCCTTAAATCGTGCACTTTCCGTTACCGATAGGGGTAGGAGACCATGAAGGTGACAGTAGGAGAATAGTGATAATGTTGTCCTAATCCCTTCCTCTCTTTTAAATTGTTACCCCCCCCCCCCCCCCCCCCCACTCCCTTGGTGTAGCACTGAGATATCTTCGTTGGCTAGAAAATAGCTGTAAAGAAAAGTTTGCCCAATAAAAAACCAATTTTAGCGGAAATTTTCTTGCTTATTGTAGTCGTTGAGATTTTTTTTGTCTCCCTTTCCAAAAAATTTTTATTTAATTTTTTTGTTTTTTTAATTTCCATAATGGAACTTTTAATAGAGATATAATTTACAGTAAAGTTTACACCCGATGCAGAAGAAGTTTTCCTTCTGTAGGAAATTTTGCACAGAAGTTAAAAGTTAAAAAGTTAACAACAACAAAAAAAAAAAAAAAAACAATTTATAGATAAGAATAATATAACAGAAATAAGTTTATAATTTGCACGAAGAAAAGAATTAAAAAAATGAAAGAATAAAAAACAATTTAAAAAGCAGATGTTTACAACAGATAGTTTCGTATACACAAAAAAAAAAAAAAAACACCAACAACAAACTATCGTGATCGTTTCCCACGCTTATTTGTAGTAATGTAATATTGAACACCTTGTTTTGTTTGTTTACTATATGTTCACAATGCTCAATTGCAGTTGTACATCAATGAACAATTCATAAAACCGTTTGAAACAAATCGACTTGAAAAACACTTAAACGTGTCACAGTAAACCGATAAAAGGCTTATTAGTTATCCCATTTGGATCATGTATGAATTAAAAAACAACAGTGTAAACAAAGTGTAAAACAAAACGAATAAACAAACATTGGTGTCAGGATCATCTTCACATATTGAAAAGGCATCGCTGACAAGTGGTGGCCGTTTAACCCGTTCAATCTGCGGTGCTTCAGGGGAGAAATAAAAAAAAACAAAAGAAAACAAAAAAGAAACAAGAACGGAAAATTATCTGATTGTCGTAAGTTGATTTCATTACGGGCACCGGCGGCGGCGGCGCGACGGGGGCCCCCTACTGAGCTCCAGAGACATTAAGTTGTCAGAATTAATTTGTTCTCGCCCTGTACTTCAAATAACGGGTTTCCAGTTGTCTTGTGAACCGATGGCGGCGCGGCGGCAGTGATTTCTGTTTGCTCACCAGGAAAAATGCTTTTTCTTGTATACTATATATTTTCTCCTTCTACTTCTGGTGTTTCAAAAGTTCGTCAATGTAACTGAATACGACCAATGTTGAACAACAAACAAGAGCAGCAACCAACCGAAATGATATATAAAAAAAAAAAAACTAACATCCTGAAAAAAAAAATAATAAACAAAACGACAGATCTTTAGTCGTGCGTCAAGATGGTGTGATAATGACCTGAAAAATCATGGTCATAATTTCGTTTGTTGACATATAATATATAAGAAGAAAATGTCCAAAGTTTTTATGAGATGTTTTCTAATTTTAGGATGTGAAATGTCTTCGAGTTGGTTTTATGGTCTAAAAACTTTAATCACAACCCCATAATCCGGAGAGTTTTGGTTAATTGCTTGACGAACATTTGTAATAAGTCAACGACACTTTTGAGTACGTTTTCTCCTCAGGTATTTCATCAAAAATGTTTGCTGTGATTAGTCAACGGTTTATGATTACAACAAGAAAATCTTATTACGGTAAAAAAAGATAGAGGGTGAAAGGGAATGAGAAGGAGAAGGCGGCAATGTATAATTGGCAATTGAATCTGGGAGGGAAGAAAAAACCAGGAAGTTCCATTCAGTTTATCGGAGATGCTCGTTTTGGTATCGTTCAGTGCGAGGCAACAAAATCAGATTCAATCTTGTTAAAATCTTTCGATGAAATTTCCTAATTAAAATTCTCTCCGTTGGTGAATTTATTGAAGCGGCAAAAACCCCACTCGAGAGTTGCTTAGTTTGTTCGGCAACATACCGGCAAAACTTCTACCAGTCCCAGCCACATCCATTAGCTTTCTCAATAGATCAATTAGGAAATGTACCTAAAAGAAGCGCAACATTGTGGGGAGGGGGCTGGAAAACGTAAATTAGAAATGATGGTGAGATGGAGGTGGGGTCCCGGGGAGCAACGTCACCGGCTATGATGAACTCGGAAGGAAATGGAAGAGAGAGATGAGCAAATGCCTGTGCAAAGATGTCTTTTATACAGCAGCAAGTGAACCTCTTATAATCACTTTCTTGAATTATTTAATTACATCAAACAAGTGAGCAGATAGAACGATGAAGTCGTGGTCCATTTCAGCCTCCCATTTGAACTTGCCGTGACTGTTGCTACCTATCTGGATGGTATATCCTTCAATGCAAACGTCTTACGTCTCCTTCCGCAAAGTCACCTTATTATAAAAGGAAGTACAACAAGTTCCTGCTGTCAAGTACACAGGAACCCAGAAAATGAAGAAGACGTCGACGTAAAGGACGAGTACCAAGAATTCTGATACTACGGCTGCTTGTTCTTTGCACAAACTCTGGCAAAAGATTCACAGTGTTGCTGGAAAGAGTCGCGAGAGGGTGTACTCGGGAATTGGGTAAGAAGAGGGGGAGGGAAGGGTGAATGGAATGGGAGTACTTAAAAAGCTGTTTCTTCTTAATTGAAGAACTTTTTCTCGCTTCTCGGGGCTGAGTCTTTTATAAAACCAGGCAACAACTTAGCAGCCGTGTAAATTTGCTAATGAGCTCTTCTGTTCAAGAGAGCGAAGTTTTAATTAAAGCACCTCGTCCCCTTCTATCACCCACCCAAACTAGAGCCAAGGGATGAGGACTGAGGAGCGAAGGGAAATATTTCCTTCTTCTTCGTTTTGTTTTATTATTATTATTTTTTTTTCGTCTATTGTGCAACGAAACTAAGACTGAACCTTTTTCCCTTTTGTTCTTTAAAATTGTCTAAGAGCTAAAAAAGAGGGAAAAATATTTTATTGTGCGTTCTTGGAATGTCTTCCTTTTAGAACAGGAGGAATAAATTATGAACATTGCGGCTACGAAACCAGAGAAGGAGACTTTTTTTGTGTGTGTATTATTGTTGTTGTCTTTTTCTTCTTTATACAATAATTACTAACGGTTTAGGAACGACATAAAATGACAACAAAGAAATTTTCTGGTGAATGAAGTATAGCCCTGGGGGGAAGGACTTGTGTGGACATCACTTAGTGGATTGAAGTCGCAAATAACTGGAGGATGCTTGCAGTCGTCATCCATTTGTTATACAACAAAGAGCAATCCCTGGAATTACTTAAACCGCTTTGGCTATTAATTGTTGTTAATTACATTACTCTAAGGTATTCAGAAAGGTTTACGTTTGTCAGTGGCTGAAAGCAACAAAACTTATTTGGTATTTAATTAATGTAAAATAATTGTTTTTTGGTATTTTGTTTATGTTTTTAGATAAATCATAACGAATGTTAATATTACAATTTTACAAGCAATTGATTGCAATTAAAATTAATTGTTTTTTTCCTTTAAAATAGTTTCTCTGTCAATTTTATGTAAGTATATGAATAAAATATAAAAAAATACGAGATAGTAATAAAAATCGAATAAACATTTATTACAAATTTGAATGTGACAATTTCCCCCAATAAACAATTTAATTACTGACTACGATATCTTTAGTGCTGAAATTTGTGAATTTATTTAAAAATATTTGAAAGATTTAATTAAAAAAAGGAAGAAGCTAATTACAAAATTCGAGCCATGAATAAATCAAATATAATTTGCAATAAAAATCATCAATTGAAACCAATTGAAAATTTAATAAGTCTTCGTAGATCATAAAAAACAAAAAAAAAATTTGAATGGTTTCCAATCGAAGTAAAACGTAAAGGAAAACTAAAAAAACGAAAGAAAAAACAATTCCTCAATAAATTTTCTCTCCAAAATCCTAATCACTTACCCGAGGGCAATTAATCACGGGTTTTAAATGTCCATAGCGGCAATCTATACTTTCCCCTCTTGAACAAATCACAGCAAATCGCGTCCGGATTTTGTCGACGATCATCGAACCGCGGCCGTGTACCGCCGTTGCGGTACAAATGAGATAAAAGGCATAAAATTTTAACACTCAATTTAATCGACAGGCAGCCGTAAAAGCTCATTTAAAAAACGCAAATGCAATTAGTGGCCATAGATGGTAAAAAAAAAGAGAAAAAAACAAGAACAACAACAAATGCGATGTAGAGTGCAAATATAGACGAAAAGCGGAGGCATTGGGAGGTATTCGGTGGAAGCTGTATTTGTGGAATACAGTACCATAAATTTATGGCGAATGGAGGCGGAGGTCGGAGGACTTCCAAGTGAAATTCGATTTGCATAACAATCGGTGAGCAAATTAAAATTCCTCAGACTTGTTTCGAACAACAAATTAGACAAAATGCCATGTAAAAAAAAAAAAAAAAAATTTTTTTTAAAAACCGAGGTAATAATTTTTATCTTTTTATTAACATTTTTTCATAAAAATTTTAAAGATAGAATCGACCTTCCTCAGTTTCTTTTGCTACCTTCAACGAATAAAATTTAGATTTTAATCATTTCGAATTAATTTTTTGCAATTTGTGAATATTTTTCTTAAATTTCAAAATTCCACAATTTTAAAATTGTTGAACGGACAAATTTGTGCATCAAAAAAGAGTGCTATCTCTGCGGGCAATTTGTACTGAAAAAGTTACGGTTGAGCAACAATTAAAGTTTCATGTTTCAGTAACGTATTCAATTAAAAAATCTATTTTTTTTTTTATTTAATATTCATAATCAATAACAGGCGTTCACTTACCTTAAGACCAATATAATTATTAAGAAGATGAAAATCAGCACTTACCTAGAAAGTAAAACAAAAATTTTTTTAAAGAACTTTTCTGTGGCTCATTAAATTTATGAAAACAATATTTTTGGAACTCCAATGGTATCAACAAAAAAAGAAACAGAAAAAAGGAAGCCAAGATAATTGCGTAACGACACCAGACAAAATTTTCATTTTACATTTTACGGACAATTTAATTTCCTTCCATTTTTTTGACAAAAAAGAAATTTTTATATCTCGAATAACAAAAGATACAATAATAATAATCATAAACAGAAGGGTCAATCGAGGCAGAGGATTTAAAAATCGGGCACACCAAGCTGAAATCCGCATAAAAAGAACCATTAAAATCAACTTCTTAAACAGAAAATTATGAAAAGTCCTAAAAACTGAAATTAATTCCACTTAAGGCCATGAATAAAATCGCCATTAACTCTGGCGGTGATTTGGTTGTCTGTCGCACAAATACCAATGCAAAAATGTTTGAAGCAAAAAATAAATATACCTATATTCTATATCACAGAATTGGGGAAGAAAAAAATGTAAGAGAAATTAAAAATAAAATGACTGAACAAGGATTTCAGCAGCACGGGAATGGCATAAATATGTCATAAGGCTGCTCTTAACGTTCTCAAGCGTAAGACCACAAGAATGATGGAAAAAGCAAAGGATGGCATTAATGGTGAAATCTTTAGTAGATTTCAAGATAGTAAAAGGAAGTGGAAGAGGGTGGATAAACAGTCGCTTTCAAATTACTGCTGTTTCCACTCTTCAACCGGGGCTGCTTACAAGACATAAAAAATTATGAAGAGGCTGCTAGAAATTGCTGCCGCAACACACTCGAAAAGTACATGTTATTCTTTTGTTCTATTTATTACGAAAACATTTTTAAATATTTAATAAATTAATTTAAGTTTTTTTTTTTTTTTTGTAGCTTGTATTAAGCGAATCAATAAATAAATGAGAAAAATTGTGTTATAAGTAAATCCATGAAAATTATTTCAAGATTTCGGTAATTATTATTGATTCAACTGAATTCGGAAATACCCTTAGTGAACTACATTTACATACATATTATATAATTGGTACCAACTATAAGCAAAAACATTTATCATAATCCACGGCTTACGGATATAATTGAAGACTCGAGGATGAATCCAAGCTGGCAACATTATATAGAATTTTTGTTTTATATTTAAGAAATATTACAGAAATATTTTACAGAAATAGTTTGGAGTGGCGTAGTAGTTTTCCGTTGTCCTAATTAATAATTATTATTGTAGTGTTAATATTAGAAGGCTCAATCAACATTTTAACAAATTCACAGAAACTAGATTCTTACATAAAGTAAAAAAAGCTGCTTCATCATTCCCTATTTCGATAGAAAACTAAATTTGAAAAATAAGGTTGATTATTCCAAAAACATGAAAATTGTTGCGCAAAGCAGTCTAAATGTCAAAATACGGGTTTTGTACAAAATGAATTTTGGTTTGTGTCTCGGGAAGGAAATACCGACAATTAAGATTTCATAACCTCAACTTTAATTGCAAGGAATAATATTCCAGAAGTGATTCCAGCAACGCAACAGGACACACAAAAAAACAGCATTTTATGCAATAGCATATATTTATCTAAAAATACAATATTTTATCAAAAATTCCAGAGCAATAATTTTGTTGTAGAAACGGGATTTGTCACTTGTCTGAATACAATTTATCGCCTTCCGGATCTCCTCAATCCGCAGGTTCTCGTCGGCCTGTAATCCTGTTTATGAAAATTGTTAGTTTCAAAAATGAGTTAATCCAGAAAGGATACGAACCTCAACAAAAAGTTGTTTGCACTGAGATATGCGAATTTTGGGTTGTAAACCCCACTTATTCACTGAAGGAATCGCAAATACGTTAAATTTGTGGACTAATCTCGCCATTTTGATTATAAACTATATGTTCAATTTGTGTTCAACTTACTTAACCAACATTTAATCGCAATTTGCAATGTCAATCACTTTTTGTAAATGATTCCACGGTCAGAGCCTACTTACGAAGAAAACTTTTTGCGGGGTTGAAAACCAGAAAAGGGTAACTTGATTGCTTCAAGGTGGTTCGGATTTTGCATTATTATTAGTATAATACCTAATAATAATAATAATAATAATAATATTAGGTAAATATGCACAGTGATTTTTCGGGGTTTGCAAGAGAATTTTTTATTAATTGTTTCTACATAACAAATTTTTTCCTGTTGACAAAGCACAATTTTGAAAAAAAAAACTACCGATTGTCAATCCTTTCATTCCTTACAACTAGGTGAGGTTATCAAATGACAAGATCTGACAACACAGAATCATAAGAAACATCAAAATAAATTTATCAATAACCACTAAACTTAGAAACATACTGAGTTCAACTATCAAAATATCTATTTATTGTATATCTCAAAAATTCATTCAATCTGAGAGCACAAAAATCCCAAGAGTTATCGAAATTTCCAGAAAACTTTCTCCCCAAAAATATCAAACGTACATGATGCGATTATGTAATACAAAATAGGAAAACTGTATACGTGATAAAATCGCTACCACCTGATGTTCAGCACATTTATGTGTAAAAATTTCCGCAAGCATGTCAAATAAAATAGTCCTGGCGATTTCGCGTTTTCCGCAGCAACAATAATACGTAAAAAGGACGTGCTAATACTAAGAAGAATAATAATAAATGAATAAAAATAAGAACAAAAAAACGAGCAAACGAAAAACAACACACTTGTAGAAACAGCCAGAGAAACTTACAAACTGAAAAGAAAAGAACATCCTTGGAACAAGGAAAATCCATTCGACTTAATCTCTTTTCTATTTCCGGTAAATTGCTTTACGTTCACAGGTTTCGATCCACTTGATCTACTTATCCAGGACAGAAACATGTGAGTTGGCGTTTTATTTTGTTTTCACATTTATCTCGTCTCATCCGACATCTTTTCAGTTACCCAAGGGGTCCTTCTGAGAAGAGGATGTATGTTGTTAAGCAGACCCTCTAACACAGATGAAGAAGTTTTCCTGGGAATGTTTGTGCTTGGATGAATTTTCAAAACTATTTTTATTTGATTTTCCTTCCTTTCTAGACTACAACAGCCTTAAAGTGGTCGAGACGTCAGACAGGACAACTGAAGGAAAATGGAATGAAAGAAAAAAATGTGGGGGTGGCAGTACTGTTTGAATGAATGAAAAGGATGGCAAAAGATTCGAAAAGATATTATTTGCACTATCCTCTATGGATCTCTCGATTTGTTGGCAATCATCACTTAACATTTCCCACCATAACTATACGACATGATTTCGTTCCTGTGTCTCCCTATCGATATGGCACGATCCCAATCGATCGATCACGAGCTCCATGGAAAGTCAAAGGCATTCGCCTTTTCTTGGATATAACGACTTCCTCCATTCAAAAGGAGTAAATAGAATGAAATCGAGCGGGCAAGAGAATTCGAGTACAGATGGCCATAGAGATGCCACAGAATTCTTGTAAGAAGGGGAATTATTTGAGATGTAGAGCGGCGAGGAAGTAGGGAACATAAAACCATATAAAATAGGACACAATACTTGGGAAAGGACGAACACTTTGATTAGATCCATAAAAGCCCTCCAAGGGTGAATATGTAATTGGACACTCTCGATTTGACCCGAAGATGATGCACAAATGATGACGTGCCTTTAGTTTATATCTGTCTCCTTGAGTCTATTTGTCTGGTTTCAATCACTCAAGGTCCTTTTGGTAGGACACCAATGGTAGATCTGTGTGACATGATTAGCATTATTAGAACGTTGACACTTCCTTCACAATGGAGTAAATTAAGATGAATATATTTCATGTGTGAACAATGTTTACCAATTGTTTATTGACATTTCTAATTTATGGTAAATAAATGATGAAATATTTTGAATTTAATGTTAATGAAAATTTTCGAAAATTTCCTTAATTTAATTCAGTTTAAGGTTTTTGATGTCAAGTTCAATGTTAATCCGAACACATTTAATATCAATAAGGAATTTAAATAAAAGCCGGAAATGACCTCAATTTAATCCTTGACAATCGGAATATAATTAATCAATAATAACTAGTAACAAGTGTTGATATCAAATGAATTTCTATCATTATCGAAATTCTATCAAGGCAACGAACATTAGTGCTTCTCTTATCAGTGCAAAAAAGTGCTACTAATCATTGTTATCATGCACTACAATACCGCAACTGATTTATATTTATTTATTTTTTATTATCGTCAATGTCAGACTTCAAACTCAAGTTTTATTAATGACGAATTTGTGCAGAATTACATTGACATTTAAAATTATCTAAAAAATAAAATCTGATAAAATATTGTCTTCACAAATTGACACTAAAAAATCACAACTTTCTAAAAATATAATTTTCGGCAACCATAACATTTGAAATTTATTCAAAAATAAATTTTTTGTTATATGTTAATTATGCTATAATATGTTATCTTTCGGCGTGAATTGTTTATGTTCTGTTCATTCAGTGCTAATGAATTGATTTAATTATAATAATCAAATTACTTACTTTTGACCATTTGGCCGCGTTTTACAAAAGAAAAAATTACAAAAAAGATGTAAATTGATACAAAAAAGAAAAAAAAAGACTAATTAGTATTTGTTTGCATATTCAAAAACTGATCTACGTAACTCATTTTTTACAATAACTTTTCCATTTTTAATTACGGATTTTGACACTGTCATTTATTTTAATAAGGTTTTACTTATGTGAATACCAAAAATGTATGATTTATATCAACTATTTGTATTTTGCAGAGAAATTTAATTACGGAATATTAAAAAATCTAGAAACCTCCATAAAGGAATATTGTTTTCTAAATATAAAAATGTCTAACAGTATCTGTATCTAATAACCCATGAACGCATTCCCTTTTGATATCGTTAGTTCTTTTACAAAATTTTTGAAATGAAAAATATTTTCATAATTGTTTTTTCTTTCAAATTCCGTTTTTTTTTTTTTTTTTTTTTTTTGCCGAACATTTCAATCAGAAGGTGCCATTCTTTATCCAAAAATCCATTTCAACTCATTCGCATCACTAAGCAAGATACATGAACGGATACGACTGGATAAAATATGCATATTTGCATTTCCACGAATCAAAAAAAAAAAAGTAATGGAGAAATAAAAGGAAGAAAAAAACATATACCCATACCACCCCATTATACAGAGATACACCAAAAAGAGAGAGAGATAAAGGAAACCTTAAATTTTCATTTTCCCTGAATTTCATTCAATATTTTTCCATTTTATGATTGCCATCATCGCAATGTGGCATGCTATGGCTGCTTGGCTACAATACAAAAAACGACTGCTGTTGCTGCTGGGTGGCAGGGAGCTGTCATGTCATGAGCATTGAGCACCCAACAGTAGAAAATGGGAGCAAAAGTAGCGAACAACGGAGCCAAACCATTTAGCCTAAACCTTCCTTCCTTCCCGCCTCCTCGCAACCTTAACTTTTCTTCATTCTACAGACCGGGGGGGTAGACCCAATCGGTTTCATTCTGTATGCCAGGGTCTGATTTTATCGTTTTTTATCTATTTATAAATATCCAATTTGTTAGACAACTTGTTTATCTGTCGAAATGGATTTGTTTTCCCATTGCATTTAGTTTTATTGCGAAGGGTTCGTCGACAACGATGACACATTTTTCCGCATAGCAATCGTTTCGAGTTTGAACGCTTCATTTGTGGACATTTATAATTTAAAAAAAAATTTTTTTTTTTTTTTTTGTAGTTACTCTGATTTTTAAAATTGTATATTTTGACAAAAATAGTTTCTATGCAGGTACCTATATTGCATATAAAAGAAAACAAAATATACTTCTGTGGTTGAATTATTTAAGTGATGAACAGCTAAAACAAAAAAAATACACCAACACTCATATATGATTTGACATGTTCAACAATATGGTTTTCTATTTATTTATTTATTTAAAAAAAAATTTTGTGATTGTTCAAATGTGATACGAATCCAGATAGGGCAGAAAATTCATTGATTTTTTTTGTCAAGGGAGATGCAATGAAATGTACAATAATTTTAGTTTAAACATGAAGCATTTGTGTTACCAAAAGGAATGTTTATCCGTCAGTCCGTCTATTAAGATGATAACTCGAGAACGCAGAGGAGTACATAAAGGATTGCAATTTGGTACATAATTACGTCGTTAAACTCACAAAGTAAAACCGGAAAGCAGGCATTGCATTTGACTTTTTAGTGTTGCCATACAACGGTAAAACCTTTTTTAACAAATATAAATATAAAAAACTGTTAAAATAACTTATAACAAATTTCTCATTTTACGATGGGAAAACTTTTTTTGAACGATTTATTACATCTTTCTTTACTACATATAAAAGGCATTTCATAATATTTAACTAAACCAATAATATAGTTTCTTTACTAGTTTGAATATGAAAACAACATTAACCTAATAACAATTTTATTGCGAACTTTTGCAAAAAAATACTGCATAAAATCACCCCACAAAATCACTCTGAAGGACTTTCCGTTTTATTTGAAAATAGGTCCCCACAAAAAAAGAACCACCCCATTTCTTACTTGAAAAGTATTATATGGAAAATGTATCACTTGAGAACAGCAGGTACATGTAATATGTATTAGATGCTGAAAAATAGCAACTTCTACAAAGATAGCATTTGGATAAAGGAGAGAAAGGAAGCAACAATACATTTTGCAACCTTGTCTCTCGTAAATATCATGTGATATGCATGCAAAGATGCAAAGGTGCGAAATTCTATCTGTAAACATAAGAACATAGAAGACATGGAAAATTCTGCTCCTTGCAAACTGACACTAAGTAAGCGGTTTTATGGTAGGCTAGTTAGGAGAATGTCACCCTCGTTTTTCTGCTCCGTTCACAGGATGAAGGATATCAACTTGAGGAAAATTGTCGATTTAGAAAGTTGGCTCCCCTGTGTACATAAAATCGTGGTGCTCTTTCATCGTCTTTCTGCACTTTGAATAACGTGCGTATTCTTTGATTTTCTTCAACATTAAATATTTGTTTAATGTGGGAAGCTTACTGGGAATTGGATCGTGTTACAAAACCAAAAAAAAAAAAAAAAAAGTCATACGACGAAAAAAAAAAGTGACATCAGACAGCGGTTTGTCTAGGATGAGGGGCCAAGCCACTCAGCAGCAACATCAAATGTCTAGAGGAATTGGTGCAGAAGAAGTGGATTTCCCTTTCGTTGGAACAATTCTATAATTCACATATACTTGTAGAGACATACTTGTTACTAAAAGTTGGATAGGGTCTTGTTAAGGAAAACCGACGACGATGTACTTTACGATGGTCCATTAAACAGCACTCTGCACATTACAATCATCGTTATAAGGACGACTGTAATGACGACAACAAGGACGACGACATCGACAAATACCATACCATAATACAACGGTGGCAGGCTATAAAAATGACACAGTTTAAGCTGAAAATGTGTTATATAACGACATTGTCGCCATTTGGAATCCTTTTCGGCAATGAATACTATACACAATAAGGCACCAAACTTGTAGGGAGTAATTTGTTAAATGTTCAAACTGAATTTGTGTTTGCATTACAAATTGCCAACGGGAATGACATAAACGAATTTTGTAAAATATGTCCAGACAAATTTCGTAGTTCTTCTATCATCACAAATATTACAATACAAGGATAATAGAGAATATTTTACTTCCCCATAAAAAAAAAAAGAACTGTCATCATAGTAAAACAGTTTTTCAGACAATTTCATTCATTTACAAATTCAGGTAATGTTCCTTGAAATATGAACACCAAAGGATTTGGATAAACAATTAATTTGTATATAAAATTATATCCGAAACAAAAATAAATGTAATAAGTTATTGTAAGGCAAAGAATGGAGTGGGGGGTGGTCGGGTGGAATAGAACGGTAAACGGGATATAATTTATAAAAAAGCATATCCTTAAATCCCCAGATATATTCCATGTACCGCAAAAGGGAAATCACTTCATTATAATCTCCATTGCTAAAATGCATCAAAATTCATCACGTTCAACGAAATTTTCAATTCAATGAATTTACATTTATCTCTTGGTTGAAAATCCTTGGGGGATTCTAAAGGTGATGTAGAATGAATTGTAAAGAAACGGGAAATTGGGGTAAAAGAGACACCACAGATGGTATGTATATATTATATGGGATGTTTCTGTTGGGATATATAAGAAGGATGAGATCAAACCGATTTGTATTCAAATTTTGTACCCTATGATTGGAATTATTTCTGCATACAAACTCTAACTGGGGGATGTGAGGAGAACAAAGAAAATGTGAAAATAGTGCGGTGACATGTCAACCTTTCATCCGAAAGGATATTCACAAAATGCAAAAATTTCCGAGTCATAAGAGTAGCAAATAAAATTTAAATCTCCGAATGGAGAAGAAATGCCAACCGTATATATAAAAAAAAACCAACCCAAAGAAGAGGAAAAATTCAACGCAAGGCAAAGAGGAAAATGTATTTTGTACCACTCATGCCAGAAGAATCCTAGAATCTTCTTAGGGAAATCTAGAACTATCTAGGATGCCACATCATCAGAATTCGTGACTGGGATTCCATGCCAGCGCCATTTCTGCAATGGTAAATGAGGTTTGCTCCAGTGAAAGTATGAAAATGGTGACTTGAGGACATAATTTCGAGTGCGTTATGCGATGCCAGCCGACGAAGAGGACGTAGACGCCGTTGCTGGTGCATTGGCGGCAAGATCACGTATACGTTGCTTGGGGACATGCTCTCGGGCTCTATCGTTGAGTATCCTTTTTCCTTGAACATGGCATAGAGACGATGTCTTATTCGTTGAGTATCAGACGATGTTACGTGTTAAATGGAATGAAACTTGCTTCTAAAGGCACATGGGGCAATAAATACGAGGAATTGGCGTAGATAAAGGGAATCCGACTGTCCTGGGCAAGTCACAGCATTTCAAATAGTTGTTTAGCGGAAAAGGAGAGTGTCGAGGAAACTAAGATCTTTGTCTAAAATGTCGTCGACTGGGGTATACCGCCCATTCATTCCTTGGCTACGATTGAGAACGACTGGCTGTGGGGGGAAGGGTGGTGGCGAGAGGGGGAAGGCCGACACTTTTATTGTCACCCACTAGACATCTTAACTTTACTGAAGTGGAACTACACATGGCTGAAGGAGGGGGGTTGGGGGATGAATGACGAGACAGACGTCGTCCAATAATCTGGTTCGATTTTTTTTTTCTTTGCTTGTTTTTTGTTTGTTTGTGACTTATTTGTCACCTTTGTGATGATGCAATCTCTAATTGCCTTGAATACTGTCTAAGAAGATTATTTTGCTTAGATACCTCAAACCCAATTTTAAGTTGTATATCTTTCATTCAGCTCAATATTGAGCTATTCAGCACTTTTGCTGAATTTAATATTTCAATACAATATTTTACAATATTGTTCAATAACCACAAAATACATTTTATTAATCCATTAAAGATGAAAAATCAACAACAAAATCCTCCACAATTTTCCCCATAATACAATGTTCAAACAAGAAACAGAAAAAGTAATAATGTTTTATCAAATATCTGGTTGTTCTATTTTTCCTTATCAAACATCGTTTCTTACCCCCAAAATCAACTTTACCCACATATTCAACTGTACTTAGATTCATTCTGTTCAATTTTCCATCGTCGATTTCACCCCTCGTTGTGCTGAAAACTCGAACCCCGTTACATTGAGCAAAACGATTTGTCTCGCATGACAAAAAATTATTAGCATTCAACGTCGTGAATTTTACACCTGGGTTACCAAATCATTTCACGTTTTCGTTACAAATTTCGTCAGCACACCCCAAAAATACCTCGTGATTTGGTAGTTTACCAGGGTATTTTTTTTTTTTTTTTATATATATTTCTACAGTCGTTGGAAATAGTCAAGCTAACCTCATACAGCCAAACCAAATGGAGGGGATCAAATCCAAAAAAATTGCTGTATATCTTCAATGTCACCTATTCCAAAATATGTATAAGAAAGAGATAAAAAATCGAATGTAATATATTTGTGTGGGAAGAAGATGGGTATAAGAATATTCTGGGAAAAAAACAAGTGAGATGGCAAATGAAATTGAATTGGGGGTATGGGGGATGGTTACAGAATAAAAAAAGGGTGGTCCGGACATAAAAGTTCACTCTTGAAAGTGCTCACGACTGATTGTGCCAGCAGAACGAAAGCTTATTGGGGGTATTTTGAGTTGTACGTGAAGCACAAATGCTCGCTTTCTTGGTTGCTTGTTTGACTGCTTTTTAAGGAGCTCCTTGGGGTGAATTTTTTTCTGTGCTCTTATTGAAATTCTGATCACAATCACCCGTTAGAGCTGCTGTTTGACTAAATAAATGATAAAATGGAAATTTTTTTCTTTCATCTGTTGGTTTTTTTTTTCGAAGAGCCATGAAAAGTGTGTGATTTTTTTTTGCTTTAGATAATTTGTTGAATGTTGCAGACAATGCCTTATTAAAACAGTTCAATGAAATTTAAAATTACTTTTGAAAAACAAATAAAATAGTCAAAATTAAATTTCCAGAATTTCTCGAGAGAAATATAAAAAATTCTGTTTTTATAATTCATTCAAATTCTTCTATTTTCAATAATTCGGCTTATTTTGTTGCTATTTATGTTTCGTTTTCAATTTTCTACGAACAATCTTCTTAACTATGGTATAATCCTTTTATATTTACACAAAATCCTTTTACAATTCACAGCTTCGAGTCGCCCCCCATATTCAATCTACACCCCCACCCACCCCCAATTTCAGTCGAACCCTTTTTATGTGCAGTTACCGCTTACAATGAAAGCTTTAATTTTATTTTAGCGCAACTCTCACCATAAAACCGACAGTGAAATAAAGCCACTTTCTTTTCACAAAATCCTTTACAAGCCATCTTCTTTCTGCTTCATCATGCGAAAGTGCTTTATCAGCAACACATAAAACCATGTAATAAAGTTTTCGAGAAAACTACACCCTCTAAAAATCCTCGTACAGGAAATGGAGAAGCAAAATGAGGAGTACAGGACATGGCACGGCTGTTGGTTGAATCTTTGTCCCATCATCCCTTCTGTTTCTTATATAGATATATAATATATATATATATATATATATTTTTTTTTTTTCATTTGGTATAGCACTGATATTGACTTGCCGAAAAGCTCAATTAAACTGCCCTTTATAAAACCTCATCCAAGGGAATGGCAAAGGCCACAATGGAAATCCCAACTGAGACGATTTCGTTTATATGAAAATGTAAAGACAAATCCTGGTGCCTAATTTAAGATTCATGGAGTACAAAGAAGAAGATTTAGGGGAGTTTGTTCTCTTCGCCTAGATCACACATTAAGTCCCTGGTCCCCATTAGGATAAGTCTTTCGGCCCAAGTGATAATTCTAATCGGCGATTCTATTAATGGAGGTGGCTTAAGTTTATGCGTACACTTCAGGGCTATCCTAAATTAAGGATCTGTCAAGGATGGAGTGTGGGAGGAAGAGGATAACAGAGAGAGAATGTGCTTTCGTTATTTATTCAGGTCTTTCCCCGTAGAGCATTACGAACATTAGGGACGCTTCAGATAAGATCTATTACTGAGAAAGTGTGGGGGTTGGCTACAAAACGACTGATTGTCACGTAAGTCCGGCTGTTTTGTCAACCTTAAAAGACGTGTTCGTGCTAATGCTGAACCAGAATCCATATTCCCTTCTTCCTTTTGGATTCCCGCACCAGAAAGGATGAATGGGAAAACCAGAAGGTTTTGTTTTCCCCGGATAGCGAAAAATCTATTGAGATAGTTTGTCCTGCCTAATGGACCCCATTAAATGATTACATCGCTCCTCAGGTACAGGAGATGGGAGGGAACGTGGGGGAATCTCTGGATCCTGTGTCTAAGAAATATACTTGACTGCGGATGGCCGAGTGAAAGGAATGAAAATGGGAAATTGGCTGAGAAGCCTGTTTTTTGGTCCTTATAGGATTTGGTCGAGTGGTCTGAATTGGATGGAATGAATAAGCAGTAGAATAGATCCACCTGGTTTTCCTATTGCCCATCAAAGGATCACACATGCAGACAATAATAGATATAATACGAGATATGGGATATGGTTGCGTATATCATTTCCGGAATGTTTTTGGGGGAAAGAGGATTGTATGAATTTGATAGAGGACTTTTGGTTGGTTAAGTTGGGGGAATTGAATTCGAGAATTTCAGAAATATCCCCATTTGACCAGTAAATTATATCATTCATGCAGAAGTTCCGAATAGTAATTAATTAGTTGTGGAATCATACAGATGACTTAATTGAATCTAATTAGATGATTGTGAATTTCTAAGCTTGTACCACTTTTCTTTTTAGTTGATGTCCTTCGATGTTATGACAATTCAGAAGTAAGGATAATTTTAGGAAATTGATTAATTTATTTTCACCGGAAATACGTATTTATAAATCAATTGTTGCTAACAGAAATGAATTTAAGTAGAAATAAAAGTGTTTTCCAGAATAGAATTCCATCAAAAAGTAATTTCAACCAAACGATCAAATTAAAAATACTTTAAGTATGAAATGCATTAAAATTTTATTCATTTTAATTCGATAAACAATCTCAAGTTAATTTAAGCGACGCTATAATCGAAAATTTTAACAACATACTGGATTAATGCCAATTATCACAAATATTTTATGATCACTAAAAATGTATTGAAATCAAATTGAAATCGTTTACATGCATTTGAAGCCATCACCAAAAGCCACAACAATTGGTGATTTGTTAAATTTCTATTTGTGAAACAAACTGAAAACAATTCCGAAATGGATCTAAACTTAAAATACAAAATATAAAGCAACAACAACAAGAATCTCATTAATCTCTTGCACTGTGAATTCCTTGTGGAGTGCTTTGAGGGCAATGGCAGAAAAATGGATGGGTTGCAACCAATTATCCATTTAAATTTCCTCGTTAATAAATTTGCTAATTAACTTAATGAATCACTACTTCATGATTGCAATGAGCAAGTTGTAAAAAAAATAATAAAAATAAATAACCACAACAACAAAATAAAAAGAAATGTGATTTAGTGGTTGCAATTAACAGCTATGAAAAATTGAATGGATTTTTTTTTAATTTGCAATGGAATGAGGACGAAGCAAGAAAACAGTAAACAACGAAAATGTTGAAATAAACATGATTTAAGATTTGGATTTTTGCAATTTTCTTAACTGTGCCCATTTTGGAAATTAATTTTCTGCATTCTTCTTCTTCATTATGAGAATTAAGTTTGCGAAAGGAAACCAAAATTTGTCAAATAATTGAAAATATGTTTTTGATAATATTTGAACAGTTGCACAAGATATTGTAATTATTGGTTTTTATTCGATCTTCACCAAACTTCACACGAACCATCCAGACTATGCCACATTATCGCTGAAAATTTCATTAAATTCGTTTGGGCGATTTATGAGTCTATAGGGAATGTCATACAAACATGCATCCTCTTTTATTTATTAAAGAAAATTTCGAAATAATTCTTGACTTCTACTGTATAATTTTCCCAAGAATCATTTTGTTACCATATCACAAACATAATTTATTAAAACGCAGATGGATTACGAAATTCCTTTTTAGTATGTTATATACAATATTTATGACGGAGATATCAATTTATAGAAAATATAAACTAGGATTATCTAACAAAATTAGTTAATTAAGTAAAAAAACCGCAAGTTTTATGTTCGCGGTTGTAATAAACACCGTAAAACTTTGTGGCAATCCGGTGCAACTTCCATTCAGTTTGAAACCACAGCAAACAGAAGCTCATGCGCTTCTTGTAATATGCGGTAAAGGGTTAAAATAAAATAAAATCATGTGTATAACCAGAAAAAAAAAATCATAATAGATAACTGACGAGTGAGATTTTAAAAAAGAAAAAAAAGAAAAGAAAGAATACTGAAATCATCACCTTTAACTCAAAGTAGCGTGTTTACTAGGCTGAAACACGTAATACAACACCTGATGCTCCGCAGTGGGGGGATGACGAGAAGGAGGTGCAAGGGGGAGATGAACGGCTGGGAGCAAAACCATCCAGTGATGGCAAACAAACACGATGAAATTGTGGTTCTTGGGAGGCAGGAACAATTTCATAGAGGAAGACGTAAACCGAACTCGGTGTTGTTGTTTGTAATACCGGGACAAATCTAGGTGCGAGATGTGCTTGGGGGCCGTGGGGTCGGGATACACGACACAATCAGGTGTGAATTTCACTAAATGCGCGAATAATCAAAACAATTCTTCGTTGTTGTTAAGTATATATATATATTATACATATATCTTTTAGCTGTCTCGAGTGCCATCATGAATTCATTGCGATGTACTTTGACAACATTTGTTCGTACAACATAATACAAAATGTCACCTGAAGCGTTTACAAAAAGGATTAGTTTGATCAGTTGTACACTTAACGACCTGAAAAAAGATGCGATGATGTATTATGGTAACGGAGAAAAGTATATATTCATATTCCCCGTAATATTCAAATAAGCATAAAAAAAGATGCACGAATCCGTCAACAGTTATTGTGATTGAACCACATCCGAATTATCATGTACCGATGAACATTGTACATCATCATGAAATGGTGATGTTCGAAAAATTTTTATGGTATGCCGTAACCGAAATGGAGCATCCGGTGGGTCCATATTGTAATGCTATTGTATTCGAACTGGTAACCGCATTTATGCGGCATAATTTAACCGATATTGGAAGAGGAAAAAAAATATGTATACATTTTTGGTTGGATGGGAAGGAATGATGATGTACAAGGACCAACCGCATGCCGAGCCAATTTTTCCCAATGGAGTGATTTAATGGCACCAACAACCAGTCGAACAATTTTCTCTATAGAAATCTCTTGTGGAAGCTTCTCTGATACCCATTCATGACTTTATCAAGCTAACAATTTTAGTGCACCCTCATCCAGTTCCATTTATCGATACCGTTCCACCAGACGGTGAAGATCCTAATTTTTTTTTTTTTTTTTGGAACATGAAGCACATTCTGCTTACTTGGCTTAAAGATGGCTTCTTTGGATTCCATGGCAGAAGTTTATGGGATTCCTGGCAAGATTTGTCTCAATAGACCAACGTTCAGCATTCTGATCCTTCTATCCTCCTGTTTTACAATTCAGAGAATCCACCCCATTCCAAACCAATAACCGAATTGGAATGGAACCAGGACGATGCCTCACAGCGGGGAATAGAAAAATTATTTGACAATGCGAAGTTATCAATGCCCAAGGAATGAAGGAGTCACGCCGATGGGGCTTCGCAAGGATACACAAAAAAAAAAAAACATACGAAAAACAGTAAAAAAAAAAAAAGAAAAAGGATAAAAGAATGCAGCATTAAGTGTGGGTGATTGACGAGTCAATATCCTTCGATTACGGCGTCCACTTCGCTTTTATCCCTGGAATACAAACAGGACGATATCCCCCTAATTCCAGCTGGGCTTTGTGAAAGCCGCACAGCCACTGTGTTCCGGATGCACAATAAAAGAAACACAGAGGCCAATGTCCCGATAGAATGATTTATATCGATGAGTGGAAAATTAAGGAAAATTGTCCTCAGGCTAAGAGGACGACGAAACTTTTTCTTTTGTATTCAAAGTGCTCCCCAGTTTCATTGCAGATAAGAATTGATCAGACTCGCCTCCTGGCGATGGCGGAACGTTCAATCCTTGGACACTGAGAATGCCTGTGAAATGCGGTGAGGGAAATCCTGTCAATTTGCAACAATTTATTTTTATTTTACTGTAGACCTTTTTCCGTTATCACATCAACCTTTTTCCTGTCGCTTTTTATTTTCCACCCTCTACTTACTGATTTCTTTATTTCCATCTTCTTTTTTTTACTACTTTGTTCCATTCTGCTGCAGTTATACGAGTCTATTTTGGGGGTAGGTTAAACACCCGCTGAGATATGTCACTTTGAGAATTCATGACAGGTCATCTTGTTGCCGAAAAAACGTAGATTTGCAACATTCATTGTGATAAGTCGAGTTAAGATTATTTTTAAAAAATAGGAGTACAACCAGTTTGGAGTTTAGTTTACAACTAAAACAATAATAACAAACAATTGAGAGATAAACAGACTTACCTTATCATCATCTCCTTCACTATCACACTGTAAGAAAAAGAAAAATATAATTAATTAATTGCAATAAAAGGGGTGTGAAAAAAATCTCCTAATTCTATGCAATCTCAAAAACTTGTCATGTTTGTTGTTGTACTCATAGGATTTCTGTAGGACATTAAATAATGAATGTGTAATTAACTAGCCAAGTCAATTGAAAAGCTTACAAAAATATTAACCGTTTGAACTTTAATTATAGTACGTATTAAAGGGAAACTCATTCATTTTTAAATTTCAAAAATTCCCAAATCCCGTTCGTTCTCAAAATGTAAGTGAACCATTTCATCCATATATTTTTGTCAAATCACTTTTCCACGACATTGAAGCCGATTACCGCTTTTGAGCAGATTTTCTACCCTCCCAGAAACCACAACATTCTGACGGGTATTTTCCCATTCAATTTCCGTAAGTTATAAAAGCAGTAAATGCAAAATCGTTTTCACAAATGACTTCAAATGTTCATTCAGTAAAAAAAAAAAAAAAAAAAACGAGGCACATTTTTGCGTAAAATTTTATGTGGATATTTTCTCAATTTACAAGCATTCAAATTTTGTTCACTGAGATTGTAAAAGACTATGAAAAAAAGAAGAAACAAGAGAAAATACAAATGCAAATAAAAGAAGAAGAAATTAACTTGAAAAAACATAAGTCGAATGTTTGTTTTGTGGAGAAGGGATCAAGAAGTAAAAGAGAGGATAAACAGCAATCAAATGTAAAAGAGCAGAACAATTCAACAGAACTTAGAATGAAATATTTAAATACATAAATAAAAAAAATACGCGAATATGATTTAGTACAGAAGAACTGGGAAATTGACTGAACAAATTTTTATGTTCAATAGAGAGAACAACAACAAATCAAGTTTGGTTTCGTCCTTTGATTTAATATGTGAGAACATCGAAATGCACGCTTTGATGATTTTAGTGGGTAAATAATAATGACGAATCAATAATCAAAGGGGCATTTGAATTTTATGAGGCGGCCATTGATGAGAAAACAACACCAGGGGCCAAATACGAGGAGAAAATCCACAATCAATGTTTTTGATTTTCTTGTCCTTTTTACGATTACGTTTTATTGCGTTTTCATGTTCATTTCAAATTCTTTTGATGATGACTTTAATCTTCTGTTTCGTAAATATTTCTTCTGTTTGTTTTTTTGTTTTATTATCATGAATTTTTATGAACAGAAAATATTTGTTGTTGAGAATAGAGAAATTGTTAAAAGGAAATCATTTTTGTGGAATTCAAGGAGTATTCTAAAATTTTGCAATTAATTTTCGTACTTGATTAAAAATAACGACAATAATTAAATTCTATATAAATAAAATTAAAAGACTTACGATATATCCCTTGCCGGAACTACAACGACTGCTTGCCTGTAATTAAGAGAAAAAAAATTCAATTAATAACGTTGTGGGAAACTTTTAATAGAATTAAATAATTATATTTGAGACATAATTATTGGAAATTAATTAATTAACTTTGGGGCAGAAAGTTCTGAGTAAATTTTTTTTACAATTATAGGTATTTCTATGTTATTTAATTATGTATTAATATTTAATTATCATTATTTATAATTACATATATTTTTTGACCCCGTTTAAAAAAAATGTGGCCGTAAGCATTTGCTAAATGTTAATAACAAAAGGTTTACTCTTAGAATTGAGCTATCAATTTTGAATTGGACATATCTTGCTTCTGAAAGATAAAATTATTTATTTTTTTTTATTTCTGTTAAAAAAGTGGGTGTTTTTTTGAAAATATTTTTCTTTACATAATCACTTTACATAAACACTGTTCATCACAAACATTTTTGTATAAAAAAGATACTGGATGATCGTTATTATAATAATAAAACTAAGTGGTTTTTAATGTCGGAAAACAGAAGTAGTCGGTCACGAAAAAGAATTTAATGTTATTAATAAAATATTGTAATTTCCATTTTGAATAATATCCTTTACTAGTAATATATGCACGGAAAAAAGCTATTTGAATTGCGGGTTTTAGTGGTTATTAAAAATAACCTATTAAAACTTGTAAATAATTGCTAATAAAAATTAACAGCAAGTAATTCTAGATTTTTTCTATTATGGTGTACAATGTACACATTAAAAGAATGCTGCAATAGTGCAACAATAAAAACAAAATCCAGAAATGGTATCATAAAATTAGCAATAAAGATAGCAAAAATGCGAGTACTTACATCACTTAGCCTATCCCTAGAACTATCAGCATCACGAGGCGCTACAGAAGACGTCGTTAGTCGTTCTGAAGCTCGACCGCTGTCATCAGACGTTCCAGCATCTTGAGCGAGAGTAATTGAATTCTAGAAAAAAAAAAAACATCAAAAAATTAGTACAACACATATAACATTTATATGAATTAAAATCGCTTTAAAACAATTGATTAGAAAAGTAGAGAACAAATTATAAATTGTTGAAGACGATGGCAAAATTTCCGTTAGTCACTAAATCGTTTGGGTTCTTTGCAAGTCGACAAAAGTTCGTTGGAAAGTATGCGATAAGGATATAAGTTCGGGATCAGGATGGCTGCACTGACGCATGAGACAAAGCGTAAAATGAGGGTCGTTGCCTCATAAAAAATTATGACAATAGAACGAAAAAAAAAAATTCTATATAATATGCATATTTATATAGAGAGGAAGCAAAAGGAATTTAAGGATACGACGGTATTCTTCCAGTCCATTAAATTTTTATGGTTATCGTATTATAGTGAGAAAAATCTGTCCATATTTTAAATTCTTCCTTAACGGATGACAGAATGAGTTTTAACAAGGAATAAGAAAAAGGCTAAGAGGAAATTGCATACTTTAAAATTTATGAGTTTTGCAAGTGGGTAAAAAGTAAGGAGTGTTTTTTATTATATTCATTATTCATCATTCTTTTCATTCATGATTGACTTTTTACTATATAAAGTGGTAAAAAAAAAGAAGAGGATTTTGAAATGTTAAGTTTGAAAAATCGTTTTGCAAATTCCAGAAAATATTTTGCAATATTATGATTGTCCAAAGTTTGTAAATTTTTAATTCCAATGGATCATTTTCGAAACATTTTTTTTTTTTTTTTGTAAAACGAACACTTCTCCTGCGATTCGATATCAACAATTTTATTTATTTTATTGGATCTCAATTTTTAATTGTATAAATACATCGTCAGTAATGGTTGCAAAATATGTACTGAAATGTGTTTCGAAATGTTCAAATTCTGATAAATCTTGTTAAGCATATTCCATATTAATATGAATCTTCCTGTTTGTTAATATAAGCATACCAAGTGTGCTCAACAGAAATTCATGTAGGAATTAATTGATTTCACTTCACAGTAACAAATAAACAAAATATTTCCCCATTAAATACGAAATATGTTTGTTGATAGTCCTTAAATCCTGACGTGTATTTCATCCAGAACACACCTGTATTAAAATCATTCAACACATATGTAATTTATTGAATTCAATTTACGTAAATAATTCATCATATCAATTTTGTTGCGTTGAGTCAAATTGTTATCGATATACACAATAATATAAGAGTGTAGCATTAAAATTAAATTGGTACAATTTTCGACTTCGTGGATCAAGAGTCGAATAAGGGTAAGGGAGGCGATGAACATACGTGGTCGAATAGTTCGAGAAGAACAACAGGTGAAATTCAGGCAGTTCTCCCCCTTTGTGTTCCATTAATTTTCGGACAATTGAGGACGAAATGCACCATGAGGAAAAACCACTAATATATAGCATACAACCCCTTTTCCTCTTCTCTGGCCACTGTTCACTTTTCTGGCTGATAGTTTCTCAACTTGGCTATTAATTCATGAAATTACTAATAATTTAGCTGCAAATGGACGGTTTTACTTTTGCCTGTAATTACTGTAATTTACGACATTTGATACACCCAAAGAGAATATGGAAATTAACGAGTTAATATTCACGACATAATGGTGTTCACAGTTGCTGCTAAGTGCGCCCTGACGTGGGCTAAGCTGTAGCTAGAAAGAGCTTGCTAAAGCTGATTGGCCTCCTGTGCTCCAGGTGGAATAGTCCATGGGAGATGATGGTTTGTTCTTTTATTATTATACGTTTTTTCTTTATTTTCAATTTTGTTTTGTTTTTTGTTTTGTATTCCGTTTCGCCCAGACGAAGGTTATCAGGCGTTTTAGGTTGGCTGACGGCACTGAATTCTGTTAAAAATTGCACGTATCGAATGCGTGGTCTCGCCACGAAATTTTACCTTCAATTTGCATTAAATGTTTTGCAAGCAACAATTAACGATTTTCTTGGACAATGTTTTGTACACATTTAGTCATTTGCAGTGATGCGTTTTATGGTTGAATAAATTTAAAATAAAACTCATTGAGAGATTTTATGAGATCAAAAATGATATGAGAAAGCAGAGGGTAACATTTGAGAAGTGAAATACGAGAATTGTAAAGGATTCAATCAATTCAAAATGGCGACTTGCGTAACATTGTTACTTGTTGTGCATCTTCCAACAATTTTCAATTCAGTACTCGGGCTAAGGGTTAAAAATAACTATTTTTGTTATCTTCTAAAAAAAAAATTATACCTATATTTTTCACATATGAAAATGTTTTCTGCATCGAAAGAATATTTGATTAAAAATACAATTCGTGCACAAACGAAAATAAAAAGGCACGAAAAAATGCTTTTCAAAAAGTTTCTCTAACTGGATAAAATGTATATCATCTTCGTATTATTCAACTTGACAACATTCATCTACCTCTCATTTCCCTAAACGAAAAGACAAAAACACTTTGTCATAAGAACATCCATATATCCTTGAAAATCTCTTTACCCACTTTTTTTTTATCTTACATTTTATCATATTCATTGAAAAAATATCCTGACAGTTGTGTTGCTTTAAATTCCGCAACTTTGACAGTGCCTTAACTCACTTGAGATTCTATTCAATTACCATCAAGAAGATATCGAAAGTTCACAACTTTTCGATTTGTAAATTGATGTATACTTAACAGAATGAGAAAAAAGGGTTCGAGATGACTGCAAGGACGAGCTTGAAGTCAATAGGAAAAAGGAATTGACGGTGGGTGGAACAGAAGTAAGAATACACAATAAGTGTTCGTTCTGGGTTGTTGTGTTTATTTATTTATTTATTCTTTTTTTTTGTTCCTATTGTTGTGTATTCGTGAACACGCATGAATAGAAAATTTAAATTAACTTTAGTAAACATTTCCGGATAAAAACTATCCCCCGAAATTAGAGTGGATAGATCAATAAACGTGGCACGCCTGCACAAATTACATACACGTGCATGAAGGGTGCCATCGAACAGATTTAAGGGCTCATCCCAAGTATTTCCTTTATTCTTTATATTCTTCCCTATATACGTTTTTTTTTGTGTTCTGTTGTGTGTGGATATATTCCTGAAGCTGGTGAGGTTTCGCTCCAAATGGGATTACTTTCATTTTGATTGATGCAAATGAATACTCGGTTGATGGAAGACGGATAAATCCCATTTTATCCCCGGGATTTTCTTGGTATTAGCCTGAGAGATTCATGGAATATTGAGGCGAAAAAACAATTTTTACAGTTTCTTTGGAGGATCAGAAATCTCCTGATGATACTTATACCTTGCCTTGATACGATTTCAGTTTTCTATTTTTATTTCTTTTCATAGTTGTTTCGTTTTTTTTTTTTTTTTCGTTTATCATTGATGCACAAAAATGTTGGCACTGGATTTTCACGAGATTTCACGATGCTGCTGGGAAAAATGTTTTGTTTTTGTAGCTGACTTCATAATTGCATGGTGATTTTCTGTTGATCGTGTCTGCACTCCTGACCATTAATTTCATTCCTTCCCACCACCCTCCTTCGTTTCACCATTAAATTGAAATTGCTCTTTCAGGCAATTTACAAGTGAAATTCATTCTTCTATTAGAGAAGATCAAATTCAACTTAAATCGTTTAAACAAATTTCTCAATAAATAATCATTTGTAAAAATTCTTGAGAGACTTGGGAAATAAATTGCAGGAATTTTCAATTTTTCAATTTCAATAGATATAATTTATGATCATCATTAATTGCTAATAAAATTATTGAGCTGTCAATTACAATAATTGCGCAAAATTGTTGGCTTCGTGATTTACAGTCGGATCCTTCGCGATCGCAATTTCCTTTTGATCAAATGGCAGACAATTGTACTTAGAGCTGTTGAATGTGCATAGATCGATTTGGTATGGTTTTCAAGCAAATAATGATGAAACATTACAATGTAAGGTCAATTAACGGTTAAATCGAATAAGACAATTTTACGGTTATTGTTTTAATAGTTTTTTCATTTTTAAAATATTTTTTGGTTTTCTTGGTTTGATTGAATTAGTTTTCTTTTTTGTTAATTTTAGACATGGTTTTGAAATTATAATACCGTAATAAAAAACTATCCAGCATTTAATTAAAAATTAATTTGTTAGTTAGAAATTCAATAAAATTGTTTGCAATTGTCTCATAGAAAATTTGTTTGAAAAAAACATTTCAAATATGATTTTCTCATTTTTCTCATTGTCATTTAGTGAATTTTAAGTAATACAATTAACACACTATTTACTATACTATCATCATGATGAAAGCTATCATTATGAGCATAAAATTTCATCATCACCCGGAAAAGAGAATAATAAAAAATGAACGTCATTAGATGCTTCAAAATGATGAAAAATCGCCATCTATTGAGAAATAAACGAACCCAAATTTGACAGTTGATTTTTCCAGTCAGCTGATGTTAACAAATTGCATCCAGTAGTTATCTAATTTTCTACTTAACATCCCGATTGATTATTTATTTGATCAGTGCAATGGCAGACAGTTGAGTTTCAATAAAAAGAAAATGTTGAGGTTTTACTACAACTTTCCTTCCGCAGCCCCGAAAATCACTGTCAAAAACTGTAAGTAGCACCAATTTCGAAAAGGTAATGTGTCCCACCGTCATTTGCATTTTCGTCTTAATGACACTTTTCGTCATGATGATGCTGTAGTGTGTCAATGGAGTAATAAAATAAAAATGTTGTTTGAACCTGACTAAAATAATTATATTTTTCGGTTGAGCAACTTGCATTTTCAAAATAATTCAAACAAAAAGAAACTTATTATAAATCCATAAACGACACAGATACAAACAATAAAAGTAAAGAAAAGTGCTTCAGTTCAATTGAATACACAGGAATCTCGGAATTCATTATAGAAAACCATTGGGAGTCCAACCCTCCATCTATATACCCCAGGAAAATATCCTATTCCGTTTCACCCACACTCCGCACCAACTCCAATAATAATGGTAATAAATACACTTGAAAATAAAAGCGGAAACAAATCTTCCAACTTACGCGCGTGCAATGTACAAAGCGAAACTCATAAAAGAATCGCATAATAGCACTAAACATAACAATAAATCGCGAACAGTATTAAAGATCATATTTGCCAGTTTCTTCTAACATACTTTTTCCGCTTTTCCTCTGGTATTTTTATTTTTTATTTACCAATTTTCTTGACATTTTTGTTACAGTTGGCTGCTGTTGCCCTTGCCACATGTAGTCAGTCAGTCAACGACAACAGCAGCAGCAGCAGCAGTACCTATCTTGCTTCCTGTGAGCATCCATCCATCCGCCATTCACCGTATACAGGACGAACGGAAGAAAGAGAAGGAGAATAAACATTCGGAAGGATCGAAAATCCCTCTTGCAGTTTCTGGTTTCAGGAAAAACCTTCTTCATCCCTTTGTTATATGTTTCACGGGGAATGAATAGTGTTTATCTAAGCACCAGAAAAGAAAAGATATCAAAAAGTCGGTGTGCTTCAGTTTTAGATAGGTTACCATTATTCAGTAAGCAAAGGAGTGGGGATTTTGCTCAACTATGCTCTACCATCAACGACAAATAGAGAACGGAACAGTAAAAAAAGAAGCAAAACAGAATTCAGCCTTTTAAAAAGGATTGCACTAATACATAATATGATAAAGTTGGAACATGAAGTGCAGTGCAAGGAAGGATTCATGTGAAGTTAAACATCGCGATTAGGAAATTTTTAGTACTAAAAACAATAGATGCAAAAAACCATAGAAATGGAGGAACTTCCTTGTGATGTATTCGTATTTGAAAACGATATGAACCTTTGAAAACAACAATTACTTTTTTAAGAACAACAAACTAAGTTGATAACACAATCATTCTCTTTCAAAAAGCACATCAAAAATCGCATTACTTATGATATCTCTACTTTGTAAATTGCTTTTCACAGGAAAAGGTTAAAAGTCAAAAGCAATTCATGTTCGTAATGAATTATTTTTTCTGATATTATACGGAGTCTTTAATAAAGGAACAACAACAAATAATAAATGGACGCCTATTAAAACAAAACTTTGACATTTTTGTCCGCCATTTTAGAAATTAACATGAAATTTGGCAGAGATAAAAAAAAGGAGAAAAAAATCTCCTTTTACTGATATCCAAAACAAAATTTTTGAATCGATTATATTGTACTTCAAAAACACACCCTAATTATACATTGTTGTGGGGTGAGATTTTTTTTCAAATCATTGCCATTTTTTGCGATTTCTCTCACTTGAAAATTGTAAAGAAAATTTTGGTCGGCAGCACCACATTAATTATGAATATTAACAAAAACAAAAAGAAATAAAAAGCATTCCCCTTTTATAATTCTGATTAAAAGCTGTAATTAATTACCTAGATCCCATTTGTTGACTTCGTTTTGTTTAAATGAAATTCAAGAATTTTGGTGGTTTTCTTTTTTTCCTGTTCTTATTGTTTTTTTTTTTTTGAATACAAAAGAAATCATTAGCTCATGAATTTTTTGGTAGAAGGAGTCAAGATGTCCTAAAAAAAAAACACAATTAGGATCAGCTTCGATAATAACTGAATGAAGCTGCTCCAAAGAAAGAGGACAATAAATTTACCTTCGGCCCCAACGATGATAAAATAAGTAACAATTTTTCAAGAGGATACTAAAGTGGTGTGGGTAATCTGGTATATGGAAGGGGGGTGAAGGATTTTCTTGTTCCTGAGATTCTTCTTTCAAGGGTGCACATAAACACTGCCAACGGCACACACCCCGCTGCCATTCGACAAGTACTAACTGTAAGCAGTTGAAATTTACTTCTGGAGAAGTCCCCATAATCCAGGGCAGCATTAACTCGTCAGGAATGGCATCCAGTGTGGTTCAGACGTGATGCTGGAGTGGCATGGAGTGGAGTCGAGTGAAATAGAGTCGAGTGGATCTAAAATAGTTGAGTGGAAGAGCTGCAGAAGAGTTGCCATTGCACAAGTTGACAGAACCAAAGTTCTTCGCGTCTTATACTCAGCACAGAGTCAATGGTGAAGGGGATCAGGAGAGGAGGGGACCCGGAAGTTCCGGTGCAATGTTGTTTACAAGAATCACAGCTAAGCCAGAGATGTTAGAGATTCGAGACATCCGCAGAAGTGCTCCATCGCTTTCTGCAGTTTGGATTCTTTCTAGTTTCTTTCATCAAGATTCGTACTTTTTGTTTTTTTTCCTTTTCTGTATTTTGTTTTTATTGGGAAAACTTTGTACGGTAACAAAATCGCGCAGAATCAAATATGGAAAGCGTTTTTGTTGAATTTTCCGGGGGAGCTTAGAAGAGTGTAGCCAGAGGATGTGGGATTTGCTGCCATCTGTCAAACGCTTTAGCAAGTTTCTGATTAACTGGAAAGTGTGAGAAGCTTTTTATTTAGAAAATCAAATATAAAATACAAATTACTGTTGGGAATTTGGAATATGAAACTGATTGAAATTTCGATTTAGTAAAATATAAACTGACTTTTGAAAGTTTCATCGTTGAGGAAGGGATAAATAAATGAACTGAAATGAATTGTCAAAGAACAAAGATTTTTCGAAATACAATGACAACGCAAATTGTCATTTTAATTTGATTTATTATTTTATTTTACAGAAGCTAACAAGAATTGCATGAAAGGCAAATACAACAACATTTTCAATTTAATTGCAATATGGACCGGGAAGGATGATAATTAAATTATTTTTGCTTTATCAAATTTCATTTAGTAATTGAAGTAATTTGAAACCCAATATTTTTTTATAACGAAATTAATTAATTATAAATGTCAAAGAACACGTTTTAACAATAGCTGTTGAATTTTTACCTGAATTTTTTGCATTTCATTTTCATTTTTTTTTTTTTTTTTTTTTTTTTTTGAATTTTTACATGAGATGAAAGTGCATTGAAATTTAATCAATAAAGAACAAAAACCAACAATTTTTAGTCTCTTTTGTACAAACCTCGTTTGTTTGTTTGCCGCTTTATTTTCAATGTATTTTTTATTTTTTTTTTTTTTTTTTTTTTTTCATTACCATTGTTACGTATAGTGCAGTTGCAAAGAAATCAATAAATTTCATTTTACATTCCAGTTTTTTTTTGTTACCACTTAAGTCTTGTAAAATTCTATGTATATTTATTTTTAGATATGGTTTTAAATTATTTGCACTTACAAAACAATTCCAAAAGGAATAAATGAAAAAAAGCTTAACATGCGACAGCTTTTAATGCGATTTTTTTTAGCAACTATTTTTAAACCAGTATTCAACAAAAAATAAAAGCGATATAATGCGAAACTCATAACACCCTGCAGCAACCTGGTGAGCTCAACCCATCCAATTATGCAGTAATTTGTTGATTGGCGTGTTAATAGGCGCCACAATTCAAATTCAAATTATGAGCAAAAACATTAAGCATTGACGTTAACGACATATTCCCGTTTATACTGATGACCTGGTGAAAATTAAAATATTGTGCAGAAATTGGAAGTGTAATCGAGTACAAAATTGAGGAATACAATAATGAATAATTGTCAATATTTGAGGAAGTGAAATGGTTATGAATCCGAGGGGTCAAGGGAGGGAGCAATAATCGATGGCACATGTTCACATGTTATCCCCAACATCGATGGGAATCAATAAATATGGAAAGCAATTTTCTCAATCAGATTAATTTCGCTTTTGTTATGATTTAAATAGATTGTAATTATTGGTATCGATGTGTGAAAGGGAATCATGTAACGAGAGTTTCTATTTTTAGATGCAATTCGTTTTTGTTTTATAGACGTAATAAAGTTAAATTTTTGTTACTACGAACATTAATAAATTATTAAACTAATTAGTTTCATAGTGCACCATTAAAATTTGATAAATGCTAAATTATGAGCAATTCAAGCTTTTCAAAAGGATGTATTTGAACAGCAACAAAAAATTCAACAATGTTATAAAATTCGAATGGTCATAATAAATAACCTTTTTTACATAAAACAATTTTGCTAATTAAATTTAACAGTATGCACCTTTTTTGATTTATTCAACTTAAACCCCAACTACAGTAAAATGTAAAACAATTTGTTTATAATAAATGTAAATCACTTCAACATTTCACAAAGTTCTAAATCACTTTAATTTCAATAAAATTTCATTTTAATTTTGGTTTCTTTTGTCTTATAAAATTGCGAAACATTTATAAACCATAATCCAAAGAAATTCGTTTATACCATGAAATAACCCAAAAAGTATGTATATTAAAAGGACAACAAGACAACAACATTTTGATGGCAAAGAAATTAAGAAGGAAATTTGTATGGTGCTGCCAAACAGACGAAGTTGTTTAATGGTTAAGGATATCCAGACACTGAGTGGTGCTTTTACAAAAGAAAATCTTTATAAAATTTGTTGAATTTTTATTACATGAACGGCAAGACAGAAGGACGATGAATCCTGAAGACGAGCAACGTCCAAAGAAACGATTCAACCATAAAATGAAAGTACTAGAAGAAGAACATAAACAAGGAGACATCAGGCAACCACCCGAAAAATGAAACGAGGTGTTTTACAGCGATCTGAGGATATTAAGGAAGGGACCCGCGGCATGAATCCTTATGACAACAGCAACTGGTAATTTTTCGTTAACATGATTTTCACAAAATGTCTTTAGTATATTTTGTTTGGAGATTTTAAGTGGATACAAAACGAATTCGTGCTTTTCTTGTTGAATGGCAGCCATTTTCGTCTAGTTGTGCTCTAGATTTATATCATGAGAAGTCATCTCACGTACGTATTAACTTTTATCATCCCCCCAAACCCTTATTCCTGTGAGGCACTTAGTATGTAGACAGGAAGGGGGGATAAACGGGAAATGGTAAATAAAGATCTCCATAGTTTGTCGGTATTCTTCTACCCTCATGCTTTGCGGCTATTTCTGACAGAAACATCCCTTAACAATACCTCTGGTTACAATTCAGTTGAGAAGGGATGCCAACTCACATCGGGTGTAATAATTTTAATTAATTTATTCAAATTGTCGGCATTTTTCTAAGAATCATAGATTTTACCTTATGCGCCTTTTAGGAATATTCCCTCTGGATTTGGATATGCGCCCCTGCACGTTTTGACGTCACTGTAAGCCAAGTTAATGTATGTATCTGGCAGGGAAATGGGGATGAGGACGCTTGTTTGCCGGGTGGCAGAATACGAGTATATCCCTGTAAGGGTGTAGGAAATTTCTTTTAGGTTCGAGCATTTCAAGATGTTTACTGACAATAGAACGCCTTCATGCGAATATACAATATATCGTTTTTCCTTTTTACTCTACCCTTAATCCCTGCACAACAAACCCCACAGAGCCAAACCATTGTATCCTGAATGCCAGGGAACTATAAAAAAAAAAGGGAAGATTAGGACTAGATGAGGGATTATGAGCTCGCATTCATCTTGTTATTATTACATTTGACTTAGATGTTGTCAACTGCTAATTATGCATGGACACAAACTGGAGAGGATTCATGGGAAATGTTATAAGGTGTCTTGCCTGCTGCCTTCATTTTTCCGACATTCATAACGGCATATTAAGCATTGATGTTGAGAGCGTGGGAAATTTATGGGTATTAAGTGATACTTAGTTTGGATTGCCAAAAAGGATATTATGAATAATATTTATGCTCGAAAGGAGAAATGAAAATGGTATTAATTTCGAATATTTTATTAATTGAAGTTAGATGAAATGCAAAACAACGTTATTATGCAAATTTTTGGAAGGACAAAATTTGAATAATTATGTACAACAACAAAATTTTGTTTTGTTTTAGGATTTTTAAGATAAACATGTTTGGAAAATAAATTAGTCTAAAAAAAATTGGTCTAAAAAATTGGTCAGAATTTGTTGAGGAGTGAAATTAATTTTTAAAATCTTTTAAAAATAAAAAGATGCAAGTTTCACAATTGGCATTTTTTTTTTGGGTAACGGTACTAGGTACGTAGGTACTTATATACCTACAACTATTTCCATTAAAAATACCAAGTTGTATATATCACTCCTTCTATAAGAAAATAATGTCTGAAAAGTGGATTTTGCTTAATTTTGATATTCTACTTGAATTGAAGTTTTCTTGTGAAAAGGGTGGAAGAAGGGAAAATATGGACATAATCTAATTTAAAGAGGGGACTATGACCTTCAAAACGGTTTTTATTTGAACAGTATTGGATAAATAGTTTCTGAAAGAATCAGCGTGACCATGAAAACAAAAATGGCCGCCGCAATTAAACGAGCGACCATATTGTTTTTTTGATCGCAAGATATGCGTTCTAAATAGTTTTTGTTTAAATAGTCCCAAAAAGTTTACTGTATTCAAAACAGTATTTCTAAAACGTTTAAAATCACATATAATGTTAATTTACTGTTCCCCTCTCCCCCTCTGTCTAAAGTGAATTTTAAACGCTATTGACTATTAAACAAAAATGTTTTCCAAATGTACTTTTAATGATAGTAAACGATTTAACTGCAAATATGTTGTGAAAATACACAAAAAAAAGCATAAACTCATTTAAGAAAATTGGCCTAAAGCAATTTTGTTTTCTATTTGCTCTGCAGATAATCTGGATTTTATCTTAATCGTTCGAATGAAATTGTCCAGCAATTAAGCAAGTAATCATTTGTCACAATAAAGGAATCGAATAGACTGGAAAAGTTTATCTCGTGTACTTGCCGAAGAGTATTTAAGCGTTGTCTCCAATTCCACATAGCAAAGATGTTGCAATGGATCGCTAAAAACATCGATTTAGAGTCGAGATAAATTTCAGAGTGGAGCAGATTAGTCTGTAGCTAGATGAGTTGATTTCATGCTCCTCTGGAGACGGATCTGAATTGATAGATAAAACTCGAGAAAAGGAATTTTCGAATAACATCTTATCCGCGTTGCTCATTTCAGTTTTATAAACAAACTGTTGTCGGAGATTAAGAGACATGTTGCTTTCTGATTTGTTGAAGAGATGCGTGTGTTATTAATTTATCTGTCACATTACACTTCACGTTCCCCTCCTCCCCTCTCCTTTTTAGTCAGTTGTCATATGAAATTTGAAGGAAAAACGCGTCTCGATCTCATCGTGTGGATGGTGGTCAAGAATTTGTGGACTCTATGTAACTAGATCAATCGTCCCGGGCCTCGAGGGGTGGGGAAGAAAATATGAAAACTGTACATCATTTTTGTGTGATGACAGATTTGTTGCGTTACCGGACGTCAGTAGGTGGCTGCTTGATTAATGTAAGGTGCGAGATGAAATCTCGGAATTTGTTCCATACCGTCAGCAGATTGCCGTGATTGATATTTGGTTAAAATGATTTTGAGCTGATGATGATTTATGAATGAGTTGAATGGAAATACAGCGGCGCCGACGATGACCATGACGAGGTGTTTAGCTTCTTTTTTTTTCCATTATTCTCGGCACCAATGTTTGGCATCATATCGGTGGGGGGGCGCACAGCAACCATTGGTGTTTGGTGGCCGACATTAATCTGGGGTCAGGAAATGTGGCCATGGGTCAGTTTTGGCATCATTATTTATGCGAAAGGTGGGATCAGTAGATGATGGTACAGATTTTGGTGGATCTGTGTAATTAGGTTGAATGAGATAAGTCTGCATCTGTGCTGCGGGGTTAATTGGGATTGTGAGCCAAACATTTGATAGCTTTCACAGCATCATGATGAGGGTGAGTAAAAAACACGTATAAAAGATGATATTAAACGATGATGAAGTATTGAGATTGCGCATGCGTAAATAGCTTCCGAGGGATCTTCTGTTACTTGCTTTTGAAATAGACTCATTTACAATGATACAAACATTTAAATTTGACCTATTTATTATTATTCCAAAAACATTTAGTAATTTATGAATTACCGTACAGTCTTCAAAAAAAGAAAAAAAAAATAATAAAAAAAAGAAACAGATAATTCTAATTCGTTTTCGTACACGCAAATTAATTTATTCCCCAGAATGACAGCCAAAATGCTGTTCTCTTAATTTTCCCTGTTAATTTATAAATAGTCCTTGTCAACGACAAAAGGAATACGAAAACATTGGTCTCGACACTTGTGCCAAAAACATAGAGAACTGCACAGGAAGAAAGTTCTTTTTATGTAAACTTATTTATTTATGTATATTTTCTTCTTTTATTTTTTTTTATTCTTGTTCAAGAATAAAACCCTCAAAATGTCTACAAGTTGGTGTAGTCTTTTTATTTTCTCGTTTTTTCATAGCGTTGTTATAGAAATTTAAGCGTTGTATACCGTTATTACACGAACGAATTACATAGAAAGTGATAACTCAAGGATTTCAATGGATTTCGGTGCTGGCGAAATTCTCAATTTTAACATTTCTTTTTTATGTTTTTTGTGTACTTTATTTGAAATAGTTCATGCTTGAAAGAAAAGAAAAAAAAAACGTTTTGTCAGTTGAATTACATTTTATAAGCCCCCACGAGACTTACTTAACTTTGTGCTGTTGAGATGACAGAAAATTTGGGGAGAGAAAGGACGAAGGAGGATAATAAAAGTCAACAATTTTTGGGGGTACTTTTTCAAGGAATGACAGTAAAAAGAAAAGAAGGAAATAAGCAGAAGCGCCTCGTTTGTATTGGAAAATTGCGGTAATTATGGTAATTGCAAAATAACTTCTGAAAACTTTGAAATGTATTTTTTTTTAAATTGTATTCCTGTCATACAAGATGCAAAAATCCAAGTTTTAATTATTTAATTTGTACAATAACAGGAATTCTTCGAAAGAACAATAAGAAAAAAAGAAAATGGAAAAATAATTTTCGACGTTGGGTAAGAAAATAAGTTACTTTTGAATTATTTATCCTTTCGAAATGCACCTTCCTTGATTTGTTTCATTTTGTTTTTGTTTATCTGAATGTATTAAAATGTAATTTAATTAAATTTCCTGAATTCCAAGAAACATTTTTTTCTATTGTGGAATTGGACTTGTAGAAATTCTGACACCTAAATTTAGTTAACAAATAACTCTAAATTAAATTGCAATTATTTTCTACTTGAAAACTGTGAAACATCAACATGTCACCGCAAGGAATTTATATCTTTAGCACCTGCACCTAAAATTCATTCCAAACCTTGAATCCTTCCAACAAGTATGGCAAATGAAGGAGCCCGATGTGGCATGTTGGCATCTTTTGCAACATACCGAAAAATCCTTAGAACCTGGACACACTGGAGTAATTATAATCAACTGTGGAGAGAAACACTGGAGAATTTTCAAGCTTTCGGCCATAATTCACTTTGTCGGCGAACAATCATGCAAGTTCAATAAATCACGGCAGGAGGAATACTTTAAGAAACTATTTCCGAACTCAATTCCCCTCAGGGGCATAATTGTGGGTGGATTTAGGTGCACGAAGTGAGCCTTCAACGATTTTCAGTTTCAATTTTTGGTTTTCCATTTTGAACATATAGAAGGCAGAAAATTTGCAAATTACTTGTCTGATTGGAGCAGCAATTACAAACAGGAAAAAGAAGAAAATTATTGAGGGACTTCCCAAAAATTTTATTGCAAACTCTTGTTCATAATATGTAAAATTAGATTTCTGTTATGTCCACTGACAAAGAGTAATCAACTGGAAGTGTTTAGTATAACTTTGCTGGTGAACACCTTCTGACTTCCGGGAGGGGAGAATTGAGTTAAATATGGTTCATTTCATCCACAGAAAACCACAGAAACTGTTTGCATGTCCTGTTTGTCTCTCTGTCTGGTCTCCATTTTCCCATTTAACCTCCATTTCCCTTGTCCAGACTGTCTGCTATTGCATTAATAGGTAATTATTAATTACTATCGAATACGATCCGAATGACTCCTGAATGGACCAACCCCCTTGCTCCCTAAAAATTAATGGATATCATACAGTTCATCCGGATTTCTCGGCTCATGCAGATATTATGAATCTATCGTTTGGTTGGCGGGAAACGGGAGGAGGGGTATATTCAGACGAAAACACTAACACTGCATTTTGAAATAAATATTTGTTGTTCATTACATCGTTGCGGTGTGGACGGGCACAAATTGAAATTTAATTATAAACTGAAGATTTACGATATACACAAAAAGGGCTTTAAAATTATATCCAGCTGTGTTTGAATTTAATCAATATTATATTCATTAATATCGCGATAATTTCGATATTTATTCGACCGTTTTCCGTCTATCAATGATGAATTGCGGTTTGACAATTTGATGTTGGAATTTTGCATTTACTGCCTTTAGATTTATTTTTAATTAACCAAAAAAATTTACCAGACAGTAGTTGAATGGTTTTTTTTTTTTTTTGGTTTAATTAATTTTAATATGCAATTACTATTGAATGTTGATTGAATAGGAAAAAGAGCAAAAATTGGATTACTTAAAATCTGATAAAACCAAAACATTGATGATTTATTTCAATAATAAAAATTTTACGAGAATAAAAAAAACAGTTGTTCATTATAATTACTTGCACTATGCACTATGCAAGTTTTTTTTTATTTCTGCTTTCAAGAAGCAATTATTATAAATAACAAAATGGTTTTTTTTTTAAATTTTCTTTTGGTTTAGGGATTTTTTTTTTTAATTTTGACAATCGATTCAGCGCGATATATAATAAATACAGGTATTTCTCAAGTTACACGGTTTATACTTACGTTATTTTGCATTAAATTTGCTTTAAAGAATTATTTCGTCGAAAAACACGAAAAACAATAAAATAACACTTCACCGCTGACTACTTTTCAGCACAACTATTCACTACTACGTAGCCAGTATGGCGGTGACAGCAGTATATCGAGTCTAATCGAATTATAGCTGGTAGATTTATAAGTCGGGTTCGGTATATGAAATTAAATACGTAATTTTGACGTCATTAAATCGATTCAGTGCTCCTCTGTGTGTTCGGGGTATAACTAAAGTATCGCGTATCGCGAGGGAGATCTGTATAATAACTAAAAACAGTTTTCACGTTGCTCTAAGTTTCTTGAAATAATTTCTAACAGAAATAACTGTAGAATTCCCAAGAGATTCATCAAGTGACTTATTAAACATTGCAAACGATAAACGTAAATAGGGTAGTTAAAAAAAAACATAAACTAAACTACAAAATTAATGTGATCATAAATGTACCGTTAAGCAAGTAATTAAAATTTTCTGGCGTGTGATGAGAAAATCGTCGAGATAAGCCCGAGGGAACATTTGTTTAAGCTCGAACACAGAATAGAGAAGCTGTCGATAACTTCACGCCTTCTGGGCCTCCGCATAACCAAATAATGTTCACACATGCAAATATTGTTTGTTAACGGCAAAATGCCAAAATTTAATCTAAACCGAAATATTCAGCAAACTTATTAAAAACCTTTCCCACATAATTTCAGTGTTGGCACCTAATCTCAGTTTAAAGTTTTGTAGTCCATGGCATGTAAGTAGCATCATCCGCTTATCTGGGCATCCGTAACAAGTTGCTTGAAGATGAATGAGTGGTTGGCGGCATATTGGATGAAAGGGAGATAGAAAGAGATGGTAATAGGAGACAACAGATAAATGGTCTATGTGTGTCCCAACAGGGATCCTGGTTTTGTGCAAACAAGATCCTTTTTGGCGGTATTGCACTTTGCATATTCATCACGCCCAGAGAATCTCATTACGCGAAATTGCACAACTTTCCCACCAGCTTTTGTTACATTTTAATTAACCGGAATGAGGTGGCGACAACATCGACATAGTTTTCGTCTGTTGTGTCCTGTCTGTGGATTCACAAGGTAACAAAAACTTTGTTCAATGATAAACAGTTGGGCCAAGGATAAAGGGGGAGGAGAGTGTACAAGTGCATCAGAATTTTAGACATGAAGGTCTGGTCAACATCACAAACGTGAATGGATTTTCACTGGGATCAGATTCGGTGTCCACATAAAATATCAAAGTGATGATACACAAAGCTCCAGCAATGCAGCATCCGAGCATCGAAACAGTCGAAAGACTGTACTGAATATTTTTCCCATGGATGATGCTCCCCGCCCACAGTCCTCAACAAATTGTCCATCCCCATTTCGCCCACTCGGACTCTCGACTGGCCACTTTATTTATTGCCGCCAAACACAATTATTAATCGCATAATTGTTAACAAGTTGGTCAAGCAAATCAACAAATTACGACAGTGCTCTCATTTTATTTACTCCAGGCGTAAATTCTTGGGGATTTTATTATCGCGAATATTCACCATTCTCCCTGGCCGTGTTGACTACAGATTGTTCCACGGATTCCATCGCATGCACTGTACTGTGCACTAGACTTCAGTTCCTTCCCTTGCTGCACCCCCGCCTTTTTATAACCACCACACTCTTTGCATCCCACAAAAACATATTCCAAGCCCACTTAACGAAACATACCAAAAGCATTTGTGGATGTAGAAATTTAATTTGCGGACAAGTTGAAAATTATTTTGTGATGGTTTTATCCTGCCATGTTTTTTTTTTCATCTTTCCACTATTTTTTTTCCGGGTTATATTCACGGTTTATTTTAAGTTCTATAAAACAATTTTAATGGCCTGAAGTATTTTTAATTATACGTTGGCAGTTTACCTTTTCATTTGACGGGAAACCTGCACCAATCAAGAACAGTGAAAAACAAAAACTGAACCCCAGCAAAAAAGGATTTCAATTTGTTTTTTGTGTTTTTCCTTTTCACAATTATATCCAGACTTAATTTCACATGGTTTATCGACATCATTAATTAACTCACTTTGGATTGCACGAGTGAAGGGTTCGAAGTTTCAAGGGATTTTATACACAAGTATCCTTAACACGATAAAGGATTATATAATCGCAAAAGTTTAAAATTGCTAATAGAGATTTATGGGAATAAAAAATGATAAGGGCACTTCATGAAGATCATCTCGATATTCCGAATGTGTTTATTATTGATTATTCTGTTTGCAGAAAAAAAAAAAAATTTTTTTTCCAAACAGAAAAAAGAAAAAGGAATTTCATAATATTGGAATTGGTTTTATTGTTGATAATAGAGAAGGTGTCCCTCAATGTATTTCCAAATCATTTATGACTCCTTGAACTGCTATTTCCAACCGGTCACCAGGATGAAGGACACTCTGAAAATTACATTTCTGCACAAAAACTGTTTTTGTTTTTTTCTCTCTTTATTCCGGTGTGAATTCCAGGAAAAATTTCTTCCTCCTTTTTTTAGGTAAATTTAATTGAAATTTTTACCTGAACACATAGCAAAGCAATATTTTCTGCTAACATATAAAATATGAGAGTCATTTATTGCCTTTATTTCCTTTTCTCAAAAAAATTTAATACGGAAAGGGTTAGGAAAACGGAAATTTGCTACGCATATCCTTCGTATTTTAGATAGTCGTCCCTGGGCTATCTCCAAATATTGTTATCTGAAAATCAATTTCAAATTCACCGCAACCCTTCCATACATATATTCAGTTCAGTTCACTTGGCTGGTAATTAGGGATATTACAAGGACTCTGGAATCCCTCATAATTTCGAAAATCTTCAAGTTCGATTTACAATAATTGCTTAGTGGCCCCTCAGTGCACTTATCTGGGAAATCAAGACACTGACCAAACAGTTTATGCCCCCATAATCGCAAGTGACAATTATCAGATCGAATGCAGTATCTGACTTCGGTCAATTTCTCATCCCGTTGCCCCCGAACCCCTCCAAATGGAGTATTAACCCCACCCCTTAAGCAATGACACAAGCCTGCAGTTATCATTTAGCCGGCTGCCAACTCTGGATGTCACTTATTGAATCCAATTCATGGTATGGCCATTCTATTTTTGGGGGGTGCTAATCTCTACCCTTTCACCCAGAACAAAATCCCAGCCCCATTATAAGGGATTTCGACCCAATCTGGACACCGCACAATTCATTGCGTCCGAGGGTGAAAATGAGAAAACTGGAGAACATTTTCTGCCAGTTATTTGGTGCCGCTGACATCGTAGTGCCAGTATATCTTCCGGGAGGGATTGAGGGGGAGGGGGTTAGAATGACTTTCTAGGATGTGTTGAGGGATACAGCCGCTCATGCTGAGCCCTAATCGTCCGGAGGCTGTGTCGAAACGTTTGAATTCTTGTTGTTGCGGCCATGTAGCAGCATATGATGTGGATATGCCCCGGAAAAATCAAATGTCCTCATAATGGACACCAAGGAACGGAAAATGCGGAGGACCTTGCCAGAAGTTGACAGAACACCAACAGAAATAAATACGAACACATATACACATATAAATATTGAATAGCATAAAGGATCATTTCTGTTGTGCCTTTCGTCCTTGACTAATGCCAGGACATAACCGATAAATAGACTCATTTCGTGGAAAATCTTTTCGTTCGGTCGGTTTTTCTTAAAAACTTTTTGTCTTGTGATCAAAAAAATTTATCTCTGCTTAACTTCATCAGGACTGATGTTTTGATGTCCTCTTTTGGTTTCTGTACAACAGATTCATATCGTTCGTTTGCCGAAGGAATGAACAGGATAAATTTGCCTCTTTTGTTTTTGGTGATCTGTGGATTTTGTACGGTTCCCATTGTTTGCAATATGAAAATTTGATTAATGCCAATTACGGTGATGAGTGAAAAAGATGTTTAGAATTTTGAATTTATGCTTTTGCTTGGAACTAATTTTCGTTTTTCATTGAACTAGAATTATTTAATTATAATTAAAAGATAATTAAGATTAAACAGCTCAATACTATAGGAAGTCTAACCGCGAGGAAAACAAGAGACAAGCCCAAGATCGTCTCTGGTACGCCTCTGGCATGGCGTGGCGGTCGTTAATACAGAGTTTTCCGGTGCCCCCGTATATGTCGCTGCGAATGTTAAGGGTTGTGAATGACTATTCTCCACAGAATCATAAAAAAACAGCACTTAACTTGATTTAATTGTTTTTGAGAAAACTACCAAATGTTGGAACAAGCATTTAATCATTAATAAATACGAGAAAAAAAAATTATCGAAGAAAAATGTTATTGGGAATTCTTATTAATAATTTTCCAATAAAATTTTACGACACAGTAAAATCAGTTTGAAATGATGCTCACCACTACAAATGCAAATGAAAAGGTTCAAATTGGCGTGAATCTGCAGGTGTGTGAAGATGACGCTAAATTTAGCACGATTTTATAGTTTTATAATTTTATTGAAACGCAAATTTGTCATGCCATTAATTAGCGGTGTTACGGGCGTGCGCTCTAAATCTATAAATTTATGGCCGGAATAGATGAATACAGAGCCCATAGATGTATAGAGGGGAGGGTGAAACAGCAGCGGCGGCGAACGGTAGATGATACTAGCGAAGGTAAGATGAGAGCTGTGATCCAGCCCATCGACAGCAGCATCATCGAAATCATCAACATAATCTCGATCATCCATAATCGTAGCAGCAGCAGCAGGTACCGCAGTAACCGAGGCGCGGTGGGACGTAATCAAGTTCAGAAACAAATGAGCTAGAGGCCAGGTTATTAATCACCACTTAATTAATTAATTAACTCGATAACACGTTTCGATGGCCATTGTTATATCGTGGTAATCACGCCCGGCGGCGGCTGCATCTGTTTTAAATGCGAGAATTAAGGGGCATCACCAAAATCAGTTGGAAAGTTTAATTTCGGTGGCGAGTGAGAGGAACGGTAAAATTGTGGGACCGGCAAATATTTGTGGTATGTTGGCAGTCATCGGACATTGGTCGAGACAGGGGTAGGGGGGAAAATGCACCCAAAACATTGAACAGGACGAGCATCATGACCAGAAGCAGATGTGGCGATTTGTTGAATACGACCCAGAACAATTCAATTTAATTATTTCGGGATGACTTTGTGTGGCCCCACTGAATTTCTTCCCACCGGGTTTCCAGCTGATCTATCTGCACTTTGCAGCGGAAGTAGTTGAATTGATTATGGAGAGAGAGGATTGGTGTCTGACGCATAAACGGGGATTCATTGAGATTCGCAATTGAGCTTGAGAGATTTACAAACAATTGAAGTATTCGATAACGCCAATCAGAAAGTGGATTTATTGGAAATGAAGAATTAAAATTATTTCAACACAAACTCACTTACCGTTATTTTACCCTTGGGGGATAAAAAACTCGAAATAAATATTAAATGGAATAACAAAAATGAGAGAAAAATAAACCCCTGCTGATGGATGCACAACATTCGAGAGCTCCCCAAAAAAAAATAAAATAAAAAATTATAAAAATCATTTTTTGCCTGAACTGGAGTCAGATAGGAATATTAATCTCGTTTCGTCAGCCAGGGCACATAAATTTTTCTTTTTGATTTTTATATTTTAAATATATAAATAATTGCTACATTTTTTTTTTTTTTGCAATATTAAATTGTGAAATTCATGATATTCATGAAATTCATGAAATTCATTTCAAAAATACTAATTGCGATAAATATTAAAAATAACTCAATTATTTTGCATGTACTTACATGAGATGTGTGATTTATCAAATTATTCTGTGCATGATTGCTAGTTGTATTATTGTTGTTGATGCTATTTTGATTTTTGTTAACAATATGATTGCTTGAGTAACTGTTCCACTCCCGTTCACGGTCACGATTATCTTTATCACGTTCACGATCGCGCTGAACTGTTTCGAATATTTTTGGTGGTTTTTCTTCAATTACGTATGTTGTTAATTCCTCGAGTGCCGATAAGCGTTTCTCTTTACGTTTTTGTGCATATTTAATGGCGTACTGAAATGATAAAATAAGATATTTGTTAAAAATAATATAATATTCAAGTTTATATTTAAACATTAAAAAAGGATTTATTTTAAATATATTGCAAATAAAGATATTGTGAATGAAATTATTTTTTCCTGGCGGAAGAGTAAGAGAAGCACTAGAACAAAATGGATAACAAGAAAACTACAGTAAAATTAAAACAAAAGCAAACAAAAAACAATTATTTTGTGAATATATAATACTTAAGATACAGAATGTTTTTTCAAAGAGATTCTGAATGCTGATGTATCATCAATTGCGGAAATATCTACCACGTCCGATTATAATTCATTCTATGACTTTTATTCACTGTTTGACTGCACGAAAATAATGCATTACAGAAGCATGATAACACAAAAGTTTTTGATTACATTTTTAAAGGGCGAGAAGTTTCATGTTTCAGCAATAATCTACCCTTTCGGTTTGTTTCTTCAACCCATACTCTTGCAAAAGAATTACATTAATGTATTTACTGCACAGAATCAAGGAAAAGTAACAATAAACCAACAGAATTCAGGTGTATGTTTTTTTGTCACAGAGTTCAAGTTTCTGTAAACGGAATCAACAATCTCAGAAAAATATGACTTTTTTTTTGGTGCCCTATAGCAAACTACAAGATAATTTATTGTCACGGTTATTGTATAAAGAAAAGTGCCATAAACGTCCGAGAGAGAAACTCACTGCTGCACTGCTTCAACCACTTGTACAAAACTTTAAGCTTATTTCCATCCGCCCCAGCATTCCGAGTAATGCATTCATTTGATTGTAATGACTCCCAGCGTCTTCTTGCAGAAGTAGTAGTCATGAAAAATCTCCTCGATGCACATGACATCATTCTCGGCAGAGCGATTGGACAGGTTAGTGGCACACAAGTTGGGGTTAACAAACGACCTTGCAAAATGGAGCTTAGGAAAGCATTATACCGGAAAAAAAAGCAAAGAAAAACCAAAAAGGAGAAGAAGAAAAAACAAGAAAGATATAAATCTTACAGTAAAGGACTTTCTCATGCAAAAATAAAATGAAGTGAGGAAACAAAAACAAAAAAAAATACAGAGCAAAAAAAGGAAGAAATTTGGAATTTCGAGAAGACGATTCGATTCGTCTTCCAACGATTCGTTGTTGGAGGAGGAGTTGAAATTCGGTATCTTCTGATGCTCATTTTAGATCACGTCTTATTAGGGCAGGTGAAGGGTTAAGGATGGGAGAAGAATTGAGATTGTTAAGTTAGCCCGCAATGCCGATGGTCACGTAACTGAAATATTTTTTTTCTAATAGAGAAATTGATTTTGATTTCTGTGTAATTGAATGAATTTAAATTTTTATTCGATTGGTTGGGTAAGAAGACAAATTAGGAATACCCACTTAATTATTTTCGAAAAAGATTATAAACGATTTCGTGAGGAAGATTAACTGAACACTGTTCCTAATAAGATAAAAATTAAGTTGGAAACACGATTTAGTTCATACGTCAAAATAACATCGGCTTAGACCTTTAACAAAAATACAAAAAAAAAATTAATTAAAGCTCATTATAAAACCGGATCCAAATCGCCCAGCAATAAGCCCGTGATAATCAGAAGAACTAAAGCAACTTCTCTCGGCATTGCATTTAACTCTTTTCACTTCGTTAATCCGCAACATATTCCAGCAAATGCATCATGTGCACTTTCATATTCCGTCACGTTAAAGAAAATTCATTTAATTCACTCAGGGATTGCTTTGCATAATTACGCCCCTCGCCAGCCTATTCAATTAAAACTTGAAATTGCTCCCTAGAATCTAGTGGTGGCTGATAGCGGATGATTACAGGGGGATGGGGAGGGGGGAGATGCAGCACAGACGGTTGGGACGTTGGGACTCAAAGGTATGAGATATGAAGGCTGTAATAAATTTGTACGTCGGTCGTGGTACAACAAAATCACAAGTGTAGCCACCTGTTCGGTGTGCGGTGGCCGCAACGCAGCATCAGTGCAGCACGACAGCCGTCTTGGCTCCCATGGAAAACAGTTTTCTTTAATGTTTTGCCGCCGCTGCAACAGCGGCATTACAACATTGCATATAATGACAAAACGACTGCAAGTGATTCACACCTGACAATTATCGTTTGACGTGTAATTATGTTTGACAGACAGGTGAACACGAGAGTTCCGGGACGCGGCTACTTTTTAATTGTGAAAAACTGCATCGTACGGGTGACAACGGTGCTTCCCCGGATGCAGTCGACTGCCGTCGTTTGATTGGCTGTTGATGATCGTATTACGTTTGTCAGAGGTGGAGGGGGAGGCGGAGGACTTATGTCTCACGTGATTTAACAAATAATTTAACAAATTGTAACACAATACAATAGAAAAATATTTGTAATTTTTAGAATTACATTTTCATTTTTCAAAAAATTCTTGTGATTTTTGTCTTTTCAAAAAATTCAAATTTCTCTGATCGTTTTTTTCCGTTGGCTTCAAAATCATAGCTTTTATTGTCAAAATCTTTCGGGAAAATTTAATTAAAACAAAATGCTTTTAAAAAAAAAAAACACACACACACGCAAATGTTCCTTTTAGCATCTTTTGCAGCTTTTTCGTGTGAGATGTCCTCCATAACTCCTTGCAAAAGTAATTGCATCTGTGTGCACGTTTAATTCGCTACTCTATCTTCTCGCTTAACCTAAAGACTCCAGCCAAAAGTGTAATTAGTGCAAGTGCATTGCGCTAATTAACGCAGGAGGGAAATATTAAAGCGTCGAGTTATTTCACTGTTTCGGGGTGAAGGGAAAGGGGATAAAAACTAACTGCCGGAAATTTCATATATTTACGAATCATAAAAGGATTGCAGATGATACCGGGAACTGAAGAACGCGGAATTGTAAACGGATGTTGGTAGGGTAGGAGGGTGGATGGTGGGGTGGAGTACAGCGTATACATATACAGCATCCTTTTGCAACAGACAACTCATGAAAGAATTCCTGTGCAGAATATATGTGGGGGGAGGGGGGTGTACGAGGGACAATATATTCGAATGAAAGAACTTTTAGAACTTGTGCAAGATTCGTACGTTGAAAACATTCTGGAAGCAGCTTTTATAGGAGAGTTTGCGGGGTGGATGGCGAGGGGTGGGGATTCAGTTGTGTCAGGGATGAAATATGGAATAAGGATAAAAGGATCTCGATTTCATACATTTATGGTCCGGAAATTTTTGCACGATTCGTATCAACGTCGCTGTTGGTGTCTTAAGGACGATGAAGTTAAGGATTGCTTTTTTTCTTTTCTTTATCTTCAGTTACAAATTTGAACGGAACTGTTACAGGATAATTTAAGGATATTTTACAAAGTTTAAAGAGTGGAAACTGAAATTAAAATTACGTTGAAACAGTTTTATGGTTTCATGTCAACAGTTTTGTTGAATTGTTGTGGAATACAATTTTCAGAAAATTGTGGAAAAACATTTTCAAACAATGAAATCAGTTCAATTTGTTTTGATTTTCTTAATTGTAACAACATTGCAAACTGATTAAGTTTGATGATTAAATAATTAATTACTATAATTGCTTAATCAATGATCAAACACTTCAAATAAATCAAAGAAACAAACTTTCTGCATAGCATGCATTTTGCAGGACAAATATAAATTTGTCAATAAATTCCACAAATGCAAAGGGGAAATTCCAGAAATAAGGATTTGTGGACAGTGGAAAATCAACAAAGTGTGAACACTTGTCCACAAAGACATTCTGTTGTCACATGGGAATCCGAAGTAATTGGACAAATCGAAGATTCCTCTCAATAGTTCCATGTATTTAATAATTAATCACCGAAGCAAAGTCGTGAAATCAGTGAAAATGTTGCTGCTGCTGTTTGCTGCAACTGCAGCAACTTATCATCGTCTTTCCCCACAAATAAGAAGGAAGAGAAACGGATTTGAATCCGGAATGAGCTGCCATAGTTGCTGATGCTATAAAGTGGCCTTTGTGTCTTGAGTGTAAGTACTCGTGACATAATATGCAATAAAAGACGTTCTGTATCCAAAGATACTCGAATCCTGCAAAGGCAGCAGATTAGGTGGTGGGGTCGGAGGAGATGGATTGAACCAGAAGATTTCTATAAGGAGAAGGAGAAGAAGAAGCCGCACCACACCATAGTGATTGGGTACTCTAACTTAACTTGTTTAGCAATTGTTTTTGTTGTTATTGTTCCTGTTTTTGCTGTTGCTGAAGCTGTCTTAGATTTCACTACACATTACCCCGCCACCACCCCCCTTTACTTTGGGTTACAACAACACCTCTCATCTCGCGAATGTACAGAGTACAACAACACGAAGCAATATCAACAGCAGCAGAGAAGTAACTGCTTTGATTCTGTGGAAATATTTTCCCTCCGCGTCCCTCAACCCTTCTTTCATCATTTATTTATATTATTTTTTTTTCTGTTTCACTATTCATTCCTTTCTCTCACATTACACCTTGTCATTCCATCTCATTCACTTGCTTATGAACGCCCCAAACGTCCCAGAGACTCTAGATTCATTTGCAGAATGTACAAAACGGTTCTAGTGTTTAACTTTGCTCTGTTTATGTTATTCATCTTGGATTTTTGTTTCTTAAAGTTTAATCTTGTGTTTTGTTTGTGCACCGAGTTTTCAAATGGGATTTAAGTTTTAATGGACTTTTTGATTGAGGCGAAAACCTTAAAACATTGTGTCAGAATAGAGCTAACGAGGAAATTAATTTAAATGTTTCTACTTTACAAATTCAAGTTTATGGTCTTGTTACTCAATTAGCGATAAAAAAAAAAAAAAACATTTAACAATACATACAGTTAGTTCATAACCTGTCCACATTTAAATTATGTTTTGAATATCATAAATTTATGCATGACTTATTTCTGATGAAAATTCAAAATGTGACGTTGACTTTGATGTCTGTTAATTATTGGATTTATGTTTTTTTTTTTTCTGTTTTTGTGTTTTTATTTTCCTTTCATTTGTTGTATTAAATAAAATTGTTACGATGATGAGAAAATTATGCCATTATGATAGTAAATACTTTTATTACATAATATTTCATTAAATATTTTCTACTAAACTTTTGCAAAATTATTTCAAGATTTTACTTCGTAAAGGTTTTTTTCAAATTTTAAGAAAACCATAATATGAAATTTCAAAATAATATTACGTAAAAAAATCCATTAAAGAGTACTGTAACATTTAAAATACATTTTGGAAATGTTAACTGATATTTAAATAAAAGCATTTGAAACAGATGAAAAAACAATTAACGATTCTTAAATAATTACTTTTAGTTTTTATTAGCTGTTAATTTTGTTGTTAATTTTGGTAATAAATTAAAAGTAACTGAAGCAATTTTAAAAATTCTTGCAATAAAACTTTTTTACCGAAGTAAGTATTAATAAAAAAAAATACAGTCAAAAATACACACACACATACACAAAGTCGTCAATTATCGAGTTTAAGGACTAAAATAAGGTACAAGTGAAATGACTTGAACTATAAAGTGGATCAATTTCATACACATTTAATAGTGTCCCTTGAAGCAAAGAAGGATCCAATGGCGTCCTTTCACTGAATTATCTTTTGGTCTATTTTAAAACGACCCCAACATAGGTTAAAATTTCATCATTAAATATTAAATGGCAATTTCCATTGATTGAGGACATCTTAGCCAGGAGATCCTTCAGTAGAGTTTGTGAAACTACTGAATACTGTACAAATTGAGGACTAGGAGGCATGAATAGGGAATCTGAAACTTGAAAGGGAAAATGAGGTGCTTTAAGTCATGTTCATCTGGTTCGTAATCATCAAAATTAAGGTTACCATGATAAGGTTACCATGTAACGGTGAATTGGGTTAAGTTTTCTACCGTTATTTGTATACTATATATATTAAAGTTGTTAATCAGTTACTGGACTTGTATCGGTTGATCTTCGTTCGCTCTTTTGAAAGGGAGGAGAGCGTGTCTAATTGATGGCAGGAGGGGTGGGAATGATGTATGGAATGTCGGAAATGACATTGAAGCCAAAATACAGGCCATTTGGTCATTTGGGGGAATCAGTGTGAGTTCCTCGATTACGACCAGAATGTACTAAACAATGGGGTGAGAACTTTTGTCGCCTTGATACATTCATGGTCGCATGTCCTTGCAGTTTCCTTGTTACGTGGCGATCTTTAATTTTCTACATTGAAGTAAAATTACCAATTTATCACAAACAACAATTCTGTATTCCTGGTGCTCCATCCCTTCATTTTCTACCCCTGCGGACGGTCTGCGGCTGCCGGAATTACGAGGTGGTAGCCGATTTAAACTTAACTTGTGCCTTTTTATAGTGGCATGCGTGCGTGCGGGATTGCCGCCACCCCCCATGTCGGATAGGGATGGTCACTGGTCAGTGTGAACAAAATGAGGATACCATTTACACTGTTGGAATCCGGGTCGTTGTCCATGTGGTGCCGGGGCAGAGACAGTGGGTGTGGGGTGGTGTGTCCCATCCACCCTCGTAACGCCTTGATGCCTTTGTTTGACTGTTTATATACCCTTCGAAAGCGGATGGCCGAGGCAGGAAATGAATTCACGTTTTGAGTTGATTACTTTGGAATAAATATGTTCAGTTTTTTTGTTGTTGATTTTATGGTAACAATGATATCCTGAACGTGAAAAGTGCGGAAAAGAGAAACGGTTGGAAAATGGACATCATATTTCAGAATTTTGAATTTTTTATTCAATTCCAGTTATATCACAAAAACAAAAAAAAAAAAAAAATCAATTAATGTACTTTGATGAAACACGAACTAGCCATCGATTAGAACCGGAACAAAGGGTGGGGGGAAACCAATTGAAGTCGATTGCATAATTGTTGTCACATTAACATTTTTATCGCTTAATCACTTTGCAACTGACAGTGTTTTAGATACGCGGCGATGTGTTTACAAGATAATCGATCATTCGTTTGTCTCTCGATGACCGGTGATTAATTAAAGGTTGTCCAAACAAAAGGAAGTGATACGCACCTTTGGCGGGGGAAACAGGGAGAGAAGAATCAGTATTTAGTGAAAAAAATAAATAAATGAAACAACAAAAATCAAGTATGGTTTTATGATGTCCTCATACAAAAGGATGAAATAATATTTTCGTGGGTTTCTCCTCTGTTGGTTGGTATGTTTGAGTATATATGTGTGCGTGGGTGTTCGATTACACTTGGGCCTTTTCTTTGATTTAATGCTAATGAAATGTAATAAACGAGGATAATATTCACATAAATTATGCATACTCCCTGCTGACTTGCTAAGGATAACGAATGAGCTTTCCGCGTTGTTTTGACTTCTCTGTGAATAATTGAGTGTTAATTACAAAATTATGGGGAAATTCCGATGTTAATTGCTCTATGGAAGTACTGGAAAATTTATATTTTTGTTGATATGGTTACAAAAAAAAAATAAATAACGAAGCGTTATTCAGAGGTAAGAGAGATATTTAATTAATTATCAAATTAATGGCATTTGATTTGATTAATAAGCAACTGAAAGATAATTTCATGAAATTTTTAGACAAATTGCTGAAATTTATTTAAGAAAAAAAATTAATATCAGTCATTAAAATTCATTCCAGTCTTGAATTATAATTAACTTATTTACAGAAGATCTCGATCTCGAAGATTCTTTTTACAATGATAAATGGTTTCTAAAAAATTCAACATTTTCTAATTAATTACTTTCAAGATTTTTATTATGACAGCAAAAACAAATGGTTTGCAATTTTTCTCGAAATTCCGTTTGAAAATTAACTTTAAAAACTAATTTAAGCTAAAAACAATTCCGAAGAAATGCGGAAGCTTCAAAATAATGTGTTTTCAATTAATTTCTGATTTGATTGATAATTTACTTTATAAAAATTGTGTGTACATTGAAGTAAAATCCCCGATACAGAAGCGATAGTTATTTAATTTTCTACAGTCCAATAACTAATTCAATTGGCAATCTACCTTTGCCGACGGCATGCAGTGGATTCCCAGAGTTGGTCTACCTAGCGAGTCGCCAGCATGTATTCCTTCCTCCTCAGTGACCAACCTATCTGCTTTTCAATCTCGGTTCTCTACGCCAGAGCAATTCTCAATCCACTCAGCCATCGTCGAGTGCTCTTATATTAATCTCCCCCATCCCCAACCTGCGTCGGAACTTTCTCATTCACCTTCTCCATTTCAGGTTTTTAGTGTTCCTGTTCCTTCATATATACTTTGGTACACCCACACCTGGACAAAACACTTTTGTTTCATAGCCACCAACATTTAGAAACTTAATTTTGTGCATGTGTGAATGGCGCTTGCGCACACAATGTTAGAATAGGTTTTTTTTAGCCGGACAGTTGGGAGCTTTGGCTTCTATGTTTACGAAGTCCCAATGAATAAATCCGCTACTTACTCATTGCGAAATCTACCAACAACAACATAACACTATTGCTACATAGTGGAAAAAAGTAGCGGTAAATGTTTGAATGAAGTATTTTGACAGTGCTACCATTTTTTGTTTTTGTTTTTTTTTTTGTTTTTTATGTTGATACTTAACGGAATTTTTTTATGAGTTTTTTTATTCTTTGAAAAGTTTTTCTGCACAACATTTGAAAGAAAGTTTTTTCACATTTATTTGTTTAAAATAATTACGATTTTGAGAAAATCTTGATCGGTTCTACTGGATTATTTTTTGAAAGATGAATAAATTTTTCGAATTAATCAAACATCCTTTTAATTTTTTCTTTGTATTTCGTAAGTTTCGTTTTGTGCTAAACAGGTTAACAAATTTGCATCAACTGTTCATGGGATGGAATGATCAAACTGTTTCCTCAAATTTTCAATTAAAACATAACAATAAAATTCATACTTTTTATTAAATTCACTAATAAAAAAATATTTCAACAAAACTTATATGTGTTCATTTACGAAGTGCAAAAATTTAATAAATCAGAGAGGTAAAATTTCGAACATAAAAATAGCGATAAAATTGCAATAAACAATCAATATTACAACAGTGACACAAAAATAAAAAATTAATAAAAATAACGGTCAACGAAAAAAAGGAAATCAATTAACATTTTAAGTGTTTCGCTGGTAATAAAATTTCGTAGACAGATAACGCTAAATTCAACCAGCTTCTGATGAAATATGTAATCATTATATTCGGATATAAAAATAACATATAAAACAAAAACTTTTTTTTGCGTTTTGTTTATGAAAATCACGTTTTTTTGAATGCAAACTTTCTTTACTTTCTGACATTTCACTTTTGTATTTTAACAAATCCAATTAAGAAAGTCAAGTTCTTCTGGCGACGCACGGCGGATGCGAAACTGCAAGAGTGCGTTCAAAGTTAAATGAAAATCGGTTTTTAAATTTGTTGTCATGCAGTTTGGCACGCAGTTCCGTCAATCAGTGTTTTCGCTATGTAGATTGTGAAACACAACGTTCCGCTTAAAATTACAAAGGTGCCGCAATGTTCGCACATAAACACACACAGATTGTCACAATTTACATTTAACGGCATGAAAGACGGTAAATCATTTTTGTTCCTATCAGAATCCGTAGGAGATGGACATCCAGATATAATGTGCCGAGCAGTTCAGTGACGCAGTGCATGATGCACACCTACAACAAGACTCAACCACTAAAGTTCCTTATGAAACGGTGCCGAAAACCGCTATAGTCTTACTTTGGGTCGAAATCCCATCGAAGACTGTGGCTGCTTACAAATACCAGAAGGTTGCTGGAGAAACGTAAAACATATCGGTTATGATGATTCATCGAAGGTTTTTACTGCCCGAAATCGCAGCAGGAGTTCATCTAAACCGGTAGGAAGAAGAATTCGGCGCGGAAACCGAGGAATGCATGCCCTTGACAGTTGTCCTAGCGGAAAATAGCAGAACTCCGTCTTTCAGGAGTATCCGGTCTGATTCTAAAACTCAGGGTACTTGCGAATATCTCTTCGATATACAGGGCCTTGTATTCCAAAACTAGTTCACACAATAGTTGTTTCACTCCAACCTTCTGAGAAGGATCTGTAATAAGGAGTCATGAATGAAGTTATCAAAAACGTCATCCCAAGTCAATATTTTGACGCGAACACACTTGTGCACATAAATCCGTGCGGGGATTTCCACATTGGAGGTCTTATGGACGTCCCTGGTTTAACAAGTCGAAAAATCACAGTTGTTACATATGGAGGCTATCGCGTGGCGGCGCATTCTTGGAAAAGGATTTCACGAAAGTCGATAGATCTGATGCGTACGCTGCACTGCTCGTTGGGTTGTTATATCTTTAGTAAGGCTGGTTTATATAAAAGATGTCTGATCAAAGTTGAATATGCTACTGTATTAGCTGAACCACTATTTACAACCGTTTTCGATTATGGAACTTCAAATATTGCCAAAGCTCTCAATCTGCGTCAACCGATCTACCAGCGGACAAGCACTTATGGGCATTTCAGACGAGATGGTTTTACATGGGAGCTAGACACAGGTTGACTATGCGTTGATGAGCCTTGTGCTAAAAAGCTGATGTTAATTGGTTTATGTAGGCTGTTACTGTTTGATAATCATTTTACATTCAACTCCGTAAGGAGTATTTTTGGTGTATTTTAACCTGTTTTATTACTTCTTATTTTTTCAAAATATGAGTAGTAAGCATATCTTATGATTATTAGATGATTTGGTGATTTCATATAATATTGCAAATGTGATTTTTAAATAATTGACAAAATTATTAATATGTCGATTGTAAAATTATTATACAACAGGAGACCTCATTGGAAACAATTATTGATTAAACAATTAAGGAAGAGAATTAGAAAACCGATAATTGCAATTGAAAATTTCCCTGATTTGAGATTTAACAACACAATTACGAGATCATTAACTATAAAAACAATTAAAACAAACAAAATCGAACACAAAGATTGCATTTAGATTTTTATCTGTGAATTCTCTTATCCTCTCGCTGTCTTAACGCGTTCATTCATCAAATCGATTTACAAACAATTTTGCACCAATAAACTCGGCCAATTACAATAATTAAAACAGCGTCTTACACCGGTCATAAAAATTAAGTGTTATGCCTTGTCGCTTAACGTTGACAGCAGTAAATTTACACGCGAATTGAAGCCAAAGACCGGCCACAGAGGAGACTGCACAGGAATTGTTGAGGGAGGGAGGGGGGGGTAGAAAATGGTGTGTACAGAGAACGTTGTCGAGAATGCAAAAAGGGAATCTCGATGAATAAGGGGGAGGGGGGAGGTAGCAAGCCATTTCGTACTTGAGGCAGGGTGCCTGGGCATTAATCGCGAATCTCTCTTTTCGAATTGGCTTAATTAGAGGCTGCCAGCAGCAGCGATCGTGGCAGCAGCAGGAGCAGCAGCTTCGAATGGTTTTTGTGCAGAGTGTAATATGGAAATGGTTGAAAAAAGGAGATGGAGGGTGGAGGAGATGGAGTGCCGGGCCAAGCCTAGTTAACGAGCAATTGCACTTTCTCATCCATTTTCTCAGTCGTTTGATCCAATCCACGCGATTATATCATGTTTGTGCTATAAAACTAAACAGCTGCGAGTAGTTACCTCACCCCGCGTGCAATAGATACGGCTGGGTTGATGTGTTCGCATAAAAGCGTACGCCTATAAATTTTATTGACTTGTTGTAAGGTTGACTGGAGTTTGGCGAACTGCACGGGGGAGCCAGTCGCGGTTAGCAAATATGCACTGTATTTGGGATACACGCCACCAGCATGCGTGCATCTGGACCAGTGCAAGGGTATCGCGTGGTTATATTGTATGCAGCAATATACTGCAACGAATTACATTTCGCCTCTGACGATTATTTTGTGTACCCCCCGAGCGTACGGCTTTTGGATTTGTCTGATGACATAGGTTCGAGAGTTTTGAATTCCGTTTGCTTAGCGTTGAACTCTTGTTTGATTTTTCTTTGCATTTGTGTCAACGCGAATTCGATTAGCGCCCGGCTACAGGGAGCAATGTGCATCCCTTTGAACAAGTTGATCAAGAGAGATTATACCAACACGAAGAAGTTATTTTTGGATTGGGAAAATATTTTCCATGAAAACATGTAACTGTTATATTGTCAGTAAGCTGTTATACGATAAATAAACTGTTATACACATATTCTGATATTTGCATTCAATTTGCACTATATTGCTTATGAGAGATACTTCACTAGAATTTGGTAAAAAAATTTACTATCTTCCGTATCGTTGAATTTATAAAACGTCCATTAAAAAACTCTATCGATGATGGAACGTTTGAAGCATAAAACCGGAACGAGGAAAATATAAATGTGAATTTCACGCAGACGGCAACAATTCGACAACAGTGTAAAGTTCGACAAAAGAATTCAACGAAGGCTGCATTTAATAGTCCTGGCTAGATTCGTGGATAGATGTATTTTTCATTTTATTTTTTGCATGTTATACAATGTGATCCAACTGAGATTGAATTCAACATGTCCTGAAGCGTCAAAATATGAGAATCAATTTGCATATGGATATTTGTACAGTCTCCACTTGAATGAATGAAACATAGTGGGGATAGCAAATAAGAGGAGGTGCACGACAGAAAGGATGCGGATATATGAACGAGACATGACCAGATATGTTAGCGATGATAAGGAACGGGTTTTTTTACAGCATCCAGATTTGCGCAGACAGCAAAAATTGCCCAAAAAATGTATGAATATTTCATTTTTAAACAGGACAATTTTATTGTCCACCCTGTGTACAGTCACAAGAAGTTATGATAGATTTATCGATGAACATATTTTTGGTTCAGATAAATACATTTTCAGAACATCTTTGAAGACTTGTTGGATTTTTTCATTATTTGTTTTTTATTTATTTTAAAATGTTTTATTTTATTTAACTTTCTCCTGATGTGGAAACACATGCATCTGTTTGGATTTGGGATTTGGAAAGGGATTGAAAAGCCCTTTGAACTGAAATAAAGAAAGAGAAAATGAAAAATAGAAAAAAAAATAAATATATAACGGTAAAGGATTGCTGGAGACATTGACAGGTCTTTTTAGTATCTGTCAAAAACACGAAACAAGCCCGGCGGGATTTCTGTAATGGCAAACAAAATCCTTTGAGGGGGAGACCATGAAGAAGATAATATATTTGGCAGTTTGGTAAAAACAAGAACCAAAAAAAAAGCATTTACCATTTGTAAAGTAGAAGCGCTCATTTATATAGGTGACTTTTGTAAATTGGTATGGAGTTCCGTAGAAAATAAGTTTAAACCAATTCAATTCAATTTTATCAAAAGTACGAAACAGCTTTAAGAAAAAGAAATTCTCAAACAAATTACGAATGAAAATGCTTTCCATTTCCAATAACATCATTTCAATGGTTTCAATTAATTACAGTTGATTATTTATTTTTTAAACATGAAACTGGATGATTTAAAGCAGCTTTAAATATCAAAGGATTTCAAGTGCTCACATGATGAACGACAAAGTTCACCAACAGGGCAACAGCCAGTAAAAGGCGAAGTATCTTCTAATTTGAGTAGCTTTAGAAACACAATTCTTACATGGAATAGGGGTAGGGGATGTTTGAATGTTTAAAAAACAAAATGGTGTAAGAAGGGGAATCCCATCAAAAAATTATTCCCTCTCGTTGCGATTCCTAGCATCAGATTATAAGGTAAGTTTTTCGTTGTCTGTCGTCTTCTTATTCATTTTGTAGCCGAGCAACGACGACAAACGAGAGGAGGACAACAACGACCAGAAATTACTTAAGAGTGGTTTTAGCGACCGTAAAATATCCTTACTTGGTCCCAGATTGAAAGTTAATAAATGACTCCGCCTTGGCTTATCAGTTAATGCTTGAATGGTTTCGATGATGGCTGCTCAAAGCATTCCAGGGAGAGAAGGAATTTTTTAACAGGGGGTGGAGAAGAAGGGATTGGACAAAGGGATTCAGCTACCAAAAATTGATTGGGGAATAAAGAAGGTGGAATGTTAAAACGTAAATATCGCTTAATTTCACTCCACTTACTTTCAAAAAAGTACAACAATATCGAAAATTCAGTGCCACAATGAAAATAAGAAATAATCAATTCCATTTTATTACTTAATCAATTCTAATGCAATGTTTATGTTTATGTTCGATTAGGGTTCAATGTTCAATTTGTGAAACAAAAAAAAAATAAATGAGAACAATGTCGTGAAACGGTTAATTAGTTACAAATCAACTGTCATTCGATTGGATATTGTACTGAAGAATTGTTGGGGATGGGTGGTTGGTTGGGGTGGATAATTACAATTCTGAAAGTGAGAAATTACTTGTGAAAATATTTACTCAAAAATGCTATTAAGCTAAACAAGTAAATGACGATGAGTGGGGGGAAGAGTAGAACGGGGAAGAGGAAAGGGGAATACAAATGGAGGTGTACGCCATGTCAGGCAGAAGTAATTTGGTTCGACAGGACACCGACAGCAAGAAAGTTCCGAGTGGGCTGCAATGAGTCAATTTATCAAGTTTTGAAAACTTGTTTTGGGAGCTCTAATTATGAGATCAATCAATTAAATGTGATTATTTGTGATAATTAATTTTTATTTTGGCACGAATAACGAAATTATTGCCACCTGGAATTGTGGATAATATGTGTTTTGTGAGTCCATTTTGCAAATGGTTGTCTGTTCTCAATTCTCGTGAAATACACTTTTAAACAAACTGGAACAATTCTTCAAGCAGTTTGTTTGTCATGCAGATTCTCGTCTACCCATATTTTTCCTTCACCCTTAAATACAATTTGCATGAAATTCATCTGTCTCGGGATGCACATTGCAGTTGATGTGGTGTTCGTGGTATTGATAATGTCTGGTTTTCACAGAATCATCAAAAGAAACCAAAAACATTCACCATTGCAGCAGCTGAAGGACATTCAAAATGCCTGCATTTATTTTCTGCAGAGAATTTCTTGTGTGTTTTTGTTTTGTTTTTTTAATTATTATTGTAAATGATTAATTCACGAGGTACGACACTCGTTGGGGCCAAGGACACATATCAATATCGATTTCATTCACTCATTACAGATCAAAATTTAATCCATCGAATGAAAACCAATCAACCGTCACTAACTTCTCCACGTCATGACGCGTCAGTTTAAAGTTGTTAAGGTGAACTGGTAGAGGGCAAAAGAGAATCGTGCAGTAAACGTGCCAGAAACCAATTAGAATGAATCGTGTGCCTATGGCCGACTTATTGATTGCTGACTAACTAAACTGATAACGAACGATTGGTTACCATTTAGGGGGAGGGAAGCTATTTAAATAGTTCCATCACAAGCTACATTTGTCTATTAATCCTGTAACGGTATTCATGGTATTCGATCAAAACACCCGCACAGAGACAATGGCGAAGCAAAAAAAGGGGGAGAGAGCCTCCGAGCGAATGATCAAGGGGGCCAAGGTAATAATTACATCCATTCTAAGGTTTGCATCTTAATAAAACCATTAGGAGAGACGGTGATTTATGAAAACCCGTTTTAACCTTTTTTTTATCTGTTCAACGGCACATTAAGGTTAGAAATGTGGCCATTTTGATAATGTATTGATTGCTGACATTTGATATCAACTCTATATTATAAAGGTTTTTTTTTTGTTGTCGCGCGATTATGTAAAACTGGAATGCCCGGGTTTTGGATAGTTATAATTTTGTCTTCTTTTTTTATTATAGTAAGGATAAAATCCTCTGATATTTTGACGAACAATTACTCCAGACGTAAGAAAACATTTATTAAACAACGAAACATTTCATCTGGTTTTGATTGTTTCCCCAGAAAACAATTAATTATTAATAGTTTCTATTTCCTTTACGTAGTTAACACCGAAGTCTATAAAATACACCAAAACGGAAAATTTTTCTTCGGAGTTTTTTTTTTAAAGGAAATAGAAATTGAAAAAAAAATACAATACATACTCTGGTTGAAAGAAGTATACATCTTTTAATTACTTACGTACGTCGTATACACATGAGAAAATCAAAATGGTTTACCTGGAAAAGAAAGAAGAAAACATATTATTATCAAGATTATTTAAAAAATACAACAAACTTATCAAAACAGAGATTTAAAAAAAAAAAAAAAAAAAACAGGAAAAACACGATTAAAAACCAATTGTCTGAGTGTCAGAATTTCCCCAGCCAGGAAAATGATTAGCCGAAACCACTGCACTGGCTTCAGCTGCAAAATTCAATCTAAAATGAATTCTAAAAATACCGTTAGAATCTTTTGTTGTTGCTGTGTCAAATAATATCAATAAAAATGAAGAAGCAAACTCGCGGACATGGTGAAAGAAGATAGTTCATTTGGTTAAATTAATATTGAAAAATGGGACACATGCACACAACAGCCTTCATTCAACCTATGCCCCTTCCCCCAACCCACCATCTGGTGTGCGCTATTTTTCACAATCCCTCCACTCTGTTATGACATCCGAAACTAATTACTACCGAACAAAGTAATCCCAGGTAGGAGGAAGAGCATTTACCTCAGCCGAACGTGACTCCGATGCAATCTCATTTATTTTTCCTGCAGCTAGTGCGCGCTCTGGATGTGACTTTTCTCCAGCATTCGCTAGTTATCATTATAACTCATCATAGTCGGTGGCCGGAGGTGCTCGAAAGGGAAATGTGGTGGGGTGTTGGAGGCTGAAGGGACAACGTTCCACTTCACGGCCACAGTTTATACCGCAATGTCTAGTGGCAGTTGGAGCAGTCAGTGTCCGGGGGCTCCCGAGAAGCATCGTCAGCGGAAGAGGCCCCAATGGCTATCACAGTCTCTATTAGTTCACACGGCAAATACACTTGACTCCAGTTCGAAAAAGTTCAAAAGGACATCACAGGATGTGTGGGAGTGGAAGGGATTCGTGTCAGAGTTGGCAAGTCAACCAGGAGTGGGATGGTGAACGGCTGATTGCAAGGCATTACAGTAAGATGCTTCAGAGGCCAGGTGAGGAGACTTAACTTGGGATGCTGTTTGCTAGATGCCAACTGATCTGGCATTCGATTTGACATGAATAATAACAAAAATAATGAAAACAAAAACGAAATAGTGAGAGCGAACCAAACAGAAAGTGAAATTTTCATCGATTCTTTGTTTCACATTTTTGTCTTTGCAAAAATTGATTTTCCTGTCCAACGTTGATTAATCCTTTCTTAAGGCGTCGGTCAATGTTACGTTTCCAAAAAATTTCAAATACCTGTACCGTTATTTGCCTTGTCTCCATTCTCTCTCAAATAGAAATTCTTTATTATTTTATTGTTGTTATTTTCATCCTCGATATTTTTCAATCGTCTGAATCTCAACGTTTTTGCTATTAACAATTTAATTATTCAAAAGTAACAAAAACCTCAAAAGCAAAAGACAATGTAAAAAGGAAATATAAAACAAAATAAAAACATAAATCAAAGAGAAAAAACAAAAAACAATTGTATTTTAAGCAAAAGATTCAAAACCAAAAATAAAAAAAAAATAAATAAAAAGAAGAAACACATTTTTAACGCTTCATTCCACTTCCTCGGACCGAATGCCTTTCCCCACCCCCTTCTCTCGCCTCGTGAAGCATCCAAAGCATCTTTGTCATCCTTTTTTTCAATTTTTTTTTATAAATTTACTTAAAGTGGAAAAACGAAATGAAAATCACCGAAGGGTAAAAATGAAAGGAAGTCTAAACGGGGTGAAAATGAAGTCGATTGGATTAAATTTTTATTTGCCATGGATGGGATGAACATCATCTTTGTATCATTTGCCTCTTTGGCTTCATCTCGCTGGTGCTGATGCTGTGCGCCATCATCATCCCACCACGAGGCGAAAGCATCTCGAGATCTCAAAGTATGTGGGCCCCGGATTCGTCTACTCGCCGACGGCCTCAAATTCTCAGCAGAAAACCGTCGTCGCAGGAATCAAGATGAAAGCGAAACGAAAGAATCTTAATCCTAAAGCCAGTGTTTTTTTTTCCTTTAGTTTTCATCTTATGTATAATTTTTTAAAACATTTTTTGCTCTCTGTCTCTCTCTCTTTCTGTTTTTTAAATTAAAGATGAACAAGATAAATTTTGAGATAATGGGATAAAATCGCTGGTGCTCCCTTGGGGTGGGACAAATGATGCTATCGCTTCGGCCCCACTGAAGAAATTAGAGTGAAGTGTAAACGAGAGAAAAAAAGGGTTAAGTAAACAAATGATAATGGGAATATTTTAAGACATTTCTGGAAACAGAAACAAACAATAAATGTACAATTTTTTAAAACATTTCATTGATTTCCTGAATTATTTTTGAGTTTAATTAGTTATTAAACAAATCACTAAAATGTGATTAAGTAAATTTATGACTGAACATTTTGAGTAATTAATTTGATTGATAACATTTGCAAAATAAGATGAAAATTGAACACAGCACAATTTATATCAATTTAAAGAAAACACTCTTGTTGTGCATTGTTTGAAAATTGAAATAATTTTTAATTGTGAATAATTGCCAATATTATTTATCCTGTTTTAATTTGACTTATGAGTTTTGTTGAATATTTTTCAATCAATTTTCTGTTTCTATAACAAAAATAATTTTTCACGTGTTAACTCCGCCGGAAAATCTACTTTATATAAAGTTTGGGGGTTTCTATAACAAAAAACTCAACTCATTGTGTAATATCTTAAGTGGCTTGAAGGGTTTTTTGGATTTGTGGGAAGGGGGGGTGGGGGGTACCACGAAACACTCACTCTTCCACCTCCTCCTAATGTGCCATCTCCAAAAAAACAAAACATAAACCCTCGTTCGACCCCATTGAGCATAATGCCCATAATCCCACTTATACGAAAAATAATCCATCGGCATGATATGAATCCCGTCCGAATTGATAATGATCTGGTTGCGCCATCGACCGCATAAAAAACGGCTTGAGACGAGATTAGATTTATTTCGCACGGTCTCGTGTGGTGCGGATGTTTATTTGCGTACAGAGAGTTATGTTACCTACATTTGTTACAGTCACTGATTTATGCCTGTAATCACGTGTGAAATCGCTTTTTGTCCGGGAATCAGAGGTGTACATCGAAAATACTGGAACACAGCAATCTTATCGTGTTTGTGTTTTTTTTTTCCATTTTTTTGAAAAATATTTTTCCTTCACTAATTGTAACAAGAAAATAAGTCAAGTTGGTTTTTTTTTTTTGCACTTTATAACTAAAAAAATTTTTATTGAAATTTTAATCATGAAACATTATCCTTTTTTTCAATAATTATAATTGTACAGAAAACAATTCTTGTATAAAAATAATTTAATATTGGATTAATTGTAAAAACAAGTAATTAATAAAATTTTATAAAGTGAACAAGAATAATTTTTAAGGCCTCAGGGAAATTTTCTAGGGGTTCAGGGAAAATATTTTATGTGCAACTAAAACAATTATTTCACAAAATGCAACTACTGTCCAGTGCATCTCCAACTGTAAATTTCACTTATTTGTTGAATTGTGAACAGGTGAAACAAATGGTTGGACGTAACTAATAAAATATTCATTGATCATCGATAAATGAACAGTTTAACTTCTGCACTAACCGAATATGTTGTTATCGAATGAATTTTTAGCCGCAAAATGTTTATCACGGAACTTTTAAAGTGAAGAAGGACAATAGGATGGGAAATATGTTATGAGAAAGAAAGAGAAAGAAAACAATATTTCCAGACAATTTAAAATTCACCGTTTTCCCAGGTGCTGTCCACCATTTATTTTTATTTTTTTTTTCATCGAGTTTCGAATGGAAGTGAAATGGATAGACGTAAGTTTTGAGCAAGGAGCAGGACCTTCTTGCATGTGAAATCCATGCGATGGCGGTTCTCAATTTCTGTCTTCATGGATATTTCAGAATTCAACTTCATATAAAATTTATGGAGTTTTCCACTCATTGATTCTCCATGTAAGTAAAACGAACTAACGTCAGGATGAAGTTGAGGCATCAGAATATTTCGTGGGCGTGTGTATGGAAGGCGGGGGGTGGGTAGCACAGTGCCATTGAAAAGGAGCCCCAGGAAGAGCAATTTTGGCTTTGAGAGCTCCCATGTGCCCTTCCAACCCCATACCACCGCACCTTCCAATCCACCTTACAGTATTTGTGGATCAAGTGGAATGGCATATTGGCGTTATTGATCCGACAGGAAAGTTTAGCATTAGAACGGATCCCATGTCATATGCTGCATGATTTCGCCGGCTTTTACGAAGCTAATCAAGAGATCTGAAGCCTTTTGCTCCTTCGAATTGTGTTGTTGTTTTCAATATATGTATAAGTGAGCATATATGTATATACATATTTTTTCTTTACATTTCTGCACGAAAGGATATTTATATGGAGTATGTGGAGGAAGTGGAAAAAACACTGTAGAAGGGAAAGGGAACATTGTCTGATGTAGATGGACGGAAGAAGACATTTCTCCAGACGATTTCACTTGAAGATCTTTCAGTAAATTGATGTATGATGAGAACATTTTACTACTTTATGAGTTTCGCTCATAGAATAACGGTTAAGGACATCGCCTTGTGTCGGTGTCGATCATAATAGACTGCTCAGACTGATGAGCAATATTTTGTCACAAAATATAATCATAAGAAAATTTCTCTCAGGTTTATTTCACGAAATTAAATGTATTTATTTTCATATGTAATTTACAAAACACTAGAAAATAATTCATTGCAATTGCAAAATGATTAAAGTAATTAATGATAATAAATGTGATTTTAATGAACATCATTATGAGAAACTTTTTTATCCTATACAACGAATTTCATTGCACTCCAATGAAAATTTGGGTCAAATCATTTTATGAAGATTTAAGGATAATTTTCTTCAACTTCTTAAAAACTTTTCATAATGAAAACAGTTTTTTGTTTTCATTTCCTTAGTCTATTAAATTAATGTTTACCATTAACCTTCTGCACGGGAAATAAAAGTTTTTTTTTATTAGTTGTTTCATTGAATTTCCATAAAAATGTTATTCCATTGAAAATAAAAACAAAAAATTATCCTAATGCATCATAAATTTTTTAACAAAGTCTACAAGTGTCATTCAAAAAAAAAAATGAACAGAAGACAGAAAAAAGTGCCACTCAAAGGGCAAATTACTTGACGTTGACGATGACAATTTTTTGTCCCCATTCCCCGATCCCCCTCAAATGTATTCCACAGAAATTTCCTTAACTTGCGATCATAAAGAACTTGTCGTGTGCTTCTTTTTTTATTTATCTCGTTTTTTTTTAAAAAAAGAGAACGTCCAGAAGAAGAATCCGAATCGAAAGAGGCAAGCTAAAATACAGACGTCAATGGCAAATAGATATAAAAATTCACTTCCGTTTTAATATTACAGTCACCATTGAATGGCGATATCAACATCCTCGAAATCCTGTCGAAGGAAATTTATACGAAATGTTTGGCACTAAAAGTGCTTGCTTTAGCAATTCTCAAGGATATTTTCCGATCACAATGATTTTATTATTATTTCGGGACTTTTTCCGCTTATTTTTTTTTTTTTTTCTATACAATGCCATTTTGACTATGTTCTCCATTTTTTATTTCGAAGGAGAGAACATGGAAAGGAGGAGAAGGAGCAAACGGAAGTGGAGAGGGAAAGAGGAGCATCGGGAAATAATTTTTTACTGAATTCAAATCATTCTTACAACTCGTAGGCAGGCAGAAAGTGGAAATAAACGAATGTCAAAATTTATAAGACAAAAAAAATCAGGAATCGATTTCACCTCCAAATACTTAATGGATATGTGCTGGAAAAAATGGACCCAAAGTAGAGTAGATATAAAATTCATGTGAATATTGCCGGAATTAGGGTTGAATATTGATTTAAATTGATACAACTTGTGAATATTTATTGGTTTCTTCTTCTGATTCCAAATAATTGTCTATTAAATAGGGAATCTTTTTTGTGGTATTGGGGAGAACTTTATATTAAATCAATACTACCAACAATAAAATATGTTTCCCGGTCATTGCTTCCTCAATGCAATATTGTAATGTTGCTTAAACTACTTCAAGTTGGCTAATCCCATTCTGCAGATCTCACCTTGGCCTGTTACCATTACACATTACACAAAAAAAAACAACCTCCGTCCACCATTTGAAAGTGATTACAGCAAAACAAAACACAATACAAAGAACTCAACGTTAAACAAATAAAAACACTTTTGAGTACTGTTCATTCTTTTCCATAAATTTCACTCAACTCATTGAGGTTGTGGAATGCACTCAAATCTGGTTTGTGAAGTGGAAGTGCAGCAAAGAACAGTAAACCGAACCTTCAAAAGGAAAATTAAAAACAAAAAAATAAAACATAACATTAAAAAAAACAGCATAAAAAGAAAAAGAGTAGAAACGAAGAGAGAAACCACTCAAACAGGTAATTTCCTTATTTAAGTGTCACTTAGGTCTCGTAATCGATGACACTATGCACACTAAAGCGGGTGAATTGCAGCATACAGCCGCATAAACTCCCACACACGTGGTCCATTAAATTACACAGACTATGGGGCCGACTTTTGCACAATCTCCGGTCCCTGTGATTATATTCGACGAATACTAAAAACTTTACCCTTTTTGCGATCGCGATTTCAAATGCATTTTTCATTTAAAAAAAAAAAAAAATATATATATACCTACATAGTATAAATAAATTCCAGAAAAAAATAAATGCTCATGGAAAAGAAATTTAAGCAGAATATACGAGAAATGGTAAATCGTGCGTGGTGTGAAAAACATCAGAGGATATAAAGATCATCCTTCATTCTGTGTGGAGGTGTGATAAGAGGCGTGAAAGTAAAGCATGCAAATTAGCGTGGATTCAAGTAGCGATGGCAAAACTGCGTGTAAACTGCGTTTAAGAGGCTTACATAAAACATAGAAAAATATGTATAAATAAATAAACAAAAAAGAGCAGGAAATATACAACATGAACGATATGACATGGTGAATTTCATTGATATTAAAATCAGACACAATTTTAAAGTGCTTGGGGATTTACCGTGATCTGTGCTTGTCGCCAAGGATGCTGCTGGCTGGTCCATGAGCATTAAGCAGTCTGTCAGTGAAATTGCTGTAGAAACTGTGCGACTGGCGGTAATTCTAATGCGATTTGTCTCCTCGGAATGCTCAAGTAAACGTGTGAGCACTAAGTGGGTTCGAGTCAATTTAAAGATGGATGATGGACGTCAAGAATTACAAGGGGAATGACGGGGTAATGGGGGGGTCGCCGCCGTTGGCAACGGACAGAACACTTTGATGGGGCACCGAGACGCTCCCCCTATATATCTCGGGCGACAACGTTGACTGCATTGATGATGATGATGATGACGGCGAAAGAAGACACTTCGACCCGGGCACGGATAATGGCGTGAAAAGTCTCCTCAAGATCGGGGACACCACCAAAAGACTTCGCAGCACCAGCAGCAGAAGGAGTATCAGCGTTACTCAAATGGAAACCAGTACAACATCTTCACACTGACGAACTCTTGGCTAATAATGACAACCTTATGTCAGAGCGGTGCTCATACGCCTCACGTCCGGTGTCGAAGCAGTTAATCTCCATTTGTCACTGGAGGCAGCCACACTGCATTGATTCGCTAAAATGGCAACACAAATCCTTTAATTGAAATAATTGTTCGCATTAACCCGCCATGATTTATGTTGCTGACATGTTGCTGAGGAATTTTGCACGAATATTACGCCACCATTATAAATGCGAGCAACTTCGCCCCCAAAAACTCTTCCTCTTCAACAACTGTATATGACACAGCATAACGATGAAGGGGGGAAATAAGGGGAAGAGAGGGTGGGACTGTGGAGACAGGGAATGATTTGCCCCACTTCATTAACAACACGCGATATGAATGTTTACGCAATTGTAATTGAAAGCGAAAATTAAATCGGTTACAGCAGTTATGAAAGGATATAATCGTTTTTGGGTAATTCGTTTTTTACGTAATTTTGTGTAATGTTGACCATAAAAATCATGGATATATGACGGAGAAACTAGACAAGACTAAGAGAAATTTTTATTAATATCGTGGAAGAATTTCATGGTTTTAGAAACAATTGAGTCAATGCACACTGCACAGAGACGTCCGAACAGAGGGGTACGGAAAATATCAGTTTGGTTTTGAGCAAACATGAAGTAACTGAAAAACAAAAATCACTTTTCCAAAAAAAAATTTTGAATAATCTTTCCTTATCGTTCTGCAGAAAATTCTGGACAAGGATTTAATCAAAACATACAACAACAAAACCGTTTTACAATATCATCAAAATTAATCTAATCTAATTATTTAATTTTGTTCCGTATTTAGGTAAATCTCACAAACCAAATCTGATTTAAAAATAAAATCTAGTTTAAATCAATGGAATCTTTTAAATTTCAAACCCACCCCTCACCACATCCAGCTTCCACCATAGAAATCATTTCAGCAAACTTTAATTAAAAATGAAAACACATAAATAGACGTTTTAATTCTTCATCTCATTCAGAAAAATTAACTTAAATTTCCCTTTTACATTTTCGTCATTTCACTGGAATTAGTGGAAGAAAAAAAGGGGTTATACAAGAGATAATGAATTCGTGGAAAATTGAGCTTAACTTTAGAGTTTTCAAGTCAAAATTTCAAGTGGACTGTAATAATTTTTGAAGAACTTTCGAAGAAGTATTTTGGAAGGGGGGACAAGCAAGAGTTTTACATTCAAAGAAATTTTTAATGGAACTAACAGTAGACAACCGGAAAAGGGGTTGGGTGGCATGGAAGGAAAGAATTAAGAGGAGATAATTCAGTAAGAAAGTTACTTTAGATATTTTAAGGTCAAAAGCAGAAAGAAAAGAACTGATTTGTGAAAAAGGTAAATTTTCTCCGTCAAGCAATTGAGTCGACAAACTTTCAAAATGCTTCTGCAGTGAAGATTAATTAAAACGATGTTTTGTAAGAAGTTTTAAAATTCAAATATAATAAAATATGAACATCTTTGTAATAAATTATAAAATGAATGAAGGACGAAACTTATAAGCCAAAATGTCAAATAAAATTGTCATATTAGAATTAAATCAATCATTTGTGACAATCTAATTTTAGAAATATAAATAAATAAACATATGTGTCATAAATGGGACTTCCTTTAAATGTACAGTAAATTTAATGTGAGTTCACAAGGATTTACCCTTTATATCCTCTTTCAAAGCGTTGCATTAGTGAACATCCCTTTTTAAAGGGACACATCACTGAGGGGTTGATGCGTTCGAAAAGCCGCAGTTCAGATGATGAGACACAACGGCATTTTTAGTGCCTCCCTCCGACCGCTCGTCGGAGTTCAATGGAAGTGTGCGACAATGGCAGAAATGATATACTACTAGGTGAAGAGGGGAAATAAAGGGTTGAATATCGATTCATTTTTTGGAAAAAAATTTAGAGAATCAGGGACCGGATAACGCGTATAATAAAGCAGTCCAAGAGACACACAGTCATCCCATGTCAAAGTCGGCTTCTGTAGCTTGCATATACGCTAAAGAGAAGGGGTTTAGTGGTGATGCTCGGCACCCGAATATTGGCCGTAGGGGGTGCACACGTATGGCATGATGTCCAATTGCTCTTGCGGGGGATCACATTGAAGTGTGGATGCAACACGAAAATACAATTTTTATTCCTGTTGTTATTTTATTTTTTTTACTTGTTTCATTTTTCACACCAATCGATGGCCTAATGGCGAACAAGAACGCAACCCTTTAGGCGCATTTCTCGAGGGTATTCACGAAAAGGATTAAGCAAAAAATATGGTGGAAAACGAATGAAATGATTTTACCTTTTGACACCAATTGTCCAAACTGTTTTATGCAATTTGTGTAAATTGGTTAATTTTAGGATTGTTTACTGTTAAGTTCAATGACAGTAAATGTGTTTTTTTTTCTCGCTTTAACTTTGTGTGCTTTCGGAGAGGTGAAATAAAAATTGTAATTTTTGTGTGAACAATTTCTGTTGAGTTTTGGTTCAAACATAAAAACAATTTCACTGCAGATGAGTGCCAATGTCCTGGGGGCTGGTGGGTCAATGTTTTCGGGAAATCTCTCTGCAACTGCGGAAGGATATTCGAATTAAATGGAGAATGAAATGTGAAAAGAGTTTGGAGATTATTCCAACGAGAATTAATGATTGTATTATGGGGAGAAAAATATGGTGAACGTGTGAAATTTTGTTTGCAATAATTGAGCCATTTGTTTTGGAATTATTCTACTCTTTTTTTTTCTTGTCGATATATTTTAATTAAATTGATTAATTGTTGAGAGTAAGCCACCTTTTATATACAACAACAGCAATTAAGCCTAACAAATAAAACCCTTTTTTAACTTCATTTGAATAAAATATTATCTTTAGTCCAACAAAAAAAAAAAAAAATAATAAATAAAACAATTTTAAATGTGTCCCATACCCATGAATTAAATATAATTCCCATTAAATTTCATTTAAATCCATTCACAAATGTTCATTGAAATGAAAACCAATTCCCACAATAAATCATATCAACAAGATAAAAAAAACAAAACAATAACAAAATTAGCAAAAACATTTTCCCAATCATATCAAAATTCAGTTCCGGAATTCCGTGGCTGTGCGTAAACAATCGGAAGAGTGACCTTCGATATTTGCTCCAAATGTTATTATATTTTTTTCTTTTTGTTTATAAAGCGTACATAACACGGTGTGTCACATGTGCATGTGCGCCCACACGATAGATATCACTTTACATTTTTATATCCACATTACTGTATGTTAGGGGAAAGAGAATTACTGCCGCCTATGTTTCCCACGTTCCCCTTGCCATGGCGCCAAAAAAAAAAAAAAAAAAAAAAAAAAAAAAAAAAAAAAAAAAAAAAAAAATAACAAAACACATTCACTTTAGGCTTCTCTTGTCGTCTCTATGCAGACGATGCCGGCTTCTGGTTAATGTTGTCGTTGACGGTGAAGAGTTTAGCGCCAACGTGTCTGACGTTTGTCATCGGCAACGTATACTTTTATTTATTTACCTTCATTTCAGTTTAACTCTTTTATTTTTTTTTATTGTTGCTGAATGTTGAGTGTCGAGCCGAGTTGGTTTTTATTTATTTATCTACCTCACATTGATAAATTTTTTTAACTTCTGTCTTCTACAATTGTCAATTACTTTGATCAACAAATGAATAGATTTCCGAAGGGAACCTTAACAAATGTTGATAAGTTGATGTTAAAATATTTGTATGGTTTTTTTGTAAATTTATGGGAATCTCAATTTTGCCATTTATCAACTGCATCAAATGCACAAAGAAATCCAATTAACTGGTGGAATACTGACAGTCGCGAAAGGGTTGCGAAATTCAATTTCAATACTTTATCAAACACACAAAATGTTGTAAAAAACAAAAACCAAACGCCAAAAGTAATCTAGAAAATCCTTTGCACGAACTTTTTAATCCACTCCCGCGTATCTTTTTTACCTGCTTAATTAATTAATGCAATCGACAAACAAAAATTACTTTTGAAATGACTGAAATTGAATTCACATTGTAAGCGGATAACGAATTACGGAACATGGAAGCCGATGACATCCTCAACGGAAAGCACAAGAGCAAATAATGGACACACAGAAAACAAAAAAAAGTTGCTAACTAGCCGATAACATGATTAATTACCCACCTGGAGATCTGGTAAGTGACTCTATCTAGGGGCTGACATAAGTAATCGAATGAAAGGGGGAAAAATACCACCTCTCTGTTCGCCTCTGACGTCTCTTTACCCATTCAACTTAATTAAATCAGAACGGAAGGAATATGCTTGTCCATTTTCAGTGTACGCCTCTGTACTAATTACTTTACGATCGGCCATTGTCCTCAATTCCGATGTTTTGTTTCATTTACTCCATTACTAATGTTTTGTGTTATTTTCGATTGTTTACATTTTTTTGTTTAATTTTAACCAGAAATAATACATACGTAATTTAATTGTGACCATGACCCTGATTGCATTAAATACGATAAACATCGAGTGATGAACGTGAATTGATTCGGAACATGACAATTGTATTGTAAGCAAGCTCCTTATGATTGTTATTATCGATGGATAATAACAAATAAACCAGGTTTATTCAGGGATTATAATTGATCAGAAATGGGTGAATTTGTTTTCATACATCTAATTTTACCTCATAATTCATTAATGCATATTTGCATGACAGGAAAATTTATGTGCTTTTCGGTTGAATTGATTTAATGTGTCAAATCACCGTATAACGGAAAACCAACTGTCATCCAAATTTCCTGTCATTTTCTATTCAATAATTTTCCATAATCGAAAAGTGATATAAAAAAATTCATGAACAAATTGAGAGAAAATTCATTTTTGAAGAATATGGGTTTAAAATTTCGGATTTAAATCACAAAATATTTCGAACTGAAAATTTTTTTTTTTTGTATAATATATATTTAGAAAATCAGGATTAATCGGATAAAAAGATTATAAAATGTTGATATTATACTCGATGAAAAAAGTTCGCAATGGATTGAATATCCGTCAATATCCTTGATGAAATTTGAAGTAAAGATGTTTATCCCTAAAACCGGTTTAAGTTCGAAAAACCGTTGCCGAGTCTTTTTTTATCCATCACATCCTGTGAAAATCGCTTGAAATTATTTTTTTTTTTCCTTTACTTGGTACATTATTAAAATCCACGAACCTCACATCGGAAATTCAAGTTGTAAAGCTTCCGGAAACTGTTCATTGACAGCTTGAAGAGGGAAAGCTTCAAGAAGAGCTAATTTTCAGTATATGATGATAATACGTAAAACTCCACATATACATAAGGATGGCGAAAAAAAAAATATCTAGCTAGCTTGAAATAAAATAAGCATTGTCAGTGGCACAATCACAATTCACATTATCCTATCCCTTGGTACCCCTAAAACTTACACCACCATCGGTAGGAACAAAATTCGTGCGACGAGAGCCGACATCGGTTTAATCTACCCACAAGGCATTGCCTAACCGCACCATGAACTGCTAAAAACCACCACATAAAAGAGAATAAAATAAAAAAAAAATAAAGAAGAAGAAAACGAAAAAAGTTTTGTGTGTTAAGCAATTCAAGTTGTGTGGAAAACTCTTATGAAAATCTCATAAAAAAGTTTTTACAGTTCATCCCCCTCGTAACTTCGAAACATGCCCTTCATGCCCTGCCAGGATCCCATTCCTATCAAAAACGCTTGTGTCACTCACCCTCCCATCACCCCCACGGGGAACGAATGATGTCAGAGGGAAGGAAACGAGAGAGGAAAAATTATTGGGAGGTTTCCTGGTATTTATATTCGCTTGTGGATTTCTCTTCTTTCTTTTTTTTGTCGTTCTGTTTTATAGCAGGGAAAATATGTGCGAAAAAAAATTATTTTCCATACGCTTGTCTGGCTATTGATGATATTACGAAGCTAATTGAATCGCTCTTGTTCGAGTGAGGAAAATTATAGCCCAACCATGTCATAATAACAAGATCCTTTTTATCCTCATTTATCGTTATTCATATTTTTTGGGTATTGATAATGAGCTCATAGCAAATGGTAATACTTGGTTTACAGTAATTTTAGACAATAGGGATTTTTTGTTTTCACGTGATAATTGAGATGTCAAAAAGTTGAAAACCCCGGTTTTAAAAGGAACGAATATAATCGAAGGAAAAAACACTTTTTAGATCTAGGCCGAGTAAATACGGTATCCTTTGTAAACCCCTCTCAAGATTTATGAATTCGAAATTGATCCCAAAACGTTGAAAAAATTTAAATGAATTCACGCAATGACAATACATTTTCAATTATTTCATCAAGTAGTACTTATGGGAAAATTCCGAGTATACTCGACCGAACTGAATTCCGAGGCAAAACACGAGTTAAATTCGCATAATGAAGTGATCTTTCAAAATATTTGATATTGCAAAAAAAATCACAAAAATATAAATGGTATTAAAACTTTTCAATAAAATTAAATAAAAATCAGTAATTTTCATAATAAAAAAATTCCAATTTTATCTGAAACCATTCTTCACTTTAGAATATCTACATTTCTTTTACGGAATTTTTGGAATCATGAAATTCTACCAAATCTAAACCTATTGGATGAAGTGTGGAATGTTTATATCCTGTGAGTAAATTGTAAATGTGCAAACATCAATAAAACCGAAAGCAACAAAATTAAGTTGTGTGGATGGAAGATTCATTATGTATCCAACAATATGGTGTTGTGAACTACTAAGAAAAATGCGTCCTTTTATCTGGAATAAGCTGAATTACTTCAACAAAAAATAACCAAGGATCTGAATCCTTGTATAACGGTAACATCAGGCAACAAGAAGACCACAAAAAAATAAGTACACACAGAAAGCAAACATCAAGAAAGCAAGCCACAGACAAAGCGATAAATCATCTGCTTCTGAGCCCAAAGCTCGGGAAAAATCAATGCCAGGGGGAAATCCATAAATTTAGATCTTGTTAGGTTGTCCCGTGAGCACATATTTTCAATCAGGAAAAGTGTTTTTCCCGGCCCAAGTCCTCGGTATTTCTTTTCTTTAGTATAATTTTTTTTTTTTTTTTTTTTCGTTGTACCAACCATTCTCTACTACAGCGCAACATTGTTGAGATCGTGGGTGGACGATTTGGCAACAGAGGGTGAAAATGGAGATGACGAAAGGACGAAGAAAAGTAAGTAAAGGAGATGAAATACTTTGAATACAGCATTTTGTAAGGATGAAGACCACGATTTTAGGGCACAACCAGCGTTTACCGAAATGGTGTATTTTTTTGGGTATTTCGTATGAAAATTTCCGAATACAATGACAAAATGACGACATTGGCAACAATAATGTCCGCTAAACCACCAGAACACTGCAGTGAGTGCACTCTATCGCTCTCGTTCTCTAGGAGTAACGAAACGAAGAGGGTAGGGGGAGGCCTGCCGAGACAGGCGAAATTTATTGCATGAATTTGCTAAAAACTTTCACTTTGCATTAAATTAGGGTCGTCAAGAGTGAGGGAATCATTTATTTATTTCAGGAAGAGCATGATGAAAAGTTGCATGCATTTATGTCATTTCGGTTAAATGGTGCCAAAAGAACGAATAATGAGATAAAATGGAAATTTTTTTATGGATCGTAAAAGGAATTATTTGCAAAACAGGAGAAACAAATATTTTGTAGATTATAAGTCAAGAATTCGGTTTATATTTTGTTGTCATGTTTTATGAGAACGAATTTTTAATGAAGTACCATGAAATTTATTTTGAACTTGTTTCACATTTATACATTCAGTAAATTGTTTGTTTTTTTTTTTTTTTAGAAATTCAAGAAGCTGTACAATTACAAATACAATACAATAAAACTGCACACCCCTCTGGAAAATTTTTCTCGCATTCCGCGAATGAGTGATAACTGCCAATGTTGAAATGAAAGATGAAAATAAGAAATACAACAGATTCCTGTTAAGGCATTATTACAGTTCAACAGTCAAATTATCTTTAGCTTTTTATTGCTTGAAATTATGTGATGTTCACAAATATTAATTAAAACTAGAAATTTAATCAATACAAAAATTAAAAACTGTTCATGACATTGCAAAAAGGAAGTTCTATTATTTAAAAAGCCGATTATCATTTTTACAAAATATAATAAATGTCGTATTCTCTCGTATCAGAATTACATCACATAAAAAAGCGATAAAAACTTTCAAAGCATCCTTTCCACACATTGTAAAATTAAGTCGTCCGAAACCGTAGAGTTGCATGGAGTTGCGGATGATGGTTGTTTGCCAATGAGTGGCACTTCATTGTAATATTAAGTTGAACGAAATCCATGTGGAACGTGAAAAGCTAATCCGATGCAAGAGGATGCCTCATAAAGCCCCGGTCTATGTGCACAGGGAACGCAAGTTAAGTGTGTTTAATCGATGTTGTCACTTGAGAGGCCATTGTCGTAAGGAAGGCTCAAGAGCTCAGTCGTTCGCTTCTCGGAAAATTTATTGATTTCCACGGAATTGGGTTTTTGATATTTTGTGGGCCGTGGGGGTATATTGAACAAAAGTTGGGCGAAGATATGGGACACGCCTGGAGGGAAGGTACGACATAAAAGTAGTCAAAATAAGGCACAATATTTGGTGATCCTGATGAAAATCTACGTTATTTTGAGTATATCAATGGATATGACAATAAAAAGTTTCCTCATCCCCTCCCACGTGCACTCTCTCCCACTATCCCTCTCACTCACTTGTTTACAACAATTTTTTATATTTAATCCTTCCTGTGATTCGTGCATTAACTTTCATGGCATTTAACGGACGAACTGTTCTGTTATCGCTGCTCGAGCACTCCGCACTCATAATATCACTCTATAAATGCTATAAACGTCGTTTCATTACAGAAAATTTACGACCGCCATAATAAAACTTGTTGCCTCTGTTCATTTACTTCTTAATTCATGTTCCGTCCATAAATCGAATGCAAATCTTGCATAGACTCTTGGCATTCGGTTTTTCTATGCAGCAAAAATTGACTGCATACAAGTAGCAATCCAGCGGAGTAAAAAGTTTGAGGAGGGGGATGGAGGGGGGTTAGTGAAACGCTAGCTGGAGAAGCGTTCAAACAACATGAGCGAGTTAATTTAACGTTTTGTGTTCGTGTGCAACGTGTTGTTTATTTTTTGTTGTTTTTTTAATACTTTTTATTGCAGAAAACAACATGAAAATAACTTGAGCTTATGAAATAATAAACAAAACGATGTAACGAGGACATGGGACAAGATTAAAACAGTTCGATTGAAGTTTATTGAACATCAAAAGTGATTTACCATCAAATTCAGTTTTATTTCATCCTGAAATTGTTATTGACAATTGAACTGGCTTCTTATATTTCGGAATATCCTGTCAAAACAAAATCCGGAAATTTCTCATTCCATGATCTCTCTTGAAGCCGCTATAACACAAAAACAACAACAACAATGATGATGATGATGATGAGCACTTTCATTTCAGGTACACCACCGAAATTAAAGTGTACACGGAATAATTGCATTCCTGATTGCAATCGAACGAGAGAGTGCAGCTGTTAAAAGTTCCCCCACATCCTTCTCACATTGGACTTTTGTTTAAAATTCTAAAACAGATTTATCCCTGACTCTCCTTCTCTTCCAAATAATTCCCGCATTGAACCATCCCTTCCACCCTTTGTCATCATCCTTCATTCCCATTCAAAATGTAAAGAGGTCTTTTGACTTTTGTTATGACTAGATTCAGTGCCGTCCAGGATGAGGTAATTTCAATTCCTTTTGTTGCGCCTTGAGATGAGAATTCTAGGAATCGATTTAATCATGGATGCACATAAAAAGTTCTCAATTATGTCGAACATGTTTGTCGGTGTCTATTTTAGTTCTGTGGTGACTCGTGTGTGTGGTTTTTTTTTGTATGTCCTATCGTACGTTTTCATTCCCCCACGGCAGTTCGTCAACATAGATACAAAATGTGAATTGCACTCGCGCACCCAACGATAGTGCGGTGTAGAATCGTAAAGACGACTGACGATAGATGGCGATGAAAGTAAGGAAACGTGAACACGCTTTTGGTACACGCACGCACAAATGTGTAAACGGATGTAGGCCAACGTGCGTAGTGTACACATTTGAATGTTCCTCTCCCCTTTACGCTCTCTGCACTTCATGGGGCAGCAGAAAGCAAATTGCATTCATATATTATGGGGGAGGGTTTTAGTTTTTGTATCTGAATTGTAACATCAATCGATAGTAAGTTTTTCCCCACTTGAATTTTAATCAAGGATAACAAAACCGAGCATGGTTCTTATACAGCGAGTGACCTTCCATGGAAGTTCATCGAAGAATCATGGACAGAATCGGTTATCAAAAATAACATTTTACACACACACACTTTGTTCATTGCTGCAATTCTGATACAGTCTTGCAGCATAAAAAGCACAAAAACCATCAAGCAACATTTTTGGTGAAATTTAAATGGCCAACATTTTTCTCGGCATTCGTAAAAATTTTTTTGCAAATATTTTCAATATTTCTGGGGAAAAAAAAAAAACCATTCTGCCATTTATGTATTTCAGAAAAGCTTCCCCCACTCCATGGCACAGGACTTTCGTACAGGCACTCTCCACCGAAACATATGACATACTTTTTTAACCTTTTTTCTTGTGTGGTTTTTATTATTTCGTTTTTTTGTTTTTTTTTTTGTTAGAGCATATGACCTAAAAATATAAAACAACTCAGTGTTTTCCAAAGGCATGTGGGTAATTACACCTTGAAATCTGTCCCCTTCTTTTGCCATTTTTCATCTCTTTCTTTATGCACCCGGTCTTAAGTAGTTTAATGGGAATTTCAAAAAACATCCAAAGCGTTTTTTAGGACTTTTCTTTGTAATTATTTTTTTCCTTTTTTTTTTGTAATTAGGATATGAAAGTATTCCCGTTTCAAAATATATTATAGGTATATATGTATGCAATATGCACATATGTGTATATTTTTGTGAGTTGGCAAACTTTTGAGATAAATTTTTTTAAATTTTGAAGAAAAGTAATCCTTAAGATTTCGAAATTCGCTAGAATTATTTCTGGCTATTTTATGTATTATAAAAGCGACAAATCTATAAAGATTTTTATAAAACCATTCATGAAGTATTTGTCTGAGCACGTATTTATTCCCATTTGAAAATTGCTTGTTGTATTTTTGATGAACTACAATTGAAAATTCATTGCACCAAAAATAGATAACGAAAGGCAATTTCAAAGGATTCCGTTTTTTCCAATTCAGGAAAAACTTTTCAATGAATATACCATAAAAAAAATTCCTGATGGGATCCACTGACCGATATCCTTGATAAGTTGACTAAAATCCATTGAATAAGACCTCTAACGGTACAATTCATGCATGCACCACAGGGAGTGAGTGACGTAGTAAGTACTATTGAGTGGGGCAGTAGTTGCAAAAACTACTGCCAATTTTCTCGTAATTTCTTTTTCCGTTTATATTTACTTATTTATTTATTTCTTGTTTTTGTATTTCGTGGTTTTTTTTTTTTTTTTTTTTTTTTTGTGCACCGGAAGATGCCAGTGAACATATAGGGTGAGTGAGAAGGCTATACAGGAGACGAGAAAAGGTGGATGTATGCTAAGGACTAAAGTAGGATAAATTTTCAGCCTGAGAAAATGCATGACAAACGAAGGTTGCAGCTGGGTACTGTGATGCTGATGATAGGGCTCTGATGGGTGAACGGATGAAGGGGTTGCTGGATGAGTAGGACAGGGGAAGAAGGGCCATGGAATCGCAAAAACCTTCTTGCGAAAAGAAATAGATGCTAGCGTACCTACAACAGCGGCTAAATCGACGACTTCAGGGCTCTGTGTGACATGAACTCGTTTTCCTGAATAACAAAGTGGAGGCCTTAAGTGAATGACTCTCAAGATTTACCCTCTTTAGGCCCCCACTACAGTACCACCCACTATTCGGCCATTTTATATCCCTCCCCACTATTTACTATTCCACCTCAATCCTACACTTAAAGGATATATTTTTTTTATCTGCTTCGCATCTTTTACATTTTTCGTTTCAAAACTTCTTTCCAGTTGTTCTTTGCATTCGTTCATTCAATTGAGATTTAAGGAGGGGTTTTCTACTCATATATTTTTTTATTTTTGTAGAAGAGTGAGAGGTGACATGAACGTGGAATGGGGAAATCCCTTTTCATGTTCTTATCTTTATGCAACTTGTGAAGAGAATAAAACGGCATACGAATGGACCATAAACTTTGTTGACAGACATTTTTGCCGTAAGAGTTTGGTGGAATTTCAAAGGTGCGAAATTCAATATAAATTCAAAATATCTGAATTTGTTTCTTTGTCGCAAACACTAGACTAGAAAATTTTACAGGACACTCTCCGCTCCAGGAGGAAGAGACATTGTAAGTTATTTTTTCTTATATAAATATAAAACTGATATATATGCAGTGAACTTGGAAATGTATTGTGACAGTTTCTGCACGAAAACACAAAAAAAAGGCGATAATAGCATCAAAATATTTATGGAGGACGAATGGAGAGGATAAAATCTGAAAATTCTTGGAAAAAAGGAGTATTTTGTGAGGGGTTTTCAAGGATTTTCCTTCAGTCGTTGTTTCAAATGAAGAATTTTTAAAGTGACTTCAGTGAATTTTAAATCGAATGCACATTGTTCTCAATTTCATCAATTTTGTTTTTATTTATTGTGTTCACTCAAAATGATTTTGTTTATCATATTGACGGAAAAGTTTCATTTTAAGGAATATCAACAAATGAAACTGAATGCAAAACATTTTAACAACCAAATTTCCTGCTCTTCTTCCTTTTCTATTTCTTATTCTCTCTTATTTTTTTTTTTTATTTTTTATTTCATAAAAAATTCAATGAAATTGCTTCAAAACAAATAAAATTACTTATGCGAATTATGCATAAAAGCAACATTTCAAACATTTCAATTACTCTCTTTTTTTCAAAATTGGCATCAATGCGAAAATTATCGAACATTTGTGCAAATATTGATTCGGCAAAAAAAAAAAAAAACGACGGAATAGGTACTTAAAAAAAAACCAATTTGGCAAACAGTTGATCAGTAACAATTGTCAGTAATTTTTTTATTTGTATGGAAAAATTGAGAAATAATAAAACGATGACGACGAAATTTTTGCATTCACGTGGGCGAAACATTTCATTTTTTTTGTTTTTGCAAAACTCTGATACCATTTGCAAATAATTTTCATTCTTCTTGTAAATTGTTGAGGATTGCAAAACGATTAAACTGAAGACAAACTTCGATCGAATTCTTGACATTTTTTAGATATCTTGAATGAAATAAAAAAAAGAGTTGTTTTTTAAAATAATTATGATAAATATCATAAGAATTTTTTTCAATTTGACTCTTTTTTTATCAAAGTATTATCAACAAATTCTGTAACCTGGATAAATGATTTTCGTTCAGCACTGCCAAACTGAACTTTAACCCTTTCGGTCATGCACAATCGCAGAATCTAATGAAATTTTTAATGTTTTTTTCCTAATTACCTTTGCATGAATTAGCAATAAAGAAGCGTGTAATGAATTGCATTTGACAGGCTATTTACGTTTGTTGTCTTTCAAATGCATTCTTACATCCAGTTGCAATTGCAACGACTCTAATTTTGAATGCGCGGTTTTTCCGTCTATGAAAATCAAAACGAGATAATTATCTTCTTAAAATAACGGAAAATAAACTATGAGGAATAGTTATAACAAAAATAATAATAATAATAATTCAGTAAAGTTGTTTTTGAATTCAAATACAATCTTCTAAAGATGTAATTAAAAAACAAAGAAAATTGCAATACATATAAGTATGAGAAACATTTGTTAATAATTGTGTAAAAGTGCACAAAATTCCCTGAAACAATTTTCAGATTTTTTCAGCAACAAACACAATAAAAAATTGCTCCCATTATTTAGACATTAATATGATTATTTTGAAAGAAGTCCAACATTTTTTTCATGATAAATTTAAAAATTATATAAAGATAAAAATGATATGGAAGTAGCTTCCTTGCAAGGAAGAGCAGCATGTTGTGCAACATGTGTCTAAGCAATGAAGCATATTGGAATATTTTGAAAAATTTTGAAAAAAATCATGAAGTTTTGGTTTCCGCAAAATTCATATTCGAAAACAAAAATCTTATTGGTATTGTCAAAATGTAAATTGGAATTTTGAGAAATTCAGAATTTTTAGATGTTTTTGTTTCTTTGTGATTATGATTACTATACATAAAAATTTAGAGAAGAGCTGTGTTTCTCTAGCACTTTTTATATAAGAAACAAAGTGTTCTGGATGAATTTGAAGTGAAAAACAAACTTCTGCGCGCATGATCGTCGTACTCAAGATTTCAGAAAGGGGCGCAAAACGGATTTGGGCCAGTTACACTTGTAAAACGGGAAATCATAAGAAAACAACTAAAACAACATCAGAACAAAATAGAATATTGTTGTAATGATTTTAATAGTAAAAAGAAAGGATCTTGGACTCACCTCTAAATCCTCGTAAGTTTTGAAGGCGAGTATCGAAAATCCATCGATAATGTCCTCCTCGAGTAGCGGGGACGCGTAACTATTCACTTTAGTCTTACGACGAGGAGGGGGCGGCGGCCTTGGGGGCGGTTTATTCGGCAATAGCATTGTTGATGATGAGGATGTCGACATGAGATCCTCATCGGCGGAATCGTCCGTTTCGGCGTCAGTGCCACCGTCTGGTGATTGTGGCGCTGCATTCGATAAATGTGACGTATTTGTCGAATTTTGTGGACTTGCGGTCCGTGCAACAGTGACACCACATGTACTATTACCATTGGTGTTTGTTGTATTATTGCTTAAATTAATATTATTACTATTATTGTTATTGTTGTTCGAGCCACTTGTATTTAAATCAGGACCACCACCATCCGCGCGCTCCCGGCTATCGCGTTCGGCCTGCATACGTTGAGCCCTTTCACGTCTTCGATTCCGTTGCTGTTGGTGTTGACGTTGCTGTTTCGTCTGATGTTGCCCACTTAGCTCGGCAGCCTCTTCCATGTTAGATTGATTGTTGCCGATTGTGACAACAGTGTTGTCATTATTTCGCCGTTAATCGACTCGATGTAGAGAGGATGTGGCGACGGTAACAACAGCAATCAGCTGATATCGAAGGACACATAAATTTTATTATTCACTTCGATCAATTTTTGTTTAATAATGCGCATGTGTGATCGAAATAAATGCACTTACGACAATTGGCAGGCCACATCGAACAAATTGATACGAAACAATTACCGAACTTCACATACACTTTCGGGTTTCGGGGTTGAGGGACAGCACTATTCAATTACACTCTACCCTTTCTACTAATTTATTTATTTTCTGCTATATAATATTTAGAACTTTTCGTGTATCGTAAATTAAGGATCTTTGCACTGGAGTTGTGCCACTGTAAAACACCACCGAACAAGGTTGATTAGAGCACAGCACACAACAAACACTAACAGGAGGAAGACTACGGATCTCTGAATTAAACAGGACGAAAAATTAAAGATGAAATTAGGTAATAGAGTAGAATATTTAGCGAGGGAATAAGTAGCAGGATGAAAGCTGGTGACTATCAATTAAATTGATTAAGAAGGATAATGTTGAATTTTATTTTATTTGGTGTTGCCGGGGCAAATAATCAGAAATACCGAATATCCCGTGCGACATGGAAGGACATTTCGCGGCAGACGTAAACGACAAAACGGCCAGAAGGACGACGACTTTCGAACTATCGCCTGCGCCTCCTTCAATAATTTTTTTTTTTTTTCACGTTTTATATAAAAACACACTCGAATCGGCTCTAATTTCTGCCTAATTTAGTTTTGCTTCTTTTTTTCTTGTCGATATCACATCACATCTCGCACAAATCGCTCTCAAATTATCTTCGAAATTGTGTAAAACGAACTCGCACTTCCGAACAACGACAAAAAAAACAACAATACATCAGATTACAACAACAAAAAAACCTCCGAAAACGTATTTTGCCGCTTCTTTGACAGTGGGGAACAAATCCCTCTGCACCAACACAACTGTACAGCAACACCGCGCGCACCTCGTCAAACACAATTCGGCACTCAAGTGTTGATTGTCGATAAAATTTGCTCACTATGTCCTCCTCTTAGTGATTATTTGTGATATAATTCATAAATATGTCCGGCACATGTACGGTCAAATGTTAAAAACTAATTTCATTGTGATTAAAAAGAATAAATAATAAAAGAATAAAAATGTTTTCAAATTTTAATTACAATTAGAGCACGTTTCATTACTCTCACTTTATCTCTCATTCTCTATTTAACTCTCCAGAAATTTTATTAATTTTTTTTCTTCGTGCTTAATTCCCCTGCCCCCTTCATTAACTGTTGAGAGAGTACAATGCCATGGAGAACTATTTACATAGTAAAAATGAACATTTGAATGGGTGTGTATGTTTGTTACTCAGTATGGGTAAACAAACGTTTCAGGAAAAAAAATACACATCAATCACACACCATACACTATTAAGCACACACGTGTGCATACACAAGAGAGAAACGGTGTTCGCTCTTAGTTTATTAAACACTCTAATCCATTTGTCTCTTTCACACGCATTTCAACATATTGTACAGAAATGCAATGCAATTATTATCGCGTAAGAAAGCGCACCCACATTACTTAAAAATCGGGCCCCTTCGTTTTGAAGTGTTTCAATATATATTATCGATACACGCACGCACACTATTTAAACATTTATTACACGCGGTTCAAGAGATTTTTTACTTGGTTTTTACTCGTGCACCATACTCGAGCGGCCGTCATCAGAGTGTGAAAAGTTTTTGAAAGATTTTGACACTTTTTATACTGCATCATTTTATTTTATAAATAATTCTACAATTAATTACAATTATAGCACACCGTTCCGTTAATTATTGACCACATTTCATATAATTTATATTGATTAATTAACATTGCAATTTAATATTTACTTTTTAGATTTTATGATTTAAAAAAATATCACACACCAAAACTTTGTTAACTTATTTATTATTCATTGCCTATTAAACAATATAGTTGTCTTTTTCACATACACAGAATATCACTCAATGAGAGAAGAAATATTTCAGGAAATGTTGAGGTTTTTTTCTCCATTTTTGTTGTTGATTTTGTTGTTGTTGTTTTTACATTAATTACACATCTCTTTTGCACTGATGCATTCAATGAATTACATCTCTTTTATTCACTGAAATTAACTCCCAAGCAGAGAAACATTTTACTTGTGTGTTGAACTCTTAAAATAATTTACAGCATAATATTTATAACTGGGATAAAAATCACACACTGGATGAAACAAATAATACACCAAATACTTATTACATGTATCCTTAGTTAATAACTTATCTATTTTAATTCATTTTACCAATAAATATATTCAACTTTTTACCAAAAAAAAAATTTAATACATCTTTATTCACTTCCTCCACTGTGTGAAGTGGTTGTTGATGAGTGTGTGTGTGTGTGTCCTTTTTTTTTCGTTTTTGTTAGAATCAATTAATATTGATACTGTCTTGCTCTAGCGCACGCATCTCACATATCCCGTAATTTGAAATTTTTTTTAGTTTTTGGTTGACAGATTATTGTTGAAAACATGAGTATTATTTTGTTAAATATCTATCGATAAATAAATAGAAGTGGTATGCGGAGGCACATTAATTGCTGTAGAATTATCGTAAGAGGCAAATTAATCGAATTGCTGAGGTAATTATTGTGGATAATTATCACAAAATCCACGAATATGTTGGTGTTTTTACTTCTTATTATCTAATTCATTGCGAATCACGGATGCACAGATTAAACATACAAAGGAAGAGAACGAGAGATCCTTGGCCTGGGGCCCGAATACATTGATTTTGATTTTTCGTGATTGTTGTCCCATACACAATGGGAATTTGATATATCTCCGTTAGACGATTGTTTTGGACCCCCTTAGCGATGGGGTTGATGATGGTTGGTTGGAGCACAGGATGCCGAGGGGTGCACCACTGTGCCACACGCACCGTTCTTGGGGCGCTAATTAATTAGACTGCACTAATAATGTCTGCGGCGGCGGCGAGGACGATATATTAACAGCGACGACGTACAGGACCGGGAGTTCTCGGAACAAGGATAACGGCACCGACGACAGCAATGTACTTTCGGCTCGACAGTCCGATTCACAGAACCGTAATCACTAGCAGCCGACTGCTGTCCAATTTACGCAAATTACGCGAGCACACCGCACTGAAATCTCTGCTCACACTCTTCCACATTCACCGGGAACGCACTAATCAAGGGAAACGATCAAAATTTCTGCTGCATCTTATTTTTTTGTAATGTTCTTTTTTTCTATCAACAGAAGTTAAAAAGCCAAAATTCCTTTCTAGTTGATTTTATTTGTTAAAAAAAATGTCCCGCCTGTGCGTTTGAAATTCTTGAAATTCTTCTAATTCGGCACTTTAATTCATTCTTTATTTTATTTAACATTTATTTTTCGTATATATATAATAAATATATAATTTTTTTTATTTTATTACGGTCCCTCTCCTTCTAACACATGTTTGTTCTGTGTTCTTAGCCGTCCACCACTCCGCGGCGCCCTTCTTGTTCCTTCTTGTCTACTGTGGTGCTTTTCTTCGACATTTCGATTTTGAGTTTTCTCACCGTCCACCGAGTATACAGTGCGAGCAAGGCAAAAAGAAGTTAAAAAAAACACCCGAACTGTTCAAAAATCACATTTTTCTATGATATATTCACAATAAACAATCAATATTGTATGCCCGTAATATGCTTATCATTACATAATTTCACATTTTTAATGTTTCACAATAATTTATTTACATTTTACCGATGAAAACATTAAAACTGTTCGCAAAATGACGGACACACAACATCACACTCCGATGGCAATTCGCTCCTCTAATTTACCTTGCGTACCAAACTGACGGATGTGAAAAGCATACTCGGGCGAACCTGACAGCCATACTACTACATTCATATTACATGTTTGGCAGTTTGTTGTACATGATTGTGTTAACACTGTATACCGATATCATTGTGTGCAAAATGTTGTGAAGTTGCTCCGATGAATTTCATTCCAAACCACTGTTACCAACTACTTAGTGTAAAACGTCAAGAGAACATCGGGCGTCACCGTGTATTACTGTTAATAGTTTTATCAAAATATCTACGAAATTTCATTGATTTTATTCCAACAAAAAGGTAAAAACATTGATTAACAAATTACTTTAAAATATTATTCAGAAAATATCATGAATCAATTTCTTTTATTGTAAGAATATTTCCAAATTTAATTTGACGTATAAAGTCCAAGTGCGACAATGGCAATGTACAAGTAAAATACAAACACGGATTAATTTCAGGTTTTTATGAATAAAAAAATTTATGAGAATTGTTAAAAATGATTTTAGCAAGAGCTATTTGAATAATATTAACATAATTACAACTGATTGCTTATCAAAACTTGCTGGACTTTGCATTGCGCCCTTGGATCGGGCTCGTGGCGCGTTCAATTCACCCGGCAAAAGAAATATAAATGGGGATGCTTTTCTACTACGAGAGCGACGCGTCGTGGTCGTGCTTGCAGTGCCGCATGCAGTGGCATCGCGAGTGGAGTGGAAGGAATTTTTCTGTTCGCCAGGTGCGAGCGTAAATGTTTCGTCTTTTGTTGTCGCTTCAGTTAAACCTGAAGGGTTTCCCTTGATATTTTATTCAATAGATATTTTAATTACATGATTAGATATTGCAATCAGAGTTTGATTCTTCATTCGTTTTTTTTACAAAAATGGCAAATCCGATTTTAATAAACATTCTTCAATAAATTATGCCACTTTAACTGGTTTTGAAAACATGAATATATTCAGCCATTTATACCACTTTCAAGGAGAACTTAAGACCAAAATTAACTGTCAGAAAATTACTTCGATTGATGCTTTGTAAAGTTTCCATTAGATCATGAAATGCCTCAAAGAAAAATTAGACATTTGTCAATTAGTATAATTGGACACATTTTGCAATTATTCAAGATCCATAATTTACTTTAGAATTCGTGTTTCAAATTATAAATGATTTGTTTGTTCTGCCATTTAATCCTTATCCAAAATTTAAAGTCGTATTTGATTGAAATTTCCGTTCACAATTCGATGATAAAATTTCCGGAAATATCTCCAGCCATTAAAAAAAGCTTAATAGAGAAAAAAAAAAATTAAATCATAAATCCTCAGCACTGAATAAGTAATTTTCCATAAAAATCATTTCTCCAGTCTCCACCTCAATGCCTGTTGAAAAATAGTGAAAATAGCTCACATACAATCGGGGCAGAGGAGGCAGTCACTTACTCACTGTTATCAAGCCAATTAAGGACTTAATGCTACTTGCAGAGTCCTTTAATCACTTTCATGTCCTTGTAGCTTGGTACGTTACAGAAATCAGGATAGGTTGGGTGCAGGAGAATGATGGTAGAGAAAGCAAAAATTTCCCACCCAATCTGTGCAGAAGGCGAATGACACCCCACAAGGGAAATTAATTTGCTCCCCTTCAAGAGCAATTCGTTCAGCAAACGTTCAATTTTAGTTGAGTGTGCAAACTATGGGGGACTCACGGGGAGTCCTATGCCAAAAAGTGCATGAAATTCTTGGAAGTTTGTGTGGTGAACTCTACGCTTGCCCCTTTGGACCCCATTTTGAATTGCATTCCCTCACCCTCGCACGGTTCCCAGTTACCACACCATACTAACCGGTCACCGTAAAATTCAACTTCGAGGATGGGATCCTTGCAAGTTGCAAACCAAAAGTTTTCTTAATAGTTTCCTTTTGCCGCTCCACTTTACGACATCCTTCGTCCTTCGGCCGATCCCTTCTCCTCCTCTTGTGAGGAAAACTGATGGCCGTTGTGGTGTCCTTCGTTTAGGACAAAAAAAATTCTATATATATATATAGAAAGGAACAAAAAAAAGAATCCAATTGTTGGCCAAGTCGAGAATGTTACAGCAATGGGACGCCCTTCACCCTAAATCGTGCAGTCCGATGAGGAGGAGGGGAGGGAAAGTTAATAAGAAATGAGTTATCGATTTCTAATTAAGTTAATTTGTGTGAAAAAGTTGAGTAAATAAAATTTCCCGATGGGTGTTCGTTGGTGTTAAATTAACTTGCTACGAAACGAAGGTGATATTGTCACGTAACATCGTGTCAGGTTGGTGGAGGTTTAGGGGTTGGGGGGTAAGGATCCCTATTCGGGTTCAATAGACTGGAGTTTTTTCGAGGATGTTTTCAATAAATATTGAAGGAGGAAAAATTATGATTTTATAACACGCACAAAAATCCCTCCGTTTACGCGAAAGTTATTAAATAATCTCGCGTAAACTGAAAACGCGTAAATCAGCAAAATCTTAGAAAATAACATATAAGAAAGAATCGATGTCTTTTATTGGTTGAAGACGCCTTTTACATCAATAAGTCTGAGCTGGACGATTGCATGCTACGGAAACGGCGACGCCTGCCACTGAGGAATGCGCCGAAAACTAAAGTGCAAAAATCTTTTTAGTAAGATCGCATAAATTGGTCTGCAAAGCTACACAGAGACCTACAAAAAATAAATAAATAAAAAAAAAACAGAACTTTGGTTCCAACAACAAATTGAATTTGAACTTTGGTTTTAAATTAAATATCAAAATATCAAAAAGGAATTCCTGATAGCATTTTTCGAATGTTTCAATTAATTACAATTTGGGAATCTCTGGCCATTTAGAAACACATTTTCTCGTGTTCTCACCACAGAATCATTTCACTTGGAATTCCTCAGATGCTGAATCATAAAAGGTCTCGGTGTTAAATTCTGTCGGAGATTATCAAATCCTCCTTCTTCACTTCCTCCAATTTTCTTGTGCGGTTCACCAATGTCGACAAATCACTTCCTTTGGCATTTCGTCGGTTTGTCTGACGTGTAATATTTTTTTAAACAATGTCAAAGGATTACATTCAAAGTAATGAATTTACAACAAAATGTTCACATCGCTTAAACATTTTTGAATTTGATTACATCCCTCTGCAGCCCTCTCCCCAACAGAAACCATTTCTGATTCTGATCGTACCGTAAACCAACCTTTGTGTGCATCCAAAAAAAATAAATAAATAAAAATGAAGAAGAAGGGGACAACGAAACAAAAAATAAAAGAACCAATTTAAAGCATCTGCATGATATTTCGACAGATCTGACCAAAGGCGGTTGAGTGTTTCATGCCAGAGTGAAGGGATCGCATTTACCGCAGGATCATGCACCTTCCACCGGGCAAAGATTAACCGCAACCAATACAATGGGCTCGTGCTGGTCCACATCCTCCAGTCCAGTTCCATTTAACCCTCTCGGTCTGTATATCATCACCTCGCCACTCTTCCCAAAGTACCGCGGAATTAACATTTGCTCTGACCACCGATGACGACTCATCGCGACTCAAAAAAAAAAAAAAAAAAAATTAAAATTAAAATAAAAAAATAAATAAAAATCAAAAATGCTAAATTATGCAAATTAGTTTCCGAAATGAATCGGACATGGAATCGAAACAGTTGCGCTGCTGCTGAAATTCCCGCCGGAATTATCTCTCAAGCTGGGAGCAGTGAAGTGGCAAAAAGTTTTAATGTTGTCAATCCTAGATGAATTCATAAATCCTTGTCAGGTCCTTCTGCTCGTTGTTGGCATATATTTCAATGTCGAGAGTTCTGCTTCCCGTTTCCACCATGTTCCAATCTGGCAATTAATCACTGGGCGAGGAATCCTGCTCAAGTTGATTCACTTGCAGCTGCTGGGATTTAGGGTTTCCTTCTTTTTTTTGGTGTGACTCCAGTTGTTTTTACCTAAAACAATATCCAAAGGATAATTAGAGTACTTAATTAAGAAAAAGTATGTCTGCATAGAATTTTGGTATATATATTATATGTATATTCGGAAAGTGGTCTGCTAACAATTTGTTTCGTTAATAGGATTAGGATCGTAAAATGGTACCTTTTTACCTGCAACGATGATAAAAAAAACTAGTAAATACTAAATTTGCCGGATGATGTAGATGTCAGAGCTATTCTTTTCCTTGATTTTCAGCCTACGACTTTGATTAGGTGAAGCATCTAATTTTAATGAAGTAGTGCAATACTGCGGTAAACTGTATGAAAACACTAACGAAAGTGTTGGCAATTCTACAAAAACTAGGCGCTTTTGCAAAACGATAAATAGATACCTCAACTAGAAAAATAGGCCACAAGAGTTTGATTCAACTAAACTAGGATTTTTTTCCAGTAGAGATGAATGTGACCTAAACAATTAGATGCTGATTTATATTGTAACAAACAAACCACCGAAACTATTTAATAAGAGACCTAAAAGTTTAGGAAACCTTATTTTAATGAAAAGCTCTGCTATCGAAAATATTAGGTGGCCTATACAGGCCTATACTTTTATGAAAAACGACTAAAACTTTCGGTGATTTGTTTATTTGAAATCCAATTAAAATCTAATTAAAATAAGATTTGCTAACAAATCATAAAAATTTCAACGCCTAAAGAGATCGTTATTTTAACTAATATTTTAAATAAATTACCTAATGTTTATTTGCCTATTCAATATTAGTTGGGAAATATATTTCATTTTTCTCAGTAAACTGTTAAATTTATAATAATTCGTTTAGTTAGAAATAAAGTCAGATAAATATCTAGAATAACAAATAAATTTCAATTAATCAATTTTCTATTTACAAACAAAAAAAAAAACATCCACACAAAATTCAAAATAAACCAGGTCGCAATATTTGAATCTGAGAAGTCCTTTTATACCGGAAGCAATCATTTCACACTTGTCTAAAGTTAATTCTGGAAAGCAGGTGTTAAACTTTCAATATCAGATTAGAAAGGTAGAAACAAAAATCCGTTGTCCTTGCGTCATTCCAGCAAAAGAAGGACAAAAAAAATTAAAAACAAAACAAAACTCTTCCAACGATTACACGAAATAGGACTTTGACTGAAGGATGTTTCCGGACTTGTTCAATTTTCAACAGTAGGCCCAAGAGCATAGAAACTATTTCACAGACAAGCAGCCCGGAAAAGGCAGTTAGAAGGCGGAAAAGTTTTCCAAAAAAGGAACAAGAAAAAAAAACAGAAAATATAATGAAATAACAGCAACACAAAAAAACAAAAAACCTAAAAGGAGAGAAAATGAAAACACTTTAGATGGGCGGGTGTTTACAATTCGTTTAATTCGGAAAATCGTTTTTCGCCGTGAAAAAATCGGCCATAGAAAAAAATAAATATTACGGGAAAAAGTTACTTTTTTTTTAATTGTCGTTGTTGTACATAGATAAAAAAGCAACAACAGCAACAGAGAATAAATGCGATGCCGTGAACTGAAGTTAGTTGCCATCTTTTAAAACGAGTTCATCGTTCCATTCTGCAGCATCGGCGGAGCCAAAGGCAAAAAACGAAATCGATTTTTGTGCTCTCCAGAAATAGAGTGAAGTGGAATTAGGCATGGAGTGAATAGCATCGTCGGGGGATTTTTAAGAGGGCACTTACAACCCCAGAAGAGGTGAAGAACTTGCCAATGGACCGGGACGAACACTCTTTGTTGGGGATCTCGAGAAGCCAACATTTGAACGCGTCTTGGATCAATCGAACATGTGCATTATTAGTGCTGCACTTCCGGCTGTTCAGATTTGCAAAATGCCCTCCCAAAAAGTTCGACTTATTTTCAGTAATATGGGTCACTGTAGTTTTTGACTTGGGATATTTTTTGTACAAGATATTGGAAAAGATTTCCTCTTTCCTGCATCAATCGCATTCTCTACTAGAGACGCTTAACGTATTGCCAAAAAAAAAAACGAAGAAGAAGATTTCCCACGGCCATTAAGTCCTTAAAGGATGTCTCTGAAGAAGCCATCAATCTCTTCGCTTACAACTAGACGCCATTTGGATTCCCAATTTTCCACCTTGCCTTTCCCTTCGTGCACATAAAATCTCAATTTAATATCACTAAGTTCTCGGAAGCAGTTTTTAAAAGAATTTCTTCCTTTATGGCCACCCCCTTTACCAACCCCACTTACTATCTACTCCTCTCCTCAACACATTCAATTCAACCAAAATCGCAATTTCCCATTTCTCCATCTATAGAATGTCCTCGTGCAGAAAATTTTCTTGCCTGACATCCTGTAAATTTATTACGGTGGTTGGTTAATTTGCAAGCAAAACATCCGTTCAATGTCGTTTACTTCAACCCCCAAAACGCATTTAAGCCATCATCAATTTCTGTGCCACATGAATTTTCGATAAAACGAAGACATCCTTTTAATTTTTGGTGTTATATTTCGTGCGTGATAATGGTTGGGAAGAAGGGAGTATCCTTGACTCTTCACAATTCAATTGAATTGAATGTAATGTGGAGACGTAAAGGAACAAAAAAAAATCAAGAATTTAAACAAAAAAACAAAATAATTTACTATCCTTCAGTTGGTTAATTCGTCAGTCCTTGTGAACGATTTGTAGGTTAACATCTTCCATGTCATTTTTTTATAAGCTCTCCGTTTCAAGTTTGTTCCCGATTTCCCTCCATTGGCATTAAGACAAATTATTTTCCGTGGAAATTAATTTTGTCCGTTATTTGAGAGGAAGCAAATTAATTTAATTACAAGTTTTTAGCCCATCGGCATCCACTTTAATCGGTTGACAGGATTTCTTGGGGATCAGGTGAATATTTCCGGCTGGCTGAAAGGACATTGAAATTCTGAAGTTCGTTAATAAGATTTTAGGCTTTTATGTATGTGTGTGAGTGTGTGATTGTGTATGCTTTTTTAGTTATTCCGAAAAAAAGGTTACTGTAACGGTGAAGAAGTTCAAGTTCTTCTTAATTGGAATTCATTCAGTGGGAAAAGGATGGAAACCGCTTTGTCCGGTGTAGGTATACTATGGAGAGGGAAGGAGGAGGATGGAAACAGAATGGAAGGATGTAGATGAGTTTTAAAAGTTTAGTTCAAGATTTTATGTTCCATCATGATATTATAAATTGGTTCTACGACTTTGATGAAAACTTTTTGAGAAGACATAGTCGATGAGCGTGAGTATGTGTGTGTGTTTAGGTGGAAGAAGAGGAATGGAACTTATTCCTTTTAAAACGAAAAGGCGTAATCAAAGCAAATAGATCTCGGTTGTTGGGAAAACTTTTCAACTGGCTGCAAATTCAGGAAGTTTTAAACAATGAGGGCAACTTTTAGGTGTGCGTCGACAACTTTTGATATCTTTTGAGTTTGTCATCCATTTCATGGAATTTCTAAAATAAAAGTACATATAATTTATTTATAATTTTCGTTAGGATATTAAGCAAAAACTTTACAACAGCTTTCAAATTTATTATGATTAATTGTATATATTTTGATTGTGTGTGTTTGGAAGCAGTCACTGGGGAATATAGAAATGTTTTCGGTTACTAGTTAATTTTATCCGATTTTTATTAATAGTGTATTTAGTAAACTTATGCGAATGAAATGCTTTAAAATCCTTTAACTTCTCTAATACACCGGACAGACGAGAACATTTAATCGAGTTAATTATACGTCAAAATGACGTAGGTACCTTATTTCCTATACCGAACTCGACTAATACCAGTGACACACATAGCTTAGTTAACCAACTCTACGAGTTAACCAAGAACGAAACCAAAATATGTGGAACATTTTGGAGAGTTGGTTTATTTTGACAGTTGCTATTTGTATGCATTTTGCATCACCATCCCGTGAGTATTTTGCTTTTGCAATTGCTGCACTCCAGACCTCCAAAATAAGAAATTCGGTTCATTTTTTCCATGCCACTCTCTTCTTCGAAATATAAAAATTTAAAAAATTCCTGTCGACTGTTCTTTATTTGATATCTTATTTATAAAAAAATTTTTGATTATTTATTTCGAATATTCATACGTTTTGAATCCTGTTTGATTTCATCAGTCAAATTCAAATAATAAAAATAAGAAGAAGATGAAGAATCAAAATAGGATTCGAAACGAATGAATATTCGAAATAAATAATCAAAAAACCTATGATCTTTTTTTTAAAAATAAGATATCATATTAAAATTTATTAAAACTTTCCAATTTTGATCGGAAAACACGAATGAAAATGTCAAAATCATCGCAAATGATAGCAAGATATTGGAAGGCTTGCTATAAGTTTGACGCGGATTTTTGGAAAGTTATTGGAAAGTACTTGGTTAACTCGTTAACCAAGCAACTTTTGCTTGGTTTTTGACCAAGTCACTTGTATGGGGAACCAAGTCGAAACCACCTGATTTGAGGTGGTTTAGCTCTTAACCAAGTCTCCAATTGGTTAAACAAGCAGTGTATTAATGATATTACCAATCTATTCCTGTTGTAACTCGATTAGACTCGATATACTGCTGTCAGCGCCTTACGTGCTACATAGTAGTGAATAGATGTACTAAAAAGTAAGCAGCTGTGAAATGTCATTTTGTGTCTTTCTTTACAGCAAATTTAATGCAAAATAACGTAAGTATAAATACATTATCTGTTTCTTTGCTCTATTGCAAGAAAATAACTGTCACGAATCCATTTTATGTTTAATTTACGCGAAATATAAAGAGAAATGTCAACAACTAATTCGGTTCGGTGACAGACGACAATCCCGACTGAACTACGTGGCGCCATTAACTCGATTAAGTGATCACGTCTGTCCGGGCGTAGTACAATTCAATTATTCCTGAAATACTCAATGTGTGTCATCTTGAATATTTTCATAATTTTCGTCCTTTGTTATGGTAATGTTCGCCAATAAACGAAAATCTGTATAACAAAATAAACGTAAATCATGGATTCTTCACTGATTTTAATTCCATGCAAATTAAGGTGAACTGATCGTGTTCTGGGTACTCAAGCCATTCAAGTGCAATCAAACAGTCGTAAATCCATCCATTATGCCTCAGAGGATCTATAATTTCTTGCTTCGTCATGGTATTGCCGTAAAACGGAACTGATTTGCAAATGTCAATCATTAAATCGTGTATAAATTTTATTTTTTGCAAAGCGATAAAATCCTGACGTGTACTCAATATACACTACACAGGTGAGAATGATGGGTAGGGAAATGAAGGGTAGAGAGTTCAAGTGGCAAAATCGGCTGTACAACTAAAGTACGTCTAATAAATATTAAAGTGCAATTGAATTTACATCCATAAAAGACCGAATGAGTGGCATGAAAACAATGCCGAGATGTTGACGAGGCGTGGGAAATAAATCGCTGCGGGCACTTTAATCATGTTCTCACCTGGAATCCTGTGGCAATTGCAAAACTGTGTGCAATGGGTCTGTGCCGCACACAGCCACACATTAATGCTGCAGCATATCGTGGTGCAGTGATCTGCCCGCCCCTTTTGTTGCTTATTTTTCATTCAGAATTTCTTCAAAGTTGAACGGCATCGAATTGAATATCCTCCGGGGGGAACATAAATGCGGGCAATAAATGTCATTGTTAGGACACTCTGAGGATATCAGGACCAAGGACCAATTACAGCTACACGACAAATTGCATTCAACTCCTTCAAATGAAAATCACACAGATCTATTCTCAAGTGAGAATGTTTGGCCTTTTGTTAAGCCAAAAGTGCGGATGTCATGTTTGGGTATCCTTGATAATCCTTCGGGGGTACAAATCCGTTGCAATATGTTCTTTTTTCCCTCTCTCTCTCTCGCTCTTTATTTTGAGTATACGTAAAATGTCTTATTGCGACAGGATAAGAGATGTGGGTCCGTTTGCTTGAGCAATCTCTGAAAAACTGCTAGGAAACGGTGGAAGGTAATGACAAAAAAAATACTGGTATCGATTCCAGGGTATTTCGTGTCCAGGTCACGTAGTACTAAGGACTTGAGTTTGAGAAGCATATCCTGACATATGTATATTTTGACTTTGGTTTTCATTCGTGTAATTTCTGCTCCTTTCGATTTTCTAGTTCGTAAATGTGTAGCTCAAAATGGTTTACAAATATATTTTTGAATTCAGGATATGTCCTCAGTTTTACTTTGCAGGTTCAATATGTTTCCATTTCTGTAAATATTCTTTTTGCATTGCAAAATTCGTTACACAGCACGATTTCGTGATTCCCTTTTCGGAATAACAGATTTTCAAAAAGTATTTTTTTCTTATCCACATAAAAATTGTCCTTAAATACTGGCATATTTCATATAGTAATTACAGTTCATTGTTCCTGTGTATTTAACAGTGAAGTTCAACAAAAATAAAAAAGAAAACTCAATACACTAAAAAGGCAACTTGGTCCTAATTCCCTCAACCCGTTTTGGAATATTCCAGAAAAATTAAAGTGATCCTGACTGGATGGTTTCACTTTAATTAAATTAATTCAGTTTTGCGCTTTAGTAATTAAACCTTTTCGTGAGCCTTCGGTAAAAAAAAGCGCTACCCAGTACCCAGCGATAAACGGCATACGACGACGATGATGTTGAGGACAAGGACGAAGGACGATGACGACAGCGACAGCAACGATGGAGACGACGTCGTTGCGCCTACATAAAAAAATTCAATGTTGAGCACCTTAACTACAAGAGCACATGTTTGGTAATGAGTCCCTGATGCCTCGGACTTGGGGCATGTCCCTGCTGTGGGAGAACGCGACGTAAAAAGTGTTTGTATCATCTACCCGTTCCCTCGTGCCTCCTCAGCCAGCCACAGTTTCCAGAAAACCGTCAAAAAAGCAACATCCGGGATTAAGGGGAGGCGTACAGCAATTGGTATTGGGGGGTGGATTTCTTTAAATATTTGGCCGTGGACTTTGCCTCACATCCGGCAGAGTACTAGCTGAAATTGGATCAGGGCGGGACAGGTATGGGAGTCGCCGCATTATGGCCCCAGCTGGGGCCCAACGGAAGTGGCCACGTTTGAATATTCCTGCGGAACATCGTGATATCCGTATCCTCACGTTATTAACCCTTTTGCCACAAGGAAAAACTCTTGCTGTAACTGAACTAAGCGCCCAACAGCCGTTTGGCTATCATGGAATTTGCCCCGTGTATCCCCCCTCGTTCCGTTTGCCATCAGATTCCATTTCTCCCCCACCTAAGAATACACTCAACTCTCCTCTGTTTACCGAGTTGTTTTTCTGGTGGTAAAGAGATGGGGGAGGATTTCAAACTCGAAGGTTTCTACACCCATCCGAAATTCGGTTGTTATGCAAATTTTTATGTAATTTTATGTGAAAGGAATTTACGCTGTTATGTGAAGCAGTCTAACAGATTTGAATATTTAAGCAGCTAAGCAAGACAGAGGGTTTGGCTGGTGATAACTGTGCAACTGACTTGGGAATGGTGGGATGAGCGATGAGGGGACTATGTGGAGTCACGTTCAGAGTTTAGTGTGAAATTTATCCTTTGAGGCCAGTCTGGCAACAAAGCCTGGCTGCTGATGAGGACCCCATGAATATGTAGCCCAAGAAGGGTTTAGTGGGCTTAAGCTGGTGAAAAAAATTTGGGTAGACTTTCGACACATATTTTCTAGATAATATAAACTGTAAAGAGAAGATACTAATGGAATATAGTTAAGGGATGATGCTGAGTTGGGGTTTGGCAACAGGCGTAAAATAAATTTGGTTTTCTGTCGATGATTGTTATCCGTGAACTTTACTGTCTTTGGTTTGAATATTAGTTATAAACCGTTAACGAAAGGGAGTGCGCATTGAATAGGAGTTAGTTGAAAGATATTGCAGATTTACGGGCGCTTAATTGGTGTAATCGGGTGGATTAAAATTCGATATCTCGAATTCCATTTTTCTAAGAGATTTTTAGTTTTATTTTTCAAATATGCATTTATATATGCGTGTAAAAAAATTTTCACTTGCTTTTCTATAAACAAGATCAATTGTCATAAATGATTTAAATAAAAATAACGTTCTCAGACAGACCATGATTCGATAAATAAAGGGAATCACCCTGTGCCCACAATTGCTAAGAAATTCCAATAAATTTGGTGTGCTTTTCAAGCGCAACAGCTCTTAAATGTCGTATTGAAATTATTATAACATTAATACCTATATCAAAAATCGAATCACTTATCCAGCTTAAAAAGTTCAACAAATTTTCTCCAACACGTCCACAACTTTTAACCGTTCCTCCAGAAAATTTAAAGAGTTTCCAACAAGAAAGTAAATTGAAAATAAAAATACCAAAAGTAAAATGATTTTTCTTTTTCACCTTTAAACTTTCAACATCCATCTCAAGTGGCAGTTTTCTTGCCTCTTTCACATTTCATTCACCCTCACCCTCCACCCCCTTTATCCTTAAGCGATTTAATCTAAAAGCGGCTTAGAAACATCTTGTCGAATTTATTAAGATAAACAATCTCGAAGTTGCTCCTTAATCACTCTGCTCACGTACAAGAATCGAGCAAAGCGAAAAAAAAAAATTTTGTGTCAACTCGCATTATCCTTACCTGAGTTGGTAACTTCGTCAGGACATTGATGTTGGGGAAATACAACCAGATGAATCCCCGTATGCGAAACAAAATTGTATATGGCTCCCTGGCAAATGTTTATTTATAGCCCAATGTCTAGATAGATATTGTGAAGAGGATGTGGTACCCAATAACGATAGTTTCACTCGACTCCCAGTATCCAGTCGGGATTTTCATTTTGTGGTGTACAGAAATTTATTTGCTTCGAGTACAAAATCCACCTATAAAACGGTATATTGAAGAAAAGTGTTGTTGTATACAATTTCAGTTAATTCCGACCATCTAGAAAGTTGAGATAGTTTCTCTGCAATAAGTTATCTAGGAAATGGAGACAGCACAGTGCAACTGCAAGTACACAGCCTGGATGCTGATGTCCTGTTTCCTTGGCTTACTACTGTCTGTCTATGCGACTTACGTTGAAATCAACATTGAAAAGGATCATGACTACAGGGCGATGTGTGATATCAGTGAGAGGATTAGCTGCACAAAAGTTTTCGCTTCAAGGTGAGAAATTGAAAAGTTCTTGTGGGTGCTTTTTATTTTCCTTTTATTTTTTTGTTTGGTTTTGCAATGTTTCCAAATTGTTCTTTCTTTTATCTTTTTTTTTCGAGTAGTGCTTGAGTTAAACAAAATTGCGAACATTATTGAATTTATATTGTATTGTTATTATGTTTGTACACGATTCTGTTAATCTTGAATGCAATTTCCATTTTAGATATGGAAAAGGATTCGGATTGCTAGGACGAATTCTGGGTGAGGATTCCATTTTCAATTCACCAAATGGAATAATGGGAATTGTATTTTACATTCTGTCTGCATTATTGAGTAAGTTGTATTTATTTATTTTTTTAAATCATATTAAAAAAATACAATTACCATCAAAATTTTTCAAAAAAACAGGAAAAAAATAATTCAAATTTTTGTGTACTTTTTTGCATTGCATTATGTGTATGTGTAACTTCATCGTTGTTTGAGGAAAAAATGTTGATGATTGTGCATTTAAAAATTACTCTTAAGAAACGTTCATAAACTAAAAGGGAAAAAATTACATTAAAAAAAAAAACCAAACAGAATTAACCTTGATATTAAACGTTATTATTGTTTGTTCGAAACCCATTAATAATATTATTGATAAGATCCAGATGCTGAAATTGCATCTCTTGCAATTTTGACGGCATTTAATTTGTGATTCAAAAATTTTTTCTTCCAACAGATCAGAATTCCGCGAAAACCAACAAAAACCAAATTCCGGTCTTGCATCCCCCGCACATTTTGTTGTTTTGTTTTCTGTTCATTTCATTATTTTTTTTCATCAATTTAAATCTCAGCTGAAATGCGTTTCTGAAATTGTTATAACTGTGCTGATTATAGGATTGAAGCCATTTAATTTAGGTCTTTAGGAAATATTACAAGCGAAACTTGCTCAAGCTGGCGACGAAGTCGCGTGGGAATTCGAGTCAAGTTTACTTCTTTGGTAAAAGTCACTCAAAACGCGGCACATCAATAATTTTTAGTTTGGAGCTTTGTGGAGAGTTGTTGACTGGATTTTATTTATTTATTTAGTTTTTTTTGCTCTTAGTTGTCGAGGTCTTACGATTGTGGAAGTTTGCTTCCAATGAGCATAGCTAAACATAGTCAAGGTAAATTGAAATAATGTTTGATTCGTTTTGTTTTTTTAAATTTTATTTTTCATCGATTTAACATTCCTGTATTTATGTACGCAAATGGTTGAAGTATTTCGCTTGGAAATAATTTCATAGAAATTATTTTAAATAGACATTTGAATAATTTAACAAGAACTTCCGGAATGTAAATATTTTATAATTTTTGTAATAGATGTAGAGAGCTTTGTAGCTAACAATATTTTGGCAATCAAATTAGTTGAATTCAATTGAAAATATTAAAACTAACAAAGAGCTTCAAACAATTTTAGAAAACCGCTTGAGAATAGCTAATAATTTATTTCCGCCCCTATCTAAAAAATCTTCCTGCAACTGCCACTGCTTTCCCAATAATTTCTACAAATTTCTGAAGATCATTGTCGTAGCTGTATTCATTGAACAATAAACATGAAAAAAATATATTTTTGAAAATGAAAACCACGCAGACGAAAAGTACTCCTGAAACTTCAACAACTAATTTAACACAAAAAGAACAATATGTAGTTTAATTGGGTAAGGAAATTATCGTTTAAAAGTTTCCCTTCAGTTCATAGTTGAAATGTTTTCGGGTGGTTGACGGTTAGGAAGGCATGTGGGGGGGGGGGGGGGGGGGGGTTTGAAGAGTTAGTAAAGTGGCATCGTGTGTGAAATTGGAAAACTTTGATAATGACTGATAATTTGAAAATCTTTATGTTGAACACATTTAAGTTGATGCGAAAGAACTTTTCAACTTGAATAAATGTTTGTTGCTCTATTTTCGAAAATTCTATCATTCAGAAGGACTCGGACTTCATAAGATATAAGAGAATCAATACGAAACAAAAATCAGTAAAGAAGAACAAACTTTTAGGAACTTCTAAACCAACTATGTATATACTATATTGTGTTCTCTCCATGATTTCCTGGATCAAGGATATTACTAACAAATCGAACCGATTCTCTTCAGAAAAAAATAAACTTTCCATGCAGCATTTATTCATCCATAGTTTTATCTGCTTTTGAACGCTTTTCAACTATCTTTTCTAATTCATTTTAATCAACATCGTATAAAATATTTGGAAAATATTTTCAGGTCTCACCAACAATCCAACAGTTGCCAGAATTCAAGTAATTCTCTGTGCAATTTCAAATTTATTATCACTCTATTTGGCATATCTCCTCTACTATGTCCTTGAGGATCTCTGTGTCGTCTGTGTATCAACTTATGCCGTCAACTTGGCCAACCTGCTCATCGCCTGGAAACGTTACATTCAGCTCAGGAAACTTTCAAAAGATTCCCCCAAGAAAGTTGATTAAGTACTTATGACAACGTTCGTGTAAAGTTTTTCTTCCTTCCTTTCCGGAACAACAACAAAAAATAACAACATTCAACATAAAAAGAAAAAAAATTGTAGAAAACTTTTATGTGTTTGTGTCAGATTAGTTCTTAGTGCTGCTTTTCACATCGTCCTTTTTATTTCCTTTGTTTGCAAAGTGCAAACGGGCTGCGGATAAATGTATAACTGGAATGGGGTAATGGGTGGTGGGTGCTGGTCTTCCTCTGCTGGATTTGTTCAAATAAACTTTTAATCAAAGTTTAAAAAGTTTATTATTCCCTTTTTTTTTGGTACCTATATAATATATACGAATATATTTTTATTACTATAATTTTCATCATTTTCATTTATGCAATCCAAACCGTTATCTTTCAATGGAGATCATTTTATAATCCTGGTCATCCTGGTTTTTATGAATTCCAGAAATTTGAAAAGTTTCCAACGACGGAACAGTGCTCGAATATATTAGTTGACTTTGTTGAATTGGTTTCTGTTAAATGGGTGGACTACTTTTTTTTTAAACAAAACAGGAATTGGTTTTTCAGGTCGAGAGTTGGTAGCGAAAGGATTGAGTTACTGCACTTGGGATTACTTGGAATGTATTTATTTAAATTTGTTCCAAAAGTCATTCGCCCAGTGGCTGCACTTGCATGTCAGATATGCAACAAAAAATAACACAATAACAAAACACCTGAAAATGACTCCCGCCTACAAAGTGTTTAACCAGAGATAACATCGGACAATATGCTGTTTACCGATGTGAAGTCGAACCCTCCATACAGTGTTCCCATACAAAAGAAAACTTTCACAATTCCATCACAGAGCCTGCCCTGAACATTCCTTATGGAAATTTTAGAGCATCTGATCTCGGGGCGTTTTGAGCAAACATTCGCCAGTTAAAATGCATCAGAGCCGGAATTGCATTTGAAGGAGGCTTTTGTGGTACGCTAATTTCCATATGTGCCAATATTACACCAGAGTCTACCTGTGGTGGTTGTGTGGCTATTACCTAATGACCTGCATTTGGCTCGCAAAAGGTAAACTCAAGTGCCCCAGACACACGGTGAACGAGTGAATCTGTGCCGAATGCCGAAATGGTCGATGGCGACGGCGGAAAGAACACCGTGAAAATGCAACAATTCAACCGAAATCGATTCAAAATATTGCAAATGGAAATAGTCGTCGCTCAGTGAGGGGGACTGGGGGAGGCGTGTTCTACGGATCGTTTCACTGAACTGGGCACGGCAGCGGCGATCGCCTTGACGGAGGCAAAAGTGTTTTTGATATGGATCCATGATCGCGTACCGATGATGCCAGTGATGCAGCTCCACTTCGACCGTCTGGGGCAGTCGTTGTCCTTTGGGATCCCGTCACATCAGCCGGCGGCAGACTCATTCCTTGTGTGATCCGCACTGATCATGCTCACACCGATCTTCACCGATCGACGAACGGCCAGAATCGATCCTTTCCTGACCTTCATGCCAGACGTTCGGCGACTTTTCCAATTTTCACATTTTCCCCTCAATGGCTGTGAAGCGTTCAATAGACTTTAACGAGTTTTGATTTATGCAGAAGGTAGACACTTAAGTGCCGCCAGCCAGATTCTACCCCTTTACCGCTCGGGGAGTCTCCATCGAGGATTCGCACAGTACGGCACCGGAATCTCTTCCCGCCCGATTTACCTGTCGCTCAATGTTCGCGGCTCCATTAAGAATTCGCCATTCTGCATATTCTGAGACTTGTGTTATTGCCGGATGATTTGTTGCAAAATTCATAAGTCGCCAAGGAATGCCAGTTACCTCTGCGTCTGTAATTCCCCCCATTGTGTCCCTCGATCTCAGTGGCCCTCTGCTCCTGCTGCCAATGCTTCTGGTTATATTGCTGCTGTCCTTTGGCGTTCCCAATTCAATTCAATCAAGCCATCTGGAATGGATCCGGGGGGCAGGTGACGAGTACTCTTGTTGACACAGCACTTGATCTATGCGATGCATAATCAATGAGAGGCAACGGATGGCGATTGCTGCCTGGAAATTGTAATCACTTTACCTGGAAAAGCGTATTAGGACTACACAAACACGGCCTTGATGAGGGTGGACGAATGAATTGCCGGCCAGACCTCGGTTTTAAGTTAAATTATTTCCGGTATAGCTCTATAGTGTATATACAATGTTTGCTTTTAAATAAATATTGGATTATGACAGATTGAGTGGCCGGCTTCGTTACAGATAATCCACGGCACCACCTATACTAACAATAGCGAATCAGATACAAAGTAGCAACATTTTCAACAATAGCAAATTTTATTTAGGAATTCATTGCAACATTGTTTCATAAATGTCATATTTTAGAGTGTCAAATCGAATTGCATAAATAACTGCATTGAATTAACTGCCATTGAATAGGAAAATATTTTGCAATATTAACGAGATTTTATGGAAGAAGAAAGAGTTTTGAATCAGTGGCAAAGAACAAAGGAAAACTTAAAAAAAAATGGATATTAAAAAATAAATAATTAGAAATTCGTGTTCGAGTAATTTTCACAAATTTTTGAGAAGCATGTTTTATTCAAACAAAAAAAAAAACAATTCGAACGAAATATGGTCAACGTTTCGCCCCCTTAAGTGGAAACTTTCAAACTTCTTACGTACGCCTCTGACAACGATCAACCATTTTTATTGCTTGAGTAAAACTAATTCTTTTCCGTGATTTTTCAGTGAAAGATTTTTGAAATCTGTTTGTGTTTCACATCCCAGGATGATTGAGTGAAAACTCAGCCTCCATTTACGTGTCCGTATTCACCCATTTACTATTTTACCAGCGTGCTCATTTCACGTGCGCATATTCAGTTGGATTCGCCATTTTCGCAAACGTACCCCATATACGGACAAACTCAACTGAGTCTGATCCAATCATTTACTTGTCTGGTATGGTCACAGGTAGAAATCTCACCTGCACGAAAAAACATAAAAAAAATAGTTGCGATATTCATTACGTGTGCTCCACTCATGAAAGAATTTTGTTCCCCAGAAACTAAGAAGAAATTCCTCGGCCTTTCAACAAAAAGAACCGCATCATAGTTGAATACTTTTATTTTATAAATCGCATTTGTCTCAGTCTCACTCTTTTCGTTAATTATTGACACACACCAATCAGTGTTATTGCAATTAATTCTGAACTCTTTGAATGCACCAATAGAAACGTTGATAAATCCAAAATTGTACCAATTTCACACTCACATTGTTTATTACGAAAAACCAAAAACTTTAATAACAATTTAAACAAAAAAAAATTAAAGAAAATTCCTTTTCACTCAACATGAATTTGAATTTTTGAAAAATAATATAAATGACGATTGCAATTTCATCATCAACATTTTCTGTGCATTTTGTGTGATGCACAAGTTGTGTTCAACAATTTTATGTTGTTATTTAAACTAAATGCCATTGAAATGATTTGGAGTGAATTGAAATAAAAAAAAAAACAATGACATGAGTGTGGGCGGACTGAGCGACAATAAATTATACACTCTTGACGACTTTATGACATTCTAAGTGCTTTTAATTCACCGTGACAAACATGAAACGTGCGTGCATATTTTCTACTTGAATAATATTATAAACAAATTTAAATCTTTTCACTGAAATGCCGTAAATGAATTATGCCAACTGGAGAATATAAATTTAATTTGTTTCAAATCGAAACTTTCTTGATTTTAGAGAAACACTTTTTGTGGTTTTTACTGTTAATTGAGTATTTTTTTTTATTTATTGTGAATTTAAAAAAAAAAAACTGTGTTGCTCTTTATTTGAATTCGAAGAAAGGATTGAATAATACTTCAAACTACAGGGTGCCTAGTTTCGTTAATGCGCTACATAAATCAGTCCTTTTCAACTCTTCTCTATTTTTCGGTTGTTGTTTGTGATTTTGGTTTTTTTAAATTTCCAGCAGGAATATATTTCCTCCATTTATAAATCGTTCTTCAATGCGTTCAAGTGACCACTCCAATTAATAAGTTGGTGAATCAACAACAAACCGCATTAAATGAACAGATTAATAAATGCACTAATTATTTGAAATGTTGTTAGCATTGATGAGTGGTTTTGGTTCACTGCGTTCCGGATTGAATGGAAGCGGGAATGATTTTGGATTTGATCAGCAGGTTTTTTTTTGATTGAATTGATGGAATGTAATTTCTTATCGAAAATGTCCTTCAGTTAATATCTTGCACAGTTGAAACTCTTGCAAAACAGTGTCGCTAAAAGCCAGAATTATGAACGAAGAATTGCAGGCAATTATTCAACATTATATTAATATAAAAATAATATAACTATATAATGTCTACGTAAAAATTAAATACGGAAATAATATTTATCTAATAATAATAATTTTATTATTATACCAATAATAATGCCAAATTCTGCCAAACCACTTTGAAGCAATCAAGTTACCCTTTTCTGGTTTTCAACCCCGCAAAAAGTTTTCTTCGTAAGTAGGCTCTGATCGGAAAATCACTTTTTTCTGGAAAGTAAAGCGAGTAGCAGTGAAAATTCCGAGTGAAATTTTTTTGAAGTTTTTAACAAATTTAAAGTGTATATTTTCTAATAAGAATGGGTCGATTGAAGCTAGTTCAACGAAAAGAAAAGCCAAGACCAAGATTCAAAATTCTTGCACATTTTAGACGAAGGTGGAAGAGCATCTGGGACTTGCCAAGAGTTCCAAAACGCAGACCTCACACATATACTAAAACAAAATTGTGTTTTGTATGTATATTTTTTTAATTAATTTTTGAAGTATTGAAAATTGAAAACATTTGCGAATAGGAATTCTTTGGGAATGGAAACGTCCGCGTATGGGAAATCACGGTGACGAAGAGGAAGCGCTTCCTTGTGGAGTACGGTAGGGCCAAGTACACGGCTCAATGGCAATGCAGGACATATTTAATTACGGGCGTAGATTTACAAGGATATAAAGGATGTGATGTCTTAACTATATAAATACCATCGAATGAAATTTCGTCTTTGGCTTAGAATTACAAGGATATAAATTATAAAAATTATAAAAGATATGAAATCTTAAATATATAAATACTATTGTATGCAATTTCGTCCTTTTATTATTGCTGTATCGTGGGGTTTTATATTAGAAGTTGTCTTGTCTTGTCAATATCTCCAATTTTGATCCATTTTCTCCGTCGCTTCGGTCGGCATTTGACGTTCGCGATTTTCAGGAAAATGGTTTCTGTCCTTTTCTGGTTCTCAACCCCGCAAAAAGTTTTCTTCGTAAGTAGGCTCTGACCGTTTACAAAAAGTGACTGACAGTGCAAATTGCGATTAAATGTTGGTTAAGTAAGTTGAACACAAATTGAACATATAGTTTATAATCAAAATGGCGAGATTAGTCCACAAATTCAACGTATTTGCGTTTCCTTCAGTGAAGAAGTGGGGTTTACAATCCAAAATTCGCATATCTCAGTATAAACAAATTTTGGTGAGGTTCGTATCCTTTCTGGATTAACTCAGTTTTGAAACTAACAAAATTCATAAACGGATTACAGGCCGACGAGAACCTGCGGTTTGAAGAGATCCGGAAGGCGAAAAATTGTATTCAGACAAGTCCCATTTCTACATTTCTACATCCCATTTCATTTCCTTCCCGAGCCACGAACAAATATTACTTTCAAAAACGTTTTTTTTGACATTTAGATTATTTCAAGGACTGCTTTTATCAACAATTTCATGATTTTGGAGTAATCAATTTGATCAGCTATTTCAAATAGGAAGCAGCTTTTGTTTTATTTTTTATAAGAAGATTCTAATCGAATTGCTGTGAATTAGTTAAAATTTTGATTGAGGTTTGTAATATTGAAACTACAATAATAAATTTAGGACTCACGAAAAAATCCCGCTACTCCAAACCATTTCTGTAATGTTTATTAAATAAAAAAAGAAACCATTGTTTACAAAGGAAAGCTAAAACATTAAAAACCCTATATGCGTTTGCTTCAACCTACAGCTAAAGGCCACGATATCTCATAAAAGAATCTCAAAGTTCCGTCAACAAGTAATCAATCAATTGCAAAAAAAATCAACGAACAACAAAAGAAAATGCGACTCGCTTCAGGCAGTGCCAAGGAAATTGTTCACTTGTTGAGCACATTTTAAGTGACAAATCATTTCAGTTCGCCCGCCCACGCCTCACGTCCGACGTCAAAACTTCTCGGGGGCAGCCTCAAGTCTTTCTGCGGGGTTTTAGCAAAATCGCAAGAAATCGAGCGAAACAAGTTCATCCTACGATTGCGACAACAGCAGCTGCTTCCCAAAGATTAAGATTCACTTTGGGATGGATTTCTGCAGCTGGAAACGTCCTTGACAGAATTCCTTGCAATTTTCCTTCATGTCGCTTACCAAAGTCACTCTGGAATTCATTTTGAAGTTTTTAGGAATTTCTGGCATCATTTTGACTAATTTCGGACAAATTGCGCACATTGAACAAATGTTTGACGGTTTATGGTTTGTTTGTTGTTATTGTTGTTTTTCTTTTTCGCTTGACAATGGATTTTGTGTTAACATGATCAAACACAAATTTGGACAACATTTTAGGAACGCCAGAGGATCTGGGCTGGGCGATATGAATTTTGAGCGGGACACCTGTGCCGATTGCGCTTAACACTGGTAATAATAAATAGCTGGCCAATGGAGGCAAATATGGGAGAGGCACTGTGTCTCCTTACCTAAGGTACATTTCGCAAGATGATCATTCGCTCGCGGAAGATTGAGTTGTCTATGCTGGGATCGTGATCGTGATGATTTATTTCGGGTATCACACCTACAACGGCAGTTGGTTATGGAATTTGGATTTGATATGGGACAAAAGTTCGAAACTTGCATGTTACCTGAAACAGGTGATCAGATCTTGCACAAGAGATCGTGATTAGATATCGTTGCGAATGGACGAAACCCGAAATTGTGCGATAGACTGATTTTTTTTGGACTGCTGTTGAGCAAGATGTGGAAGATTGTTACTATAGAAGGACAGAAAAATTAATGAAGATAACTGATTAAATAAAGACTAATCATTATGCAAATATTTTTATGGATTTTAAAGACGTATGCCGAAATTAATAGATTATGGTTTGTGCAATGCAAACTCTCAAAGTATTTTAATAAATTTAGAGTAAATAAATATAATATGAAAACTGCATAAATCCGCCATCTGTAATTGTCGTCTCCATCTGGTGGCACAACTTTTCACTTTTCTAATCGACACTATAAAAAACGAAAATATTCTGAAATGCGCATTAGTTGTTCCCAGAATTCGATCAAGTTCATAGAAAATGAAATGATGGATGTTTTTACTTTCAACATTCGAGTTTTCCTGTTTCCAATATTTGTTCGGGGAAATACCACTGGAACTTTGATCGTGATTGTCTTCTGGAATCCCACGTAGACAGGTGCTAATTAAAAAATGCTTTGCACCAGGTGGGCCAACGATATGTTGTGACACGCATAAATTCCAGTCAAATCAATCATTTCTGAGCCAACGAAAACGAATTGAACGAGAAACAACCGAACGTCCCAGAATCCATCGCCGGCACCTGTTCTCGCCACTATAGGAAATTGCGCCCGATCACTAGCACCTGCAGGTATTCCATCCGTTTGCGAAGAGGCTGAAGATCACTGGTGATCATAGTTCGATTTTCGTTGATCGAAGACAATAGATAACACTGGATGTAAGGGTTAATCCTTGCACAAGGATCTGTGCTATCTGTCTGTTTTCGGACGATCATTAGGTAATCGTGTCCAGTTTATGTACGATCTCAAAGCTTTCCGGTGGGGGGACTTGAACAGGCGGCGGCGCATGCTTGCAGCTTCCGCTCAAGCTCAAGCGAGCCGTTGTGATAATTTTGCCGCCACAACTGTGGCCTAGGATCGTGCTGGAAATCTGTGGTGCCACTGACGGCGGCGGTCGAAGACAGACGCCGGGATGTTGTTGTTTACGATCGAATGGACCGCGGCGAATCAGTCGTGACGCGATACTTGTACGGTAAACATCGATAAGCGAAAGCGGTCCCAGCACGTGTAAACGCATCCCGTGAGTGTGTCTCATTTCGATTGACAAGCCCCATCGATCCTTACAGACTCCTTTGAACAAATCTATCGAACAGTCCTCCCCACTAATTCTGCTGACATCTTCACACATCGCTTTCATATATCATACATTTCCTGATTGTGTGACTTATGAAAAAGTTCCCCAAAACTTTTATCAGATTGCCGGAATTCACCTGCGATTCCCTCGGCTGCCTGCAAGCCCCCCGGTGCATACCTGTGCGGATGTGTATCAATACCTGTTGCCCAGTCAAGTGTTAAATCGGAGCTGATTTGTGTGCTCGAAAAAGTCGTAAACGACAGATAAATGAATGCAGAAAATTTTTGTGCTGTGAATTAAGTTTGCGGTTGCAGGTGGTGTACCCAGAGGGCCAGAGAGAGAGAGAGAGAGAAATTCCTTGTTCCAGTCCAGGATTTTCATTTGTTGTGACAGTCCTCATTGCATTTGCAATTTGAATGTCCAATTGACCAGTGCCTGATTGGCCAAATCTGTCGTGTGACAGACGGAGGATTAAAGTGCATTTAACTAAGCTGATTTATTGATCATCTGTAAGTTTCATAATTTCACCGATGCGCTTTCCATTTTGTAAGTTTATAAATTAACTGGAAAATTATTCATAGTGTCACCTTCCATTCTTAGTAGCATGACTCAGTGCGATATTTAGTTCTGCCCACCATGACAGGTACTGCACACTTCCTTTTTCGTGCTGTGCGTCTCATTATTGTCGTTATTATTGGCGACGTGTTGAGATTAGCTCAGATTTTTGTTGTAGGCGGCCGGGCTCCAATTTTTCCTGACCAAGATGCTGCTTCTGGTTGTGGGCCTGTTAACCTTAATAAATTTATTCGGTTCTTGTTTCTGCATATATTCATATATGTATATTTTTTATATTTATTTAGGATATTTCTTAACAACTTCGGAATTGTTGAAATTCTATTTGGAATTGATGAATTTAGGTCAAACGAATTTTCCATCAGATAATTACCTCGATGGCCTTATCGCATTACTTTCCGCCTTTGAAATGCACCGCCTTAAGCCTTTGCAATATACTAGAATCTCTTTCTGCATTTGTGCTGTGGAAAATCAAATCGATTGCTGCGCAGAATCGATCGATAATTATTATTATTGTGTTCAAATGAACTTCGACAATAGTCCGGCAAATTGCGTGAATCGAAATTAATATAAAACATTTATTCCTTATATTTATTTTTATAAATAATTTACCGGGAAAGGACAAAGTCAAATTGGTCTTAAATGTAGAGATAATAAAAGTACTATTTTGGGAAATATATTTTTTTAGTTTTTTTGTAACCCATCCGGAATCCAAATATTTTAAAAACATATTATAATCATTCCATCATTCCAAATAAGTGGTTCCTTAATGAGTCTTGATTTTGTTGTGTCTTGTTTAATTTCGTTCGTGATCTTACACATGAGTTTTAATGATAGTTTGATCAACAGTTTTTTTTTTTTTTTTTTTTGCTAAAAAAGTGAAAGTTATTTATGAGATATTATCATGTAAAACGATTTAAAAAAAACTCCTTTTTTTACACTGTGCCATTATTATATCCTCTAAATATATTCTTCTATAAAGTTCGGGTGTTGAATTTCAATTGTCTCAACATTATGGACTTTAAATTCATAAATTTGGGTCAAATAAAAATCTTCCATACCCAAGTAGAGGCAACGTTGAATCCCTGTTGCCTTTTCGTGGGATACAAATTGAAAACTCAAGGTTTTTTTTGCAATCGAACTCATTTGCAGTCCGGACGTGATTTTCCAACATCTAAATACGTCGACATCATCTGTTCATGAAGCTGTCAGTTGTGCCCAAAGGCAATTGGTTTTGTGTTATTTTTTATGTTGCCCAGTCATGAATTTTTTTCATCGACACTGTCGTCATATTAATTAAAGAGTCGCTGCAAGTCGATATAGTGGCTTTGATTTGTGCTCAACCTTCCCGATGGATGGATGAGGCGAGCACCTGTCAGGAATCAAATGAGCACTATATCAGATGGTTTTTGATGAAGTTGTACATTTTCTGTAATGGCCAGGATCTTATACAAAAAAACACATACAACAAATAACACCCCAACGTTGTATCTAAGCAGTATTCTATGGCTTACTAATGGGGCAATTACCAATTTGATGAAAATTATAATTTTCGTTAAGATGGCTGTGGTTGAGGAATGACAAAAAGTACGTGCCCAGTTCGGGGACAAGGTTTGTTTTCTCTCTCTGTTCGCATATCAAAGAATCGAGTTTTCAAAGGTGAAGTTCAAGCGGATATGCTTTGTATCCACACTCCACAGACATCTTGTTTTACTAATGTACAGCCAATGGAGTCATCAGTTAACAAACTAATTACCAGTTCTAAAACAACAATTCTCTGCCGTTTAAAATCGTAAATACAATTCGTATTGAAATGGCCTAAGAATTTCTCCATTTAATTTAATCCGTTCAATGAATATTCTCGAAGAATTACAGACATTCAAGGGCGGTGCCGATTTGTTTGCAATTAGTTCAAATTAATTAAAATCCACTTTGGCAATTGTATTCCAAAGTACTTCTCTTGTCGGAAGTTGTAATTTGTTTCAAAATGAATTTCAAAGGAAGCGACAATCGCTTTCCCTTTTCAAAAATAAATATAAAAATATCATTCCCATTACTTTTGATGATGTTCAAATATTTGACCAGCGATTAATGAACATTTCCTCTCCTAATGGAAACGCAAATACAGTTACATTTCCTTTCATTTTATATTTATTTTTTGTTGTTATTATTGTTTCAGATACGAATATTTGCATGAGGAATTCCTTTGCCCAGGTCGGCAGTAAGTGTTCGTGTTCGGTGTGCCAATCGCGATATATCGATTATATTCTGTAGTGGAAACAGTGAATTGTACTTTTGTTATTTAACAAAAAAATAATTGTAAAATAAAACAAGGATAAATTGGTTAGAATTTGGCTCCTGATCCCGTCAGCCATTTGTTGTGCGGGCGTATCAAATTGAGAATCACCGTAAAAATTCTTTTGGGGGCATAAATCGAGAACAGGCGCAGCACACTCAGGCCTCGATTTAAGACACCAGGAACGACCCCGTATCCGACTTAAAGACCCACTGAGACCACCATCAAGCCATCTTATACAATCAAGACAGGTTCAACATTTTTGGTCGGCTAAGGTAAGTTTCATATTCAATGTTTTTATGCTTGAAACAGTTCGGAGCCTCATTAACATAATCCGCAAGTCAATAGTTGGGCCCAAGTAGGCTCGATTGATTTATAACATTTGTCAGATTATTATTACAGTGGTTAAATACAGACATTTAGACCCCTGTGTAATTGCATCACATGAAACATATTCGTTAAATATTTCAAATTTGGTTATGTTTTTATTTTTCCTATTTTTGATGTTATTTTTTCATGTTTAGATTCCATCTGTCGACTTTTCCTTGAAATTTGTTATAAAATGACACCTCTTCGATTTATTTATTTTTTATTATCAAAAAAAAAACACAAATGTATATTTATTGTGGGATGTTGTTTGGCATTTATGGGAACTAATAATTTAATTCAGCAACGGGCGTAATTTATTTGAAACAAAAGTCGTATTACTTTATTATGAGGCGAAATGTTTTATTGTTGAAAATTTGCATAGACCAGAAAGAATTGATGTTGATTACTGAAAATCTATTAGCAGCGTTTAAATTTCAATCAAGTTATTTGATCGGTTTCACAACCCACCAATTGTGTATGAAAAATGATTGTAGATTTTTGAAACGGGTTTTTTGTAATGTGTTTGTTTAATTAATGAGTAGATGTTTTGGATAGCTTTTTGGTGGACCAATCGCATTTGCTCATTGACATTGATCCTTTACAAAATGTGATCCACAACAAAATTTTTGGTTTTGTTGTCACTTATTTCATACATTCCATATTACAGGAACACCTATTATAACACGGTACATTTAGGTTTCTAAAAATTCAAAACCAATTCTATGTGAAACCGTGTTGAATGCGTGTGATCGTGAGTGATCTTTTCCAAACTGATCGTGTTATATGACGGTTTCCGGTGATTTCTGATTGCGTTAAAATAAAATCATGTTTTTAGGATACCGTGTTGTAGGAGAGTTGCTTACCTTTTATATAGTTTTGTAACACTTCCTGTTAAAACCAAAGTTCCTTTCCAATAACTATTTTCGTGTTCTGTCTTTTTCTACAAACGTGATCTACGAACAGAAAATTATGAAAAAAGACTTAAACGAAGACGAAACGCTTGTGCAACATTACAATAAAAAATTCACATTTTACTTGCTTAAACCAAGTTTTGAGCATTAATTAATAAAAATTTGTCATTTTTTGCCATTCTGATTGATCGGATGTGACGAAGGCTGTTCGCTTTTTATTTAATTCCATCACTTTTTACTTCAGTCAGTGATCGCAAAAAGATTTTTTTTTTAATTAACTATTAAGAAAAGTAAAAAAAAACATACATGAAGTAAAAACAACATCATCGATTTTCCTAAAGTTGAACTAATTTTAGCGATCTGCAGCAGCAACGTGATTAATGATCACTTGTTTCGATCTTTTGCTTTAATTTTGTAAAAAAAATTAACAAAACAAAAAATAATTTGTACAGAATGATTTAGTTGATGTGTTGAAAACAAAAGATTTTCCCCCCATTAAAATTGATTACACAGGTGGATTGATAGTGCTCAAATATGTTTCGGTAGGTTCAATTCATCGATGACAATTATATCTACTTTAGTCACCCTTGTTTCATCAGAGACAATTTTTGCCATTATTTCACCGTTGATCACTTCAAATCCAATTAAATTGTCTCATCGCGGCCGAAGCATTAAATCGGTAACGATTTTTCCATTTGCGAGATTCCTTGAGTCACCGCATTTCAAGTTCACGTTTCTTCTCCACAGTTTGCGATTCCATGAATTGATTGATCTTCGATCGAATTGGATCAGAACGCAAAACATCAAAACCAAAGAGACGGACATTGCTGTAAGCCTACTCATTATCGAGGGACGGCATTGAGTATGCCTCTAAAAGGAGTCCTCCACAATTTGAATGAAAAAAAAATACACACTCACACATATATATTTCATTGATTTTTATTCTGTTGATTGCTCTTGCTGGTTGATTTATTGTTTATTTGTTGTTGTTTTTTTCTAATTAAAACCAAAACCAACCAGATCGAATGTTTACACATTATTTAATTTAAAACGCAATTGGTCAACCGCTGCCATTCGAGAATGCACCATGAAGACAAATGACGCAGAAATGCACATTCCGCAATTGCAACAAGTCATAACTGGGTAAAATTATTCGCGACGTGCGAAGCCTTCTGATGCCAACTTAAAGAAAAAAAAAGTCAAGATCTGGATAATGTGCGGCTCTTTTGTATTTAGAATCATTAATTATGCAGAAAATAGGTGCCATTTGAGATTGCGCAATCGTGATTTAATAAGTTCCAGAGGTAGACACTTAAGGCGGCGAAAATGGTGAGAATTAGTAGAATTAATTAATCACGATCTTTTCATGTTCTTTTCATATACTTAGGACTATTTGTTTACATATAGAAGTGTTTGGGGGTTTTGTTACACGATCTATAACCCTTGTTTTTTTTTTTTTGACATGAATTTTCAAAAATCATTTATTTTATTAATTTTTATTTTTAACAAACACCGGAATTATATTGGAAAGTGATGCTAATAATTTAGGATTAATTAAAGGAAAAATCAGCACAAAAAGTTTAAACAAAAAATAATCGGCTTTGTTTTAGTCACTGGTTTTATTTAAATAAGAATTGTACGATTGTCTGGAGATTTGGTCTAGATCATTGCCCTTAAAAGCGACATCTGACAATCCTGCACGATCAATTTGCAAAAAAGTTGTGTATTCAGCCATATTAAAATAGTAATTTTTTATTAATTTATTTATAATCCAAACATATTCAAAACTATATGCTCTAAAGAACTACGTAGGATTTTTTAATTATATTGCATAGTTCTTTTGTTATAAATAATTTTCTGATGATTTTTTCATGAAATATTGAGTTTTGGTTGATTATTCTCTGAATAATACACCTTTGTAATCGGTTCGGAAAAATATTTTATAACACCTCCTCAAATTTTGGTTTATTATTCTCTGAGTAATACACCTTTGTAATCGGTTCGGAAAATTTTTTTAACACCCCCTCAAATTTTTTTCTTTTACGTTTCAAGATGCGTAGAGTCCAAAACTGCAATGTCTGTCCGCCGTCCGCCGTGTCAGCGATATTTACCTTAAATAACAGTCGAAAAAAATCGTTCTTTCGCATATAGGCTACATTGGACCCTAGTTGTGTCCCGAAGCTCGGCAGCTGGATTGGAATACACCCTGGGGTTTTAGGCGTGAAAAAGGGAGGTAAAATTACGCATTTTTGAAGTTTTTGTGAACTTGGGCATGTGGGGTATCGTTTTTTATGTTTTTTAGGATGAGGATATCAAATATGAAGTAAATTTTGTCGAAAGAGTAAAAAATTAAAAAAAAAAAATTAAAATTTTTTTTTAAATGAATTTTTTTTTTTAAAAACACATTTTTTTTTATAAAATAAAATAAATGCTGCTTGCGAGTTTTACCAATGTTATTGTATTCAGTCAGTAATAATAAACCCATGTGTAAAGACATTGCAGCGTTTTTTTAAATAAGCGTCATTTTTGTAAATACCAATCGAAAAAATCCTACGTACTTCTCTGGCTGTTCTTATCTATATTTTAAAACTTTTTGGTTTTATATTATAAGTAAAAAATTGCACGAGCAACTCTTACGCCCGTATGCCGTATTAAGAAAACGCGTCATCGGAGAAATGTTGCAGAGTCGTCATTTTAATTTGATTATTGTCCAAAGAAATTCTTATTAAAGTTTATTAGTTGTGTAATAAAAGATTGCTTATAAAATTTTGATTGATTCCATATTTGTACTATAAAAAATCCCGCAATATGCCTATTTTTTCTTACTCTAACGAGTGGTCTTGCCCCTTAAGTTGATGTTGACGTAATTTATTTGATTGTCAAAATTTGTGTTGCTAAGAAAAAACATTGCAAAAATCTTGTAAAAGTTGATAGAATACTACATAATATAATAATAATCTATGAGTTTTACTAACTGAGTTGGGCAATTGCAACATTTCGAATTTCACTTCTGAAAATAATAATTTGAAAAAAACTGAGCGTTCTCTGCTTGTAAACTATCCAAACTATTAGGATAGGGATTGTCGCTGATGTGTCATCGACATAGATTCAAGCGTGATACTCTTTCAAGGACGAGATAAATCTGTTACACAACAATTACTCTCTTATAAGTAAAATCACCGAAATTTTAACCTAAAATCATATATGTCTAAATCGTAAAAAACAAAATAAAGTACTTTGTACAAGCACCACATCTCAGAAACGATCAACACAATTTATTTCTTCATTCCTACACAATGTATAAAAACTATTAAGTGGTTATTGTTTTTTTTAATGGCAATAAGAAAATAAAAAACAATCTATTAAAACACTTAACTGAAGTCACACTTGAAACAAAAAGTGTTGCGACTCATTACATACACGATTGACGGTTTAGTAATTGTGTAAGTGATCGTGGCTCCCTGATAAAAGAATACCGGGACAAATATTAAGATTATTCATGCTGAAAAACCAAACAAACATGATGTTTAATAAAATGTCAGTAACACCAGAATCGATTCCAGTAATTAGCCACAATAAATCCACCATCAACCAAACAATCGGCCTTTATTATTGTTTGTTTGTAAGATCGGTGTCGTAACTGTCACAGATGCTGTTGGGGCCAATGTAACATGGCGGCTCTGAACGACCCGTGAACAAAAATACCACTCGAGATCCGTTGAGCCTTCGATCGCACCAAAAATGGCGACAAACAAACCAGGTAACTGGGCAATTCTGGTTGATCGGTCACATTAGCTGTTGTATGGGTCATCAGAATTTCGTATGAAAATAAAATGCAATAAAAAAATACTGGTTGAAGGCAAAACGCCATAAATGCTTAGAATCAATGGATCTACATGAATTAAATCGGTTGAGGTTACTCAGTTTAAATTGATTAAACTTTGGATCATTTCATGTACGATAATATCGTGATGCAGCCGACATTAACATGATCTCGTGACAAATCCCATGAATACGATTGTTATTTTTTTGGAATTTTTGCAAAACCTTGAAAAGGTCGACAACAATTGTGACCAAAAAATCAGATTTTTTTCTGTCGAAATAAACGTCTACTTTAGTGCGTGCACAGATAAAATTAATAGTTGTCTGTTGATGGATTTTTGTTTTGTTTTCTTATTTTTAAACAAACATTCAACTTACCTTGCCTGTTGGTTGTTTGTTCTGTAATTACCGAAAACTATCCTCAGTTTTACTGTAATTGGTTTAGATTTGGCCGGATGTTTGGAATCACGAAATCATACTTTTCACGACATGAACTTGACCTGAAGAAAGTGAAGGTAAAAAACCAAAGCACATTGCATTTTTGTGTATTCTTTTAATGTTTAATTTAGTACTGAATGATATTGGGATGGTCAGCAGGTAACCGAATTTCTATACCTATCTATTAAAACATTAGACTCAAGTTAGGCATTAATTATGTTATTTTCATGGCAAGTAATTACAGTTAATGGCTTTCACTTTTCGATGATCGTCTTAATGATCATAACACTGACATTGGCCACAATTTTCGATACCACTTTGTTGGTAAAAAAGAAAATCCCATCTGCAGCAAATAAGTCAATGAGAAATCATCATTTATTAAATGTGTCATGATCACTAAAAAAATGCTAAGAAACAAAATATCGAAGAAATAAAAACGATCATCTTGAAATTGAATGAGAAATCAAAATTTCGTAATCCTGAGAATAAAATCTGTAAAAATTTCTTACATAAATAGTGACATTCATAATTGTCTGAAAAAATCATTTTGCTATGATCAAAATCTGATCAGTGATTATATTGAATCGCGTGGGAAACATTTATAATTAATAAACATTGCAATTGAATAGCACTTGTTTAGTTTCCAGGCATTAATCTGCACACCTCTTTCGTGTATCACAGCAATACACCAAGGGAGGTATTTTTTTATTTAAAAAAAAATCTCCAATCCGATGTCACGATTTGATGGCTGTTTTCAATCGATCGACAATAATGCGTGCTTCTGGCTTAGTGATTTGTGTGCCACGCCATCTTGCAATTAAGCTCACCTGTCGATAGATTTTCTTCATTCCGCTGGACAAGGAGCTCTCATTTTATTTCGAAATTTCCCATAAGATTTTCTCGTCTATTACTGAATCTGTTTATTTTTTTGTTTTCGTTTGTTTCATTTGTTGCTGGAATTTTACAATCAAAGGACGTTATATGTCGAGATACTGACATTACAGCACGTCAAATTGTCCAGTGAATTTCACTTGAATACCTGAAGGCCTCCTGTAATCATCCCAGAAATGGGTGCAGTGTATGCATTCGAGATAATCGGGCTATGTGGACGCGTTTCAAGCTATTTTGCGTTTCAAATTCATTATCGCAAGTGTTAAGTGCGCTTTAACAGACACTCCCACGAATATTTAGATTTGTTTTTGTGGAAATTTCGAGTGATATATGAGAATTGCCTGTGGACGTGCGAACGTTTCGCCAATCGATTTTTGTTTTATGTCTAAATTTTATTTGTTGTGTAAGACAAATTTATCATTGAGGAAATAATATGATAATTGCTTTGTAATGGCTTAATACACAAATTGTTTTTGGGGATACGCCATTCTGACATTCGGAAAAATTGGTATTCAAATGAAATTATTTTCAGACGTTGCTATTATACACAATACACAAATACTTACTTTAGACAAATATATTGTAGTTTTATACACAATCTAAAAAAGAAAAGAAAACACGAATAAAAAAAGTTTTAACCCTTTTAATATAAGTAAGCTGTCAAGTAGGACCTTTTTTAAAATCCTTGCTGATGGTATACACGAATTCGATATCAGGCATAGTCAAAAATATATTTAAAAAATGCTTAGGTACCTTATTTATAAAAGCTGCTACTACTTTTGTGAATACTGAATAGCACAGGGAAAAATTTTGAATATTTTTTTCGTAGGAATGACAGCTGTTTAAAAACAATATTGATTTTTACTAAAATTATGAACTTTAATTTTAAAAATTTATAAAAACTGAAAGCGACATTCAATCCAAAAAATCAAATGCTATTCACCCGATAACTTTATAAAGAATATGTGTTTTAAATTTTATCAAAATTGTCAATTGGTTAAGTACACTTTAAGATAAAGTGTATACCCGTTAGACTCTCTAGTCTAAATTTTCTTGAAAGTATTGACAACTTATATGGCCCAAAAAATAAAAATTTCTTTTTAAAAATATTAGAGTGATGTACCGCCTTAAGAAATTAAAGCATTTCTGCGGTCGAAGAAAATTTTGGGAAAATTTTATGGAAATTTTTATAAATGAAATTTCATTGAAACTCTTCAGTACAATTTACTTTAATTTTAAATATAGATGTGCTCCCAATTTCGAAATAAATCTCTCCAATGTTCTGGATTCGTTTCAAATCTCTGTAAAAATTCACACCTTTGATCTCTACACTATCATTAAATGGCAACAATTTCCATCAACGGATTGAGCCGTTTCCAATTACACCCTCTGTATTCTGTGTAAAACATGAACCAGTGGCGTCAGCAAAAGTTAACATGCCCAACGACATGTAGTGCCTGTCCAGGTCACCTCAGTTCTGGTGACATTTCGGGTTCCATGTCCAACGAACCTCGGGCACTGGGAGAGTTGGCGTCTGTCGTCCGGGGACTGTACGGCGGCGGCCAACAATCAAATTGAAAGATGAAGAGTTCAGCGTCATTGCACCACAAATATCTAACAAATTAATTGGTGGTCCGACGATAGGAGCAGCCCCACAAAGCCCCCCGGGGTTGGGCGGTGAAGGTCAAATGGGCACTGCTTGCACGATTTTTCCCACAAAACTGGGTGCGTATCCGAGTTTTGTAATTTTTTTTTTTTCGGCCCGCGGAAAACAAATCTGGGATGTCCAGATCAGTTCTATCTTTGGGTGTGGACAGTGTGAATAATATTTTTTCATGGAAAATCTAAATTCCGATCTTAGTTCCAAACCAGAACACATCGGCGTGACTGATGTTATAATATGCCTAATGCACTTCCATCAAAATGCACCAAGCAATCTTTCTCTAACCATCTCTAACACTCTCTAACCATCCATCCAAAAGTTCCTGCAGCAAATCTCATCACATCCTGAAGCCATTTTGATTAATATTGCTTTAATGAAAGGCGATAAGTAATGATTTTCCTCGAGAACCACTTCACAGATTCAACTTAATTGCAATCAACAATTAAAGAGTTATTAAAGTGATTACTCAAACTAGTAGAAGTTTGGTTCAACCCTCTCCACACAAATTGAACCAGTTCCTGGAATGGGGGGAATTGAAACTTACTCATGGTTAACTCCTTCCGGACATTAGTCAAATTATCTTTCCAACACTCTAGTAATGTAATTGTTACTATCAGATGTTATCGGGAAAAACATATAAACTGTGAATAAAATTGGTAAAGTTTGGTTACTTGAAATTAGTGGGCATGTCAGTTGCACCGCCGCCATTAATCCTCCTACTTTGGGGCGATTGTTGAACTGTTTGGAGTTTGGTATCAAATTATCATTACGTAAACAAGCAATTTTCCAATTAACCAACTTGATATGGTTGCAGTTTGTCCGAGTTTTTTTACATACTCAATTGTGGAAATATTGCTGGGGAATTATAAAATTTTTGACATGTCGAAATAATTTTAATTCAATTATTTTTCTTATCGTTTTATAACATTGTATTTGAAATATCAAGATAGACAAAATGTAAATATTGTAACTTTTAACATCTTCCAATTGTTAATTACATTTATGAATTGTACAAAAACAAATTACAGCTAAGCATTTTAACGTTTGTAAATTCAATCTCCATTGATGGATATTTATAAACAATGGCAACAAATAAGCTAATTTTAAAATTCCCAAACGTTTCAGAAGTATTACGTATCACATATTGGCAATGTTGAAAATGAACACTTGTTGTTTTCCTAAATAAGAATTTCCTCATCTCATTTCAGCATGTGGAAATAACATCTTCCACGTTTCATCAATCCACAACAAAAGTTAACTAACATCGACATTATTGTCGTAATTCCTTTAAAACGATCGCTTTTCAAAAATTTTGAAAAAAAGGTTTATTTGAACAACAACAAAAATGAAAAACAACCGAAACAATGTCTATCGAACAATTTTCCAAAACCGCTAAAATTGTAGACAATCATGAATAGATATATATATATATATTTTTTTTGAACAGTTCGATTGAAAAATGCCGCCATGTCATTTGTGGTAATTTATTCATATCTAGTTGCATAAATTATATTCGGTGATATTCGACACCTCTGATCTGCGGATCCTTCCTTGCTACATGAGACCGAGAAGAATTTCGGCGACCTTGAGGGGAGTGGGTTAAGTTATTACTGTGTAAACATTCGACTTAACCGTATTTATTATTAACATGTTTTTTATGCTTTCTTTAGAGCTAAATGAGCAATGAATGGAGATTCATCGTTGCGCAATTTTGTGCTTGTGGAATATGGAATGTGGAATGCGAAATGCATCTGAAATATGCGCCGCGTGTCATTCATTAATTCATCCATCAAATTTGTTTGTTTTAGGCTATTTTCGTTCGATTTGTTATTCAACTGTGTCGAAGTAAAGTTTTTCTACGTTTATGAAATCTTCAAGGAAGTTGATTTGTTTTTTGACTAGTTTGTTCAATGTTTTTTTTTTTTTTTTGGTGCAGTCATGTCCAACAGCACGAAATCGACAATCGCCTTCTATCTGATGATGAATTACACTGGAAAGTGAACAAACTATGAATGCTTCGTTATTGCAGTTGACAAGTTTGAAAGGTGTACAAATATTGCGGAATTGGCGATGTGCAAAAAATATTTATAAATAATTAGCTTTCACCACAGATGAATGACTGTAAAAAATTCACGTCTTACAAGATCAAATTTAATATTTAATGTTGCAATGTCTTCCAAAAAAATTCACATATTTCCGAATAACGTAATTTTTAAGAAATCGAAATGTGCTAATTTTACAGTCCGTGAGGGTTTTTTTAAGAACTCAATGAATTTGTTGATATGTTTTTGAAATTCACTTAAGCAAAGAACAAACATTTGTGAATTCACCATGAGGAGAAGTGTTTCAAGGTGGCACACAATTACACGACAGATCTTTTCAGATCAAAGGCGACACAAAAAAATGTTATGAATAACATTTTCAAGATATTCTTTGGAATTCTCCAGTGAATTAATTGTAAGAAAAAATGACGACAGGACAGCATAGAACCTTTTTTTCTCATGTGTAGAAAATTTAAATGTATATATTTGTAAGTACGAAATAAACATTTTATCCGACATCCCCCAACTTGAGCTACTATATTTTTATGGTGTTTCGAAAAATCCATGAAATACTTACAAAATTTTTATAAAAGAAAATGTGATTTTGATAACTATGGGAATGGATTTTCAGTAGAATAATACAAAACTTATAAACTAAAAACACCAGTTTAAGGTAATGTTTTTTGTTACTCCTGCAATCTTTATTAACTTTTTTTGATTTTGCCGCCATATTGAATTTTAGTTCTCAGATCAAATGTCGCCTCTGCGGCGGCATTTAGAATTTCCTTAATTATACTAAATAAATTACTACATAATATTAAGAAATTGTTGCATTTTACAATATAATTTCGATTTATTTAAAACAGAATCCTTTTGAACTAAATGGGTTAATATTTCCAGTAATGTTTTAAAATAATAATTGACATATTTTTTTTTCAATTATCCGCAAAATGTACAAACTCATCAAATCCTCTTCGACTAGTCTAATAAATTCCTCAATTTCTCTGTAATTGTTGCTTGTAATTTCTTAACGCAGCTAACGATAAGAATCGATCTGATAAAAGCGCGCAATTCTTGGCCTGAATCGAACTCGATTTCATCCACGCTAACGATGCAGGCGATCTGCCAAAAGGAGGTGGGCGAGCAGAAATCTCATCACGTCCATGTCCTTGTGCACTCAATTTACAGCGATAAAAGTCTCAACACAAAAAAAAGAAACTAAGAGTGATTTGAGTACTGGCGCAATTCTTTTGTACACGACATAAACTCACTTCATTTGAGTTTGTGAACCACTTTTGATGAGGACAAAAGTTTTCCATTATTCTGGCGCCACCCCCCTCAATCTGTCTCTTTTGATAGTCATATGTGATTACGTATTTAATTTATTTGGAGTCTGAAGGTGGTCGATCAGAGGATAATACTGTTCCAGGTTACGAGAGCAATCAAGGCTGCCCGTCAAGGTGAAAATGACTTCTTTTTTTTTTCTTTTTTTTTTTGGTGGAAACATAAGAAGTCTCACACGAAAACCTTTTTTGTCGTAAATTGGGGATTGACATGCCACAAACGGACGGCACGTGGCTACCTCAGGAAGGTGTACCTTCGCGGCCACTTGTGTCGCTTATCCGCGTCTCCATCATCGACTCAATGGTGCGACATCATGCCCGGTCTCACCTTCCGCGATTTAGTTAAGGTGCTCGCGGAAATGTCACCGGTGAGATCGGCCCCATTATAATGCTCCCCAGTTACCCACGCACGGTGGTGTGATGTTACGTCACCGGGAAGTCATTGTGGGCTTATTTCTGGGCCATTTAGCGGGCAACCACTTCTGATGACTCGTGGGTGGAAAGTATTGCTGACTGCGCATGCGCCGCGATCCTAGACCAGAAGTGTTAGCACAAATCCAATGTAATTCCCAGCAGCAAAAACAGAAATAAAAAACAACTACTTGCATCTGATTCAAGTGCGGTAATTTTTGGATAATTGTTGAGAATGTGAATTTTTCTTTTTTCACTGATTCTGTTGATTTTGTAATAGCTGCGAATTTTTTTTCCGGATGACTACATCTGCAAATATTTGCGAAATTTATTGACAAAATATTCTGAAGTGTACATAAGAATTGTGAATTTTTCAAATATTCAAAATATCACACTTTTTTATTGATTTGTAGAATGAATTTATGTTAACACTTCATCTCCGAATTAATATGAAAAATGACGGTTTTTTAGATTTCAGATACTTACTGTTTCTTTTTTGTTCAAAAATGTTTTTATTTTTGTCGTATAACATTAAGAACTTAGAAATGTTTTCTTTTGTTTTGCAGTCATTTTAAATATGCTAAAGAGGAATTTTCTAAAACTTCCCAACTTTATTGATTTCAGCCAAAAACAGTTGCAAATAAAATTTTTGAATTTAAGATTTAAATAGTTTCGATCGATTTCTGAATGACCAGTCTTTATGTAAGTGATCTTGTCTTCACGAATTATCAATTAACTAATTAAAATTTCTGAGAAAAGTGTGCAAGCAAAATAAATTCAATTTTCAGAACCGCTTTCAGTTTTCTTTGTAGTCAACACGAATCTCGAGCCATATAAAAGTGGAGTAGATCTGAGCTGTACTAGAAACTTAAAAACAGAATTGGAAGCTTTACTTTCGACTTTCGTTAGGTTTTGTATTAAGTTTGCGCCAATGGCTATGCAATTTGCTGTGATCAAACTTTAGGCGTCATATCAGACTTGCGCCTTTTTGCGTGTGAATTTGTTGCTGGACCAATTTTCATTAAAAGGTGTTAAGAACATTGCAGCACAATCCAAACAGCGCCTCAGTGTGTCGAAAGATTAAATTTTTAACCCAGGAAATTATTGCAATTTGAAATTAGTTTAATCCCAGACGCACCATACGCATGTCGCAGAAGGACCCAGAGGGAAATCTAATTTGAGCTCGTTCATTTATTAAATCGTACTATATCAGATTTAGATATTAAACATATTTCGAAGACGATTTGTAAACTAACCGTCTATCAATATGTTATTTTATTAATTTATTTTATGACATTTACTTTTAACTGAACTCCCTCGAATAATTTCCTCAAATCTTTGTTTGAAAAATGAAATTCATGTTTGAATTGTTGGATGATACGTATATAATAGAATTGTTTTAAACTCGTCTATTAAATGTATATATAACTTATAATATTCATGGATTCCTTGGCCTTCTTCTGTAATATATTTCTTCATTAAAACTAAACTTTAACTTGCACATTTTCCATATTTTAAAGGCAAAAAAATTCTCTTAAAATAGCTTAAAATGCAACCAGAGCCTAATGTATTCGATAATTAGACGTTTATGACACAGTTGACTTAGCACCATAAAGTTAACATGAACAATTCACGCTTACTGCCATCATTTCGAAACTTATTACACAAGTTTGCATCTAATGACATTAAATTCCAAAAGTATGAGTGCACATAACATTCACCGCGTTCAATTTTATGCATAACGGCGGATGGAAATATTTCCCTAACAAACACACCCACAAAACTGTTTGGCAAGTGGCCTTGCATCCCTAAATATTCTCGTTCATTTTATCCCCGTCACCATCATCATTCCACTAGTTAGAAATTGCAACTTCAACATTTGCAACTTTAGAAGTTTACTAATTAACCAAAAACCCCAAACCGCCCACTATATAAAAGCTAGAGAGACTATAAATCTCAGCGCGGTCGGAGTGGAATACTAGTTTCGGAGGAGGCCACTTTGTTCGAACATAAAACTATAAAATAATCATAAACACACGAGTAAATAGCTATATAAGGCCAGACAATTGAGCATAAATATCATGCGGAGGCCATAACACTAAAAACATATTTCAGTCGCCCGTTGGCATAGACAAAAACAGACCGAAAAGCTTTTCCTCGTTTTCCTGCATTCCATGGACTCTCGCATTAAATTGGGGGGCATTTCGAATGGTGGGGCAAGGAACGAAGAACACTGTAGTCTGTGAATATTTTGTCCTCTGATCCGTGGATAGTGATAACGAAAGGACGAATTGGGAATTATTGCATTTGCCACGAAAGCTTCGATTGAATCATTTAAGAATGCTTGAATTGCGAAAATTTCGAATCAGAGATTTTGATATCGATGAATTGAGTTTTTTTTTTTGCCATTCATCACATTCTATTGTTTAATGTGATTCTGAAAATGTCGTTGGTGAGTTTGGGAAATATATCAAACAAAACTGCAAAGTGTAAAATATTATAAAATTAATACTTATGATTTACATTTTTTTTTTAATTTTCACTAATATTAAAAACATTATCAGTTGGAAAAATGCGCATGAAATAATTAATTTTAATTGTTGTTTTTAATCCTTTCTTTGGAATAATTTCCTAAACATATTCATTTCTTCATTTCCATTTAAATTCTTAAGTCGTGTGTGATGCTTGTTAAACCACAGCCAAACCAAACCGGAAGTGTTTTTCTTCTCTTCAACCTGTTGATCAATGTTGATTTACTTAATATCATTTCATTTAGCTCCATTTCCACCACATAAATTCCATTGTCCTCCTCGCAATCGCTTGCAAAATCATTAAAACTAACAAAGTACTGCCAATTCCCAAGCACTTCGCGAAGGCATGTTTCGTGGATATACGATCCCGCCAACGAGGTGCGATTACCTTTTAATTAAGTCATAACCGGGAGTGAACGAAGTTAGGGCAGCTATTAAAATTCAAAAAATACAACAAAAAAATTACAAGCACATGACTAATTTGAAGACCATTCCGTCGAGGCGCCGAGAAAAATCGGAAAAACTTCCGGACAAATCCCATGCGCGGGGGAGGAGAGCTCGCGGTGGGATCGACGGTGTCCGTGCACCGGTAATATGCAAATCAGGCAAGTCAGCGAACCCCTATTTGCACTTCTGGCCTCGCCCAATTTCGTCACTTGAAAACCCGCGAAATATTCCTTTCCTTCCCACTTCTCCATAATTTTTGCCCTGAACGGCAAATAAAATCCTTCGTCCGTTGGAATATTCGTGAGACCAGAACAGGACTTTCGTCTTGATGGAGCTTGGGGGACAATCTCATGGGAGGACTCATTTGCCACTTAATTGGCTGTGAAATTGCATGGTTATAGATTCAACCTTTATCGTATGGAAACTGCCAGTCCACATCTACGAATACGGCCCAGAGTTTTTTAAGGTACAATTTAACCAAAAAAATACATACATAAAGCTTATGTCCTTCGATATACCGTCGGGGGTCGATCCTTTTAATCGTTTATTCCAACCGGTCGACTTTTCTACAGTTCTAACCTCTTGGGCTGATGGCCGCTCTGTTGCCCCCAAAATGCTCATCGAAGCATTAACTGCAAGGATACTCAGGAGACTCCTTTACCAGAAAATTGTAGCAAGTCGATAAGGATACATAAAGCATACTGTGAAATCGTTTTGCAACAAATTTTAGTTTGAAATTGATTGAACAGAAGCCGGCAGTTATGTGCTCCCCACAGTCATAATAAAATCTCATTTCGGGGGTGGTGACAGCATATAAATCACATTTTACTCTCTTTTCTGTTTTTTTTATCATTAATATCCATTAACGGTAAATTGCCTGATTTCATGTTATACATTTTCTATATGTTTTTTGTTTATTATTCTTTCAGATTTTGGCTATGATCAACTCATTGTAGAAGATTTGGCCGTGATAAAATGACTGAAGCAGTTCCACTTACCATCGTAAAACGGCCATCGACATCAGGCAGTCCTCCAGCTCCAGCCCTAGCTGTCCAGAAATACGAAGGACTTGCTCTTGAACCCCATGAAAAATATGTGGTAAGTTATTCCACATAAAAAATATTCTTTGTAAATTGAAAATGGAATTGCATTCGAAATTTTTTAATTTTGAAAACAAAAATTGTTTTCTTAATTAGGTTCAAGTAAACCGTGCGAATAATTTTAAAAGTGATTTTATTGAATTAAAAATTCCACGCAAACGGAAAAAGTGCGAATCACTTCAACAACCCTTTTGCACATTGTTCAAATACGAAAAAGAAAATAAACAAACAAACAGAGGTGGCAATAAATTAAGTAAATTCCTCTGCACGGTGCAATTATCTCACATCGTCTAATGTCCGCGATTTCACATTCTTCAAAATCATCTTGCACTGGCGAAAATGACGCAACATTGCACATGTTAACAAATCGCGATTACGAAATTCATCCAGAAATGTTTCTGCCATGATTATAGACTCCGGTCTCGGACTTGCCAGCCATACTGTAATACCATGCTTAACTATTAACTGTGAACAAAAAATTAAATGTATATCTATAGTCTATACGTAAACGTATAATAAATAAAAAATAGTTAACTACACCGGCAACAGTAATTGACTCGAGGTGGATACCGAACGACAGTAAATAACTAGACGATCACGAACTTTCGGCTAGCGATGCTAATTTACTTTTAATCAGCTTTTAATAAACTTTGTTTAATTTGACACTCGATCGATATCAAACATTGCACGAGGTTGCTGCGGTTCCTGGTAGGCCAAGGAATGGAGAGGGGGGGGGGGGGGGGGCAATCCCGGAGATTTGTCTAACGTTAAAAACATATTAGAGTGCTACTGGTCTCGGAAAATGACAAATGTTTTTCGTTTGAAATAATAAATAATTTTCTTGTACAGTTTTTTTTTGTTAATTGATTTTAGTGGAGAAAAGTGAATGACTTCAGCTTTAGTATTATTCACGGAAATGAAAAGGAGAAAAACCACAAAATATCCGGTTTCTCCCCGGTGCGATGAAAATCTGTATTACATCGGATGGTACTAATTGACATTTGACCATTGACATCGAGAAATTATGGCCGTCAAATTGGATCCAAGATCTTTCATTTCTAAATTCGGACAGAGAAGTCCGCATCTGCCAAAACCCTTAAGCACTTTCATGGAAATTCAGAAATTCATTCAAACTTAAAATTTTCGACCGCCATTTTGGATTCACTAGTTTGAAAACGACAAACAATAGCCTATAATATGTTAAGTTGGAAAATTATGCATTATTACCTTTGGACAGAAAATAAAAAATATCTAAGCAAGGGTTTATAGGTGTGATTAAGTAACAAACATCCAAACTTTCCCATTTATTTATATATATATATTTATATGTGTATATTGTTATATGTATATGTATTTTTAAGAGTCGAGAAATTTTGAAATAAAAAAAAATCAAACAAAAATGGACGATAATCAATGAAGATAAAAAAATGTTTCAAACAAAAGTTTCTTATTTTGAAGCAAGGAATTCAAATCTGCAATAAAAAATAGGGGTTCTCATTTAACTTTTTAAAGTGCCCCCCCCCCCCCCCCGATCTTCATGAATTATTGCAATAGAACTAGAAATAATGAGTTTTTAGGTGTTTATTTTTGAAAATGTTTCTTCGTCCAGTGAATAAATTAATCTATCCAATTAGAACAGCTTCTCTATAGCGCCACTGTAAAAGCAATCTATCTATTTTTGAAAACACCAAATTCGACTTCCCTATTTGCACTAACAAATCGCCGCGAAACTTTTCCTCTCCCAATGCGGGTGCAGTTTTCTGACCACACGAGATGAGTTCGGGGTCTAATCAGCCTGGGAAAATCTAGTTGTGGAAATTCGAACTCCACGCGGAGCCATTTAAAGGCGATGCTCGTCGAAGTTTGGCGATACATTCGAATTCGAACTGTGGAAAGTCACTGCAGTGCAATAGACTTGCATATCGTGCCTGATGGAACGCTCAACAATTGCCGGGCAGGAAAATCCGCTTACCGCGGTCATCATATGATGTCTATCCCGTACACAACATTGAGGTCGTGTGGAAATAAATGCGAGGCCTCGTCTTATTGTTCCAGTGCGATAGTAAATTAGCATAGGCCACTCCCAGTTACATGTCAGGCCTAAGTATGCTGCAACCGTGATGCCAGCCTGTAATACTGCATGTTGTCGTGTCCAATAGGTTCTGTGTTGCATCGGGCGATCGCCTCAACAAGGGCCCCGGCGAAACGTTTTAACAGTCATTTGTACACTATAAGTTATGAGCCGCTGATCCTGAGGCACTTTCATGACCTCTTCAATGGTTAAATAAATTTGTCTTAGCGCCCGATATGGGTGGACTCTGGGGAGCTGGGGCCGCACTAATGAGGTCGAGTTCGACAGGTAATGAAGGAAGGCGCTGGCACTTTTCTGCATTTTCCATTCTAGTGATTATCGCCGCGCATACAATATACACATTTGCATTCTCTCTGCATCACAGCCGCTACTCCAGGCCACCTTGTTTACCAACAGCGGAAAATCTCTAATCTCTGGCAATCATCGCTAATTAAGCAGTTTGCCAACGCTCGAGATAATTTGCCCCCTTTCGTGATGGCAATTAATAGTTTTGAGGTTCGGCGATATCGGAATAGCATCGATTATGATTTGACAAATCTTTTTTTTTTCCTTGGTCCACCGTCTTATCTGCTCCTTTCAAATGTCCACTGAAAATCGTTTTGTTTCCTTTTCCACATAAATTAGCTTGATTTATGTCAACTACTGCTGTTTGTTTCTGTACTAGATTTTCTGCACGACCAATATTAAATCATAGCTTTGTTTAAACACAATTTGCCGCTATTATTTATACACCGTCAAGAAATTGTTACTGCATGTTAATCACAGTTGTAGCCACTCCTTTCTTAGCTCCTTATCTTTTCATGTTTACGACACTTGCCAAAGGAGCTGAAAATCAAAATGAATTTATCAAAAATATATTATTTTGATTTTAAACAGCTTTTCAATTTTACCGAAACGATTCAATTCACTGAAAAGGATTTGATTTATATTTTAAATGCGATCGTTTGAATAAGTTTAAATGTACCCAAAGATCACGATCCAAACTTAATTCGGATAGGGAGATTATTCTTCCCAGTTCCCAACTTCGGTGTAATCCGCCACAATAAAGTCTTCATTGTCATTTACCTCAAATTGCATTCATTGCACACCTCTATTCATTTAAAGCCAGGTGGAAGAACTTTGCCTTTTCGTTCATCCAGAGCTATCGTTAACCAACCAAACTCCGGTTAATTATGGACCAACCATCCACATTTAATGAAGTAACCGGTCAGAGGTGATGCCTGTTCATAATCCCTATCAAAATCCCAAATCACGGTTTATCCCATATAAGACAAAGTTGCCCTGTGCATTGTGAATGAACTGGAGCAGGACGAGAACAAGGAAAGTTAAGAGTGTTTGTGTGCGATTTTCACGGGTTTAGCATCGAAATTCCGGTGAAACAACTTCAACCTATAAATAACAGGTATCTTTGCCATCAGATCCTATTTCCTCGTCACTTTTCGAAATTTGTTGGATGGTTAAGAGAGAGCAAAACGGTGATTCCCGGCATTTCTATCCTTAGACCTGAAGGGTATTTGCGATGTCAGAGGGGAATTCCCAGCTGGGATAGACATAGAGAGTGGTGAACCCAAAATGGGAAGCTCGTAACGAACGAACGAACAAGGCGCACAACACGAGCCCAACATTGTTCTCGTTTTAATTAACATTTAACGAGATTATGCAAGATGTGATGAAAATTATCTCTCTTGTTGTTGCGGATATAGCTGGCATGTTTTGTGCACTCCTTGCCGCCGGGTCGCCTCAAGTCATTCTCGTTCCGGTATACCCAGCAAAATATGCTTCTTCTTTTTTTTACGCCCAACCGAAACTGCACTAAACGATTTTTTTGGTTTTTTTCGCCAAGATTATCTCGCCGGTGATTCTGTTTTTTCTGGTCCATTTATTATTCTTCTTTTTTTTTTGTGGCATCTTCTGTTTTTTTTTTAGCAACAGAAACTGCCTGTAGGTTTTTTGCGCGGCATCGAGATTTGTGATAAAATTTGTTACCTATAAAATTTTATGATTTAATGGATGAAACTTATGACGGCCGCAATTAAGGAGTCATTTAGAAACCGCGTAACTGACTGCGAATTGTTCAACAACGAAAGGATGCTTGGATGCTGCCGGACGATTAGTATACGAAAAACACTATAAAAAAAGGGAGGGAGCAATGCCAATGAAAATACATCGTGAATGACATAAACCCAGTTTGGTAATTTGTTGGGGTGCTAACTTCGAACTGATGGTATCAGTGATTTCTAAACGCTGTTTTCTCATTGCCCAACAAATTGACCCATCTGCCAATTGCTGGAGATGAGGAAGAGTTATGTCGGAGGACCGGCGTTCGGCGTCCACTCCTTGTACGGAGGCCTCTCCAATGTCCAGTCCAGCTAAGCCCCAGCTCTCTCCTTCCCGTGCCCACCAACAAGCCGGCCAGTACGTGATGCCAGCGAAAGTGATAGTTCATGGATGTGGTTCACTGGATTCCACATGATACGATCATGAGAAAATTTTTCAAGACACTCTGCTGCACCAATGTATCGCACTGCACCGCCATTGCATTGTATTAAGATGTTTCCGATTCGCTGCAGCCTCCTGTGGTCCAGTTCGATTGCCCGGGCACTCAAAACATTGGCTATAAATCAGATTTGGCGAACTTTTCGAGATTAATAGCCTACTTTAGAGGATGATTAGCAAACGTTTCAGTTGCGATTTGTTACTGAATTTATTCCACTCACCACGGCCGCATGGGGGTGATTTATTGTGATATGCAAATTTTAACAGGCGATTTGGTGAGAACGATCCTTTCACAATCGCATTAAATTGATATTCGGTGTAGGGGGAGTGCCCGGAGGAAAATGTTCAATTTCAGTATTACTAAATTTTCAGGAAAATCAACATACATATTTAATCAGTAAAGCATTAGATTTTCTTGTATAAATCAATATTGAAATTTCGGTACAAAATACTTCCTGACCCAATTTAATTGTAGATGTGTTTTTCTAACGTGCTATAAAGACCTTCTTCATACAAAGCGTTGATCCTGCTCTCTATCTGGAGCATTATAAATTTATAACACTTTCATGTTTCATAAAATTTCCACTGTTCAGAGCAAATATGAACTGTCATTTTTGTGAACTTTGTAGACAATTTTTTTTGACAGGAAGTACAAACATTTTTTCTGTTTGCTCCAATTATTCTTTTTCCTGATCTATTAGCAGTCGTTTCTTCGAAATAGGTAAAAGAAGTAATTTAATGGAGATTCCACTTTTATAAAACATTCAATTATTATAAATTAATATTTTATTTCACAATTCATAATACTCTGAAATATGAAAGTAGTGAACATAACTTCGGTTTGATATTTCGTAAATTTCCCCCAACTAAGGAATCAGCATGTCATTAAAAAATAACACTACAACAAAAATCCATTCAAAACCGTTTCAAAAATTTATATCCTTATAATTTCCTCTTAAGAAATTTCATTTATTTTTATTATCCAAATTGCAAAGTTTTCATTTCATAATTTCCTTCTTTTTCTACACATACAAGAAAAGTGAAATTAAAACAAAAAATAAAATAAAACAATAATCTGTTTAATTATCCTCTCTAAATAATTATTGTTCCAAAGTTCTCGGGCTCGTGTCTTACATTCATTTTTATTTCACAATCATTTCAACCCTCCTGGCATCCGCCCTCCACAAAATTGTTGAATTCTTAACCACTTAATGACACCTGACTCAAGCAGAGAACAACCGTAAAACTTTTGCTAGTCACAAATTTGTTTCCTTGTTGCAAATAGTGGGAAGTAATTTCACATGGAACAACTTTTCGGCTTACACAGATATAATTCTCTCGTTCCCCGCCCCGGAGTACTGAGGTCGACTCCACCCACCCATCTTCTGTGCGCTAAAATAAATAATTTTCACCATAATTATTCTGTTGTTCATTGTATTCCACCATTTTCGGTGGTGCCTGCCTTCTAAATCGCCCAAAAACCGCAACATTTACAGTCGTTAAATAATGAATTCTCTGCAAACAGGAAAAATCTGCTCCACAAAAGATTCTCCTTCGTTGGTGAATTACTTTTATTACTTTACATTTGCAGGTGGCATCATTACGGGGTAATGCAAGGAAGGGGGGGGGGGTGATGGCTGAATGGGGCTCATCGAGGTGCTGGTTGTAGGTGTTCACATGCAAACTGAAATACGCTTCTGAGGTGTTTTTTGGTTTGCCCGCGGGGAGATGAAAACACAAAATGAAAATAACAAAAGAAAAACAACAATTTTATACAACAAACCAGCAAGAGATTAGATTGCGAGAAAATTGTACAGTCGAGTTGAGCACAGGTGAAGGTGATGCGAAACACTGTATGCGAGAGAACCACCATCAGCGGGGATCTTGGAGGCAATTGAAGATGAATATTTACGACCTGCATTAATTGATAAATAATTATTGACGAATTTGCATACATTATTATTGCTCAGAATGATGTAATCGATTTGAAACAATGAAGATGTTTATCGCGGTTTTTCGTGAATCAGAAATTCGTTTTACAATTTTTATAATTTGTCCATGAATTTCTGATAATCTTTAATCAATAATTTTATCTCTATTAAAAAAAAAACAGTATCAAAAAATATTTAAAAAGAAAAATTAAAGAAACATTTGTTGCCTCTTTTTGAGATCAATTTTTTTCTTGATTTTTTTAATCCACTTCTTCACAAATAATTTTGTAAATAATTTAAATTTAATATTGTTTTTTTTTTTTAAATCACTCAACAAATTCAGCGTATCAATCCACTTAAATCATAGTAATAAAAAATAATAAATAAAATATAGAATAAAATGAAAAAAATAATATCATCATAAATTATCTATTGCCAACAGATAAAAAATAATAATATTGAAGCTGATTTCTTTAGTGAAATTGAAATTTCTTACTGATGAAACAATAGACCACAATACAAAGCTTGAAGTCACCAAAAACAAACCATCAAACAGCATCATGCATCAGAATTGCATCATCCTGAAGATAATGATCCAAAACTTGTCTCCATAAATATAAGCAAAAATTTATGAGTAAAAGTTTTTTACTCTCTTATTAGGAATGCCAATGGAAAAATATGACAAGCCGGGAAAGTGTTTTGGTTTTCAATTCGAACTGCCATGACCATAAATCAAACTCTTAACCCGGCTTAAACAATTGCCACGAGGAACAATGGCCGCGGGTAGGACTTATTTGGTCACCGTGGTGCCGCACTGGACGTTATTGTGAGTTTTCCATCACTTCCAAATTGATTTCGAATGCCCGTGTTTTCTCGCTTCATTAACTTCGATGGACTTGGGAATTTTCATTGATGGAAAATCAAAAAAATTATTTTGATGAATCCTCAGAAAATATTGTGGCAAATTAAAAGTCCTTCTAATTTTTACGTAATGTTGTACGTAAAGTCAACAAATTCGGATTAACAATGATATGAGGTGATTTCAAAATTATCAAGGATCAAGTTATTGATGTGGAAATTGTGGTTGTTGAAAACTGAGTTACAGAAACTCAGCCTCCTCGACTATGAAATTTAATAAAAAATTGATAAATCTGTTCCAAAGTGGCAGAAACATTGTGGTTTAGTAAACATTTCGAGAATATACTGAGCAAACAATCCTGCAACTCAAGGACCTCTCCCATTCAACTCTTGTTGCGGGGGCCGAAACAGAAAACTTTTAGCACATGTTTCTCACATTCTCATTGTTGATCCTAGTAGAATGCACTTCTGCTGGGCGAATGGATACTGCATCACGGGGGGTATCCATATGTGTGCGAGTTTTAACAAGGACGAAGTGATTGTTTCAACATTCAGTTCACCTGCGAGGACGACACAATGGGGCACTCACGTGTCAAAGAGTTACCTTGTTTCATAAACTCAAAGGAGTGCTGTACAAACCATTTTCAGATCCTCGTACGTAAAACTTTCGTAGAACTTTCAAGGACATGCGGAAAATTGTTGCAGTTTGTGGTAATGAAATCCAAAATTAAATTTTCTGATGAATTCAACAGACGACCATCGACCATCCCCTACCCACATAAATTAGAACCTAGCTGTCCAGACATTATCCACACCAATTAACTGCGTCCTGTTAATAACGCCGGCAGTAGGTGTGAATTAGTTCGGTTAAGCACTCACTCGAATGCCTAGTAACCCAATTCGGTTGCCATTAAGTCAAAACGTTTTCACCCATCCTCTGCGGTCGGTTGGTGCGCCATCCCCTGGGAAAGGAATCTGCCACAACAACCCCACCCACCCATAACTAAATACCTTCCAGACAATGGATGCGGTAGGCCGGTGGGGGGTAGGGGCAAATTGTGGGCATGACGGGCACACAAAAGCGCCACGAAATTGGATTTCTTTCCGACTCCCCAATTAACTGCATCAAGGTGCTCTGAACCTTTTCAGGTGCGCGGGCTGAGGTCGTGCCGCCGCCGCCGTAGAAACCGAAAGTTATAGACCTAGACACGGAGGTCTCTCCCTGGTCTCTACGATGGCTGGGAGTCTGCACACTACGGAGCCCGAAATGCCGTTTACTTTTGATTCTTTTCGGGGGAACCTTACCCCCCTCTGTTAAATTTCCCCGCAACACTTCGTTTGTCCATCGAAAAATAGCGAAAAATGTATTCCGTTTTTGTTGAAAGAAAATTCATGGAACGTTTTCCGTCGCGTTTTCCCTGAGACCCATGTCCATTGTGCTCCGGGGTTGGGAGCTCGCCGCCCGTCGCCCCCCGCGCCGTTGAGCAATTGGCTCAACCACTGCACCTTTCCCATCTGGGATATCAAACTCGAACTCGATAATGGCTCCAAGTTCTCCCCTCATTTGAAAGCTTAACGCCGTGGAGCGTCGACGACGGCTTCATCTCGCTTTGTTTGAAGACAAAACTGCGCCCGAAGCTCGTCCGGCTACCTGAGCTACAATTGTGCGCCGAGGTGCCTATCATCTCGCGACCGCGGCGCGTAAACCGCGAATTTTCCATTTGTTTATCGCTCATTACGGCTCGAGGTGCACGACGTGTTATGTTTTGACTTTTTTTTCTTATATATTTCATTGTTGTTGTTTTAAATTGAACAAAAAAATTTTTGTTTTTTTTCCATTTTTCGTATTACTTTGTTTGATTCAATTTTTTTTTTCACTTCTAAGCAATTTTCCTCGGTTGAGATGTGAGATTTTTTCTCAGTTCAGGTGTATCAGTCTTAATGAATGAACGCCGCAGATTCTGCTGGACCACGGTGCCCTTAATCGACATAAAAGTGTTGGACATTTCGGCGGTTGGGGGGAGGGTGGTTTTCGCGAAAAATTTACCCCTAAGTTAAGTGACAATCAAATCATCTGATAAGAAATTTGTTGTGTGTTCGTGAGGGAAATTAAAAGAAAACAAAACGACATTACGTAAATAGTGCACGCGACCAAACCATGTGACACTTTTAAGGGAAAAGTGCTGTGCAATGCAGACGACTGCGTTCGTTACGTCACGGATTTTCCTTTCCTTTGGAAATGGCTTCTCTATGTGATTTTTGCCAGCGTAATTGCGGTACATGAAAACCGTAATCACGTGAAGTGAGTTGTGAAAGATCTGCTGGATACCTCTATGCCTCGATGATTTTTTAACCAACCTCGGACACAGAAAATAAAAAACAAAATATATAAAATATAAATATTATAATAATACTGAGAAGATGAAGAAAACAACGGGAAGAAATTCCTTTTGATTAATAGCTGCGCCAATTTTGGTAGTTCATATTTTCATGTATTTTCTGTTTATAGTGAAAATCCGGGGAAAAAAGAAGTTTTATTGGCGTTTCTTGACCGTTTTGCGTTTTTTGATTAAATCAAAACCTTCTCGGAGATATGTCGACTGGTTTCCTTTCCTTAATGTGTGCTCACTGAACGGGGAAACCCGGTTTGGATCCCGTGTACTTTATAACATCATCCAAAGTGAGTTTTCCTCGAGTTTATTAGCATTGGGAGCCGGCGCAGTAATGTGAGTGTTTTTGTAACGCATTTCATGTTATACAGTGCGAATTCGTTGTGATGTGCATGAATTTGTTCGGTGGAAAGTGGAAAATTTATTCAATGATTGATAGGTAATTATTGTACGTTATTAGATTTTTGTTTGATTTTTGTATTTCTTGTTCCGTATTCGTGTAATGGCACACGAATTCTACTGTAGTATTCGGTACTGAACTCAGCCGGTGCAACTGAATGTTTTGAAATTAAGCGATTTTCTTGTTTCGCTCAAGGTGGTTTCTTGCGAAAAAAATACAATGTCTCGTGAGTCTTAGACAACATTGAATTAATTGAACAAAAAACTTTCTTCATCTTGTCTTCTGATTTTCTAAAGTATGTTTAACTTTACGGAAACGAAAAAGTTAGGAAACTCATTAAGTTTCTTAATGTTTCCTTATCCTGTTTTATTTTTCAATTGAAGTACTTTGATGGATCTTTACCTTTTTTTTTAATTCACCTTCCATGTTAAAAAATACCTAACCACAAAGCAATTATTCAACTCCTTCCGCATAACATTTAAATATTCTTCTAACGTCCAGGAAACGGCCAATTTAGTATTTATAAAAATCAAAATAATTGCTGAAGGAAAAAATCAAAAATCAAATATATACAATTTTCAAATCAAATATTTCCTTATAATAATCAGCTTATTTAAAAATATAAAACAAACCAACAAAATTTAAACAAAACAAGTTATTTGAAAATCTCGAACGTTTTTCAATGGTCAATAATTCATCCTGTCTGATTATTTTACAGTTTTCCACCTCCTTCATTAACTGGCAATCCATTTTATCCTTTTCGAAATGAGAAATCATTATAATTAGCAAAAAACATCAGATTTTTCATTGCATTCCATTAAAACTTAACAATAATGGTGGTGTTTTTGCGTGAATGATTAACATCCCTTTTTTCGCGATCCTTCGTAATTAACTAATTTTTTTGTTCATAACTCTTTATAATTTGGTTCATTGCAATTCGAATAAAATATCTTCGTAATATTTTAGACCATTTTTATAAGCCCATTTAACTTATGTACATTCATGTTAGTATTTTTTTTAAATTATATTTTTCTGAGATTAAAAAGTATTAAATATTATTGAAAAATACACAATTCTATTTCTATGTGATTTCAAACAGCAAATTTTTGAACTGAAAATGGAAAAAAAAGCAGATTAACAATGCTGCAATTGTTTTCAGCGCAATCCGACTCTAGATAATTTTAGCAATTTGGTAAAATTTTACCATCATTTAATAATTTTTGTATCATCTTTTGTTATAAATTTCCTTGCGAAATTAACATTATTCACTTTCCCAGGCCAGTTACTCATGAATGATTGTCTGATTAAAATCTTTTTTTGGAATAATGCAACATCAATTCTGACGATTGCAGTTTTTCCCAAACTCGATTCGCGATCTTATCTAATTTTTCTGTCTACCTTTTGGCTATAAGCAACAACAAAAAACAACCAAAAAATCTAGCAAAAAAACACAAACTCAACTATAAAATAAAAAAACGGGGAAAAAGAAAAACTTAGTTTTCATTCATTGCCGAATGGAATCCGAATGCGAGCACGAACTGGGTTGGAGCAATTAGTCAAAGTGTTTTCAAACCACGAAAATTCCATAATGAAAAACTATTGGAATGTGGAAAGAGGAAAAAGGGGAAAGCCGAAAGAATATAATAATTGTATTTATTCGAAAAAGGTCAGCAACAGTAAAATATTCGTGACACAATTGAAATAAGCTCACCGCACTTGAGCGGGCAAATGTCCAATTGTCATCGAAATATTTGTCGTGAGACATTTTGAAATATTTCCAGGTAAGGAAACAAAAAACGCTATTGTCAGTAAAGGCTTATCAGACTCACGCGTAATTTGCAAATTTTACGCAATTTTGCAACACGAATTGAAGCCAATCGCATCATCATCATTGGCTGGGAATTGTTTTACTGCTTAGGTTTCTTACAAAGAAACGGAAGCCGCCATTTACGGGAATCGCATAAGATTACACAATCGCCTGCAAGTGGTCATCGCGAGCAACGAATTCACGGTATTTACCCTTCCCGTTAAAGGGTTCTGTAACGACCGATAATCGACGGTCTACTCTCGTATCGTAATCCAATGTAATCGCATCAAAAGGATGTGTAACCGGACACCGGACTGACCGTGAGCAGATTTCACAGTTAAGAGTTTCCTAGACATGATCAGCCAGGTGCAGTGCTCCACAAAACAGTTGGGGGGGTTCTCATATGTCTGCGCCGATTAAGATGGGCCTCAAGAGTCAAGACTAATGCGTGGGTGAATGGGGGGTGGAATGGGGGAGGGGTATATGAGGGACACAGCCATGACTCTTTGCTGAACAAATGCAACCCGCGAATTGGATCAGTTTCACTCTCAGTTGTTCTAGTCAACAAAATTACGTCCGCCATCTTTTCTTCCCCTTTAATCTCGGAAGAGAAGAGAGATGATTTCCGAACAAAATATCAATTCAGGTCAACCGCAATCATTACGTTTGCTTTATTTACAAACAAAATTCTCTTATCGCATGCCGTTGAAAAAAATTAAGTGAAATAGCAACAAAACGAATAAATAAAAGCGTCGGAGGTAAAAATGAATTTCCAGAATTGCAAAACCCGCAGAGATTATTGGCAAATGCCTGTGCACCTTACAGTCTTACACGCAACACCGCTAACCGAGCTGGCTAGAATTACAGCAGGTCGGACGGACTCTTCGACTGTCGGGTGATATTTGTAAAGAAGGTTATAGCGGGCCGCCTTGATGTGTGCCATTACATAATGGCCGTCGGCCGCTTAGAACAAACACTTTGTGACTTTGCTCTTGCTGTTGTCCATCCAGACGTAAACGAGTTCGATTATGTTCTCCATTTTGTGGATTATCTGTTAATTACAATAATGATGTTTATGATGAAATATCGTGGGATCAACGCCAGTTGGAGGTAAAATCGCACAATAGCACTATCATCATTTGGAACTCTGTGAGATGCGAAGGTGAAACCAAAGAGCCGCCAAATGTTTCTCATTCAATTTCCAATTTTGAATTCATCCTACAATCGATTAATTTGTCTTGTTTTTTTCTTAAAAGTGATGCGGCTTTTTTGAAATTCTGAAGACATGTTCGGATTTCCCACTTTGAACTTTGGACGACAGTTCATGATTTCAAGAAAATTGCAAAAAAGGTTAACACAATTATTAACAACAATTGCATAAAAATATATCAATTCAAATTTGCGGTTGTTTCAAAAACTCGTCAGTTTTGATTTGATTGGGAGTTGAAACGCTTCAAAAAGAATTTAACAAATAAAATGACAAATTTCTTATTCCGTGTGTATTTTTTTCCAAATTTCAATAACTACACCGTATAAAATGACAATAATCATGCAAAGTTGTTACAAAGTTCAACAGGATAATTTTCCAATTAATTGAATTTATATTTAATGATAATTGTAAAATACTTTGTTCAACAAAATTCGAACAAATCTTAAGTAAACACCAAAGCAATTAATTTCGTAGTTCAATTACAATTAAATTAGGCCTGTACCATGAACTCTTAGAAATTTTTACCTCGATATATCCAATTTCCATTCAGGTGTCCAATTGGTGTCCACTCAAAGTCATTAAGTGTTTACATTGTCTCCTAGCTCAATCGGTCAACAGCTCAATTGCTATTACGTGACATATTAATTACATGAAGGTATTGTATGTTAAATTGTTCGGACTTTACCACCACCATCATCCGGCTAATCCATAATAAGATCAATTTACAATATTAAACTAAAGTAATGAAATTGATGTCAGTTTTGTCATAATATACAAACAGTCATCATCCCCGGCTCCGATGACCTCTAATCATTTATTGATTACTAATTAAATGCTTGGCAATTAGCTCGTGATCGGTGAAACGAAACAAAGTGAAACACGTATGAATTAAACATTGTAACAAATTAAAATGGAGAATGAAAAGGAAGCAAAAAAAAATAAAGAAAGAAAACCAATTTTTAAATGAATGTTTATATATAAAAATGTGATGATTTTTCGTGACGATGTCAGTAGCGAAACAATAGCTGCAACCGTCAGACAGGCTGTCAGTCATTTTGAAAAAGTCTTGGCAAAATCACTTTTGGTGCTCGAACGTTCATCATAGTAGTAACGTAGAAACCGATAACAAATAAATGGCAAACGAGGGGGGAAGACATTGAACCCTGCACCACCCCATTTGCAGTGTTGTGTATATAAACAATTCGCTGTCTCCACCGTTTGGTTCAAGAAAATCACTTGATTCATCAATTCATATTGCAACGGTTGAAGTAGTGATAATTTGATTTGTTTATTGACATAAAGGCGTTACGGTTATTTAATGTGTAAATGAATATTATTTTTGTTTTTTGTTTTTTTTTGGACTGTTTGATAAACGATAGTAAATCAAGTTTAATTATGTGAAAATTTTGAATGACGTGGTTAAAATCAAGTGTTCTTCATTTTGGTTTTTCATATTGAAAAAGACTAAAAATTCGTTTCAAATGATCGAATGGTGGTGATTTTGCTATTGGCGCCATCAACCACAAATGGCTGTGATGCATCTGACGAAAGTGCAACAACAACGTCAACATCATCAACCGCGACCACTGCAATACCAGCTGCAATCTATCGATCGCGATCCTCATCATCTGGCCCATACCGAAGACTATATCCAACGTCTGTGCCACTATCTAGAAAATCTCATAATGTTACATTTGACTTTGATAAATTATCAAACATTACGAATGCAATTCCAAAACCACCGAGACATAAAAATTTTATACGTCACGTGACACGCGTTAATTTCTATGATTCACAGACTGAGGTCGGGGACGATGGAGACACGGAAGCAGTTACCAAAGAAGGTAAGTGCTTTTTAACTTTGTATGTCTTCAAAATATAATAAACAACAATAAGTACACCAACAAAAACATTATATTGCTTAAGTTTATTTGTTCATAGACGATTGATTGTTTGAACGTTTTGGTGACTTCATTACGTTTGGTGTTTGTAGCATTGTTACTTTGAATGACGGCACTTTTGAGGCACACTTCCGGCTTCTTTCCGGTCAGGGGTTTTGTTTAAGGTGTTGATATAATTGAACAGGTGTTGAAACAACACTTTTTCATTCAATAAACTTTTTCAAAGTTGATTATGAAGCCCTCTAATTCTAATGTAACTTACAATTTTCAACAAACTATGTTCATTGTTCATTGTTAATTGCGTTCTTACAGAAGTTTTATGTAATGACGAAGAACAATTTTCAGAAACTTTGCTTGGAGTTTTTATGTTTTTCATTTACCCTTTTATATCACGTTTTGTCATATAGTTAAAATTATGCAGTATGAAATATAATATTATAATCTGTTTAAATATATAAAAACATTAATGCAATCAATCCAATTTTATTATGCAATTAACTTTGACAACTAAAGCCATAATCAACATCAACTTAGCAAATGGTCATTGGCATTCGGCTTTATATTTTCTACTCATTATGTTATTTAAAAAAAAAGTTCAGAAAATATAAAATTGTAGTCTGGAACTTTTTAAGAAATATTGAGTCACTCTTGTTTTGTCAAAATTTGGCAAAAATGTTTTTAAATTTCAAAAATAAAAATGCAAGTACCTAAAAGTTGTATTCAAGTCAAGTGTGAAAATCAAAATGGCGTTCTGCATGAAAACTCCATAGAACCATATATCTTGGTGGTAAACAAAAGTGCATAAATTTTCTTAAACTCTTCTTCTTGATGTAAGATGATCCATAAAACCTTGGAATAAGACTCAAGATTCTGTTCAAGGTCATACGAGTAAATCTCAAATTATATTATAACACAAAACAGTGCCATAACCGCTATTTTCACTTGACTAAGAAAATACTTTCGAATACATTAGAAAAATGGTGCTGTCAGCCGCCATTACTTGCGCGTCGAAACACCTGAATGCACAACGCATGCTCAACCATTAGAAAAAATTTACCGGAAGCAAATGAGAAGTGACTTGCACATCTGGTAATTTATAAACATTTGAGCGAGGAACCGTTGAAACAGCAACACCGATCTTCAGGTTGCATGATCAGTATAATCACTTGCGGAACAACGGATTCATGTGAGAGAACAATTTGTGGAAAAACAATTGATTCGCAGAATTACAAAAAACATAGTAAAGTAATCCCTTAACACCTGCCAATTAATTCACTATGAATCGCGTTTAATCGGTGAGGATATTGCGCACCAGTTTCAAATGATGGAGAAGAGGGGAGGGGGGACTTACCTGTCGAATTGAGTCGTGTCACTCGCGACACGTTAAACAATCGCAACTGGAGATCATCTCGAAGCTGGAGCAAGGTCGCAGTTGTTCTAATTAATTACCGTCAATTAGCTGTGAAATCCGCTCTGAATTGAGATTTAATTAGCATCGACGACCATGATGATTCCTGTATTTGAAATATTCCATAAAACATCGATGATCGTGTCCTTGGCATAGAAGTTTTAGTGGAACAATTTATGAATCATGACATGTCTTCATATCCTCCGCATTGTGCATTTATTGCAGTCAACCCCGCTGAAATAAATTGCATTTAATGTGATGGAAACGGTTTTCCGGAAGCCAACCAAAAACCATTATTTTCCGCCAGCTGTCCACATGTGCGTGTTTGTCGGATGTTCATGCCAGGGGTTAAGGACGCTCAGTTGACCGAGTTGAATTATTAAGCAATCATGTTCCCCAGAGTTTAATTCACCTCTGTGAGGAAGTGTGCAAAAACCGCGAAAGGGGGAAACCAGCCTTTCAGTACATTCTCGACAGAGGATATTCTTGTTAGAAATAAGAGAAGTAAATTTTGATTAGTAATCGTAAAAAACGAACGGAATTTTATGTTGCTTACTTTTTTCCGATTAACAGCAAATCGAATGAAATATGTTTGTAGTAGAATTCTACCTGCAACAAATATTATTTAAACAATTTAATTTTGTCCCCCTCCATTAAAATAATTAAATTAATTAAAATGTACACACAAAAACATTTTGCAATATCGATAAAATAATAGCATCAAAATACGACCACATCAATGTTGCGAAAAAAAAAACAAATAACGAAAAGTGGGTGGGTCGTTTCACTTTAACCTTTTTAATCGTTAATTTATTTCTTAATTAACGTTTTCATAAGCGAAACAGAGCACGATGCGACATCCCGTCTTCCGTCACTCGCCACCTGCCGTTGCAGAGACGCACAAGACCTGACATCGGGAATATTGAGTACATTATAGTTGCGGGTGGTGTGGGGGGAAAGTCTGTAAATTGCGGGGAAACTTATTAAAATTCGCCCGGCAATTTCATTAAATGCTAATAAGGTCAACTGCGATTAATCAGATCGATTCAATCATTTGAAAGACTCCACCGACAAAAGCCTATTTATAAGCACATAACGTGGGCTCCCTAGTCGTCATAGTAATAGATAATCCCGGCAAACCTTTCAGTGGAATACAATTTCCCAGTCTTGGGCACAGGAATCCTCGCCCGCACCCCACAACTGGTTGTCCATCGACACAGCAGGCGATCAACAGAGGGTGACGAGGTTTGGGGTTGGTCCAGAGATTGGAGCTAGCACTTTGACAGACCTTGAAGCCGTAGGGCTGGTGTCAGTTTATGATGAGGTATCCCTCTTCCTCCCACCGCTGCTGCGCAGCACTGTGAATGGATGCACTTTGCAAATAAAAATGCAAACTAAATGTCAGGCACGATGCCTGTGTTATGTCATGGAGTTGTCTGATCTGGGCAGGTAAATCGATACCCTTCGATGGCCCAACATATTGGTGCAAAAAGAAAACAATTACAACACAACACAACAACAAAAATTCGAAAATCGAACGAGAAGCGCAACTACAACAGCCACCCTATTGTCCCCCGTCAATCCCCCGTCCACAATGGGAAAATGCTGTGGACCCGTTACTTGTTATATTGTGCCGCGGTGATGGTCGGACACTGAGCACTGCAGTTATGCAACAAATGCATGATTCGATATGCAAGTTCAGGTGGTGCGTTAAAGGTCACCCCAGTCGGCCGCATTAGCTGCAGCGACAGGTTAATTGAAACAGCAGGAGATCAGATCGAATTACAGTGCAACCTATTGATAGAAGTGACACATTGACGAGGGGAAGAGACTGGGCACAATTGCATGCGCACACCCAGAGGACACTCCCGACCTAGCCTGAAGCTTCATCAATGCCCCCATCGGCCATCGCCCATTTTGCTAATTATTGCCATGAGGTAAAACAGATTAACATCGACACTTCCTTCGGATGCAGATTACGCTCGCCAACATGATCACCCACCGACGATCCTCTAATGAGCAATTCATGATCTTGGTATTGATTATACTCGCGGCGTTCTCATGCGAGTCCTGATTTCACCGAATCGATTCCATCGACAATCAACTGCGATCAAACTGCATTTAGTGTAGATCGAATGCATTTTAAACACGATCATTGCGATCGAAGAAATACAAGCTGAAATTAACTAAACTGAATCTACTAAAGTTTTGTCCGGTGTCAAAACTATAACTATAAACTATGTTGCATAAATGAAACAATTGCAATAAGTATAGTATGCTTTTCGCCATAATCAACAATTTAATTGATCAACAAAGTCATGTTCTACGTTTTAATTATTGTTGCCTTATAAAAACCACAGTTTACTTCTGAAATCTTCTCTCATTAAATTGTTGGATTTGTTTAGGGCAATAATGTACGTTTAAACGAGAGCTTTTAAGAAATGCTACAGTAGTAAAATAGGCGATCACAATCAGTATCAGGAAAAAGCTCTGTTGTATTTCCACATTAGAAAAGCTTTTCGTGATCTTCGTTAAATCGAAAGCTCCGGAAAAATCTAACCGCCTTGACGTATGCAAACCTCTTATAAAATATTCAAGATCTTATCGTTCACATGGCAATGCTCCTCCGATCTTGTCTTTTGAAAATGAACGAATTTTTTATTTGTTTCATTTAACTTAGCTGTGCAAAATGAAAATCAATATTTTTTCTGGTTTAAAGTTTGAATTAATATTAATTATAGTTCATTTTTATTACAGAGGAATGGGTCACGAAACGCAAAACCGAGTTAACAACAACACGTCAAATTGAAACTAGAGTTAAGAGACAAGTGGTGCTTGAAGATGGAAAAGTTATTGAAGATTCAGGACCAATTGTATCAACAAATACCACAGAAGATACAGAAAAACAAGAAACAGAACAAACTGAGGTAATGATTATATTTTTATAAATTATCTTATGATATATTTTTACATTAAATTGATACTGTAATTTTTTAAATTGTAGCGTCGCAATTTGGGTGAGCCAGATGTTGTCGATGGCCTTCAGGCTATCGAACAAGGGTCACATAAGGATGATGAGATTGGAAAAGAATTGGCTAACACCAATGAAGCGGGAAAAATGGTGCACACAATGGTCGCTCGTCCAGATGGTCTTGTACGGGAAATAAATGAAAAACGTATTGTATCACGGGAGGAAGTTCAAGAACGTTTAGAAACCGAAGATGTTCGACATTTGGGTGATTTTTCTGATGAGGTAAGTCAGTTTAACATGCTTCCATTAATTTAGAAATGTTTATCTATATTAAAATGATATCAATATTTAAAAAACAAAAACAACATCTCCAGTACATGGCGATTGAAAGGAATGTATAATTTCTGCTAATTATCCCTTTTTTTCCATTTTAACTAATTAAAAACGAAATTGTTGTAAAAAATGAAAGAAAAAATTCTGCAGATCAAAATGACCGCCTTTTACGATAATAAAATGGCTACCAGAATGGATCCCAAAAAGGCTGTAAAATTAAACTATTCTCAGAAATCACATCCTCATAAAACATTGAAAATTGTTGTTGGTATATTCATTAAGAGCTTTCGCAAAATCATTTCTGTCTTCAGTCTCATCAAATTCATCCTTTTGCGGAAGCAGGTAGTAAATAAGATAGTAAAGAAGACATTAAATCTTCAGTCTGTCGATAGAATGCAGAAAATCTAACTGATTCATCTGCAGTGAAGTTCTCACATCCTTGCTTGATGTTCGCTCATTGCCGATCGTGGCATCAAAATAAAAATAAGAACACCAAGAAGGATGATCATCAAGTCGGGAATTTATTTGAGGTACATTTCCTTGGGGCACACTTTGCTGGACTTTAGCATGCTTACCGCTCCGGTTGATGTATACCGCCCAACCCAGGCATTATACAAACGGTACCACCACCGGCCCCTCGAACCTATCAATCAAATGGTACCCAATTTTCGTTGAGGTGATCACGCACGCCCAACCTGAATGGAGTGCAAATTTCTGCAGATCGGTGGTTTGGTCTAGTTAGGACTGAGTAATTTGCTGCGGAGGTTGCAGGAATTCGCTAAATTACATGCATTCATTCAGCGTTATTAACGGACCACAAACACTAATAAGAGGTTTTACAGTCCGCCAATGGCTAGATTGTTGACTTGCTTACATAATTCAGCGATGTCGATCAATTATTTTGATATAAAAACAGATCCCTGTCACTGGGGCGATTTTTCAGGAGATATTGATAATGATAAGAACTAATATTCATGTGTTGTCTTTCTGTCAAAAAAAATTGCAATCTTCTTTTTCTTTTTTTTATTTGTTCAGTTCAATGATCTCAATTAATAGTATATAAAGTCCCATAAATTATGGAATGATCTTCATGTGCACATTATAATAAACATTATTAATGTGTTATAAAAACATCACCGCCAGTTAGTTCCATAAAATTCCCTGATGGTAGATAACAAAATTCCCAAGACATTCATCAATATTAATTAAAAGCGCCAATTCACACCCCGACTTCACGCATTGAATGATCAGAAAGTGAATTTCGTATCAATTTTGTCCATCGTTCTGCATTGAAACTCGTGTCTTATGGATTATTTCAAATATATATCCCATATTCCCATCCCACCCTCCCTCGCATCACAGTAAATCACTGTTACACAAGCATCCCTCTCGATCAGCAGATCACCGCGAAATGAAAGCGAGAATGATCCGTAATGCGTTGACTCCCCCTCGAAGTGTCAGAATGATGAACAAAAAAAGTAAAAAATTAAAAATAAAATTTGAGTAAGAAAAAAAGTACATCTGATACGTTTGAAACACTTCCAGTGGTGAGCACGAAAGGGAAATTACGTTCATGAGGTGGCGAAATCGTGTCGTGTAACGCACACTGGTTATAGCATGTGCCGTGGATATTGCATAATGCGGCCACGAATCAATGCCCAAGAAGCCGAGACAGACTCTTTGACGCGGCGGTGGAAAGATGCCGGCCATTGCCCAGGTGGGGAAATTGTGTTCCGCTCAAGAACGGGCAGAAATCTTTGTAACAGCAACAAAAAATTTATAGAAAATGAAAACAACAACTGAATTTACTCGAGGTTGTCTTAACAACTATTCTATTTGTTGTTTTTTTTTACCATTTTTGATTGACCTGAACTTAAATTCTGGGGAGTCGTGATAGGAGATGGTGCAAAATAAGATAAAGCAAGGTCTTTTGGTGGATTTGAAATTTTGTTTCAAGGTCACATAATGCATAAATTGTTAATTGTTCACCAAATAAACTCCACCCAATGAATAATCACAAAAGTTTAATGGCGAATAATGAGATGAAAGGTGCGAAATCACTTTTATTCAAACTGTGAATTCATGTTATTCAAAACGAAACAAAAAAAAACATATTTTATGTTTGTGATTTTCAAAGAAAAAAAATAAAAACAATTTCAGTCTGAATCGTGAATTAATATAACAGTCAGATGCTAAAATTAGCTCATAACAGTTTGACTTTTTCCATTTTGCAACTCTTTTATTTTATAAAAGTAAAAAACGATTTAAATACCGAATTGACGAATTGAAATGCCAGCACCTCACGTAACCCTCTTATATTGCAAACATGACATATTTTTTGTGCTTGATTTAATTCCAAAACAACAAAAACAAAATCCAAAAAAAAACAAACCTTTCACACCAATTAATTTATGACGAATTTTAATTCATAATTTAGTTCAGTGGCAATTACCAATCAGGAAAAAAAATACCTGACAATTTTACGAAAACCAAAATAAAAAATGAACATCGAAATCGTCAACTGTTTCTCACCTGGTGAAAGACGAAATAAATTACCATAAATAATTTCGAAGGGCAATTGGATCATTAATCAAATTAATTTTAATAGAAATTCGAGACAAAAATATTTGAAAAGTAAGAAAGAGGTGGCTGCAGGTGCCACCTGAAGTTTGCTCCAAATTCAACAGAATAGATTTTCGTGTCGCTTGGGATTAAGCACAATAATCAGAATGCCTCCTTGTGACCGTATCAAATCGTTGGAAGCGCAACAATTTTTACCCTTTTTTTCTTATTGAGCTATTTTTTTGAGGTGCGACCACACCGATTTGTAGTTGCTGAAAAGATCTGAAAACCCACCAATGCGAGACATAAAAAAAATAAATTCGATAAAAAAAAAGCTCCTCCCAGTCCCAGTGAAAGTACGCATTCTTTTTAATCGAAAAATTCTTCTTGCAAGGTGGACGACTTTCGGATAATTTTTCTGCAGGCCAAGATCTTGCGGTCGGAGACTATCAGAAGGATGTGAACCGAAAATCGGTTGCACATGCGTACTCGATTCGTCCCGCCTCCTGATTTGCATCTCCGGTCAAAAATTACCCACCACCAAACCGGAGGGATTGGTAAATTATCCGAATAATTACTGTTCTATGGGAACTTCCTGGTGATCATGGACCGGGCCTATTTTGATGTGATTGCATAAAAGATAAGTACAACGGCATCGATCCAAGACAGTTTTGCAGATAACTCATCATCCAAACGGTCCACACTGTTATGCTATATAATAAGTATGGTAGTCATTATCTGTTATGAAACCATTGATGGCAATTACAGCAGACCCGAACGGCGAACGCAGCATGACTTCTCTGGTCCACATTCCGATCACCTATAAGAAATTTCGAATTCGAAAATGGACGCCGTCGCCATCCGCCATGAAAAGTGACCGCGAACAAGGTTTGTTTTTGCTCGTCCAATTATTTCCCAAGCCGGAATTGGGTTGTATTTCGATTGGCCAACAAATATTCACTAATAATTTTTAATACAATACAATACAAATTATGTCCACATTCAAGTGTTGTGTGACCTTTTTATATTTGAATTCATAAACACATGCACAAGTTCTCATCATAATTACATATTCTTTGGTTTTTACTTAGTACTTTTTGTTGTTCATGGTTTGATGAATTTTCAGGTGTTGAATTGATACAATCTGGAATTTTTTTTTTGTTCGACAATTTCAAGCACATTAAAATGTAATTATAATTCGATAAGGATTTTATTGATGTGACAGAAATAATAATCGTATGTTCGAAATCAATTTCCAATGTGTTTGATTGAAAAATACCAAATATCAAAGAAGTGTTTAGTCAATAAAATGTATCAACATTTAATTACAAATGAGATCCCGGAAAACTGTAATTGCATTTGGATGAACCGATGAAATCACTGGACTTGAACAATCAGCAAGTGAACCGTCTGTCTGTCTTTCTACTTCTGTCTTTCGTCTAAATGCTTTTGTTTATCTTGTTTCGATTTATTTCTCGTGTGTTTTTTTTCTTCCTCTTTTTTTCATTCACCACAATTACAATTATGTGAAATTTTGATTAAAGGCAATAAATGTGTCCATCAATGGTGAAACCGAAGAAAATTGTTTTTCTTGTGCTGGTGCCCTTTGCGTCTTGTGCCCTTTTCAAAAGAACATTCATCCGACAAATAAGTCTGGGGTGTGTGTGGACAAAGGTAATGAAAAAGCACTTTACAGGCCCCAATGATGATGATGTGACCGTATGGTATCCCCCCTCTTACCCTTCCCCTTGGTGCCTGTACTTTAACCATCCATACCCAATTAGGCTGTTACATTACTTTACCCAGCCCAGGGTTCTCCACTGATGAAAATAGCACATTGAAGCGAATTGATTATTCCTTGCTGTATTAACTTTAAAGTGTCGGTAAATTAAGAGAAATTATCTCACAAAGTGGTATAATTTTAATGGATCCAACCTTTTTGTTGAGATCTTCTCAAAAGATTTCATCATCGTGATTTGGCTCACAAATGAATTTCAACTTTGAAATATAATAGAAATTCAAAGGATTTATTATTGATAAATTCATTGTTTAACATTAGTTTGAAATTCACAAGAAAATATTTCTTTCACGTTTGATATTAAATCAAATAAAACCAAAATAAAAAACAAACAAATAAAAAGTAAAATCACTTGCAATCGGGCAACCCGAATTTTATGTTTTCCAATCGATTTGAATCGAACGTGAGAGAATACTGGACCAAATTTATGGTCGTCTTGATCGTATCGGTGTCTTCTTTTTGAAGTTTTCTGCCTAAACCGTGTGTGCCCGGAGTTTATTACGATTTCACGTTCAAATATCCCCGCCAAAAAAACAAAACCACCTTACAACAAGCCTGCCAAATTGATACAAAAATTTTAACAAGCAAAAAATTCCACGAAGAATATATACGTATCTGTCTATTTGTTTTTGGTTGTTTTTTTCGACGTTTTCTTCAAACGGCAATGTAAATTGTTTGCCAATTACATATCGAATTTTTCAATTAGTAGAAAATATGCGAAGTTTGGCATTTAATGAAGGATAATTGAAGATAAAATTCCACGTTCCAATTAGGGAATTTTACTTTAAACAAAAACTCATTTCTTTTCTAGCATGTTAATTTTAATTATAAAAATACAAAAATATTTTTGCAAATTAAATTAAGAAAACAATTCTTCAATATTCATTTCGAGTTGTGCATAAACTAATTAACCTTAGCTCTACTTGCAGCAATAAAGGACTAAAAAAAATATCCCTATCAAAATTCACAACATTACATAAATTTAATTTAAAGTAAGAACTGAAATGATACTAAATTTTACAATTTTTCCACTAGAAAGAAAATAATTGGAATTGAGCATAATAAAACTGGGGATTGTGTCGCATTAAACAGACAATTAACGTGGTCTGATGTTTTTCCCCGAATTAAAACAGCATCAAAGAGAATTTTTTTTTTGTGAAATGAAACTCCTGTAAAAATACTGAAATTATCCCACAATCAGATTTACCTGCAAGCGAGAGGTGTTATTGTTATTGAAAAAAAAAACGAATAAATTCACCGAAAAGAATAAGGATTAAAACGAGTGAAACATGTGAATGGAAAGGGTTGTAAAGGGAGGATGGGTTGTGTACCGAGAATACAACAAACATTCAAAAAATGCAATTTATTTACACACGAATTCCAAAAAGCGGAATGCAAACGAGTCAATGGGAGCTTGCTAAAATAACCAAATAATATATATAACATAAAGAAAAACAATATATAAATAAATAAAAAAAGTAAACGAAATTTACAGTGCAAATCTGGCGATGAAGGGAGAGGGAAGATGAAGTTTTTCCTGGTCCCGGTGCATTCAGGAGCGCTATGAAAAAAAAAAGTATTTACCTAATAATTCATGAGGCCGACTCACAAAACCGGAGGTAATTACAGTCGTCTGTGGAGGACAGTGCGAATTTAATGGGTGCCTAATTGCAATTTGCGGTCTATCAAATATAGAGAATTGGATTTCGAAAGGCGGACTCAATGGATTTTGTAATCACTATTTAGTTGTTGTCTGTTGTTTCCGATATTTGATTATGATAAGCGCAATAATGTCCTGGGGCTTTACATTATTATTACTGGGCAATATTGTTCCCAGCCAGACGGCGTTAATTTATGGCCAATTTTAATTGGTGTTGTTATTAATGTGAAAAGTATATTTACAGTGTTTTGTGTGCCGGTTTTAAAGTAATTGAGATTCCGGAATATTTTAATTTTTGAATTGATTGAATTTGCTGTAATCGCGGATTTTCAATTTCAATTTTGTTCAGGAACGTTGAATTTAAAAATGGCTCCAAACTAATGTGATCAATTTCTCAACTTCAGAAATTGAATAAAACCGTGGAACCTTTTTTTTCCCTATACAATATCCATTATGATAAAACCAAAACGATTGGCATTAACCAATTAACAACAGGAAAACCGTAGAACACACAAAAATCACGGATTATCCAGTCTTAACAGCTCAAGTCTCTAAAGCAGTTTAGTAAATTGCGGCAAAACCGTAAAAAGACGAACATGATTTACCCTAAACTAACCAATTATTTGTAACAACCGCTCATGGCGCATCCGTTCGTTACTCCCATCGATCTCAAAACCTAACCACAAAATGTGGAAGTGTTCTTTTCCACAGCTTTTCTAATGAATTAATCTATCAGTAGTCAGCAAGGCAATTAGCTTCGAGATCTGGCAAAGGGTTCTTTTGTTGTACTCTTATAACATTAGATCAACAACAGGATAATATTCTATTAGTTCTAACGGTTCATGAAACCACTCAAGCAATTGAGCGACCATTACTTGCCGTCATTAAGGTGATGGCATCAAGACGTCTTCATCATCGGAGTAGTCTTGAGACGGTGAACGTAACCGTGGTGCTGAATCAGAAAATATTGCTTTTTGCATAAAATAGCAACATACTTTCAACGCTATTAGAGAGTTTTGATCTTCCCTTTTGTAGTTCCGTATACATTTGAAACACGTGTGGATGATCGAGAAAATTTATAAGCAAGTTGATCATGGAACATTTTCGTTTTCATCCAAGGTCAATTTGCGATCCCCGTTTCTTCTCGAAAATGATCGATCTTTCAAGATCAGTGATCACCATCTGACAAAAATGTTTCAGTTAAGACTTCGAGTAAGTAGTTCCGTGTGCAACTAATTTCCATTATGCCAATCAGATCTAAAACATTTTGGAACATTTCGTTTCCTTTAAAATTCTTTGTAAGTGTGTGTGTATGTATGAGTGTGTATTTTTTCAACAAGTAAGCCCCCCCATTGATTTTAATAAGGATGAACGAAATTTATAACCCAAGAGGTGTAATCACGTGCTTTGCCGACCGATCGTGTCTTTAAGAAGTGATAACCAGACATCTATCCTGTCTTCCTGAAGGTTGACCATGTTAAAGACCCCTGAGATGTGTCTTCACTGATGATCACGCAAAAACATCTTCGTTATTCTGATATTGCTCTTACAAGCCGATCACTAATCACTCCTGAGCCTCTCCTGCTCGATCAAAAATCAATGCTGAAGGGCATTTTATCCTCGACGATTTCATAAGACTACAGCTCAAGCTATGATCGGTCATCATGTTAAGAGTAGATTTATTTATTTAAATTTTACTTTTGGATTTTTGTAATATAACCTACTGCATGCCACCACACAACCTCCCTCATAATGCATAGTGTATTGTTTGCATTATGTTTTATAAATACCAATGAATTTCTGAAATAAAATATTTTTTTTTTTTTGGAAATTTCATGATCGCCAACGTTGAAAATTTCATTATAAAAATATTTCCGACAAAGCAACATTTACAATATTGTTGGGCCACCACCAAGCAACTTGTTTGAATCCTATTTTTAAACTTATAAAGTCTGCTAGGCACGTAAAGGAGATATCCACATCCCACAGGCAAATATTTGATCACTTTATTTACCACCCAATGCGATCACAACCCATATCGCCTTATAGACGATCTTTATTTAATTCAACATTTTTCTTTATGTTTTTGCATTATTTTTATTCGCCATTGTTGGAAACAATTTTTATTGAAGGATATGCGTACATTATGCTAGAGCAAAAACTATCGTAAACGCCTCTCGGCCATTTACAGTGTACGTAAAATTATAGCGTCTGCTGATCAGTGCTTCGCACACTGCATATATAAGTGATACAATCTTTTGCATTACTGCCCTTTATTTTAGCGTTTCTTGTTTGCTTTTTGGGACGGCGCGCCACATAGGCACGCATTGAAATCGATTCAGGAATATTTATATTTTAACTTGTTGCGAATTCACACACGATCATTTTATATTTGGGGCTAAATGGAACAATTGTAATGAATTGTTGCTTAATATTAATCGAACTAGTACAAGAAAATGTAACAAAACATCGTTTCGAAAACAACTTTAAAACGAGATTTAAAGAATCAATGTTGTTTCTTGAACAGCCGCTTAATGTTGTCATGATCGCCAAATAAATTTCGTGCAGAATTACTTGACCATCTTCATTATAAAACCAGCTTTTTTACATTTCCTTTCGGCATAAACAATTTAATGCATCGATTGATGTTGGATAATAACCAGCAAACGGTCCAAAAATGTTAAGAAATTATTAAAAGATAAATCAAAGTTTAAAAGTCAAAAATGTCATTATTAAAACCAAAAAACCGGATAAAGACATTTTAAAATCAAAATGTATTTTTGCTCTTTCACTATTCATAAAATATCTTGAGATAAAACTGGAAGTTCAAACTTCCAGTAAGATTTTCATCAACAAGAAAAATACTTCTCTAGATTCTCTTAAAAAGCAAAATTCCTCTCATAAAAATTTTCTCCTGATGGCAAAAATTAACAGCTACTATAACAAAGCCGGTTCGAGGGCTTCAAGAATGGGTATTTGATCAGCGGCGATCAAACTTCGCTTACCTCCTTCTTGCAGCCCAAGTCTTCGGGGGCAAGATCGACACCAACCAGACCAGCTTTGGGTCTTTGGGAAAGGAAGTCTGCATGAAGACAACATGCACCAACTGCTCCATCACGATCTGCTTTCAACTTTAGTTGGCTGAAAGCGTGCCACCTGACTGGATCAGTAGCGTGCTCCGAGATCTGTTTATCCTCCGGTGTGGTGGCTCTGAATAAAAAGTGATCATCCCAAGTACTTTCAGATACAATTGCTGTATATAGCAACCGATTTTCAGTTGGCTAAATCAAAAGGTCACCGCGATCGATTCAAGTCATCCATGATCGTCAAAGTGATCTTTTCCGAGTTCTTTGCTCACTTTGACTTTTTGCTGTGATCATCATCATTCCCATTCACCGGATACTTGACATTTTTGCGGTGTCAGTGTGAAGTGCGACTCCAGTGAGTTCGGTTTTTGTTTACAGTTTCCTTTTCAAATGTACACAGCCGGCACAAAAGTCTCAGTCGGATAACACTGATTCACGATTAGCCATCTTCACCAAAAAGTTGATGTTCATTGAATGTGCGAAAAAATAATATATTTTTTGTTTGTCAAAATTAAACAACATTCTGAATTGACCTCGTACCAATACAGTAATCAGCACCGCAAGTGGGCTGTAAGCCGTCTTTATTTTATTCTGGGCACTGATCGTGACTTTTTCAGTACGATCACTGAAAATATAATATGTAAATTCGACTTTTAGTTAATTTTTATTACTTTTAATATCCGTAAACTTTTCCAACGTGGGAAAATTATGTGAAAATCAAGTGAAACCTGTGCTTATCATCGAAGATCAGTGATTATCCCCAACAGTAAGCCACACGTGCAGGATACTTGTCTCCACTGAATTATTTCCATGAACCTATTTAATAGAAAATTCATTCCAATTTGGATTGGTAACATAGTTAAGAAGTGATTTTTGATGAATATGAAGAAACTGTGATCACGGTCGATTTTATCCGTTAAAAACCTTGACAAGATCACCGAGAGAAAGGAGCATTCTGTGTTCATAACAACGTCATTCATCAATGTGAAACTGGTTTTATGGACAGATATATTTATTTGGATTAAATTAAATTGATTTTCCAGTAAGTAGAATATATTAATGTTTACATGAGTTTATAAGCTTGCAGGTCATGTAGCGGTTCTGTGATGAGATCATAAGGCCAACAAGTTTTTCATTCAACACAAAATTCATTTTTGTGCATTAATTCCTTTGCTTAGTTTTGTGAAAAACCATAAATAATTTACCATAAAAATTTTTTGTAATTGCAAAATTTTATAGAATCTTTTCATATATCGCAAATATAATTAACATGCAGTTTTGCTTTACTCAATAAAAATTTCTATGTTCTAACACTGAAAACTGTTATTTCAATTAATTTAATTACAGCTTTATGCTTTAGTCCCATTACATCTATGAATAAATATAAAATCTATGAATTTTTCAAACCTAAGTCTCCATATTTTCTATCGTAATGTAAGACAAGATTTTCAAAAATTTGAAAAATCATGCCAAATTTCTGCAACATGTATTCAACCAATTTCTTATTTTTATTTTGACTGCTATCGCAAACAGCAATGTTTATTATTTCAACCAAGAATAAATTTGTTTATCAATTACTTCAATCAAGAACTTCAATTTTAAACAATTTTTAATTTTTTCAAATGCATGAATGTGAAATTTGTTGTCACCAAAAAATATTTTTACTTGGTTTTTGGTGTTCCAGGAATGAAAAGTCATTCTTGGTTCGGGAATTTGGGGAGATGAACAATAAAATAATTAGGTCAATTGAAATTAAGTTGCAATTACAGAATAATTTCAAATCTCTGAATAATTCTTTAAAGATGGAATCAATGTTTATACTACATTAAGATTTGCGAAATCATCACAAATGTCCAGATCTAAACTGCATACTTTAATATAAAGAACTAAAAATTTTCAAAAGTTTAAATTTTCAAGTTGCAACAATTCAAGGAAAATGTTCCAAATGTGCAAAAAGAAATTGTGACAGAAAAGCATCTGTTTTAATAAAATATATGACATTCTCAATTTTGTTGAATTCGAAAAAAAATCCTCACATATCCGTTGCTGTAAAAAAAGAAAGAAGAACAAAAACAAAATAAAATGGAATAAATCCGTTTAATTTGCAGATCACTCCCCGAAAAGCTTTCACTTTCGTTCGTAAATTCTCAGAACAACCACCGAATTATTTTCCTTCAGCATTTTCCTTATTGCCAAAAGTCATGAACCGTGACATATTGCCCGAGTGCAAAGGTCGGTTCTGGGAGCAAATTCGGAAGTGTTAGACAAAATTTTCCCTGACAGGTAATTAATTACATTGGGCAATTTCTCTGTACAAGAAATTCCCACACCTCAACAGAATAAAAAAAAAAACCAAACCACACACACATACACACGAACTCTTCAAGCCTTATTTAGCTAGCTAAATTGGAAATATAAGTTCACCAGCACCGCGGCGCCGGCCAAAAGAACACCAACATCCATCGTCAGCGAATTTTGAGGCTAGCGAGAAATCTGGAATCTGGGCCCAGAGCACTTGGCCAATGGCCCAAAGACTAAACAAAAGCGAGTTAAAGCTGGCGATTATGTCATATGATTAATAACCGAGCTAAGCAAGTTGCTGGATTCCCCCCAACCCCCACAGTACCTGTGGAGTTCCCGGCAGCAGCGTGTGGATGGGCCCCGGTGGTCCACAGTGGCTCGTTCTTGACTATACATATATGCAATCTACAAAAATTCACAGTCTCCCTTCCTGACTGTATCATCTCTGAAAAACTCATAAATTTTACAATCTTCTCCCCGAGAGCTTATGGGGCAATTATCCTTGAATTAACGTCGGAGGAAGCCATGAATTTTGTGTTTTAGCGATTATTAAAGAACGACCACAACCGAGGTCCAGAAAAATTCACTCGACACCAATGATGAAAACTGATTCAAAAAAAATGTTTGCTTACAACTTTTTAGAAAAAATTTAATTTCAAAAATTGACAGACAATTCGAACATGATGAGAATTACTTCCTTAGTGTTCTACAACTACACCAACCATCAATGGTTAATTAGCCAATGAAATTCAATGTCGGTTCATTAACCTCGACAAACTAATTGTCCACTAATCAATCTCCAAATTGCGGTTGTGCTCTGGGTTAGTTGGTCCGACATATAGTACATTCATACGGCACCTCAGCACAAAATTAACAGTGTTATGCAGTATGCTCCTGAAATCAGTACGTACAATTATTATTGTATCTATTGTAATTACTAGATTGACAGCTTGATGAACTGTTTGCTGCTGAATTCCACCTTTGATTACTTGATTCGATTTGATGCTAAAAGCCGTCATCCGTGATTTGCATACACCATAGACAAATCAAAGGAGTTGAAAATCATTGGGTGGAGGTGTTTTGATATGATTGACTTGTTATGATGAGTTAACTTGTCAAACTTTATGACAGTTTCCCTGTTGAAATGAAATTCATTGTTGACTGCTGAACTAGTTTTGCAAAATCCATTATTGTCAATTTTCTTGAAACATTTTTTTCTATAATTGGAATGTAAAACGTTTTCCTATATGATTGATTGCCTGACAACAAAAACGAAGAAACGATGCGATAAGACGACATTCAACACAATCGGTAACAAGTGGTTACCCCTCATAAGCCATCATTTTCCCATCGAGAAATGACTCATTGAAGAATTGTCAAGAAAATGTTTTTCCATTCAAGTAAATGCATGTCCTCAATATTTCTATGTTGCCACTAAACTAGATCAGAGCACAACAAACTAACTATGATGTCCCCATCCAAACCGTGCACAGCAAGTCATCGTCTAGTGTGCGCCAGCTTATTCCAATTAATCACGCAAATTGTCAAAGAGTGGCAGTGGACCACGCAGCATCATCCGATTCCCATTGACTTTGCATATCCGTGCTGCAAAACTAAATTGCAGATCGGTTGAAGACTCCATTGGAAAATGAATGTCATCATATCAAGTCGTTGGCGAATGGATTTTCAGGTGACACGGGTACACGACTGCTGTGCACCAGGTATACGGGAAAAACGTCTTTTCACTTTTTTCTAAATATTTTATTTATTTTAACATTTTGTTTGCATTACTAAATTGTTGTTTTTCTCTATACGAAAAACCGTTTTGAGACATATCACGTCAGGTAACATGGTCATGTCTGAGGACGAGTGGGATGGGGACTCGCTGTGTTGGAAATTGAAGTTAGCAAACAGTGACAGCGGCTGTAAATCCAGAGATGCAAGTGGGCTTTGAGAGACTGAAATATCTGGACTGACTCAAAAAGGAAGATATCGATTGATTGCGGTGTTGATTTTAGTTAATGCCACGGTAATAACAGCGGTTGGAAGCTTCCTGTATGACAGCACAACTTTGATCTGGCAACTCTTTAACTGACGTTTGGAACGAAAACTTTGAAATGGTGTCCTGGAATACTTGGAAAATACGAACAAACTTTAGTTTTATGTTGAACGGATTCAAATAGAAGACAAGAAAGATTGTAGAACATATCACCAACAAAATCTCCTTGTCAAGCTTCATGCCGCTCTAATGTCCTTAACGTTACATTCCTATGCGAAATTCACAGACACATTTGTGGATTGAATTTAACTCGTAATTTGCACTCTTTACAATCACAATAACCTTGTAAATTTATTGGTGAGAAACCTTAATTAATTTTGAAGGTATTCTTTGTTTTCAAGCTTTAAAAAAAAATAAAACAAAATAAAAAAGGAGCAGTGCTTTACGAAATCTTAAGATCTGAAAACATGTTTTTTCATATTTTTTTTTTTTTTTTAGTATAAAAACGAAATTGTGTAATCTTCACTAGTTTAAATTTTAATGTTCCTATTAATCAAAACTAAATATCTGAGAATTTATTTAATTTTTTGTATAATGTTTCTATGAAAATTTTGTAAACTCAGATGAAGCAGATCCGTGGGCGATCGAATTCCATTCAAAACATTGCGAACATTACGTTTTTATTATATTAGCAGACAATGAAACAAGCTTGACATTGTATCTACTACCTCCGTGTGTTAAAAGCAAAGAAAAACATTCAAATTGTTAATTGTTTAACAGATTTAGTTGAGGCCAAGGTTTGCAGTAAAAAGTTATTTTCATTTTCCCATGTAAACTTGTTTCGACTTAGAAATCTTTTCTTCGTTTTTTTCTGATTTTCATTGCATCTATATATTTTTTTTCTTTAATTTGTAAATTAACAAATCTAACTACTTTCGTAGATTGTCCTATAAAAATGTCAGTTTGGAGATTCTCTTACACTTACGACTATCCAATTTTCTGAGTGCATCAGTTAGCGCCATTCACCTGGGAACCGCACAAATGCCCAGATCCACTAAAGACAATCGAATCGCGCATCTTAAATGGTCATGACGCCACAGCCAATGGAGATAAAAAGTCAAATGTTGTGGTAGGCAGTAGCGTGGTAACCAGCCATAGACATAACATTCAGATTCACCACGGATCTGAAATAACCGCGACTGCAAATGATGATCGCGTGGTCCGTCTACACGAAAATTATGCAATGCGCAACCTCAGTTTGTTCACTTCGACGAATGTTGACTGTTTGGTTATTTTTATTATTATTTCTTTTTTGTTGTTGTTGTTTTTTTTCGGGGTTAAATGTGACGAAGTACTACCCACGAGGAAGAGATTATCTGAGAATCATGCGAACCTGAAGACTTGTCTGACGATTTTCCATTGGCTCCTCCTGATCAAGAGGATCTGATAAGTGGACAAGGGGATCACGGGGAAATTATCCCTCCGGCCATTGGGAACTATTTTGTTGCATCAGCTGCATTGCTGTGATAGAGACTAGCTTCTTATGACATGAAACACTTTTCCCTAGTTCAGGAAATTCCTTCTATATATTCAATTACCGAGGAAAAACGTTTCCTCAATCAATCAATGGATAAATTGCTGTTGCAAGGAAGTAACGAACATTGTAATTATAATAGAAATGGTTAATAGAAGAACTTTTCTTGGGATAGATAAACATTTAGAAGACCAATTAAATATCAATTATAGTTTAGAAAATCTGCGGTCAGTTCATGAGCAAAGACGGCAGCCATATTGCGGCAGTTTTTTATACTAATTTCTGATATACATGAAATCATCTTTGGAGATATTTTTCTGGATTTGTTTTTAATTGTTAATTTCATTGTTCTTAAAAAAAATGAGAAATTCACTTATTTGAAATTGCCGCGGAAGATTCATTGATTGTTCTTAAAGCTTTATCGCAAAATCTGAAGGTGTTTCGAAACAATGAAAATTTGCTCATTGTATAAAATCACAAAAATCGAATAACCTTATTTTCCGTTTCCGAAACTTGAAGGATTTTCCAAAACTTTTTGCGGAGCCAAATTTTAATATTCACAAAAGTCCACCTGATCAAGTTTAGCGGCATGCAGCTGGATTATTGCTGCAACACAACCCGAACTTACCATTGTGTCCGACAACGACGCCACAACCGAGTCAGGGCGGCCGAAAATCAGATTTTGAGAATTACCATTCGATCGAGGGGGACCGGGGAGGCACTGGTAATTCCTTGCAAAACAGCAGCCGGAATTTCGCAATCGCCACAAAACAAATTCCAGCTGATAACAATGACTTGTTAGGATATTTGTTGGACGGGCGCAAAGCGAGCAGTGTCTATCACATTTGGGGTTCCCGTAAGCTGTCGAACATTGTTTAACGTTTACAGAAGGGTGGAAGTACTCGTGGGGTTGCGAAACACAATGGAGCTCGCGAATGCTCAATTAAACACAACTTAGTCACCGAAAACGAACACGAATCGAACAACGAATAAAATTGTCAATTGAAAAAAGGCGCACCAACTGCAACGTAATGAACAAATTGATTTCATTCAGATATTTTGTTTTGGTGCATTTTAACCCTCCAAAAAATTTGATGGCTGCCAAAAAAAAACGTCCACCCTGTTGTGGTCAGTCTGAGGAGATTGTTGCTGCCTCCTAAACGTAATTTATTTATCGTCGGCAATTTTCGGTGTTGCAAGAAAAATTCGCCAACATATTTTTTTCATCCAATTTTTTTTCTGTGAATCTAAACACTTTTATGTTATTGTCTCGTTTTTTTTTCTCACAGTTATTTAAGATAATTCGAAATCATCTCGGGGGCGCATCCGCCAACCAGTACATGCCCGCGGAAGTGCTTCACTCAGTCACTCTTGTATTTGGGTTAACCGTGCAATTTACTAGAGTCCATCCTGTTCAATGCCGCCGATACTAAGGACGTATCGGAATTGCGTAAATTACCCGACTTTATTGCATTTTACGTCGTCCATTTTAGCAGCCCGATGTGCTAGGAATATTTATGCTCATTTGTGCGTCGCTTGTTGTCCGCTTTATGTTGCTAGCTGGCTGCTGGTTACAACTGCTCGCGATGCACTCAAGGCACTTATTGACCAGTCATTAACTCCAAACTGGATTAAGTCTGATGGCAGCATTCTTAAGTGGTTTACTTGCCTCCGGACCGTCGGCCGCAATTTTTATATCGAATCGATTAAATTGGCCACTGCACGAGACCAGTTAAAACATATCTCTCGATTCAGCCCCGGAGGAACTTAAGTATTTTATGCGCTCCATCTTGAAAGTTAATAGGATTGTGAAAATTGTGTCACAATTACTCGCGGCTTGCTGCTGACGCTGCTTTATTACACTGTTCGTGATTATTTAACAGTCGGATAAATGATATATCTATGTACCAATACAGTGTACATATAAAGGTATATATATTTAATTATGTTTGTTTTCTTTTATTCAAATAATAAAAAGTACTTTTCATCTCCATTGAATAAACCACTTATTTAATGTATCTCAACTGTTCAGAATTTCTCAACTTTGCAATTATGCAAATTATTTCCGGCAATAAAGAGTTAAATACACTATAATAGATCACTGATCACTTTTGTAACGCACATGAAGTAGTCGAAGCTAGTTATCCTTGTTGTTCAATTTATATTCATTGATTTTTACATTAACAACATTTCTAGGGTTTTATTCTTTTTTCAATCGAACTTTAGTTTTTATTTTCAAAAAATTCACGGAAGATATTCATTGAAGGAGAAATGCTTTCAGATATTATGTTTATTGGAAATTAAACATAAAATGCAAAACAACTTTCATGAAGCATATTATTTTTTTTAATGGAAAACAAAACATATATTTATTTAAATTAAAGTTGAGTATAACTTAAATCTAAAACACAAATGAAAGAAAACGTTTTTGTCATCCATAAACAAGGTTTATACCCCGGACAGACGAGACCACTTAATGGAGTTAATTGCGTCATAATGACGTAGCCCATGTAAATTTCCTTTACCAAGCTAGACTCACAAATCTACTTGCTGTAACTCGATTAGACTCGATAATCAATATACTGCCGTCAGCGCCGTACTGGCTACGTATAGTAGTAAATAGTTGTACTAAAAGGTGATCAGCTGTGATTTGTTGTTTTACATGTTTTGAACTTCTTTACAACAAATTTAATGCCAAATAACGTAATTATTGTATACATACATTTTTCTTTTCCTTTGCTTTATTGCAAGAAAATAAACTGATTACTGTGGCCAATTCATTTTATGTTTTCTTTACGCCAGATGTCAACAGATATGTCAAAAACTAATTCAGTTCGGTGGCAGACGCCAAACTCGATTAAATGCTGTCGTCTTTCCAAGGTATTGTATTATAAAAAAAACATGTAACTTCTTTAACGTTCATAACACATTTTCCTTCTGGATATTTCACGAAAGTCCTTATTTCTTCGATACTGTAAATATCACTCAAAGACAAATGATTTTTTCCAGTCATATTTCTACGCCACTAGATTTAATTCGAAATAAAATTAATTTCAACAATTCCTGCCCTAAAAATTATTCATGCACGCATTTCCGCTTACACTAAATTGTTGTTATCAATCTAAAATTGACAATTGAACTGAGTCGAATTATATTTTCACCAAAAACAGAAGTATCCGAAATTTACAAGCCATGTATTGATTTGATTAATTATATTCCACCCCAAAACTTTTCACCTGTAACAAAATTTTCGGAAATGTGAAATCATTGTCCATGACAAATGTACAATGAATCAAAAATCAAACACCCAATTCCCAGTTCACTCAATCTGTCCAAATTAATCAAATAATTGTGCAATAAATGAAATTAAATTTTCCCTTTACCGCACCATCGACGATTGGATTTCTTTTTGCATCATTAATTTTAATTTTCATTTTTTCCTTTTTCTTTTTGTTTAAAGTTAAGTGCCAGTCATAGATTTTCTATTTGTTTCGTGCCCAAGTAAATAATACCGCAGATTGATTTTGCGTATAAATAAAAGAGTACAACACTCTTGAGACCTTTGTCTATGGTTTTTCGTTTTTTGTTGCAATATTTGTTTCTTAAGGCTAAAATCTTATTGTATTTGGAATTGTTTCTTTGGTGCCTGAGTTATGGATTTACTGCTTACTGACATGGGTTCGATACCAGAAGCCTGCAGCTTCCCATTTTATCCTAGAGACAAGTGATTAGGCACTGACCTTTCTTGGGTGTCTGGATTTTCTTGTCTAGTTGACAAATTAGCTTTTGTGTGTTACCAACTAAAAGTTTTAACAATTTTGTTTATGGTTCCAAGAATTAGACATTTTCCATTGAAATATCCATTAAATAATTTATCCTTTTAAAGAAATATGGCGATTTCCGGTGTTCCTAAAACAAAAGTTTCAACAAGTAGGAAATACATCTCGTCTTCCTCCGCCTTCTGATTCGGTTCCTCGAACTTTGACTGAGGAAAGTGTGAAATTCTCGAAAATACAATAACAACTTGATAATCACTCCGCGCCATTTTCTTATCCTCAAAAATCTTTTGTCTGCAAATTAAAACTCACCATTTAATGAGAGGCATTCCGCATGCTGGCTAATTGTTTGGAACAGCAGAGACACGACTGTTGTTCAGATAATTGCAATGAATCCCAGTAATAAGCATCACACGAAATGCCGAATCAGTCTTTGGGGAGCCTCACAGTCATCATTTTTCCTGTCACTCTTTTTCAGGTGCCGGTGAATGGGTCCCTTGCGGTGGCACAGAATAAACAGCAAGAATAACAACAATAGGCAGCACCTCGTCGTGTCTATCGTCTGCCGATACACTTTGGGCCCCACCAAAACGACATTAGATCGATACAAATCCGAAATGGAAACTATTTTTTTTTTTTTGCTCCCTCGGAGGCCAGATTGGACTGTCTTCACCCAGAATTATTATTATTTTTTTTATACAAGTTTTTGTGGTACCTGCGATGGCCGCCACCGGAGGTGATTCAACCGCGAGGTTACTTGAGGTTCTCGACTCTTTAACAGCAATTCTTCAATGGTGATTAGCAGATTGTAGAGTGTATGAAAGAAATACCTTGATTAGCGATAATTTTTCAGTGATTGTTTACTAAAGTAATACGGGTCAGATGAGTCAGGTGCCACTTCAATCCTGATTAGAAGCTTCCTGGACGATGTGGTTGAAAAACGATGAGCAGGTGAACAAAATGATTATCCAAACTGATTTGTGGCCATTTCGTCTGTCTTAAATTTGGGTTAAGTCAGTGCTTTGAGCATGAGAAAATGTTTCGTTTAAATTGCCAAAAGGTTGATTTCAGTTTTTTATGAAACATCATTTCATTGATGGGAAAACAAGGCATCATGAATGACTCATAAATTTCGATAAAAACAAAAAAATTACCTTTTAATTTGATACTGATAATAATAAACAAAACATTTTTTAATACATCATAAAATTATTGAAGCAAAACACAAAATAAATTGAATCACGTGCCTTTTAATGCAAGTGAAGATCACCTGAAATCTCAGCACCTTGCAAACTCATCATCAGTTCATAATTATGTTGCAACATAATCGTTTCTCAGTAATCTAAGAAATAATCTCTCTCCCATAATTATAGCGGTGGTTGCACTTTCTCAACCCCTATCATCTGAATGATGCGCTGATTAACAACGAAACAAATTACCTGACAACATGAACACTCTTTACATGCACTTATCAGGTTCAATCTCATTCAAAATGGATGATGTTAGAGCAGAGCTCATAAGCAAACACACGAAATCCAAAAACCTCACTTGACTCCGATGAGTATATACAATTGAAAGTTCTCTTTCTTTTTTTTTCTGTACCATCTTCATGCCGGATGGTTAGATATGAGAAAAATGCATGTTCCCGTTTATCCCCACCACCAACAATTTTGTCTATCGTCTTTTCTACTTCATTTCCAAGAAATAAATGAGAAAATGATTTCCTTGTTCACATAACCCTAATATCTTCTCGAGCACGCTATGAAAGTCGAAGACAAACTCGTCCATACACAGGTAATGTAACCTTTCACCTCCTTATTGCTCAGTCGTCGGGTTTACCTTGTCCTCACCTTGCCGTATAGCTTCAAAGTGGGTCTATCGAGAAAGATTTTCCACGATGATGTCTTTCCATATCTCATCCGATTTGATGATTACAATCTGCTGTTTTGCCTTTCCTGGAATGCAGAAATGTTCAACAGTATGGTTAAGTGCACTGAACTACACCGATAAAGTAAACATCAGCCTAGTTCTAATCTGGCAATACTGTGAAAGTGTGAGAGACCAAATGAAAGAGAAATGCAAATGTCAATTGAATTTAGATGGGTTTTTTTGTTTTTAATTTATTCTTTCTTTCGATTTAACACCAAATTGGTTAGCATTACAACAAAATTTTTAGGTCACTGTGCTAATAAGAAAATGAAAGTAAACGCTGCATTCTCAAGTTTTACGCTTAATGGGTTTTTGAAGGAATATAAATTTCCAATTGACCTTCAAAATGGCGTTGAGGTTTCTCTTTACAATTTATTATTCTGACTTTCCTGAACATCAAGCGAATGTTTTCATTCCAACATGTTTTTTTTTTGTTGTGATTTTACGTGATTAAATGTAAAATCTTCATTCTTCAATGCTTTCTTATATTTTCACCAACATATTTAGAAGGCAGTAAATTAATAACTTTATCGTCTAACTGTAATCATTATATCAAATATATTTTTTTAAATTAATATACAACATATCAAAATCTGTTTCTAAAGGGCAAAAAGTGAAATAAAATTATTTTCAACTCAATTTCGAAACCAAAAAACAATTGTTTTCAGGTCAATAAATTTCTCACCAAGTATTAGTTTCATCTGGCTTAATCTATAGAATAAGAAAATAAAACAGCAAAACAAAAAATCTAATCACGATCATTGGAAGTTCATTTTACGATTGAAACACCTCAAATAGTGGGGGAGTGTGTGTATTTTCCGCAGAGCACTTTTACCCCTGAATTCCTGCACCTCACTTGCTGCCTTATGTTTCCAAATTGAGCAATTTTCTGTGTAACTTATCCCAACCAGAAGAAGATGTTCATTTCATGGTATCAACATCCAGCCAAAGGACGTTACGAGTTTATTCGAGTTAGAGATATTTCCAAAAAAAAAAAAAAAAATACAGAAGGAATTTCGTTATCTTACATGTCACGAACTGAAATTTTTATGAAACTCCAAACTGAATATAACTCTTTCACGGCACATACGCTCATTTGTGCGCAAGGTGCGCACCCCCCAAAGCCTGAAATTGTGCACCTGAACTTTATGTATTCTATATGTACATGATACTTTACCGGGAGGTGACAATGAAATTCCACCGGATACGTGATATTGGAGCTGTGCACGTAGAAACTTAACTCAACTGAATTATTTGACGGGTATTGAAAAATGAAATGGAATTATTATTGGGCGGGGGTTGTGAGCAATGAATGAGATTTAGCCGCCCGTAGACTGCTAATGGGCGCCAGTGTGACAAGAGTGTCGCGATTCGATGCCAATTTCGTTTTGTTAAATCACAGAAATTCTTGCAGATTTTCCGTAAATTTGTGCTAAAGATTTCCGGTCTCCAAAATAAATGTTAAATATTTCTCGTTCTCGGGAATTTAAAGGAGTGGCATTAAACTGCGAGGAATATAAAACAGGTGACAAATATCCGTGAGAACTGTGAACGCGCAAATTGAATGCAAATTTTCTCTCATTATATCCATTTTGTTTTGTTAATCCTTCTGCATTTTTAGTAGCTATTGAATTCTATAACAATATTTTGATATATGCTTGAAGTAACTTTTACAATTTTTGTTTTAAAATGAATTCATAAAAGGATGTTTATAAAAACCGCTATCAATATCAGTTTATTTTAGTCAGTCATATAAATATTTTAAAAATTATCATAAAATATTGTCTGCAACAAAAACTAAGTCGTTCTATCGAAAATTAAGTTCATCCACCTCATCTTCTTGTTTGTTATTCTTTCAGACAACTTTAATAAAATTATAAAATTTATCTATCCATTTTTACAGCTAAAATTCCCGAATAAATTGATTTGATACTTTTTTTTACTAATTTTTCAATGAAACACGAACCAAGGCTACAAAATCTATTTAATGTTCCATTCAAAACAATATTTTTTTTTCCTCCCTATTTTAAATTGCATTAGCAAATTTTACCAATTAAAATTCTAATTGTACTCGAATCTATTTTAAAACAATACCCACCGAATCCACCAACTTCAATTCAAAAGCCCACGCTATCATTCAACATTGGTTGAACATTTTTAGTTTTATTTTCGTGGCAAGTGCCACTCAATTGTAACAATAGCGTTTTTCCGAGTGAGATCACCTTCAACGTTGGATCAGTTTTTTTAAAAATGATAGTCATCTTGTCCTCCGGAAATGTTCGATCTTTTATATATTGATGGTTTATCTGATTGATTGGTTCGTGGCGACGTAAATGGATCGTTTGGATGCATAAGATGAGCCTGTGAGCCGCTGAAAGCGTGTTTCGTCAATTATATCTGGTGGAAAAAAGCGTCCAGGGCTGCGCGTGTGTGCCTAATTTGATGAGCCGGCTAATTACAAAATCCACGAATTTTATCTCACATTTCGTGCTTTCATCTGTGAACGCCATTGTGTGACCCGCATGTGAATTCTATCGATTATGGCAGGTGCTCGAACTCAAATTGGATTTCTTTTCTCTTTTTCTGTTGTTGTTGCTGTTCTCCCAAACAAATATTGGAGTCTGCATCCTATTCACTCTCCTAAATCCCGATGAAGAATTTCATTATTTGCAGCACTTCAACCAAATCCAAAGGGTTGAAAACTATATTTGAACTGTTGTTTTATTTAAAGGATAAATAAAATATGTTTCGAAATTTTTTATGAAATTGATTGAAAAGAGGAAAAAAATTCATTCTTTTCAAAGGTGTTAAATGCAATGCTCTTCTTTTTTGAATTTAGAAATAAGTCTTGCGGAATCAAGACAAAACAAAATCCCCATAAAACACCAGCCAGCTTCTAATTACCTCTCGGCCATCTTCCCAACTTCCACTTTTGGCTATTCTTCTTTAAGAAAAGAATTTTTTTGTGCACACTTCGATGACTCTAATCTTCGATCTGCGCAAATCTACCCGCGCGTCAAAATTTACGCAATAAGATTCATGAAGCATGCAGATTTTTGCTCAACCGAGAAACTCGATATTTTCTGATAGAATTTCTTCTTGTATTTTATTTTATTTTTTTGTTCGTTGTACTCCTTTTTATGTTGCACCAAATTGGTGTCAAATTCATCATGCAATATCCTGGGGAAAATTGCTGTTTGAAATAAATGCACAAACATTGTTCATATGATGTTACCCAATATTTTTCTTGTGTTTCTTAATTTATTTTTTTGTATAGTTTTTTGTGTACGCAAACCTAGAAGCTGCTTCTCGACACTGCTCTATATGTCAGCTGAACCTCAAAAGTCGCTTGATCAGTGGCCTACGCAGATTTTTACAACAACAGAAAACGAAAAGAAAAAAATGACATATTGCCCCAGCGCAGTGTTATGTCCTCGTGAGGTTTCCAATGAACTCCAAAATGCATTGTCAGTATCGTGGTCCGTGTAATAAGACCACCCGTCAAAAACACCTACGATCAGTGATCAGCATCCGATTCCCTATAGAGGCCACGATTAGACAGTCTGGGGCGGTTGCTGTGCACCGATTTGCATCCGCTGCCTTCGAAGCTCTCCCGCTCCAAAAGTGTCACATGAAGTTATCACATCACCTGAGCCCCAATAGATCATTTTGCACTGGGTTGTCTCGTTGGGTCCACTTCCACTTTTGTAACTGAATCCAGATTTATCGAGGCAGCGAAATAAAAGCCAATCTCACCATCACCAATTCACCACATCTATACAATAATCGAGAAAATAGTGTAAGTGCAACAGGAGCAAAACGGCACAGTGCACTCGACTGCACTCTTGGGCCGGCTCTTTAGATGCAATTTTTCATCATTTCCCAAACGTCCTAATGCCGTTGGTGCCCCCCGCACCATCATCAGTCCCAGTCGATTGCCGTTGAATTCCTTCAGCCGGATACCTCTCGATTCGTGTGGGATGATCACCGCTGTTTTGAATAGGATATCGCCAGGTGATACCTGGAATGGCATAGAGACTTTTACGTCTATGCACCTTTGAGGTGGTTGCACGTGTCTCAATTGCTTTAAATTTTCTGGTGGAGTGTTACTTAAGTGGTCCGAGAACCTGTTGTCGCGCTCCACATTTCTCATTTTCTATCCCCCATTTCCATTTTGAGGCGATTCACGTTTCATAACCTCGATTTTTAGTAGTAGTTTTGCTGAATTAATGACTTTGTTCTGCCTGGATTTTATACAAAAAGTGAAGGGCAGTGGAAATGGACATCGATAGTTCATCTTTCAATCTCATTAAAATAATTACCGCAATTGAGTAAGCCAGTTAGTAAAGGGTACACCATGAGGCAACTTTGGAAAAGTGTACAATTTTGGTTGGTATTTGAAATACCAGGACTGGCATTTTCTTTCGCTTCACCAATGGGCTTCATCTATGGTTCACACGAAAATCTCATCAAAAGCTTTTCAAATGTTATGAATGATGTTAACAGTTTTCTGGTCATGAGTTTTTCACATTAACAACAAAGGATTGTTGACATTTACGAGAATCATGGGATGACCAACAAATTCAATGCTATTCTAGAAATTCAAAAAGTGTGTATTATACTAATTATTTATTTGAAGAACATCAACCTTAAATACAAATTTCAAAGTTCAGTTTATCATTCCAGTTTATTCAGTATTTTTACAATGTACTTAAATATATTTTTATGATCAAAAGGCCTAACAAATAAAACCATATATGTACATCAAAGGCATAAACCAGATTTCCACTAGTAAATCGTGTCAAAAACCACCCCCTCATAAACACCAGGTGAAACAGGATTGACATAAAAAATTTTATGATCATTCTTTATGGTTAGCTGTGAATTGAAAATGAAATGTCCAAGATAAATGTTCCACACGTTCACCTTGGTCCTCTGAGAGAAAGGACCTATTTAAGTCGGATAAAATTTATAGGCATACAAAAAGTATAAAAGAAAATGTCACTATGAAAAGGTTCAAGGTGATTACTACAATGATGACTGGTTAGCTTCTTTATTTTACAACATTTCAAGGAAGTTTATACGTGTGCCAGATCGATTTGTTGTTAAATTGATAAAGCAAAAAAGGGAATCAATTGGTCAGAAAAAAAAAGCATAATAAAAAAAAATACATTCTAAACCATTTAGGGTCATTCCTTATTTCTTGATTTATTCGTCTTTCAATGCGATTATCCTTGCTTGAAACTCAATCATGTACCAAAAAACCAGGAACTGAGAAAACTGAACCCGAAAATTAAATTCCCCTGAGGTATTTTGATTCCGGAAAATCTTCTAATCGCGAATATGCGGAAAACGACAAAGGGAATTTTACATTAAATCACAGCGCCAGAAAGCTCATTTCCTCCGGTGGTAAATTGTCTTAAATCGGATTCCATCCGATAAGGGGGTGAATTATCTGAAAAGTCCTCATAATCTTAACCTTTCATGCGTGTGCAGCCCCTCCTTGTTCGGCTCAACTCTGTTGTTCAAATTACCAGCCACAATCGGTGATAACATCTCATGGCAAAAGGAGTTCAGTGGCGAAATAGCAATTACGCTCTAATCTCGCAGTGGAAGCAATTTTAGCAATCCGTGAAATAGATACGAGTTAAGAACAACATTAGCACAACATAAACGCCGCAAGCCCCGGCTCCATCGCTGAAGGTAGCTTTGATGCGGTTAACTCGTTCGTGCTCAGCGAAATTCACATTTCAATAGTTAAGGAATTATTATCTGTCATGCAGAAACTTTAGAACCCAATTAATTTGCTTACTTCAGTTCAGTTGCATCAATCAATAAAATTAATTATGAATTTCCCCTTCTAAAAAAAGAAGATACATAAAAAGAAGTTGTCATTGAGGAGTGTATGTGTGTTTTCTTCTGCTACCACAATCACAAAATATAAAAAAATAATTAAATTTTCCACATACATGTTCAATGTTCATAACGGAATATTTTATTTTCAATGTTATTAATTTGTTTTTAATATTTCCTAATAATAAAGTAATAAATTTTAACTTTTATGCTGAAATTGTCTGACAATAAATTTCAATCTGTAAAATTCTTTACGGTAATTATTTGTAAATTCGAAACAAAATTATAGGTACGTTTAAATAATTCGCGATTTATTATTAACCATAAAATTAATTCAATTTTATTCTTTCAATCTAAACATAAAATTTTTCAACCAATTAGGTTACACAAAATTTCAACCCTTTCGCACAAAGACGAATAATTATTTTTGGCTTCCTAACGGTAGGTCTAAGCACACTTCCATTATCCCCCCTCCCCCCTATCTGAAGCAATTTGGGCAATAAAATAGTGTCCAAAAGGCGCCTTTAATTATCTTCATGGCATGTAATATCGAAAATTATAGGAGCTGGCTGAAATTTCTCTTATCCGCGATGGATATCGTTTGGGTTTTTCGGGGTGGGGCCGATTATTATCCGTCGTCCTCGAAGAATGTGAAATTTGTGCAATTCCCAGACAATGCGTGCCGTTTCAATTACAATAAATCATTCAATCTTGAAGAGGAAAAGGGTTGGGTATGTTATCGCTGGCATCCTCCTGATGGATGATGATAATTTGAAACGGACAAAGGCCAATTACGGAAGATTTTTGGTAACGATTTGTGACCCGCTCCAGGACGGTGAATATCCATCCGATCCATCGTGCTCGAGAATTGGCAACACTGTCTGGACCCAGCCACTATAACTTTGTGCGATTATAAATTGTATTTGATTGGTTTTTGGTTCGATGTTGAGTGTTGACCAACCAGTCAGTTGGATTATGTTCAATCTGGAATTGAATCGATACAATTATTTTATAGCCGCGCTGACACGGCAAGATACGCTATAATGCTATATTATACGTGGCCGGTTTCGTAACTGATCGTAAGTGATCTGTAAACTGGCGTAACCAGATACTTTCCCAGTTAACGAAGACTTCCCCCACTGGGTCGTGATTTCGTCCCGACACGGTATTCCTGATGAACTGTGCGACACCAATGATGACAATTTATTTAACATGTTTTCTCTGCTCATGGCGAATTGTTTTCACTGCTGACCACCATTTGTGTCAGTTAAATCACAAATGTTCCCTGTTGACCAACTTTTCTAATGCCATATTTGCAATGTCCACTATTCATCATTGTTGAATTGTGGTGACGGGTTTTTAATATTTTATTTTATTTTATTTAGGTATTAAAATTTAATTTACACATAATTTGCAAATGTGACAAATTTCACTTGAATTTTTTTCAGTTGATGTTCGTTGCTACGAATATATTTAAAAGTAGAAATCTACATGCACTGGAAAGTATACAAAAGAAAAAAAAAAGGAAATTATTTTTTAACTGGTTTCCACTTGTGCCCTTCAGCATTTCACCCAATCGATTATGCAAACTGTTCTTTAATGGAAATGAACCGACGATTCCGGGTGTAAGTAACCCAAATCTTGCACTATACTCGGAGAGATTTTTTTTTTTTCTGTTTAATCAACTTAACTTAAGAGTTTTTAAAAACTCCATATTTTTTGACATTCAACGGTTCCTACTGGTCCACAAAACAAATGAAACTCAATCAATTAGTTTTCCTGTTTCAAATTAACAACATTTATTTCTCATTTAATTTGTTGAATTCTCTAATTTCTTAAAAATCAAATGTTCTCGTTAATCACCAGGAATTAACGCAATCACTGAAGATTTCTTTACACATTTTCTGCTGCAATTAAAAAGACATATATAAATGAAATCACAATAAAATTTTAATTGAGATAAGACCTTAACAAAATGCATTCCCTCTCGTATTCCTTTTAACGTTCGAAATAAAACTTTCTATTGGTCATATCATTGCATACGCAGTGCACTTTGATGTTGCAACATACTGGAATGTCCAGTAAGTCAGCCTCAGGCAGCAAGTACCAGTAAATAATCATGTGCAGTTGCATTAACTTGCTATCCGGCCTCCATAATTTTGCTTCACTGCTTTTAAGGATAAATTGAGATCGATCTTCTTCTTATTTGTCTATTTTTGCTTTCAACGCGTTTCTTCCTGCAGATGCGGACAGAAGCTATTTCCCCAGTGTTCGTTAAGTTGCTCTTAGCATCGTCACAGATGCATCTCCAAGGTGGATGCACTTTTAGGTGAGCGCCATTTTTTTTTTGGTTTTCGTATATTTCTTCTTTATTTATTTTTTTTGCACAATCTTTCATTCAAAGTGGTCAGACTCTGTCGTCGTCTCCTCTCGCAGATTCTATTACGGCTTTGAATGAATTCAAGCCGCACTTAGTGCGCTGTATTTTCCGCACCGATCAAACCCCCCTTCAAGAGTCCTGGCAACATTATGTACTGGTTCATTAAGTATTAGGCAAATTGATGGGCCTCCTAACGTTTTTGCATGTTGCACTTCTATTGCAAAAGCAGTCGAACAGGTCCGAGAGTTGGTTGAACGAGAAATTTCAGTACACCTCCGGATGGGATAAACTAAAACATATTGCAGATAATTTTCTTCAGGTGGACGTTACCTTTGCGGTTTCAACACCTAAGTAATTTCTGTAGCCGCATATTTTCAGTCTGGTGGTGAATTAACTAAGTCATCTCTCATCACTGGTAGACAGACAACTTCTTGGACAAACTTATTCTGATTAAGAAGAGACATCCGCAGCAGCCACTCTGTCTCTTCGTCGTCCTCTTGCCGTTTGATGGAGTATAATTCAACTTGATTTGCTCCTGTGATTGTTTTCAATTACGAAACTGCAATGGAAAACTTTTACTGTCGTGGGAGATGTATTTTGAAGTGTTTTTGATGTAATTTTGTAAACAATTCAGAATTTCTGTTTACGATATCCAATTGTTAACAGCTGTTTTAGGGACGATGGGTTATTAAACTTTGTTTGAATTATTAATTTAGTTGATATACTGGATTGTTGAAAATTTAATGAATTTTTCAACTATCACAAAAGTGATAATATTGAAAATTAAATAGATCTACAATGATTTTTCATATATATTTACACAAGTCATTATCAAACTAATGTATTTTCTTTTTCTTCTAGGTAAGCAAGGACATGTTGAAATTTATCACTGAGTAAGTTAAAATCCAAATGAAAAATTAATAAAATAAATGATATCATAAACATGCCAAACAGTTACGGTATACATGTCCCAAATCACATCCTATTAGCGCATATGGAGTGCCACACGACAGTGTACTTTCTAGGAGTCACGTTGTATTGCATAATCGTTCATAATATACCGCAAATGTTGTATACATTTAAACAATATACAGAAATTCAAACCACCCTCCACATATACCTTTAAATTACCTCACTTTTTAGTGTGCATTAGGTACGCTACAATTAAACTCACCTCACCTCAATTCCTTAAAGCCATTGATCATGTTACCACTTCCTCAACTCTTCCAATGTGCATAAGAGAAATCGATGCATCGACAGACGAAAGGAAACCGCGACGCGACATCAAAAACACCTGAGTGCATCTCCGCCAGTGGCAACAGCAGCCTTGGTCCAGGTATCGTACATTACATTATTTGCATTGTTTCAACCTGTGCAATTTCCCTATATATTGGCATTTTGCGAAAACGGAAAAAAAATCAACATACAACATCAGTTACAACAACATAAATGAGAAAAAAACGAATTTCCTTTCGCGTTCGTTGACTTACTGACCAAGAAATCACTTTGCCCGTTCACCTGATGTAGGTGATATTGTGAAACGCTGTGCAGCCTCCATAACCGTCGTTGGACAATGGCAGTGCACGGGCATACGAAGGGTCCGCGACTGCACTTTATAAATAGCCAACGGAGATGGATTTATCAGCGGCAATTCTCTGACATCTTGACACCAAGAATTTTGCAAAATCACCGATCGGAATGGTGCATGAGATGTCACGATCGATACCACGGAATCGATCATTAATCAAAACTTCTGCCGTAATCTCTTACTACTCATTCAATTGTCTGTTGTCACTGTATTTGTGGTTTTTATTTGCACGATCCATAATAGCGAAGGCGCCAAACAAGATGAACAGATCCAAACTGAAAATCAAATTCCATAAAATGATCGTGGGTGGAACGATCATCAACGCAGTTGTTAAAAATTATGTTGTACATTGATTACCGAATAGTAATGATGGCTGGAACTGTTTCTATGGTTTCCTTTCAATATTCGTTTATGGACATTAACGTTTATTGCTTCTTCCTTTTTTTTTCTTTGTTGTGCAGCAAAGCAAATACTGATTTAGATAGAAGCATTGGAACAGGTGTTATTCGTGTGGACACTATTAATTTATGGCTATTTTTATTACAACTCCGTGTTTGTCATACTTATGTTATGTTCACCATGTTCATTTATTTTTATGCAACAACACAATCCTGTTGAAACAAATCACAAATTTATTGGCGAAACGAAATCGTATGCTAACATTTCGACATTGAATAATTTTTATTTTTGTAATGTTCAGTGATCGTTTGGCATAAAATTAAAAAATATATACGTATTTCATTTAGAGTTGGTACAATTCTCTAAACTCTAGATTTAAACAATTTTGTAACCTCATTTTTCGATTTGTTTATAATATTAACAAGTTACGCAACATATACTTGACTTCTCGTTCAGTACACGTTAAATTCAAATAAAACTTTTTACAGCTCTCTTAAAAAAAAAGTTATAAAATTTTTTTCTTACACATTCCCATGATTTTATTGGTTTGTCGGTTTTTTGTTTCAGAATTTTCACTAAACATTTCATGCTACGAAATATTTTTTGCTCTTTTACATTTTTGGAAACAAAAACGAAAAATTTTTGGCAAAACTAATTCAGAAAGGCTAAAATTAGTGAGATTTTACAACATCGGAGGTTTTGTTTTATATTTGAATATTTTTAATGTTCAAAATGACGTGATTTTTTGTGTTTTTATTTCGAATCAAAATAGCAACAATGTCTGCTTTATATAATTAATGTTTATAGATCTTTGAATTGAGCACAAATACGGCTATAAATGTTGGTCAGTAAATATTTTTAACAAATAAAGCTTCATGACGTGCATTTCACGTCTTGGTTGTTTCGAAACTGGCTGTTGAAATTTAAATGAAAGTCTACAGTAAAATTGTCATCAATCATTTGATAACTGTTGAAGTGTTGACGTACAATATAAATAGCCACTTTTAGATATTTCCTGGAAATAATCCTTTGAATTGAACAACATTGCAATTGATCGTTCTGTTTTATCAAAATGATTCCGTTTTGCTGGATTTGAAATTTCTGGAAAATAAATCAACATCAGTTGAACCTTTGTGGAGCGACATGGAATCACGTTTGTAGCCACCAGATAAATGACATCTAAGTACCAACAGCTCTAGACTAACTTGGCTAGCAGCAGCTGGTCGAGTGCCAGCAGGATCAGCAGCGACTAACCCTCGCGGCCTCGCCATATATAGAAAATTAGATAGCAGTACCTCTCCTGAGATTTAGATATAAATTTTGCAGCCGTCAAGCCCCCCTCCCCCCCAACGCTTCTCACCGCTGCACCGCACTGCATGTTTTGATGTGTTTACTGGCCGTTGCTGCTGTTGGTGCTGCTGCATGACCAGCAATTTGACTTAGGCTTGTTTCTCTAAAACAACATTTCATGTTGGCACTTTTGCTTTGTCGCATGGATAATTTCGTGCTTAAATCTTATTTATGCTGGTCTAAGGTGAGAGGAGACACTCGGCTTCAGGCATGCAATCGACTTTTACCCTTTTTTCCATACCTCCTTGGGTGTTTGTAATTTAGTCCTCCAACAGGGCACAGGCTGCCACTGCACCTTGATGGCTTTCAATTTGTAAAGATTTCCGGCACCCGAAACACAGCTCACCATCTTCCCAACTGTATTCGCACAAAAGTAGAAAAAGTTCATCGTGCTCTGCGAAAATATTGTCTTCGGTGGTAACACCAAACATAGACCCCCCCGTGACCCATGTTGGAGGTTTCCGCAGCACTAATCTCATCACTCCATAAAAATTCCAATGGGTATGTTATTTTGCACCCAGAATAAATCCCCCCACCATAAATCTGAATAATTCGCAGATAATCATAAATCACGGGAAAAATGTTGTAAGAAAAAGCACATCTCCCTGTACTGCCTGTACTGCATTACACAATTTTCCGTTATATGAGAGTGGATGAAGGAACTGGGATAAGATGATTCTTGGTCGACTTCCGCTACCCCCACAACACCAGATGTGAATCGTTAAAGTGCAGTTTCCGCTGATGCACCAAACGGGGACAAGGTAAATCTTTTGCCCGTGAGCACACAGGCTGCTCCTGCGGGGGGCGGACAGGGGCGCGCATAACATACACTTTTAGACAATTCCACCTTCAGATCAAAGGTAAACTGCCTTCCGAGTACACAGAACTTGGCTAACAAACCGCATCATTAGTTGGCAGCCATAGATTGCGTTTACAAATGGTCGCATAGAGATATTCCTGGGGGCCCCCGGGCACATTGCGGTCGGGTTCCCAAGTTAACTGCAAAACTGAAAATGCATGCCGTCGTCAACGGCTGCAATAAATTACAGAAACTGGGAACTAGTCGCAGTCGGTGCCATATCAAACAGAAGACGAACGCACCAGACCAACTCTCGGCATCTTTGTTATCCTAAAGCCGCACACTCGATCCAGATACGCATCTCTCCAAATCGCTGCAGAAATTAAAAAGCAAACGCAGAATAAAATAAAAACTACAAAAAAAAGCAACAGCTCAACAACAAAAAGACGCAGAAACAAGAAGAACTGCAGCACATCTAACAAGTTCCGTCTTAACGACACATTTCCATGCGATAAATTGCCTTGACACTGTGCAATCGGGCAAGGCTCGCTCCCTGACCAACGGTCCACAACCGATCATTGCTCTCCCCAAAAGTGCCAATAATTTAGCCAGGAATATCCCTACGGTGCAGTCTGCCCGCCCGCTCATGTGCATTTGGCCGAAGGTGCACATTCCGTGCAACTCGACCGAAGTAATGCCACGAACCTGAAAATAATTCAGTGCGCGAAGCTATCAAGTGCGACTGCAATTAATCTCGGGCTCACACGATTTGTGATGGTGGCGAGCTCATGCTACCCGTTTATGTCCTGGATCCTGGAACGGGAATCGCAACAATTTTCGCGCGGCAACCACACTCTCTGGCATTAAGACTGTCAATAAATTTGGCTTACTGTGCTCGCGGATTGACATTAACGTGCCATGGGGACATGAAAGTTAGTTTGGGGCTCTGTTCATAATTTAATCGAAACGCTATAGAATTTCTCAACTTAATAAAGCAACAAATTGGCTGGGCTCGTTCGTTAATTAATTCAAAAAGGAGGCAGGGCAGTGTTCCTCGATCCGGTGCGATGGTAAAACATTGCTTAAAGGTTGATTTGTTGGTGTACAGTGGAATGAAAGGGAGCTGTGGGCGGGCTGAGCTACTTGGAGGTCTCCGAGGACCCGGGGAATTATTAAGAAATTGTTGTTACTGGTTTTTGGAAGGTACTGAGATATAAAACCTGATATTTTACAAGAGGAGTTGATTACAACAAAATGAGAAAATGGAATTTGAACAATTTTGAAAAATATTAGAGATCACAACAATTATATCGAAAAAGGTGTTTGTGTACCAGAGGACTTTTCTGTTCCCATTCCACAACAATTACAACTAATAAATTTCAGAGATACAAGCACTTAACATTAACCGAAAACCCTCAAGAATATAATTTCCAGTTTAACGATTTTCCAATGGAAAATATTTGGTAACAATTCCTGTCACAAAATAATTCACCCACTAAAACAATCGGCAGACATATTACGTTATTTTCTATCAAATAATTCCATAAATCTTCATTTAGTTTCCTCCACGTTTCCTTTCCAAGAATTTTGAATTTAGAAACAATAAAATCATATAAATGAAAACCAGATGGTGAAGCTATCAACAAAATTTGATTGACTTAAGTAATTAACAACTCAAGGAATGAGCCAAGAACTGAGGAAGGACCTTCTAGCAAATTAGTAAAACGTTCTAGGGCAATTTATGTGTCTGATTTCAGAGAATTCGGAATTAAATTATGTATGTGCGACGCACGTTGAGGATAGGGATGGAATTAGTTAACCCCACAACGTCACGCAGATTTTCAGCATTCCCGATCCCGGATGAACGAAGTGGAAGGAGGAGGAGGAATGCCAAAGAATGTGGTATTGAAACTCATATCCAAGACAATGGTTTCGACGCAAATTTGCATGTCACAACAACGGAAAGCATAAATCCGATGCATTTTCTTTAATTGTTTGTGATAAATGCTTAGTCGTTTTCCTGGAAACGTTTCACTTGGAAAATCGTTAATCATAGAAAATCGTTAATCATAAACAGTTATTTGAGTTGATGGCTTTGCAAAAATCTCTCTGGAAAAAGGTATTGGTAAAAGAAATTTGTAAAATATTTTCAATTTCTCTTCTGGATAAATAAGTAGATTATTAATAGACTAAAAAAAATCTGAGACATTTTCACTTTTTCCACTTAAAGAGTTATAGACGATATCACCGAAAATACTTTTCTAACTTCGTCAAAAGAAATTTGAGGAAATAAAAAATTCTCGCCATTGTCTAATGCTTGTATGGCGTGAAGGTTAGAAAAAGAGCTGGGAGAATTTCCCAAAAAATACCGCATGGAAGGGATATTTGTGTTCAAAGTGCTATGATAAATTTTGAATAAGTACGGTTGAATTTCGGGTGTATTGTACACCCAATCCAGTTCATATTTGGGAGCAACGAGGGGAACGTAATGTTTATGTCGATTCATAACGTAGGAAATATAAACAAATTTTTCTGATAATGCTTCACCAACAAGACGAGACGATACTCTGTATTATCGTGATCAACTATTTTAATTTTCACTGTTCAAATCTCCCACGGAATACATTCCAGTTTCCGTGAAAATCAGTATACTGTTTTTTTCTGAAAGAACTCCAAACTTATTTCACCTGCGCCAGTGCTCTCCTCTTTGGTGAAAAGGCTAACAGGACTTTTAACCATTTGGCTCAATGTTTCTGATAAAATCCCTACATAAGTGAATTCAATAAAATGACATTCCACATCTGTAAAATCAACAGCACCCATGGAATGGGAATTCCCCTCCGTTTCATATTCGAATTTTCCCTGACATATAGTAGATGCAAGAACACTATATGAAATAGGTAAAACAGCTTCCTCATTCCTCAACTTGTCAATCTTCGCAAATGGGATCAATATCCTGGGATCTTTTAGTCATGCTTTTGAGCTGAATCTAAATAGTTTTAGTATGTTAGAACTGAATGATAGTATTCTAAAATTTCATCAATCAGTAAAATTGTGCTGAAATCATCCTGTCCGGTCGTATGCAGGTGGAAACTCCTTCTATTACCAATTTGCAAAGAATTCTATCTATAAATTAAATTTAATGTAATTTATTTTGGTTGTTAATGTATAAACATAATCCTGAAATAGAAAAAAATACTTTCTTTACAGTTTAATACTCAAATATTTATTCCGTTTTGAAAAACAAAAAATGGAAACAATTTTGCAATATTTAACAGTAAAACGGGATGTGTACTTTGTGTTGTCATCTTCACTGAAAATCCGTAATCATTACTTAAGGATGTTTATTTTTATAAAAAGTACTCAAGTACCGCAACAACACTGATTTATTAACGATGTAAAGTAAAAACATGTTGGAATGAAATTAAAGTTTTTGGACACACGGAAAAGGTGGTAGACTTCCTTCAACATCAGTCAGTTGCATGGCCTCAAGGCTGTCGCAGTCGGATACCGTTTTCTGAGCCTTGAAAGAAAGAAAAAAAAATTAGCCGCCGCAGTCTGAAATTATTCCTCGCACGAACTATTACTTCTCTGAATTCCTCGTCCATAACTAAAATATTCCCATCAAGAAATGCTGCCCCCTCTGTTATCAGACCGCTAATCGGTTTTCGATGTTTCTTTTTTTTTGGTTCCCCCTTTTATTTTTATTTGTTATATGCTTTTTTATTGTTATTTTGTTGTGTTTGTATTTCATAAAAGTCGCCATCCTGAATGCTCCTCCGTACATGGGAGGAAAGTTCTTGCAGCAACAATCATCAGCAGCTCATGGCATCAGATCTGAAAAAGCAAAGCCAAACAGGGCAAATGATTATGATAAAAACGTTCACTTGAGCTGGGGCTTAATGGGCAACTCTTCCGCATTTTCTGGTGCACTTGTGCATGTTCCCCTTGTCCTCATATTCATTTGAAAGGTTCTAAAGTTGCAATTTTGCCTTATCGATCAAATAACATTAAGAGTGGGGTGCAGGAAAATTAAAAAACAAAACAAAAGTAAAAAGCACATACTCACACATTGTGGACGACAAAACAGCAAACAGCCACTGCTGTGCAGAGAACCTGTGGAATCGAATGCACCCGAAGTAGCCCAAGCTGAACAGCCGACAAGAACCAGAAAACTGATTCGAATCACATCAACTGAAAAAGAAAGGAATTGAGAAATCCAGCCTGGACAAGCCGGGAATCGGGATCGCTCCAACAATAATGAGACATTTTATTCACCTAAAGCCATCGATTAGTGGCAGGCGAACTCCATCCGACTAGTTCAGCTGGCTGAGCTCGTCCAGCTGTGGATGCTGCACAGAGAGCTCACTCGACCGCGAAGAATAGTCCCCCCGTTCCGGGAAGCACCTGGAGAAGTGAAGATCAGCAAGTTCGTTACTTGATCACGCGTCTTATATTAATATCATTATCATTACTTCCTTATTGAGTAATTGATTGCAGAAACTACGTGACCACTTTCTGGTTCACATTGTGTGGATCGGTCCAGGAATTCCTTCTTGCTAACTGCCTTTCTCCCTTGTCGGGTCCTTTTTTGTCGGAGTGGGACCCAGGGCGCTCATACGATGACGACAACAACAAAGACAAACGACAACAACGAATCTATTTTAGTGCAACTCAGAAAATCTAGAGCTGGCTGGAAGTCCCAATGGCAGAAACGAGCCCAGGAAGTTTCTCAGGAATTTGTTGTTTGGTATGCTCCTCCCGGCTGCCGTCTTCCTCTACGATATTCACTTGCTAATGAACACGATCTTAAGGTCAGTTCTTGTTAGGTCAATCGGAGTGCTGTGCAAGTGTTCCGTGTTGCAATTTCAATTGAGGTGCAAACAGGTGGCTGCAGTGCATGTAACCGCGGCCGGGAGTGCTCTTGACTCCAGGAAATAGGGGCCCAATTTATTGTGGCAGCACGCCTGCAGGCGTAATCGCATCCTATGGCGTTTTAATTAAATTCCTCTTTTCCCTCTCTATTCTACTGTGAACTGCATCGAGTTGTTGTACAAAATAAATTATCGAATTGATTTTATAATATATTTAAAATGTCAAATTAATTTCCTTATTTTTATTTGCACGCGATGGGCTTAAAACAATATCAACTAGTTTTTTCTAGATATCATGAGAAAATCAATTTAATCAATAAATCCATTTTATAAGACTACTAGATAAGAAAAATTGAATTTAAAATCAAATTTACTGTAATTCACAATCATCAAGTTATTTTACATAAACTTTTGTTTGTTAAGGACAATGCAAGACATTTAAATAATAGCGCTTATAAGTATAACAATTTGTATAGGCTAACAGAATTTAACTCTATCCTCGAAATTCCACAAAAAACAAAATAATACGAAAAACAGTTTCAATTACGTCTGAAATTCTTCCGAAATCTTTAATCTGGCCGCCAAGTTGTATTTTTGGGTTAAAATTATGTCACCAGAGATTTTCGTGTAGTGATAAATTCAACAGAAAATACATTTTGGCATATTTCCGTATTACCATAGAGGACTGGATAACTGCTGAGCGAAGATAACTCTATCAGCATCTGGAATTTTTGGAGCATGAAGGTGATGAATTATTCTCGCCCGCCATTAACCTTTTGAGATCTGAATTTTTTTCGCAGTACTTGTCACAAGTACGTACATTGTTATTACCTGCGAATTTTCCGCCAGTGCGCCGTTTTTTTTCACTGAAATTAATTGTGATTTTATCGCTAAAATAATACATCACGATTTTTTTTTTTTGCAAGTACAGAAAGGGTTAAGATTTTGCAAAATTGGTTTGATAAGTTAGTATCGTGTTGAACGGAGTCATGGGCAGGACGGCAGGTGACAACACACCACAATGAATAAAGAACAAAATGATTTTCAACCAATGGGAATCTTAATCTCAATTCCGTAGGCGTTGGCAACAGTATTTGTGGTATTCTTGTTTTAACTGTTTTAACATTCCTTCAATGCCTTAATGACACTCGGAATTTGTACAACAGCAAACAAAGTTGAAGAATGAACCGAAAATAAAACACTGGAATAACAAAGTTCTCCAAAGTTTTATCTGTACTTCTTAGAAACCGCACCAAAAAGTTGCTTCGCTCGCGTGATAAGGCTTTGTTTTATGCAAATCACGTATCATTTTGCGGAAGAAATTCATGAAAAATCATCACCTTCGTGTATAACGTTGAATCTCAATGGATATAAAATGATAGCTTCTCTATGAATACGATCTTTTGACCTGGGATTGTTATGCGTTGTAGTTTTTTATTTATTTTTTGCTTTTGTTTTTATGTGCGGAATTTACCAATGAAGCCGAACATAATAAACAAGTTTAAAAATAGCACAATATGATGATGAACAAAATTTTCAGCATCAATTTTTGCCGTTACAAAAAAAATTGTTAAATTGTTGGTTAATTGAAAAAAAAAAATCTGTATCAGCTTAAATTGTTTATTTCATTTACTATGTTGCATAATTTGAATAGAAAGGAAATCATAATAAACATCAGCTTTAGTTCAATTCTCATTCAAATTGTTCCTTGAACTCTGTCGAACAACTTCAAGCGCAACAAAATTCATCACAACAATGAACCGAAACATGCCGCCGTTCATTTTCCTTCCATACGATTCAGACATCATTCACAAAAGCCGCAAAATTGCCTTAACAACCGTATCAACATCTTTATACCGAAAGCCGATATAAATGCAATTGACCTGTTTGAATTTCCAATTAAATTCACCATTTTTAGTGTGCAATTCTGGTCCTCTGATCCGACACACAATTCATCATTAGGACTTATGCAACCAAACTAGAAATTTAACTTCCGTAAACTGTTCATGCGAAGTTATTCATTTGTTCACAATTCGAATGAGAGTCTCCCCTTCTTACAATTTTACTTGATGTTAATCTTCTCCCCCAAAAATAATCACCATCTTGAACATCATCTTGTGGCAATGGACATGACAAGTAGCAAGTCATGCCCAGGTATTGAACATAAATGCATAGTTGAAAGCACACCAGGAATCTGATTTCAAAATTGATACAAAGAAAACTGAGAAGAATCTTAGCAAAAATAGAATAAAAATCAAACAAGAAGAAGATAACTTTCACACACAATTAAAGACGCCGGTGTACCACAATTCCTTATACAGCAATACCAGATGCAGTGTGTCCATTCCGCTCCGATGCCCCCCGAACTTAATTTGCCCATTGTGCTTAGGATGAATCTTCCTCTTTGCATAATTTCACAAAGAAAATTTCTTGCTTGAATTAAATTGAACAGATCTCGGAAAATCTCTGAACCGATTTGCATATTCTGTGCAGTGAAAGCACCGGATGGCAAATGGCGATTCACAGTGCACCAAAAACCATTTGACTCTTATCTAGGCTACTGCATTTTTATTTTGCATTTTGGTTTTTTTTTTTTTGTGTCATTCTTACGGTTTTATACGAATACTGTAGATGGCATCCCATTCAACTTACGATTTATCCAGATTAAGTAAACATTTCCTTTTGGCACTTTGCAGGCATATGTAATTGCTGTCAACAGTGGTGTGGAAAATCTTGAAGAAGTCTTGTACTCACCGGAACACCAAAAGCAGTTGGTTCCACTTGGACCACGAGTGGTACATCAGTCAACGAAGGCGCACAAAACCGTTGATACCGAGGACACCGAACAAAAGTGTCTGGCCAAACCGGATGGAACACTTGTAACAGAAAAAAAGAAGACCACTGAACACGAAGAATTGTTCGATGAGGATTTACCAGATAAGGACGACAACTCTTTTGGTAGTCAAGAAAAAATCAACCAAACTGTAAGTATAATAATATCCTTAAATTGGTTATTTTTTATGTTGAACTGTTGAACTATTCCATATAATAACAACTGTTTATTAGAAATATTTGCATTTTGTGTCTTTTGTCATTACTAGGAATCATCGCAACGGTATTACAAACAACGTGACGAACAAAATGTGGAATATGTTGCTGATGGTAAAGTAATAGCCAAAGAAATGAGGTACGCAGCCGAAACAGAACAAATGGAACGCGATGGACCACCAGAGAGTCCAGGAGACTGGGATAGTCTGTCTGACCGTATACGAAAAGCCAGACGAACACAGAAGACATTGCTTCAACAACAAAAGGGTAAACCTATATTAACATATTTATTATTATTTTTCTATAACACAGATCTTCAATGTAATCAAACTACTGATCATTAAACTGCGCTGCCACATCTTTTTTGATTAATCTTAAAAAATTTGAAGAATCATCGCTGATTTGTTTTCATCATCCTGTGGATTCTAGAATATTTAAGAAACATTTACACAATAATTTATTTGCTTTCAGAAGCAGCCATATTAGCCGATCGTAAAGACGCTTTAACAAAACGACCTCTGGATTTTGATCGTGAAGAAGAAACCCGAAAAGGTGAAACAATTAAATGGTTAGAATCACATTTCGGTAGTGAATCCACATCATCATCCCGGGATGGATCTGGAGATGTTGGCCACAATGTTGAAATTGAGCCAACAAAAAAGACATTTTTCAATGTAACGATTAAGTCGAATCAAACGAATGCATCACCAACAACCTCACCACCAACGCATTCCGGTATTAAACCAACTTCGAATGGTTGGAATGCAAATGGCAACTTAACTTCACCCCCAAAAGTTGTAATGCCTGACCGTGAGCCATCTGCAGGACCGAAAACAAAATACTTCCAAGGCATCTCGAATTGGTCTGAACGCAAGGAATCAACACCAAAACATTTTGCATCGAAGGCTTTTAGGGATGAGCTGCAGGGGACATTGGAGAGGAATCGTTTGCGTCAAGTTGCCTCCAGGGAGGATCTGAGACATTCGTCGAAAGTGACAAAGGACGATTATGTGCGGAAGGAGGACATTATCCAGCAGAAACATGCGAAGCATTACAATAACTTCGGATCGAGAGGTGATCTACGTTACAGGAAGGACTCCAAGGAGGATAGTGACGATTCGCGAAATATCAAAACACAAAAGGAGGATCTTGGGTATTTGAGTGGCTCCCGAACTGATGTTCGATATCGCAAGGACTCTGTTGATGAGCTCGATCGAACCATACCCAATCGCAAGCCTAATGGATACTTGAAAAGAGAAGATTCCGGTTACGTTAAAGACTCCCGGGAAGATATCCGATCATCCCTCATACGCGATGTGGAGGATGAGAGAGAAAAATACCGATCTTCCCTAATTCAACGGGATGACTCCGCATATGTGTCATCGTCGACTTATTTTACTGAAACTCGTTTACCAAAGACTCCTCTTCGTACACCGGACAGTGGTATTCGGTCACCGTCACCAGAAATCTACGATCCCGACATTACTCCAAGGCCCTCAGTTCCTCAGCGAAAACGAGCCATCGAAAGAAAACTTAGACAACAGAACAATTATTCGCCACCATCTCCGGATTCCATGCATCAGGAGCATGAGGAACCACCACCAGATTACTCCCCGCCACCGCGCAGTCGCTCAGTATCCCCATCTCACATTTCAGCAAATACAAACAGTCATATCGCTGCCATGCCCAATGGTCTGTCCAGGAAACAGAATCAACGCACCCGTTTCGCATCCGAATCATCCTCCGCCAGCCACATCAACCACTACAATCATCGTCCAACGGTGGCCACCCAAACCACCCAAACGCAAACTTCACCCCCTCCGAAGCCAGCAACTAAAGTTAGCCAAGCAATTGGAAATTCATTGCGAAAACTTGTCGGAAAAATCCGGTCAGCAAGTGCTGAACGCAAATTGAAATTGAAATCAAAGAGCAAGAGTCGCGACAGATCACCCTCGCCTCCCCTTAAGCCTACCACGCCGCCGGGCAATAATGGATCCACCTATCAGCAATACAACGTAATTGATAGCCATATCGGTGGCCAACCGATCGCACCTCAACCGCTGCCACAGCATCACCTGCAAAATTCCGCCGCAATCAATCGCGAATCAAGCGTTGTTAGTAGTTTCACAACAGCGGGACCGCGTGAACGTGATCGCGATCGTCGTGGCTCATCAGATATCGATATGGCCAGTCCAAAACAGCGCTACTACCTCGGCGAGGATCCGTATGGTGGCAGCATTTTCGGCAAGGAGAACAAATATGACGGTATAAGACCATCACAGCATCAGCAACCGGTCCATAGATCCCGGAGGCAGAACGGAGAGGAGCGCGAATACATTCAAAGGTTAGTTTACTTTTTAAGGTATCTATTAATTAATCAACAGTTCACCTGTTCACGTAACCCGGTCAACCTTGATCGAACCAAACATGCAGACAAAATCCATCATGAATGAAATCTCTGTGATCATGTCAGGCTGACTTTAGTTTGTGCGAACCAATTTTGTTAATTAACCGCGACAAGATCACAAAACAACACTAGTTACCTGTTCCGCCATTCTGATCACGGCACACTTTATTAAATGGCGCACGGACAGGCTAACGCCTGTTCTAGTATACTGTATACCGCATCCGATGATCCTGCACTTTGATCTCACTTTAAATGGTATTCAAGGTATTGCGATCAGCACTTCACATTCCATTGCTGTGCGTTACATCACCAGATTCTAAGAAGAGTTGACATCAATTTTCTTGCTCAACATTTATCGTTCACTACTTTCAACATAACTGTCTTTGAGTAAACATTAACAACATTTCGCGTTCGCGCCAAAATTTGGTAATAATTTTTTTAATATTTCGTTTCATAATTTTTTTTATGTGCAAAATTTCGCTGATAAATATTTGTGTTTGTCATGTGTTGTAAAAGTTGCAAAAGATCGTTTTGTGTTGAAATGTTTCAACATTTGATTTATTATAGTTAGTGATATGGTTTTGTAACTTGTGGTTAGAATCAAAACACCGAGCAATATCGTTTAAATTTCGAAATTGTTTTAAGCCTCACAGACCAAAAAATTGACAGTTTAGTATAGTAAACATTAAATATGTTCAGATCAACTACTTCCTGATTGCTGTAACGATCACGAAAAGAATAATAATAATAAAAAATAAGAAAACAAACTTAACAAGATCGATCTTGCAATTTCGACTTTCTAGATCATATTTTCTTGTGTTCAACTGAAAGAACCGAACCCGGAACAATCTAATGATCATCATTCACTTATACCTATCTTTTGAAATGCTGTAAATATAAATAAGGACAACATACGTGCCTGTCGAATTCTGTTTATTGATCCCATAACTTTTTCCGATTAGAACTTATAAATGGCTGGGTTTGTGAGATCGAAATTTATTTGCGGCAGTGATCACAAATTCGTGCATATCCCGAATTAAATCTAACAAAATATTATTGTGATCAGAGCTCGTATAGCACATTTAAAACACATAAAATTCTTGAAAATACTCAAACCCGATAAGAATTGCAGGTGAGCGCCGTTTAGATAAAAGTGTTCACTGCAACTCCGCCATTGGGGCGAGGACTCGCATTCGACAGATGCCAACATTAAGGATGATATTTACGATATTTCTTGCTCCAGCAGCGATATTTGAATGAGTTCATCAAACTGATCATGAATTCAGCTGCAACATATTTGTTTTTATAGTCTCTTGCATCTGTATATACAATATACATATGTATCTAATTATACAATGTGTGACAAGTTCCATAAACAAGTATTTTTAATTTTTTTAATGGCGTCCTTTGAAGAATCTCGAAATCAATTACAGCACGTGTTGACTGAAGTGTTAAAATTATAATTTTCCTTACTTACCATAAACACAATAATTTCATTCGATCATATAAAATTATTATTCGAAAAAATGCGACTAATTTTGCATGAAATAAAATAAGAAGCCATCAACAGTATTCGCAATTAACGGAAGCCCGCAGCCCTTCTGAGGATCTCGCTTGACAAGATCACTTCCATTAGCAGATTACTACGCGGTGATCATAATATGTAAATTTTCTTTTATTTTTCATCAACACGATAAAATAGTGGAAAGAATTTGCATACTTACTTCAAGGTGATTTTCCTAATAATATGATTTTTTACAAAACAAAACGTTAAATTATTATTCACAGCCACTGAAAATCATCAAAAAAAGAATACGTTTTAACAATTTTTATCGAATTTGAACGCCTTAACTGATATGGATAAATATCAGTTGATGAGTTTATATCCCGAGGGATACATGCACTGCATTAGATAAATTAAGTGTTTAATGGTCATCGATGGTAATTAGCCAATTATTGATAACAATCGGTCGTGTCGATATTTCTTTCATAATTTAGAAAATGGCTGTTATAAAATGAAAAAAACAAAATTTTATAATAGATATTCTTTGCTGCTGTGAAGTCATCTTTTATTGTGAAATATTAAAAATTATTTATAAAAACAACAAAATCGCACATATTATAATATAATCTGATGTTAAAACAAAGAAAAGTGATTCCCCCAAGAAAATAAACCTTGAACTCTGAAAGTGTAAGAATTTAAAAATAAAACAAGTTTAAAATACTTAACTTAAATGAAGCAAAAATCCTCACCTCGTCAGGAATCGAACCCGGGGAGTTAGGAAACGCAGTCGTCCAATTGCTGCCGAAGAAACGCAGTCTGTACTGTTGTCGGCACTCTATTACTTGTCCGTACACTATAGCCACGTTCAGAATCGGAGGGCACCAGAATTGCAGAAAGAGACCCCTCTACTAGCGACTTAAATGGCGCGGACTTCTAATCGCGTCCAATTGCTGCCGGTTCAATTCCTGGCTTCGCCAGACGCCAATACCGACTTTTGTTGTATTTTTTGTATTTTTGGATTAGATTATGGGTAGAATGCACGCAAGGGATGTTTTTGGTGTAAGAATTTAAAAAAAAAAACAAGTTTAAAATCAGTCAGAGTCAGAGTCCGAAGTTCAATGACTTTTTTATTACAAATGCACAATTTTGCATTCTGTCTGGTCTGCTCTTTGCATTAATAATTGCATATATTGAGAAATTACAGGCTTTGTGTGCAATTAAAGGTAGTTAGCCGTTGTGAGACACACCCTGTTCGATGCAGACAATTAATCAAGGACTCGTTCACACTACCATCGCAGGGCTCTTCACAATTCCCACGATATGGTTAATTACACGAACTTCAGTTCATTTATCACCTATCAGAAAATTTTCAATGGACAATTACCAGATAGACAACAGGAAATTTAAGGGCGGAAAGAAAACAATAAAAATAAGAAAATATAAGTCGAAATTTAGTCGAAAGGACGAATTTATCGGTAAATACCGAAACCATGATCGGCACTCAATTCCCCACAATGAACTCTATTGTTCGCCTCATTGCCCTCCTTAAATGCAAGGGTTGGCCACAACATGTTTGGGCATCCGAACAAAATCAGCTATAGGAATGAAGAAGAACTTCCTTCTAAATCCTTCCACACTCAAGTGGAGCAAGAAAGTGTTTCCTATTTATCGAATGAAATTATTCACAACTTTTCCGTTAACTAGGTTCATTTTGCATTTTAATCAAAACAACGAACTGCAAACTTTTGGAATCAGTTTACAATGTCCATGCTGTGGAAAAAAAATCATAAATCATATTGTCTCCAAATTAAAAGTACTAATAATAATTTACTACTCTTCGAAACATAAATTCTGATTTGGTGGAAATTTGTTTTTTTTTTTTTTTTAACAAACCACAGATTTCCTAGAAAGAAACAATTTCATGGACCCTGAGGAATCAATGATGCTGTTTACCAGGTGTGGCTAAACCGAGTAATTAAACAAATTACTCGAAGAGGTTAATTTCTAATTGTTTCAAGTCGAAGTGATTAAATTGCGGGGATGTGCAGGGTGAATCGAACGGAAATTCAGTGGCCATTTCGAATATTGGCGACGTTTGAGTGGAGAGATTGTTTCTTGGCCGACTTTGACCATTCCAATTAAGGTTCATTGCTGCTTTTACTACTTGCGGGAATTTAATTTCTATACAAAATGATAGAGAAGTACACTTTGATTATCCGTTGCCCATGTCCCCCCGTCCTCTCTCTTTTGGTTTCATCTCATGTACACTGTACAGGAAAGGACCAACGTAAAAGAAACTTCCAGCCAGCTGCCAATTCGATTTTCGATTCCAATTCAGAATGGCCTTTCCAGAAGCTGGCTCATGGCTGGACAGGAAATAGAAGAACTAAAACGAATTTCAATTAGATTCATTAGGACATGCTTGAAGCTGGTTGTTTCATCATGGAATTATTCTGGAGGTACAACAGGGGGATTCAATAACACAGCTCCACCATGTTATAAAGTCAATTGAAATCGCTCCATTAAAGTAAACTCAGTATTTCAATGGGAATTTCCCCATTTCATTTTAGTAATAATCAATTTTAATTACGTTAACTTGATCACAAGCCAGAGACCAAAAACCCACCGCTACTGTGGATATTATGTGCAAAATTTAAATGTATTTTTAATGTACCCCACCCACCGTCCCACGCATGCACTCCGGTCAAAAGCCATCGTATATTCACAAATTCTATTACTCAGTTAATTAAATTCATCCCGAATCTAATTTGTATCTTCACCTGAGTGACTCTTCTGCCACTGTAAAGAGAATTCCAAAATGTTGTTAAGATTCAATTAACTTATGTTGTAATCTTCTGATTTGTTTAACAATTTCTATGGTAATTGTTTTATAGTAAAGGGCTGCCCACAAGTTCACTTTTCCTACCCATGCAATTGCCTTATGTCGTAAGCAAAACACGGAAGTTCACAAAGAGCAATGAAATGTCTCTCTACGTATGGAAGATAATTATTTTCTTAAATTTATTACTTGTTTTACACCCTTAAATGGCTTGAAACGAATGGAGAAATCACAAGGCTAACAACACACTTGAAGAAGTAGACCTATTTCAGAATCAGTTCTTTAAACAAAATAATTGGGTTTTTAGAATTCAATTTCCACATATTTAATATTCATGAAAAATTTCTTAGAAAACAATTAATAAAAACAAACAATTGTGCAACAAATTCACAGAACTTTCCCATGTTCGTATTTACCCCATTTTGACTCGAATACAATGTGATCTCAATAGATTAAAAACGTGATCAATTTCTGGTGCATTTAACAGGTTGATCGAAAACTTAGTTCCACCTTAAAAAGTCCATTTCCAGTTTTCGATCAACAAAAGTTTGCTGTAGAAAATTCTTAACCTCGCTTCAGACCTTAAAAGGAGTGGCAATGACTCCCCGAATATGGGCAACAATAAAAAAATTTTTAAAAACAACAACATAAACACGATCAAGTACTAACAATGACAATGTTTGTATCCAGCCAGCTGTTCACCTAGCCAGATTTGTGATCCCCTGCAAGATCTGCAGCGAATAGTTATGAGTTCATCTGGTCGGATCTTGCAGGATTGTCTCAATCGGGTGAACTCATAACTGTCTGCTGGACAAAACAAAACAAACTGCGTAAGATCACAGGTGATCGGTGACTGTTAACCGACTTTATACAAGGCGGAAAATTGCTGTGATTATATCACCTTCAGGGGCAGCACATTGTCTTGCATGAGCCTCAGATTGTTGCTTTAGGTAAATTATGCATTTTAAAATGGCAGCGATCTTGTCAACGGTTTTGATGAATCACTTGTATCCACATAAGTTGACAAGATCATGTTGGTCAAGTTTATTGACGGTGACTTTTCAATGTCACTCGAATCACAAGTACTTCAAGTAGGTACAGAAGTGATTATAGAATAGAATATGAATAAGTTAGATTTACTGTCAAAAAGGATTTGTTTATTCAATTTAAACATGTTGAGAGTTTTCACATTAACATAATTATAATAAGTAATAATAATTGATTTTTAATTCACTGTTGAATGTTCATATTGATAAAATACAATATTAAATTAAAAACTTCACTAATGTTATATTTTGTGTCGTCCTTAGAAGCATTACCTCTAGCACTCTAGGAAGATACAACAAGGGCAATCATCGTTTAGGATCAACCCCCAATTTGGATCACACAGACTACAGAAGCACACAAACACTACCACGGAAGCTTGATCATCGACCCCATCATCATTCGTCTACAATAAATGTATCCATTGTCAATACAGTGAAGCCAACACAAAATACTGGACCCGCGAAACCCGCCCGAACATACAAATCCTTAAGCCGTAGCAAAAGTTTCAATGTCCATGGCATGAACGGTACGAATGATCCTAGTCCGATTTACATAGAAAAACTGACAAAAAACAACTACACAAGCAACATGTACAAGTCAAATCCTCATCTCCATGAAACTGGGCCACAGCTCAAAAGTCCATCCATAGTTAATTTGATTAGCCGTAGTCAAAAGGATCTAACTCGCATCGATGAAGATCGCAAATATCCTAGCTACATGTCGGATAAACGATATTCGTCAAACAACAATAATTTTGTTAATGGTAGCAGTGATAAGAAGAGCATGTTTCTTAAGGGACTTCAGGATCAAGCACCAGAACTTTATAAGACACTTCATGGAGAGAAAGAGCCATCCCCAGTACGGAATGGATTTAGTCATCACAAGTATCCAAACATCATAAATCGTGATCGAGAGTCATCATCTTTGGGATCTCGATCACCAATTGAAATCAACAAGGACACAGCCAGCATTATTCGCCGGGGAAGCTCAAGCACAGATGATTACTCCGAAACGTACAGGATAACAACAAAAATGGATGATCCCAAGAGGCCAAGTGTTACCAACACCGTACAGAGTTTTTCGAAGAAGACTGTACCATCCAAGGATGGTCGAGGCTTTGAAACAATTCAATCCAGTGAAAGGAAGAGCGTCACCACGAGCCGGTATCGCGGTGAACCAATGTCTAATATTAAATATTTGGAGGATAGAGTAAGGAGAGGAACTGGAGGAGGTCCTGTTGTCGTTGAAGTTCGGGGCAACACCAGAAAATGAATTCAAAACAAATAAAATTCGGTTCTGGCTTTGGTTTCATTTGACATCGTTGCAAATAAAAAGAAAAGCCATTCACCATTTTGCTTAATAATATGCTTTTGTAGAAGTTAAATCCATTGGTACTATACCAACCTCCCCCCCCCCCCACACACACACACACACACTTGTGGAGTATTGGAACGTTCAATACTAACAAAATCCATTCTTCTAACCACATACGTAGTTGTCCGGATCAGTTTCATCATAAATCGTACTCAACCGCAAACAAATGACGACTTATTGCCATTTATTAATTTTATTAAAAACAAAAAAAATATCAAATGCAACTGCAACACATCCTAATTATTATTTTATAATTGTTAACTAAAATCTATAAACCAAACAAAATGTCTGTACCCAGACAGTAGTTAAAGGTTAGTCAAAGGAAGTTCAACAAGAACTAAATTTATAATCTGCGCAATCACATCCTGGCACAGTCTGAAGCAGAGAAAAAAACGTTTCAGTATAACTTACTAAGAGCAATAAAACTTTGTACTTTAGTGTGTAATTCTAATTCATTGTTAATCATAGATAGTGTTATGTTACTTAATTAACTTTCGTTTTATCATTCGTTTTATATGAAGAAAAAAATAAGACATTCCTTCGGAGGTAAACAACTAAATGACATTGGAAAAATGCTAAGAAATAAATATCAATGTGCCAAAAATTTAAACGTCTAAATTTAATATATTTTATCCTTTTTAGAAATACTTCTCCTTAAGCACCACGATTTTGAAACACGAAAGGGTTGACGATTTTGTGCATTCAAGAGTAGCAAACTAGTAAGGGTTGTTACAAAACTTTAAATATATGTTTATTGCAAAAATATTGTTCATTTGAATTTAATAGTTTTGTTTATTTAGTCTCGCAGTATTTTTTACAACAAATGATCAATTTGCAGTTTTAAAAGTGGATCAAAATATTTTCAGTTACTACTTAATTCACAAACAACAATTTAAATGATTTTGTTCAATAAATGGAAGACAGATTTCAGTTACTAGCGGCAAATTATTAAAAATAAAAATTGGAAAATACTTTTATTACACAAATTTATTTAGTAAAAAGTACAGAGAGTTGAAAAGTTCGCTTTTACAAGTACACTGTTTTTATTCTATCGAAGTTTCAATTAAATAATTCGTAAACTAGTAACACATCATATAAGTACACCATTTAGAATACAATGACTCAAACAATTACTATTTCTATTTAATTTTTGAATTATTTTTTACCAGTCTATGTCCAAAGTACAAAATAAATATATTCAAAAGCTTTCGTCTGTTTACTACTTGTGTCTCTACTCACGTGGTGATTTCTTTTACGACAACTAGATGGCAACAATTTGCCAAAAGAAGAAACTATTTGATACACTTCACGAACAGATGGCCAATTACATGTACTTGTACTTTATTTTATTTAAACAAAAACTTCCAACATACATTTGAAAAAAAAAAAAAAACTAACAAAGTTTTTTTTTGATGGGTTCTTACTTCAAATGATTTATTTGTTTAAAACATTTTCTTAACGTATTACAATTAATGAGCGCATTATTTTTAAATTTAGTTTTTGTTTCGAATTTTATGTATGCAAAATATCGTGCATTACTTAATAAATAATTGTTAAACATCCTTCGAAAATGTATATCCAAAAGGAAAGTCATACCACACAAGATATCTCTGGTAACCCTCGTCCGACCTCCTCCTCTATTTCAATTTCTTTGTTTCTTTTTTCAAACCACAAATAGTTGTTCTTTACCTTGGCAATATGATCTGAGGTTACATAATCGTGCGAAGAGAAGTCAATAGCCTTAGATGATGTAATTGCAGTAATTTTTGGCCAAGACTTAAAATCAATCCGAAATGCTAGTCTTCCTTCCTCAAATGAAGTCACTTGCGCATGCCTGAAGCCGTCGTCACGAAATCGACGAGGACAAGTGAAATTTATAATCTCACGTCGTTGACCTAAATTTTTTTTTCGTTTTTGGTATCGTTTTTGTTTCATTTCTTCGCCTTTGGATATCGTCAGATAATTTGCATATCTACAAAATGCTCTTCTATTTCTTGTCAATGACATTTTCCACTGTTGGTAATTATCGACAAGTGCTAATTATAAATACACGGACTTTGAGCAATCGCAGCTGTTTTTCATGCTCTTTGACTTCAGTAAAAATATATTTATGAGATCATAAAAAACTACATCGACAGCGAGAGAAAACGAAGTCATTGTAAATTTTCTAGCAACAAATGTTGACCTTCAAAAAAAAACAACAACTTTCTATTTATACATTAGAAAAACAAACAATTTCTTGTTCTATACACTCATGTATTTGTTTTAGTGAATTAATTATTTGATACACTTCTAGACTCTAGTGATTACCTTTCCACAGTATAATTAGGACGCGCATGCAGAAAAATTGATAACAACTGCCAAAAAAATTCTGTTGCTGTTAGCTTATATCTGTTCATCACCTCAATTGAATTTAAGTTGATTTTCAATTCATAATGACAGAAAACTTTCCATTACTTTCGAAAATATGTCAGTTTTGATAAAAATTGAAAGGTTTGAATAGTTGTTATTTTGCACTGTTCTAATAAAATCGCAAATTAATTTTAAATTAATCACAGGATATCCTAAAAAACACACTTGCAAAATTCAGTTGCTCATTCGAAATTGTATGCAGATTAAAAGGTAAGTCATTGAAGACATTGCCAACTACAGGAACGTACTAAATTGAGTGATATTGTTAATAACAATCAACACATTTACCTGAGCAATACTTTCACTATTTACATCGAATAATCCTTTTGCTGAAAAATTCAGAGTCTCGTGATGCATTTGAAGAAGAAATTCCTTCAGGTACGAATTCAACACTTGATCCTTTTCATTCCAGTCAGCTCGCAAAAACATGCCTTGCATTTGTTCATTCTGTAAAAAAGATAATTTATTAATAAGTTTTTGTAAAGTTATGAAAAAATTTTTCTACCAATTTTGTGCAATCATAGCTCAATCGACAGGGTTTGTAAAGCAACAATGTTGCTGAAAGTACGGATAATATGGCAACTGTATAAACAAATTAAATGGAATTTTTTTCAAAAAAGGATATCGATTCAGGTCTACCTCCTTTCTGCAGGTTACTATGATTTTCCAGCATTGTCACAAACACCCAGTAACATTGTATAGTGAGATACAGATAGAGGCCGAGAAAAATCGTTGCTAATGACCATCCAAAACAAAGCGACAACGTTTTTGAAATATCGAACATTTCTCCATAAACACCTTGCAACATTGGCAAAAGCTTATAAACACATTCTCTGTTGTATTCTGGCTTATATTGATTGTTCTGTACTCGATGAATTATTTCCTCGGCGGATGCTATTAGTTTCTTAAGCATTTCCAAATAAATGACTAGAAAACTGCAAAACTGTGTACATTTTCCATTAATTGAAAGTTCAACAAATATTGCTGCTGGCATATAATGTATCCAATGTTCTTTCTCTATCTTTACGTAAAAACACAACAATATCAGGAAAGCAATATGAAGAATGGAAACAATGCCACAGTTCCAAAACAATTTAAGTTTCACATCCGTGGTTCCCAGTGCTATTTGCCGGGATTTGAGGAACTGGTCGTGAATAATCTGGAACCTTCCGTACAGTCTGTTGATCGTCTGTTGATGGATGGATGATTCCAGCACTTCAACTATAAAAACTGAAACCAGAATCAAGCATTTCATTTCGTCAAGAACTTTGTCCACAACTGCTTTGTCATCTCTTTTCATAATGTACGTGAATCGCAAACAGGAACTCCAAACTCCTCCGAAAAGTAAGAAGCTCGTGTAAAGTACATGCAAACTTTTAGACACTGCAGGATGCGCACTCAATCGAAAGGATATCGGCTCGAAGCCAAGTATACTGAAATATATGCAATAGGGTTGCAGAACACCATCGAGGAACCTCCCTTGCATTTTGCTCCCTTCGAACCGCTGATCGCTTGCAAACTAATTCCATCCGAGGACGGCTCTCTGTGGTCTGCTCCGAAATCATCAATAATTCGTGAATGCAATTAGTTAAATTGCCAACGGCGGAAATGCAATGAATGAACACATCAGAAGATAAGTTATCATAAATCATAATTTGATTTGTATAAAGTTTTATTTTTTAAATAAAAAATTTGAGGATATTCAGAAGATCCCTTCATTTTAAATTAGTTATTAATATTTAAATAAACATTAATTAATTTATTATGCTGGAAGTAAGCATAAGCATTTTTTTAATTCACTGATTCAATGATTTCAAATCTGTCTGTTAAATCAAATTTGATATTTTCTACTTGAATAATTTCACCGTACTTTTTTCAGTTATTAAATACCTAAACAAAATAATTTTATACTCTATTATTTACTCTGAATTACAATAATTTTTTGCAAGTTAAGCCTTTATTCGGCTTCCATGATCTGAACATTCTCAAAAGATATTAATAGAACGCGTTCTGCCTTCGAACTCTGCTTTTTAATTATTCAAATACATAATTAAAATCAACTATTAAATATTCTCCTCTATGCTAAAACAATCATATAAAAATCCAAATCCACTATGCATCAATCACTTTGAAGCAATCAAGTTACCCTTTTCTGGTTTTCAACCCCGCAAAAAGTTTTCTTCGTAAGTAGGCTCTGATCGGAAAATCGCTTTTTTCTGGAAAGTAAAGCGAGTAGCAGTGAAAATTCCGAGTGAAATTTTTTTGAAGTTTTTAACAAATTTAAAGTGTATATTTTCTAATAAGAATGGGTCGATTGAAGCTAGTTCAACGAAAAGAAAAGTCAAGACCAAGATTCAAAATTCTTGCACATTTTAGACGAAGGTGGAAGAGCATCTGGGACTTGCCAAGAGTTCCAAAACGCAGACCTCACACATATACTAAAACAAAATTGTGTTTTGTATGTATATTTTTTTAATTAATTTTTGAAGTATTGAAAATTGAAAACATTTGCGAATAGGAATTCTTTGGGAATGGAAACGTCCGCGTATGGGAAATCACGGTGACGAAGAGGAAGCGCTTCCTTGTGGAGTACGGTAGGGCCAAGTACACGGCTCAATGGCAATGCAGGACATATTTAATTACCGGCGTAGATTTACAAGGATATAAAGGATGTGATGTCTTAACTATATAAATACCATCGAATGAAATTTCGTCTTTGGCTTAGAATTACAAGGATATAAAGGACTAGAAGTCTTAAATATATATAAATACTATTGTATGCAATATCGTCTTTTTATTATTGCTGTATCGTGAGTCTTTGTATTAGAAGTTCTCTTGTCTTGTTAATGTCGCCAATTTTGATCCATTTTTCCCTTCGCGTCGTGTCAGTTGTATTTTCAGGAAAATGGTCTGTGTCCAATTAGGCAAAGGATTAAGTTTTTGGTTGAAGTTTTTTTGGAAGTTAAATCTGCTTTTTAATTATTCAAATAAATAATTAAAATTAATAATTAAATATTCTCCTCTATATATAAACCCAAATCCACTGTGCATCGACCACTTTGAAGCAATCAAGTTACCCTTTTCTGGTTCTCAACCCCGCAAAAAGTTTTCTTCGTAAGTAGGCTCTGATCGCAAAATCGCTTTTTCTAGAAAATCAATAAAATTGACAGTGAAAATTCCGAGTGAAATTTTGTTCAAATTTATAACAAATTTAATTCATATTTTACAATCAAAATGGCCCCATTAACTCAAAAAAACATACTTTCAATTCCTGAAGTGAGGAATTGGATCAGAAAACCCAAAATTCGAACACATCATTGCAGACAACATTTACACTTTGTACGTATACTAATACTATTATATTTGAATTAAATAATTATTGAAAAATAATAAATTTCCCGAACAGAAATTCAAGAATGGCAATTGCATAATAAAGAAGATCTTGATTTTGACGAGGCGCGAGGACTTTCGGACGACATACAAGGATAAAGTCCTGATTCTCTCCTGCAAAACACTAATTACTCCGGAACATTTGAAGGATATTTGTACTCTTAAAAAATAAATTCTATTGAATGCGATGTTGTCTTTGTATTTTGGTGTATCTTGGGGCTTTATTCTAGAAGTTGTCTTGTCTTGTTGTCGCCAACTTTGACTCATTTTTCCCGTCGGCATTTTGCGTTTGTGTTTTTCATGGAATTGGTTCGCTGTAAGTTTGTATATTTGTATATTATTACACGCCGAAATTGTTCCCTGAGGTAATTAGCTCTCATCCGGAGTCATACCTCAGGTATCTTCTGTATGTGGGGACTGGGGTCATCAACGACATTCTGTTCGTCCTTATCATTTGACGCTCCGTAATTTCGTCCTCATATTCTTTCGGATTACAGAGGAGCATGTGTTGACCAACGCCCCAAGGACATCTCTGTGCTTCAATTTATTTGGGATAAATTCTGGTACATCAGTCTACAAATTTTAGTTGTTAAAATACTGTTACGTTGTAAAAATGTGTTTGTATTTTTTGGAAATTAATAATGTTTCTTAAATGTTTTCTGCATTAATAAAATTGCAAAATATAAATTTAAAATTGATTTGTCAATGACACAAAAATTGCTTTTAATTTGTAGAAAGTTTTTATTAATATTATAGTATTCAGCTTCACCAATAAAAATATTTCCAAATTCCAATTATAAATTTCCATTTATGCCATTACTGCATTTGTTGACAGAAAACCGAAGCTAAATAGATAAACATCATTAACTTAAAGGTAGCAAAACAATTCACATAGCATCGTAATTAAGTTTCTTTTTTAACAAAATGATATCATTCGATCAGAATTTGCTCGTTTTGTTATTAAATGAAACAAAAAAAATTGTCTCAAGGGAACCGATCGTATTAGCGCTTTTCTGTTTCAAAATTCACTTGAAACAATATTTGTCGTATTAAGTAAGCAAAACGCACACATTTAATACTAGTGCAATGTATTTTCCTACTCCGGTCTATGTTAAGGGTTGTACAAGAATACACCCTTGACTTCAGATATTGATGTCAAAATTTCGTTCTGTTCTTATTGTTGCACAAAATAAGAAGACTGAAGAGAGGTCTTCTGATGAAATTCAGTCATGAAATTACAGAACATGAATCACTGACTTGCGAGTAAACAACGGAAAGTAAAATGCACATCGTTGTTGCTGAAAGTAAAGAGAATAAAAGTAAATTGTTGATAAGATAGGCGCAGTTTTAGTTTTAGTTTAATTAAGATTATAAGTTTTTCAAATTAGAGTTAGAGGATGACTAAAGTGAAGGAGCTCTTTTTGTTTATTATATATGTAAACTTTACCGCTTGATAGGAAAAGTACGGCAAGTGGATTGTAAACAAATATATTAACTTTATAGGACACGCTTTGATCATGTTATAAAATTGGAGGAAATATTGAGGACAATGTAATAATAAATAAGAAATAACAATTATATTGAAACGGAAAATAACATCGGAAGACCAACAGGGAATTGTTGAAAACAGACTCCCGGGCACAGAAGATAAAGTTATCTGAGGATGTTTTGAAAACATTGATAACTGTTAAACTAACTGTATCAATTTTTGTGTTTCCTCAACAAAATGGTTCAGATTACTAACTTTAATTGCGTGTTAAGGGTTGAAAATATTTATTCATTAAGCAATTAACACTCGGAAACATTCAACAAACGCGAAATGTTGAACCGTATCGTATGCAAACATTTTCTAACGGTTATAACAATATATTCAAGATAGAATAATATTATCCATTAATGTAAAATTATTTCTTCCATTCATTATGTTATTAAAAATCATTTTTTTTTCTTAACTTTTTAAGTGAAGTGTTTAATATTGAATATTATATTGCTAAAACAAACTTTTTAGTAACTGCAAATTTTTAACGCAAAGATGATAAAAACAAAAATTGTTATCTATACCTAGCTATATATAATCTAGTGTATAATGTTGATTATCTGTATAAAGTTTGCTTAATAAACTTAAAAACTAATTGTATAATAAATTCAGAGCATACGACAAGAACGATGGGCTTGAAATGTAACCACGGTAATGCGCATTTGATATCCACTTTATACCCACATTATTGCAGGCTGGAATCAAAAATTTCACTCACATCATTTTTGTTATTTTGTAAGTCCATGTGAAATTCGTGTGTTCATCTACGCTTAGCCAATCAAATCACATTCAAGGTCAGCAGCTGTAGAACGCCATGGTGCATGTACAAGGTCTTACCTCAAGTAGTGTGAGCTATAAAACAGCCCCCGTGGACTTGAAGAATCACTCAAGATCTTTTACACTTCCTAATTCTTAGTGATAGCTTTGCGCACTTCCCGTGGACCAGTTTGCGCTAAAATTCGATCACACCATTATCGCAAAAAAAAAAATTGAGCTTAAATCGATGCTAACATAAACACGTTAAATAGAAAGTCTTATCGGTGGGGTCCAGTCTATCAGCTGGGGCAGCTGCAGTAGCTAACGCTGAGCTACTGCGCATGTCTAATGCACTCAACGCACCACAATCTGGACTGGATGATTCTCAACGTGAACTGGATTTTATGCCCGCGGGCGGTCGACTCACCTCATCACCGCAACATCATGACCCTTAATTGGAGCACAGTCTTACCTTCACTTTAATGAAAGCTAAGATCGTTTCCATTTTCTTCTTGTTTTTTTTAAAAAATTTATTTATTATTTTGAACTTTACAATGTGCTGCAACTCCGGAGAGTTTCAATGTCAGGGCGCTGAAATCCGAGAATACAGTTGAAAATGGGAAATAAAAATGCGATTTTGTGCATTCATATCACATTCACCGGCAGATTTTGTTTTAATTTATTTATATACATATTTATACTTATTAACAAATTTTACCAGTTCTGATTTGAGTTGGCAAGTTTTTGTAGGAAGCTGAATTTCTTGTTATTTATTTATAATTCAAAAAATTCATCTATATAGTTTTAGAAGAACAAATAAAAATTATTTTTGAGTAGAAAAACAATCCGTTTGAATTTGCATTTATAAAATACCACGAATTAATAAAATCAATTTTTTGTAGTAACAAAAATTTAGTTCAAAGGAATTGCATCCATTATGAAACTGCTATAAGGCTCTTGCTTTTAGAGAATTGTGTGGGAAGCAAACACCCATCAATGTCTTCGTATTTGGACGCCTTCCTAATTCGAATAGTGATTCCCCTTGACACCTCCCTGGTCCCTGCATTTGCTGACATAAGAAGATTCTTTGGGTAACATGCACCGATGCACATTGACGTGTGGCGATGTTCAATCGCCATCGAAAGTTCACCAGCCCCATTCAACGCTTGGCGACCAGATTTTCTTGAAGTGCTTCTCTTCCTTCGGCCAGTGCGAAGAGTGTCCGACTTAAAAGCCAATGTCCCTAATAAGTATGCACAACAGCAATTGCTGTTTATTATCATACTTGATATTACATCAAAACCATTTTGTTTATTATTTTCGAGAAGGGATGAATATGCAAACTATGCAAAAATGAATAATAAAGAATATTTCAAGGCACGCGAAAATTTTGAGACGAAATTTGATAAAGTGTGCTGTCGCAAGCAATTGCTTGATATGTAAGCACAATGATTGAAAATGGAGATTCAATTAAATAAAAGGTGACGATATGATAGCATTTTCAACTCAGCAAAACTTTTGTCGAGTAAACATTTCTTACATAAAACAGTCGCGCACAATAAGCACTTGTGCAATACTACAATGTAACTATATTGCCGGCAAAATTCGCGATAACAAGACCAAAATTTTTGATGCCCTTCAACACGTTGTTTTTCATTCGCTGGTGTTATCACAACACATTAAGCATCTTTATCGAAAAGTAGCAACTATAGGAGTTCCGAACTTCTATTAATAACTATTAACTTCCGTTCATGTGCAAATTTGCTGGTAGAAAATGTTTCGATAGTTGATTCACTGCAGATACTGAAACAAGTGTCTAAAGTTAATGCGTACATTTACAACAAATTCAACACAACAATAATAATATTATAAACAGCTTCATTATAGACAAACAAATTTGCAATCTTAAATATTCACAACAAAACAAATATTTGATACTCAGAAAACTTTTATTTTAATATGCTTTATTTAATTAAGTAAATAGTATTTATAGTATTATATAAAAAGTATTACAGTAAATAATATTTATTAGACTATTCTAAATTTAGCTAAAGATATTTTCTATGTTGAGTCTAGTTTGACCAAATGTTTATCCAAATTTATTTTTACATTGTTTTTGAAAAACAAAATTCTAAGTAGACAAAATTTTTTGGTAATTTTTTTTTTATTCCTTATCCATTTTGAAATCATAGTTTTGACCTTGAACAAATTCTTATGTAACAAAATTCGTATCAATAATTCGCCGGCCCAATTAAGTAATCTTAAGGTCATTGTTTTGTGGGTGTTCAGTAGTACCACCTGTCCTGAAATATAAAAAAACACTTTTTCAGAATTATAAACGATATTATTACTTTTAATTTTTGAAAGTGCATATTATTTATCTATTGGTTAACCTTCGAAATATTGATATAAGTTTCAAAATTCAATTTGAAATTTCGATAAAAATATAGCATATTCATTTATCAGCAAGCACAACAGACAAAACTTGCAATACAATATTATTGTTTTTAAAGTAATATTTTTTGAATCGTTTTGTATAAAATTCTTCGGCGATTGATTTAATTATATTTTCGTGCAGGTAAACGTGCTTTGAATTGCACAGGTAGAAATGTGTTTGAACTCACTTTCGTCGACTTTTCATGACATGCAACTTATACGAGTACATTAACTTTTTTTAAACAAAAACAAAAAATACGAAGAGTGATAAATGTGCTTTGATAAAACAACAAAAATCACGCACTCTAATCGCATTAAATTAGAGGAGGAGGAAGCGCAAATGAACACGTTTTTCTGGCTTGAGTAATTTTCGAAATTAATCGAAATTTTTTTTCTTATTGTATTTCTGAAAGAAACAAGGATGTGTATAGGATTTTTCTAGAATTAGTTAAGAAAAATTTTTGGGAATTGCAGGTAAATATATAATAGTTTCAGGTAAGTATTTTTCCCGTCTGGCAACCCAGTTGCAAGTTGGCATTCATTGTACGCTCATCTGATTCCCAGGGACGACGGTGAGAAAAAATCTAAGCCATTGAAAAGATGAGGATTTATTCTTTTTTTCCTGTAATTTTTCAGGTACATTACGTAGGTGTTTGAGATAGTGGAAAATTGTTAAACAAAAGTCTTCCGTTTCCCGAAGAGTTCTGTTATCGTTCGCTTGAACTCCATCGAATTTTTATTTAGTTAGATTAAACAGAAAGAAGTTGGTAAACAAAGTTTGCTGTAGTTGAACATTTCAACCAATACATTCAGAAGGGAGGTGATATGGCTCAGTTGCCCCACCAAATTGCGCAGTAAATAATGTGCCGGGAGTATAAATACAGCTGACTCATTTGGGGGTATCTCAGTTGTCTGTCGACCGAACTAATCAGTTAGTGTTCCAAGTTATTGTGAAAGATTTTCAAAACTAAAATAAAACAGTTTAAATTTAATTGCAACAGTTTGAAAGTGCATTGTGCAAAGCAAATATAACAGTTCTTCTTTAAGTCCAACAAAGAGAAGTACATCCAGTGACGGAATTTGAAGTGAACAAATTTTAGTGTTCGATTTAAAAGCTCAAGAGGAAAGAGGAAGAAAACAAAAACAGTTTTAATTAATTCTTGTGAATCATGTCCGAAGCTCACTTCGACGAATACGAGCACTACAACTTTGATCACGATAAGCACATATTTTCTGGTCATAGCGGTAAACAGAGATCGAAAAAGGAAGCTGATTTGCACACAAACCATTTTGATCCCAGCGGACATTCCAGGAAGATATTGACAAAGTTGATGAACACCAACAATAACAACAATAAAAAGGCTTCTCCAAACGTCAAGAATTAATTGAAGAGAGGAACACACAACGACGGCTCGCCCACCCAACACTTACCCACTCTCTGGGCAACCCTGAACGTTATTGAAATACCACAATTTATTGGATTTAGTGATTATTTAAGGCATCCATTAAGAATTCAACGTAGACTAGGACTTAGCTGTAGTTACCGGCAACCAACGGAAAAAAAACAAAAAATACAACTATAATAAAAAATTAAATAATAAAAAGAAATTAAAAAAATATAAAAATGGTTCGACCAAGAACTGCCAGCAGCTGTGAACATTTGGATGAGGGCAACCAGAAAAATTGGAATTTCCCATCATTCCTCTCAAGATGGCTCCTCAATCTCACATTCTACTCGACATCCTTCCACTGGAAACACCTAACGCCACAGGATCAAGGTGGCTCATGAGTGGAAAGTCTGTGAATAAAATTTAAGTCCTAGTTAATGCTTAATTCATGTTTAGCCTTTCGACTTGTCTCAGCTGTAAATTTCCTAGTTTAATTACTAATCTTATTGTTAACACTATCAATTGTAATTAACATGTGATTTAGCAGTCCTATTTGCCATTGTTATGCAACATCCAGATACTATACCGGATTTACTTGAGGGCAGAGACTTGTGATTCATAGAGTAGGATCTTTGATTATTATTTTTCTATCATTAAAATTGTTCATTTAATTCCTTTAATTATTACTATAAATTTTTCTTTCCTTGAAAATATTATACTTGGTGTAAATTGCATTTTTACCAATTAAGATTATACGTAATGTTCAAGAATTGAATCATAATAAAATATATATATATATAAAAACAATAACAGTAGTCTCTCTTATTCAAGGTCACAGATGTTTTTAACCCAACGGCTGCTCAGTTCAGGAATTGTGGGGTTGCCAGTAGTTTTCCTCGACAACAAATTACGCACCTGCTTTGAAATTGTTAATTAGTAAATTGCGGAAGCACTGAGCTCTATGTTAAGGGCAACAGCATGGTCAGCGAGATTTCGAAATTTTTATGAAAACAAAATAATTATAATTAACAGCTGAGATATCACTTAATTCGTACTAGCAACAAAACATGTATCATATGATTACGAATTTTTTATCAACGAAAATTATTCATGTTCTTAAATTAAACAATGAGTAACCAAAATCGTCGATATTGCTCCTTGAAGAATGGAGAAATCGTTCTCGGTTGAACAACGTCCGTGAGACTTTTCTCCTCAAGCGGAGTCACGTAAACCGATTTGGCTGGAGCGATGTTTTGATTTTTTTTTTCCTAAGTTTTCTATCAATACTTTTATATATTTACTGAATTTATTCAATTTTGATTTCCTAAATTAATAGTGCGTGAAGACAGAAAACACTTAATGGTCTGTTGACGCAACGTTTTCATTTAGGAATTTTTTCAAAAATTATGAATATGAAAATTAAAAGGATGAAAACAGTTATTTCAGTTATTTGCAGGTTGTCGCTCAGAAAACTTAATCGCAATATCTGTTAAATCAAATTTGATATCTTTCTACTTGCATAATTTCACCGTACTTTTCTCAGTTATGAAATACCTAAACAAAATAATTTTATACTCTATTATTTACTCTAAATTACAATAATTTTTTTCAAGTTAAGCCTTTATTCGGCTTCCATGATCTGAACATTCTCAAAAGATATTAATAGAACGCGTTCTGCCTTCGAACTCTGCTTTTTAATTATTCAAATACATAATTAAAATCAACTATTAAATATTCTCCTCTATGCTAAAACAATCATATAAAAATCCAAATCCACTATGCATCAATCACTTTGAAGCAATCAAGTTACCCTTTTCTGATTTTCAACCCCGCAAAAAGTTTTCTTCGTAAGTAGGCTCTGATCGGAAAATCACTTTTTCCTGGAAAGTAAAGTGAGTAGCAGTGAAAATTCCGAGTGAAATTTTTTTGAAGTTTTTAACAAATTTAAAGTGTATATTTTCTAATAAGAATGGGTCGATTGAAGCTAGTTCAACGAAAAGAAAAGCCAAGACCAAGATTCAAAATTCTTGCACATTTTAGACGAAGGTGGAAGAGCATCTGGGACTTGCCAAGAGTTCCAAAACGCAGACCTCACACATATACTAAAACAAAATTGTGTTTTGTATGTATATTTTTTTAATTAATTTTTGAAGTATTGAAAATTGAAAACATTTGCGAATAGGAATTCTTTGGGAATGGAAACGTCCGCGTATGGGAAATCACGGTGACGAAGAGGAAGCGCTTCCTTGTGGAGTACGGTAGGGCCAAGTACACGGCTCAATGGCAATGCAGGACATATTTAATTACCGGCGTAGATTTACAAGGATATAAAGGATGTGATGTCTTAACTATATAAATACCATCGAATGAAATTTCGTCTTTGGCTTAGAATTACAAGGATATAAAGAACTAGAAGTCTTAAATATATATATACTATTGTATGCAATTTCGTCTTTTTATTATTGCTGTATCTTGGGGCTTTATTCTAGAAGTTGTCTTGTCTTGTTAATGTCGCCAATTTTGATCCATTTTTCTCCTCGGTCACGGTCGGCATTTTGCTTTCGTGATTTTCAGGAAAATTGTTTTCTGCAAGTTCGTATATTATGTCCTTGTCCACAAAATCACTCGCCGAAATCGTTCCCTGATGTAATTACCGCCGCTCACCCGGAGTCACCCTGGGTTCCACCTCAGTTATCTTTTGTGGGGTCATCAACGACATTCTATTTGGTCCTGTTATTTGACGCAATTTCGTCCTCATATCCTTTAAGCAAAGCGTTTGCTTTCGGATTACGGGGATTAAGCAAATCTGGGTTCCAATATAAAGGCTTAGGATAAATTCTGATACACCAGACTAATGAAATATTTCTAGCGTATCAGCAATCATGATTCCAATATGTATTCTTCTTTTACCATCGTCGAACCTTAAATACGTGCTATATCTATGAGCATTTTATTGAACAATAACATAAATTTTCGTGTATTTTGCGTACAGAATTCAAGAGGATATCGTCGACACTAGAATCATGTAGAAACTCCAATCACTTTGGAACAATATTTTATTCATTCAAATTTTCAAATACACTGCTCTAATTTTGAAGGTTTTATATAACTGCTTTAGTGGTGATCATCTTCATACCCACTTGGCAAAGGATTAACATGTGGGTTATGGAAAAGGCTGTGGTTGCCATCGCCCCATGGAAAACGTTTAGTCCTGATGCGCAAGTAATCGTATTTCTTGAATTCTGGACGTTCATGGTGTTCTTCTTGATGCTTCAAGTAGGCATTAAGCATGCACAATCCTACTGCTGGAAGTGCCACAAAGAAGCTAAGTCGTTTCCAGACCTTGTATCCACCTAAATAGTTTTATTCAGTTATTTATGATAAGTTCATTAGGTTACATAATATAACCTGAAATTATACTATTCTAATGGTTTACCTGAATGCTCTCCAGCTGAGGCTGCAGAACTTTGAACGGCCTTTTTAACAGTTGCGGTAGAAATATACCGGCGAAGAGAATATGATAAAATAGCAGCCATTTCGTAGGCTCTTTCACCAATTTATGAATTGCGACAATCGACCAAAATGATTCAAGTGGACTCTTTGACAGCTGACGTTTATGTACAGATTACAGCGACACCCTATGCAATTTTCCAAAAACAAATTTAAGCCAATGAAGTTAGCCCCAATTTATTTCAATCAGATAATTAATTTTTATTTTTATATGATTTATATATTTCTTCTTGTTTTTAGGTTATTTTAAATTCCACCTGCTAGTTCAAATAAACCAGGTAGCTTGTAAAGAAAATCCAAACAAAATCTCGTGTAAATGCATATAATGAATCCAATAACCATAACTGAGGGTATTTTAATTTCGATTGGCAAATACTATATTATATTGTTTATATCAAATATTTAAAATATATATATATCAATTTTACGAATTTACTGATTTAATTTAATGTTCTAAATTTTGTTACTCATACACATAAGACAATATGCTTGAAATTACGAATTCCGATCTCAATTTTTGGACGCATTTGCTATTTTAGTACAAAACACAGAAGTGCGGTAAAAATGACACCTTTGTTCGTCAATTTAGTTGGGGCCGTTATCAAAATTTGAAGTTCATATTGTGATAGTTTTTTAAAATATTTAAATAGTATCAATGCCACCAATCTTCATGCTCAATCCAAACAAGAAAAACATTTTTCATATTTAAACAATAAGTAATAAATAATTATAATAATATAAAACAGGAACCTTAAGAAAAGATGCAAAAACATTTTCACATACTTAACAAAACATATTTTTATTTAAATTGTGAATTTCTTTGGTTTGGAACTTCAAATCTTAAAGTATTTCATCTATGATGCTTTTGGTTTCCGCGTCGCTCGTTGAGCAATATTTTCCATTTGTTTAAGGACAAAGTTATTGGCAAAAGATGTTGATCGAACAGCCTTGATCGTGTCCAAGGTCAGCTTGAGTAAGGCATGTGGAAAATATCCAGTGGTATGTCTTGCAATGCCCAAAGTCTTCAAAGCAGATGCAACATAAGTGTCAGCTGATGGCGCCATTGTTGTGGCCTTCTTTATTTTGGACATATTCGTTGCCACGAAACCCGGCAACACAGACTGCACAACAATATTATGCTGTTTATATTCTGTTGAAAGATCCTCAGAAAATTTGTCAACAAATGCCTAAAATGATAATATTGTAGCATTAAAAAAAGAATTCTAATTCAAATAGGAACAAACTTTTGTTGCACTGTAGACAGTGAGCATTGGATTTGGAATGACAGCGGCCATTGAAGAAATGTTAATTATAACGCCTTTGTTTCGTTGAACCATTCCCGGCAGAATGATTTTACACATGTTAAGAACTGAAGTGATATTACATGATACAATATCTTTGAAGAATGTTTCCTTATTCGGCAGCAGCAGGAAGTACTCAGGACGCGAGTAACTGATTCCAACGTTGTTCACCAACACACCGATCTCAAGTCCTGATACACTTTTCTCAATTGTTTCGTAAATCTCTGGTCCTTGCGTAAAATCAACAGCCACCACCTTAATATCTACATTTGATTCTTCTCCTGAGAACATGAATAATTTTAGCTAAATACACCAAATATTTCTAGGGATTTAATAATTACGGATTTCCGCTGAAACTTTTTCTAATTTCTCCACAGATCTGCTGACTAAAATTAGATTAAGTCCTTTCTTCGCCAGCTGGAACAAAATAAAATTTAAAATTAGAATTTAGAATAGTATACTGTAAATATTTAAGAAATTGCTATTTGCACGAGAAGTTTTATTTCTACTGCTAACATATTTAAATCTATTATTTAAAAGTTTGAGGATCCTGCAAGGCTGCAACTGCATTAATCTTAAAGCTAATATTTTTCATATAGCTTCTTTATGTTTACGCTCATCCCTTGTATGTTTAGGGAAAAATCTGAGGAAAAATCCTTGTCATATTTCTAGCTATATTCGACTTTCATGAGCTCAAAGCTGAACCAAGGTGTATTTTTCAATTTTGAGCTTCTCAAATCAAATCAATAACAATTTCGACCTCAACATTGCTCAGTGATATAGCGTAATTGACAAAGTTATTGTTTATCTAAATATTGCTTTCGTAACAATTTTATGTATTGAAATAAATACAGAATTTTTAAGCACCAATTCTTCTATTAAACTATGCAATAACACTTCGACTTAACCATGCACTTGGAACTGAATATTCAATGAGATATGTTTCTTTTATTGATGAGTGTTGATTCGTTGATCGGAAGTTGAATAAATCAAGCTTGAGGAATGCAAAATAGCAACGCAGGGTTTCATTAGTTAGGCTGGACGCATTCTCAATCGCCTGATTGAAAGGCGTGTTGGAATTGAGGCTCAGAAAAATGGACGATAGAAAGTCCACGCAAATCACAGCAGAATTTCAATGGGGGATCAAGTCAATGGTTTCGTCCTCCAAAATGTCATTCAATTGTTTTAGTTTTTCTGCACGCTACTGAAGGACAAACATTCGCCACTGAAAATTTGTGCTGAAGTAGGCTAAGTTCGTACCAGATGTTTCCCCATTTTAGAAACATTTAATGTCGATGTAATGAGCAAATTTTTGTTCACGGCGTGTCAGCACTTCAGATGCAGATTACTTGTATTGTATGACTAGCTAAATTCTGGACAAATTTCTCCTGGTAGTTATATCAAATTCGGTACATACCGCCTTGGAATATGCCTTCCCGATACCCTCTGTTGCTCCTGTTATCACTAAAAAAACAAGAAGACGGTGTTGCATTTCTGTTCGTTAATCATTTTAAATAAATTTTTAATGAACACTTACGTGCCCATTTGCCCATTTGTCGCACGTCCACTTTCGGGCCAAAGAACAACGGCCCAATCAAATTTTCATACAGCCACGGAATCACATTTTTAATCAGTTGAAATATAACAATTGCGGAGCAAATCACACTGAAATACCCGCACGAACTCATTTTCACAACACCGAGTGCGCGATTGATAACGAAATTATGAACTGTTCTTGTGAACGTCTCCCGACGAGCGAATTGACGTTGGGAATCGATAAAGAGACACTATGTTGGATGTGCGCAGTTGATAAGCGTTTATTCCCCTTACAAATTGGGGACTCTCTTTGCCTTCCACCTTCCAGTGATACTCGCTGTGCGGCTTCCAAGGGCGTACCCCTAGCTTATCGTTCAAATTTGCTCTGTCTCTGGGGTGCTAATATTTGTTCTATTCGGCGCCACTGGGATGATTTAATTTTAGATGTGTCTACGCTTACAAAATTTCAAAATTCTTGCTACTTAATACCACGGGAAATGGCTAACGCAGCGTCCGATTTACAATTTAAATACGCGTACAGTGAATTCTGTAGAGTCTAATTAAAAACTTCGTCGCTTGCTTAATGAATTGAGTACTGACGACAATTGCCTATGTAAAGCGTTTTTAATGGAGAATATTGTACCAAATTTAAACACATATTTCGACTAACATTTTTTGGGACTTAAACATTTGGATAAAAATAAAAGAATTAATACTTTCCTTTTATCATTGTTTTGTATTACTATCAAATTTCATTACATGTTAATAGACATGTGCTAGGGGCGGTTTTTAGCTACCTCAATTGTACCTGGTGCAAATAGTAAGTCTATAAAAATTCAAATATACATAATATATATAGAAATAAGAATCAATTTCAAATTGGGCATGCAACTAAGAAAGTGAATTGGGATTTGTATTTCAATTTGTAAGCAATACGGACTATAAGCAAAGAGTTTTCCGATAGGGGCGCTTTTTCACTGGTTTCAATAGCTGAATATGTTGGACAAATTATTCTCAAAATATTTCTTGTTGTCTATCAATGGGGCTAAGTTTTTATAGTGTTCCTATTGATATGCTGAATGAAATATTACTTCTAATAAAACACTGTTTGAATTCTTTTACATAATTTAACAATTCTTTTGGCCCGTATTTAACATAAACAAGTGAACAATTTATTTAATTTATGTGTTCATCAATCCATCCTCTCAGCGGTGAAACGGATGTAAACACACCAGGATATTCTGGTAAGGCACATTGCACACCCCACGAGACAATTCCATACAGTTTATTGTCAACAACGAAAGGACCTCCTGAATCACCATTACATGCATCCGTTTTTCCATCAAATGTTCCTGCACAGAACATATTTTCGGTTACCGTCCGCATGTCATTGTAGATGTCAATGCATTTCTGCTGTTCAACGATTGGAAGATAAGTTTTTTGCAAGATCACCGGAAACACGCCATTGTGCTGAATAAACAGATAATTTAATGATTTGAATTATAGGAATCACAGGTATTGGGGGATTCCTTACCGTTAAATAACCCCAGCCTGTAACCATTCCGTTCTTTCCCACTGGCAGTGGCTCGTTGAGGCTTGGCAGGGCAATTGGTTTCACATTATCCTTGTAAATAATATTGTTTGCTAATTTAACAACAGCAATGTCCGCATTGTAGTGTTCAACAGCAAAGTCTGGATGAACAATAATTTCCTTGACAATGTAAATGTCTCCTCCAACAGAGCGTTTCGTATTCCCAACACGCACATGATGCTCGGTTGGATTTGTTCCGTACCTTGCGAAACAATGACTAGCAGTCAGGATAATATCCTCACGAATGATAGATCCACCGCAAATGTTCACAGGGTAATAGTGAATTGAAGCCTGCCAGGGAGCCTCCAGAATTGATGCATTCACCCCGCCCACTATGCGGGGATCGGTAGCGCTTGGCGCTGAAAAATCAAGCTTATTTCATCCCAAAGGATGTATTGTAATGCCCTTTTTTACCTGCACTCGCAACACCAATAATCGCAACAACCTTCAGGAGCACGTACATGTCTACTGGCTGAACTAAACGAAGTGTTTTACAACTGATATTAATCTCCGTTTCTTACAATATGTTGTCAGGAACGCGCTGATAATTGATATTCGAGCCATTATCTCGAAATGTACTTCTTGATATGGCTGTGATTTTCCAAATAAGTTTTATCAACACTTATTAACTAATTATTTCTCTTACTTTATCTGAGGCATTTCCACGAGTTCCGATAATTTGTTGAAATCACTTAGAAATTAAAGAAAAAAACAAAACCATTAACAACGCAAATTTTAAACAATTATTTCCTTCTCCAATCTCTAGAATCTGAAAAAAATATTTGATTAAACTTACAATCACTTAAGAATTTATAATATACTTTCAATAATAATTTCAAGTTCGTTTAGAAAATAAATATTGTATAATACAAGATAACGTTAGATTAATAATTATTTTAAGCTACGTGAATTACAGAATCACCTAATATTAGGCAATTTGAAAATTGTTGTGGAAAGTAAAGGGGTATTCAGCTGTATTCGTACATGGCTGAATGTTAACGACGAATTAAGGTTTGTACCCCCGATGGACTATGATAGTGCAACACCATCTAGCGTTGTATCCAGGATACTTGGCAAACTTGTGTTCTTTAAATGTTTTTAAAATTAAAATAGTAGTAAAGTATCATTAGAAACAATACCAAAACCAAATCATAAAAGTAAGAACGGAATAAACTGAACCTTTTCATTGTGTTTGATAATATTTGGCGTAATACTGCGAAACGGAAACATTTCGGTTCTTGTCGTCATGTTTTCTTCCGAAAGAAATTACTTCCAATTTGGATACGAAATCATTTACAATATAAACATAAATATATTCACTTCAAATTGTGATATAATTAATATAATTATTTATAGAATATATCTCTAAATTGGAAACAAATACGGATGTGCTGTCTTAATACAAAAACGCAGTCCGTTGAAAAACAAGACGAAAACAATGAATAATTTTTGAAAAATCTTCGGATTATCCATCATAATACTAACGCTCATGATTTATGGCTAAACATTCTGTTTACACTTTGTGACAGAAAAATAGAACTATCATACTTACGAAGTGAAAAAAAAATGGTTTTATGGATGTCCGTCTGCCTGTCTGTCCAGACGATAATTTGAGAACGATTGCAGCTAGAGACTTGAAATTTGGTACAGTAATACTTCGTCAAAATTGTAAGATCAAATTCGAAATAAATACTATTGTATGCGATCCCGTCTTTTTTTATTGTTGCGGCATCTTGGGGCCTTATTCTAGGCGTTGTCTTGTTATTATCGACCTTCGAAATACATTCAGGAGAATTCTCTACAAAAATTAATTATCGTCGATTTCTTTAATAGGCGATTACTTTATGCACAATAATTCGTAGGTCGGCCAATATTGTTTTGTTTGTTTGAACTGTATCTGGGGGGCACGGCAGTTCCCCCGCCAAGTCGAGCAAAAAAGCGGCACGGCCGTACCATCCTTTTCTCGAAATAGTTCAGGACATTTTCGACCTCCCTATAACTTCGTTTTGGATAAAACTAGAAGCCTGAATTTTCAGTAACCAAGCAGGCATTGTATAAACAGGGTATATTTCAAATTTCATTCAATTTGAACCAGTAGTTTACTAATTATAACTAGTCAAAGTTTCTTAGTTTTGTCATTCATTCACTCACTGACTGACTGACCGATCATCAAAACTCTAAGGCACTTCTAGCAGACATAGAAGTTTCAAATTTAGAATACAATTAGTGTTTAGTGTATAAATCAAGGAAAAACTGAAATATTTTGCTATTTCAGTCCAGTTTTCTAGATACAGCAATTGCATAAATAACTTTGTAACCCCATATAAATATATAGGATTACAAAGTTACATTGGCAGTGAATGAATCAGTGTACCTGTATATGTATAATATCAACAAAAAGAAATGAGATGTCATCAAAAACATAACTTGTAAAAAAACCAAGTCTCGCAACTTGGCCATCGCATGAAAACACAATATGTCTCACAAGTAATACATACTATATTAAATTAGATTGTTTAGTGCAATTGCCAAGTCAATATATTTTTATTTAAAACAAAATATTTTTAATATTGATATGGTCACTATAAGATGTTGTTAGGTTAGCTAATTATTTAATAACTTAAGACTGAAGGTCCCGTAAGTAGGAACTGAATAAATTAACCGACTTGGATCTCACAACTTTTTACGGTGGAAGAACTGAGTTGCGAGACTTGGTTTTTCTTACAAGTTATGTTTTTGATGGCATTATAAATTTCACTGTAGCTTTTACTCCTCCTTTCAAAGTTTTACAGCTGAATTAAAATGAGTGCGTTTTTTATTCTACTCTGTTGTAAATGGAAAACATCTAAGTCATCAATAAAGTCGACAATAATTTAGATTATAAAAGAATGCGTTAGAAAAACAAATTCAATCATCTCCGCTGCGGACTCCGGAGGAGTCCTCCTCTGCATTGTCGGTAGGATGATGGAATATATCGCGCTAATGCAACTTTCTTAGACATAGGTTGAGTAGTGCGTTTGAAAAATTCTGCACTCTAAACATTTTTGCTTGCATCACGGCCTCTCGACGGTAAGCCTTTCTTGCCCGGCAATCCGGCCGCCAACTTATTGTATTTCTTATTTATTGTTATCGAAACTTTTATTTTTTATTTTTGTACATATACACAATACACATATCCTTGTCCATTCCAAAAACGTTTTATAGCTGAAAGAAGAACAAAACACTTACCTAGAAAAAAGTTCTTTGCACCCATTTACAAATTATTGGCATCAACGAATTTTATGAGCGTGACGTAATGAATTGTACAAGAAACAAAGACGCAATTTCTCGCCATTCGTTTCTTGTGCGAATTATGACCTCATGGTCATGATTTTCACTGATGCCTTTTATAGTGTGAATGAGCCCTTTCAATCTAATCTTTTCTTTAAGAGCTCGACTAAAACAATTCCTTCCCAAAAAAAACCCTATTCAGGTAAAATTTTCCAGTAGCGCTTGTCGGTGTTCCTTGTCCTCCATTCACTCTGGGCAGCCGCGATCCCAAGAAGGAGCTCAGCCGCAGGTACTAACAATAAGCACAGAATGGAATTTCCGTTCGAACTCGCATCTTACAAGGCTGTAGAATGTAGAATGTAGATCCGTCGTCATTGTAGGAGCGGATGCTAAACATACAAGCAAATAATCTTACTTAAGGCACCCTTGTCGGATGCCCCAACCCAAGTACAAAAGAGACAGAGATAATTCCGCTGCCATATACCATACTGAATCACATTAATTATTGCAAATGGTTTTATTGTTCGTAGAATCCATTATTAAGCAACAATACACATTGCAGATTAACCACCTCCGGCCAATTCTCATTTACTGGCATTACTTAGATCTTATGACATCACTCTGATGTTATTCCGTACGGGGGAGGGGATCGAGCCAGCTTCAACGAAGCATGGAATCTGGCGAAAGGAAACAAAACCGTAAACATCTGGCGTGGGTGAATGGAGCTTCGCTTTAATCCGTGTAGGATGAAAACTCCAGACTTCTTTTATGCTTCCAGAAATATTCTTAAGAAAATGCATTCGTCATGGATCGACTTTGGCCAGGCCAAACGAGCGGAATACAAAAACCAAAAGCTTAGAAATTATGGGACATCCCCTGACAATGTAATTTAATTATCTTTGAGATTACTGTTATGTCTACTGCACGAACCACTGGACTCTGGAGAAATGTGATGCAATATAACCATTAACCACATTTAGATTGCTTCCAGTTATGACTTTCGATATATTCAACATTGTTGATCACATTCGATCATGAAGCACTCTTTAAAAACATATTAATTTTTGTTTTATTATATTCAAATGAGTTCAGAGCGTTTTGAAATTCGACAACGTCGCAATACTGAGAAGTTCTTCAACAGAGCTTGACTGCAATGCATAATGTTATATTATATTACAATAACAATCATTGATTTAAAAAAAATTGTATTGGAGAGAAATAAAGCAGTCGTAAAAAATATTTAAATGATAATGAAAGATAATACAAAGGAAAATAGTATAACAAAGATTGTCGAATATGTATTACATAAAAACTACATGAAGTGAAGTTTCGTTCTGATATCAATTTATTTATTACAAAAGAACAAACTTTATAGAAGTAAATAGAGATCTTAAATGACTTCTATCGTTTTAACAAGGTAATCTTTGTAAAGAAAAAACTTGTGAATGCCATTTTGATGAAACAGGAATTCCGAAATTCTTAGTAAACTGGAATTAGTGGCCCTCGATCTGGAACACAAGGACACTGCTTCGTCCCTTTGGGTAATCATCTTTTCCTATAATGTATAAGAAACTTTCAGCTCTCTATCCAGAAATTCTCGTCGCAGTGCGGCAAAGTACCCATAAATTCTCGCCGGGTTTCTCTGTAACTTCGACCCGATCCTTCCACCTAATTCATCCCCTTTAAGGCAACCCAACGATGGGTGGCGTCGTCAAGTGCACCTTTCGATGGATGAAAACTCCGCATTGTGCACCTGCGCAGAAGCGTTTCCAACTTCGGGGCGAATCCTAAGTACAAGACAAAGGGTATTCTCCATGCTAACGTGTAGACGTGAAAGGGTTACCCTTAGTTTGAAACAAAGGTCGTTTTTGTGTTTTACGATTGCAGATCTGCCGCAGGGGACCAAGTCTGTATCTATCACATAATTCCAATTGTAATCCTGAAAAGCGTAGAAGGAAAGGTTAACTCTTTTGTGTCAATTAACTGGAGACGCTGATCAATTGATGCAAATTAAATCCAACACCCTCCTTAATTTCAGTCCTTGGTTTAAGGATCAGGAGAGCGACAAATATTGAAATCAAAAGCGAATGGCAGAAAATCACAAATTCCATTTCCCATGAAATGCCTGATTTAATCCTCCCAGCCAGTTTTACACCTACACCCGAAATTCAGTAGATGTTGCAGCTGCGATTTATCAAAACCCTCAAAGATTACCACTCGACATCAGCGGAATTTATTTATCTCCTTCTGCAGCTTCCATTCACTCCTCGTCGTCTGACGAAAAAACTCCTGGAAGTCTGTAGAAGTTTCGCTCTAGTTAGAAGTTACCAAAAGGCTTTAATGAACATCAATGTCTGCCAAGAATACTGTTCACCAGATGTCCAGATGGTAATTAAATGTGTTAACTAGTAAATCGGATTTATGTCTCTTCTCTGCTGAAACAGTTGCTTGTCTGTTTTATGCGTCATTTTATATAGCAGACATGTTGAATCAATAAAATATTAACAATTGTACTTAATTTCCGACCAGAATACGAGGACAAATCAATTCATCATGACGATTTGTAAGACCATATTTTTTACAGACAAACCAAATTATGTGCATTGATAACTAATGATTTTCATTGTTTATTTTCACTTGTTTTAGCAGATAACAAAGTTACAAAGTTCAAGGAAATTCGAAGCAATTAGAAACATTCATCAAATTGCCACGTCAAAATTTCTACATTTTAATCTTCTCAACGAAAATGTTTTCAACATATTGCAAAAAAATTTCGCGAACTTTTTTTTTTCTGCTTCATTATTAAAGGAATTGTTTTTTTTTTCGACTTTGAAACTGAAGTCAAAATAGTAAAAGTACAGCAACCGTTTTATAAGAATACATATTATAATGTCTAACTATGTCATTTAATTTGTTAGTAAGAATGTTGAAGCGCGGAAGAGAGAAATAAATAAGGAAAATTGCAACAATAAATCTATTTTGATGAATATGAAGAATACAAAATTAAAATGTTTTTATTTATTTTTTGACTGAAATTTAAAACATAGGGTAAATGGGGGGATTCGGGAATTGGGAGGTATGTTTTACAAATTTGTCTGATAGGAATTCTTTTCTTGTTATTTTCGTTGTATCCTTACTTAATTAATTTTATAGTAAAAGAGCAGTATTTTTACTGGTTTGACTTTTTTTTAAATGTGTTTTATCAGTGCTAGACCAAATATGTAATAATTATTGGGCTTTTTGTTGGTATAGAAAGAAATCTAAAATTAACATGTTCAAATACCATTTACTAAAAACAAAACAATTTTAACACGAATTTTGTGCTGACAAATTTTTTTCTTATACTTGGCATAACTTTTTTGAACTTTAACTAAAAGTAAAGCTTATGACCTACAGGTTTCTAAATCATAATACAAAAAGTATTATTACATTAACAAGATTAACAAGAAAATTAGCATTAATTTTTTTGTAATAAGGCAAAATGATAGATATTAGCCACAAAGAATAATTGAAAAGTTAAGTGCGATTTATATATTTATATATATAACATATTCTATTAAACAAAGAAAATTGTTATAACTGAATTTTAAAATTGTCCTGCAGTGACCACCCAATATTCCACAAGCGGGTAGTTGGGTCGGGTGGTAAATTCCCCCCCCCCCCCCCCCCCCCCCCTATTCGTGCTATGAGATGAAGTCTAGGGCAAGTTCTTTGGTATGTTATTATTAATGTTATGGCTCAAAATAAAGTAGTTTCTGTACATGGGAATAGAAATTATAATGAATTTGTTAAAAAAGATCGGCAAAGTTTATGCAGACTTCTTCCAGGATCATGAAATTCCAACAGTAGCTTAGAGTATTCCACCCTTTAAATTTTTAGTGCTCCAAATCTGAAATGATTATGGTTTGTTCTTGAAGGGTTTGGCTTTTCATGCATGACGTCATAAAAATTCAAAAAAATTAACAATTTTACCATCCTTGCCACCCAATTCCCCCCATTTACCGTTATTAAAAAGATTTTATTTCTTTGGTATATACAATTTCAAATGGATCCTGCGAAAATGTCTAATTAATATTCGTCCTACAGAAATGTTTAAGGATTACTTAAAAATTACTTAGAATTCAGTAGCAATTAATTATTCTATTAAATCCGAGAAAATTAGGATTGAAATGTATTTACTATAGTTTTTCCTTTAAACTTCTTTACTATTGATTATTTTGTCTGGGATTTAGCAATATCAATCCCCACTCATGGGAATAGGCCGTCCGCAATCCCCAACAAAACGAGTCAATCCCGAGGAAATCCATATTGCGGCGGCAGTCGTGTGGAGCCAACGATCCCTATGCTTTTCCTAGTATACGTCATGATAAATATATATTACATTGATATCCCCCCAGAATGGATTTTTATCTTGAAATTTCATTAACTACAGAAATACCTATCGATCGATATTCTGAACCCTTGTCAGTGTTACTGTTAGCAACAAAATTATACCCCCACGAAACCTCCCGGAAATGTAGTCCTTTTCCGTTTCTGGAAACCTTTTGAAAATGAAAACACCACATGAAATTTATCCATTTTTTGTATGGAACAAGGGTAAAATGTCGGACTTTCATCGTTGGGATGCAGTTGCCATGGCCACAGTAGTAACCACAAGCTCAGCAAAATGAGAAGAATTTAGCACTTCACAATCCTGGGAAAACGGACATCGCTTGTGTAACGAGTTTTTTTTATAATATTGCTGAAGAGGGTTCAAACACGAATTTATTGCGAAATGATGTGGTACTTGGAAATTTTTGTAGACTTTTAACAATCCATTCTGAAAAGAGAGCATTCCAGAAGATTTCTTTGTTGTTTGTTTATTTTTTCTGTTCAAAAAAAATTTACAAACAGATTACAAACTCAGAAATTTTAATTTTTAAAACATTTAAAAAAGCATTATATCATTAAAATTCCATTTTGAATTAAAGCATTCAAAATCAATAATTAAATAATTAGCAAACTATGCACATAATTTTTTTTTACTAAACATTAAATGTGTGCTAGTTGTAACAAAAAAAAAAATTCTAAATTAATACAGAATTGTGGCAATTCCAAGGACCTTGTCGGAGCGTTTTCAATGAAACGATAAAAACCAGTTTGTTGCTTCCTTGAAGTCCTGATCAGAGAGGATCGTCAAGATCAAGTATGTATTACATAAATGAGGGTCTGGGTATTTTGTTCGTGACTGCAGTCTTCAAGTGCACCCTTCCTTTCCTCTTCTTTTGAAGGAGGGTGAAATTCCAGAAACCACTTGGAATATGGGTCTTCAGTCAACTTCAGCCGACAAACGGCATTTCGCATTAACTTCAGAAAATTCATTATTTGTAGAGACATGAAGTCGTAAAATAAATACACAATATAGATATGTACAGTACATATGTTTTCCCTCTAGAATTTCTTTGAAAACGAATCTGTTCGAAAGAAAGTTGTGAGGTATTTTTGTACATTTTTATATAAAAACCAGACGATTGGTGTTAACAAGGAATTCCAGTTAATCTTAAAGGCATGTTCCCTGAACTAATTAACACTGGAAAAATAATATTATGTACTTGAAAATTGAGGACGTATCTCAAATTAAAATTGTTCGTAGAAAACAAATGTATGGTACATTCAACGCAAATTGTTTTATGCTATAATTTCTAACAAACACTATCAAAACAAATCCGCCCAACTAATTGGAACACATTATCTAAAAATATGAAGTTATTTTTACTCTACCCAAATTATATACAGCAATATGTCGTCTACACTCCCACCACAGCTTGGAACGATTTTTTTAAATTCATATTATAAATTCTCTATAATGGTGCTGACGCAAAAATATTTTTTTTTTATACCAGTATTTACTGTGGGGAGCCAGAAACAGTTTATCATTTCACAAAATATACTGTCAGTCCACTTGAATGATTACTATCACGAGTGTAAGTGAAATAGCATGCGCAAGGAATATTGATTCCAGTTTTCTGTACAAAGTACAGTCAACTTAAAACATTCCAACTTGTAGTGATCGTCAATTGCCACGCTACAAAATTCGAGAAATACTCACAACTGTTATACAGTTACCTTGAATATTACAGTATTAAAATACAGGAAAAATTATAGCAAAAGTAATTTACATATAACGAGTAAATACTCTAAAAATAAATATAAATGTCATGTGGAGGCCTCGATCTCCTGGCAAGATAAATTCAGTTTCCAGATGGTTTTCTCTACAAAAATTTCCGTCTATCATGCAATCAGCTAAATAGCTGTCGTCATCATCATCAGCATGGTGCCCTCTCTATAGCATGCGCTGAAATCAAAAACGAGTACACAACAGAGGAACCCATTGGAACCAGCATTCCTCAGTCACCAACACAAGAGTCCTCCGAAATCCCCACTACCATCGGATCTCTGCTGTGCAAACAAGCAACTTCGGAGCGCTAGCCAAACGAGCCCATCCAGCCGAATCAACTATTTCTACATTGTAAGCGTATATACGTTTCATATAGCGACTGCCGAAGCTCGGTGTATCGACCCAAGCAATAATATCAAGAGTCCCGGCGGCGCTAAGAAGGGAGACGCAAAACGGCAGGGGAAAGCCAACAAAAAGTTTCCATTCGAACACTTTCCGCCTTCAGGTATGAAATTTTTTTTTTGTTGGCTCCTACCTGCAGATGCCCGAGCATGATTGACCTTTTTGTGCGCATCCGGTTATAAAAATGTTACCCGAAGCAGAGCACAAAAAAAAAATGGCGAATGATGCCCGGACAACTAGACAAAGATCCGCAAGTAACCTTCAAACCCTGGAATCACAGCGCCAGGCAGGCATATTGTAAATCAAATGTGTCTATCCCAGCTTTTGTGTGTCTATTTTTTGATTTGCAGTTCCCACAGTCCCACATCGGCGGCGGCATGATAAAAAAACACTGGGGGAAAACTGGTGTGCTCTGTGCTACAATTTGGAACAGTGACTCACGATTAGCCACACTTGGCATTTTTAATAAGGCAGAGTTCATTCAATCGTGACGTCCTTGGAGGGTTCCTATTCAGGTACACACCCCCAACTAAGTTTTGGCATGATTGCCTCATTCGTTTGTTCATTTTCCCCTACGAAATTCGAACGCTTTAATTATAACAGATTTTGCATTGTCGTACTCACCGAAATATCTATTTTCAGCTTATTCAATTTATTTATTTTGATGGCCAAATTATGGCCGCGACAATAATCCTCTTCGCTGAAAAACTCTAATTTTGCGGATAGGGATTAAATTATAATCGAGAACAATAAGAAGCATGTGAAACGGAAATAATTGCGCGCCGAAGCCTGGCAATTAGTAGGCAAACCACTTACCACACTAAATCCCAGTTTCTCGCGAACACTAATTACATCATTTGCATAATGAGCAGGCCAATCGTGTTTGTACACGTAAATTGTTCAGCGAAACTTAGTGGTGGGGAATTCTTATAGATGAGTTTTTCAAGCGATCGTGTTTCGAAATGGAGGTCATTTAGTTTCTTCGTTTTCTTTTTTTTTCTATATTTACATGTATTTCAATGGAATCCATTTTGTATGAATCATGTTATAAATGTTTGTTGGTATTGGAATGGAACGAAGTGAACAGTTGTTAACATTTTAACGCATTCGCAGTGAATAAGGGAATTTTTTTTAGAATGTAATACAAAAAACAAAAATTTAATAAAAATGAATTAAATTTTTCTACAAGGACCATAAAGGTAAATCTACCCTTGATTACTGTTTGTATGTCTCAGTTGCGTAACACAATCCAAACAATTTAAAACAGGCCAAAAAGGTTCAATCCCCACTCTTTGACTTTAGACCTAATGTAGTTGAAGGTAAAAACCGGTGCCTACCCTCGACACCAGCTCAAAAAAAACCATGGGAAAAAGGAAGGAGGAAGTTGAAGAAAGACAGACTGAATTTATTAGGGAAAAACTTCCCGCAGCTAGCACACCATTTAGGTGTAACTATACATGCACACAGCGCACTTCTGTGTGTGTACGCCAGTGCTGCAGCCTGGCTGGCTCTCAAACAAACTGAGTTGGCGTCCAACGCCAACAGACGGCAACTGCTCCAGAAGACCGACCCCAACATAACGACGAGTCAGAATTGGATCCCCTTCGCCATCGGTATAGTGTTGTGTGAGTCTCTCTCAGAAGTGCTACGCGGTAAACAGCTGCGCCTCGCCGCTGCCACAAGGTTGTAGGTTTTCTGTGAATCGGATTCGCTCTTGTGATCACTTTATTGTAGGTACGTACCTAGGACAAGTGCATAAAGACGCGTATGACAGCGAAATGACAAATGAAATGTGCCGGTGTTGCTTCCCTCATTCGTACTATTTAATTTAAATTACGCGGGCCATCGTTGGGCCATTCCTTCCTAACAGTTTATAGTAAAATATAAAGATACATTTTGTTTGCTGACTAATTTAATTAAAATTTGAACGTTTGCCGCGACTACTGTTTGTGCCGAAATTGTGATATGAAAACACCAATTTGTTGCACATATCCCAGGAAAACAGCGGGCAAAATGTTGGTTTCAAAATTTCTTACAGTTCTTTACTCAATATTGTTATGTTGATCTTTTAATGTGATACATTTCTACTTTATTTTAAATGATTGCCGCCTTTAAACTAGTGCGAAAGTATATCTCATACTTTCAAACTGTTGTTTTAAAAAATGAATGCCGGCTCATTTGTTTATTTATTTAACTGTGTTCTGTTTGTTGTTTTTTTTTTTTTTTTTTTTTTTTTTTTGTAGTACAACAACCTTAAGTCTTCAATAATTGTTTATTGAAAATTGAATACATCATAGTATTACTCAGGCATTCCTTATAATTTGTAAACAATAAACAAAAATCATATCATTACTTAAATGATCCGTATAATTTCTAAACAGTAAACAAAGGAAATGAGAATATAAATAATCTATTGCAATATATTTTATATTTTGTTATTTTTACAGATGGAAAGATATGACAACGGACAAAGAAAACAATTTTACATCCGTAGAACCGTTGCCGTCTACGTCTTTTAACCTTGAGTTCGCTCAGGATAAAGGTATTTATGAATTAATTTTTTACTTTATTGCTTTTGCTTATTAGAATTTAGAACTTGGAAGGCTTGTTACAAAGCTCCCACCACGTGTTACTCATCCGTTTTAATAGACTGAATAACATGACGATAATTCAAAAATTTTTGTTAAATCTACATTCAATTCTTATTTGTTTTTCTTTATATTTGAATTAAGCTATAAATATCATATTCGATTGTGTGTCACTTAAAAATAATTGAATTTTAAATTGCTATTAAAGGATGAAATTTCACAGAACCAGAAATATAGTCCCGCATTATTTACCGTATGATTCCGAAACTTAGCTGTTTTCAAATAAATACATGCATTCAAATCCACGAATACATATAAAATGGGAATACTATAATATGTAAGTCATAGTTACTTCGTTCTGACATATTATGTAAAATACACTCGAAAGTCCAGTAAATATATAGAAATGTGGACTGCTACCTAAATTACATTTTATAACAATATTAATTACTCATTACTGGATATTTCATTTCAAAACATCTGTTGCACACGAAATCCGAAGTCTAGTTTGGTCAATAACGAATCTTCAGAATTCATGAATTGTATTCTGTCATTTTGATAAATGTTATTCGAAATTATCTATAAAATAGTTCAAAAGACGAATACTACTTAAATTTGAAAAACAACACAAAACAATTAATACAGCAATATTTTCACCACATTATATAATCTAAAAATACATTTACATTCAAAAGCAATATTCTTTTGTTATAAGCGTAACCGTCGTAATCCAATTTTAGACCTTAAAAACGAATACTTGCCAAAATAACAGTCTAGAACAAATCTCATCAAACCATTGAAAATTCCTTTGACGAACCAAAATCTCATTTTTGCATCTATTTGCACTATTTGAAAACGTTTAGAAATTCCAATAAATCTTTTGTAAATCAAATAATTCGCTATCACGTTAGAGGCGCATGAGTTCTGTATTCTGAGCAAATTCATAGCTCCAATTCCATCGTTATAAAATGCAGTGACTTCCAATAAATGCGTTTTGGAGACGATGTCCAAACTTTATATACAAACAAACTATGATAAGAATTCTGTGTCGTATAGATCACATATCAAGTACTTGTTACTATTTTTACTTTAGAAACAACGGATTTCTGCAGTATAGTAAAGTACTAAAAAGGATTAGAATTATTTCATTCCATTTATATGAGTTCTATAATATAATAAAAAGGAAAACTTCCAAACACGCAATTTTCGTTCCATACATTCCCGATCAATTCGAAAAGGAATCGAAATTTCTATACTAAAAACGTTTTGAACGCCTTTATAGCATACAACATTCAACAACGATATTGTTATCTATGTGTTATTATCTGTTTCCATGCACTCAATAACAGAAAGGGTGGGACCGATAAACTTGGTGGTCTTGATAATGTCAAATCAATGATTCCAGGCAGCTGATAGCGTGATCTTCTAGAACTCTCTTATCGCATCTGTGTTCCACTCTTGGAATGTGAACGAACATTTAAAGAAATTCGAACGATATCATAGAGATCAACTATATTATGTACATTGTATATACTTGTTTATTATAGAAGTCTAAACTATATAAAACTGGAATCAATTTTCAATTTCCAAAGAAATATTTCAACAATGTTTTGGCATTGTACACTTTGGAATGATTCATTTTTATTAACATGATCATCAACACAAGATGTTTGCTGGTTTTAAATTTCCGTAAGAGTTTCATAAGAATCTGTGTTTATAAAACATGAACATCTGATTCCAGAGAACATTAATTGCAATGGAGTAATTGTATATATCATACTCAGTATCGTTTCACTAGGGACGCCGACTTTTCGTGGAACTCGCACAATGTCCAAGGTCGCTCCATAAACTTCATTATTCCAGTTCAGTTTTCCGTTCCATGACACTTTTTTGGCAAAAATGGTCATTTCAAGCGGACCAGAACGACATTCATGGTGGTAATAAAACTGGTTCCAAATGTTCAAATTGGTTAATATGCTGCAGTTGGCATTTAGTAAAAAAAAACTATTTCTTGGTATAACTAATTTTATTAGTTTAGTTCGTTTGTGAAAAAGTTTTAAAACTTATTAAAAATGTGTCAATTTTGAAAGGTTAATTGATCGCCATTGATCTTTGGAAGATGAAATATTACCAAACGTGCATTCAAGAGAATAGTTGTGGTTATCATGATTGAAGGTAGATGTCTCTTTTTTCCAATAAATTCTTTAGATGAACTCTCCCTGTAGATCAAGGAAGTTTCTGGAATTAGGATACTTATATTGAAATTGTTCGTTAAATAAAATTGCGTCAAATCCCCAATTGAAATCAAAAAATCAAACAAGTCACTTATGTGTTGGAAACGCTAGTTGTGGTTCTTTTCTCGATGTAAGAGAATCAACCCATTAACATTTATGCAATTAAAAAAAAAAATCTGTGAAAAATTCCTTGTATTGCTTTGGACTATGTCGCATTTTCCTAGATAATGCCAAAACCACTGATTCATCTGCCGAAATAATCAGGTGAGCTTGATTCAGGTAGCATCTATCGAGCGATGAGAAATTCGTAGTCATCCGCTTGTGTCTGTTTTTCCCCTATTTACGTTTCTTCATTCTGGGTTTTGATCATAATATGTACATTTTTTTCTTCATTAAGTCGACACGTCTCAATAGGCTCTCTTCAAGTAGAGGTCATTTGAAGTAACGAAAGAGCTCCACTAAATTTTTTTCCTATACTAACTCTTTTATGTAGAAACCTCAAGGCAAAAAAAGACTCGACACAAATTTAAGAAACAATTACCACATAATTATTGTTAAATGTTCCTTAATGGTCAGTGAAAAAGATTTTTTTCAGTATTTCCTTGTTCCAATTGTAAATACTCCATATTTCACAAGTTATTTATTTGAATTTTAGTCCTTTAAATATCACAATAACTTTTCCATAGCACAATAACTTTTCCATATTATATTATGATTTATTAACTGTATTTATTTAACTGTGACTAATAATGATTGATGATTTGTATTTATTTAAATGTGACTAATATTTCGGTAATTGACTAAAATTAGAAAATGTAATGCTTCGTTTATGGCTAATCTTAGTTTTTACACATTAAATATTCATAAATTCAAAATATTTACTTGGGTTAAATAACTTTTGTGGGAAGGTTTAAAAATATCGTGTAAAAGTTCCTGCGTTAATGAATAAATCAATGAAAATAGTTGTAAGGGAGTCCTTTGGGCATTTTCGATATTCCATTCAAATCTAACGTATATTCTTAGTTTTTTTTTTTAAATAATTACACTACATATTCCTTTAGGTCAAAACTCTTGCATATTAAAACTTATTAAATAAGTAAATGGTTTATGTAAAAATAACAATTGGATCAATAACATTTTATGAAACAGTTCCTTCTACAGGTGGCTTTATTGCTTCCGTATGCTGGATAAAACTTAAAAATATAATGAATGACCTTTTTCTTTATAATTAACATGAAGCAAACCGCGGAAGATAAACAAGTTTTGTTTACTAAATATATTGTATAATTGGCCAGTTTACATTATCATGGCATGACCGTGACGTCATAAATTGTATGAAATCTGGACTCGCTTCCTTTTCGTGTTCGTTTTTCATTCAATTTGTGACGTTACACTTATTTCCAATGTTACAGGCATGAACAGATTTTATAGTTATACAAGAAACAACCATGTCGTCTGCTTCTTCTCATTCCTTTTTTTGCATAATTCGTGACGTTACGGTTACGCTCATAAACTTCTCTCACACTTATAACAACTGCAAATAATGAATCCTGACACATTCTGGGCGGTTCATTTTCTCTCTGTTTGTCAGCTTCCGAACATTTGTTAAGGAATGGAATACAGTTTTTCCCATGGATGTTTTCAATAACATTGTACAGAATTAAATTGATAGATAGTACAAAGTTTATTAGTAAAAAAATACACCTCATATAAAAAAAAAGAGAGTCAACGTGTGTGGGAAAACGCGAATCAGCTCGTCTGGTCATCTCTATAAATAAAAAACATAAACCCACGTTTTGTGTCCCCAAAGCTTAAAAAGGAATTTTAATCTCTTCTCTAGACTATTTTGATTGCCCTTGGATATTGCAAAACTCTTGATGCTTTCATGTTTGCCCATATCACCGGTGAAATGCAGCCTGATCCGCCGACTTACCCAGTTTACTTCTTGTTGCAACGTTCATTGTTCATATTATAATCACAGTATCGGGACATTCGGTTATATATTATATAAGTTAGCTTATTGTCGGCAGTACACTTACATTCCAGACTTATTTTCGATTTTATTACCCTTAGCGTCGAAGCAAATTTTCACCGACAATCGTGAGAAAATTTTTCTATCTTCCTGGGGATCTCTGTGATTTATTTCATTCGTCTGGACAATGCCAGATCCAATCAAATTTCAAAATTCCATTCCCATGAAATGTGTACAAGAAATAAGTAGTATTTATCTTACTACTGAGCTTATACACTTTCTTTTTTTTTTTTACATTTTCTTCTTCTGCTATATGTACTTTCGACGATCATTTCCCTACTGGCCAAACTAGTCTGAACTTAAAAGGAACCAAGATTGTTCTTAGTCTCCCTCCTTTAGTTCCAACATCTGTAATCATTTGAACAGTTGGCTGAACTTGCAGATGGAAAAATGTCTGTTGGTGTTTTTTTTCTTTTCCGTTCCCATTTCAGTACAAAGAATGGAAATCTTCTTCAGAAAATCAATTCTATCTCGTGGTCGTCAACAGTAATGCAAGAGCAAGATCTTCAGGGTTCCAGGTTCCTCCACTTCATGGTGGAGTGGGGTACACTGTACACGGTATTCTGTATTCTTCTCTTACAATCCTCTGGCGAAACTCATACAATCCAGCCAAGGATTACGAAGAGCTTTGTTGATAATAAAAAAAAAGGTAATTCTTGTCGACCCTACTTCAAATCCCTGTTGGTTTCGGGACGATGCCACGTTTGCTCTGTACCAGAAAAGGTTCCATGGCCATTTTATCGTAATTCGTTCATGGTCTTTGGTTTCATATTTCTCGATTACACTCCGGTAGTTGCTTGCATATTTCTTTTCAACCACCCAAAAAAAAGTAGTTTTATTTTTGTTGATTGGTTTATATTGTAAAACATTTACAAAATTTAAGCAAGAAATGCAAGTTTTTTTAATGACGGCTTAGTAAGTGTAGACTTTGTAGACTCTTGCGAATTACGCTTCTTTCTCTTTCGTTGTTTTCTGATTACAATCTTCAAGGCTTTCCCAATCCCCAGAGCCAAAATCTAAATTAGTCTCTTGGCAAAAGATAAATCAATTCATTTTTTTTTTATTAAAAGGAGTCCCCAGAAAGAAACTCTTGTCATCGCTTAACGTCAATCGTGTTGGCTTTGATATTTGGCATAGAAAATAATGGTTCATTTTGTTGGTTTTCGCTCCCCAGTTCTACATACTTCATCTCACATTCCCATCTCTTCTCTATGGAAAAGATATATACCCATTTCGTGATATATTTATGTGCAATGTACATAGAAAACCGTGATGTACTTTTATATAGAAGTCCGCATGGCCATGCCATCACGCAACGATACTTGTTGAAAGTATTATGGAGGAAAAGCACACATAAAAGGAGATGTGGGTAGAGTGGTGTAGAAACAACATGAAACCGCCTTGTTTTTTTTTTTATGGATGAGATTTTTGTATACCATACCGAGAGGAGTAACTATATCTTAACTTTTAGAAGCTCTTGCCTGCTCCACTGACTAACAATAACAACAGACGTTTAAGTACCCTAATTCAACATTTTATACTTTTTCTCATAAAGGTAGGATATAAATAAATAGTGATCTTCATGAATACGATCCATAACTTTTTATGTATTTTCTTTTGCTGCTACGTTCTCATTATAAAAAGGAAGTGAATTTAATCCATTTTACTCACTTTACTGCCTTCAAACATTCTTCGTTGATAAAAGTCAGTAAAATTATGTATTCTGATTGTGTTACTTTCAGCTTGGAATATTCAAGATCCATTTGGTGATTGATTGCTCGCTCCAAAATTCGTATTGATAACTATTTTTTACTGTTTTTTTTTTATAAATTTGGTATATATGCTTCTCATACACATTTATATACATTATACTTGTTGTTCTACATTTATTCAATTAGGTAGCACTGAATCGATGTTTAACAATTGTACGTTTTTAACGACGTTTCTTTATTCGTCGAAATGGTAATAATATTGATTCAGCTTCAGTACACACGATAATTGCATGTTTCAACCGTCTTAATGAGTTATTTGCTTTAAAATTCTGTTTCACAAGAATTCCATATTTGAGGAATGATGTTCGCGTTTAACATTTTTCTATAATATTCATAGCGAAACCCTTTTTTACCAATTGTATTTTTGTACATTAAATTGTTCAGTTGCTATAAATTTTATTCATTTTATTTACTGAAAAAGTTTTAATGTTTATTACTGTTTTATGATCCCTTAAAATATGCTGTTATATTTTTTTTTTTTTTTTTGAAAAATTTTCATAAATTGAAATCATCTGCTGTTATTTATTTCGGCTTAATAAAACCAAACAATTATGGTTTTTAATTGAATGAAGGTCAAAATCTTTAGAGACTAACATACTTAAGAATTTCTAGTGAAGTACTAATGAAGCATTAGTTAACTCGAATGCCTTCGCTTATACATTGAAAATGTTTATATTTATTTTTTTTTATTGCTCTTACATTGAGAGACGTGCATTTTGTCATGATCAATTGATTTGTCTAGAAGGTCGTCATTGTTTATTTAGTAGTGACTTAGTCACCTTAAATGGTTTAGTATTCTGAACATGTGTGTGTTGATGAATTTTGTTATACACACGTGTACTATTTTGCTGTAATAGGTATAAGTTCATACAGAAATTGATATTCTGAATTGTATTATATTTTAGTTGCACTTTTCTTCTTTTTTTTTTATGATAAACAATCTTCTTTAAAGGATACAATTTCAAAATTTAAAAAAAAGACATGCACAACAAATTTTAATAAAAGTTCAAACAGAATATAATATTTTCAGGAATAATATTTTGGGAACAATTATTTTGGATCAGAGGACTATATATTCAAAAAAAAATAGAGAGAAAAGGGATACTATAAAGATTCGGAAACGACGAGGAACGTTACTGTACTTCAAAGGGTACGAGTATACTGAAGCCGAAATCAGTAATCTTTGAATTGAAATGTAAAGAAAAATAATGGGAGTTAATGTTTTAAAAATTGTAGAATAATATTTGAATGCTAAAGAGGGTTTTCAAAGATTATTGTATTATAATAAAAGACCTGTCATAAATTTGAAATACTGGAAATTATACTCAGACTAAAATTCTTAGTATACACATCAAAATATGCGTTAATACGAAATTCACTGTATTCCAAGTTATACTTCAAACCCAGTATTGATTTTCCCGTTGCAAGTGAATAGTCTGAGGTAGTGGTTGAATTGAGGGTGAACGAGGAGGACAATCTGTCTGGTCAAAGTGTGGGAAACCTTATAGAAGTTGCTACACCATCGAACAACGAAATTGAACGAAGGAACAACAAAAATGTCCAAAATTGTTTTATCTTTTATCTTGTCAGCTTAAAACATCGCTTTTATATATATATAAAAAAAAAATATTTACGAAGTGGTTCAATTTTGAAGAAAATCGTATCCCATCAACATCAAAACCCAACAAGAATTTATTCGTCTGATACACTTCCATGGATATATGAGTCTGCTTGATACTTGGTTTATATAATGTACCCCTCATCTAATGCTAAGCATCCAGCTTATTCCTCATTATGGGCTACGTGACAGCTAAATCGATATTTTCTTCAGCTTGAACAGCTGCCAAGAACTTCTCCATTTATAGAGCACAAGGTTCATTCTGATCAGGGAAATAAAACTGATTTCAGTCGAACTTACAAATCAACGAACCACACCAATTCAGAAGTACACAGTTATGTGCCATAATTACTGGTAGATATCCTATTTCTGCTGGTGATCTGTGTATGCACTTTGATCGGGTTAAAGGAGTTATAGAATGGATTCGATTACAACATCGTATTCCTATTAAAGTTGTTCAAGTTTTTGCTCACACAATTCGGTCATTTACAGCACATCAAACGACCTAGAAATGGAATAGTTGGCCTCGGTCCAGTTCAGAAATGGTCTATTGATCTCACAATACTGAAATTCTACCTAGTAACTGAAAATCAAGTTGGTTACTGACCAGAAATGTGTATGTTTGGTCTACATTACAATTCTGCAGACGATTACGGACGGTTCCGCTTTTCTTTCAATTCATTTATGTTATGGCTCGATATAGAATGGTGGCTCCATAAATAACTCCCCATTCCACTTAGGCTTGTTCTTTTTTTCTATTGTGAAGCTTTAGTAGTACATTTCAAAAATTTTAACAATATTGTTGCACGGTGGTGGTATACACAAGAGCGCTCGGATTAATTACATGTTAGTCAAGTTTTCTGGCCCAAAAATACGTACAGTATTTTGCGTCGCTTGATGAACGCACAGCGGAGCTGCCCTATTATAACTTTGGCATTTTTCCAAGTTTTCACGACTGCCGACTTTCCGCGTCTCATAGTCTTAAATTTTTGGCTACTATATAACATGCAGGAACTTTCTACTACATTAGCAAACTATTTGTAGAATTTATACCATTTTTTGGTATAAACCATAAATTACTTTACGTATTTTTTCAGACGGTTTTTAATTATCAAATGGTCTCTTTTAAATGATTAATTTTTTTTAAATTAAATGGTAATAATTATATAATTTCCTTGATCGGTTTAAATGATCATTTATTTTAAAATCGAAAAGGAAAAAGGCAGTACTTATGAGAAAAAAACTGGATGTATTAAAGCAAACAATTTAAACATTCTATTTAAATAGACAAACTTCTATTTAAATATAATAAAAAAAAGAATGTATTTTTCCAACAATTTGGATTTTTAAAATGTATCGATTTTATTTTTGTTATGTAATTAACTCTTTCTTGCGAAAAAAACATTGTTTTCTTTTAATGGGATCTAATGAAATGCTATGTATGTTAACGAAGTAAATCACTTCATCTTTTCATGATAAATTCCCCCCTCAAAAGTTTTACGAATATCATAAATAATTCAAATGTGCTTGTTTGAAAATATAAACTAAAAGTTCATTGGAAAGTTTCAATAGAACTCCAATCATCCAAACTATCCCATGTTGAATAATTTAAGTATGTAGACAATATATTCCTGTAGTAATTGAATAATTCTTTGTTGCTTCAAGAGGGGAAATGAAAAGAATTATGGATATATTGTATGTTACTTACTAATATAATCGTCTTACAGCAAATATATTTGCAGTCCCTTTAGTTTTTGTTAGACTTATTCAGATCTCTTTTAGCACCACCTAGGCAACGTGAAAGACGGAGAAAAATTTGGAATAATTCCCAAATGGATGCTGCCTTAACTGCAATTAAATCACGTACGATGGGCTATCACAAGGCTGCAAAAAAGTATGGTGTACCCCGTACAACACTATTTCGTTTGGCAAAACAAATAACTGAACCTACAATTGGTAAACGAAAAAAACTAACATGTGACACTGAGAAGGCCTTGCTAGAGTATATACAACAAAAAATTAACGAGGAATCCAGTTTAACACGGCACAGGATTAAGATGATTGTGTGTGAATTCGCTAAAGAATATAGCGTTCCTGAACCATTAGAATCTGACGGCGTCACTGAAAAGAATTGGCTTAAGAGATTTTTCGCACGACATGCATACCAATTTACTTTACACAATTCAACAGGTACGTCTTTTGGATGAGCGAGGGGAATTTTCTTATAAAACTTGATTCATATATTGTATTACTTGCAAAAAGTGATGTTTAATCCTTTTCATCATATGCACTTCTTCCGTATAGTTAAATTCACTTGTCTATTATAAAAAAAAAAAAAAAAAAAAAAAAAACAACAGTATGAGATTAAAGCGAATGATTTCTGTAATTGTAGATTTGCTATTGCATATTTGGAATATGGTGATTTTTGATTGAAGTATGAATATTAACTCTTCATTGGCGTTACCAAATGGACGCCTTCTTTACTATTACTCTTTTAGTTTCTTGTACCGTTGTGATTATATTATTCTGGCCAAACGATGCACTGATATTGAAATGTATGTATGTACAGACACAGTCTTCTATTGTTGAATTGTTGTTATTGTTGATTGTTTCAACAGTTGGCTGGTGTAGACAAAAAATATAAACACATACCTATGTCGTTTAGGTTTTTATCATTATAATTATAATCAACAATTCGTCGAAATTTTACATAGTTTTCAGGCCTTTGTCGATGTTAATAAGGTTTAAATTAATTTAATTGTTGTCTTTACTTTGACAATAAATGTAATTTTGAAAGAAAAATTATTCTACAATATTATGAATTTTTCGTTTAATGTTTAAAAAGGGACATTTTTAACCACTTCGATATTAATATATAGGGTGTATGCCTTTAGCTGTAAAAAATAGGTTGAATTTTCATTAAACTTAGATTGCATTTCTTAATGGAAATTATAACATCCATGACTCCATACGGACTACGGTAATAACATTGTCCATTATACCGAAAAGATGCAGGTAATTCTCCTGTAACACATTACTTGGTTCCTAGAAAATGTCGTGTTGTGTGAACCCGTGTTATATAAGATAAGAATAAGAATCAGCACAAAAAGAGGGATTACAACCAAAAAACTTATTCAAACCAAATATTATTTTAAATTTATACCAACTGCTCCATATTTATTCAACATACAAGTAAATAGTTATTGTTTATAGACGACAAAACGAAAGAAACAAAATATAACTATTTCAGTTTAATAGCCTTAATTCAATAATATGATTATGAGTCCAGTCCTCGCTATAAACTTCTCGTGTGTACATCTACATGAAGATTTCCGGAAATTTTTGATCGTGTTACATTTAGTTACAATCGATTCCAATAAATTACACAAGTGTAACAAATGGATGATGAATAAGATAAATTATATTACCTAATTATGTATGGTTCAGCTTTTATACCAACAATAATATGAAATTCTCAACTAATTGAACATTTTTGTTTTGCTTTCTTTCTAGATCTACCTGCAATTAACTGTGTCGACTTATTTCCTAATCCTCCCACATATGTTGATTCAGAATTAAATTTAAACTCGGAAGAAGAAACTGCTCCACCGTCCGCAGCAGATGATCAGGAATTGAACACTATCATTGTGGATGAAAATTCAAATGACACTTTGGAAAAATTTGATGAAGAGTTTGAGACTGAAAAAGATCATCCTGAAGTAACTGAAGAAGATATTGAGAAAATCGCTGAACCAAGTCAAATTAAAATTGAAGAATCATTTCTTGATAAAAAACATAAAAAACGCGCAAGAAATAGTAATTGTAAGTTGCGGTTCTCGAAAGGTAAAAAACATCAAGACACCGACAACGATGGACATTTGATACAGGATTTGCAGCCTCTATCTCCTAATTGTATGCCTGATAAACCATTGTTCAAAGCCCTCCCAGCAGTGTCACCATCTTTGAGTTCATCTTCATATTGTTCTTCCGGGGAAAACGAAAATTTTTCAAGTGTTTCATTTCACAAGAAGAGAGATAAAAAGAAGAGACATTGTTTTACTTGTGATACTCATTTTCGTCATACTCACGAACTTCTGACACATTTGAGACAGCACGTTTCTAATCCGACTGTTACACTTGTGAGGCTTGAGAATTCGAATGGTAAAGTGGGCGCAACTACAGAAATGGAAAAAGAATACGAGGATCACGGAAGCTTAAAACTAACACTGAAACACTCCGGTGCTCAACATTTTGAGGTTGTTAAAAGTCCTTCAGAGAAACCAAAGAACAAAGGCATGAGAATTCTTACTGCAAAAGAAATCAAGCAGAGTCCTCCGCATAACACTCAAGTCCAACAGGCGGATGCAATAGCTAACACTGGTATTCCTACTACACGGGATAATGAGCAGTGTCTGGAAAACAGATATTTTGAATGCCCACCACTAGATGGCTTAGATCAGTATGCGACCGAGGAAACTCACCCTGAAGCAGCTGATGATCTTCTCAAGAAATTGTTAGAAGGTGGTCAACAGTTTCAACAAGACACTGATTGGTCTTTGAATTCAAATGAGTACATTTCGATTGATCGTCTAGCGAATATGTGCCCAGTATGTCATCGCAGTTTTCCAGATGTTGTTCAGTTGTATGATCACAAACGCATGACAGGACATGATGTGCCTAATGTACTACCTCCAGCCTCAATGCCAACTACCCTTACGCAGCCAAACAATTATAGACCCCGCATGGCTTTCCCGTCCAATCAAATGCCAATGGGTGGCTTTCGCCCACAAATGGGACCAGCTATGCGACCAGCATTCGTTAGATATCCGCCACAACGATTCCCGACTTCAAATTCGAATTTCAACCCGACCACTATAATAATAAGGAGGCCGCCGCCATTATACCGTGGTCCACGTCCGCAGATGATCCCTTCTAGTTCAATAAATCACAATTTGCATATGAATAGCAACACTTTCACTTCTTTTGTAAATAAAATGTTCAATACTCCACATTGTTCAAATACTCAGGGACCACAGGTTCGCCCACCTGTACCTCTAAAACCGAAACCACACCGTATGATACGCCCTCGAACTCCACATCTTCAAACTCCTAGCCCGATTGGAACACCATCACCCCCAACTACTATGGTTGCTCCAAACGTATTAAGACCGAGGCTATTAAAAGACATTTTAGTCGAGCCGGATTTCTCTCCGCCACCGGAAAAGAAAGTGAAAACTGAAAAAGATGACGACTGTGAAATCGTATCCACATCACCCGGAATGGATGGCCTGCCTGTAATTCAAAGTGTCCATGGTGGCGTTGAGCAGCCTCAGGACAATAAAAATGATAAAGAAGCCATTCATTTAAATGATCAAATAACATTGAGCCTTAAAAATAAGGATGTAAATAAAAATCCCAAGGAAGTTGCAAGTATACTCGCTAATAGAGGCATCACTGTCACGCACAAAACCAAACAACCTGGAGCTGAAGAAATGCAAAAAGGTCAAACAGCTGCGGACGGGACGCAATTTTCAAACTCCATCAGCATCATTTCGAAGAAGAAATCCAATTGGCCTGGAGGTCCATCGGCAGCAGCGAAATCTCGACGCGGCGACTCATCTCTCATATCTTGTCCTTTCGGTGACTGCACCGAAAAGTTCCTGAGTATCGAAGGTCTAAATAAACATACCCAGAAGGGCCATCGAATTCAAAAGGTCACAACGGGTCCCGTTGCTTGTAACTTATGCCCTACACTCTGTTCAGATCAGCGAACCCTACTTGAACATAATCGTCGAAATCATCAACGCTGTGTGAAAACTTCTGCCGATGAGCTGGGCATTCCTATTATTGACCTGAGGAATGATGATACGAAACAAAAATTGGCTGCTCTAGGTATCACCAACTATATTCCACTAAGTTCCAAAACTGCATATAATTACGGATTCCCAATCGTCTCTGTCCAAGGCGCTGCCAATCCTAACATCTGCAACATGTCGGGTCTCGGAGTGAACTCGTTGTTGTCGCTGGGTCCTATTAAGGCAATCCCAACCAAGAAACCCGATTAATATAAGATAAAATTTGTATTTTACTTCGTTAAGTTTATGTAAAAATCAAAAATTTGCAAACATTTTATAATTATAATTATTTGCAAATATTTTTAAATTATTTTTTTGTTCTCAATTTAATTCGAACTGAAAACATATTTAGATTCTATTATATTATATTTTTACTTTGTTTTCAGATACATTGCATTTACAATTAAAATATTTTATGCGTATTTGGACAAATGAACAAAAATTGTACATACTTTTGTAATTAGACATTATTTTATTTGATAAATTTGTATTATTGTTAATGTTTATCGAATAAAATTTCAATAACACTTCGATAAAAGGTTTTTTAAATTTGAGTCTAAAACCGAAGTCAGAACATACGAAAAACGTCATATTTATAAGTAATATTGCATATTTGCTATCGTGTAACTCGACGATTTTCAATATGGCAATATCGCTTATAAATATCCCAAAAAATTTCGGAATATTTTCGGCACATCAAAGGAATTTGAGGGGTTCAAATTTCCCGTGTCACCATTCAAAACTTTAAGCGGTAAACACAATTGGACGTTCGGCCTTGCCGACTTTCGAAACTTCTGACTTCGAGAACTTTCTGAAATTGTGCTTAACACAATTCAACTTTTCGAACTTTTGCCAGTCTTATTCCTTTTTACCGAATTTCCGGTATTCACGGCTTTTGATATTGAAAATATCTTTTTCCTTGATTAGAGCTATTAAATTTTCTTCAAATGACATTTTCAAACTTTTATTCTTTTATTATTTCAAAAAGGACCAAACAAACGTAAACTCTTCAGCTGACTGTCAAACAAAAAATAAGTATCAAAAGTCGAAAAAGTTCGGCTCCAGTAGAAAGTAGACCAACTCAGAACTTGGCCGACTTGGCCGACTCAGCCAACTTTGCCTTTGTGTTAAGAGGCAAATTTACCAACACGTGCAAAATTAGTCCACTTAATAACCTGTTTTCTCCGTTATTATTTTTTGAATCTAAACCAAATTTTTTTTAAATGATAAAACAAAGGGTTTTATGTTCTTTAAGTGGAGCACATTTTTGAAAACGTATTCAGTTTTTTTTCTATGATCGTTGAAAGAAAGGACCAACTCCATTTTTTGACCAACTTAATGACCAATTTCCTCGAAAACTATTAGACCAAATATAGCAAATTTTTTTTTCCAGAGATACGTTAAAGGGTTTTATGTTCATTAAGTGGAGCACTTTTCTAATTTTCGACCCAGGAATTTCCCGAGAATTTTCCGAATGAGTTCGGTTTTTCCAAAAAAAATTCTTCACTTTTTTATTCTCTTTTTCATATTTTGCGATAAATTTTCCTAATGTTTTTCATAATGTTATGAAGATTAAGGGATTGGTAACGGATTCCGTAAAAAATCTGATTATGTTTCATGGAAAATATTGGAAAAATTTAACAAATTGAAAGTGCTTTTTTTGCCTAATTTTCCTGAGTTATCCTATGCAAAACGAGGACCACAACCAAATTCTCGCAAATTTGGTTCAAAGAGTTGAATGTAGATGGCCTGATGGCCATTGGCCAGAATTGCTAGAATTGGTAGAAAATACGTCAGCTGCTTTCGATGCATTAAGTGGATATTTTTACACACACATCTTACTAGCATGCTACACTTGCTATTCCTACACAATTGTAGGAAAGCGCAATTTTTGTTTGTTTTCTGGAGTGATGTTATTTATTAGTTTATTGCCGCCACAACCAGTTTAGGTAGATGGAACTTTTGCGGGTGTGCGCGGTGATGCTGATGGCGAATTGTAGTTCTTCCTGATTATTTCAGTGCCGACAAGAAAATGAATTTCTTTTGTGCTGCGGCACACTTTTTTCATTTTATATTTAGATTTGATTTTCTGAGCAGTCGTCGCAGGATTATTTTCCCTTTTTCATTTTCTGGGCAACATTTTCGTATAAAAAAGCATGTTTTTCTGGTCTCGAAAATTTTGTTTGGATTTGTTTTTTAGGAAGCACGTATTATTGAGTAAGGTGTGAATTTTTCAGTACTAAATAAATAGTCAATGTCAACAAAAATTTTGTAATGAATATTTTATTGCAATTTCAATTTTCAAACAATTTCAAGTATTATTGATTTGAATGATAGTTGGGTCATTCCGCGCATCAAATAAAAATATGATTTGTCACACTCAACCATCATCTCAGATTTTGATGAGATTTTGTAATTTTTATCTATACATAGCTATCAAAAAATACCACATTTTATCTCTTTAGCCCTATTATTATTACAATTAGGTAACTATATTTTAGAAAAAAAGTTTAATAACAATAATTCCCTACAATATTGTTGAAATTGACTATTTTTTTCACAAATGAAAAACCCTCACCTTCCTCAATAATTCGGTCACCCTGAAATAAAAAACAAATCCAAAAAAAAATTGTCAAGGCCGGAAGAACGAACGCACTTGTTTTCTCAAATGAAAATATTGGCCAGAAAGCGACGGCTGCCTGGGCAGTTCTTGGTTTTCGAAAACCAAATCAGAATATAAAATGAAAAAGAAATACTCCGAAAAAACATCAATTCGACTTCTGCATCACCGCAGTGCATACCCCGCAAAAGTTCCTTCCATATGTTATATTCACGTTGCCTGTGGTGGCAAAAGAATAATAAAAAAGATCACCCCAGAAAACAAGCAAAATTTGGGCTTCAATAGCAGGCAAGTATGTGTCTGTAAAGTGTAAACAGAATATCGATCCACTGCCATTGAATGAAAGCAGCTCTGTGACGTATCTCTAACCACGCTGCTGATCTGCTGGAATAACTCCGCGCGCCCGGCCCGAATTGTCTTCTTTGTTTTGTCTTGTTTGCAAAGTGTCTCCACTACTGCGGTAAAATGTCCATGCTAAGAAAACGATTACTGCTCTAGGTAAATTTGCCTCTTAAGCCGGAGGTACACGATACGGAAAACGTCATATTTATTATCGATACGCCATATTTCATATCGTGTGACTCAACGATAAGCAATATGGTGTATCGCGTATAAATATCCCAAAAATTTCGGAATATTTCCGGCACATCAAAGGAATTTGCGGGGTTCAAATTTCCCGAGTCACACCAATCAAAATTTTATGTACACAATTTTGAGATTACTGCTCTTACGGGCATCGCGGTAGTCTGTGAATTGCAAAATACAGGTTGCAAGCTCATTTTTGCTTATCGTGTGACTCCATGTCACAAAAATATCCCACAAGGATATTTCGGAAGATATTTCGGTATAAATATGACGTTTTCCGTATCGTGTACCTCCGGCTTTAGGCACAACTCTAGCACGTATGTTTTACTCGAACTGTCAACAGTCGGGCAAGCCGAACATGCAATTTGGTAGGAGAAAAAATTTATTAGTGGCAACGCTGTTCGTACCAGTTCGAGCGTTTACAGGGCGCTTTATGTTCACGTTTTTGGTTACATGCCAGTGAAGTTGGCGCGAGACGCCAGTTTGGTTGTAGTTTTTGCAGTGCAAAAGAAAAGTGAACATTTGCTCATCGTGCGACTCGTGACACAAAGTTTCCCACAAAAATATTTCGTAATAAATTTAACGTTTTTGTATTCCTAAACAAGAATCCTTCAACTATATTAGAAGGTAAGGACTCGGAAAGGAAGGTTCGTGTAATGTATGTTAGTTTTGCGCGAAGACTTGCAGTGAAATAATGGCGACAGAAAAAAAGCGAACTGCATTTTTATTATTGGAAATGAAAAGCACCCGTTTTATGGATATCCGTCTGTTTGTACAGATGTTAACTCGAGAACTGTTTTAGCTGGAGAATTGAAATTTGAACTTTGGTACAGTAATACTTCATTGCAAGGTCCAGTTCGAAAATGAGGGAAATCGGGCAACTCCTTAGTGTTGCCATGCCGTATAAGTCTGAATCGTTTTTGTACAAAAAAGATTGAGTTTGTTTATTGAATATTTAGAACTTTCTTTCGTTATATATTATTATAATTAACAAACGTTGTTTCTGCGTTAAAACTGTGTTTCTTACTTAACTGGCCTAAGCTAATTCTACTTCGGTTCTAGTTTTAAAGATTTTTTTCTATGTGAAACATTTTTTTTTACATCACCTTTTTTTCACCAAAGGGATTCAACTATCGCCTATAAAAGATGGTGACATGGCGTTACTAACTCCATTCACCCAAAAATGGTGGTTGATTCTTCTGATTTAAAGGCGTCCATTTGTATTCCCAAATTATATATACCAACAATACGATGAAATGCTCAACTAGTTGAATATTTGCGTCTTTGCGTTCTTTCTAGATACCCCTGCAACTAACAATGGAAAAAGAAAACGAGGATCCCAACAGCTTAAAACTGACACTGAAACACACCGGAGCTCAAAAGTATGCGGTTATTAAAAGATCATTTGATGGAGGGAATGGAATGTCCAATACCCCACATCGCTCAAAAACTCATGGACCACAGTTTCGACCACCTATTCCTCCAAAACCGAAACCTATGACACGTCGTCGAACCCCACATGTTCAAAATCCTGGCCCGATTAGAACACCATCACGCCCAACTCGCTTGTACGCCAGAGATCAACGAATTGAGCATAATAATTGCAAAAGGCCTGAACATGTGAAAACTTCTACCAATGAGTTCGCCATACCAGTTATTGACCTGACGAATGACGATACCAAACAAAAATTGGCTGCTCTGGGTATCACCAACTATATTCCACTAATTTCAAACACTGCAGGCATTTATGGAGTACCAATCGTCTCCGTCCAAGGCGCTGCCAACCCTAACATCTGCAACAAGTCGGGTCTTGGAGTGAACTCGTTGGATTCTAACGATCCCAATTAAGAAACCCGATTAATAAAGATAAAAAAAGTTTGTATAAGTTTATATAAAAATCAAAAATTTGCAAACATTTTACTACTGTTTCTAGAATTTTTTTCACAAGTCAATTTAAATTGAAAACATAATTGGATCCCATTATATTATATTTTAACTTTGTTTTCAGATGCATTGCATTTACAATTAAGACATTTTTTTACGTATTTTGAGTTTTGGCATTAATTGGATCAATGAAGAAAAAATTTACATACTTTTGTAATTATAAATTATTTTACTTGATAAACTTGTAGTATTTTTAATGTTTTTCGAATAAAATTTCAATAACACTTCGATAAAAGGTTTTTTAAATTGGAATCTAAACAAACTAAATACATTATTACATTATTCCTAATTCTAAACAAGAATCCTTTAAATATTAGAACAGAAGGATTCAGTGAATAAGAAATTTACTTTTGATACGAAATCATTTATTTTGGCTTTTTGGATTAAACAAGCAAATTTGATGGATCCTTGATGTAGGATATATGTATAATTTTTGCGCGAAGGTTTGCAGCGCAATGAAATAATGGTGACAGAAAAACACGAACAGCATTTTCATTATTGGAAAATGAAAAGAAACAGTTTTATAGATATCCGTCTCTCTGTTCGTCTGTCTGAGCAGAGAGATCTTACGATGTAAAATTTTTTTACGACTTTTTAAGAAATGGTTTTTTTCTGTTTTAAAAGAAACAAAGTTGAATGTATTATATATTTCACCAACATCTGCCGTTTTACAGCAAGACTATTTCCAAACTAGTTATTCTTTCCTTTCTAGTTTCCATTAAGAATTCCTGTCTTCTTTAATAATACAATTCTCAAAAAGTTCCAAAAATATTTAAAAACTAAATTTTCCCCTAACTTTAAAAAATCCAAAATTATTTTTGTTGTGGATCACAGCTCCGATTCCCACGTAGTTTTCCATGTATATGGATCCTTCCTCGAATTTGGCGAACAAATCTGTTGCCTCAGTTATTACTGTCTGCAAAGTGTTGTAGAAGTCCTCCACGGAGTACATCTTCCTATTCTTGTCTAACTCTTCCTGGATCAGAGGAGAGTTGTACTTATCTAAAATACAGAAGTTAAGTACTTTAAATTATTTGTAATAATTAAATATGAGACCCTGATAAGAAAATAACGGATGAGCTTTAATTGTTTTCCATGGGATTTCCCGGCTAAATGGATTCCAAGACGTTAAAAACGATATCGGTTGACCTTTGTTCCACATAATACGAATCCCATTGTCGTTTCGCTCGCTGCAATAAAGATAAAAGGAAATATCAAATCTCATTCAAGGTCCAAAGCGTTTTATGTCTAACACTGGCTTAAAACTGTTAAAGTCAAAACGATTAGTCAGTGCCAAATTATTTGAACGCGGCGAGGATTTTGAAATCATGTCACCAGATGCCGATATTATTGAAACTACTCCGTTTGTTATTCCTTCAATACGCCTGAGCAGCATGTAAATGTGGGAATCAATTATTCGAATTGTTGATCAGGATTTAAATTGAGTATAGTAAGTATTAACAGTAAATAGTTCAAAATATGATTACTTACGGAACTAAAGATGATTGAGGATATGTGATTTTACCCCTTAAAACAGTGTCTATTTGCATTAAACGAATTTTCGTATGATTCAGCACTCTTAGGGCTATAAAATCATATTTTACTTCAAGCAATGTTTTTGATGTTAGTATATAAACTCTTTCGTGTTCATGATCCCAGTGGCTAACTCTGAAAAACAAACATAATAAATTAAATATATATTTGAAATTTTTGCGAATATATTATAGTCACTCTGTAAGCAGCCAGCTTCCAAAAATTTCTGTATCGTTTGCTGGTCGCAACAAAATATTTATGCAATCGTTTACAGCTCTTTCAAATTGACCGGATCGAAAAGAAAAAAAATGTCCTGGGGATCCAATTATTGGCTTTTCCAATGACGGCTGTGACGAATCAGCTTCTGAAGATCCTTAAAGAGAAATTTTGCGATTTGACTTAAAACAAAACAAAGAATTATAAGTTATATCATACTATTCAATTCGGATAACCGATCAAAATTAAATTAATATAATATACTAGCAAGTACCCTGCGAGCATTGCTCCGCCCAAACCCGCCACGTCCCAACGCTTCTATTAGAAATTATATTATTTTTAGTATTAGTTGCATCTAAAAAGGATCGTTTGTAATATTATTCTTTGTTTTCTTGTGTAAGGGTACCCTGTCTGTATATTTTACAGAACACCACTCTTAACTGAAAACAAATCTACCCTTAGAACTAACCTACTATTATTATACTCGATCTATAGGAAACGGTTCTATACGAAACATGTGCGTAAATATACCCATTTTTATGAATTTTTTTACTTAAAAAATAGTGGATTTTCATTTAAACTTTCATCTTCTATTTTACCCTTTTATGGGTGGAATTTCAAAATATATCGCCTAATTCCTTGTCTACATCATAAAGGGAACCATTGTGCAAAATGTCAGCTTTCTAGGTTCAAGGGTGTAGACTGGGTTCGCCGGGTGGGCGTTGATGAGTAAGTCACTCAGGACTTGTCTTTTTATATATTAACATTAAGATATATTTAAATTAATCATGAAACATTCTCTTACAAATAAGTTTTTTCAGACGGCATTTTTAGTTAAAACTTAAAAAAAATAGTACTAAATTGTGAACATGTTCAAGGTCGACAATTCTTCGTAATGACTGGAGCAACAAGTTTTGGTTACTTTTTTTTTTTTTAATCAATACCCGTGTTCTAGTTGACCTAAATGTGGCAGCTGTTTGATACCAAAATGCATACGTACATGCACGAATTCGTACTGAGATAAGAAGTTCTCGAAAACATCTTTGAATTTAAAGAATGAACCAACTGAAAAGTCCTATTGAAATTTACCGGTTGCATTTATTGCATGAGTCTCTGCTGTTTTTTGTGGTGATGCTGCATCACTTCCACTCAAAATTGCACTTTTTCCACTTGCGTTTCCTATTTCTGGCAAAGAATCGTGAGCAACGTCATCTCCGGAAATTTTTAATGTAGCGCCGGTAAATTCATAACTTTCATCACGTTCCAAATCATTTGGGGACTTTTTTGATATTTCCTGATTCCGGTACATATTGTACTAAAATTTTAAGCGACACTAACTCAGATAATGAATGAAACCTGTTCACTTTAACGTTTGAAAATATTCTAACATGACAGTTCACGATTTGTTGATAACAAAGTCAGTGAAAATATCGCGCATGGGTAGACTATGTAGTGTGTAGTGCATAGTGCTCCCCTCCGTGAATGAGTAATGCTGTGATGTGGTGAAGCTATGGTGCAAATCAAATGTTAAAACTGTTTATGTTACTTTATAATGATGTTGCTCTCTCTGGAAATTCATATCAATATTACAGAGAGAAGTTTAAGTTTCATGTTTACTATTGTCGGGAAATAATCATATTATGTATTTTTAAAACTATTGTCAAGCACAAGCAATCGTTATTTATAGTAAGCTATCGTAGAATGATTGTGTGAATGAATTAATTAATAAATCAACAGTCCATGAAAATATATTTATTAATGAAAAATTTTAATTACATCACAATTATTTTTAGTAAGTTGATTAGTCATGGCTAAAATTATATGAAAAATATCACTATTGATTTCTCCTCTTAGTGGTCTCCTCAAACTCGCAGCAAGGATCTGAAAAAGACATTTAAATTTGTATAATTACTTGTGTAATGTGTACAATCATCAGACATGCAGATTTTATCTTATCTATAATTTTAATCAAAGATATAGATTTTGATCCAGCCGAGAAATCGTAATTTAAGATATTTGGTGGCCAACAGAGAATTGAAATAGGGGATTTCCCTTAATATATTCACTGCCCTTTCGATAGTGTCGAACTCGCATATAGAAACTGTTTACACTTTCATGAAAAAAAAATTATATAAAAAGTATGTTGCAGAAGCTTTAGCAATTCAGGTTAGGTTTAAGTACGTATTGCAGATTGGAGCACATGTATTATACGTATACGTAAATATGAATGAAATTAGGTAATGTTTTTAAAATAGAAATAAACAGGTCCTTCCTAAGAAAATGCCGGTACGTATAGAAGGGATCGTTATCTGCAATCTAGTCTAAATAAATGCGAGAAAATGTAACTCTCACCATCTGAGTAGTTAATCACTGAACTTTTAACCGATTTTCTTACAACTAAAAAGAATACAATCACAAAACATTTTTTGCCAAAATCAACCAATATTTATTTGAACATCTTTAGCACAAACACTTAATTACGAATTACAGTACATATATGCCATACTAGTTTAGAGTAATTCTTACTTCAAAATTTGTTATTTAGTTTGGTAATTAGGAAGATAAGGATGGAAGGAAAAGTGTGATGTTCGGTTACTTAAGGTGCTCTACTACATGTGCTTTAAACTTCATCGATTGGCAATGGTCCTCCACCAAGTAATTAGGCCTAGTTATTATATATTGGCTAGAACATTCTTAACTACAATGGAAATTGCTTGAACTTTTATTAACAAAGCAAATATTGCTTTCAAGTTTTCAAAGGAAGAATATTCTACTGTAAATCAGTTCTTTCTTAAAGAGTTCACATTTACAAAGTCTACTTGTGTATACCTAAAAATACTTTAGGCTAATTCTACACTATTCTGGTTTATTATATTTATTATACAATAATGGTGTATAGAATATCACTTATGCTTAGCACTGTTGATTTTATTTGCTTTATTCATTGAGTCTTTTGTTCATGTCTTTAGTTCAAATCAAAGTTGTTAATTATTCAGTTTTTCAGTTGGTGTTATTTGAATGATCCAAAAGTTTTCTGAATTAGAGTAATGAATTTGTTTTCAAGAATGGCTTTTATGTATGCCTATAAATTTAGTTTTTGTTTTGGTTATAGAAATCAACATTTCTAGAAGCTTGGAATGAACTTTCCCAGTATTATGTTGTTAGTATCTTAACCAATTAATCCCAGCGAATGCTTTCTACGGAAAAGAAAACGCGACTACAAATCGAGCTACTCGTAATTTAGTGTTAATAAAAGAAAAAACGAATCAACATCGATTTAACTTCAGATTAATAGATTTTACACTTACGAGAATATCCTGATCTCTCAAATTTGTCAGGATTCGGTAATTTGTAGAACAGATCTTATGTTATCTAGAATTACGATCATCAAAAAAGATACGAGATGGCATTTTGATGTACTGCCGAAAATAAAATCAGACTTTATTCATAAATACAACTGTAGAAGAACTTTATATTAATAATACTTAATACATAAATAAAAAAATAAATAAAATAACATATTTCAATATCTTACGGAAAGTAATTCCGTGTACTTTATTAAATAAATAGAACAAATTATAAGATCAAGAAACGATAGTTATAGATAATAAACAAATGGTCTAATTTAAAACACCTTATAAGTGGAAGACTACTAATAAAAATTATTTACAAAACATAAAAATCATTGAGGTGAACGAATAAGTATAAACTAGTAATAAGAATTATAAACAGTTAAAGTCGACCAAAAAATAATATTTTAAAGGTGACTTCAAATATTTAAATAAGATATTTAAAAAATAAAATCATTTAAAAGAGTATAAACAAATAATCTCTATTTTTGAAAAAAATAATATAAAAAATTTAAACTCGAAAAGATTTTCTAATATGCATTATCACTAAAGGAAAACTTCTAATGGTAAGATTCACAAGATCATTCATAGACCCCACTCCTCTGAGCAAGGATCAAAATATAAGTCATGCAGTAAAAAATCATGTCACGAAATTATACTGTAAAGGAGATTGCAATTATCATAACAAGAGATGCACTACAGTTTCCATAAAATAAACAAAAATATTAATGTATACTGTATAGTATATCAAACTTTAAAATATTCGGGGAAGTCATGACTTGTGCAATAAGATGAACTGTTTATAGCAACTAAGATTAATGCATCCTGCTGCAATAAGACAGCAATCGAGCTTTAAGTACACACAACATATTGTATTGACAAATAGTACTCAAACTCGCCCTTTTTGGTACTTGACTGGCGAAATTATTTTATTAACCTACTCTATCTAAAATTATTATTTATAATTATTTATGTCGATAAATACTAAAACATTAAAAAAATACCAGCCAACAAATTTTTCATTCACCAAAGAAAATAAAAACAACATAACCGTAATGTACAGAGGCACTTCAATATTAATTTAATTAACCTTCACAGAATTTCATCGGATAATTTATGTTACTATTTCTAGAATTATTTTAGTATAATCAAAGAATTTATTTTGCTAAATTTCTCTAGAAGATATTACTTTCTTTCCGGCTACAGTTTCGATAGCATTTGAATACCCATTACTGTGGGATCTACGCAAGTTTATTTTTATTAGATTTTTTTCCGAATGGGAAATGTAATTTTCGACGCTTTTTTTTGAATTCATCATCGAAGGTTGATGAATCTGTAGAGTTGGTGTCCTCCATTTGTGGATCATATTGTGTCGAGGACATAACAGTCGATGACTGAGATGCAATTGTTGTAGACATACCAATGCCTGTTGTTGGTATTGTTGTGCCTTGTGTAATTGTTGGTAAGGGTCCAGATGATGTTCCGGATATTGTTGACAATGTTGATGAGGTAGAACCAATGTTTGATGTAACTGGAAGGTAGGTGGTACATTCCACTGGCACCGTCTCCGAGCTTTGAGATCGAACGAAGAGACTGAAGAAGAATGAAACCTTTTAGTCTATCCTGGATATTTATGGCGGCCCATTGTGAATCAAGCATAGCGTTTAGTTGGGGTACGATATCCATGATTTAAATCAATTTTTTATGAAGCAAACGAAAAAAGCGTCCATACAAAAGCAATACTAATTTTGAATAAGTTGCTATAATATAATGAGGGATGGCAGTGTATAATGGTGCAAAATAAGCAGAGATGAAGCGTAAATTAATGAAAAATACTTATAAATGTTTTGTATTAATATATTTATTTACAACGTGCACTACTGAAGTAAGTTGATAACGTTATAATGAATTAAGAGCTGACATTATCCGATTTTTACTTTTACAACATTGCGTAATTGTTGTAAATGTTGTTAAACTGAATACTGAAGTTTTCATATTAATTTTTATGGCATTCATGTTTTATCAAACATCATCGCGGAATATTGTTAGTTGAATAATTAATAATTAATTAATTAATTAATGACGTTTTTACATTCAACAATATTTTAATCAAAAGCAATAACTGTTGGCATTGCCATTTTATTTTTTTCAGTTTAATTATATTAAACATGAAAACATGGAAAAACTTGGTGCAGGTTATAGGTGAACACAAGCTTTTATGAAATAAATGGAATTAAGAATATTGATGTGAAAACTTGTAGTGAATCTAAAATAACAGCCAGATGATATATAAAACTAACATATAAGGAGTTACATGACGATAAAATAGATATCAACAACATCAGTTACCTCAAAACTATATGTTGATTTGCATTTTGATTTTTTTTTTAGATTCGTCACTCCAAAAAACAATTGCAAATTCAATCGTCCTCAGTTCCAAAAACAAAAAAAAAAACAACAAATTCGGATTTGTTGAAATCCCGGAAAACACAAGTTCAGAGTTATTCCGAAGTGTGAAGAAATCCCTTCATTTATGTTGCAAACAATACAAAATTATTTGTAGAAACATTATTTCTTCGTGTAAACAATGAAATCATGAAATCGCTGATGATCGAGACTGTACCATCCCGACAATCTTTCAAGCCTAGTTCTTACATGAAAGAAAAATTTGAAAAAATGAAATAGATAAGGAAAAGATAATGTTTACAACAATTATACAAAAAGCATAAGAAGCAAGGAAATGGATTTCTCACTTGATTATTTTTGAATTATAAAAATGGAATGGCACATTGTCAATATATTGTAACATGAAAGCCTTGCATCAAGAGGGGAAAAAATAATATTTTATATAAAACGATAAAAGCAGCAAAAGACAATCTTAATTTCGCTTACTTTAAAGTTAAATACTGTCTTTGGTTTTGCATAAAAAAAACAACAATTTTTTATCACTAGGAGGCTTTATGGCTACAGAAATCACAAATTATTTCTGATCATGGCGTTTGTTGCTTATGTTGTCTGAAATGAGAATTCAACATATAACGTCAGCATTGGTTAACATAAGAAATAATGCATTTATGCAAGCAAACGTTTAGTAACATTGGAAGGAGGAGGATGTTATTGTAAATGATTTGAATTGCAATCCAAAACGGTGTCCATCGTCTCTTGTGGGCACTTCTTATTCCAAATTTTTTTTTATTAAATTATTTTTTACACAAAAACGTTTGCTTTTAAATGAGAGTTAACATGATTTTCAAAATTAAAAACAAAACAAACAATTTTGTTTTGTTTCAATTGTATAGTTTTTTGAGTTCAATTTCATACAGTGACTACATTTTAAAGACATTTCATTGTTGGAATGCTTTTAAAAACAAAACAATTCGTGATTTTTTCGACGCAGTCTCTTTAAGACTTTACCATGTTTGTTATTCAGTTGTAAATTTTAAAGGTGACAATGACCAGCAGAAGTAATTTGAAAACAACAATGTTTTATATTCATATTAAACAAAACTGTTATATCGTGCATAGAACTGAATGAGTTAAAAATATATTTTGCGGAATAAGTAAACAGCTCTGAGTTGTAGAGATGACTTTAAAAAAGTAGTTTTACATCTACAATATAGTAAACAAACGAATCTATACATGTTGCAGTCAAATAACACTCACATAGCTTTCATGGAACTACACAATAGGAAATTCTACAAGTTATTCAATTCGCACTAACACCCACTTGCAGATACATTTAACATCCAATAGCAGTTGATATGACAAAAACATTTCCAGCAATCGAATGATTAAAACAAAACAGAACAGTTAGTATTGTTAGGGGAAGGGTTGTACTGATGTGGAAAAAAAATAAATAAAATTCACTAGGTTTAAAACAAACCTTTGATTCGTTCTTCTGGGTGGAGGAAGTGGTGCTCGACCCAAAGGTCCGGTGGGAGGTGCTGGAACTGCCGGAAGTGGTGTCTTCTTCGTTCTGGGCGGAACTGGCACAGAGCGTTCAGAAGAAACGGACGGACTATGTCTAGTATCATCTACAATGTTGTGTAAACTACTGAAACAATGTTCAATAATACCGAACAATTAACATTTAATAATGTTTATTACCCATCATTTGTGTTGTTGAATACTGTATGGGAATTATGTATTGGATTTGGTAAACCTGAATTTGTCATTATGGAATTGACATTCGTAACCGATGTGGCTTTGTACATTGGTGAATATGGTGGCGGTGGCTGTTGTTGTTGTATTGGCGGCGTTGGAATTGTCCCTAAGTAAAACTGTACAGATTGGCTATCACCATCATCACTAGCAGATGAATCGTCGCGACCACCTCCACTGGTAGCACTGTTTCGTCCATAGTTGTCTAACATACCTGGACAAATACAAAAAAAGTCTTCCCTTACGATAAGGACAGTTTCATACAAGTATATATATGGATAAAAAATGCATTTATCCATAGGAAGTTTAAATAGTAGATTTATGTGAATGGAAAAGAATTTATTGTAAAGGCATAATGGATGAAATGAGATGGATTTCGTGAAATAAAAGCACACTAAATGAAAACCATAGAAACTATTTGTCATGCAAACATAAATCTGTGCACTGGGTATCTGTAGAACTGAAGAGAACCCCTATCGCTACATTTAATTATTTCCCTAAGAACATTGAATATCACAGAAGCTCATACAGTAAATCTACACACCACCAAATAAAATACATAGAACCAATATTTCCCAGTAGTATTTAAAGTTGTTAGAAAGTTGTTGATTGGGTGTGTTTTCTTTCAGAAGTTTACTAATTTACTATGCTATAAAAAAATATAATTGTTTAAATGTTAAAATAAAACATCCAAGTTTTGAACAATTAAAATTTTTCTCTACGTTCTTGTTCCTGCTTATATAAAATATTGAAACTAACAGTAACTAACGAAAAGGAAACATTCATAAGAACCCTAAATTTGCTATTAATTTTATATAAATTTAAAAACACGTCAAGATAAGATTGAACATCTAAAAAATCATTTATTTCGCTAGCAAAACATAATGAATTAATGTTCACCTTTTTAGATAGAAAAATTCTTATTGCAATTAAAAAGTTTTTTTTTAAAGTGAATTAATACAGAAAAATTGTTAAATGATGCTTGTTATAAAGTGGATTATAATAAAACATCAGGATGAAAGAAAATGGAATGAAATTGTTTGGCAAAATGAATTCGATTTGCTTACAATATTTGTGAGAGCAACAATTTGAAATTATGGCAATGTGTACAAAACAAATGTATTTCAAAAACTGATTAAGAATTGTTTAAATTCAAAATGTATGTATTAAGAAGAATGTTAAAGAACGATTAAGGAACGTCAAATAAACTTTATAGAATGAACATAAGAGTTCAACAAGACGTTGTGGAGAACCTGAAACGGATAATAAATCGCTGTCAGGACATGCAGGATTTACAATAAAAAAATCTATGTGAAGAACTCATAAAAATATTATTATTGACATTCCAACAACATAAACAAAAATATTTTATTTTAGAAACATCTTACCTTAAAATATCTGCATTTAAATTATCTAATTATACATAAAAATGCATTTGTTTTCAGAATTTATAAACGTTTTCCAAAAATTGTTAATTTTAATTTTTAACATTTTTACAGCAGCATCGTAAACGAAGAGAAAAAATATATAAAAAAAAAAAACAAAAACATATATTTTAACATTATTCATTTTCTTAGCTCAATTTTTAATTTTTATTTATTGTACATGTTATTTGTTGTACATGTCTTAAAATAATTACAGAAAGTACTACTTCAAGTTGATTTAATCCTTTCCGGTGGACATTGATTCAAAAACATTTTATGCAACTTTAAAATGGTCAAAATACTGATACAGATATTTTTAGGATTTTTAGCGTGTTGAGAGCAAAGCTTATTTTGCATAAATAAAAACAAAGTGCATTTTTATCTTTGGCAAAATTAGCAAAGTCTAAGGAAATTAGTGTTATCACTCATAAATTGTTTTATAACAAACAAAGCAAAGGACGATGGGCATTATTGTATGGCGGCTGGGCGTAAAACCAACAGAAATGAAATCTGTTGTTATGAATAATACTTTATCCCTAACTACCGTCTACATGTATAAGTATTTCATGCTCATCATCGATGGGGTTGTGGAGAAAAATGAAACTCAAAATTGGATAATATAAAAGACATAAAATATTGATAATTGTTATTTATTTTAGTTTTATAATTATTATATTGTTATATTTAGCGTTTATATTGTACATAAACATTTTAAAGTGGTTTTATTAACACTTTATTAATTCGAAAAAATCGAAATAAACTGATGATATTGAAACACAGCGTAAGCAAACAACAAGCGAATAACGGCTTACGCATATTGCCACATCGTGGGATTTTTTCCTTTTCGTTTGAATTTTTGCAATCAAAAAAGCACTGCAAATTTTACACAACGGTTTATTATTTCCAAAAAATTTGACATTTTTCAAGTCAAGGCTAGATGGCAGTAGTGATCATGTGAAGTGATTTCACGTTTTTTCATCCACTAAGAAATGGAATATTTCATGGAGATTAAAAATTTCAAAATTCCATTACTCAAAAATTAATTGAGATAAAAACATGCAATAAAATGTATTCTATTCCGAGTTTTATGAAAAAAGCTTGAACGGTTTCGGAAATATGATTTTTTCAATATTTGGTTCGTCAATTTCCCCCCCCTCAAAATACGTCGATCCGACCCACGAGCTGTTAGGACCGTTGTCAGATGTCACTTGATTTTTGAACCAAATTTAATTAATTTATCTCCCGTAGTTTCCGAGAAAAAGCCTGGACGGCAAACGGACGGTTTTTTTTTTATTCGTTTTTTGAAATCTACATATTTCAAAACGTAAACTGACAAAATTTCAGGGGGGGTTATAATTTATTTTTCGTGCTCGATTACATAGGTTATTATTTTCAATAATAAACCAATTGATTAATTTTTATAGTCATTAGACGAACAAATTGTTTATGTTTAGTTGTTTAAAGTAATCGTGGGAATTACGATTGAAGACTGTGGGGAAAGTGCTATAAAAATACCTTTACGTGGGTATTTCAGCCCAAAAACCTGGCAACACTGCCAGTCAGAAGCAGTTTCAAATGCTTATAACTTTGTTCTCCCACGACTTTGATATTCATTGTCATAATATAAAATGAACTAGTAATTATAAGTTTTCATATTAAACATATTTCAATTCCGTTGATTATACACCCATTTTGACCAAGACTCTTTTAGAAAGCAGTTCTCCCAATTCAAATAATAAAAGTTTCAGCAAATACATTTAAAAAAAAAAAAACAAATTAGTTAACGTTATTAGAATTAATTTTTATGGAAGCAATCGTTACTTTACAAAATAAAGAAAACGAAATTCTATTCTTTACTGAAATATAATTTCGGGGAACACCCTCTAAAGTATTTTTTCTAGCGAATAAATTATTCCTAAATAAAATCAATTCGATAAAAAAGGAATATTTATATAAATTTAGTTCCACACACAATATATTGTGTTAAAGTCATGCATTGATAGCTTGTCTTTTTTTATAGTTTTCGTGAAACAGTTCTGAATTGTTTTTCTTTTTGTAGAAACTTAAAGCAGTTCGATAATGAGTCATGACCATTATCTAAAAATAGAGCTTGACTCATTAAACTATTTTTTTAATTATTACAATTTACAAGTCAATAAAATGCTTTGGATACTTCGCATTTTTTTATTTCTTTTGCTATAATATTGCAATTAATTATTTGTTGTGTGTGCTTGTGATGTTTTTTTTTAATTAGAACACATATTATATAAGCAAACTTAATTTTCGAAATTGCTATTCAACATTTTTCAAAGCAGATCAGTGCAATAAAAAATAAGAATATCAGAAATATACAAATCAATTCAAAATTTCCGAAGTTTTTTTCTGATTTAGTTGCATCAAAATGAAATCACCAAAATCGAAGCAATTTTTAACCAATTGGTACAACTCTCTCTTAAAGATACAACGTGTTTAGCAGGCATAAGAAAGTAATAGCTACAAGCCAAAATTATGCAAGCAAAGTATTGAATATAATCCAAGGTGTCTTATGTAATAAAAACATTGGATCAACATGTAATAACCAAATATATTGCTCAAAAGCAAAAAACAAAGCGGATGAATAATCTCATTTTTGGTAGCAATGTCTCAACATAAATATTATAAATATATTTTTAACCAAACAATTCCACACCGGAAGGGATTAATTATATTGCAGAAAAAGAATGAGGAGTTCGAGTAATGTATGCATGTGAATATATGATTCATTCAGAACTCAAAAAACCCAAAAAAAGCTTAAAAGAAATTGTCAATATTGTATAACAAAATATAAGAAATATTAGCATTATAGATTTACTTAAGTAGCTTTTCATTTAAAATTACGTATCATCACTTAAATTATAATAGCAATGTAACTAGTACGGAAAGTATAATTGGTTTAGGCCAATTACGAAATACCCTATGGATGTAGAGTAACTCAGTTGTAACACAGAAGAGACGTTTGTTAAGAAATCGTATAAAAAATCGTTCAAAAACAGTTTTACAAACGTGAAAAGAGAACTTTGTTTTTAAGTCGTTTAAGTTGTTAGAAGTCATGTAAGAAAGGAAAATTTTTCGTGTTTGTACAATTTCAAGATCGTGTAAAAAACGTTCCGTGCAATAATTAATTTTAATGCGCAGTTGTAATATTTAACGAAACAGAGTGAATATGTAAATATTTAGCAAACAAAATCAACTATTTTGTATAAAATAATTCACCCTTATATGGCAACACTTAGAAGGAGTTGCCTCATTTTGCTCATCTTCGAACATGACTTTACCATTTTAGCAATAAATCATTATACTAAATTTCCATTCTCTAGCTAAAAGCTTTCTCGAGTAATCGTTTGTACAGACAGACAGACGGACATCCATAGAACGGTTTCTTTTCATGAATATATTGTTCTTTATTTTCGTCACAGTTATAACATGGCATTGCAAACGTTCACTCAAAACTAATACACTCTACATCTGGGTATAAAAACCACTTAATGAATGTGTTAGTGCGTAATTTACGTATATTCCTAAATATATTTTTACTATACATAAAAAACAAAAATAAATATGTAAAAGTGCTGTAATAATCAATCTTAGTGAATTCACTCCCAAGAAAGCTCTAAAAATAGTTCAACTATTTTTTTTAAAAATAAGAACAATAATTATAAATTAAGTTTTTTTTATGCTGCACCGTTATCACCGTTTTCAAACAACAATTGAATTCCCTGTTGTCATTAGTTCTTACACTCAACAATGAAAACCAAATTTTTTTTTTTTACATAAATTAAGTACAATATTTATCCAAAGTCATTGTATTTTTTCTTGGTTCAAATATATTTATACAGTAATTTTGAAATTAATATTTGCATTAGCAAATCATTTTTTTCCTTTTTTAGAACTTTTCAGATGCTCAAATTATTGAATGTAATAAAATACAATACTTTGCATAAAATCCGTGAAACATGGCACTAACTATATTTCTTATAGCATAAAAAAGTATTAAAAGTGTAAGCATTATAATGAACTAGATAATATTTGCAAAATGAATTTGCGTATTATACTAATGTATTTGTTGTTTTTTATTAATTACTATTGGTAAAACGTTTAAATTACCTGGTTTGTCTTTCAAAACGTAATTATAATTAAACCACACAAAAAGACAATCCCTCATTTGGGATAGTAATTAAAATAAAAATAAATAAACGACTGAACAAGAAATGTTTTCAACAAAACAAAAGTTACATGAAGATCGAAAATAAAACGTTAAAGCACGAATTGATACATTTACAAAAAACAAGAAATATATTATGTTAAAAACAAAGTCAAGGAAAAAACTTTGGAAATACATAAATAACAAAACAGGAAATCGTCAACGACTTATTCTAATATTACTTAAAAATTTATCAAAAAAAAACTATCTTCAGGAACAAAGCTAATTAAAATCATTAAAAACCGTGCTCACGATTTAAATAAAAATATATATCATATTTATTGTATATGTCTTCATTGAAATTCGTCATGTAATCAAAAACTTGATACAATAAATAAGAAAACATTAAATATAGACGTTAAATAATAATTTCCTGGTCGGAGAACACTAAATTCTCAATTTGCAGTAACTTTGAGAGTTGAGTTTCTTATTTTTATTTTAGTTTTTAATTACTTAAAATTTTATTCCGCAGAAAACATGGAAAAGTTGTCAAATAGAAGATGCTTACCTTGTACAGATTCGTCATCAAGATCATCAGTGCTGTTCGTTATACGACCTGTACATAAAAAAATATATAACAAATTAGGAAATTTGTTCAGACTAAATTGCTACTAATTAATTAATTTTATTTTTAAATAACTATTCTTACCTCTTGAGCTTTTACTGGAAGACCCATTGCGATTATATAAAATATTTTCTAAGTATGGTAGACCATTATTATTAACAATATTGAATCCCAATAGCATTTCAATTTGCTTCCATCGATGTAGGCGCTCCTGTAATTCATTTGTTACTTCGCTAAGGGAATTTCTAGCTTCGACTATAGATCGGTCTACATCATCAATACTTTTTCCATGAGTTGATACAAAAGCACCAACTAAACTGGAACGTTTACGTTTGAGTTTTTCGCAAGCTTCTCTTGCTTGTTGTAATTGCTTTTCAGCCATTATTCTTTTTTTCAGATGATTTTTACTTTCTAATTCATATGTATATTGAAGCCATGACTGAAGTTGAGGTGGTGGTGACCAGCAATGATCCATAAGTTCAGCACGAGATAATTCAGAACGTAACATTTCAATCTCTTGCTTTAATTGTTGTACTTCTAATTCCGAACTGGATGATGATAGGGACGGAGCTTCTTTTAAACGACGTTCTAGATCTAATTTTTCTGTTGCAACGTTTTCTTGTTCCATTCTAGCACGCTCCAATTCCTGCAATTTCAAATAAAAACAGTCATGTTTAATAAAAATTCTTAATTATTATAAAAAGGGGGTTTTTGAGTTGTTTTTATTCTGCCAATTATAATAAATATTGTATTTTAATTTCCGAATATAGCCAAATTAATTTAGCTCTCGCAAATTCTGTGTGCGGTTGGCTAACTTCGGTGATTTTCGAGCACTGTAATGCGGAACAAATTTAACTCGAAAATGTAATTACCATTAAGAGCAATAAAATGACCAACCATGTTAATTATTAATTGTCAATATGGTCATGATACTCAAGGATTTGAGAAAAACATAATTGTACTATATTTCACGCTTAAAATATTCGTGCACGACGCTAAAAAAATTTGTTTTGTATTTACATTTGCGACTTTGTCAAGCAGTATCTAATAAATATCATATAATCGATAAAATGAACTTGAATTATTTAAAATGCTCTCTCAGCATGCACAACACCTGGAGGGCAGTATAAAAAAGAACGGCTATCGAAAAACCTCATTCATATAGAAGAATGGGAATTCTATCATTGAATCTAAATGATGCTATTGCTTACTTTTCTAGTTTTCTACAATAATCACAAGTCCACCACAAAGCGACACAACGAATTTTTAATCACAATCGAAGGAATCACATGATGGGAACTTAAATTTATAATTGGTTTGCATAACATGAAATAAGTGGAAATGCGGCGAGCACGAAACCATTTAATCACGATAATGTCTATTGTTTTCATTAGCAAAACAAAATCATCATTCAGAAAAACTCTCACCTTTTGCATTTCTTGAAGGGCTTGCTCTGCTTTCTGCAATCCTTCCATATCCTTGGCCATTCGTCTCAGATGTTTCTTAGCATTCTTATTCTGTTGGTATGCATACCAGCACCCGATAATGGCACTCATCAGAAGGGTCACTAAAATGTAATCCTTCCAACGTGTACCAGTCTCTGGAATAAAACAAGTAATGATAGTCAAATAATGTTAGGTTTTCTAATATTGAGCCTACCTCTTGGAGGACCAAAAAGCACTACGTCCATCGCTTTCAACGCAATTTTCTGCTTGTGAATGGGATCTTTGATGCCGAGCACATTACTGACATAGTGCATGTTATTTACTGCCAACCTGGAAACTAGATGTTTTAACACAAATCTACTCAGCTTGGTTTTCAATTGTAAATTCGTTTTTCTTTTGTTCAACTGGAATAACTGGCAAATCCGGAAGTGTATTGAGAGTGTTGGAAGCATGGAATTTTGATTATTCATATAGTATGTATGATTCTCAATTGAATGACATTTTTCAAGTGTTATTATCATTTGGATTTTATTTGTTTTTATAACAAGAAAATCGGATTAATTTTGTGTAACAAAATGCAAAGAGGATTTGAATGAAATGTTTACTATTTTTTAATCAACTGATATAGACAACAAACATTTACCACACCTCATTTTAAAGCCAATAGAATTTTTTCATCCCCAAAGGTAAATAAAAATGAATTATACACAGAAATTGTTCATAAAGAAATTTATCCCCGAAAATAAAATTCTAAACATATTCGATGATGATTTATCAAAAATAAATAAGTATATTGCATTTTACATAAATAGCCCTTTACATGATTTTACTTAGCAACAAGACAAGAAAAGTGAATCTACAGGAAGGAGGAATAACCTGACTGTTATTCTAGCTAATTGAATCTAAATGGAAGTGTAATTAAATAATAATACCTGGGCAATGTAGCTCCAGTAACCTTGTGCTGCTTGAATAGATCCACATATTGTGGCAGTTGAACAGATTGTGCCAGCCAATCTGTAGTTTGCTCCACTGTCCAATTGTGTACCTGTTGGTAAAAGTAATTGAGTTTTTTTCTTAGATTTTATTTAATTATTTTTGAAAGTTTTTGTCCGTCACAACTGTGTAAAAATTATAATATTTATTCAATTAAATACTCACTTCTGACCTTAGCCATGCCTCCCACAGTTCTTTCACAGATATGTGCATGTCATCATTGTAATGAAAGGCCTTCTGTCGCTTCTCGTACCCTGAGTCATATTTAAGCTCTTCACGGAGAAACTGGAATAATAATATAAAAAGGGAACAAAATTATTCACGCTATTTTCGAAATATGCCATGATTCCGGTAATAGCAAAATATTTTGAGATAACATAGAAACTTTATACAATTTTTTTTAAGTACTTCTCGTTCTTTTAGTGTCAAATTCCACAAGAATACATTTTTTCAATTGTTAAACAAAATTCGTTCTTTATACATACAAGGAAAGGTATTTATTTAAAAATGTAAAATACCTAATTGCTAAATTGCTACATTACATAATTTAAAATGCCTAGAAAACACATCCTTTCTATAATTCAGTAACGAAAATGTATAAATAATTATAGAATGGTAATAGTATCTTAAACATACTAAATTAATCATATTGATTGGATTAGACATTTTCAAATTTGTATTCACTATAATTTCTGTGGATGTGATCTTTGTACGACGATATAAAACACTTCACAAATACCCAATATTACTAAAATATAAGAAACATCAAAATTCTGGATCATAAAAACATACTAAAATTGCTGTTAATATTTGTGCTATCGCTTCGAAGCCAGGCTAGAAAAAATAACTTTATCTGGCCTCGATGCAATCAGTGCAATCTGAAAATTTATTGCTATATACCTAATAAAAAAAAGTATACTTTGAATGTGTTTCATTTAAAATGCAATACTCTAAAGATGTTTATTGATACTATACGCCGAATAATTGCCAGTAAATATTATCGTAAGCTCAGTCGGAACAATTGAATCATCTTTTGCGGTGAATGCTTTTGTAAATAATCTATCAGAATTTAACCGAAATATTCCATTACAGGGAAAATGTTCATTATGAAAATAAACAAAATCTTAGTTTTTATTTACAATGGCGTTAAGCCAATTGAAACAAGCAATTTAACTCTAATTAGTTGATTAGAGTGCACTAATTGGGTGCACTGGGCGAAGGTAATTCGTGTCATCTCATCTTCGCCAAGTTGCATTACAAAAAGACAAGAACCAGAACATTAAAATATAAGCAAAAGGATAATATTCATGTACTTACGTCATCAGATTCACTAAGGTCAATGTTGCCGTTGTCATCATCATCCAATTGACGATGCAACGACCTTATGGCTTCCATTCCCAGCCGGTCTTGAATGTTGTAGCACTCCAAATCGTCTGCCGAACAGGCTCCATCAGCGGAACCACTGCCCAGAGAACCTGCAATGAACATCAAAAAACACTTAACAAAATTTTGCAAAATTTTTGAAAAAATATAATACATCCTGATCCAATGTCACAAATCAATCTTCTTAGAGTAGACAATATGGGAATTTTTTTAAAGTTGACAACGAGAGAAAATGAAAAGATTAAAAATACAAAAAACATCACTCTAAACATAGAAGTTGAATAAAAATACCTATTAAAATATTTTTCAAATTATTATTGCTGAAATTGTTTAAATTTCACTGTGAAATATATAGCGCAATGCTCTTAAAGAATTTTCAATAAATCAGTTTTATTATATGTAGAAGTTTCACAAGTCAAAAGAGTTTGCTTCGATCAGCGCAATTTATTTTTTGTACATTTACAATTACAAGGTACCTATTTAATGTAGAAATTAATAGTAATTTTGATTTCTAAAGCAATTGTACATAAAATCGAAATAAAGTGTAAGAAGATGCTAGGTAATATCAAAAACAATGTTTTGCCTTCCTTCCGATCCTATTTTAAGTGTCTTCTCTGCTTTTATTTTACTTTTATTTTTCCACAAATTTAATTATGCTCGCAATATCAAAATAAGCGCCAATTTTTTGTACGCGTTTCAATAATACATAATAAAGAAAAAAATATATCTTCACTAACATTCCTAGCCATAATTATTTCCTATCACGATGACAACCTCATTTCCCAGTCATAATTAGTTCAAATAAAAAATAAAATATATAACATAGAAATGAAACAGAAAATAAATACAAAAGAGATGGAATGCATTTTTACAGAGAGGCACAAAAGAAGTGCAAAATCAAATCACACTTTGAGTAACAAGTGTAAGAACCAAAACAATCTACAATATAATTATTGTAGACTAATCAACGCGAAGAGCCGCGAGTATCTGTGCGTTATAAATATCTCGTGTCGCCAATCTGTTTTTAGCCACTCACTCACTTCCTGCGACGTTAATGAAAATGCTCAAGGAAAATTATTTCTACCTGGCCAAAATCAACTGATTTAATTGTGTCTTCAATTTGTTCTAATTCATGAAACTCAATTGAATTTTGTAAAAAAAATTATGAATATAAAACCGAGAATTTTCAATTATTTTATTTGATACTTATTATTTATTAATAAAACAGGAAATAAATTCAACTGAATTCGAACGGAAATTTTCTCAAAGGACGTTGGCCGAACTTGAATTCTTCCATCAGCACAAAACTGAGAGAATTTTTCTACACCTCATCTGCAGAGATCGTGATCAGTTTAAAAAAAACCATTGAACATTTCCACTAGAAACAATATGAATGACTTTTTAACAAAAAAACTGCTTCTCTAACAACAAATTATAATATTTATGCAAATCGAAAAATGATTCACGACAATATCTGAATTTGTTTACTTTTGATTTAATTAAATCGTTTTCCGGAAAGAAGATAAACAAAAACATTGAAGCAATTACCGAAAATTAAGTTTTCGTTGTTTTGTTTTTCATTCAACTTTTAATTGTTGTTAATAATGCGGTAACACATGACTGTTACTAGATTTTCTTATCTGGGAAAATGATCAATTCCCAGGCCACATTGTTACAGCAATGAGTTCATTTGTTTATTTTCAATAACTTTAATTCAGTACTAATTTAAAGACGGGTTTGACAAAATTTATTTAAAGGTTATTTCGATTTAATTTAGAGATTTTATTTTGTGCTTAAAAACTGTCAACAGTAATCTATTTATGGCTAATCCAGTTTTAGTTAAATAATAATTATACGAAAATTTCCAATAAATTTCATCAATTATTCGTAAATTCAAGTTCAATAAATGATTTCATGACTTATTATTGATTCAAGGTATTTAAAAATAAGCGAAATCATCCAGTAAACAAGTGTTGTTTTTTTTATTTTTGCTCTATAAAACACATTTTTGCAAAAAACAAAAAAAAAAATGAAGCCAACAATATTTGTTCAAAAGTGCTTCCTTCTTGCCAATAAAAAAAATACTTGGCACATTTTTCTTCTAAATACTTTTTCCTATTAAAGCAGTGTTGATAGTAAAATTGGAATCACTTTCTTCATTACTGTTGCAAAATTCTGTTGCTTGTTGTATGCTTATAGCAACAATTTTTTCTAAGTATTTGCAAATAAACATTTTTACAGATTTCTAGAGAGAATTTCAACAAGAAATTTTTTTAATAGTTTTTCTTTAAAAGAATGAAATTCTTATATTTACAAAGTAATTTACCAAAAGAAAATCTCAGCGATGTTGCTTTATTAAAAAATATATCAAACAATTTACTGTTGCAGTTTACTAATTGTAAGACACAATTGAGAACATCGCGCTCACTTATTGGTGCCCCATAAATTTATTAGTAACAAATTCATTTGAAATTACGAATAACTACGCCGTGGAATGGAATTACTTATAATATTTATTTAATCAGTTGCGTTTTTTACAATTATTCGTGTTTTGCACGGAAAAAAAGATAAGAAAATTTCCTTGCAATTAATGTTAAAATATAATCAGTGGAGCCAATATTATTCTATTGTACGCAATTAAATAAATTTCAGTAAGCAACACCAAAAGGTAAATTTTTTTAGTTGCACACGATTTAAATGTCATTTCGATAAGGAAAGAAAAAAAAAGTGCAATCAAAATGTACAGTCAATGGTTATTTTAATTCCATTGGAATTGTGGATAAAATACAACTCATGTTTCGTTGTCCCCTTGTTTTTTTTTTAACTGGAAAGAAAAGCCGCAAATGAAATTCGAGCTGGATGCTGCAGACTCAGGCTGGGACAACCGCGATTCGACGTCAATTAACTTCAATTGGCCACTCTTATTAACACTTATTAGATCATTATTAAGAGAGTATTGTTGTCCTCGAGTACTTTGATTGGGGACGGCAGAGCAAATCTTTCGATATAATTAATATCGGTCGATAACCAATTGGAACAATGGTGGAGCAAAATCTCGATTACCCAACGACCAAGACGACAATCCATAGAAGCCGTTGTAGACGAAGCGAATCGATTTGAGTGATTGAAATGAATGGAAGGATTTTTTTACGTATTTAAAAAATACATTTTGCGATGTTTTCATTAGTGAGCGGTCATTGAAGATTAGTTCAAGACCATCGTTGATTCATGATAGCGATTTAAGTGTATAAGAAAGTCAGTAGAGGTACAGAGAATATTTTTCAAAAAACTTTAACCTACTCCATTGAAATTATCTAACAACACATCGAACTTGGTCAGTGTCCAATCGAGAATAAATTCAAATGGATTTAACAAAACCAATAAACAAATAAAATTAGAATCTCAACAATAATGTTTTTTATAATTTTGGAAATACAAGAGATAAGAAAATTTTTGCTAATTATATATTTTCCATAATTTCAATGATATAATTGTTGTTCAAGTTCTCGGAAAATTGCATGGAAAACAAATAAAATTCTTATCAGAGCAAACTTAAAAGTTTCATCAATAAAAAGTTGGGGAAGTAAAACAATTTGCTTGTTCACATAAACAATAAGGTCACAACAATTATTTGATAACACAACTATAAAATAAACGTTAATATTTTTTCTATTCGTCTGTGCGAACACGTTTTGAAAATTGTGTAAAAAGATAAGTTCAGGATACACAAGTCAACGTGAAGCGGCTCGTCTTTGTAGATTTGAATAAACAAATAAAATCATATTCGAATTTTGCACTAGCCGCCTCCAGTAATGCGAAAGGGGTGAACGTATTTCAACAGGCTCATGATTCTAACCATGCTCCGGAAATTGTTTGATAAATTATTGGATAATGGATAAGAACGTTTTGATTGTCAGAAAAATATTTGGAAAATTGCATATGATGGAAAATTGGGGATGAGGTTTCACTGAAAAAAATATACCTACAAATACTTTACCAAAAGATTTTTTTTTTTTTTTTTGTGATAAATTTGAATTTTACCAAATTTTGTAGTGAGTTTACTGCGTCAAGAAATAGACATCAAACTTCTTCAATCTTAAGGGATAATTTTTGCGGCTAAATTTCTAATTATTTTTTGTTCTAATTTAATGTGATTCACAATCAAAATTGGAGACTTTCTGGTACGAATCGAAAAGCAAACACAAAAATTCCCTGTTAAATCAAACTGTCTACAAAAAGCAAATGATTCCGGGTACGGAAAATATTTTGGGTGGGTGTTGTTTGAAAGACCGCCACAATACGCCGACAGGGCTCCTCGGCCGATCTCCGTTCTTCAGCTTGAATCAAATTGGGAGCCCCAGACGGATTTTGTCTGCAGCAAACAAATTCTTATAAGTGCAAAACAGTTTACTTAGGTGCTATTTGTTACCGCATCAAGGTTGACGCATCTAACACAGCCGCACATTTCTAGTTCGGATGAGTTGCTCTATTATTTGTTGCGATTTGGGAACTAGACCAATTGCTTGCGCCCGCGACCGTTTCCCTACGAAAATAGATAAATGACGTGAATTCTTGCTGTACTTGAAATCCGGTGACAATATTTACCTTCAAACATTTACAGGAAGTTAGATGATCTCGAAATCGATGGGAAAATCAAGAAAATGGAAAGAGTTGCAAAACGGATATTGGTGTTTTTTTCTTTTTTATACAGATTTGTCTGGGACAACGATCAATGACATCAAGTCGCTGTGAAGCAAAATGTTTTCGAAAGTTCTTTTGGGGGGTGGGGGGACTTGTGAGAATTTAAATCAAAACTTGGGAGGCAATTTCCATCGTCATGTTCATGTACCTTCATCAAGGATGGTTATTTTGACGATCTGGATGTATTAAAATAATTTTTTTAAAACTATATATCATCCAGCATCTTTTCAATGCGTAAATTTTCTTGTCTAAATAAGACATTGATGACAAACTGAATTACTAGTTCCGTATAAAATTAATGAATGAAAACATGTGACATGTTTATGGCAATGAGCAGGAAGTAAACGGGAAGTGAACGGTATTCTAAATAACCGCTCATAATTGTAACTGTTGATTTTGTAGTGAATGTACTATAAAACCATACCATTGAAAAGTGAACGAGTTATTTAGATCTGATTCCCTCCAAATAAGAAACATTTGGTGACTAGGGAAAATCTTGGATATTTCCTTTAATTTCATGATTTTCTGCGGCGCACGTTTCAGGTGCAAACACAGCTGTCTGTTGATTGAAGTCACATGAACCCTAGAACATCCAAAAACCACTCTTGTAGATGCCCCAACCGAACTCCCAACATGCAATCTTTCATGCTGATCTAGCACGAGGAGCGATTGTGATTTGTGGCATTCAACAGGTGTACGGCTGTGGATTCAAGTCGATCGGGTTGCGTAGAACCTTAATCAGACTCGTGTGCTAACAATTAGTACTTACTGAATTCATGGCTAACAGCCTGTGACATGGCCTCACTGAGCATAGTGTATGAGTTTCTGTGCTCAAGGTATCCGCTGCCAGCTGCTGCAGAATGTGATGCAGGACCTTGTCCGTGCGAAGAATGCATATATCGTCCTCCACCACCGCCACCAATAACCACTGTATCACCTGGTGCAGCACCACATTTCGCTAGATATCTGGAAGGTGAGGCAGCCAAACTTATCACAATTACAAGGCAAATGTATCGAGACATGGTTGTAAACTATATGCACTTTTTCTTCCTTCTTTAAATTACCACAAATATTCACTTATCAAAATAAATTTTCAATTCACATACACAATTTCTTTTTTACATAAACCAATTCTCGCAAAATATATTTTAAAAACTATAAAAAAATATACATGGAAAAAACAAAACACGAAGGAATATTTGTCACTCTCGCCGCATGAATTCAATTTCAGTTCTAAAAACCTAAAAAAAATTCGTCTTTTGTTATTGCAAAAAGTAAGATGCTACTTCTGTTTTGTATATCTCTCTTGTTCTTTATGCACGGATTCGTTAACATTATGTCATGTCAGATATCTGGTGCCGCTGTAATAAAATGCCGTTGCCAAAGAATATTTTGACATTTGATTTGCTGGTTTCACGGTGCAACGGGATGCAAAGAGTGCCGTAAAAGACCAGAATATGTCGGGTACAGTTTTTTAATCTCCCTTTTATGAAAGTATTTGTTGTACATGAACAATCGACGACAAAAATATTAATCTAAACCGCATTGGCGATTGCACTACACTGATTTGATTTAATACAAACAAAAGTTCTATCCCGAGACGACCAGCAGTGGTCGTGGTCAGCGGCGAACAGCGGTGTAGAATTCCGAGAAGAGAATTTGAACTTTTCCGATTCCGATATATTCAGCCGATGATGGTTATCAATCAGCAACAAATTACTGTCACACACTTTAAAAAAAACAATTTCGTGAGGAAATCACACCCGGACACGAATGCGTGTGCAGAGAACTTTGGCCGGGACCAGACGAACTCTGAAGGACTTAGCCAAAGTGATTATAAATATATTTTCTACTGCTTTAATTTCTCTTCGTCAGTATTAATGAATCCCGTGTGCGTTCATTTCGTACCGTTCGCCTTTTTGGAATATTAACTTTGACGGCCGTTCGATTTGATGTACCAGTTTTTTAAATTGGTTTTCTAGATTGCGCACATTCTCATTTTCTAATTCGAGCCAACTGCACATTACGCGACAAACTGACAATACAACAGTCCCGTAGAGTCTGTAGAGATTCAGATGGCTCGCTTGTCGCTTACTGCCTCCAGTGAAATTCCCCTCTCCGCTGTAACTATATTTTGTAAAGCACGTGCCAGCTGACGACAAATTGCGATTGCCACTCTGGTACACATTTGAATTGAATTTTTACAAAATAACCGAATGCAATTTATAAATTGAAGTAGAACATGATTTTTATGTTTAGAAATTTTTTAATTTTACCAAGTGTTGCCGAAAAATAAAGTAATTTCAATTTCTCACTGGACTTTGCACAAATAGATCCAAAATAATTATTAAATTTTCCTTATTCAAATTGAACCGTATCGTTGTTCCATTTGAAAGAAACAGGCTAAAAATAACTGTTCATATAAAATAATTGCACAGTTACTAATTGTAACATAACAATAAATAAGAAAACACTAATTTTTAATATAGAATTTTTAATAAATTAATTTCGGCCACTGTGTAAAAAGTAACATTTCTGCTTTGTAATTGAATATTTCAATTTCCAACGTCAACATTGAAAATAGTTTGAGAATAATTATACAATTTGAAGTACAAAATAAGTTTTTTTCGTGTATTATCACAAAAGCTATCAAATATAGGCGGCAAAATCAAATCACGTACTAAACAATTTTCGCACACTTCAACAAGAAAGTGAATAAGATTATATATAATTAAAATGACTAATTTGATTTCAATTTATGAAACAAAAGGGAATAAATCAGTAGTAAGTCCTACAAATAGAGATAGTTTCGAAGCCATGGTTACAGGATCTGGCGGAAGAACTGGTTCTTTAGACTCATCTGGCATTACCTTAAATAGAACAATAAAAAATCCATCATCACAAATTAGTTGGAAATAAGATTCGCTTACCTTATCACAAACATGTTTGCTAATTAAACCGTCTTCTCCCACGTAAAATACTGAAAATCCATCGTACCATCTGTAAAGAGCCGAATTAGTCACAAGGGTAAATAATATACATATTTAAAATACTTACGCTTCTTGTGCCTCAAATGTTTCTTTTATTTTCCAAAGTCGAAATTTCCAAAATTGAAACATTACCTTAAACAATTACAATGAATCCATTTATTTAGAAACAATTCATCATTGCATTTACCTTAAGACCTGAAATGCCTCTGATTCGCCAGCGAATTTTGACTGTGAAATCATCTGGATGTTTTGTAATTTTCATAATTTCAAATTTTACGTATGCATACTTAAGATGCCCAACAGTTCGCAGCAAGGCGACTTGTTTAACATAAGAATAGAGGCCACTGGAAACAATCTACTTATATACATCCCGATGTGCATTTAAACGAAATGATTACTTACACTGTGCACGTGCCTCTGATATTGTTCTCGAATATTAATTGGGGGTTATAAATAGAATAGTCAAGGGGTTGAATGAAGAGTTTTGGTAACGTATTTTGTAGGACTTCGTAAACATGGTTCAAGTCTTCCAGTCGTGGCTTCTTTTCTAATGGATTTTGGTCCGGTCCCTGAAATTAAATCAATGCTGTAGTTTCTTTTCTTTGTTGAAGAGAAATATCGACTAAATTGAAAGTCGTTGTCTAGCGAATTGAATAAAAAAAACCAAGAACTTCATTCGCGAATGGTTAAACATTTCAAAATATATTATTCTATAATGGAAACCTATTTCCGAGTCCTGAAACCATTGGAGGACTTCATTAAAGTTGTCAACCGAGTTTCACGATTGCTTTTATACATATTTCAACAAATTAGATTAGTCATATGAGATCAGATGTTTTAACATTAATGATATCTGTAATGACACGCACCTTCAACTTGTTACAAAATTAGCGCAACAAAAAACCACGACAGCGACAATTAATGTCCGATGAATTTGAGCAGTCTATTTTAAGAGGATGCGAATTGCGTCCGTTTTAAAGATGATTAAAACGGCAACAAATTTTTTTTACATAAGTAAATGAACTGAAATATGCAAGTTTCTTTCAGTTGAGTTTCTCACCTTACAGAAAATTGAATGTGTATCATTTACAACTTCAGGAGTCTGTTTATCGCTGTTCCGTGAAAAGTAAGCAGCATGATGCAAATCTACCAACAGAGCTGCAGAGTTCTTCAAGTTCTGGATTCTATCTGCTTGTAATCCATTTGAAGCTACTGAATTTATCTGAAAAAAAAAATAATGTTAAAAATGCAAGAAACAACCGGCGATATGAAATTGAATTTTGGTTATGTTTTTTGAGCACCGCAGCAGTGTTATATAATTAACTTTATTGTAAACAATTTTAACTACAAAACAATACAAACAGTATTTTCAGATTAAACTAGTAAAATTTATGAGTAAATCATCTTACATCAATTACAGGAAGAAGTTTTCGTATTTCGACATGCCGATGAATACTTTTTGTAAATAAATGCTTTCGCGCTGCAGAAAAATTATTAACTGAACTAAAACGATTGTAAATATTTCGCAAACAAGTTGTCATTATTGTTGCAAATTAATAGTTTATTTAACGTGTAAATTATTCAAATCTAACGTGGTTCAACATGAAATTCTCGTACAACTCCGAGTCGACGGCGATTGCAGTTTGCACCATTTCCGAAACTTCTTTCGATAGTTTGACGTTTGACAATTGTCAAATTTTTCACTTTAGTTACTCCGAATATACTCCGAAAATTGCAATAATAATTTAGTTTACAAAATTCAATTTATAAAATTGTATTTTTGCTGCGTATACACAATTATATGAGATCAATATTATTGTTCATTTGAAAAAATTATTTCAATAAAATTATCCTAAAGCGACCTCGAGCCTACCGGTCAATATTATTGCCGGTTTGTAGATAATATTGAAAGGTTATGCAATATATTCCGTGAAGTTCAACATTTTTAATATTTACTGTACAATAATACAATAATTTACTGTACAATAATAATAATAATGGACCGTCTGGATTATTGAATGTTAATTTACAGTTTGACCATCTCTGGACAGTGGACACATGACATCTCCAATTCTCATCGTCATTCCCATTCGTCACATGTCTTAAACTCGCTGACATGTCGGCGACGACAAAATTTGGGTTATTTCAAATATTTAAAAAATCTTAGTAAATAGATATTTATCATTTAAATTAGACAATAGGTTTTCTTTATTGTTTGATGGCTTTTCCAACGATTAATGCTCAACAAGGTAATACGTGTTTTTTGATGTTCATAAATCATCATTTTTGGCTAGAATAAAAAAGCTTTTGTTTATTTTTTGTTTGTCGTGAATTATATACATTTGTTTTAAACATTTTCTTGTGAAGAAACCAATCGTAAAATTTTGGAAGACTTGCAGCTAAAAAAGCAACTACTCCAAAAAGGTGCATCACCCGTACAGAATTTTACCTCCAGCCCTGGAATGCCGCAGGTTCGTAAACAAATTTTAGTCTCACGATTTAAACTATGAACAGAAATCAACTCGAAGGTCTTCTTTGAGAAACACCTAACAATAATTTGGTTAAATATCATGTGCAACTAATCCATCTTAGGTAAAATATTGGATTTTATATAAATTTATCAATGAATTTTCAGTTCGTATCATCAAGTCAAATACAATCAACTGATATTCCGATAAACGCATCTACACGATCGGCCTGGAACCAGGCAAATGTGCACTCATTTGGGTACTTTATGCCACAGGATTCTGTGTTTGGAAACAGCATCTTACCAGTTCTTCCTAGACCAGAAAATACACAGAAATGATACTTAATTATATTAATTAAGGCGAAAGTAATCATGAATATTGAATAATGTTATTTAAATCATAGATATTGTAAAATACGCGAATAATTCTAATTGATTGGGATATATTTATGTATTTTTATACCGGAAGTAAATAGGAAAATATTGAATTATACACACTATAATTAAGTAGAAAATATCTAAAATTAGGTAAAAATAGCTAAATTAATTAGAAAATATCATAATTGTAAATCAAAACAATATGCCTAATATGAAGTTGAAGAAACTTGAAGAATACCTCCAAGGAGTTGACGGTTTCGAAAATCCGAAGATACTTTTGGAACAGTATCCAACTCCTCCACATATTGCCAGTTGCATGATGTATAGTGCTCAGGTGTGCTCCGAAAATCCTCTGAAATCTAAACTTACTGACAAATAATTGTTTCCTTTTTTGGCCTCATTTTCAGGAACGATACGAAGATATCGAAAATAAACTTGTCGCCGATTTGGGAGCAGGCTGTGGTATGCTGAGCATTGCGTCGTTCCTGCTTGGCGCTAAGTTGACGGTGGGCTTTGAAATCGACAAGGAAGCAATTGAGGTAATCTTACTATTCAGACCTTTTTTTCAAAGTGTTGGAACAGAAATAAATCTCAGATCTTTCGTGGAAATGTTCGCGAAATGGAAATACCTGGAGTGGATTTTGTAAATTGTGATATTGGAAATGATTTCCAAAATTCATCATGGGACAATGTATTCGATACGGTCGTTATGAATCCACCGTTCGGTACCAAGAGAAATCCTGGAATGGATATGAAATTTTTGGAAATTGCCGTTAGAATTTCCAATAATTCTGTTTATTCATTGCACAAATCATCGACACGGTAATTACCGAAAAATATCATATGAATTTTACAAAAAAATTATATAATTTTGTGCATGTGTGTTTTGTTTTTTATAGTGATTATATATCACGAAGGGTTAAGGAATGGAACGTTGAAGGTGAAGTTGTGGCTAAACTCCGTTATAATATTGCTAATATGTACAGATTTCATAAGAAATCATCGGTCGATATCGAAGTTGATTTCTGGAATTTTAACACTAGCCATAAGGAACTTTAAATTGCATTTTAGTAAAACTTTTTCCAAAAAAAAAAAAAAAAAAAAAAAAGTTATATATAGTTTGTATTTCCTTCTTCTCCGTCTAAAGAGAAGAGTCTTATCCACATTTAGAAAGTTTCTATTCCATTCCTATCAATGATCCTAATCAACTTCCTGTACGAGCAAAATAAATGACCTAACTAAAAACCCATTGCGAAATAATCAAAACAAACGATTCATTTTATATCTAAACCAAATATATTATATGATTTCAAGTTTTGAAAAGAAAAAAATTCTATATTAGGATGAAAATGATTTTTGAATTATAATCAAATAAAATTGTTTAAATTGTCCTTAAAAACATTGTGCATATTGTTTGCTAGGTGTTTTCTCGTCAGCACCTTTATTTTCCATATTATTTCAAAAAGGAAGACAAATAAACAAATTACAACTATAAAACATATTAAACTTTAATTATAAAATAAAATATCTGCTTTAAACAAGTAAAAACGTCGATTTTAAATTGGTTTCTTAATCTATTAATGACTTGATTTATGAAAAGAAAATCGGTTTGTCAAAGTTTAGGATTTATAAAAGAAAAAGGACTTTGCTTAGAAACTATTACTAATGTCTTCAATAAAAGCTTTTCTTCACATTGTTTTAACTACATTCTACTCAGTCCAGCTCCACCCGAACTCACTCATCAGGAAAAATGTCGAAATGAAAACAAATAAGAAAAAAATATATATAATATATTAAATTAGTTAAAATTAGTTACTTAAATGTCAAATGCATTCAACAACTGTTCTTTCGTTGGTAGGTTTTTCTTTATACAATCGCAAAAATAGTCTTGGGGGATTTCTTTAACTGTTTTTACTTCAATTACAAGTAGTTGAAATGTTTTTAGTGATTAATGTGTTTGATATTATTTTTTTTGTTCATACGCAAATTTCGCGATAATTCCACTAAATTTTCACAATTCCAAAAATGATTCTATCGCCACTTCCCTTGGAATCCAATTTGATAAATAACATAAATATTATTTTGGGATTAGTGTGTTGTGCGCATTGTTAGTTTTTGCAGAACTTTTAATCCTTGTTCCTGATACTCTTGCTTCGACAACCAGAATGCATCACGATCTTTTGTTACCTCGGCAAGTACGGCACCACCAATGAAGACCATATCTTTTCGTCGTGGTGGATCTTCAATCCTAATTTTGAATTTCTGTAAAATTTTATTAATAATACAATTAGTAATGTTTTTTTTTTTCATAATATAAAATGTAAATTGGATTTAATTAGTGACAAACAATTTTAGTTTCATCTCAACAAAAATTTGGTTTGATGGGATTTACCAAAACGGCAAGTTTTTTAAACAATTATCTTTCAATATTTGCGATGGATTTTTGAAACGCAACTTCTAGAGAAGTCGGAAAAGGAAAATAAACTAAGTAAGACAGGAAGTCCTTGAAACAATAAATATTGGTTGAACAAGAAATTGCATATTGCAACCATTTTTTAAATGCTTAAGGGCCCAGTCCCATAGCACCGTCAACGCCACCGTCAAGAGCGTTCCTGCCCAATTCGGGCACTCTTCGGGCTGAAAAAACTTGTTTTTTGTATGGGAAACAAAACTCGAACACTCAAATTAACGTTGAGGGAAACGGAAAAGAGTAGGCCGTCAAGATCGTCAAGAGAGAATTTTTACTTCGGTTCTGACGAATGTTTTAGAGGGGAAACATTGTTTACGTTAAGTACTTCAGTAAAGTAGGAAATTCAATTTTTGTTTTGAATGAAAAATGTTTAGTTTTTTTATAATATATTGCTTAGGGGAGAGCGGGGCCAATTATTTTAACGCGGGGCAAATGAAACGTTCTTTTGTGGGGCAGTTATAACACTGTTACAATTGACCCACAACGTTAAAATTCTGCTTGCAATTCTATTTTTTAGATAACTTTCTTACTTTCCAAACTCTAAATAATAATAATAATTTACATATATATATTAAAGTTTCTTATTAAAATAAACACATATTTTCAAAATCAAATATCAAAAACCTTTCAACATTTCCGGAAAAAGTAAGTTAACGAAACCAAAATTAAATTTCTTCGATGAAATTGCTTCCCCGCATTCATATTTGTCATACGTCTTCGACTACTGTACAGTGTACATGCAGAAGGGTATCAAGCATCGGAGAACAGGTTTAATATGAGGGGAATCAGACTCGCAGATAAAAGCAAAACACAGGCCGTCGTCGTCGTTAAGATTTGCTCAACTTTGCTCTCTCAAGAATATTTTCTTGGGCCGAAGACTACCCGAATGAGCACGAACGTTTTGACGGCCTGACGGTCAACGTTGCAATGGGACTGGGTCCTAAGTTTGTGACAAAATTTTCTTGCAGCTAAATTAAGCACGACTATCAGAATATGATCTCTAATTTTTTTACTAATTTCAAAACAATTTTATTTTCCACCTGTAAGTTAAATTGCAATTACATTTCTTCACTGCACTGTATGTGGGTGATCACCTTTAATTACAGTTGACTTAGACCCAAATCAATCTTAATCTGTATTCAACAAATTTCAGTAATTCAATTTGGTTACTTTCACAGCTCAATTATTCCTACACATGATTTAGTTTTCTTTTGAGATTGTTTGTGAATTTCACAGAAGCGTCTGATTATCATTTCTTTAGCATTGCAAAAACTATTCAAATAAATTTCATATTTATAATATAAATATACATATTAAAAGAAAAAAGAAACAACAAGTAATCACAAAAAATTCTTGAATTTGCAATCCAAAGTGTGTTTTACTTTACTTGCCTTAAATATGTGACGATATGACTTGTGTTCATGAGGAGCGTGTTGACCAAATTTCTCCTTTGTGTGCAGAGGCTGAATTTTTCAAGTGCACGATTAGTGAGAAAAAAAAACCACCAAAAAAGAAACATATTCAAATTTGTTTGCAAAACATCTTTGTTACTGCTGCCACAAAAATTTAGCCAGCTCTAGTGTGCGGATCACTAGTTAATGAGATTGCTAATCATTAACCAATATTTCTTTTAGTGTGCTGCAAAAGCATTCTAAGATGTGTGATAAGGATTTGATTTTTTTTTTTATATATATAATATAGAATCATAAACACTATTGGAACCTTTTTGTGATTATGAGATTATGAAACTAAGTAGCACTAATTTATACAAAATGCTATTTCGAAATAATATACGTTGAAACTAGCAATTAAAATTTCATCTCTGTTGTTTCACAGAAACAAACAAAGAAAACTATAAAACAGAAGATTTTTACTGATGTATTTCCTAATAACACTCACCGATAATTTGTCAATATCATTTTTCAGAACCCGTTCTAAGTATAGTTGCTTAATTTCTCGCTCTAGTCGACTTGGAAGACCGGGGTACATTGTTGATCCTCCAGAAAGGACAATATGCTTATAAAGTTCAGGTCTCATATCAATATCTGCTGCTTGAATTGTATTAAAAACTAATTCAGCGATTCCTTGACCTTCGACATTTATTAAATGCGGCTGGAATAAGGCTTCAGGTGCCTCAAATCTTTCACCACCAACTTTTATCACTCGACCATCTGGAAGCTGAAACAAAAAATCATCGGATAACAAATGCTATATGCATTTTATTGGTATTTTCTTACCGTATACGATTCTACTAAAACTGTGGTTTCTAGCGCTAGTCTCTGCTCCATTTCAATATCGTAACCAATATAACACAATTTCTCCTTCATCATTCTCACTGTTTCAAAGTCTGCCGAATGATTGAAGGCATAACCACGAAGTAAAAGTAACTAAAATAGAATGATCACGATGTAAATCTGAATATTTTGAATGGAGATTTTAGTGGAACACTCGATGATGTACTTTTGTTTCAAATAATTTTGCAGAGCTAACTTAAAAGATAACACATACAAAAGTACCTAACGATTTTCCACAAGAACATCAATTAAACTAGATTGAAATACTTTAATTAAATATCTAGTAATGTCTCTTCCAGCTATGTCCAGTCTCCTTGTTAGATGGGGCAGAGCGAATTCTTCGTACACTGGACAAATGTGAGTAACACCATCGCCTGAATCTATAACGACTCCCGATATAAGACCCTGAGCGTAAAGTGTGAGCACCGCTTGTATTGCAATATACGTTGAATCAAATCCGTATTTCTCGAACATCACCTAAAAAATACGAAACATTAAAGTAGAATCATCGTAACCAGAGAACGCCTTTCGACATTACCTCAATCATTTTTTCTCGATTCTTTGTAGGATTCATTGGTGGTTCAGTAAGTAGAATTTTTGTGTTTTTGGGATCAATATTCATCTTCTTCTTACCGAATGTATAATCCCAGACATGACACATATCTTCCCAATTCCGAACAACACCATTCTCCATAGGATAGGATACTTCCAGGAGCGATCTCAGCTGTGAGGCTTCATCTCCAACCATAAGATCCTATGGAATAGACAATAGGTAAGTATATTTGTTACTGTAATAACTAAATCTATTTAAAACAGCAAACGATTTTTGATATTTTTGTTTTCAAACAAATTTTATGTAAATGAGAACAAATATTAATTTTATGGTATGTCCACAAAATGATTTTAATGTTTCAGTTCATACAAAAACATCTATAAAGTGCTTAGAAGTCGTGAAATTATTAATGTTAAAGAAAGAAATTAAAACTAAGTTTCATGCAAAAGTTAACATTAAAATTAGTTTGTTTCTTCACTTCGCTGCTTTAGGACTTAAAACACTCGGTTTAAAAAAAAAGAAAAGCAGACGATAAAGTAACACAACTTGTGCAATTCATTCGGGCATTGCAAATGTTTATTAATTAAACAAAATGGCTTCTCTTTTTGTTCGGCTTTTCTGTGTTCCCATTTTTTCCTAGTTGTGTATTGTTTTTTAATGTCCTCTTTAACATTTTTTATCAAACTTTTACTGTTTAATTCAATCACTTTATTTGGTTTCACATAATATTCTAATGAAATTAAATTTTAAAAAATATTTGTGTACAAACCAAAAGTAAAATTTTAATGTTAACTTCAGAACATATTTAGTGGGGAAAAATACGCGTGCAATACGCTATGAAATCAAGCAATGATTTTTCAGTAATAAGTATTGTTTGTTTTGGAAACACTGCATCGCCGATAATAACGTTTAAAAAAATATATATATACTTAAATAAACTGTAAGTAAAAAAGGAAATATCAACGCAAAAAATTTGTACAACAGCTTGAATTAGCGCTGGATATTGTTACAGATTGCTATGTAACAATTTTTGGGAGCCTCAACGTTCTAGCATGTGTTAAAATTTGATTAAAAGAAAGACATCAGAAATTAAAAAAAACATAATCAGAATAAAATACATAAAAACAACAATTAAATTAAATAAATTAAAACGATTTTTATGAAATTCAATAAACAAGAGCAATCATATTTTGTTCTTCTTAAATTAAGACTTACATCAACGTGTAAATCCTGGAAAATAATTTTCAAAATGAAAAGAATAAATCATATGTATATTTTCATTTGGGCAATATAGTATATTTATTATTTAATCAAAGATAATTCACGTAGTTTTTTTTTCATTTATTTATTTATTTCTTTCAAATCTTATTATATCTAGGTCTACAGTGATCATCGTTTGGACTAGTTACCTTAACTTCTATGTCTCCGATTTTGTTCACTGCTCGTATAATTGGTCTGCCTACCATGGAGGGAAATATGTACGCTGGAAAATTGCTCCCAGCGTAGCCGCATTTAACAAACTGTAAATAATTGTGGAAACATTTTAGTTTGCATATCAATAAAATTTATCTGAAATATAATGATTTTTTAGAATGCTGAATGGACAGACTAAATATTTATATCTGTACCAATTTCACTTAAACAATTGTCTTTGAAGTTTAACTTAAGGAAATTACACGATTATTGAATTTTTTTGTGCAAAGGGGCGGTATGAGATGTTCTAAGATACATTTTATGTTTTGCTTTAAAGCTGTTAAGAGACTGACAGTTAATATAATTTACCTACAGTGATCTTCAGGGGGTTAAAAAAGGCATCACAAAATTGTCCAGTCGAATTATTTACCAAAACAATTAGAACTGGATCAAATTTATTAAACATGCCAGTGGCGTAGCTGCCGGGGCCGCAGGGGGCCCACGAGCTAACAGGGCCTGCTGGATAAGAGGATAGACAAACGTTTTTACACAAAAATCTTACGATAATTTGTAATTCACAGCGTGAAAAGTAAAGTACATAAATACTTAGTTAGTAGCATAGTATTGCAAAGTAAAAGCCTAGATATTTTTATTGAACAATTTCAAAATGTTTTTATATTTAATCACCATTTTAGATATATGCAAATATATAACCATTAGTCAATCAAACGTTTGATTAATGCAAAAAATGTTTCTATGATATACATTCATTTACGTTCTGTAACCCCGTGTGAACTGTATAACTTTTACTGAAGAACCTAATTGAACAAGGTGAATTGATACTTTAATATGGGGGCCCGAAAAAATGTCTGAAGGGGGCCCAGAAAAAACAGCTACGCCACTGAAACATGCAGTAAAGATTTAAGAGCATTCATCACCGGCAAATCATGCTGAAACATCTTCAAGGAAATTCCTGATGATTCAGATGCAGACTTACTATCTCCAAAACAGTCAATAAACGCGTCGATTAAACAGATTAGATTATTGTAAAGAATTATGTACGATTAACATTGTTAAATTACTATAGAAATTTCTCCAAATTTTTACATATTTCCACATCTCTGCAAATGGGCGTAGCCGACAATATTAGCTTACATTTTATTGATAACATTTTAAGCATTTTCTCCTTCATTATAACAATTATCTGCAAATTGCCGATATTTCTTATCAGTTTTGCCACCTGGAGCTGAGCCCAGCCTAACAGACAGGATAAGAGAAATGTGTCACACGGCAATCAATAAATCATTAGCCAACAAACATTTGCTTTATGGTGGATAACATATTAAAAGCATATAAAATTGATTTTATACGTACACCGGTTCCATTATCACAAACAATAACATTACGTCCTTTGCTATCCATTTTCTTCTATCAATTTTAAACTATTTTAGTACATAAAAACGTAAACCACAGAACTGAGAACTGTTTATTCTCGCCCCGAATCAACATAAAAAAAAATTCAACGACCTGCAAGAAGTGTTAATGGGTGACTAATGTCAAACAGCCCAGCGGGTGACAATTCGTTCAGTTTATTTTTTATGTTTGATTTTTCGTTAAAATTTCCAGTAGTGGTTTTTTAAATATATATTTTATGATTATTGTTATAGTTACATTCTACAAAAATTAAAGAGTTTTATTTTATTACAGTATTATTGCAAAATCTGCAAATCCTCGTAAAAACATGCTTTAGGCCTACAAGGATTTGTACTGATAATTATATGCTTTTACATTAAAGGATGAAATTACAATTATATTCTTCTTTGACTTCTTTTAAATCACTTTCAGAAGAACTTTTTTGGGATCACGTTTACTTTTGCAGTGAAAGAAGAAAACAAATTAATAATGTTATATATTTGATTCGTTCCGTTTCCTATCGAAACTTTGCATAATTACAACGATTCGTTAACTGATTTTATTGCATTATAAAAGTTCAATTTAAAATAGATAATACAGTAATGATCATAATCAAATTTTGCAGAATATTGAAATTCTAGACGAAATAGATTCAAACAATGTTAAAATATGTTTAATAGGATTATGTGGAGCTGTCAATTTTGCACTACCACCACCACCGCTGTAAAGGAACATACATCGATTCCAATTTCCACTTGATGTATGTACAGCGGGCTGATCACAATTGATCAGGTTGTTATCTGCGGGAATTATTTATTGGTAGTCTGTCGGCACACGGTGAGGTTAGTCGCAATAGTTTAGTTTTGAGCGCCGTGAAAGGAGCTATTTGATACTTGCCGAATTAAAACGAAGTAACGTGTGTGTCAAAATGCCGACATAAAATACAGTGATAATTCACTACTAGTATTATTATTATTTATAGTTATATATATTTTTTATGTTGGTTATTTTAAGTGCCTTACATAGTGTTCATCATTAATGAGTGTTACAAGTGCTAGAGAATAATGAGAAGGGCCCTGAATCGGAATCACTATTTACTGCTAGGTTTGTTATTGGGCCTAATATTAAGTTTCTACGTACCGGAAGACGCGTGGGAACTTATGCATGATAAGTGCTCTGGAAATACAGAAGATCTCAGTGACAAGTTTGGTGAAGACTTGGAGCCACACTTGAATCTGGTCAACAAGCCATTGTCAGCAAAAAAAACTGTAAGTATTTCGAAAAGGGTTACCCCTTGATGTTTTCCATGTTCATATCATAGTCGATCGCTATATATAAAACGAACTCACAAATGTCCTCAAATTAAATTCTCCATATGGGTTTTGTAAGATTCCTGGGTCTTGCTGACTCCTCGTTTTGTTTATTGACTGCAGAAACAAGATAAGCATTCTTCTTGATCGTTTGCCTTAATTAAGAGACTGCAACGATTTGCCAATTTAACATGCAAACAGATTTGGGGTCTAGAAATCAACGCGCGCCTACAATTTCATCCAAATTTTGCAAAAAAAAAAAAAAAAAAATTAAAAATAATTTCAACAGGATCAAGATAAAAATAAAGGTGGAACTCCTGTACTCCTCTTTCTTGGGTAAATTCCGAGCTCCGATGACCTCTACTAGGACGGCCCACATTTATTTAACTCTTGTAAATACTTCCGTCGCAACACCTTCAGTATCTTCACGTCTCTACGAGTCTCTGGTCCCTATCTATCAGTCTGAGGCTGCATAAAGTCGGCTTAGTTTTTGATTGCTTGATGGGAGGATTTATTCATGCAAATCTGTCCGACATTGGCTCCAAGAATTTCAGCAAGTGCGATGCTGTGAAGAATTCTTATAATTCAGTTATCATTTTTTATGGCTCTTTTAATTATATTCGACGATCGCGACGGTCTGATATCAAATGAGTGGACTGAACTGAATAAAAAAAATATTATCCGGAATAGAGAACTTTTCAGCGTCTATAACTCTTTATTGCTTCCGTCTTGACAATGAGCGATTATTTGATAAAATGGAAATTTTTTTGTGTTGAATTGCACGATCTCGATTCGCTTCTTTTCCAGATGTGAAACCAATGTGATGCTGGTTCCTTTTTCAATCCTTTTTTTGTACAATAATGGTCATAAGTTATAAAATTCCATAGAAGTCCCAACCGGTTATTCAGATATGTCATTGGAATGGAATTTAATATGCATATAAATGAGTTTAATGGAATTTCAAATGATTTTCGTGTTTTCAGAAGGTTCTTCTTATTTCACAACATCTCAGAGAACGCCAAGGAAACTGTTAAAAAAAACTTTTACTTTCCGTTACAAAACTTTCCGCCATTCATATTCTAAATAACGGTACTTGTGTTGTCTTGTTGATTTGAAACGGTTAAATTAAATGTCATTCTGTTCATATTCTAATTTTGTTATTTTAAGTATGCAAATTTTATATAACAATTTTAACAGCTGCAGTTCTATCAACAATAAACAGAAAGACAACGGAAGTTATAACCAACACAGTTCTCCAATAGAAAGAAGAAACTGATTCAATTTCCATCTTCCAAAAATTTCTTAAGCCGGAGTCAGACCATACGGAAAACGTCATATTTATAAGCGACTAGCAGGTGTTTACCCGGTTACACCCGGGTTGGTCAAAATCATAATATATTACAGATTACTACCCCCAAACGCGACGTATAATATATATGACATAGAACCGTTTCCCCCCTTTGGGGTGGAATTTAAAAAAATCCTGATATACGTGTTTCTTTATTTCTAACCAAAAGCCAAATAACGATTTTTACGATTTGTTTACTTAAAAAATTGCGAAATTTCATAGAAACTTTCATCCCCTATTTTGCCCCCTTAGGGGTGGAATTTCAAAAAAACCGGTTCTTAGTGAGCACCTATGAGATAAGTTGTAGAAGTATACAAAATTTAATGGAAATTGGTTTAGCGGTTTCCGAGAAACAGTGATCAGTCAGTGTGTTTTGGATTTTATATAGTACCTATGTATATAGATTAATTCAAAAATGGCGGATTTCCATACAAACTTTCATCGCCTATTTTACCCCTTTAGGGGTGGAGTTTGAAGAAATCCTGATACGAGTGTTTCTTTACTACTAACCATAAACCAATTTATAAATTAAAAAATGGCGAAATTTCATAGAAACTTCCATCCCCTATTTCACCCCCTTAGGGGTTGAATTTCAAAAAGCCCTGATACACGCGTTTCTTTATTTTCATCAAAAGGCCAAATAACAATTTTTAAAATTTTTCTAACTTTAAAAATTGCGCATTTCCATAAAAACTTGCATCCCCTATTTCACCCACTTAGGTTTTGAATTTCAAAAAACCCTGATATACGTGTTTCTTTATTTCTAACCAAAACGCCAAATATCAATTTTTATGAATTTTTACTGCAAAAATAGCGGATTTCCATACAAACTTCCATCCCCTATTTTACCCCCTTAGGGGTCGAATTTAAAAAAAAAACCGGTTCTTAGTGAGCACCTATAAGATAAGTTCAAGAACTATACAAAATTTCATGGAAATCGATTCAGCGGTTTCCGAGAAACAGTGATCAGTCAGTCAGTGGGTTTTATATATCTAGATATGCCATATTTCATATCGTGTGACTCGGCGATATGGAATATGGCGTATCGTTTATAAATATCCTAAAAATTTCGTAATATTTTCGGCACATCAAAGGTATTTGAGGGGTTCAAATTTCCCGAGTCACACCACACAAAATTTTATGTACACAGTTTTGAGATTACTTCTCTTAGGGGGTGGCGGTAGTCTGTGAATTGCAAAATACAGGTTGCAAGCTCATCTTTGCTTTTCGTGTGACTCAATGTCACAAAAATATCCCACAAAAATATTTCCTTATAAATATGACGTTTATCGTATGGTCTGACTCCGGCTTTAACTATTAGGAAAAATGTGGTATTCCAAATAAAGTTTTGTATTCAAATGTTATTCGATTTCCATTTTTTCTTTATTATTTTATTATTATTGAAATCGGTTAAATCATCCCATCAAAATAACCCTTTTACAAATTACTTATCGCACAATTTAAAGCAAACTTTAAGCCAAAATCTAATTCAAAACATATGTAATTGTTTAGTTATCTCGTTGATTTTAATTAGTAAACATTTTCGTTATCCTTACCGTTAGATAAGCTTCCTAATCGGAAGCAGCCGATGATCAGAATCCAATTTTTTCCTTTTGCTATCACCTCATCATATTTGACCTACGTGAGAACATTAATTATTTACACAATCGTTGAAATCGGCAACATGCAGCCTCTTCAGAAACCAAGTTGTGGCCAAAGGTTCCTTTTAGTTTACCTCAGATAAGAGGGTAAGAAATTGTTTACACAAGACAACCAGGTAATTATGCGTAATCGCACATTTCGCTGCAGATAGCTATTGCAGAAAATCCCACTAGAAATCTTTATTTTTTTTCATACTTATACATATTATTTTTAATCTAATCCATGCACTCAAGTTAAAATTTATGGAAGGCAAAATCTATGAAAATGTTCTTACATAAATGCACTTGATAATTGTGTTATTGGAAGTGTACAGCATTGCAACAATCAATCTCTGTTGCAGATTAATTAAACAAAAGAAATATGTTGTCGGAAATATGCAAATACCTGTGATTATAAAACTCCATTAATCAGTATTTATCAAATTATTTTCTAATTATTTACAATTTTCCATCCAGGTGAAAAATGTCATCCGTCCGCGATACTACTCCTCGGAGTTGGGAATGCGGGAAAAACTCTTCATTGGTGTGATGACATCACAGAATAACATCGACAGTCTTGCAACAGCATTTAATCGAACTGCAGCTCATTTAGTTAATAAAATAAAATTTTTTATAAACGCCGAAAGTAATGTGAAATCAAATTTTAATTTAAAAAATATTGTCGGTTTCACAGACGCCAGAGACAATTTGAGGCCTTTTCATGTCATTAAATATATTGCCGATAATTATTTGGATGATTACGATTACTTTTTAATTACTCCAGATACTGCATATGTTGATGCAAAAAAATTAAAGGACTTAGTGAATCATCTTAGTATAACATTTGATATTTATATGGGAAAAAAATTTGACACCAATGAATATGATGGACTCGGTGATAAAAGTTACTGTGATCTGGATGCTGGAATAATATTTAGTAGTAGTGTTATAAGAAAAATTCGAACAAATTTGGATTGGTGTGTGCGTAATGCAATTACAAATTATCATAGCAATAATATAGGTAAATGTGTTAAATATTCAAGTAAAGTTGTTGGATGCCAGGAGAATTTTCAGGTGAGTTCAATTCATTTTTACTTACTCAACATTTTCAATTAAAAATTGTCTTTAATGGAAGACATACAATTATATCAATTTTTTCTCGTACAGCAATTATGAATCATTTACCTTTAAAGCAATTTCCAGTTTGACGATGATTATCAACAACTTTTGTCTGTAATAAATATTTATTTTTTTGTAAAGTCGTCAAAATGTTTCTGCATATTATGTGTTATCGCTTGTAACACAAAACCACCGCGCCTTCGGCATTCGTTTAGGAATTTTTTTTTATTAGGTATCTATTTTTTTGTAGCTTAATTGGCGTTGTCTTGCGAATTAAAATCATTTCACATTATCGTTTTTTTTGTTTATTTTTTGTATCAAGAAATGAGAAGAAAAGAAATTAATTTATTAAATATAAACGCGCAAAATTATTGAGACCACCTGATTAAAATCGAACATTTGCAATTTTCCAGGCAAATCACTCGTTGAAATCAGGTCTTCCAAGTCGAATCTTAAACATTGATATAGGCATATTAATGTTGCTATAAAGCATCACGTTCAGTTTGGTCTTCGTCGGAAATGAAACTCGACTCCGTATTTGATTCATTTCAGTTTCTAAAAATGTCTCGTCTCCATAAGAACGTCTGTTATCTCGGTGGAGATTATATTTTATTCATACAGGAAAGTCATTAACTGCGAAACTATTTATAGGATTCTATTATACAGACTTCCAAGTACTCAGAAGTTATGTCTGCAATATTTGCCTCCGTACTTTGAATGCCTACGATTGATTGTTCTTCATATATGCCGTTTTTGTTTACCATTGAAGTGATTCTAATATTGTTGAACAGATCAGAAGAAATCATTCGTTTTCCAACGTTCAAAAGTTCTATTTTTGATTTTAACAATTCACCGCAAATTCGTTTTTCTCTAATTATTTTCTCTGTTTCAGGGAATCACTGTGAATAGTTTTCCATTACAAAATGCTAAAATATACAAAGATTTAAAAAATCTATCAAAGAAGGATGCGTTTAACAAATCTGTTATTGTTTATCCTGTAACACATGTCGATGAGTTTTATATTCTTCACGCGTATTTTTCTAGGGTGAGATTATAACATGTAATAATTTCACACCAATAATTTACAATTTTATTTTTTTCTTAATTTTTAGTTACATTTAGACATTCTGAAAAATAACAGTGTACAACTAGAAATCGATGCGCACAGCATTGGTAATGGAACAATCCCAAATAATATACTAGAAATACGATGGCCTCTTGGTGTACCGCCAAACAGTATTCCAGACACAAGACACGATATTCTCGTGTGGAATTTTATCAACCAAACTCATCAATTTATGCCAAATTTTGTAGATGTAATAAAACCGCTAAGCAAAATTGATGTCGAGGATTTCCATAAGATCCTTAATTTAAGTATATCATATTGTAGCAATAAATATCCAAATTATTTGTATCAAAGTTTGCACACTGCGTACAGAAGATTCGATCCCATTCGTGGAATGGACTATCATGTTCATCTAAAGTTGCTCGACAAAAAAACAAATGATGTTGTTATAAAAACGTAATGATAATTTTTTATTTAATTTTAATTTAAATAATTGTATTGTCTTGTTTATTTTTTCGGTTTTGTGAACAGTTTTCAACTGGTGAAGCCATTAGGCCGACTGGAAATAGTGCCATCACCGTATGTAACAGAGAGCACAAAAGTGGCGATTGTAATTCCAGTGTTCGAACATCAAGTCACCGACACTCAGGAATTCATAAAACAATATCAAAAAGTGTGCATGGATAATCAGGACAATACGTTTTTAATGGTGGTAAATAACGAGTTCGATTTTCTTTCAGAAATTTTAGTGTAAACATTTTATTTTTCCATATAATTATAGGTATTCTTTTATCGTGTCAATTCATCGAACAAGGGAGACGATGATCCATTTAAAAGTTTAAAGTCGACCGCTGTTAATTTATCCAGGAAGTTTCAAACAGATGGATCTCAAGTTGCATGGTTATCCATAAGATTGCCTCAAGGATTCAGTGCTGCGTCCACACCGGGTGATTTAATGATGAGTTCAACTTATGCTCGGAACGAAATACTCAGTTTAGCTGTAACTGATTTAGCATTGCGAAAAATTGGTTTAAGTAGTTTAGTTATGTTAGGATCAAGTTCAATGACATTCAATGCGGACTTTTTGAATCGAGTAAGTTAACTTAAAAAGACAATTGTAAATTTCAGTTCAATATTTTCTCATGTACTACATATTACAGATACGAATGAGCACTATACAAGGATTTCAAGTATTCGCTCCCATTGGATTCATGAAGTATCCTTGTGGTTTCTTAAATTTTTGTAAAGAATGCGACAGTTGTGACGTCACTCAAGCAACTGGATATTTTGACAAATGGAATTACGATGTTGTATCGTTCTACAGTAGAGATTATGTTGACGGTGAGCATTGGAATTATGATTTTTTAAATAAAATTTATATTTTCTTGTTTTTTTTTACATATTTTCAGCTCGAAAAAAACTTGAGAGCTCTGTGCCATTAATAAGAAGTGACAATGATATTCAAAATCTTTTAAATCGTAAAAATATGCAAATCAACAGTGTTGTTGATATTTTTGTAAACGCACAACTTCCAATTCATATATTACGTGGTGTTGAACCAAATTTGCGATTTGGTTTAGCCATTAAAAATTATTTAATGAAAGAGAAAATTGTGCCACAATGTACACTAAATGAACAGAAGCCCGATGTGATTTTCAATAGTAGTTTTAAAGAATTGTACGAAGGCAAATGTATTCATATAGCTTCTAAGAAACAAATTGGTGATGCTATTGTAAGATATTTGAACACAAAGGGTAGTGATAAGGATGCTCTTTAAATGCTCAATTCTATCTCTACGGGTAATGAATAGAAAATGGAAAACCTCTACTTTGTATAGAAATTTTAATCTTATTTATTGTTAAAAAGTGTTTTATTTTTGTAGATTAATTCTTGTACGTTCCTAGGTAGAAGTTAGCATTGCTCGAATGTCGTTTTCGTATACTTATTTCATAGATAAACTATTGCTTTTTTGTATTTACTTTCGTTGAATAAGTTAAAATATTGTACATAGTGTAATATTAGTATACAACATATTGTGTATTTCAATTTGAAAACCAATAAAAGACTCAAGCATATGAACAAAATAGATTTATATATTGCAATGGGACACAAATATTATGTCTCTGCAATTCAATTGTTATTCCTTAGTCACTTAGTGCTTATAAATTATTGTATACTTTTCACATTAAGTCATTTTAAATCACCTTTAACTGCTAATGTAGTTTTGTGAAAATTGTTTATAGTGAAAATAACCTAAATCAAATATTAATTGTGAAGTACAGAATTGAAATTATTTTTCTCTAGAATTATGTTTTCCATAATGATCAGGTGTTTTATAAGTATTTTAACAAGTTGGGGACGTAGAATTTACGTGTTTTTATTATAAAAAAAAAAAAAAAATTATATTCTAAAAATGATTGAAATTCTATGTTAAACATGTTAAAAGAATATTCTCAAAATAAGACTAAAACTCAGAATCCTGGACAATAGGATCAAGGGACAAAATTGTTCTTAGTTAATTATGACCAAAACTGAAATTGTGTACACAAGAAAAAGGGTCATACATTTAAGGTGTTTAATACATGTTGTAATACGTGAAATAAATACTTCGAGTGCTATTCATTTTGATGTTATTTAATGTAAACAATAAAAAATTTCCTGAAATACATATCTTCTTTAGTCTTTACAATCCAACAAATCTGATTATCCTTAAATTATTTACTCTGTTAATAGGAAGCTTAAATCAGCACCAGGAGCGTATTCAGACGTTTCTTTGGATCTAGGAAAAACGTTTTTGTTTATCGTTGATATCGTAATAATGGATGAATACTCACTTATTAAACCATTTCGCGTTGAATAATCCAAGGAGCATTATTGTGTCACCGTCTACACGAATGCTGGTACCTTCTCGGAGACCAAGCACTCCAATGCCATGGTAATCAATGAATTCCTGAAGTCTTTGATCTCTAGTTTCCCCTTGGTGTCCGTTTAAGTGGTCATCAATGTAGTGCGGATTAATATTGAATGGAACTAACTGCAGAGCCTCGAAGGACGGTGGATAAGCAACTGGCATATCGTTCGTGGTGTGAATCGATCTTGTGGCAACATTAGTACCAGCACTGCTGCCTATGTAAGGGACACCCTTCTTCATCACTTGTTCTACGATTGTTGGAATCAGTTTTTTTTCATATAGCGCCTTAAGTAGAACGAAGGTGTTTCCTCCTCCCACAAAAATTGCCTCAGCCGTTTTAATCGCTTCTATTTCATTTGATTTCGTGTGCAATCCTTCAACTTGGAAGCCCCATTGTTGTAATGGTTCCGACACTTTTCTCGTGTACTCTTCATGGTCCTTTAGTGCGAACGGAATAAAAAGCACTTTGGACACATTGTTCCTGTAATTCATTAGTTTACAGGTGAAGCTATATTTAACAGGGGAAAATTAAAACAATTATTTAGAAACTTACTTTTTCAAGAACCTCTCGATATCATCTCTGGCATGCTCGAGATATTTGAATCTATCCACACGAGATGATGACATTAACAAGAGTTGCCGTTTCGACATTTTTCCAATAATAGCTTATTCAAAGTATGGAGAACTGATACTAAAAAGCGAAGGGTAACCGGAGGTGGTCAAAATACTAGATAATTGGACTGTGATAGGATAACCGTTGAGATAAGGTACGTTAATCACGGAACGCTCACAGATAAAACTGCTAGTCGGCTAGTTTGAATGACTTTTGTTGTTCTTCTTCTGCTTCTATTGGCATTAGCATAACACATAGATTATTCAAAATTAAATGTAAATAATACTATTTTAAAAATATGCAGCAGAATATTTTGATAATTTTTTAAAATTAATACCTAATAATATAATACAGTTATTTTAACCAAAAATTGGCGCTGCACGGAAATGAACAACTGTAAGAATTATAATTTCAAAGGCAATTTAAAGCTTTATTTTCTCGTAATGTAAACAATCATGTTATTACTAATAATTGATATTGAATATAAGCAGTCACAACGATTTCTCATTTTCATAAGAGTATATATGTTTGTTGTCCCCAAAAAACTTCATTGAATAAGTGCAAAATTAGAAGCTGGGTAACACTTTGAAAAAGTACAAAATGTTTAGTAACTAATGTGTTGAAATCTAATTTACATTATCCTTGTTAATATGTTTATCAAACACATAAACTCCTAATCCTTCGTCTACCCGTCTTAAATTTGTAATATGATCGGCAATTTCCTTAATAGTGTCAACTTGCTCTTGAAGGAACTCATTTTCGAGAAAGTCACAGAAATTTGCGTCCTGAGCCTCTGTTGCAACCGAATGAATGTCCAGTAAACTCTGAAAATAATTCTCTTGAATACAGTCGATATGATTAAGTAACATCAACTTTACATCATTAACTTTTTTCTCTAAGTCTAGAGCTACAGTCATAGCATCCTCGGCAGTGCACCACTCCCTTTCCTGGGGTCGTTTAATGTCCACCAAAATTATTTTTCCACCACGTTTATTTAGGTATTTCATGAATTTCATGGCATGTTCACGTTCCTCATCGGATGCCTTCTTGAAGTACCAATGTAGTCCTGGGAGGGCAACATCTTCCCGATCGAAATGGTAAGCCTCAATTTGTAAACATAACGATTTTTTATACTTCTCTTGACTTGCAACATTCACTTACCATTGATAAATATACGTAGCTGGCGTACAATTCCATATTTATTTGTTTGTTAATTGCATTCTCACACTCGGGGGCAAATCGCTGACGTACCAAGGAGCACATTGTCCTAAAAATGTTTCGAGGAAAAATTGAATACATGTTTCAACAAATTCAGGATATTCTAGTGACCAAATTACGAAATACCTAAAAGTATGCTACACAATGTGACAGATTGTTATTGCCAACTGCGATATCCTTTTGGTCCTTGCCCTATAGTTGCCGTTGCATAAAAAAATAAAATAAATATAGAATGAGTGGTTTCATAATAATTTCGAATTTAAATGTTTTATGCAAAAATAAGTTTAATTTATTTAATAGATTTCAAAGCTATAACTACAAAATCTATCAATAAAACGAAATCCTTAATTCCGTTCCTTAATTCCATTCCACAAAAATCAATGAAAAAGGCAATTTTATCGAAATACGAATTTATTTATAGTAACAAAAAAAAAATGTTTTCTTATGTTGTTGCCTCAGTCAAGTAGTCCATCACGAAGGGCTTATCGTCAGGACCATACGGAGTGAGTGGAATGTCGTATGGCATTGGGAACGGAGGAATACCATCACGGCTCGAGTGCAAAGGAAAGGTGGATTCACCGATCTGAAATAGAAATTCATCTTGAAAATACCGAATCGGTTTATATTTTCAAAAGTATTCTTACAACAAACTGCGGTAGGAAGAGAACACCGGCTTCATAGTTCGAGATCCTCAACGTTTTTTCAATGGAGCTTTTATTGAATGCTCCCCACGCGGCTTTGGATAAGTTCGCTGAAGATAAGATGAACCAGTGTAAACCTTCCTCTGACCATCGGCAATATGTCTTTATGTGTGGCATTGCCTTGGATCGGTGTCTGGAGGACGCCCTCCACTGGTAGAGATAAGACTTGAGCCACCCTTGTTTATCGTCGACTTTTTTGCCATATGGTAAACATCCTCCACCCAAAATTTTATCGTGACTACTCAACACATTTCCGTAACTGGGATAGATCATCCTAAATGGAGGGAGGCTTGCAATACCAGCCGGGGTAGAGTCCTTTCGGAAACTAGATACAATATCGCTATTAATCCAGGCGTTTATATTGGGGCCCAAGGTGCCGATGCTCGAGCTCTGTGCCACCACAGGACAGGTATTATCAATTTTTGGTGCGTATGCTTTTAACAATCCTTCTACTCGTGGGTGTCCCCACAGGAAGCCTTTGGGAGTAACTCTAAAACCTCCAGGAACTGATGCTACAAAAAATACGCTGTAAGACACATTATTTTATAAATTCACCAACAATTCATAGTTAATGATTACTTTATAGAACTGAAATCTGCTCTCCTGAACGATTCTATGTAAGGCTGCAGCTTGGGGATTTTGTAAAAGGAGAGATATTGAATTAAACTGCTTCGAAATTCTGTTGGACTTTCTCCTGCATTTGTATTTGATCCTTCGGGAAGTTGGTTTAATCGCGGACTGATCCACAAACCTGATAGTCATGAATATAATAGCAATAGACTACTGGATTAACTCGCTAATTACCCTGGGTTCGATTGTCCCAATCGTCCATGTATAAATTAGCAGTGGAAATCACTACACGCATTGAACTGTCCTTGTATTTGAACAACATCATTTTTGTGTGATGAGTGCCAAATGGAGAAGCCATTTGTACATGGACTGCTTGCACATTTGACCTAATTTTGGTTATCGGAATAATATCTGGTATTTCACTGCCGTGTAGAATCAACAATGGTTTGTTTCTGCAAGAAAAGTATACCTTCATTATCCCTGGAACTGATTAATATTACAGATTATCTAAAATAGCTCTAGAACAATTTCATACATGATGTCTGCACAAAAGTAGTGATACAGAAGCCATTCAATGTCCACCATAAAGTTTATTTGAACTGATGACTCGATTTCTCCGAGGCTTTCATCTAGAAGCTCTGAAATTTAAGAATATTAGATGGCAATCAATCGCTGGGTCTTTTTAGTTGATACCTTGCAATGTAATTGTTAAGGGCTCGTCATGGGTTGCAGGGGAACTAGTTATCGCAGTCAGAAAGAAATTGTAGGGCGCAGCCATTTCTAGTTTCTCTGCAGCTTTACCTTTGGGTAAAACCACTGGGATAAGATCTGGAATAAACTCGTTGACTCTACTTTTCTTTGTTGGGGGTGTTTCTGTTGTCTTTGAAGTTGACGGGCCGGAATCTGTGTGGCATTTCTGTTTCAGTGTGTTTTGTGGAGCTCCATTTGCCGGTGCACATTCAGTTCCCACAGACGAGTTCCTTATTTCTTTTGGGTTGACTATTTCCAATCCTGATTTGGATTCTGCACCAACATTTTCCTTTACGTTCAAGTTTGCCAATATATCCAGCTGTTTAACAATATGGTCTTCGCTGAAAAAGGCGCTATCTCCAGGATCTTCAAGAGCATTGTACTTCTTTGTTACTGGATTGATACCTTTCTTCAGAATATCTTCTACTAAAATAAGAAAAACAAATGACAAAGTCAATTATCGCGAAAAGCCATTAAACTTACAGTGCTTATGCGAGTACTGTTTGAAATGTTCTGGATTTTGTCGGTAACAATTCTCCGCATAGCGACACTCAGTCGTGGAAGCTGTTATTGAAATAATTAAACACTTACACATTACATAAGTAGAATTTTGTTTTCTATAGACTCACAGTTATTAGAACTGCTGCTACTGCTCATTTTATCTGCTAATATAACGCTGGGTTGTTTCGAACAAACTGATAACAATTTGGTTATGTTTTTAACGGAACCCACCGAAATGGATAGCTTCTTGCCGTCCTCCTCTTCTGACAGCTAAATATGCTTGACCCGTGTGAAACAAGAACGAAGTTAGGCGCATTCAATGATTTCAAATTGGTGGTTATGAATAAAAAACTAGTACGGTAAAGGAGATACGGGTAAAGAAAAGTACGGTTTAGAAATTTCCATTTGCAACAAAGTTAATTTAATCTAGCCTCGATTTTGCATTTGTCTTTTGTTGTTGATTCAGAATGACATTCAATCTGCTAAAAGCGAGCGAGTAGCCGAAAGGATCAAATATTTAAAGTACGGCAATAAAGAAAACTATCTCAAATTGTAAAGTGATTTTAGTTTACCATCAATATTATCCGAGAGTATATGCGCATTTCTTTGCCATAATTACAGTAATTGTCATGGTGTTTCTTTTTAAAGAGGTAAGTGGTTTTAAAGCAAAATTTAAAGTCGTCATTTTGAAAGCTTTTCGTAATTTCGTCAATTAAATACATTATAAACAACTTTAATTTAGTTTTATTTACTATTTCCGTCTTTTTGTAATTTTGTTTAAAAAACACGATAGAGCTTATATGGCAACATCAAGAAGGTATTGCCCGATTTTGCTAATATTCGAATTTGACCTTACAATTTAAACGAAGAATTATTGTATCAAATTTCAAGTCTTTATCTACAAGTATTCTCGAGTTTTCGTCTGGACAGACATCAGACAGACAGACATACTCTACTGCAAGGCTCAAAAATCGATTCAGCGTGTCTAAAAACCTCTGGAAAACCAATTTCGTTGCATTATGACCATATTAGGGGTTTTGCTAAGGGAAATGGTTGTTCGGGCCCACTGTACGCTTAAATTACAACTTTTGAGACTTAGTAAGTTTTGGACCGAATTTTAGGTATGATGCTATAGAGATATCTCGATAAAATTTACAGGGTAAATAGCCACTGAAATGGGGAAGTTTTTAAAATAGGTTTGGGAAACAAAAGTAATGTGACTTTGTTTTAAAAACGCTCTCAAAGATTTTGATAAATTTTATTATTTTGAACCTTATGTAATTTAAAAATTTTTTTAGGCGCAATGGTAGAGACTATGAAAACAAATGTTTTTGCGTTTGATAGGCCTAACATTATACCAAATTTTAATAAAAATAAGCAGGTATTGTTGACGTCACTGTGACCAAAAATGTCTGCGAATTAGTAGTTTATTGAAAAAACACGAAAAAAATTCATAAGTCGAAAACTATCAAAAATCATAGAACATTCTTGGGGGTGATTCGGATAGCCCTCGATGTCCTCTACCTCTAGACTTCCGCTTGCAACTACTTCTTGGGGCACCCTGTATATATTTGGTATGCATATTTTGTTAATTATTATTTACATTTATAGTTTTTCCAGGTTTTTTTGTTGACGTAAAAAATTTCATCTTTTAATGTTGCTCTCGCCTCTCCACTGGATTACACAAAGCAAATCCATCAAACCGAGAGTAGCTGGCAAAGTATATTATATTATGTAAACCCTTTTGGTAAATTTGACTGTTTTACATAAAGTAAAATTTTACGAGAGTAAAATTCAGTCATACCTGTCGATGAGGGAAAGAAAAGAAGCTCTTAGAGTGGAGCCTCAAAAACCACCTACGAGAATTGTCGCCAAGCCTGGTTTCAGGTCCTAGAGTGATGAAGGATTTGCATATCACATAAACTACGTCTTTACATAACAAAAATTAAATCATATTACACCACTCGTGGTCACAAAACATTTTTTTCGAGCCATTTTAATCAAAACATAAAAAGAACGGAATGAAATAAATAGAAAATTTTATTAATCAAAATTCATTTTTCTTTATACATTTTGTAAAAATTTATTCAATTTAAAAATGCTTCGATTAAATACATTTACAACCTTTAAATAGTGGATGCATTTCTAACAAGAATATCGATGATTTAAACTGCAAATATCTATTATTAATCGAAAACAAATAGAACACTCAACTGGTTATGAAAAACGCTATTTATTTCTTATTGGTTATTGTCTATGCAAATCTATTTGTTTAAAAATGTGGTGTTTGTCTTACTTTATCGAAAATCTACATTGCTTTGTTTATTGGAACTTTTGTTTATGTACTATATCTATTTATATAATCACAATAACAATATTTATTTATGCATGAAAATATGCATTTTCCTGTAATGTACTTGCAAAGTACACTAATGTGATGTCAATGTATCGTCACTGGGACAGTTGTTACATTTCTATCTTAATTAGTCACTGAAATTGTTTTATTATATTCGTTTGTTATATTATCACTAGGCTATGTGGTGTTGCAATTTCATATATATATATAGATAACTGTTGCAGCATTTATATATTGGAAAAAGCTACATCCATGCTGTACTCACAAAATAGTTGCCACAGGAGTTATATTTTATAATAATTTAATTCTAACTTATGCTATCTAGATCACAGCACAAAAATTAACCTTTGCTATGACTGGTGTGAAGGAATAAAAACCCATCCTTCATCACTTTGGTCTGGGGGCTCCTCTATCGAAGGTCCACTTTGCTGACAATTCTGATGCTGTTCACTAACAGCACATGATCTTTGAGTCGCTTGAATTCTCTCCACTTGCTTCTTGAGATCATTGTAAAATTCTAATAGATCATCCTAAAAATATTAGAAGAACACAATGAATAAAAATTGAATCGCATGAATAACATTTATTATATAATTTACCTTCTCCATAATTTTTTTAATCAGGGTCAATTTTTCTTGTCTTTCTTGTGGATCCATTGCTGCTAGAATTTTTTCTTTCCGGTCCGTGGCATAGTAAAGTTCAGTGTCCACTCTCAAGTATTCTTTTGCTAATTTTTGGTGCTCTTGAAATATTTCCTGTGAGAGGCGATTATGTGGATCAGGGGATTCCGGCTGAAGATCAGGATCCAGCATGAGATGTAGGCTGCTATCTGTGTCATCTCCAACCTCAGTGCAATCGCATCCTTCGTTTATTGGGGCTGTTTCTGTTACAGTAAATCGTTCTTTGCCTTCATTTTTTGCTGATATTTGGAAAAAACAAAACAGGAAAAACATACAAAATTAGGTAATTGAATAAATCGTCAGAATAACTTTAAATTAATATATTATATGTTAAACCGTACTGTATATAATCCAGCAGCTCCGTATGTTATTCTGATTGGAAATGATTGTGGTGCTTTCACACATTTTGTCAACAGCTAAATATATCACTTGTTTTTATTGAGAAAATTTGTTTTCAACAAATCCTCATTTGGCTTTTTGTTTCACGTAAACTTATTGTGAAGAGTTGGTTTTTTTTTTTTAAAATAATATTTTATGTTATTTCATAATTGCGAATGCTCTGTGAAAACCTCTTGATGATGTGAATCAACAAACAATAAATTAATCTGTAGCAAATAAACTGATCTCAAAGAAAATGAAAAACAATTTTCGGTTTTTATGTGAGAGATGAAACAAATGTGTACAGAATTTGATCCTTATAAGAATTTTAATTTATTACTTATGATTAGCTCGAAATATTACAGGTTATTTTTACGTTGAAATATGTACTGTGAAAAATCTAAAGGAGTCAATTAAACGAAAACAATAACAGACAATAGTTATTTAAAATTCGTAATTTGGAAAAGCAAAAATATAAAAATATTAATATAGTTTATAGAATCATCGAATCATCGTAAAATTGTAACAAAAATAGTTAATGATAGTAGAAAATTCTTATTAACCACGCAATTTTGCACTACTTAAATTGACTAATTTATGTATAACATCTTCCCGAAGGAAACTTGGCGACAAAAGTTTAATCCCTTCCAGAATAGAAAACATCCTGACAGTAAAATGAAGAAAAACGAAGATTTTCAGGAAATATACATATATATTTATATTTTTGTTTATTTCTTAATCTTTTACTCATTTCTCACTATCTAAACAAATTGTGAATTCTGCAAAATTTGTAAGTCCTAGAGAGGTTTTTGGAAAATTTCCAATATTGTGATATTCTTTGATCGCGGCATGTGAGGAGCACGAAACAGGTTCATTAAAAAAAAAGCACACACAAAAAGAATAAACAAATCGAAATTCGTTGGAAAATAACCGAAACGTGTCTTACTGCAGAAACGTTTACCGGAGATAATTGAACTCTTTTAAATTACCATATCTAAGTTATTTCGGTTTACGAAACCTTGGAAATTTCATGCGTACATTTTGGTTTCATTAACATTAAGTTCTTAATCCGAAGTACACATTGTGAAATTGAAGGTTTTGCCTTCCTGTTATTTTAGGAATAATTAGATAATTTTGATTTTCAATTTTTTTTTCTTAAGGAAAGGTTTGCAATAGATTTTCAGAATTAGAACAAACTCTTATTAGAACAAACACATGTAACAGTTTCACCTTAAAAACAGAACATATTATTTAAGATATATATCATTAATAGTCAGTTTAAAACATTCTGCAAATTGAACTGATTTTTACTCATCAGCAACACAAAATAAAACATTTAAACAAAAAAGAAATCTATTTTCTGTCCCTCAACAGAATTCTCAGTTGGCATTGAGCATTTGAAATTTTTTTTTTTTTATATAATTAGCATGAAAGATAGTTGAATGCACTATTTTTAATTGTAAAAACCAAATCAGGATATAAAACTTAGTTGTTCAAGCACACTAACCACGAACAAAAAAAAAAAATAACAACTTCAAGTTAATAATAATATTTTACACGACATTAAGATATTGTCCAATTGTTATACTATCGAAAAATAGCAGTTGTTAATTAACACAAAGTATTTGATTATAAACAATTCGGTCGGAAAATCCGTTCAAAATCTGGCGAATATGCGCGCTCGACTAATTCCCATCGACGACTGATGAGTTCTAGTGATCAGACCTATGATCAGTTTTCTCTACAAAAAAAAAAAAAAAAAATTTACGCAACGCTCATCTGGACGATCGCGCAAACGAGCATCGAGGATTGCTCAGCGAACTCAGTGCATCCGAGGTGCGTTGCGTGTGCTTCTCTTAGAATTGAAATGCTCCTCAAATTTGTGCATGGAAATTATCAAAAATGCATTCGACAAAATCGATTTTACGATCGAGTATCATTAATTAATCTGATTCGGGTCGGTAAATTAAACAAGGTATTGTAGAATGTTTATGTCAATTCTGGATTTTTATTTGACAAATGGACTCTTTGAAAATTGAAATCAATTTGAAATATAGTAGAATTGGGTCAAAGTCTCAGCAAAATGATGCACTGTTTTTGAGCCCCTTTCTGTAAACATGGATTGCGATCAAAGAGGCTAAGTGAAAATGAATTCATCGCTGCCTGTTTTTATATAAATTTTAACACCAGAATTTATTGAGCTGTAAAAATTTTAATGTTTGCCTCAACGGAGCAATTATATTGCCAAGTATTTTAAGATTGTTTAACTCAGATATTTTTAAAATGTGCAAACCATAATAATAATTAGTTGTAAAATTAGTGAAGGTTTTAACAACGCTCACATAAAACTCCAATTGTTAATCAAACATAAAATTTATCCACAACATTATTCATGGGTATAAAATTTTACGGTAATTGAAATATTTTCTCGGTATATTTTTAAACACAATTGTTTTTTCTACATTTGAAAATGATATATATTTTCATTAGATCACAAAAGGCAATATCAAAAAACAGAGAGAATAAAATAATCAACTTAGCTCGAAATTAATAGAATATTTTATTAAAACATTGTAACAACATTTTTATATGATGTCGTTAATTTTCCAGTCGTTGAGTTATATTAAATAAATCATTAGACAACATTTGAAAAATAGCATTTCAAAAACAAAATAAAAACATCTGGCAAACGTTTTGAGTCAAACGTGGTCATTTTCTTGGGACTTCTATAGAAATACATATTCAAATAGAGTGTAGTTTTGAAAATAAATAAAAATTTCATGGTAAACATTGTTTTCGAGGTAAAATAACTCCCTTCTTTGTATAAGAAACTATTTGGTCAACAAAGCAATGCTTGACCAAATACGATCTACAGTTCCAACTTGGTTCATTGAACTGTGGAAAATCGAAAATGCACATTTATGAATATTAATATAATTTGTTTTTCTTTAAGTATTTATTTAGAGAAATCTAAAATCTTGGCTCTAGAAACATGTTCAAGCTTTAAATTAGTTACAAATTTTCTTTCCTGAATTTTCGGTAATCTTATTTAATTTTGCAACTTTATTTACAAAGAAATCAAATTGACATTCTAATAACTAAAAAAAATGTTTAAACAGAAAAATTAAATAATATTTTATGTACACCCAAACGAATTTTTCTGATATATTTTTTTAAAAATTAATATTTAAAGCAATTACTCCTTTCAGTGATGTTATCAGAAATGTTTCGTTTATACTAGAAAAATCAAAAGCCATTACGACTTGCAAAACGAGGACTTTTGGCACCAGCTCGAACAAATGTTAGTTTTCTTTTCTAATTTAATTTGTAGCCATCTCGACAAATTTTCTGATATATAAAGCAAATAATAAGAACAAAAAAACAACACAAATTCGATGACTAATTCCGACAGTGAAAAATACGAGAGGACGATGTATTTAGTTCGAATTGCACATCACCCAATTCTGTTGCGTGTCAAAAGTTTTTGTTTGCAGCACTGACACGACAGTTGGCGTCTGCTGAATTTCGATTCGGTAGAGATTTTCCTACGAGTACTAAGAAAATGGGTTCAGTGAAAAATGAAAAATCTATTTTCGTAATGATGATTCAGTTTGACCTGTTAACTAACACAAATGCGGAAGTTTGAGTACACTAAGCCAAGCGAAACTCACTAGACGGTTTGTCGAAATCCAAATTTAAGTTTCTGAGATAGATTTCCTTCAGTCCCGGTGTTCCTCAATGTTGTACAACTTTAGAGGCCGAGGAAAACGGCTCAGTTTAGTTATGGGCTGAAAACTGTATCTGAGCGGGATTTTTAAATGCGGAAAATTAGCATGAAATGCTTTTATTTGGAATTAATTGTATTGGAAAATGGCCTGATCATTTCGTTTATACTCAACCGAATCCATATGGGTTCAAAGTACGATTCAATAAATGCGAATACTGACCCCTTCTCTGTTCACGGCAAATAAAGTGTCTGTTTTTTTTTCGTTTATACGACTAGGATAAAAATAAAATTCAAAAACAATATTGCATGAGTCACATACTGTGGACAGATAAGCACTGGCAGAGCATGCGATGCTAAGAATCTAACACTTGACTTTGTGCTTTATTTAAACAGTAAAAATGAAAGTTCGAATTTGTCCAAATGAGTGTTTAGAATAATGATATCATTGGATTGGGGAAGATTTAGCACGTTTCAAGTGGATACGTATTGTTGAGTGCATGATGCTTATTTTTGGAATAATTTTTTCAATTGTTTCGCACTTTAACTTGTTCTTTTCCGTAGTTTTGAAAAAATGTTTTTCAATAGTTTCAATTCATTTTTAAATAACAATCAAATTCATTGAAATACTTAATTGTTTTCCGGTTCATTATTTCATGTTTAAATAAAAAGTTTCCAGTGTTCGAAAAATTGATCTATTTAAGAAAGGCTCATATTGTTGTTTTCTGTCAAAGTCGAAGTTCGAATTTTTGAAAATAGCGTCGGTATTATTTTCAATTTCGTGCGGTTTCATTTCGAATCATTATAAGACAAGCAAATATTTCTTAAAATCTCATCATTTTGAAATTATTTGTATTCAAATTTTCCGAAGTTTGCGCAAATCAAATTCGGAAGTCGTAAAAAATTTTTCGTTTGATGTTCAAACAGATTTTGCAATGATATTCTGCATGAATTTTTTAAATCGCTCGCTATCAGCAGCCTCGAATATATTCGACGTTTTATTTATTGTATTTGAGCACAGTTTCAACTTTGGTCTAATTGGTCTAGAAATTATTATATTTTTTATTTTATGACAATTCTGTTAAAATGCTCCAAAACAAATTGAAATCATATTGTAAGAAAATCTATCCTGGGCCGGGGTTTGATAAAAGATTTTCCTCTCAGGCCTAAGTATCGAACGGGTTAATCTAATATTTCGAAACTTTAACTAATAACAAAATTGATAGAATTTTAAAAAAAATTCAACTCATTCTTAAATTAGTATACAAGAAAAAAATATTTTTTATATTACTTTATGACTAACAAATATGCTTCATATAATTTTTAAAAGATCGTCTATCATAAAAACAGAATCTAAATTAATATTTTCATTAATAAAATATTTCAAATTTTCAAACTGACTCATCCAATTATTTTACTTCCTTGTTTTATTTTGTTTCCTCCCATATTTATATTAAGAAATTCCTTAAATTTATATTAATTTCAGATTTGTAAAAATTCAAATATCAAAATTGTGCAAAAGATGCACAATTAATTTTGATTGAATGAAACGATAACATAACTGAACACTATCAATCAAATGTTTTCCCAAAAATCATTTATTTATTTGCTGTCAGCTTTTTGCAAGCATTAGCAAATCTAATAAAAAGAACAGTAGAGAAGGCTGTGCTAAATGTGAGTTCTTGCCAAGACAAATGTTTGATAACACGTGCTCACTTCGCAAGCATTTTCAAGTTTTCCGCCAACTGACTGTTTAAAAATAATACTGTCAATTTATTTGTTCAGACTTAAAAGGAAAAAAAGATGAGCTTTTCGCAAATAGTCATCTTGTAAATATGTGCCACTTTTATTTAGAACTATTTTGTGCGGGTCAACGTCCTAGGATTATAAAACAAAAATAATAATAATATAAAAAATTTAGAGATGAGCCCGAGTGAAGTGAAATTATCGCATTGGTACATGTAAAAGTGCGTTTGTTCATTATGTTCATACAGTGTAGGGATGTTATCTAGTTTGAACAATTTTGTGTCTTGTACTTGTTGCTTAAAATAACAAATTGTTTTGTTACTTTTCAATTGTAATAAAATTTCCGACGTATGGAAATCATTTAAACCATTCTGAAATCGTTTACAACACTGTAACATTTTGAATCTTAATTTTTGTAACTAAGATTTTTAGCAGACACTATTTAAATCAATTTTTCACTGAGATTTCACGTAGGTTTGTTAAAAAACAAAACAAGAAAATATATATCGATACCTCTAAACTGCATCAGATCATAATCAAAATATTCGTACACAGATTGGGCTATTAAAAAACATTTCTTCTCGCATTTCACGTTTTAAACAATTACGTTTCAATAAAAAAAAAAAAAAAAATAACCACTCACATCTTATTATTTATCAACTCTTTCGAAAATTCGTTTAACAATCACTGATCATTTATAGATTTGCAATTTCTTTTCTTAAAAACCTTACAAAATATTAAACATATTAATTTTGTTTTTGTTGACAATTTCCGAAATGAACTTTTTGAAAATTTGTTTTTGTTTACAAATGTTCACGACAAATTCAAGTTAAATGAGTTTGTTTATATTACACATTTTGCGAGCACTGGTCATTAAAATAGTAAATAAAAACATATGTAAAATATTAACAATACTATGAAGTTTTGTTTTTCAAAGTAGCATAAACAATCACAAAACAGTATTTAATGTATAGCAAAACAAAATTACCGAGTGTAGAAATGTTTGAATTTAAAAACTTTATAATGACTTAATAATATTGTTGATTTTGTAAAAAAAATAAAATCACAGTAACAATATTAAAACATGCATAAAAAAGGCAAATATTTGATGATTACACTGACACAGTTTGCAATAATTGAATATTATAACAATTAGCATTTTCTTTTCAAATATATAAATTAAAAATCATGGTTTAATTTTAATTATTCATTTACCCATTACAATATTCAGTGAACTTAGCAAAAATTATATCCAGTTTGAATTGGTATCACAAACACACACACATTGTTAAATATTAAACTTTTGTTTAATGATGTAAATGCCAAATTGAATTCGCTCGTAATTTAATGCTATTAACGAGACAGATCACGTTTAACTGAGGACAATAAAACTAGGAAAAGCCACATGAAAACAGTTTTAATTAAAGAGAGTTTTCGTCATGCCATCATCTTTTTCTTTTTTTTTTGGGTATAGAAAAAATGTATACATATGTATATTGTATATACAATGAGAATCGGTCTGAATAATTTGAGGGAGGTGCAAAGAGAACATCAAGTGCAATTCGATGACTACTAAGCCAAGGAATGAAAACGAAAGACGTGAGTGATGTTCAAAATGCAATTAATTTCTTAACACTTTTACTTCCGTGCTGCTAACTGGGAATGATGATTATTCATGAGATGAAGACGTGAACTTAATTGAAAGCATGCTTCAACAAATGTCATTTATGACCCTTGAAAATTGGTTTTTGAAAAACTAATATATAAGAAAAATTGGGATATCATAACAATAGTTTCAGAGTCCTTGTTAAAACAAATTTATAATGTTGATGTATTTTATGTTTTACTGCTTTGAATCACATTTAAACAATTAGCGCAGAGGTCATCATTAGATTAATAATAATTAAAATTTTTAAGGCGAATTAATGCAATTTGTTTTAATTGACAATAATGCATTCTCTTTAACTTCATAAACTCTTGGAATTGACTGCTCAGAGCCCAGAGAGCAGGGAAAAGAAAATATTTGTTAATCATCGTAAATAATAGATACAGTGTCAGTGTAGTTCTGATTAACTGCATAATAACTAATAAGGAATGGAAAAATTTATAAATATACCGCATAAATTGATATTCTCTGAATTTCGGACTCGTGCCCGTGTGACTTCCTCTCTTCCCCTCTGAAGACGGGATTCTTCTTTAATTGTTTCATTGACCATCCATAAATATTAATTATTCTTTTCTAACACTGGAATCCACAAAAAAGAATTCCGCTGTCGGACAAAAATTACGGAATGTGAAGGACACCAAGTTTTAATGGACGCGATTTTGCGCTCATGTGGACGTGGCCTTAGAAGCAGTTTAGTTTCTATTTTAAGTATTCTTACTTTTGAAAGCAATATCTGTTGAAGTTTTATAATATAAAAGAGGCATAAAAAAAATAATATAATATAACAGAGGCATATTAAAAAAGAGGAAACTTTGTTCTTGTTGTAATACAAATATCATTTAGTTCTTATAAATTATGCATTTTATTTGAATTAGGTAATCTTACATTCAAGGATGTGAATGGCAAAGTTCTCGGCGGTGTTCTGTCCACTTAAACACGTCGAAATATAATTTAACCGTAATATTTAATACGACTTACTTTTGACTTTAATCTTCTTATATAAAACAGTAAAAAACTGACTGACAACAACGCACAGTTCAAACCGCTTGACCTAAAGGGCTAAAAATTTCACAGTGCATTCCTATAACCACATGGATTACATAGAAATGATTTTTTGAAATTCCACCCCTAAGGAGGTAAAATGGGAGATAAAATTTTGTATGAAAATCCGATATTTTTGAAGTTAAAAACTCATAAAAATTGATTTTTGACTTTTTGTTTAGAAAGCTGAATGAGAACTACCATCCTCTATCCTAATTCAACTCTCCAAAACCACCCTTGACTGAAAAAAACTAAACAATTCTCATTGTAACCCAACCACGGGATACGGTTCTATGTAATATAGGTCGCGTCTGGGGGTAGTTGTAATAATTCAGAATGTAATATGATGGACATTATATTAAAATTTTCACCGTCCCGGATGAAACCAGGTAGCCCTGCTATAAAACATATTTAGGCTTGTCATTTGCGAAATAACATCGTAACAAATATTTTCGATTCATTGAAATTAAACAGGCTTGTATTTATTACATCTATCGATGTGTCGAATGATTTAAATCAATAGATATTTATTAATATATTTTTGTTTTTCCTTACTGAAATACTGTTTTATGGTTTGTTGTTTATTTGCCAGCGTTTATTTTTAATCAGTTCTAATGTTTGTCTTGCTTTCTTATTGATTAGCAGTTCGGTTAGTGATATTATCGCGGAGTTAGTTATAACCCTAACAGTAACTAACTCGTTCATTTTTCTCAAATTTCAATAAAAAATATTTGTGTGTACTCCATTTAAACGTACAAAAATTCGTTGAATTGCATGTATTAAAAGCAACTGCCACAGAGGCAACTTTTTATTAGTCGATTTCATTTCTTCATCCAAAATAATAAAAGCTGTAAAAATGTACAACAATACTTACAAATACTTTGAACAATACTATCGTGATGATCTGGATCTAGTTCCCATGCATTCTAAAATTAAACTAAATTCTTAAATTATTTCAAATCAAAATTTAATCATTTACTGGATCAACTTCGACAGACAACGGAGCAAGGAGTACACCGTGCGACTTGAGTATTCCATTTCGAATGACATCAGATGTATCTGTTCCATTAATCTGCATAGGAGAAGAATATTTCATTTTCTCGCGAACGTTTGGAATATTTCCATCCTTGTACCATCGAGGTACATTTTTATTGGCATCATAGATCCGCTGTTGATTCAGTACCGGTGCAATAGGTGTAACCTCGGATGAGTTCGTTGGCGTATTTACATCCGTAATTGAAAAATTCTCAAACCCAAATCGATTGCTGTCTATGGTGGTAATGTCGTCTTCATGTTCATAGTGCTCTGTTTCTAACTGTTTGATAAGATATTTGTGTTATTCTCATTTTAGATTGGTAAATCAGTATTCTTACTTGACTAACACAATCCAGGGGAGTATCGGCACCAGGAAAAAACTCACACAAAGCTCGCATTACTGACACAACATATTCCATTGAAGGGCGACTGATTGGATTCGGATCCCAGCAACTGGTCATTAGTTTCTCTATTGATCGAGGGCATCCTTCTATAAGTGGAGGTCGTTGACCTACAGGTAAAATTTGTTAACTGTTTTAAATGAAACTTCAATTTGAATGTACTGTTAATACCTTTATGGACTCGCCACATGATGGAATACGTATGACCGATTTCCTTGAAGGGCTGTTCACGTGAAATCACTTCCCACAGAATTATCCCCCAGCTGAATAAGTCACATTTCTCTGTGTATGCAGATGTTTCAAATACCTGAAATAGAATATATTGTTAAATTCAGTTCTCACTGCGGTTTAGAGAACATTTCACAAACTTCTGGAGCCATCCAAGCAGCGCTTCCTTTGTTGTTAGTCATTAATGTCGATTTGTCAGCAACAGTGCCAAAGTCACAGATTTTCAACGTTCTGCCGCTGTTTACAAGAAGGAGATTTGGAGGTTTTAAGTCCCTGTGTATAAGAGGTTTCGGCTTCATGGCGTGTAAATATGCAACCCCCTAAAATGAAATTGAATTGTAAATACATCACAAAATCTATGTAAATGGATATAATTACTTCAGCACATTGCCGTGCCCAGCTCATTGCGTGAGCTGCTGAATAGTACGGTTTGGGTCTGCTATGGAGGAAGTTGTACAGCGATCCACCCTCGGCGTATTCCATGACAAGACATATTCTGGAGTATATTCGCGAAACTCCGTACAGTACAATTATGTTGGGATGCATCACTCGTGACAATTGTTTTATCTACAAAAAGAAAATGTTTTAAATACGTTTTGGAACATTCATTCAAGCAGTGAGTTCACCTCAGTCTCAATGGACTTTTTGTCTGCTTCTATGTCGAATTCCTTTACTGCCACAAATTGATTTTGCCATTGTGCCTTGTATACTGTTCCGAAAGATCCTCTTCCAACAATCTGTAATGACAATTTTGATTGCTATCATCATGTCATGTACAAACTCAACAGATATTTTCTTAAATGGAAATAAAAGGACAATGAATTGATAGTGTATGGATAGAGTTTATCTTTCTTTGGCCCTTCATTTTCCACAATTGACTGTACATTAAATTGATTTGCAGTTGTCAACTTTTAGATTATTTCTGTGCACGTTTTAAACTGACTTAATTAGAATTCCTAATAAATTATCTAAACAAACCTCACGATCCCGTATTTCGCTAATGTCAATTTCACGGTATTGAAGTGCCCCCAGCCGTAGATTAGCCATTGAAATCTGCTGCAAGACTTCATCAGTTCATTTTTTTGCAAGCACCACTTAATTTGTACATAGTGTTTTGAACGCAGAAACGAAAAACTATATTTACTTGTGGTCCCTAAAATTACTCTCTCAAATTTATTAAAGGAAAATATTTTCAATAGTTCTACTTTGACAGTTTTTGACATTTCATGACATTTCGCATAATGAACCATTTCCGAAAATGGTCTTGAGGAATGAAATGGATATAGAACGTCCTGTTTTCTTAGAAGAATAATGTGAGTAATAAGATTTATTTTATATACGTTTTTATAATATTGATAAACACTTACGTTGATACGTGTTTTATATACATGAATTCTCAAATATATTAAGCTGCCCTGTAGCTGTAGGAAAGCTATGAAGGCGGCTTACGAAAACGGAACAATTGATATTTAGTTAAATTTCAGTGTTTTCCTTCATGTAAATCACTTATATGAATAAATAAGTAGTAATGTGTTATGTTTTAATATGTTAGATAAAATAATTGTAATTTCTAAAAACAAAGATTAGTGGACCAGTGGTAAATGTCGTTGTCACTAGTTCTTTGATTACCAATAAATTTTTTCTAGGACTGTACGCACTATACTGTTAAGCCGGAGGTACACGATACGGAAAACGTTATACTTATAAGCGATACGCCATATTACATATCGTGTGACTCGACGATAAGCAATATGGTGTATCGCTTATAAATATCCCAAAAGTTTCGGAATATTTTCGGCACATCCAAGCAATTTGCGGGGTACAAATTTCCCGAGTCACACCATAAAAAACTTTATGTACACAGTTTTGAGATTACTGCTCTTACGGGCGGCGCGGCGTCGCGGTAATCTGTGAATTGCAAAATACAGGTTGCAAACTCATTTTTGCTTATCATGTGACTCGATGTCTCAAAAGTGACATCCACAAAGATATTTCCTTATAAATATGACGTTTTCCGTATCGTGTACCTCCGGCAGAACTAAAAACATTGAATAAGTAAAAGAATATTAACAATTTCCAACATGTGAGATGTGAATGATTGAAATTTGTTCAAGATCAAGAAACATGATAAATTGTTGATTCCTCAATCTATAAACCTGATGAGAAACATTTAAATAATAAAGTAATAAAACAATGCTTTGATATTGATAAAGTCATAATATATTATACTAGGTGCAATCGATGTTGAATATTCTGTACACATGCAATTACTGCATCTATTGGGATGGTGTTTATTTTTAGCACGATTTTATTTTGTCTACTGGTCGCTGAAATATTTTCGTGTTTGTAACTTTACGGTGATCAAATTTCTCAGTCTAGATTTTTCAATGTGAAATCTAAGAAAAGGTTGTTTCGAAAGAACCGTGAATTGTAAGTAGTACTCCAACGAAGACTCTTACTCGAAATGGACATATAGGAATTGGGGAATAAATAACACGGGAATTTAAAAAATAAAAATAAAATTTTAATGGTTTCTTAAGAACTAAACTATTCTTGCCTGACTTTGAATTTTGACTTTGTTAATTTCCCGCGATGCGTTTTTAATTTTTGGCGACTTCTTGCCGCGTTGTGGCGGTGGTCAGGTGGGACGTGAATCAATTCCCTTTATGATAGGAAAATGAATTCATGGAAACGATTATTCGCGGTGTACTGGGATCGAGCAACTTATAAACTTTCTCTACCTACAAAGGAATCGTTTCGTAAAAAGTACTAATAACATTTGATTTCTGATCATCACGTCCAAATGCACTAATTCTGAAAGAAACATAAAACGAAAACAAGCAAAGCATTTCTACTGATCATAATTACAAATTTTGATTATAAATTATTTATAATAGATCAATAAACAAGAAACAAAATTTGTTTTTTTGTATTGTAATCGATTTTGATTGAATTTCTATTGCAACCCTATCATTCCCATTTGTTTTTCAATAAAAATTATTTTCTGAGTCAACGATCAGATTAATTGCAACAAAAAGAATAACAACACGAACAGAAAACGTCTGTTGGCCTGAGTTGGGCGAACCGTGAAATCCCATTCGGATTTCGGAGCTGCAGAACAGAAAACACTTTATCACCTTATTTGCGATATGCGCGAATTGATTGCGCATCTGGGAAGTTGGGAACTTCTTGGCGGCTTCCGTACCCACGTTCGCTACGTCAATTGAGAAGCTCTAAAATCACTGTAATCGCTTCAAAAAAGTCCTATCACTGTTTTCACAGGCCACCAGGAAAGGCGCCCGTAATCCGTACTTCATCGCCGGCGAAGCGCCTCCTTAGATTAGGGCGTGCGAAGGCTGCGATCGTCTCTCGAGAGGTACATCCAGTGTTGGGCTCTTTGATTCCCGCGATTGTCCGCCCGAACCGAGACCACTGGCTAATTGCCGGGGTCGGACCGCTCTCAGACCGGCCAGCGCCAGCGGCTCTTATCACTTATCAGTGGAGTCCCGTACAAGCTCAGATTGGTGGGAATTTTGTCGATAAGCGAAACATTCGCTGGTGGCTGTGCATGTGAATTGAATTACTTCCGGAAGTTGCTCGGTTTGCGGATCATTAGGCAATTTCGCGACACCCGTTGGAATTTTGATATCACGGATGACCAAAAACTGCTTCAGTTCGCAGCTTATCAGGAACCGACGCACGAAGTGGACGCTAGCCGGTCTACGAGGCCAGGGAATGATCATAGCGAAATCACTAGACAGGGGATGAGACTGGAACCGTGATTATCAGTCATCACCTGTGAAGTCACCTCTTCGTCAGATAATAGAGTGGCGCCTTGTGCAGGGGAATCCCAAATTTATAGTTTTACCTGTATTACAAAATGAAAATGGTTATTTTTAAGATTTTGCATTTGCTTTTTTTGAAACTTTATTTCTAAATATTTTGGTTCTTTTTCTTATCGTCTTCATTGAAAAACGCAATCTCAAATTTTAATTATATGAATAACGAAGGACTTTTAAAATTTCTGAAAAACAGGAACAAGTAAATTAATCGAGCTTCTTTTTAAAAATTGGCACAGTAAGTGGAGTTTGTAAATGTTTTCCAAATTTTGGAAATACTTTGAATAACTTGAGAAAAAATATTTTCAAACAAATTTAATTTTTTTAATTGTTATCAGGAGTTTTTCTCACAATCCTCCAGCATTTTTAAACTTAATTCTTTGTACGAATTCTCTTTAAAAAATAATAATGTACATATTTAATAATTAGTAATTTTTAGAAGGGGATAATTATCTACAGTAATTTGGAATAATTTAAGAAGGAATTAACAATTGGTGTTGAAATTTAAGAGCTGGTCAGCTTAGAAGAATTTTTGTTGTCTTTTTTTCTCCATTTTAAAGAATTGCAAAAATGTTGCTGGAAAATTATTTTCCTTTTACGAAGGGACTAACTAGTTCCGCTTCCTTCAAGTTCCAAGATATTTGAGTGCATGTGCCTTTTGGCGTGCTCCTCTTTTGTGGACCGGGAGCACCTTCAGAACGACCTGAGGCTTTTCCAGGGAACTGAATCCGTTCGCTGCCCGAACGCAATTGAGTCCACTGCCCAGTTGCAGCCGGGAGTCCGGGGAAGTACCGGCATTCAGACTCCGCCTCCACGCACCCTGGACGAATGCCGACGCTCCGCTAGTTTTGCCTCCTGTTGCGCAAGAGCGCGGCTGGCGGAGTTCTCACCTCCTTGCGTTCCTTTTCTTCGCGCTGGAGCGGTGGCAGCGGGTCTTTCTTGGCGGAAAATGTCGGCATGAGTGGGGCACCGAGGGCGGCCAACCGAGAAAGTCATCATCCAAGGAACTTGGGCGCGCGGCACAATTCCACAAACACGTGGCGTCGTGGCGCGCGGCGAGGGCATGCAGGGACCTCCCAGTCCGACGCAGCTCCCCAGCTGTCCTCCCTTCGGTCTATCAGAGCATAGAGCCAGCGAAAGGCTCGCTGAGAGCTGATTGCGCTGGGGCTGGAACGACGGCATTGGTCGTGGCGCACGGGGCCACCTCGAGCCCAGCTCGGGGCTGAGCTGCAATCAGTTCACGTTGCGAACGGGCCCCGCGAGTACCGAGTACCTGTCGTGCGGTCGAAACCTCGAGCCTGAGCCTCCGGACGTGTGCCTGTGCAAGAATCTCGCCGAGTTGAGTGTGTTGTTGGGACTCCAGGTCCAGCATCTCAGTTACAGCACCCCGAGATCCGCGTGACGTCACGCGCAAACGACACCCGCTGGTCAGAAGTGTGGGAAAATCGCGTTCGCGAATCTCCTCCGGATCCGCTGAATGGATGCTTCTGCGAGCCGAGTGTGTGACGCAGCACCTTGCCGCCGCCGTGCGATTTGCGGCGGTCTCATGAATATTACCGAACTGTTAAAGTGATCAAGTCGCGCTGCCGCCCTTGACCCCTTTCCAAAATTTCAAATTAGCACTTTCGCCGCATGTAAATAACATAACTCGGAAGCTTGTGACTAATAGTGTGTGGTGTCCGATCCGGTGGCAGAGTCATCGGGCGCTGGGGAAAGCCGGCTTTTGCTCCGTTGCATATGCATAAATTAAGTAAATAATAATTAGCTGAGAAATTTTGCGGTGTTCTGCTCGAAATCAGTGCTCGAATCTGTTTGTGTTGAAAAGGTATTGTGCAAGAAAATCAATCAAATAAAATTAGCCAAAATAGCGCCCAAAAACTCTGCTCCCCGAATGCATCTGCCGAGCGCCGCGACCACGGCAGTTTACGCGGGTTCTACTGCCGGTGCCATACCGACAGATTGGAGTACGAGCAGCTACAAGGGGGGTATGGTGGAGCCCCCCAGCAATAGTGGAAGTAACACTCCGCCAGGATCACATGATCTGTGGTGGACGGAGCGGCTGGTCCTCGAGGCGCAGCAGGAGTATCCCGGCGAACTAGGTATTATGGTCATTATTGTGTATTTACTCTTACAAAAAATTACATTTGTCCATTAGAACCGTTCAAGATTGATCCTTTAACTCGATCGACTGCGTGCCGCAATTTTCCATTTTCTTCCATTGTTTTTCTCACTTCCGTTGATAAACATTAGTTCATCAGTTCATCTCACTTAAAACATCTGCTCATTAACCAACCTAAGGGTTAAAAGGCATCTCCTTTTTGGGACCAGGGAGTGTTCTTTTTGCAATCATATTTACAAAATCCGTGAAATCACTGGATAATACTTCTTTTCAGTTTTAGTGGAGATAACAAAATTAGACCACTAAAGATAATATTGATTAAGGATCTCCTCTTTCTTGCATATATCACTGAAACCAGATCGAATCCCTAAATTTGAACTTGATGATCATTAATTTATTTATGAATAAAGACAATTATGAAGATAGATTGCTTGAATTTATGGCATATAAACATTACGTAACGGTTCATTTGCTTATTCTAAATTTCGTCGTAAACGATGTTTTCAAAATTCTAAATTTTATCTTCCTCGTCTGAAGATTTGTTTAGCTTTAGATAATTTTGAAAATTATTCTTATAATGAGTGGATAAACAAAAGTTTGCACTCCACTCAGTTATTTTGATTTATTTATTTTTTTTTGTTGAATACATAATACACATATGTAAAAGTGTAAAACCAGTTCGCAATAGAACGTGATCTAAAGGTTTTGTGTAAAATTAACATCAAGTGAAAGTTTGGATTGTGTTTGCATCTAAAGTTAATAAAAACTATTGTTTTTAACCGCTGAGTTTCAGAAATCACAAAATCACTAAAAATTATTCAACATTTTAAAGTTTCATAAACAGATTTTAATGTTTGTGATAAAATTTAATAAGAATTTTAATAATTTTTTTTATTGAAAGTTCTATTATATTCTGTTGTAGGATATTAAAATAATGAAGGCAAAAACTCGATTTTTTATTTTAAATTTGACCATTTTGAGCTAAAGTTTGGAAAGAAAATTTATTTTTAAAAATGACGATTTGATTTGTTTTTTATTTCTGAAGAAATTGAACCAATTCTTCCATACAATATTTGTTGTTAAAATATTTTCATTATAATTCTGCTTTATTGTCTTTCGTCTCATGTCTTGTCTGTTGTCACAAACTCACATGTTCTGAGGAACATTTCTGAAATTAATGCAAACTTCATTTCAAATGAAGGGTTCTTTTCTTAGCCCAAAAATACTTACAAATTAAATCCTGTTTGTTAATTGGATTGCCACACGCCCACACCTGACAACTGCATTTTAGGATAAGCCAGAACTTTCCAACTGTACGCTAAAATAACATTGATATTTTATTGTTCAATTAATTTCCTAGATGCTGTTTTCAATTAAAACACTCAATGCAGTACAAGTAATATAATGTGAAATAAAGATTTTAAAACAATTAACTAAATTGATTTTACAAGAAATTAATTCGAATTATTTATATTTCATATAATTACTCAAAGACAAAATCACTTTAGGTTGATTCAATTTGATTTGTTTTCATAGCTGCGAAGTTCTTGTATTTTTGCAATATATAAGTAATTTAACGTAAATTAGCGAACAAATTTAAGTTTAAGTTTTACGAATCATAATTTCTTTGCCGAAATTCTTTAATCTATGGTAAGCGTAGTAGGACTCAGTGGTCAAAGCGAGGGTGCTTTTGTAAAGTATCTTCTCATCCAATTCGCAGAAATCAGCTATAATCTTATTCTTGAACGAGTCCTCCCATCTGCATTGCTCTTCAAGTGTCTTAATGGCGTGCTCCTCCACTCTGTCTTCCGCTGCTTTAGTCCGCATAAAGTTCATATTCACATACTATGGAATACCCATTCGTTCTGTTATTCTCAATAGCGCATAACTTGGTCTTGGTTCGAAATCGTAACCAGGATTTGCTATCATAAAGAACATACATCATCCCGATAAATATAAGGCCTATTATTACAATTAGTGAAATGAAGATGGCAAATGTGATGTCAAGTTTTGATATATCGAAAGGAGACCAAGGTGCTGGTCTCGGTTTCTTAGCATTCTCTTTGCGCATTTTGTCAAAGTAGTCCCTGACCTTATCTTCTTGGACACGAACTCCATTTCTTGAACGAGTGCTTAGACAAAAATTGGTATCGTAAGCTTTCCTGGTTCTTGGATTACCCAGAATTGTTACAGCATGTTTAATTATCCTAAATGCTGCCGTTGCTCCGGGGGCCTTATTCTTATCTGGATGTACTCTTAAAGCCAACTTTTTATAGGCTCGTTGTATGGTTGACGATGCTGCATCTCTGTCAACCGTTAAAACTTCGTAGAAATTTGCGCACTTTTCGATTCTTTTCACAATTTTTACATCATCGTTTGTGTAAGGACGATCGGATTGTGGCTTTTTCGGTTTGGTTTGCGTTTTCTTGTTCATAATAACCTAGAAAATATTATTGGAATATATGTATATAAACACTCTGAATAAAGAACCAAAATTTAATTTATAACTAATTTGTTTCATAATTGTGTCCCACAAAACTTGCTGCACTTATTGCCTCACTGTCTAACTGAACCCACCCGAAAACTAGAATAAATAAATAAATCAAAAAATAAATAAATAAATCAAAAAACTAATCATTCTCCTATTTGAAAATACATATTCTAAATATTAACAAATCAAAGTTTTATAATAAAATTAATCGCAAGAACACAAATATGTTCAGAAATTACTATTTGGGATTAACTTGCTTCATCACAATAGGCAACTGTTTTTGTTATTAAAGACAGCTGCACTGCTTTATCGTATTATTAGATATTTTGCAGATAGTAAATTGGTAATGCAGTGTTGCCAACTATCATTATATGATTTTGTTGAGTAGGCGTTAAGTTTAATGGGCCGTTGACTTGATAAGAACTATTGTTTTTAACCTTGAGTTTCTTAAATCACAAAAACAAAAATGTTTAAACATTTTAAAGTTTCTTGGTGGAATTTCTAAATAAATTTTAATGTTTGCAATGTCTTACAGAAACATACTTTTTTATATTGAAAGTTCTATTAGATTCAGATGTTGTATATATTAAAATAATGAAGGCAAAAAACTCGATTTGTAATTTTAAATTTGGTCATTTTGAGTAAAAGTTTTGAAGCAAAAATTGTTTTTAAGAATCACGATTTGATTTTTGAAGGAATGACATAAATATTTCAATAATAGATATTTGTTGTTATTCAAAATATTTTCATTATAATTTTGCTATAGTTGATATTTGTTTTCTGTCAGTTCTGTTTTTTTTGGTCTGTTTTTAACACTTCAACAACCAACGATTGATATTTTCGATATGTTAAATTAGAAACTATAGCAGAATATAATAATTCATTGTTAAGAACAATTATGTTTCTGATAATAAGACAAACTATTTACTAAAAATTGCTATTATACATTTTCAAAATTATGTTTTCCTCCTTTTTGTATTCATAAACGAATTTTTGAGTTTTGCAATTTGCAATATTTCGGTTTTTATCAACAAATCAATGTTGTTATGAGAATGCTTTGCAAATTTGTACGTGTTTTACAAAGTATGTACAGTATTTACAATAAAAAAAACCGGTTTGCTTGAATGATAAAACAAACAAATGAGTAGAAAAACATTGCACTGATTCAAAAAAGATGATTTTCGAAATATTTTTGTAATTTAATTATTCAAATGTTGTTTTTGAGTTTATTTTATTGAAAATCTTACAGAAAAAACGCAAAAATATTAGTGCTATATTTCTTAAAATTCTGATATTTTGTTTAGCTGTAATAACTTTTTTCAGTGGGAATTGATTTTGCTATCAACTTTACTTAAAGGTTTTTTAAAATTGATTTACCTAAGTCACTTTCAAAATAAACAAAATATTGATAAAAAAAAAATCCTTTAAAAATAATTGCACAAACGAATTACAAACTATATCGACAGTATTTCAAATATCTTTAATCGATTACAAGTTTTCATTAACTTATTAAATTAGAATCACCGATTTCTAATACATACGTCTCATTTGTTGAGAACAAACCAAATGCTTCAGAATTGTTTTGCTTCGTCTTTAGAGATGCAACAATCGAAGTATTACTTTTTTACTCGAAGAGTGTAATTAACAACCGACTCTCTATTAATGGATCAGTTGCAAAACTAATAATAAGACGCCTTTTTGGGTGTAGCTTTCAAAACACCTGTAAAAAATGCAGCTTGTGAATGAAGTTGAAATCTCCAGGTTCACTTGATGTTTGGAGTTCAATGAATGAAAAGTTGCTATAAAAAGAGCCGTTAAGCTCGAATTTCTTGTGCGTGCTTTTTATTTTTTAAAGACGAGTCATTCATCCTCAATTAAAAATATTGAGCTCAGCATTCAGCAATATTGTCACAGTGATCGCGTTCCCCGATCACACCCTCCTGGCGGCCTTCGGGCGCAAAGTTCGTTACTTTTGAACGTAACACGGACGCACGAGAAACGCAAGATTCAAATTATCCTGTTCATGTCCAGTTTTTGAGTGTTCTATAAGGTTTCGTAGTGTCATTAATATCTCTGTTGTGAAATGTCTCGTGTGTGTTTGTTTTTTTCCTGTGGGTGCCTTCGGTATATTCTTGGGACATGGCTGCAAGGGGAGCACAAAAACGCGGCCGTGTAAGTGATATCCCTTAAAAACGTTATTCGATACCCAAAAAACTTGTTGATGTACTTTGATCGCCTGAAGTGGAAAGAGTCGAGGGACCCAATCCTTTCGTGAAATTATTCACACGCGTCCATCCGCCTTGGTTCATGCCCGTGAAGCACACGAATTAGTTTTTATGTGGCCAATTTTGTGCTAATTTAATTACAATTTTTATGTTCATTTTGTTTGTTGTTTTTTTTTTTTGTTTTGTTTTTATTTATATTATATATATATTTTTTGGTTGTCTGTTTGGGTGTAATTCGCGAGATGTTTTACTATGTTTTCTTGGTTTGCAGTGCGAACAGGAAGTCCCTACTTCTTATGTTCAGCCCTTCCAAACCACTGGAGATCGAATAAGACTCTTCCGGTTGCCTTCAAAGTGGTTGCATTGGTGGATGTCGGCGATGGAACTATTGTAACAGTGAGAGCGGGAAATGATGAAAATTATTGCGCTGAACTGAGAAATTGCACTGCCGTTATGAAGAACCAAGTGGCGAAATTCAACGATCTTCGATTTGTCGGAAGGAGTGGAAGGGGTGAGTTAAAAAAAATATTGTCAATGATAACTAACAAACTAACCGAAAGGACTAACTAATTTATTATTAAGTATACATACATACAGTATAACCTCGATAGCGAAAATCTGAAGGAGGCGACCAAAACGGACTTGTTATCATCGTATTCTTGTAGTCGAGGGTAATGGTATTTCTAATGGCAATTCATAGGGTCCATAGCAAAACGCACTTGTTATTAAGGAAGTCGTGCTATCGAGGTTCTACTGTACTATTATTTCTCTTTGAATATTTCTCATTTGTTTATATTTTGAATTGTTTTAAGACTATCGACTCCATTGTTTTGATTTTCATTCTGATTATGTTTGAAATTGCAGTACATTTTCCGTGTGGCCTGCACGTGCGATGGTATATCACAAAAGTTCATTAAACTTTGGATCATCTACTGGTCTTTCATTGTTTAATGGGCTTAGTTTTCCTAGTTGGTCTCACAAAATTGCCGTCAAGTCGAAGGTCTTTAAATTTTTGTTGTTTAAATGTTTTTTTCTTTTACTTCAAATCTTCGCATTAGCAGAGTCTTTTTGGGTCGCGTTACGGTCGCTTTGAAAAGTTTGATTTTCCTCCTAATGACCTCAACATGAAAGGCTCTAAAGATAAATGATCACAATCAGTCCGATGAAAGAATTGGCCTGACACGCGCCATAAATAAGTTCATCCGCTTTGTTGGATCACAGAAAAGGGGTTATTAGTGCCATACAGGTATATCTATTCAGACGTCCAGATATTAATTGCGCACCCCATCATTGTCCAGTTTTTTTTATTATTATTATCGTTGTTATTGTTTGTGTCTGTGTTAGTGTTATTTAAACTTAATATTGGATGATTTTAATCCAAAAAAAGGACCTTTCAAATTTCGATGGTGACACACTCAAGACTGGCAGGAAATGAAACCATCTTGTTTTTGTTTTTAATTCATTCATTGTGATTGATTGAAGGAGTTTTGGTCAATGAAGGATTAGGTCAATGGTCAGAGATATGTATATTCATTACAAATACACATTGCTTTACATCATTAAAATTTTGTCAATATGTTTGACACTTCAAAGGATATCAAAAGTTCATTCAGAATTAATGAAGAAACTTACCACGAAACTCAAAATAATATTTGAAAATGAATTCATCGGAAAATCGATTTAACAACATAAGACTTTTGTAAATATTCCCTAAGAGCCTTTTTGGACTAAATACCTAATAAGTACCATTCCTTTCGCTAAGTTTGAACTCAACTCTTGCGTTACAAATGCACCACATAAACAGACCTCGAGAGTTGACCGCAAAACCTCAGTTGGAGCAAAAACAAAACCGACAATCCGAACAAAAAGCATGTCACACAGGTAAGCAAAAGGCAAGGATACAAATTCACTCATTTAGCCCACCACAACATGAGTCCTGAATTCTATTTGCAATGGCCATCAATTCCTCTCTGACGCGCCAGGATAACAGGGAGCAAATTTCCAACAGAATAAAAATTAAATCTATCTGCCGTTTGCAGTCAGAGAGTACACATTTTTTTGTTTAAAAAATGAACTTGGGAATTTTGGGGGTTATTTAGCGGCTCGGCAGGATAAAATGGACAAATGACAAGCGACATTCAGCATCCCCCTCCCACAATGTGTATGTGGAATGGTATAGAATGGGAATATCAGAGTTCGTGGGAAGAGGGTGACGGAAAGTGAGGGGAATGAGTTAAATTGTGACAACAAGGGTTCACATTTTTTTGATTACCTTGCCCTTTAGCCCAGCTTTGTGAGTGACTGGTTGATATGTCATTTAATAACTGACTTGACCATTTTGGGTTTTTTTTACATTGTTCTTTCCGGGGAACCCCCCAAAAAAATTACCAAAATCTTACTTATGAGTTGATTACGTTTTCCATGAATATCCTGTTCGGGATTGATTTCTTGACAATTTGTGACACCCCATTCGTATGCATTCGTGGTGCAGGACTCAAATTTAAACACCCCCCGCACCAAAAACAATACGAATTTAACAAAAAAAAAAAAATACATACAATACTCCAAGTTATGCAGGCTCAACATGCCACGGGCTGCGAGTGGCGCTGGCGATTGCTGTGCTCTGGCTATTTTATGTCAGTACACTGTGGACCACGTGGGCCAAATATGCCAACGGCAAGTACACTCCATTACCATATTTAATAAAGTTGCCAGTTGTTGTTGTCGCATGGCGGTGACGGGGATGATATCGACTATATCCCATACTCTCTCTCCAACATTCTACCTCATCCTCTGTCCCAATGGGTGGCCTCGAAAAAACTTATTATGTACACTTTGTGCTTGTTTATTCGGCGGCTGAAGACATATGTTGAGGCTGGCCATTGAATCGCGGTCAGTAACAATCCGGTGATTTGTTATTTACATATTCTGGCTGCAATCCTCGTGACTGTCCTCCCATTCCTCCCTTCTCTCTACTCGTTGCATGCAGGAGATGCCTTATCCTGCATTGCTCTCATGGAATTGCATTACATTGAGTTTATAAATTATTTAAACTTGTTCTGTGGCAAATTAGTTTCTAAATGTCCACTTTCTGTTTTATATTTTGTTGCAGGAAATATTGAACATATTGTTGGAAATAATTTTTTTTTCAAAAAAATTCAAAAAATCGTGAACTTTTTAAAATTAATTATTATTAAAGGAAAACTAAGCAACATAATCGGTTTATCCCATTCAAAAGATCCACAAAAGAATAAAACGAAAACATTTTATGGTCGACAAGCTTTTCAAAAAATTATTTATTTAAAGGATACAAACAATTTAGTGATGCCCCAAGAAATTGCATAATTTTCAAAATCTTTTGAAGTAAATTAATCTCAGATCGACAGCTTTAAAAGTAGACACTTACGATAATCGTTAAATAAAAATAGTTATACGGAAAATTGACCGGGCGATAATACACCTGAACAATAACAGTAGCGACCGCAGAAAGTACTGACCGCGCTATAATAGCTGATCATTACCTGTTCGTTTACATCCATCCAGTCCGCCCTCTCGTTTTCCAGGTTCTACGTGTGTATAATTAACAATGCTTACCATAAAAGGTGTGTACAACATGTTCATTTTATTTTGGTTTTAATTTTTTTTGTATTTTCTTTTTACCTAAGTTACCCTTTAAAGAAATCCCTTTATAGGTGACGGCTCTGAAGCTGAAGAATTATCATTAAATCTCAAGCACAATTTCGGCTGTCAGCCGGTAAAAGTAAATTAGATTTATTGGACAATTAATAACCGTTTCGGTGTTGAGCTGTTATTATATTTGCTACCATATAACCATACCACACTACATCATCAAGTGTCTTCCATAAAGTCCACCGTCCGACCATTCTTAAGGGACATGAAAATCTAATTTTAAAAAAGCACACACAAAACCCTTTTTTGTGACTTACGACTGTTCTCCCTACAAACACCACGAAGGTGGTCAGTGCTCAATGTGCACTATCAACACTTCAACTGACTAAGTGAAACAAAGTGAAACTCAATACTTTGGCGATTTGCTGCAAGTGGATTACAATTAAATCAATTTTCCAATTACCACTCGACATTTCCAGAAAATTGCATTTTTCACCGATTGGAAAATGGTGTTTGAAAATCTTTTTCAGTTACTTTATTCCGTCACCGTTCCTGTGGGTGATTTAACAAGGCTTGGAACTTTCGCAGGTCATCCGCCAGTGACTAGTGATCGATTGAGATATTTTAGAGAAAATCCAAAACGATTGAATGGATTCCTGCTGAGATGAATGCTAATCCAGATTGTGCGGTTCACTTTAATGGTCGGGGACGAGGGTAATGCACTTACGATGTATTGTGATTCAAAATGCATATCCTGCCGCACAGATAAAGACTCACTGATGAATGCAGGAATATGCTGGAGACAACAGGATCCGTGCAGTGCGTCTCCAGGCTGTAATTGGGGGCTCAAAATACTATAAGTTGGTAAGGAACCAATATGAATGTGAATATTGTTGGACGGGGATGAGCCTCGTATCTTTTGGTATTATTGCAGAATTTCTGCTTTGCTACATGGAATTCGAGGAAATTTGGGTGATTTGGAATATTAAATGACTTTAAGGAGAATTCCTTGAGAAAATGTATTCTAGTGTTAAATTAATTAGAACTAATTACAGGGTAGCCAGAAAGAACAGTCAGTGTTTTTTAATTGAAATTTTTAGGAAAGTTAAAGAAATTACTGTCTAATTTGCATTTTTAGTTTTAACATATATTCATCTGGCAACACATGAAAGATTTTGACATTTAAATTCCGTTACATGCCTGATGGACGTGATGCTTGAGCTTGTTATAAATTTGTTTTTGAAAAGATAACTTAGAGTAAAATTGCTGGAGACTTTCTAAATTTAATACGTTTTGCAAAACCATTTGCTTTTGCCATCCTCCAGGTTTGTATAGAAATGCATATTATACTATGAGAAATATCAAGTACGATTAAGTAAAAACGTACTAAAATTATAACTTTTCAGAATTCAGATAACAGTAAGTGTTTTACGTTAACTCAATAATGAACTAGTTAATTTGACTCTGACACTCTGTAATTTTGTTGTAAAAATGAGAGTAAATTTAGTAATGAACAGAATATATATAGCTCTGGTCACGTTAGATTTATCAACTCGCACAGTAAACACAAACTCGATCACGAACCGACCTTAACACCGATGAGAAGTAAGACCAAGCAGAGTAAATGGCAAAGTAGATATGAAACCGTTTGTTCCAAACTTTAGAAGGCATCTGTTTGATTTTACATTGCGAATTTAGTAAAATACAACATGTTTGATAATTTTCTTTTATTTTTTATTTATTCATTTTTTTCAGTTGAATTCAAACAAAAATTTGAAACGAAATTTCTTATATGTACTGTGTTCAACAAAATCTAGCACCACCACATGAGGGAAAACGCACTCAAGAGTGGTGTCAAGCAAATTTAACGAATTTGATCTGGGCTAAGTAATGGCTGCAGCATCACTGGATTTAAACTTCTTACTTTTGTGTCTAGGGCTAAAATTGGCAGTACAAAAGGTGTAAAAATGGGTCTATTGAAGCAGCCAGCGTTTGGTACAAAGGGATGAAATGAAACCAAGACGCCATGCGTGCGGCTTGCAAATCGTTTTTTAAATGTTTGGATTTTACAATTAAACAGAAAGTGCAGCGATTTGAGCTGACTTAGAAATTTTCAAATTGTTTATGTTTTTAATTGAAAAATAAAACATACATTGAACCCCATCCGTTATTTTGGTTTTTATTGTAATACGCTTTACTGACAGTTATTTTTGACCACCCTGTACTATCATCGGTTGTGCTCGAATGTAAAATAATCCTGAGTTACAGTGTCCTTGAGTTTAAATCCGGTTTTTATAAAGATGAACCTCATAAGTTTTTTGTGGATCTCTAAAAATATATCCTCTTGTTTAGAAACAGTTAAAATACAAAGACAGAAGCCGTGAATCCTTTTTGACTTCTTATTCGACTTCACTGGATCACAAAATCCTCCCGAGAAAACCCAATAAAAGTGTTGAAATATTCTCGTTTTTCATTTTTGTTTTTTCGAAAGCTGCCCTAAATCAATCAAACAAGCTTGTCCGTAACAACATTGTATTTGATAAATGGAGAATGTTTTTTAGAACCCATCCGAGATACACATAGAATTATTGCCCGTGCAGCGTGCCGAAATGTGAATAAAATGACTTGTGGCTAATAAATTATACTCATTGACGGCAGTCTCTAATTGCCTCAGGAATCTGCAGTTAAAATTTAAGTTTCAAAAGAATCCGCCCTAATTGGTCATTAAAATTAATTTCCACAGCCAATAATGATCTCGTAAAACTTATCGACTCCGTATAGATTCTATGGTGTTAAGTTAATGGATGATTTTTAGTACATAAAACTTATTTATTTTCATGATGAACTTCAAAAGAACTTTCTGTATTTTCTTTTTTTTTCTAGGGAAAAGTTTCACATTAACAATAACAGTGTCTACAAGTCCTCCACAAGTTGCCACCTACAGCAAGGCGATCAAGGTTACAGTGGATGGACCAAGAGAGCCCAGATCCAAAACTAGTGAGTATAAGTTATTATCTGTAATTAGTACTTGATTTTAATTGAACAAAATGTAACAATATCCTTAGTGTGTGTTGTGTAAAGCCTGTTCCAAATATCTTTCGACTTCCGAGGATAATTTGTGGTTGCAACATTTGCTGAATATGGACAACACAATGCAACCAATTTGGATGACGTGATTTGCTTTCACTTCAGATGAAAGCAGACGGAAATCATTATATTTATTAAAAAAATATATATATATATTGTATATATATTAAAACCACTGTAATGCAGACAATTAAAAAAAAGACCGCGAAATAGTAATTGTCCTGAACCGCAACTGTCTCATTCGCCTAATGTGGCTCATAAGACAGCTCCAAAAAGGAATAGACACTCTCCATTCACACATATCATATGTTTTTAATGCAAGGAGTGCGTGCAAGATCTGTTGCGCCTCAATTTTCGACACGAAATTAAAAATACCCCCGAAAAGTCCACTACCCGTCCAGAATGGCCAAATTGCACAGGTTCCAGATATAGCGTGGCAGAATCGACCTTTTAGTCCCAAAAGGTACCCGAGAAAAATTCAGTTCGGAGGCATGAACGTATCAGCCACATGGCGGCACTTGAGTTATGTTGGCTGCCGATAATAAACGCTTGCATAGGTAGCACCCAACCTTAATGATATTGAACTGCATCTGTGCACACAATCGAGGGTTAAACGTCGCTTTAAAGTTCCGGAATTGTTGCGTGATGACGGTACCTTTTCACTTAAGAAATTGAATGAGCCTGACTTTTGTTCGGCCGCAATTTAATCAAAAAGGTTGCTCCAAATTCATCGCAGGATCCTTCACTCGAAATAATTGCAACCCTGAAAATCAATCACACACAAAATAACTGACTTGTTGAACCAGTGACTGAGTTGGTCAACGATCAACGATTATTGCTAACAATTTCGTTGGAATTGTTGTTTTTTTTTTTGGTTTCTGTTCCTTTTCACACTTTGAGACACCGACAAAGTATTGAACTACGCTAAAATAATTCCGTTTTGGATAAGAGAAATTTCTTGTAATAAAAGTGTGATTTTTATGAAATTAGAATTGAATATTGAAACAGTTTTGTTTTGTGTTAACATTTCATAATAAATAATGCAAAATTATGTTTGCAATTATAGGGTGGCCAGAAGTAACTGTCATTGAAGCGTATTGCAATAAAAACCAAAATAACGAATGGAATTCAGTTTATGTTTTATTATTCAATTAAAAACATGTAAACATTTTGAAATTTATGAGTGAGCTCAAATCGCTCCCCTTTCTGTTTACTTCTGAGACGAAGACATTTAAAAAACGATTTTCAAGTGGTACGTATGTAATCTTGTTCCATTTCATCCTAAATTTGTAGGAAAATGCGGCTTGAATCGACCCGTTGTTACACTTTTTGTATTGCCAATTTTACTTAACACATAGCCCTAAACAATAAAGACTAAGAGGTTTAAGTGCAGTGATGCTGCGGGCCATTCCTTAGCCGAGACAAAATCCGTTAGATTTGCTTGACACCACTCTTGAGTGCACTTTTACGTATATTCTGGTGCTGAATCTTGTTGAAAACTCTAATATCCGTTTCCATACAAACCTGGAACATGGTAGAAGTTTTGCAAAACGTGTTCAATTTAGTAAATCTTCAGTACTTTTTACTCCAAGTTATCTTTTCAAAAAGAAAATGATAACAAGCTCGAGCATCACGTCCATCATGCATGTAACGGAATTTCAATGTCAAAATCATTCTTATGAATGTGTTGCCAGATGTATATATGTTAAACTAAAAATGCAAATTATAAGTATTCATAAAATTTCAGTTAAAGAAAAACTGACATTTATTTCTAACCACCCTGTAAAATGCTTTCGTTTGAATGAAATGAACGGTTTAATTTGCAGTTTCATTCAACTCGATTTCCTACTGCACAATATTATGCGGTGTTCCACTCATGGATCATCTCACATCTGTTCACCAAAATGATTTAAACAAGAGAAAATCGATTGGAAATATTGAATGTCACCGAAAATGTAGAGCAAAGAGTAAATGTGTTGTTTGAACTGTACACGAAAGTCTCATTAAATTTTCTGTTACTCAGGACATGGAGAGTTTGTCGATTTTATCCAGAATCCTGTATCCAAAGTGCCCTTGTCATAGGTTCACACGACTCCACAATTTGTTTAACATTTAAATTACTACTCTGCTTATCACAAGCAGAAAGTTGATCCTTCACAGCAGTTGGGCAAGAACATAACGCAAAAGTCAAGTCACTAAAAGGACACAAAACAGGAAACAGTAGAACGGTCATCATGAACGGTGAAAATCTAAAATATCCCTGTGACTACTGCAACGGGGATTCACCATAACCGACTCGCGATTAATTAGGCCAAATCATTAACAGATGTTGCTGTCCAGTTAGGGGAATCTGTGAAAACATTATGGAAGGACCCCCAACTGTCCCGTGTCATGGGCTATACATTTCGTTACGTTGGACTGCAACTCCTGTGCATTGCTATACCGTTTCGGGAGTATTTAGAGTGCTATTTCTTGCATCTGCAGATACCTGCAAGCCCAATTGCTGTACGGCTGGATACGAAGTGGCCCACAGGGGGAGTGGGTGGATGTGCACATTATGCCTATCGTATTGTACACTGTACAGTTCTACGGCTAGATAATGACGTTCACATTCCTGGCAAAATGATTTTTGTTTAATGCCCTTATCAAATATACACTGATTTTAAGTAACCTTTTAATTCACATGAATATTTAAAAACAAAATAAAATTTCATCAATTATGAATGAAATTGCAAAATACAATGTTATTTTTATTTGTATTTCAATCACCGCTTGCAACAGTTATTAGAGACTGGATTCTGGATTATCCTAGTACCCCACATGCAAGTGTTGCAACCCTTTCATAGAACAGAAAGTGGGGTGGAATAGTTCAGCTGTGACTCAATTGCAGCGTGTAGTAGGGGGAACCCGAGTCCCGAACTTAACGGTTTATAGAATTTCGATGTAAACAGATTAGTAATTTAGTTGATTCTTAAATACTTACTTAATAATTATATAGGTACTCACGTTTGATTCTTATTTCAGGTCCAACTAGTGGTCATCAGTTTCGTGCTTTAGGTTTAAGTCAGCGATCCTTTTTGGATGCTCCGTTTACAAGTCACTTCCGGGAACTTGAATCGCTGCGAAGGAAAGCTCCAGTATCGTCATTAGCATCATTAGGTAGTAATCATTCATCAAATAGTACAATAAACGCAGACTGCCAAGGATATAAGCCCAATGCACCACAAATTCAAGGTGAGTAATTCAAACTTTCGTTTGTTACCTAAGAATAAAAACAAATGATTAATTCAATTGTAGACTAACTTGAATAACTAATGCACAAAATTGTTTTGAAAAACTTTGAAATAATTCAAATCGCAAAATTATCAAAATCCAGGAATGCAATAAATTTAATGAATTCTCAGCTTTATATGATTATCCTTCAAAATCCTTTAAAGAAAATCTTGTCATTTGACGTCAAGGTATCGAAAAGGGATATTCTGAAACAACGACAAAGTCATTAAGTTTTAAGTAATAAGGACATTCTCTTTGGCATTAATTAATTTAAATATGCGAGTGATGAAACTCCAGCAGGGTTTCTAATAATTTGTACATGTTATACGGAAGCGCGAGCTTATATATCTGAAAAGTAACTTGGTAAGGGTGTGATGGGGTATGGGAGGGAGGAGATGAGTGTTTGGATTCCTTATCGAATAATGTTAGTATAATCCCCTCTTGTGTTTGACGGTGTCGACCTTCATCTTATGTTGCCAACATTTTTAAATAAGCTCCCGTTTTGTAATAATTTTGATGTCAATGCTGTGTTTGACGTATTTTGTTATTAATTATTCTCAAAAATAGCACAATTGAAATTCTGTCAAGACATCAAGTTGGTGAAGAGGAAATATTGATGGAATATCATGCAAATATGAGTGCTCTCATATGGCGACGATTTGTTACAATTGAATTGTATTTAATTTACGTGTTGATGTTAATTAGAAAAAAATATTACATGTGTATTTTCGAGATTAGAAACGCAAGACAAATCCTCTTTATTTATGTTCTAACAGAAGTTTCTGTTTACATATTTGTAAATCTGCATTTAAATTATCCTTCATGATCTCAACGCAAAGAAAACAATAAACTTTGACAAGACTCACTATATGATTCCAGCTCAATTCAATCTCAATCAACGAATACAAGCTATAAAGGTGAAAAATCATGATTTCCGACTTTGTAAATTACGTCACTATCACGGTCGGGACTCATCTTCAATATAATTTGAGTTTGCTGCTACTTGGATGATCACGTATATTATGAAGATCAATCTCATGAATCATGATCCCTTTCCCCTCAATTCACCGCATCATCCAAATAATCTACATGAAAACAACCATGATTTGAAACTTACCGGGTTTTCGCTTATATCCCGATTTTCGTATTCATATTTCCAGATCTCGTTTTCAATTTTCCGGTCGTTATTAAATTCTGACTTGAGGCAGATTAACCTGCGCGAACCGTGATTGAATGTCTCTGGGGTATAATCAAATTTGTGCAGATGCAGCAGCAACAGGAGCGCAGCCAGTAAATGCAGCATGCAAATTTGAAATTGAAATGAACTCAAATTGTTGATTTTATACTGCTACTAACACTTTGTTGCGGTTTCACACCCTGTGCTGGTTACGCGGTAAGTTTTTGTCATGGTTTTAGGTGATCCCATAATTTTATTGTAGCTATTGGAAATTTGTTTTGGGGGGTAAGGAAAACTTAAGCAGCTACTGAACGCGGCCATAGGATAAAAAAATGTATAAAAAAATTATTGACAAAGGAAAATTTAACTTATAGAAATGTTGCCATTTTAGTTTACTAAAGGGTTTTTGCAAAAACAAAAAAAAAAAGGGAAGGAACAATCACAATGAAGAAATTTTCTTTCTCCAAGATAATTATAAAAACATGATTAACTACATCAATCAAAATAAAATAGGAGTATTTTGGAAGAGTAAAATAAACAAGTAGCTATTAAACAGAAACGAAATTTCAAATATAAAAAAAAATAATACCCGATATGGAAAATTTCGTGAATAATTAATTATCACGAATTGATGAATTAAAGTGAATCACAAAATTTCATTAACACTTTCTGTTAAGAGTATTACAAAATCACTCAATTTTTTTAATATATTTGCTGTTTCAAAATGTAAAGATTGATATATTAAAAATGGAATTTTCCGAACGATATACAATGTTCAATGAATACAATAAAATCACTGCAATTCTTCTTCAGCAACTTGGTGTGATTCAATCTGGAGTTGCTCACAGCTTCATGAACTGAATAATTACAAACCCGGGGAAATCTCAAAACCCAATTAATATTCGCAAAAATGTTGTGACATTCTTAAATGACAATGACAATGACACGGTGAACTATGTCTGGCGTCAGTTGAGATGAATCATTACCAAAATTTAGGAAAAAAATCCCAACATTGAGTTACAAAAGTGCAATAGACGAACGACATTAAATTATGTAGCAATTAATAAATTCCAACACAGAAGAGTAACAAAGCATTATTGTTATTCTTTACTTTTTTGTTTGTTGTCATTTTCATGATCTGTTTCTTCTGTTTTGATAGTGCGAAATGATTATGCACTTATAGTTGGACAAAGATTTCTAACAATTTCCTCTCTGTTCATTGATTAGTAATTTCCGTAAAATTTTGATAACATACATTTCCGTGTTTCATCGAATTCAGACTTGCACCCCAAAACAATTAGTTACCATACTTTCAATGACAAACATACATATAATAATATTCAATCAATATATGTCACTAATTAATAAAACGCAATTTCCAATGTTAGTTCCCACTGAACAACAATATACGTCTGGGAAGTTCACCCGCATCCCCACGATGCACTTTCGATGTACATTGGCAATAGAATGGACAACAAACTGCAGCTGGGTTGCATGCGACCGACCGTCCACGAGGACTGTAATGAAGTTATGATTACAAAATGATGTCGATGTCAACAGGTACGATTCCAGCCAGTCCTCCACTTGTGGCTAATTAATTTACAATCAGATTGACATCATTAGGGATGAATTTGTCCGGCAATTAATTTTGTAATAGAAATTATGTTAACGGGAACTCAAACAGATTGTCCATTTGAAATTTTCGCAAAGCAATTGAAAAATCGTTTTTGGGGTGAATACTGAATATTTCTAGTTATTAAGTGGTTTGAATTTAATGGTAGGGGATTGAATTGTAAATGTCTGGGAGGTTTCTTGTTAATTTGTGAGGAGGAGTTTTTGAGACATTACCGACTATTACCGAATTTACCACAAATCATTACGGAAACTGAAAATGGTGAATATAATTTCTAGCTACTGAAACAAATACATTTTCATAAATATCCCAGTTATATTTGTAAAAAATTAACGGTACACTGGGTACAGCATAACACGATCATTGAGCATCATCACCTGGAAAATGGGTTCATTTTCCTCTCTAGTTTCTTGTAAAGAGCGAACGTATGCCAAAGGAGTTGAATAACGATCCAATGTAATCTGACCCTAATAAACTGCGTATGCTCATCTCTGAAACACGTCAGAAGTTTATATTGAAATTCTAGAGTTTTGCAAAATGCTAAAGGGGAAGAAGCCAACTTCAGTTCTAGCCGAGCAACACGAAATCAAAGGAGACGCTGCGGTGAATGCAATCTGCAGTAGGGCGATCCGTATAGTACAGCACCAATACCAAAGATGCTGGTGTGTTTCTGGACGCCGGAGATTTGATTTTGATCATCTAAAGTTGAATGCGTTGTGATCACGGCCACAGTACTTTAGGATTTTCCAATTTCAAAATGAATTTCAGTTTCAGATCTTTCCAAAATTACCGAAACTCACGAAAATGAAATCGGTTTTTCAGAAAGTTGGTGGAATATATTTTTTAAGAAATTCAATTGGATATTGATTAAACAATTATGAAAACAATGAAATATTTTTAGCAAAGTTGAGTTGAGGAAACTGTTATACTAGAAATTATTGGAGTTTTTAAAGTAATTATTATAATAGTTTTATGATGAATATTTTAAACTTTACACTCAACTATAATATAATAACCAGAAATATCCGGGACAGTTATTCTGTTCTATGCATAATGTGGTAATTGTTGAGAATGCAAATTTTGTTTCCTTTTTGAAAGGAGCAAAAGTCCTCCAATTATTTTTTTTTCTATTTTGTTAGACAAATTAATTTGTGTACACACGCTTCTAATTGATTGGTTTCGATTCAATAAATCGAAAACCAAGTCACTCTACGCGATTCACATCTGCTTTTCACCCATAAAAAGTGCCATTCGAGCTGGGGATTCGCTTCGAAACAGTGCAATAGATTCAGTCACTGAACTGTGGAGCGATGCAGGAACCACAAGCGGCAACTTATCATTTAACTGCTGAAACAGTATAGGCCGGAAAACCACAAATATTTATAAAGGAAAGAGCACAAGAAAAAATTAACCACTGCAGCCACCTTAGTCTCATCTAATCGCGGAAAGAAATGTGACCACAAAAAAAAAAAAAAGAAAACAAAAAACGACAAAAACAAATATATATACATTTTGCCGAAAATTGATTAGTTTCGTGGCCGTGCTCCGATAACCGGGACTGCGATTTTGTAATTGTTTTTGTGCAGGGAAAATGCCACGGAAGTTCCCAATCACTTCTGTTTTCACGCTGGGTAAAACAGTTTTGTCCGTTTTCGCGTCCGGATAAAATGTCCCTCTGCCCCACTTTTCTGCTGATCATTTTTGACCCGCGGTCTTGATTAGCGGCAAACGAAATTTCTCTGCGGCAGCATCTAATTAATTAATTGTCGAAGTTCATGGACAGAATGCCGGAAGGTGAATGTTTTAGGGCAAAAACTATATAGTATAATGTAGTGTTGAACAACCCTTTTCTAATGGTGGAATTCACGTGTTCAAGTAGCGCCGAGAATCGAGATGATTGCATGCAATGCATTTAGGAGTAGTTTTGAATTTAAAATTGAAATTCGGTTGCTGCTTATTTCGGACGGTAAAAGGCATTTCCGGATATCTTTAAATGTACGTAATAAATACGTTTTTGAAAATAAACTTTTTATATATCGAGAGTTATTAACTGGATTTTGGAATGCTGCCGGAAAAAGAACATACCCACATATAAATTATGAATGTATGTGTAACGAGCTTGTTTGGCAATTTTTGTTTTTCGATTGTGCAAAACTGGTTGATATTTTTACTATTTTTATAACCACATTTTTATCGCATACGATTAAAATTGGTTTACAAAATCATAAACATTTACGAAATTCTGATAAAATTAAATAAATTATCACAAATAAGTTTAAAACGGAAAAATTATCGGAGCAGATGTTTGTAATTTTCGTGATAATTCAAAGGTCCCTTAAAGATGTTTTGTACATAACATTTGACAAAGTTTGTTTAATATTGAATAAGTTGAAGTTCATGGCTTTCTGCACGATTTCGTCCTTGTTTTCAATCATTCATTATTGAAAGGATTTAAGAATGAAAGAAAGCAACACCAGACAGTTATGTGATGATTCTTTGATCCGAAAATATTCAATTAACATTTCCATAATGTCAACAAATCGAACAGAAGTGCTAAGTAAAATGCAATTACCACATAATTCACGTAGCATGCACACCAGCAGAGATTAAGGGGAAAATCGATCAGCAATAATAATTCTAGTTAGACGCCATTACAAACGAGCAGTGGCCCTAGCCGAAGAAATGTAAAAATGTTCAGCATGCTCGGTGAGATATAAAGAAACTAAAGTCAATTCCTTCGTCAGGGGAATGCAGATATCAGTAAGCAGGTAACTCAATCAGTGCAGCAAAGTGTATATTTACCGATTGGAAAAAAATTGTTTTGCCGCGATATTAATTTCATCGGCCTCGCATTATTCACCACGTCAATCGGTGGAGCGAAAAATAATTCTTGTTACGACAAAGGCAACTGCTCAGGTGAGGTAAGAACCAATGCAGTTCACACTGCCAAGGAATCAGCACAGCATGCAGCATTCATTAAGCGGGCAAAAGGCGTGTTTTTTGTTAGGAGCAATTCGCGTATTTGATTACAACCCGAGATGCAAAGTCCCGGAGCACCACCGGCACGTTTTAAATTCAAATCAAGTTTGCAGCTCACTTCACTTCCTACGTTCATACTTTGCGGGACCAGATTGCACTTTGTTCCTAGCGAATGCACTTGTTGCAGTTTTTGGGAAAAATTCCCATTTTTAAACGGATGTCGGTGGTTTCGGTTACGGCATTGTCTGCAAATTAAGATGGCCTCCGTTGAATCGCTTTCAATGATTATCTAACCAATGGTTTCTGTATTACTTCTCATTTTTTTTTCTCTTTTTTGAAAATACAATTTCGAAATTTCCGTGTAACTAGATCATGTTAATTGAAAATATCTTTTAATCTTTCACATTATGGTTGAACTGAAAACAACAATAACATTATGTAGGTATTATTTATTCAGTTTCAAGTTAAATATTTAGCATGGAATTTTCAATCTGGGAAAGAACAATCAAATTGAATGTAATTCATAAAGAAAAATAACCCCGAACCCGTCATAGTGTGACGTTATGTAACAAAACATTATACATATATGACTAATTCGCCTCCCACATTGAATTTGCAGATTCGATTGAATTTCATTGTGGAAAATCCAAATTTATTTGGAGTATCTGACGCACTTCAGCAAAACCAAGAACGTACGTTTTCTGGCACACGTACGAATATCGCCATCAATGATTATATTATCATGCAAATCGCGTATGTCCAACCATAACGATGATGACCAGAAATCCAAAATTCGATTCTTCCCTACCAAACAATACTGACTGCCGCCAAATAGTAATAATAGTCATTGTTTTATTTGCAGATCGGTTTTTGTCGGCGCTTCTTGCCAAACACAAATCACGCATAACGCGTCAATTCTCCGAAACCCTCTCTAAAAACCGAACCTTCCCAACACCAATGAGTCAGCTGTTGATCAATAAACTTAATCAGGTTAATCAGTTTAACCCGCAGACCCAGTCACCTTGCCGAATTTTTGATAACTCCTTCGTCTTAAAAAAAAAAAAAAACAACACACTTTGACCATCATTAGCAGGTACACACAACGGGGAATCGTTTCGGTCGTCATCCGGAAATGCTTTCGGCGGCCAACGGGTTCTGTAATCTGCAGTCCTCGGAAATTGTCCAAAATGATGGAAAGTGGCCACACAAGTCTCCGTTTATGGATATTTGATTGGTGCCTGATGACGGTGTAGATTGAAATTAGAAATCCATTCTAGGACCAAGGGACGAGGATCGATTCGGGACTTGTGATGGAAACCCTAATTTCGAATTGGGGGACACCCTGTGCTGACAAGTTAATTATATAATATGTGTAAACAAACATCCCAGCCTCACGTTCTGTGTGAGTTTTACGATGAAACACCTTTGCACAACGCAGCGAACAAATTAAAAAAAAATAAGAAGACATCTCAGAAAAAACTTTGATTCGAATGCGCAGAGATCTGTTCACTTGACTCTTGAGTGGGGCTTTAAGTGTGCGCTTGTAATACTGAGGATGACGTTAACAATTAGAAACATTCACTAACTGCAATGACTCACCGGAAATTTATACTGTAATTAAAAATAGTGTAGCACTATTTTTGCCGGACCCCAAACTGTGCTTTAAAACAGCGAGACAAGTCTTCACCTCGGGAACTTTTCTTCGGATCCAATGATTTCCAGTTACTTCAATATGAACTAATTTTTTTATGAAAAACTATCACGTTTTCTAAAAAGAAAAGAAAAAAAGATTGGTTCCAAATCATATGTAAAGTCAATAAATTAATAGCAATAATTCTTCTATTTTCCTTAGTAATTGGAAAAATAATTGCACAGATTTCAATCTTACAACTTTTGTTGCTATGTTGTTGTAAACTGTCTGCTATAATAACACAGATTCGGTGAAGTAAAAGTTAAATTCCTGAATCTGGAAGATGCAGAAGGAGCAAATATATAGTATATAAAAATTTTTATACCTTACAAATGAAGTTCTTTTACCGTAAATCGAATTAAACATTCACATAAAATTGATTGGGATTTAAAATTTTATTACAATATGAAGGCAGTCGTCATTTAAAAAGTGTGAATGTTTAATTGATTCAGCTATTTTATTACATTCTAAGACAACCTATTCGAAAATTGATGATAATAAGAAGCAAGGATATTCATTATACATATCTATTAAAATACAAAATTTAATACTTCTAAAAAAAAAGTATTTTCTTAGTGCATTTGCATGACATATACTTAATTTGAAAATTTATCGCAAAACTCCCAACAATTGACGTTGGTGAAATTTTCTTGCATTTATTACAATTTCTCCTTCCGTATTGTTGCAAAATAATTGAAACATATTCGATCATGAGCTCATGGCAAATTGTTCTGATATAATAAAAGAAAATGGAACACCTTACACCATTCAAAAGCATTTTAATAAAATTACCAGAGGCACGCACTGAATTGTTGCCTTAAATGTTCGTTTGTGAAGAAAAGTGTATATTGATTGACTACGTCGAAAATGTTTTTAACAATCACGCCAAACTTCCGTCATTGACTTAATTGAAGGTGCCAGGAACAGATCGGTAAAATAAAAAAACAAAAATTACCCACAACAACATTTCCTGGGTGCTGAATTAATTGTTTATTTCATCTACAGTTTCATGTTGCACAATAATGCAACGTGTAATTGAATAATTTTAGTACAATTATCTGGTTGCCGTTGGTTTGATCTATACCACGGTAATTGATTGTTATTTGTTAGTAATCACATTCAAGTACTTCACTGCAAAATGTATTAAAATTTCAAGTCATTTGTTTCAACAAAATTTTGACATATGACATATACATTCACATTAAACGTAGATTGCGAGCTTAGTTTTAGTTCAGTGCGCTATATAATGTTATGAACACCAATATATCCTGATATATTCTCTTGTTTCACACACACGAGCTATTGTAATTTTCCTGCCTATAGTTCTTTTCATATAAGAGCATCCACTTGCGACCGGTGGCTTTACTACATTGAACTTTCTTAGCTCTACGCTTACAAACTATTGCAAAATGTAAACAATTTTTGAGTAATGATATTAGCATATTACTTCAAAATGGACATTAACAATAAACGCTGCAAAGTCTTTACAGTTTATTATTCCGGGCCGGAGACCTCAGGTGAAGCGACCCACAAATCCTGAACATTAGTGCCCAAACGGGGCGGGTCGCAGAGAGTCAGTAAATAAACGGGACAACTATTGACCTAGTGATCTCGGTTTCTTTACAGTTTTTTCATTATTTTTTTCTTAAATTTTTATAATAAAATTGTTTTAGTTTTTTTTTTTTTAATTCTTCAATCTTTAATCGTCTTCATATTTCATCTTCTCACCCTAAAAAACATAAAAAAAGATACCCCACACACGTAAGTTCAAAAAAACTTTTAAAATGCCAAGTTTTACTCCCCCTTTTCACTCCTAAAACCCCAGGGTGTATACTGTATACCGATCAAGCTGTCGAGCTTCCGAACCCAACTAGGCAACTACGGCCCAAATGCAGCCTATGTGCGAAAGAACGATTTTTTTCGACCGGTAATTAAGGTAGATATCGCTGACACAGCGGACGGCGGACGGACATTGCATTTTTGCACTCTACGCATCTTGAAACGGAAAAGAAAAATATTTGAGGGTGTGTTAAAAAAAACTTTTCCGAACCGATTACAAAGGTGTATTATTCAGAGAATAATAAACCAAAAGCAATATTCTAACAGGTAAAATTGTGCCATTAAATAAATTTTTACTTGTTGATTTTTAAATGTAAATCAAACTCTTCATGAGGTCATGAGGATATAATTTTCTACCCCAGCAATATAATTTAATTGCTCGTGCTCCCCACACTATCTTTGTTGAATCGTTATAATTTTCTAAGGGCAACAATGTCTGGACGAAAGCAATGAAAATACCGCACCGTTGTTTCAGTTGCAAATAACTAATTATTAGTTGATTGCATGTCAACATAAAATGTCAGCATTAAAACTGCACCCCGGGTAACCTACTCCGTAAACAAAAGCGGGGACTTGCATTACCCTTTTTTGTCAATTGGTTGGCGATAATTACAAGGAGTCCTTAAATTGAGTTCTAATTGACTTTAATGTAGATAAAGAGCATAACGAGAAGAAAATGGAATATAATTGCAGTGTAAATCAATTTCTATTTTCAGAAAACAACTTAATGGGAGCTGCCGAGTGGACAGGATACACACCTAGTACAACAGCGCCCACATACGCGTCATACTCATCCTTGCCATCTAACACACACTCGTACAGCTACGAGAGTTCGAATCCTGCGGAGCACCATTCGAATTTCCATTTGCCAACTGTCCTTCCAGATATGCAATCATTCTGCTCGCCAAGCGACTATCATCACACAGGAATATCACCTGCAGCGACATCTAGCACGATAGTTCCTGTCCAGCCGCCCGTTTGCAGTCCCACCTACGGATCAACAAAGCAGGAAATCGATCCCCTGAATTCGGCGTACTCGTCCTACAACAATTGGTCGAACGGGTACAATAATTACCAGTACGGAAGTTGTGCAACACAGGCCCAATATCCGGGACATGCTGCCCCAACAATGGTTCTGTATCCCCAACTGTATTCGACAGTTAACCAAAATCAAATTCACCTTCATCTCCATGGCACTGACAAATTGGAACAGTATCTGGGTCCTGAAAATGCTCTCACAATAAGCTCCATTTCGGGGAATCGATCCGGCATTGAAATTGGCATTGGAACCTCTGATCATGACATTAGCATGATTGCAACAGAAGTCGGGGAACACCATCAAACTCAGCCGGAATCAGATCAGCAGGAACATCGAGAGGATGATGTTGTCGGTGATCCTGGCAGTGTCTGGAGACCATACTGACACAGCTGGAATTCACGTTATGATTAAAATATTAAGTAGATTAGGCCACGGAATAATTCGTGGGAAGAGGCTTTAAATTATTTTTTTACTGCTTAAACTTATTGTGTAAATGTTAAGTACAGGTGATATGATCGCGGGTGTATTACAAAATGGCGCACAATCGAGGGGAAAATTCTCGAAATTATTTCTGTTTTGCAGAAATATCGGGGAAGCTGGAATGGAGCATTCCAAACTGCTGTATAAAAATATGGTGTTTCGTGTTGAGAATATGGAAGAAGCATAATTGTTTTTGAAAGCTCGTTTGTTTTCGGTTGCGCTATTTTTAGTCTCTTTATTTAGTAATTACCGGTGAAGAATCTGAATCGAAATTCATTAAACCAGCTGATTGCTTTTGAATATTGTCATTAATCTTAGTCAATTTGATATAGAAAACACAATGAAACTCAAACGAATGTTTAATCGAAGAAAATATTTATAATATAGGAAGAGACAACCAATCATAATAAATGTAAAACAAATGTGTAATAATTTCTTCCTGAACAATCCAAAAAAAAGCAATAGTTGCAAAAATACTTTCAAATATTTTTCAAGAAATTCTTTTTTGCAGCAGGAAAATTAAATATTCAAAAACACTGAACTTGATCGTTTTCCTCATTGCAATAATTGAATAGTTACTTGAATCCAGATGTAATTGTTTAACGTTGAAAGTTCTTATTATATAGTTAACAAATTCCAGTTGACTGAAATTTTTCTTGAACTGAGCGAATCTTCATCTGTAATTTTGTAACTTAACGTTTTGACTCTGAAAACGTCAATAGAATGTTTTTCAAAAATGTGAAATAGAAGTTAAAAACTTATATTTGTAATCATAAATTTGTAATTGTACATAAGTAATTTATACGTTAAAAAAATAAAAACTTAAATCTTCTATTCGAATTGTTTCACTGTCATGGATTATTTCATTATAAATTTTGAAGGAAGCTGGTGTTGAAGGATTTGTTTTTCATGTAGAACTTCCTGTTGCAGTGAAATGTCGTTTGTAAATACATAAAGGTTGCCCTTGAGTTTTCGGACTAAGCCGGACAAAGCCCGCAGGTGTGGACAAAGTTCGAGGTCGGTGTATGCTTGTATGCCGACTGTTCCTTTTAAGTAAACCAGCAGGAAGCCTGATCGTTGTGGCCTAGAGGGAAACCTGTACATGGACGGGCATTATAAGAGAGATTTTTGATCTGCACGAAACATGAACTATAATTTTCTGTACTATTTTAAGGAACGTTTTGTTGTTATGTCCTTGGATTTTGTTACAAATTTATTATAGAACTGAGTCTGATGTTAGAGACACAAACAAATAAACAAGGATAATAAACTCCCTTTTCATAGATATAAGTACATAATTAATCTCAAAAATGTATTCCTCTCAATTATCACGGTTTTAATAATGGAAGGATTAGGAAATTTTTCGACATTTTACTGGAATTTTTAGATTTTCATATTGTTTGTCTTAATTTTGCTGTTTCCATTTCATGTTTTCTATAATTGAGAAGTGTTTCCTGTTTTTCTGCAATCTGGTTGAGAATATAAGATCTGCAAAATTACAACCTTAACGTCTCTATTTTGGTCACTACATCTTCTGTAGACTTGGTTGTACCTGAGAAACAGTTTTACTCCTCGACAGGAGCCTGCGATGGATAGGTTTGGGATCTGTTTGCATCCGAGGCAGAGGAAGTAAGGCGATATGCCCCCGTGAAAAGATGTTGTCGCTTAGTGTTGATGATCGGTCAAGATTCGATCCATGTCAACAAGGATTGCAATTTTAGACGATATTGTCTAGTTATTCTACATTCAGGGGATGGTGATCAGCTTCGGGCGCGTAGACAACGTCGTGTTTATTTGCAGTTTCACTTAATTCAAACAAAGCAACAAGGTAGGAATGTTGTGTCACCAGTGGACCGAGTAATTGCTCTGACATCTTAGACCGAAGCGATATCAAATTATCATTGAAGGCTGGCATTAAAGTATACTGGTCTCTCAGCAATCACCTTGCGGTGGAGTACTTTCTATGCCTTTAACAACTGTGATTTAGTCAGGTGATATAACAACAAAGGTTAAATTATTCGCTCTGCCTCGATAGCTGTGATTTGAACTTTCCTTTGTTTTTCTCTTTATGCATTTCAGCAACAAAGTGTTGAAGATTGTGGTGCAACTGAACCTCCTGTTTAATTTCCTACCCTTTCGGAATAAGAGGAGCGGGCTGCGGTTACAGTTTTAAATCGCTATAATAAAACATGGAAAATATCACTCTGCGGTTGCTTTTCATTTGAGAGGGAAATATTAATAACTGCCATTAGAATTGTGACGCGGTTCGAATTTGGAGCAAAAACTCGAGATGTCGATCGCGTTATTTGGCGGTCGTAAAGATTTACACTCATGAAACGGAATCGTTGGCATTTTTATGAGCAAAACTTGAGCGACTATTTGACGATAGCATGGCTATTTTACGAGCACCAGGATAATGTGCGGTTTAAGGGGTTTAAGGGGGTAGAAAGTATGATGGTGAGATGGTGAACATTAATTGATGTGGATGCATAAAAGTTGTGCTTTATCTGCATCTAGGTAAAACGTAATGTATCTTGAGAATCTGAAGCGTTTATTACCTGCGAATGTGGTTACACTTCAGTAAGTTTCTGTAGCCTTTATGGGTTATGATATCCTGGATATACTTGGCACTGACATGCTCGCTGTTAAAACTGTAAGTACCTATAATCCATAAACATATTGTCTTCACTTCTTCAGCAACTATTATGTCTGAACTTTTTCACTTGTTCGTCACACAAAAAGTTATTGTGGTTGTTTCACATCTTTTGAAAGAAGAAAATTTGGACAGGATTTCATTCTTGAAAATCAACCAAAATTCCTGAGGAGGATTCAATTACAGTCATGACTCCTTGACCGTAATTTCACTGAGCCTTCCGCGGATCTATTAATCAGTAGGTATCCAGGTTAAAACTAAAAACATTGGAAATGATAAAACTGAAGAAATAAGATAGAAGACGGGTTTCCTCTAAAAATACTTGAATGCGAGATAATACACTAAAAATATGAACAATTAGAGATCGGTCGTATGTTAAGTTAAAAGCCAGATTATCTCACATGCATTTGCTGCTGCTGGTGCGTCTGCGTCTTCAACTATGAGGGTATTCCCTCGGATGTGAGAAAACCAGTTTGAAAATTTTCCAAACTTAAATTTCATGTCCTGCGCCTGGGGCTTCCTACAAATTTACTTTATATTATTGTCTTAAGAAACATAATATTGCACAATTTAAAATAAAAATGTAGATACTATGCCGAGTTACATCCCTTTACCCTTTTCACTCTAGTTTACGCTGATCTAGTTTTATAGTGAAAAAGGCCTCAATCTTAACAATAATGGTAGAACTTGTTACAATATTAAAATTTTGAACATGTTTGTATAATAACAATTATGTTACGTTAGTCACGTCAATAACTAATAAACTAATTTTAAAATTTAACTAATAAAACATGAAAACTGTTTAAGAGGAGGTTCTACTCACTTAAAACAATCCCTTTGGGCAGGCCTCTCTCGGGGCGTCAAAATACCTAGTTGGTCATGACAATCTGAAATTTAGAACTGCACATATATTTTTCAATTGCACACTTTGTACGGTACTCGTCCTGCCCACGAAGGCAAGCACTGTTCGAATCGAATTTACTTTTGAAAGGTTTTTATAGGTACATGCACGCAATATTTTTTCAACAAGTCAAAGTGAAAGTACACGTACTGAACTATTCTACTGAAAATCGCTATACAAAAATTTCTATATGTATGGGGCACGGGGCAGTAAGTATACCAAATTTAAACAATACTGTCAAAATTGAGAATAAAAGAATACATATAACCTTTTGCTGGGCGAAATGGCAGCCATTTTTTTTTTCATCATTCACCAATACAAAATACGAATTCGAAGGTGCAGCTGGGGGTCTGGGAAATTTCTTCTGGTCATTTCATCGGTAACTCCATTCCTCGAAAATTAATTAAAACGGTAAAGTGTTATTGTCAGTGTTGTGTGATCATAGAATATATTCAACTTAAATAATTTGCACACAATTATTTCGAATTGTACTTTGTATCGCCATACTTTTTGTGCGGAATGCCTTACTTAATACGCTCCTGAAAATATATAAGAATAAGGTAAGAAACTTGTAGCGGCAAATTAAACAAAACGTAATTGTGTTTTACTTAATCCTTAAATTTTGATGAATTTTAAGTATTATTTTTGGAATTCTTTAATTAATTTTATTTGTTTTCATAAAAAAACTTCAAATTATGAGAATGTTTGAAACCTTTGGAAATGGCACAACGATACGCGTGGAATTAAAATTTCAATTTGACATTTGCTGTCAAATCACGTTTTGGTTTGGTATTATGCCGTACGTAATTGGCGGCTTACAAAACTTATTGTCTGTTAAAATATATTTTATATTGGTTGTTAATTTGTTAACACCACTTCTGCAAATCCTTTTGAATGCGAAAATGGGTCGACGATCAATTAACACCACCAAGAGTGGGAAATATATGAACCCCACGGATCAAGCAAGTAAGTTCTAAAGTTGATCATTTTCACTTGAATCAATAACACTATGGATATCTTGCAGGAAAAGAAGCTCGAAAGAAAGAATTAAAGAAAAATAAAAAGCAGAGACAAATGGTTCGAGCGGCAGTACTAAAAGGGAAAGATCCCGGTCAGATTCTGGAGGAAATGGAAAAGATAGATGAAATGGGTAAACAAACATTTGATGCTTATAAACAGTGTAAATAATCGTGTTATACTTGACTAAAATATGCTCTATTTCAAGAATATAATGTGTTTCAACCATCCCCGCTTAATGAGAAGGTGCTCCGCGAAAAAAGGAAGAAACTAAAGGAAACATTCGATAGAGTTATGCGACTTTATGTAATATTTGTGATAACTTGCCTGATATTATAATCAGATTTTCTTACTTAGCATAATGATGACCCAGATCTCTTTGCGGAACTAAAACGGAAGGAAGTGGAATACGAAAAAAGGAGATTAAAGAAACAGCAGTTCTTTGAAAGTGTTAAACATGCTCAGACCGTGCAAATAGATGAAATTCCCTTGCCGCAAGTGAGTTTCCCTTCTTTATAGACATACTGTTACCGTGAGCCTTGTTAACATCATTTGCATAAAATTATTACTTGGCGTAGATGTGAAAATTAATGAGGTTCAGCTGAAAACAAAAACTCTTTGACACTGAAAATTCGATAAATATTTTTAAGGTGAATGTTATTCGAAACATATTGTTTTTTTGTAGATGAGTGCTGCAGTGCCGACCACATTTCCGACACCACCGCGACTACCGGCTCCTGCCCCAATTCCTGTGGCACAATTTTTGCCCGCTCCACCAATAGGAATATTGAAAAAGGGCACTGATACTGTGAGATTCAAATAATAATTGCTTCGAAATTCTGTTAAACATACCTTTTGTAGTTCACTAAGCCAGATGACAAGTTAGCCCATGATTATAGAAAAAAAGAACCTCCAGGCTGTCCAGCAGAGCCACCGCCTAATTTACTGCTTAATAGGATGTTAGACTCAGATGTGGATTTTGAAGAACCGAAGGCTAAAAAGATAAAAACTATTAGATTCTCAGATGAAATTAAGCCAAAAGTATGACAGTATAATTTTTTGTGATCTTTATTGTATTTTCATATTTTTAGGAGGTTGAGGAAAAAAAATTCCCTAATAATATCATGAAGAAATTAATTATGACGGATCCTGGAGACATACAAAAGCCAACGTCATTGCAGCAGCGTATGCTTGCTATATCAGGACAAAATATTGATGACTTTATGAAAGAAATGGAACAAGTACACAAATTGAAGGAGCAAGACAAGGATAGTGATAGCGATCAAGATTCTAGTGGAGATGATTCGGATGATTCGGACAGTGACAAGAAGAGTGGTGCGATTCACTGTGATTATCTTGAATGTCAATCAATTATTTTACTTTCAGAAAGTGAAGATGATGACGAGGAACCTCCTAAACCTATAAAGGTCATTGAAAAGCTAGATAAGATTCCTGATTCAGTTATACCATTGCCACCGGTTCTTCCACCGCCTCCACATGCGATTACCTTGCCGAGTGGACCTCCTCCACCCCCCGTTGGTTTACCACCTTCAGTAATATTTAGACCACCACCTTTGCGGTCACTCCCTGGTCTCCCATTACGACTGCCTCCTGGTAGGGTTGCTTAGACACATTAATTTTTCGAACTTGATTTCATGGTTATTGTTACAGGTCCGCCACCAATAGGACCACCACCAGGAAGACCACCACCAGGAATGCCGCCAGGTCCACCGAATAGACTACCATCTGGAGTTATTCGCCTGCCTCCAGGACCACCACCTGGAATGCCACCGTCACGCTTGATGCATCATCATCTAAAGAATCCAAATCCGAATATGAATCAAGTAAAAGATTCTAAAGGGGTTACTACAATTACTGCGAAACCACAAATTAGGTATTTCACATTTTCTTTGCACACCTTTTTCAATTTTATATAATATTTTGTGTTGTAGAAATTTGAGTGCTGACGTCACACGCTTCTTACCATCAACATTACGAATCAAAAGAGATGACAAACAAAAAGCTAAACCTAAAAGTACTCCATTTGAAGGTAAAGTGATGGACCAGAATAAGGGCAGTACAAAAGACGACGCTTACATGCAGTTCATGCGGGAAATGCAAGGTTTATTGTAATTACATTCGTGAATGTAACATTTATGTTGTGTTTTACTGTAACACATTGTATTGAATTTTTTTTAACCAGTCGCGAGTGATTAATTTGGATACTCTTATTATATTCCTGTTTCAATTAAGTTCACTTAGTGTTGAAACAATATTTTTATAATTTCGCAGAATATAAGAAAAATAAAAGAATTGAAATAGACTCTGTACGGAGTAACTCGTGTTTTATGCTCTATTTGCTGCTCCAGTGCATTTTTGAAATATATTTCAATTAAAAATAAAAAAAATCGAGCCGGATTTTTAATTTCCCACGTGAAAAGTAATTCTTTGAAACTGAATGCCAGTCTTCCTGCATGAAGCAACGTGATTTGAATAAAAACTTTGCGCCATTTAAAATGTTGAAGAGTCCTTGAGCACAACCAAATATAGGCCATGGCTTTCCGAAGAGATTCGTCCTTGGGTTCGATAGGGGCAGAAGTAAATTGTGCTGATCAATTATGAATAAAAAAAGGATATTTTAGAATTCCGACTGACTAAACAAATTGAAATATTTTTCACTTAAACATTCTCGAAATTGTGCATGCAGCACAAAACAAATTTAAAATTTATAATTTTTTTTAACGGGCGACACCGAGGACGACACATTTCTATTCTTAATCTTCTCGTAATTTTATAATAGTTTTCGTATCACTATATTTTCATGTTTTTACTGAAAAGGCTTTATAAGATAGTAGCACTTAAAAGCTTTGTTTTTAGAGAATAAATATTCAAATCCGGATTGAAAATGAAAAGTTTTTGAGACAGTAAAGTGTTGTTACAGTTCTGCACATCCCGTCAGTTTAATTAATGTATGTACATCCAAAAGCACTGAAATCAAATACAGTGGGTACGTGAACTTACGGTAAGGATAAGATAACACAAGTATAATGAGATTTTCATTGTAAGAGGTAACGACAAATCGTTCAATGATTGATTGGAATGGGTTAAGATTACATCAGCATTCCGAAATTTCGAAGAGAAAATTAATTTTACCTGAATGTATATATTCAGTAGCAGTCTGTAGTGCGATTGTAATTGAAGAGCAGGTCAATGGTACAAAAAGATAAAGCACAAAGTAAAGTGTTGTAACTTATTCTTAATAATTATTTATTTTTTTGGTTATACAAGAGGAAGACGAATGCAGAGGTTGAAGATACTGACAACCCCCATAGCACCAATAATTCTATCAGCCCTGATAACATTACAGAAACATAATTTAGTTTATGCTAAATTTCGAAATTAAATATCAAATCTTCTATTTAAGTTCGAAATGCTAGATAATTAGGATTGTTTCATATACAGTTATTAAAAATAGTTGTTAAATAAATTAGAAAAATATGTTGCTTTAAATGTAAGCTTTAAAAATTTAATGATTGCAGACCAACCTATAATTTTAAAACTACTTTACCAAATTCTGATTGGGTTTGATCAATGTCCTTGGACAAAGAAATCCTTAAGTAAATATATTCATAATTTCATAAGCTGCTTGTTTATATAATAAAATCCTTTAACGAATCGATCTTAAAATTTTTGATTTTACTGTCATAATTGATCCATAGTTTTAACCGCAACAAATAACAATGAATTAAAACTTAAAAGGGTTGTTTTTGTATTCGAAAATAAATTATGCCAAATCACGTCTTTCGCATGCGATTTATTTTGGGTATTTCGTTAAGAGTTTAAGTCTGTCTAACCCTATTCAAAAATTCCGATGCCTTTATATTAATTTTCTTTAATTTTGTATAGGTACGTATATATTTTCATTGTCCATAGAAAATTTCGACAAATTGTGATTTCTCTCAAGAAGAAATTATTTATTTTTTGATTGCAGTAGAATGAAATCACGGAAATTAGTCAAATTGATTTAGACACTTCAGGGTTCTTTAAGTAAATTACAACTTTATAAATATTTTCAAGTGTTTTGTTTCAAAGACCTTTTGTATTTAAATTTTTAAAGGACTGCAAGTTGTTTTTTAGCCAAAAGTACGAAGTACCTGAATCATCTCAAATGTTAAAATTTCAAAAGAATTATTGAAGTGAATTTAATTGTTTAAAAATATTTCTGTCTGAAATGTTTTTGGTCTTGATTGACCTAATTCATTGAAGATATTCAGGTGCATAACAGTAGATTTTGGTGTGCTTAGGGAATCGCTGAAAATTTACAATGAAACTCAAGGAAGTGGATTGTGAATTGTGATTGATAATAGAAATTCTCCTTAAGATTTTAGGTCATAATTGTTGATTTTTATTGTACCCTATTGCCCAGATAGTAAGGTGTATTGGTTTTGATAGAACGTTTGCAACGCCAAGACACAATAGTGAGAGAAAACAAGAACTATCAACTGGAAGAACAAATATAACCCCACAAAAAAAAAATCCCTGGAAAAACTACAACTGCAAATAATGATTAAAAAAACAACGATGCCAAGAATAAATTTTGTTATTTTTCAATATATATAATTTTTTTTATTACATTTTGTTTGAGAAATGAGAACCACTTAATTTTTGTTCATCTGTCGGTTCTTGATCCGTTCTGACCGCCTTACAGGAGTTTCGGGTCGTCTGTAGAAAGAAAATATTATTTATAATAAAACTTTTATAGAGGAAATTTACTTACGATCCTCGCCGACGACGTCCTCTTGGCGCTGGCGATGGCGTTGCCAATTCGGTTGCCGCTTGGCCTTGTTGTACCCTCTGTAAAAGAAAATGAGAACTATAATTAATATACAATGCAATGTGCAATTATAATTTGATTGAAAACTACTTACCCTTCGATAAAAATACCATACGGCAATTATTGTAAAACTTCCCACAAATACTGTCGGCCAATCCATTTTCAGAACGTTGTCTTTCGCTCCCTTCCTATTCCTTTTTGTAAAATGAATGTCACTCTGAAAAAACTGAACAAAAGACAATCGAAAAGTCGAAGCCTACTTGGCTTCGCTTAGCGTTTTGCAGTTTCTAAATTACCCAATGGCCAAAGTTAATTTAGTTGCAAACGGAAATTTATTGGGCCCAATTTTATTCTGATTTAATTTGAATAAAATTTGATGTCTCCTCTACACCCCAAATGAAAATAAATACCTTGTTGTTATTAACCGTTTTTGCACGGATTCTTACACGATTTCTTAACAAACGTTACGTTTCCGCAGAAATAATATACATATTATGTAAACATAGATGCAATTAATAGATGACCATTTAAACAACAGGAAATTTAGAAAATTTGTATGTGTGCTTGTAAATTACATATTATGTGCATTATGCGTATGAAGAATTTTTGATATAAAAAAAAAGATTATTGATTAGGCTGCTATTTATGGTACCTACTTAACAAATTGCATCAATTTCTCATTTTAACCTTTTTACTTCCTGCAGTTAGAATTCCATGAAATAAAAATATTTAAATGGAATTGTTGTCGTATTGAATCCCGGGAGGCCCGCAAGTGGGTTGAATCCCATGTCATTGAGTAATAGTGACCTTGTAGAAAACACTTATTCCAAATCAAAAGTATGAAGTAAAAATTTAACAGAGGACAATGGACTGATGCTTTCAGGTTTGTTTCAAGTTTAACTAATTTTAATTCCTCTTAATTAATATATTTATGTTTTTCTTTAAAAGAAAATTTAATCTTCATTCATCTACCTCATTATGAGACTTTAAGAGTAATTTCACAGTATTCACGGTCAAAACATTTTATTGTATTTTGCATATTCTTAAAGACTTAAGTGCGTTGTTGTTGGCTGGGAAAGGTTTTCTTGGAACATAAAGAAGTTTTAAGGGTAATAATTTTGTAAACATCGCGGATATGTACTCATATTCTGCGATTAATTTGAACGCGTTATTCTCGAAATCTATTTATTTACAAACAAAATTTTTAGGAATAAAGAAATCGTTTTTATTTGAATTAGTATTTTAAAAGTTCGATTGTTTTTATCTCCCGCAGGTGTAATCGTATTTTAAACACATCTTCTCGATTATTTTTTATGTCTTTAAAACAGCAACTTATTTAATTAAAGTCCTGTGGAAAAAAATATCATTTTCTGTAAGACTATGAGTTTTTACGCAAAATAAATTACGATAAAAATTCACGTTAACTGAAAATTTAGTATTTTCAAATATTTATGTTATTCAAATTTCATATTATATTTATATTTATATTTTATATATATATTTAACGATTTGCAATTTTCAAAAACATTAACACTAGATAAATCATTTGAAAACTAAGACAAATTGTTAGAATCCAGTTTCAAGACTCAAGACAACCAAATACTTTCTTCGTTGGCTGTGATTTTTTTTTTCTCTGATTTTGCGCAAAACACCAAAGCATTAAATCAAATCTGTTTTGGAAAGTGCTCGTTAAAATGATAAACTTATGAGATCCTTCTTGAAGTAGGCAATTATGATGCTGGATTGTGGCTTATTTTTGTGGACTTTATGTCGACCAACATTCCAACATTGCTTAATTAAGGCAAAATAAAGGACCAGGACAAAGTGACATCCAGAATCAAGATGAGATTGAATAAAATTGAAAAATTAAAGTCAAAGGAATTTTACAGGATATAAATCATCAGCTACGGGGTGTGGAATTATATCTACATAATATTTCGGATGTGATGCCTATGGACCCTCAATTGGTATTCGAAACATTTATTTCAGATCATATAGCCAACCATTTTCGTAATGTTTATGAATTGAAGGGATCGAAAAATTATAGGGAAATTTTTGAAATCGTACGTGCACTTTATTCATATTTATGATACATTAAATCTAGATATTTCCACTCGAATATTGTAAGCAGGTAATATTTAAAGATGTTAAATGAATATTTATTAAAGTAGCACTTTACGAATGAGAATATAGTTCAGGCAGTGCTTGGATTTCAGTGAGAAATACAATATTGCAATGTTTTCTAAAATTGGAGCTTACATGAAATATGCTGAGAACATAGAAAACGTTTTTCTACATCCGATACCCGAAGAAGAATTTTCATTTATTTTACGATGTAGAAATCTATTGATATGGTTTAATCAAGAATAACATTTGTTGTGATTGACACTTATTTTGATTTATCACATCAGATTCTTCTCACACTCACAGATTGTGTTACCATAAAAATAATAAAATTATGTTACGACAAATTGAATGTTTTCTATGAGCTGTAACTGAAATTGGCAAATATTCCCTGCTGAAAATATTATCGTATTGACATATTTCAATAATCGAAATTGTATTTTAAATTATACTGTTACAAAGAGCGAGAATTATTTTCTCATTTTTAATTATATACTTGTACCATAGATATGGGCTGTGCTTATACAATATCTCAAAGTTGTGTTCTTGATAAAATATTTTCAGGTCATTTCAACTCACATTTAAGTTATATAAAAAGTTGTATAAATAATTTTTTTCAAAGTTATTCTGTCTAAGTATAACAGATTTATGATATTTCCACCCCTAATTACACTTTTTTATTACAATAACTCAAGAAAATTTTTACGCCATTTGTCAATGCCAAGAGCCTTCAGTGGAAGGGCGAAGTTTTTATCAATAACGAATAATAAAAAAAAACACAGTTCTGTTCCGATATTTACTGAGGAAATATAAGCAACTACAAAATTTAAAAGGAGGCAATTTTGCTTAATGTGAATCGAATCACTGGTCAATTTTTCCTCTTCCAACTTTTAACAAACACAAATATTTTTTTGTGTGGACAATTTGTAAATAAATGTCTTCTGTAAACGAATGAACAAATCATAAAGCAATCAGTTTAATATTTTTTTACTCATATTTTTCTTTAGTAGTATTTAATTAAAATATTTTGTTGCTGTTGTTACGAATTTAATTGTTATCGGTCCTGGATTTCTGAAAGTGCAATTTTTGTGTTAAATTTTCGTTTGAGCAATTTTATAAAAAAATTATTGTACATAAAGTGATTTTGCCGTTCGATTTATTTAATTTTTTTTTTAGGTTCCCCTTTTTAAATTAATAAATAAATTATTATTTAAATTAATAAATAATTTTAATTAATAAATATGAATAAATATGGTTTTGGCAGCACACTTCAACCCACTGGAGTAATTATTTATTTTTCTTGTTACCGCAACGCTGCGCATTAAGTATTAATTTTAATTATAATAATAATGAAAAGTTTTCCCGTAATGAAAGTTTATGCAATATAAAAATTAAGGCAATTCTCACGAGATATAAAATTTTTTATATAAATTATTTTTAGTTCATTTGTACGAAGTGCGAAAAATCTTCCTTTTCTTAAAATGTGAAGACTAAGTTTGTGCAGAAAAATTACCAAATACCCATTGTACTGCATTTTATTAATGCATACGAATTTATTAAACTTATTTAAACTTTGAGTTCCTGCAAGAACTGTCAGCAGTAAGCGAAATTTGCATTACAAGGTATATTACGGACTTGCAGCATTCCTTGCACTCACAGTGAAGTGAGTAAACAAAACAATGCAAATTTATGCAAACAGATCAAATGAAAACACTTGAATGGAGGAAACAATGGAGCAGGGACGTATCCAGGTTCCTTGTTGCTCGGGGCAAAAATAGGCCTTAGGGTGAACAGTACAACATTGATCTTTTTGTGCCCCCTTCACCTGGTGCCTGGGGAAGTTCGACTCCAGTGTCCTCCGCTAGATCTGTAGGAATGTCAATAACCCTTTGCTTGCTAATTTTATTCACAATAAAAAATTTTTGGATAACGTTTATTATCAATAACGATTTCCAAAAGAAGGTATTTTTTCATGGACATTGCAAATGTGTTTTTTTTCAGTATAATATATTTAAGAATAATTTTGATTTCTTGAAGTTATTACATTTAAACAAATTTATTACTGCTCCAATTATTATTAAAGCGCATTATTAATGTTATTTGAATCTAAATTGAGTACGGCTAAATTATGTGGAAGTCCTCTTTTAATTGTTTACACAATTAGAATTAATCGGCAATAACAGTACACAGCCACAATTGTTTACTCATTTATCACGAATTAATTGCTTCAGAAAATTAAGGATCCAGTTTTATTTGCAGATAAATAATTGGGATCTTTAATTGCTAATTTTTTTTCGCATCATTTCGAGGTGTAGATTTTTGTTGTTACATACGTATTGTTTGTTGAAATTCTTATAGTTTTTTATTTGTAGACTGAAATTTTATAGGGATGCTTTCGTTTGGAAAAAAGGGCTTTGAACAGTAAATACATCTAAAAAAAGAACAGAAGAAGAGCATTAAATTTGCTTTGAATAATGGGAAGTCGTTATCTTGGATTAACAGGAGACAGGAGCATTTTTAACGGGAATACTTTATTTTGTTTCGTTTTTTTGGCCATTTACATTTTGCCACCGAAATTTTGAATGTTGGCATTTTACATATTTTTTAATTGTGTACCATTTTAGGGAGACATTTATCACATTTCATTGCAGATAATTTTCATGACTTCTTTTGATAATCTAAATGTGTAATGTCAATCAGAAGTTCCATGTCTGGAAAACATGAAAACTCTCCCATATGTATAAATTTAGTTAGAAAATTTTCGGTACTCGAATTTCCCCCGAATTGTCGATATTCATCCCCCCCCCCCCCCCTTCCGACAACTTCCTCCTGAAAATTTTCGCTTTCAAGGAGAACTTGTGATTCCTGGAACCATTCAGCACAATAAGAGCTCACTTCCAGTGCAATTCGTTGTAGTTTAAAATTGTATGGGTTTGAATTACACGAAGGACAGCAAATATCCTTGAAGAAATTCTTTTTTTTTGTTTTCCATCAAAGGAATACCGAAAGCTTTCGATCATTTCATTTGATGTCTCGAATTCAAACACAATCTTAACTTCTTCTGGTTACTGATCTGGAATTATCTTCGATTAAAGGGTTTGACGGAATAGTTGATTGATTATTATCCTGGCAAAAAAAAAACGTCTATAAAAATATGCCAAGTGGAATTCCCCGTCGCAAGATTAATATATTCTATTTTAATTACTTCCTAATTAGAAATATTGTTTTTTTTTATTCTTATTGTTAGTCTTAATTCGATTTGTAATTGAATGATGATTTCATTTTATATACACAATTTTTATATTTGTGTAATCTAATAAAAATTATTGTAAAACTTGCGGTTCTTAGATATCTGACTATCTAGGTGCTGATTTAATACATCTTTGTCTTATGAACATTTACATTACAATAATAGTTGGTTAGCTTTTTCAGTCAATGGTGCTTTTGGGGGTTGAATTATAGAAAAGAAGTTAGTAGCACGCATTGAGCTTTTTTTCTAACCAAAAGGTCGAATACCAATTTTTATGAATTTTTTTACTTCAAAAATGGCAGATTTTCATAAAAACTTTCAACCCCTATTTTACTCCCTTAGGGGTGGAATTTTAGAAAATTTTCACATTATTCCTTGTCTACAACGTCTATGCAAAATTTCAGCTCTCTAGGTTCAAGGGTTTACGCTGGGCGTTGATGAGTCAGGTACTCAGGACTTTTTATATCCGTACCTCAGAGCAGAAGGGTATTAAGTCCAAAATTTCAATTTTTCGGTTTTTTTGCTCACCTAGATTTAAATTTCACGCTCTATTCAGAGGTTTACAATAGAAGACGATTGGACTGAAAATGACGGAAATAGCATTTTATAAAAAGTATTAAGTCCACCTCGCTCCTGGAGCAAAACAGTATTATCTTTATATTACATGTATTAAGTCCAGTATAGGCATATACCACCCAGGGCAAAACCATATTATGTTCAAAAAAAGTATTGTGTCCCACGTTTTTCCCCGCATAAAATCTCAAAACTTCTATTTTATCATAATTATGAAGTGCAAAATAAAAATATTAAGTCACAGTCATGAAATTCTTCTGAAAATAAAAAAGTATTAAGTCCATGTGTTCTGTAAAAGATTCAGTCTTCAAAAACTTTGATAAGTCTAAACACCACCCATTATCATTATTCTTAATATAAATAAGTATTATCTAGATCAAGTTTAAACTATTAAATAGTACAGGCTAGAAAACAAATGTGACAAATTATTATTTCTGCATGTTTTATAGCCTAAAAAATGAAATTATTGTATTTTACGCTCTCCTGTAAAATTTACATTTTGTGACTTAATACCCTTCTGCTCTGAGGTACGGATATGTATATTACAACACAACATAGTGAATAAACATTTTTCTAGAAAGAAAAATTAAAGTTTGGGCCTCGAGGTGCATTCAGTTTCTTCACCCGTCTTATAGATGTGTTTATCTGAGTCTAGACAAAAATAAAGGACATTAAAAGACTCATAAATGTTGTTATTTCATTACGTTTCTAAATAAAACTTTTTACAATGGGATATCCAAGAAGTAATTTTCACTTTGTGATTAATTTTCATTAATATTGAAAATGTCACAAAATTGAATTCAAAGTAACACTCCATATGTTTCAATTTTTCCTTCTTTGTACACAAATGATAATGGTATCAAAAACACAGTAAAAGTAGAAATAAAAAGGACTAAAATATTTTTTGTTTGTTTGTTTGTTTTTTTACAATGCCCAATTCTATCAGAAGTTGCGAGTAATCAATCACTTAAGTCTGAACATTGTGGATCCTCGAGCATATTTTCCCAATTCTTGTAGACGACTTCTGTTCACAAGATATCAAACGAATGGAGAGGAATTGAGGTGACATATATTTTTCAAGTTCCATTATTTATAAGAAACATCGTCCTAAAAGAAATTTACACGTCTTTTATCTCTTGAAATAATTGAGAGAAAAGTGCAGAGTTTTCTGTTAAGCTATCATTTCACCGACATTTCAAAAGGGCATATGCTTTCGTATTTGATTATAACTTTTCTTTAGAAATTATTATGTTTTTTGTTTGTTTCTCAAATTTGGAATGATGTAAAATATACCTTGACAGGATTTATTCTGGTAGGTTCTTAAATTTTGAATATAATTTTTCTGTCATGTGAACAGTTATTAAACTCTGACGCAAAAAAAAAGAAAATCTCTTTCATCATTAAAGTAGACGTTTGCTATATATTTTTTGTTATTTTCAAAAGAAGATTACAAAAATCATGAAATGACATAAAAAAACATATTTCGTGACTATGATGCCAGCATTACAAAGAGTGTGTAATGTAATATAAAAACAGCAACAATTTCCATTGACATTCTTATTAAAACTAAAATTACTTGTGGAATAATAAAGTTTCATATTTTTCGAAATCGAAAATATTGTATTGTTTCCAATGAAACTTTCAAATTGACTGTTGAAAATATGTTGTGAATTGTGTAATATCACACAATTTGTCATATCCATATTGTAAAAAAAGTACTTTTAAATTATTCATATATCATACATGACACTGCCAGGACAGCAGACGTGTCTAGCTATAGATCCTGCCGTTCGTCGTGGGACGTGGGAGGAAATAAGCCACGAAACATCACAAAATAAGCACAACTCTTTCGATTGAATGGTTTATCTGCAAATTCGTATCATGTACTTTTGCTTTATATTTTCCGACTGTATGAATTGGAAACTTTATTACTACTAAAGTTCTGGATGACTTTGTCGTCCAGTTGGGAGTATATTTTTTTATGGTTCACTGGATATTGTTGAAATATGGAACATGCAAAATATAATGAGTGTTATTGAGTCTAATAAACCAATATTTTTTTATATTTTCAAAATATTATCGACAATTTTACTTTTGAGTTCAATTGCTAAATATATACATAATTGTGTACAATATACATATTGCAAAATTGACATCAATTTGAGGATTGTGCTAAAGGACACAGTTTATATGAATTGGTTTTCAATATTTATTGTTGATTGAATTGAAAGTTGGTTATAAATAAAAAAAAAATTCTTTTTCTTGCTACATTGTCATTTATTTGTAAAATTGATTGTGAAAACAAGAACAATACACACTCCAGTTTTAACAGCAATGACTCACATTTTTTTAGTTTGAAACATAATGAAACGTGAACATTTTGAGAAAAATCAGATTTGATATCTACGAAATTATAGTTTATTGAACAATAAATTGCTATAATTGTCTATTGTAAAATATTCTAATAAAGTATTGTCAAATTAATTTTTAAAATGACTACCATGCTCCTGTTTTTTAAATTCATACTTCTTTGACATATTAAAAGTAAAACTTTAATAAAGAAAATAATTTTTTAAGAAAAAAGTTCATAAAAGAATTTTCATTTTTCAAAGAAACCAATTCGCAAATTCCGCAATTGTTTAATTGTATAATTTCAAAACAAAGGAAATGTTGCATAGTTGTTTCTTTTTCTTTTTGTGAAAATAATGGAAACAATTGAATTCGTGAAATAATAAGTAACATTTTGATTTAGATATTTTTTTGCAAATAAAGGACGAAAAAAAATTGATGTGATTTACTTGAATACAAGATTCTTTGAAGCCTGAGCGATAACATGGCATGGCGATAAGGACTCCTTTGCGCGCTATATATTTTTTCTTTTAAAATTTAAAATAAGGTCAGTCTTTTAAGGAAAGATATTAGTAAAATTGTTCTTTAAAGGATCAAACAAGAAAGAAAAGAACACCAGAAAGGGAATACAAAAAAAAAATGAAATATATAATAAGCCAAAGTGAAAAAAATATGATTTGTCCTCGTCAAAAATAAAGTGATGGAATTTTGAAAGTTCTTTTCCTCTTTCATTTTTCCCTTCTCCCCTTTCGCAATGCGGTGTAATTGCTGAGACAGTAGATTTGGATTACGGAAAGTGATGAAATAAAAATTTTTTTTGGGTAACAATGTGAAATCCTTGTACGTGTTCTTATTTTTTTTTTCTTTATTTTTATTTTGGAATTAAATGAAATTCTTTCAAAGTTGAATGCTATGAAACCACGTTATGAAAAAGTTCTTATACAAGAATGATACGGAAAAGTTTGAAATAACTTCTTTTCCCATTCCTGCCAGATGAAACGCATTTGCATGTTTAGATTTATTGTAGCAAAGATCCTTTCGATGGTTAAATTGTTAAAGACGTCTATAACAATAAAACTGTTGAGCTTTTGGTTGTTATCGCACTATAAAAATAAAGGAGATTGGCAAAATATTTGAAGAGATCTAACTTTTATTTCTCGGAAAGCATATATGTGTAAAATAACATTAGGGAGATGGACGAAGGATAAACATTTCTGTAAAATAACTTTACTTTGTATATTTTTGAAATAGATATTTTAAACCAAAGAAATTCCTTCAGATCATCTCGACTGTCCAGAAGTATGTATTTATCCCAAGAATTCAGGTGAAAGTCGAAACTAACAACCCTACTTTGCATAAGCATGTAACATAATATGCACATTTATGTTGTCTTTTTTAAGGAGTATATACATTATACAATGAAGACTATATTGCATTATAAAAAAGAATATTTTCTCGAGTAGGTATTTTTAGTCAAATTCACTTGAGTTGCATAAAAGTATATTATTTATTATGTAAAACCAACCAAAATATTATTTCTGGTCCTATAGTGAAAAAGAAAAGTTTTTTTTATATAGGTACAAAATTCTGACAAAATTTACTCAACATTTTTGTTTGGAATTATTAAAAATGAAATTGTTGGAATAGAGCAAAAGTTAAGTAAAAATTTATAAAGTAGTGAGAGCAGACAATTTACAGTTTATATATTTGTATTTAAGCCTTATTACCACTCTCTTGTATGTGTGTGTATTTTTTTAAAGTATTGAGGAAATTTTGTTGTGATTTTAATGTAAACTTTGTGAACTATGTTGAGCTTTTTTATTCAAATACAACTCTCAAAGAGCATTTCTGAAATATTGTTGGCTTCTGTTCATGCTTTCCGCAAAATACAATGTATTTTAAATTGTCTAAAAAGTTTTTAGCGTTTTACAAAGGCCATCAGCTGAATCAGCTGATGACATTAAAAAGAGTCAAAAGAATATGAAGCAGGAAGAAGAACAACACTGTCGTGGAAATTGCATTAATATTTAAATTGTAATTAGAATGCAATTGGGTGTTCTTCCAATAATAAATCGGTCATGGACAAACGGCTAACGGACTAAACGATCGGAGCACTTTATTGTTATCTGTGATGTTAGAACATTGCACCAGAGTGCATTGGGTGCATGCAGCAACTGAAAAAATATTGGCCGTTGCTCGTTCAGAGCACAGATTGCTCGAAATGTGTTTTGCAGCAGATGCTCGGAGGTTTGGTTTAAATCAAAAGGCAGTTACAGTTCGGTTTGACTGAATAGAATTTCCGTCGATGGCAGTGGCGAAACTATCGGTAGGCAAACGCATCAAATGGGCGGGCGCTAATTATCTCCAGATGACAGACTTGCCAATTTAGAAGACAATTATAAAATTAACATATTTATAGAATTTTGGACATTATTATAGTACCCAAATGAAACATATATATTTCAGTCTATAAACCATACTTTTGAAAATTTCGTTTTCCTTCAATCACAAAATCTTAAAAAATGGCTGAAGCTGAAATAAGATATTGCACCAAATTTTTACAGAATCATTATTCGAATCATCTAACATATTGAAATCTCGTTCAACGTAATTGTGGATCGCAAACTCAATTAAGTGACATAAAAAGCAAAGGACCCATTTAATTTTATACAAATAACACATAGTTATTTGGTCTCGTCCTTCAATGAAGTTTCAAGGCGTTGCAACTTTTTCTTATTTAATCAGCCAGGACTGATTAAAATATATTACTTGCTCTCATTCGAAACTGAAGAAAACAATCATTCGGATATGTATAGTGAAATAATTAACAAAAAATGGTTACTATAACATTCATTATTACTTAATTTTATCAAACAACTAAATAATAATATATAAATACTTAGTTCGATTATACTAATTATATTTGAATACTCTGCGAAGAGTCACAAAAATGTTAAATTTAATTTTTCAACTGTAAATTTAATATTAGCAAAGTTTTGCCCGATTGCAGCATTAAGGAAGCGTTATACTTGTAGGAGCATTTTATATTTCGAATTAGTTTTTAAAACTAGTAAGGAAGCAATTGGTCACACCAATTACGTAATACCCTAGATGTAGAAAAATATACTCATTCTTATATCAACATGTTTGTATAAAAACGAGTCATGCTTATATGGCAACACTAAGAAGGAGTTGCCCGATTTTGCTCATCTTCGAACTTGACCTTGTAATTTTAATCAAATATTATTGTAACCAAATTACAAGTCTCTAGCTACAAGCGTTCTCGAGTTATCGTCTGGACAAACAGACAGACAGACAGGCAGACAGACACACAGACAGACAGTCAGACAGTCGGACATGCATAAAACGGTTTCTTTTCATTTCCCAATCATGAATATATAGTTCCTTCTTTTCTGTGACGATTATTTCTTGGCGTTGCAAACGTTCGCTCAAAACTAATATACCCTACATCTAGGGTATAAATACCCATAGCTTATACGGTGAGTCGCGGACAAAGTGCTAGGTACAATAACTCATTAGAGGTGGTAAAGAAACTCTCACTCGGGACGCCAGCATGGCTAACATTGGCAGAAATTCAACCTTGAACTTTTAATATTTTTCATACTGATAGTATTTGTTTTCAGTTTAAAATGTAGTTTTGAAGTGCTAATAAAACCATATGATATATTATTTTGCAAAAAAATCTATCATCTATCTGGTTTTCCACAGTTTGCCAATCTGATCAAATACTGTTTGTAATCATTGCTAATAGCTTAGAAATCAACAATCTCAGCTTTAATAAGATTTGTTACTTAATTTAATATCTCATTTACTTCAAGTTAATATTGTCAGTTTATTGTTCCTGTGACGGCAATTCTATAGCACTTTTTGGAATTACCATCAAATTAAATTTGAGTTTATAAATACGGGGGAGTGAATTTTACATTAACATAAATTAGATTGACTGTCTACTGTTTAATTATTGAAAATATTTTGTGTTAAATACCATTTTTATTGCATTATATTCTTATCCAATCATCTCAACTCATCGATTTTGTATTCTCATTGTCCTACTCCTGTATGCAATCCTAAAAACCAAGAATATATTTCATGTAATATTTTTAAGATTTAATTAATATTTAAAGGACCTTCAATGATCTTCACAATCTGAATAGCATCTTTGAATATGCGCTCCAATGAAAATTGAATTTTTAAATGTATTTTTTTTTTGAAGAAACAAAACTTTTTGGATAATTTAATTGTGTTGTAGTAAAAGTAGATTCATTAAAATGGATGAACGTTCCCCTAATTAGTCAAAACGGGTAATAAAAAATGAGTGTTTGGTATAGATACCTACTTTATAAATATTTTCAAGTCTTTTGTTTCAAAGACCTTTTATATACTGCAGCTTATTTGTAATAAAATAAAATAAAATATATTTACTGAAAAATAATTTCAGTGTTTTATTTGTAGAACGAAATTTTGCAAAGATTAATTTAAATGAATAAGAAACGTTTTAATGACAAATTCGTTCTGGGAATAGGAAAAGTTTCCAAAAGAGTCAACTTTAGCAAATATTTGTGGAACCTGTCTGCTCTGTATTAGACATTTAAAAAGGTGCCTATTCAGGGATTTTTTTTACTAAAGAAATATTCATAGTACCGTAATATTTTCAATTAAGTTTGTGTACTCTTTCAAGGATTTAAATTAAGTTTTAAGTAATTGTCCGAAGGAGCTATTTTTATGATCGTGCAACGCTTTCGAGAAATCACATATATTGCTCCTTGGCCCTCAAAGTGTTAATTCAGTAGATCATCAATTATCCGAAATCATCCTGCAGTTAGGGTGTCCGGATAACAGATTTTTCGGATAACCGATGACTTACGAACAAAGTTCTAACCGTGCCATAGGAGAAATAGGAAACAAATAAACATTGATATTAAACACAAACCAATATATTTTTACCACACGTCTTACAAATACACTCCTTACATTAAAAGTATGGACATTAAAGCATGTAGGTCTAGGCTGATCCTAGGAGACTCAAGAAGAAGAAGAAGAACGGCAACAGGACAAATGTTTTGTGATATGAATGAACCCATTCTTTTACGAAGGATATCTCATGAACGGTACACGGTTTTGAATTTTTTTTATTATTTTTCCCGTGATCAGCGCCCCAAAATCCTACGGAAATCATCAACAAAGAGAATTTCCGCGGTTATCGGTATTGTGCTTATATTATAGAGAAATTCTGTACTTAAAATAGCTATAATGTTTTTCACACAGCGAATCGAAATGTTACGTATTGATGTACATTATAATATCTATTTAATGACGTCTGTCTCGTCCTTATTGGTTCCTAGACGATTTTGCCGATTGTTCTTTGGTGAAAAAATCGAATGCCATCTGACAAAGATCTTCCCTGCTCGAGGGTCCAATCGAAGGATTTTGAGGGGGGACAAAATGAGGAATAAAACATATAAAAAATCGTAGTTCCGAAATTCTTAGAGGAAAACCCGCATGAAACTCGGAATATAGAATATATATATAGGATATTTTTTCTGCATGACTTTAGCTCAATTAATTTTGGAGTAATGAAATTTTGAATTTCGTTTCATGATCGAATATATGCAAAGGAAACAAAAATTATTTTTGAAATGATGAACCTTTGTGAAAAATTTGCAGCGTTTTTTCACATGCATTTCCCCTCCAAAATTTTTTTTCACGAAAAATTTTGATTGTGCCAGCGGGGTATGAAAGAACTTGTTCCGTTGTCAGAAGCAAGCTATATTTTTTTGTAGGAAAAATTAAGTGATAATTTATTGGTTAATTTTCCAATAGAAATTTATATGGAAAAATCATGTATTTCTCATTGTGCAGAAGTGCTTTAATAATTCCCAAGTACCTTCATGGTGTGATATTTTTAAATATTCAATTAACAAGCACCACAATTAAAACTGATTGTTAAATGTAATTTAATTTAAAGAAAGAAATCTTTTGGATAATTTAATTGTGTTGTAGTAAAAGTAGATTTCGTAAAATGGACGAATGTTTCCCTAATTAGTTAAAACGAAGGTTATTAAAAAAATTGTTTATATAATTCTACTGCTGTTTGGACAATAAAACCAAACATTTCTGATTGCAGCACCTCATGGTTCATAGTAAAAATAAAACGTCATCAAGTGTTTCCGCTATAAAAAAGCCACCGGACTTCCCTATAGGAAGTTTTGTTGTTGTTTTTGAAGGGTTGTAGTTTTTCTGAAAGAAATCGTTGTATGAATCAACTGGAGTAATTTCGTGTGGGCATTTGGTTCTCATAGTTTGCCCATCTACAAAGCAATCATAAGCCGGAAGGCTAAATTGCAGCTGACAGCAATCAAAGGATCTCCGACTGGAGATTTTATACCACTGAAGTTAAGGAATTTTTTTTTATTTGCATACATAAACAGTGATTAAATATTGGGCCGAATGCCGTGAGCAAGTGGTAATTACTTAGGGGCAGAGAAATTGAATTGAGGTAAAATACTGGAGGAATTTTTAGCGCCGGCGCATATCCTTTTCGTGCCAAGTGCTACTGGTTCAGTATTCCTTTCATTCAGGACGAGAACTGCACGTGAATTAGTCTGAAATCAGTTTGAAATACATGTTCAGCTGGTAAACTACAGCTCCTGTCTTGAACCAATAATTTTTTCAAAAGTAAACGGATTTAACGAAAGTATACGTTTTTGAATTGAATTCAGAATTAAGAGTTTTTGAAATGTTTTGTTTGTTTGACATTGAACAATATTTTTGAAACATAAAAGGACGAAATGTGAATAAATTTTGTAAATAATAGTAATAATATGTGATAAAGTAGTCGTAATTGCAAAATTGCAAGTAGTTGATATAATCTCCCTGTGAATGTAGTTACTGTTGCTTCAAGTTCAATTATACTATAACATAGAATTTGCTCAATATTCAGTGTTTTTCATGTTTAAAGTTTAATTATTGTATGTTGATGACGGTTTCAACCATAACTATTAAGCATTTTAATAACACTTAAGTAAGTAACAAATTATTTATTTATAGTATTGCTAATTGCCTGAGACATTAATAAAATCACATGCATACAAAAATTTGGAAAACTTTTGGACAGTCCAGAGTTTGGTTTGTGATTTTGTGAAGTATCAGATATTGTTATATTTAAAAATTGGTATTTTTAAGGAGTTCATTTAAATTGGATGTGATTTTCTTATGATATTAAAATACGCACCAGAAAAAATTGTTTCTAACGGCATTTTGCGTGTGCAGTTTTTCGGGGAAAAATTTGAAAATTGTTGTATGTAATTTTCCAACTTGTCAAAATCAGTGATTTTTAATTATAAAAAATTCAATATACAATATCATCGAAATTATTCTTAGAAATATTGTTATAAAATTGAAGAGTTTTTTGTTTTTATGAACTTCAAACCATTGTTTTTTATAAAATAAGTTTAAAAATAATGTAGTTTTTCTTTTCATTAGAGTTTGAGCTCTTAACAATAAATCGCGCGTTATTCGAAATACCCAGATAAATCACTTCACGATAATATTTTTTGCTTTCAATTTTCATTTAATTAATACATCTGAAAAATTGTTGATAAACAATTAGCTGAACGGTATATTGAAAATATGAATAAATTTTCCCGTTGCGTTTCCATTAAATCCGATTGAGCCAAATATTGAACAAAATTTGATTAATTGCGACTGATCCGTGTAAAAATAACCATAATTTTATGTAAGCTTTATACAGTATAGTACATGTCTTTCGTCCTCGACTTTATTAATTATTTTTTGCTATTATCTTTAATCTAATGGTTGGAATGAACCAACAATGACCGAAAGTTCGTGACAGTTTGTAACAACTTGTCAATATTTCATGACCTGTGATTAAAATCACCAAAAAAGGAAAAACTATAATTAACTGTATTTTTACAAAGTAATTCTGAGAATGCTGACTATTGTTAATTTTTCGTGCACAAAGAAAATAGGAGAAAATTTAAGAGAGAATTCTTGGACATATTTGAATGAAAAGAAATTCGTCAGAGTTTTATCGATAGTCTTTTGAAGATTGTAATTTCCAGGAAAATTTTCTATTTACTAATTTGAAATAATATTTAGTTGAATTTTTTTCAAGTTAATGTTTTTTTTTTGTAATTACGCCTGCATAAAATGCACTCATATAAGTTTTCTTTCAGATATAATTCAAAAGTTTTGCGTTTCGTTTTACTTGTAGATATTCTAACATTTGCCGGTAGAAATTAATTTTGAAATTATCAGGGGAGGGAACGCATTACGGAAAAACTTAGGAAAGTATGTCACAATATGGCACTCAACGAAATCCAGATTCCATTTTAATTATGCAAAGTTGATTATTTTCAATGTGCGTAACTAACATTTATTCCAAACAATCTTGGCAGATGTTTCAGTAACTTTGAATAGTATTTTGCAAAATTTCTAGCTTCTGTTGCGCTTTTAATTATTCATGCGCGAATTCATATTGCAACTTAGTCACCAGTGCGGAGCAAATTGTGTTTGCTTTTGTTTAAAACTTTTGAATTCATTAAAAATATATTTCATCGAAATATATTGAAATAACAGGAAACTGTGAAAATGTAATTTATCAAAAGATATTAAATTTGCGAGACATAATAAACTACAAACTGTTTCGCAGAGAAGAAATATGTGAATTTGTGAAAATTGATAAAAGTTTTACGGAAAATAAAATGTTTTTATGGAATGCTCGACACTGTAAATGTAAAATTGTTTCATATCACGTCGAAATAAAAACAAAAAAAGAAGAAAAATCTATTTTTATGATATCTTTTATGGCACAAATTTTCTGAGATTGTTGAAATCGTGAGTGTATGACAGAGAAATGTTCCAATATCTTGGCTGGAGTGTAGTCAATTTGGGATACATTCGCTGAATCCAGTGGTAACAATATCCGTTCCGGAAATTCCGCTACGGTTTTTTCCTCTCAGTATCCCCGAAGGGTATTCTACAATGCCATAGATCAATAGAAACTTGGGATAATGTTTTAAAAGTCGAATTTTGAAATTCTCCAAAGAAATTAAATTGTTAGTAAAGATCTCGGAAATCTAAGAGCGAAATTATAAAGTTGTGGTGAAATTTTAGTAAAAATTTCTTTCAGTCGATCAATTTAAGTGGAGTGGAAATTATACAGAACCTTTTGGACCCAATCAAATTACAGTTTCCTATGAATTTACAGCAATCAAATTAAAGGGTTTTGAGAAATGCCCCAACAATGTAAGATACGAGTTAGGGACATCCCTCGAAAAGGGTTTTTTGTTTTAGTAGGTATTTAGAATTCGGATTATAAATTTATTATTTCCTTATTTAATATTGTAGGTGAACTTTCTACATTATTAGAATGAATGTTTTCAACTGAATGAAACTGGACTGTTTTTTATATTTTCATAAAGAAAATATCTGGTTAAATAAATCAAAAATTGTATTTTGAAGACTGTATCACTTTGAGTTTTTTTTCCAAAATTTCAATTTTTATCAGTGTGACTAATTTACAGTCTTATTATATTAGGATATTTCATTTCATTGGAAACAAAATAATTTTATTGAAAGATCTTTGTTTATACAAACGTTTGAAATGTTTTAATGCAAAACTGTTGAAATATTTCAAATAAATATCGAATTAATTAAAATTAAATTTAATAAAAATAATATATTGAAGTGACAGGAAACTATGAAAAACTGATTTGAACAAATGTTTGGGTTTGGTACTTAACCTGAAAGAAACTCATTTGAGAAAATTTTAATTTGTTCGATATCTTTATTGGAACAAGGACGAATGGTAACAAATAATGAAACGAAAGCGAAAATTGATATTATCGAATTAAATTTTAAATTATAATGAAATAAAAAAGTAAAGTAATATGAAAATAATAATGCAAAACTGTTTGTCAAACTTCTGCCGGCATTTACTTTTGATTTAAAATTGTTTACAATTAATAATGACAAAACAAACTAATCGAAATTCGTTTTGAAGCAGTAAAATATCTGGAAAGAGAGCAAATTGCGTAGATTAGAATAATCTATTGACATTTCCTAATATGGAAATTGAATCGAAAATCGGGAAAATGTTAAGCCTTTTGGAAATGGATTTAAGCTAATTGGCATAATGATGGACACTTTTCAGTTGAACCCGGGTTTTATGTAATTTTCTTAAACTTATTGATACAATACCAAAGAGTGTCGTAGATTTGAACAAGGGTTTTGAAAATGGCTAAAAGAAACGCTTAAAGTAATTGTGCTTTGTCGAAAATTTTGATAATAAAAGGATAAGCTTCAACAAATTCCTGTACATTATATTAAAAGATAAAAACAAAATGGAATTGGTTTTGTCATTTTAATCAAAAAGGGGTTAAATTCGATCATTTCGGATGAACCACAAAGATTTTCAGAAACCATTCCACAAAATTTGAAATTTTTATTTGAACGTAGTTTGTATTAGAAATTTTATATTTAGTTTTCACATTGAAAATGTTTACATTCCATAAAAAACATACGTGACCTTTGTTCTTTAAAAACATTTCCAGCCGAAAAAACAATGCAAAAATACTCTTTTATGCAAAAAAGGTTTAGTAAGTCAGAAAGTTCACAATTGTTGCTGCTTTTGTATGTGAAAGGGAAGAAAGTGCATTTGAGAAAGGACTAACAGAGCACATTCAAGCTCGATGAAAGCAACACAACTATACAAAAGTTTTACAATTAATTGACGAGACCTTAATGCAAATTTATGTTGTTTTGTATTTTAAAAATCAGTAGTTTGGGGGATCTGATTTGGAAATTGGATACTTTCTGAGGGAGTGAGTGGAAAAGTTCCTTGTGTTGAGTTCCAGCTAAAAGTATTAACAGTTAAGTTGTTAAAAATTACATTAATGGACACATTTCATTATCATTAATTGATTGCTTGATTAATTTTAAATGGGGAATAGTTTCGATAATGTCGAAACATTATAAATATTAATGAAGCGTTTTCTAAACATTTCTGCATTATTTTGAAACTCAGTTAATTAAAGTGAATCATGCCAAATTACATTGAAGGAAGAACAGCTGAAAGGGAATGTTTTGCTTGTACTTTTACCTCTTCCTAAGTACTTATTGAGTTGTAATATGCTCTATTAAAGCTGTACTTTTCACCCTTTGGTTCATGCTCTGGAAAAATAAACTCACGATGAAAGTACTTTAAATTTTCATTAGAAACTAAAACACAAAATTTTCTCTTTGAAGGTAGTGGTAGCCAATTTCGTCTGTTTGCTCTAAAAATTCCAGAATCTAAAAATTCTTCCTTTACAAATTTGTTTTTTTTTTAAATGTTAGGTTTTCTTCTAGAAGTAGTCGATTCAATGGAATTTTGTTCATTTCTAAAAAAAAACTTCATCAAGACTTTTCGGAAGTCTAATTGGATATATGCAGTTGGCGTTTGCAGAAAATGGCACCAAAAAGAAATGTAGAATTTTAATTAAATGGCATCGATAGTTCTTGTTAACTCTTCATTTTTGTGATAACCAGAAAGTGTCTATTGAACACTCTGTGTTAAATCCCATATCAATTATTAAGGGTTTGGGGCTGGTTGATTACATCAAGCATCCGAGGAATTTTAACTATTTGCACAAAATAAATAATAACAATACTATCAATAAAAACAATTCAAATCGAAAAATGATACAGTGCAATATGATAAATTAAACAAAAACCGCTGAATTTTCGGATTATTCTATATGAATTGAATCTCCATTTGGATTTGCACTCGAATTCGAGGACGTTAAATGTTTCGCCTACATTTATGCAATACTGAAAAATTGTTAATCAATTTATTGAAATGTTGAACGAGTTCCGTAAAATTTAATTTTAATTGTACGTAATAACAAGTAGTCTTCTGTTATTTAAATCTTTGGTTAAAATCAGGGACCGTAACTGTTATGAGTTTTATAATAAAAATTACACATTAATGTTTATTTCAGATTTATATTTTATTGGTTATAGCATAAGCATTATTTCATAATTTTTTTTTTTTTTGATTATGAAATAAGTGTTTCGATCGACTTTTACAGAATATGTCAATAATCATAGTTATATTTCACTTTTATTTTTTCGGTTATTGGTTAACTATTATTCATCGATTTTTTTTTTTTTTTGGTTATAAATTAAATATCTTATGTAGATAAATGATAAACGTTTCAATATTGTGCATGGTTGTCATAAGGCAAACGTAATATATTTGATCTTCTTTTATAACTAAAATTTAAAAATCAACCTGAAAATTAAAAAGTTAAAAGATGAATTGGTTTTTTTCAGCAATTCTATCCGTAATAGTTTTACTTTTGTTCAAATTCGTACCCTGCTTTACTTGTATTTACTTGTGTGTAAATATCAAACAGTGTTGCTTCTACCAAAAAACGATGAGTAATAACCAGAAAAATAAAAATGAAATGGTATCCCTTATTTATTGACCAAAATATATAACCAAAAATAATTTATGAAATAATGGTTATGCATAACCAATAAAATATAAATCGAAAATAACCATTAATGTGTAACCTTTATTTTATTGGTTATAATTCTCAAAATTACGCCAGAAACTGAAATTTGACTTGATGAGAGTAAGATGGGTCCACTTCATTACAGAATCAGTTCATTTTTTTCCTATGATTTTTTTACTTGAAAAATCGAAAATAATGGTTATTTTCAGTCCCTGGTTAAAATAAAACTTGAAAAAATCTGAAGGTTTTTTTATTTAATTTCGTCGTAATAACACTTAAACGTTAAATTCCCTCTAGATTGATGTGTGTAGGTATATAATAACTCATGTTGCCTGCCTTAAAACAAAGTAAACTTCCGACAACCTTTTCAGATTGATGACAAATATTTTGTTAACTAAGTAACTACTTATTTTACTTGAAGGTAACGAGTGTCTGAAATGTTCCATTGCGAACACTGATGTATTTAAATTATTCTAGAGTGTGTAGAACGCGATTCAACATGCATTGCTTTCGAATATGGTAGGGCGACCATTTTCCAAACTTAGAACCACTTAAAACTTATCCTTGCAGCATTTCGAGAGCATCGCATCTGCACAAAACATATATGAATAGATCTGGTTATGCCTGAAGTAATAATTTATATTCTGATGGAATAGAAATCTGAACTTTACAATGTGTTTCCTCAAAATTCATGTCTTTTTCAGTTATCCTCATATGTTAAAGTTATTCCGTGTTTGTGATCTCTGCAATAATACTGTAATCAAAATCCGATTTGAAACGCATTAGGCTTGCCTTCCACCTGAGAGATTAATGTTACCTTTCAAAAATGTCCTTGAAATGAATATGTATATAATAGCAGTGGTTATAGTGACAGATTTTCAGTTTATTTCTGCGGAATAGTTTACTGGTTTGTTTTTCTGTTGGTCACCTTTAACATAATTCTGTGAAATAATTGGTAACAATATACATTCAGTTTTTACTAATATGAAATGTTATGATTTATTGTTAACAACATAAATTTTGTTTAGTAATAACTGAATGTTTACTAAGGAATGTCCTAAAATCTTGAATGTTGCATGTCCAGAGAATGTTTAACAAGAAATAGTAAATGAATATTTGTTGAACACATCTTGAGTCCTTTTACCTATTCAGGTTACATCTTCTCAAAAGATATTTGCCCTTCTTCCCCAAACATATTTACAAGCACTCATTTATTTAAAATTTGTGAAATTTTAATTAAGAGAAATGTCGTCCTTTGACAAAGCTTATAGCATAAATATTTCTAGATGGATTATGGTTTAATGTACAGTTTGTTCATACTTCTTCAATCTTTTGTGTTATTTGTACAAAGAATATATTGTTGTTAACCTTATTAGTAAGGTCAGTGTTATCATTTATTACCATAGAAAATGGGTAGACAATTTTCATTTCATGTTATCATTTTGATTAATCTCTATTCATCAAAATTTCCAACAAATACCGAAATTTCTATTTAAACTTCGGAATACAACAAAATATAATAAATTCGGGTTTGAAACTATTGTAGATATTATATTAAAGAAAATTATTTGGGAATTTGTTTATTGTTTTTAGGTTCAAATAAATTAGGGTTGCTATTGTTCTTAATTCATTGGACAATGTATTAATTATTGTATAACGAGATGACAGTTAAAAACAATTTGACTAATATGTGAAATGTGTATGAGGCTAAAAAATGTGACAATTTTTAGTCACAACAAGTTATAAAAATTGATAAAAGTTAATTATTAAAATGAACTGTATTCATGGAGATTCGTTAAAATATGTTTTATTAAATTTAAAGTATTACATAAAGAGAAATACTGATTGAAGTTGTTGTTGAATGAAGTTGAAGTCATCAGTTATTGCAATTCAGTTATTTGATTGTATGAATAAGTACATATTCAATCGGTTGAATGGGGATAAAAAAGAGAATGATTTGAAACGGTTATATGATGGCCACGTAACCTTAAAAAAAACAGAGCCCTTCAAAAATACTTCTCTGTGGAAAAGTTAAAAACATTTCAAAAAGTTTTCCGGAGAATAATGCGTTGGAAAATTCTCGTTCAGTTTCAAATGCTTTGCGTTTTCCTGCACTCTGCTTCATTTGTTCATATTTAAATCCAGAATTAGAGCGAATTTAGGCAAATCCCTTCGTTCGAGTGCAAAAACCATTTCATGTTGCTACAATAAATTTATTATACGAAAGAATCGAAAAACCGATTTTTTGGTGAAGAATAAAATGCATACTAAAATGTATTGTAATTGGGATTGAAAAGCTGTCTGAATTAGTTAGGACAACACAAAAGGATTTCGAATGGTATTTTACAATGTTGATTGGACCAGTTGCATATTTGTGTGTTTGTAATGTTAATTTCGCAAGCATTGAAAATGCTCTTGTTGAATTAGTCTGAGGTTAGTTTGATGGGAATTCTCTTAAATCAATTTCCACTACATTGTTCCGTAAGCCGTAATCCGAGTGTTGAAAGTTTTCTCATTACGCAGATGAATTACCAAACAAAGTGGAAAAGTTACTCGTGCCTTGCAGTTCAAATCAATTAAATCAATTCCAAATTGATTCCCAGAGCAAAATTAGATTCAGTTGAATGCCTTAAAGTAGTTGTTCGATCAAGAAACAAAATGGAGGATATTTTAAAATGTCATATCGTGTACCTACTAAAAAGCACTATAAAGCAACATAAGTGTATACAAAATTAAAGGAATTTGCAAAATCATGATATTTAAAAGCAGAACATGGAAAAATCCATTCAAAGTTCACCCATACTAAAAGTGTCAACTAAGACCCTTAACCCCTTTTGTATTCCCAGAAGGATTTCTTTAATATTTAAATTGTCGTTAAGTTCGTTTTATATAAGTATCGTCCATTAAATCTCATCTGATTTGGGTCTTCATCAATTTTTGGGGTTTGCATACTGAAATCCATTTAAAATTTTACTTAAGAATGCATCAAAAATCGTTATGAAAGTCCACGAAAACATTATCCTAACGGTTATACATAATTTAAGCAACATCCTTGTCACTTCGAACATTTAACGTCTGTGTGCAAACGTCTAAAAAATGGGTCTTTGTAGCAGATCCAATGATGGAGTGGAGCGAAAAGGGTTAATTATTATTAAAAGTTTGTTAAAAGTGTTTTTGAATTTCAGAAATTCAAAAAAGTTGAAAAAACTAAAAATCGGACAGAAAATAGTTTACATCAAATTCAGTTAAAATATTTTCTGTAAAAATATGTAAAATTGTCCACACATTGAAAATTATGAAAAGGAATTTCTAACTTATATCACAGGAGAGTTGTTTGATTAAGTTGATATGTTGTTGCTTGCAAAAAATTAGCTTTTGAGAGTATTCATAATAAAGCCAATGTAACGTACATGTCGTGAGAGTCACAGAAAGGGTTAAAACATTATTTGTAAAGTTGAATTAATTAATTTATTACAACAATTTATTCTCAAATTTATCCAAAAATAAATCATGAAAAGTTAAAAATTTTTAGCAAAGTAGTTGGTGTTATTAGTTAATAACCAAAAAACCGGAAATGTTATTTTATGCTGTAATAATTACTATGCAAACTCTCGGTCCTCCATTTCTGCGTAATTTGCGTTCTGCAGTGACTGATGAGGATTTTAATATAATAGAATATATGGAGGAAAAAACAAACATGGCCATGGCCTGTCCACTAATGAACACAAAAACTGAATCAACACGCAATGCTGGGAGGACATATTGTACCAGTAAATCCTGAGATCGTTTGAAATAATTAACAATTAGCCATTAAAATTATTTTCAAATTTCTGTATATTTCTAGAAACATAAAATTAATATATCTGTGCTCTTGTACAAAATTGAAATTTTCATTTGACTAAAATTGATAATGTTTGATACAAGGACATTGTTGAAGTCAAGAAAAAACAGTAATTTCCTTCGGTTCAGATACAAGTCCGCATTACTGAAGGATACTTTTTCCTTTTGTTGTATATATTTGAAAATAAGGGCAAATATACAATGCGAAATTTTCCTGAAGGCCAAATTAGTTCGCGCAAGCAGTTCGTGCAGAAAAGAAATGAAAATTTGTTACACCACTTCTTGTTGAATATTTAAAGAAAAGGTTTTAATATTTTTCTTAACTAATTTGAATATAAATTTATGCTTCTATAATACGCACAGCATTGAAGTCCTGCATAGCTAAAAGAGAATTTTATGCAAGATTGATTTTTTCGAATTTACGGCAAGATTATGTAAAATTTTAGTGCGAATTTTTAATATCATATTTCAAATTGAAGTATCTATTTTTTTAACAAAAGCTACACGATCTTTTCATGTCGTCCTTTTTGAAATTTTAAGAGCCTAAAGTTAAGTATTTGTACTGATGATTCCAAACGCAGATTTCTGAAACAACTTTTTCAAAAATAATAATGTTTGTAAATTACGACAGATGACAAATGATGGTGATGCGGAACAAATAACATTGAAAAAGAAACATCGTCGGAAGTGAAAGTTCTGAGAAAATTACAGAGATTGGTTGATTACATCCTGTTGTCGAATTTCAATGGAATTTCGTGTAGGGAAAAGTGTAGTTATCCTTTGAAGCGAAATCTTTGAAGTGTTGATGAATAAATTGTCTTGGAAATGATTTTTTAAGACGCAATATAATCAAAAACTGGACAATTTAGATTACAACAATGTCTTATTATTGATTAAAAAATAAAAATTATTGATATTATTTAGTTCAATAAATGCGCAAAAAAATTTTTCCAAGGATATGCTGAAATCGATTACATAAAATAAAATGTTTTATGTGTAAGCCTTCAGTAGGTGATTTCTGTTTCAAGTGCTAATACGATAAATACATTATTATTTATTTATATCATATATTTTAGATCCTTCCCTACAGTCCTGATTGCATGGATTATATATTGCTACAGATGAAAATGTGTGTTGCAAGTAATTCGACAAAATTTATAGATCCTTTCTGCTTGCTTATGAGCATCCTATTAATCATGCAATGCAAACTTACACTTGTACAGGATCACATAACTTTTTTAGAGATTTATTGATAGCATCGTCAACAGAATTTGTTATTAGTTGGTGATGTTAGGAGCATCTGCGTATTATAAGTTGAAAAAAAAAAATGTAAACAAATTTTTCGTTTGTTCATTCACTTCACGTAATTAATTGCAAATGAATATTAATTGATCATACAACTGTCGGATGTTTTTGCAACAATGTGAAACGTGTTCAGATATGAAAGAAACAAATTAAGGATTAATATGGGCAGATGTAACTAAGCACGAGAGAATTGGGGTATAAACAAATTACATTTATATCTGTAAATGACAATTTTCATGATTATATATTTTTTTCGAATCATTTAACCATTTAGCTGGATTAGGAATACTATTAATATATATGAAGTAGCTGTATGGTCAATGAATTTTTGGAAAGGAAATATGAAGGAAGTAAAATAAAATTACAATATAATAAAATCTATAAAAATAAAATAATTGATATAGCTCCTTTTCTATATTAAGCCAATCTCAATAAATTATATATGAATTCAATTTAACGCTGAAAAAACGGTAATCGACCTGAAAAGTTCGTTTTAAGAGTTAAATTATATATTCAACCTTTCTGATTACAAAATCCTGCGAATAAAAAATTCAGACAATGGAACAAATGTAGAGGAAACATTGTTAGATAGATTTGTCATAAAATATTTGTCGGAGTAACATTTTCAGAATTATTTAAATTTCAAATTTGAGATGCCATAAATTTCACGAATATTAACGAACATCACTAAATTGAATGGCATTTTAATTCTTAACGAAAAGAGTCAACGTCAAGGGAAAGCCGAGCATTAAATTTATTAAGTAATTAAGATAATATTGAGGAAACTATTTGCGCGTCTTGATGAAGCGCTTAGCGCTATAAGTACGAAAACGGAAATTATATCGTCTTATTTTCTTAAATGACTACGTATAGAATTTCCATTAATGGTTATAATATGACGATGACGGGAAGATAAATAATCCAATATTGTATACCAAAATGAGTTGAACATGAAATGTAATGATTTAATATTGTAATGAATTTGGTTTATGCTTAATTGGAAATCTGCTGTTAATTGAACCAACAAAATCATTTAACTTATTAATTTCAGCAAATATTAAAGATTTCCGAAATGACGTAATTTGTCAACAAAATTATTTCCTTTGGTTATATTTTAACATTCAAGCAATACTATTCAATTGATTTCAGAGAAATCCTGTTCAAAAAATGATTTTATCACGTTTCATTTCATCACAACGAAATAGAATCAACCCCCGAATTGAGTCCATTCCGAACGTGACATTGCGAAATGAAATGATTTGATCGAAAGTCATTTCCTTGTTAAACTGAAATGTTTGTTGATGTTGCAGAAGTTCGAATAACTTCAATGCTATTTATATATTTATTTTTTCTTGTGATTTATTTAACCATGCGAAATTGGAAGTAAACAGCTAGGTAAGCATCGGATTTTTATTTATTCAATGCAGTTTTATATAGAAACTGAAAGTAAAATGCTTCCAACAGTAAATCACGCGATTTTGTTGCTTGTTTAACCGATTTCCGAAAGAGGTCATTATTTATTAAGGGTTGATTGAAGTTTTTAAAAGTATAGTGCTTCGTAAATATACCAATAAATGTGTAAGTGCATTCGAATGAAGGAGTCCATATTTGTTCAAAAAGTTTGGGAATAAAGTTAAATAAACTATAACGATTTAAATTGGTATACAAAGTATCAGAAGTAAATAAGCCAACTTAACAGCATTTGTTATTAGGTACATATTATATCAGAGAAATTTCATCAACATATGCTCTTTGTGTTCATTGAATATGTTCAATTGAAAATATTATTTTACATAATATTACTGAACAAATTCCACCTGGTGCTCTTTCTATACAATCAAAAATGACCCAACATGAACTTTTCGGTGAATTCAACTTCAACGTTCCAAATGGATTTCGGTAAAGAACACAAAAAGCACGTACATTCCAAAATATTATCTCTTTTGGAGTAACAATAAAAGTGAAAACATGTGTTCCATTTACGAGATAAAACGCATTGGTTTACATTTTGGTAAGGCGCAAAATTCAAGCATTTCGAAACGTACAGAGTAAACATAAATTTGAACGAAATCACTTTAAATGGGAAAATCCTATTTGTCATCATTGGTGTTGTTGTAACAGGTGTTAAGAGTCGACGGCGGGGAGCGGAGTCAAGAATTTTCACTGAATCCATATTTTTTTATGAAATGGTCATATTTATGCCATTGATTGAATGATATTTGGATATACATATTTATTTGTATTTTAATTTAACTGTCCAGTCTAACTTGCAGGATATTGTAGATTTCAAATTGTTGGTTGGTTCTTAGTTGATTTACGGCGTTTTTGTTTTAAACAATAATTAATTAAGGGGATATCAGTTCACATGAAATAAAAAATGACATCAAAAGCATTGTATGAAATGATGTATTTTGAATGTGATTCCTGTTGTTTAATTATTGTTAAGCTCATTATAGAAACAATTCACTTTTGCTTTCTGCAATATAACATCGTAATCATTACCGAAAATAATTAAATTCATTATAGTCAAATTATTTCGTGACTATTTCGTAAAATGAGCTCGCATTAATAACAAAAATCTTTTCACTAATTCGAATTCATAAATAATTACATTAAAACTTAATAATTTTATTTTGTTTTTGTTTTTTTATCTAACATTGTGAATGGGACTGGCGGCACCTTCAATGGTTTCGATTCATCCCTAAATTTCAAATGGCGTTTGAAGATGCTGGCGAAGGACATATCCAAAAATTCATTTACAGAAATAAATATTAACAACAAGAATTTGTATAAAAACCAAGAGTATTTTGATAAAGTTGGAGTTATATCTACTTTTTATTAGTGTCATGCTTTTCTTCTTAATTAAACACTTATTTTTTGAATACGTGTTTGATTTACATATTTCCGTAATGTTTTTTCTTTACCGACTTAATATTGAATTTCGACCCATGAATACGTAATTAAAAACAATGTTTGACCAAATTAATAATTTTCATAAAATGCTCATTTGTAGAATTGCAAAGAAAAAAAAAAAAACAAGCAAATATTTTCAATTACAGTAAAATAAGAAAACAAAATTTGAATTTCAATTGTGAAAGTGTTACAACGGAAATTGATATCATAACTAAATCTATTTCGAAAATAGTTTTCGTTTTCTGTCGTAAGTCCAACTAACGGAATGAGATCGATACGGATAATACCGTTATAAAATAAAATGGCCGATGGCATAATTCTCCAACTTGAAATTCCTTGATAGAGGATTGTATTTAGCGAGAATTTTAATTATGCCTGCCTTTTACTGACATTTCGCATAATTCTACTTTAATGAGTTGTTCGCTTCGCGGATTTTCACAGATGCGAAGTCGTTTGCCGAATTTTTTTCTGTTAACATTGGATGATGTGAGCGGAAAATCGCCTTAAATTTTGAAAAAGAATATTATTTTGCTAATACAAAATACATTTAATAGAAATCTCAATTGAATTTCGTATAGAAATAAGAACTTGAGAAATAAACCTCCAAAGGATAATAATTGTGCGTAGTCGAGTTGTGGAAGCCGATTTGTGCAGATGTTTTGATGTTTCCAGGGATTATATTTAAACATTTTTTGTAATATACATTTAATTCCATATTTTATATCCATAAAGTGTTTTCAAAAACATCATTAAATTATGGTCTTAAGGTAAGATTAGTCACTGAAATGTCACAAATGATTTTGTTAAATAATTGGCTTTGTCTACAGCTTAAATATATTAAATCCCTGAAATTAGTTTGAATGAAAAAATTCCAAAAAAAAAAATACAGATTATATTCAAGCAATAAATCTGGCCGGAATCCATATATTTTATAAAACATCTATGTAAGAACTCAATGTAAACATGTATAATAAATTTTGGTGTCTGAAGGAGTTGAACATTTCGTAATTTATTGCTATCCTTCACATAATTCTTGGAAAAGGGGTAAATAAAAAATATATAGAAAAAACAACGTATGCATTTTGGTATTTCAGTATTTGGACTTATAGCCGATTATATGAGATTCTGATATTTTCAATAGAAGCAACAGCGTGTGATATCTATTAAACACCAGACATAAATCCGAATGATATATTTACTAAACTTTTTAAAGCAGTGTTTTTATTTGAAAAATGCTTTTTGTCTATGTTTCAATTGTTTCGAAACTTTTTTTTCTCTTATTGAAACTGAAATATTTATTGTGAATCAAAACCGAGCTTTGATAAAAAAAAAATTATATTCAAAATTCCTCCTTAGTTACGAAAATTCGGCTTTCCGACTGCAATAAATTAAATTTACTTCCATCACTCATATTTATCCCAACATATTCTCAAGGAAATGGGGGAAAATCGTAAACCGTTCCCGCTGGTTTTTATCGCAGCAATTTCTTCTAGATAAAAACAATTACCTTGAAAATATGAGAAGGGATTTTGTCATAACGAATACTACATTCCAAAGCGCTGGATGAATTTATTTCTCAGCAGTCTGTATAAATGTGTGTATTTTATTCTGATTTAATGATCTATGAAAATACGTATATAAAAAAAAAACATTCATAAAAGTGGTATTAGTCTGGAAAATTTCTTATTCTCTTTTTCATGGACCTTTATGGCATTATTTTACGGGAGTCAGTTGGTAGATATTGAAGATCAATAAAATCAACATTTTGGGATTTACAAATTATTTCTTCTATGAGGAAAACGAGAAAATTTCTTATTCTACGTTATTGAAACATTTTCGTATTCGAAAGTGAATAAAACAATACAACCAGTAACTTTAATACACTTAGTTCATAGTTTGGCTTATTGAAATTGCATACTTTTAAAATTATCTAGAACCACCGAAAAAGGACACTCCGCTCCATTTCCTTTTATGGACAAATAAATAGGGTTTTGTTAACTTGGGATACAATTCATATTTACTTCAGCGAGGTTAAGTGGATAATATTATTATTATATGTTTTGCTTTTCACATTTTCGAAATGTACCAATGATGTTTTCCGAGTTTCTACACGTCCTGAGGGAGTTGTTTGCCCTTTTTTTTTGAAAATTATTAGTCCAGCACATGAATGGAGAGATTTCCAGTGATTTTCTTCAAGGATGCCTTCGTGGAAAGTAAAGGATGATCACTTAAGAATATTTAGCATTCTCAAAGGATAATGCAATTCGATAATCTTAATTTAACATTGGTAAACATGTTACAACATTTGCTACTAAGTAATATCCTTGAATGACAAATGACTAGGCAACGACTTATTGCATGATGATTGATGATTCAAGGAATATTGAAAAGTACTTTATATTTAAATGCAAACAGTATTTTGCGTTTCTCTTAGATTATTCTGAAAAAAAATCATCCCTTTTGATGAAACATTCTGTGTCAGGAATAATGATATCTTTCAGTATCATATATTTGTTCTTAGTTTCACAGCGACATTCAAAATTTTGGAGATTTCAGTGAAATAACAATAGTTTGGAAAATGAAAGATATAAGGTTAGTTTTTCACTCACGTTGTAATGAAATTTTATTCAAAAAAAAAAAACAACAACTTATATATTTCTATACCAATATTAAGCATAGTATTTCTCAATTGTGTCATTTATTCGGTGGATTAAAATTTAAGGATGTATTTTCACACAGCTTTATCATGAAGTTGCAGTATACTTTAACTAATGACATAAATATATCTTCCAAGGCGCCAATGATCCTTGGTTGAACAATGAGCAAGTATCACCACAGTTCTTTGAGTTGAGCAAAGTTAATCTCGCATGCGATTCTAAAGGACTCAACTGTGCTCTGCTGCCGAAAGACGAGGATGTACGCCAAACTGTGAAAATACTGTGGGGGAGTAAACTTTAAAACCTTTAATTATCATCAAACTTTGAACTAAAGTTGTTTTTATTGTATTGAAAATGACTTCCAATTTCCATCTTCTTCTTTCTTTCGTTTTCGGAAGTTTCCTAATTAACTAAGTTTAAAAATTGACTCCCCTTACGTTTCCTGCAATTAAATTTTCATAAAATAATATTTGAGGAAATGGGAATTTACTTGAAGTTAGTAGAAATTTAATAGAATCATTAACTTAAAGGGAATTAAGTACAAGGGTAAGTGCATCAGATTGACGTCAGAGAAACGACGGGGTGTATCAATCCTTTGCCTTCAACAGCTATGCGAGGAAATATGAAATGAATTATTGCTAAAAGGAGTATTTGAAATGAAACAAATTTCCTTTCGCTATTATAACAATTGTGAGAACATTTGCTCTTTATGACAATTAGCACTCGCCAGTGATTTCGTATGAATCGATGTTAAAATTAAGGGAAAATTTTCGATTCAAGATTTTGTCGAGCATGAAGAATAAATTTATTCACTTATTTATACATATGAGTTATTTTAAAAACTGTCAGAAAAACTTCTTATGGATTTGATAAGTATACCGCAAAAAAAAAACAAATAAAAAACAATACAAATATGGAAAATATTTGAAAATGCTAAGTTAAATATTGTTCCAAAATAAATAAAGGAATTTTTTTTTCTACTCTGGGGCTAACAGTATGATTTATGTCGGACATTAATGTGTCAGCATGAAAAGAATTTAATTCGACCGTTTTGATATAAAACGTATTATATAAACACATCTCACATGTGGTTCTTTAATTTACCTTTTACAAAACTTGCTATGTTCAATAGGTAAAATGAATTCATATCTCGGCAGAATACCGGAAATTGTTTTTACATTCTCATGGGTGGGTGTTAAAAAAAAACGGAATCAAAAAATAAATAGAATGTTTCAGTTGAATTTACACATAATTCAGTTTCTAGAATCAATTTCATTCAAAAAGGCATTAAGAAAATATTGTGTCTCAAGATATGGTTTCGGGGAAAAAATATTTTTTTGACATATAACTCCGATAAACAAAATAATGTAATACATTTTGCAATACAAAAACATCGTACTTATAGTTATCAGATTTTTGATACAAATACTTCTTTAGCTTTTCCAAACAAACATCAATTCCATTCTGGATTAACACAAAATTCAATGATCTAAAAAAAGCTCTCACAAGTTTGCGTAAATAAAGTACGCAATTGTAAATAAGCCATATATTTGGCAACACTGTTTTCCGGTTGAAAGAAATCCATTATACATATTTTTCAAAATGATTCCATAAGTCGCAAAACATAAACCATATCCTGATCCTGAGTCAGAAAGTTCACACTTTTCATGTGTTCAGGTATGAAGTTCGGTTGCTGGCTCCCTTAATGTACAATATAAATAGACTTTTTCGTACGCTCATATTTTCTCGTGATATAGAAATCCTTTTGGAAATCTTTTTTTTTATGGCCTCTATTATGCCGGAATTAGATTCCTTTCTGTCTATTCAAGGAAACAATTTTACGAGAGTTCAATTTTTCATTTTTATTATATCTTTTTGTTCAAGTGCCATTTGTTCACAATGAAATTTGATTTGAGAGTATTTGAACATGACGACATCTATGTTCTTATTTACCCTAAAAGGATGCAATTCTTTTTATTACTTTCGAATAATCTTGCTTGGTGATTCGAGGAAGAAGCCAGATAGCGTAGTTGGAGGCGGTGGCGTACTGGACCATGTCGTCATGATCGAGAATGGCTGGCATAATTTAGCCATAAGTTGACAAAGCTATTCTCAAGCTTGATAAGGTGGCAACCTCGCAGCCCGGAACAAGTAAGGGCGGAACTTGTAGCGTTTCTAATGGACGATTCACATTTAATTGTCTGCTCTGATCAGATTGGGAAAAAGCCTAATTTGTTTTTTAACCAAGAGAATTGAACCCACGTCTCATGGATTAATTAATTATTATCAGTCCAGTAGGCCACCATCTGTGCTATCTGGTTCCGGGCCGGAGGCCATTTCCGTGACAACTTTGGACGCTCTCCAACTGTTTTAGGCCAAACAATTGGAAAATTTAATTGGATACAAAAATGCTATGTTACGGCCACTATATTATCTAAATTGAGGACAACATTCCACCATCCTACGGACACGAATACTCTTCCTCTGGGCTTTAGATGAATTAAAGTGAACCACGAAACCATTCCATGCGTTGATTCCAAGGGGATACCAGGATATGAATTTCTATCCCGGAACATTCTAGCCAGATCTTTGAACTTCCTTTCAATTTTCGACAATTCGTAATTGCAATTTTGAAATAAACAGTTTATGTTTCGGTATTGTACTATAAAAAATATATTCTAATAAGCCTTTTCGAATAACAAAAAAATCCCCTTGCAGATAATATTTGAAATTAAATATGCATCCTTTGCTATGAGCTCAAAAAAGGTTTCTTGTATTCCATAAAGAACACCAAAAAAAAAAAAACATTATTTCTTCACTTTTTCAGTTCAGTTTTTTTTTGTCTAAAAATTGCTGAATTTTTAGAAGAGATTCAAGGAAGCATCAAACGCTGCTTTACTTGCAAAATCTGCAAAATCTGCGTTTATTTAAAAATGTTTTTCACTTAATTGAAAACCAAGTGACAAGGCCCTCCATTTATGAGCTTCACTGGGGGGAGTTTTCACGTCTTATTAAGAGTTTACAAGGATAATTTTAAGCTTTAAATTGAATCGACCTAAAACCTTTCCCAATCGAATTACGTTAAGGAAATGCATTTAGATTGATGGAATTCCTCCATTGAATCAATTTTTAAATATTCGATAGAGTACTATTGATTCAATCTACATATATCAGTGATTCTCGCAGGCAGATCCTTTTTTCTCCATTTGAACTTGGTTTTTTTTGCACTGTTTATGAATATATGTAGAAAGGCTTTATGTTTTCCGCCTGAAAGTAGGCAGACTTGTTTTATAAAACTACTGTAAACTAGATTTGCATCATTCTCTGCAACAATAGCATTGCTTTTTCGATTCAATTAATTCCCTGAACATTGTTTTGTAAATTACAATTCAGGATGCTGTTTGTGTCCTGTATAGCACGGGAAATTTTGTCAAAACCGTAGATAACATGCACAGCTGTAAATTGATAAACAAAAATGTAAATAAACAATGGAGAAGTGCATTTTAAGGCTCCTTTTAGATTTAAAAAAATTTTACATTGCATTGAATTGATTTAATCGAGTATAATTGAACGTAGAATATTTTATAATAATTGTTATGGATTGCGGAATGCTTAGAAATACTTTGAATTTAACAAAAATTAATTCAGTGGAATATCCTCTCCTTAAAGGTTTATCAGTAAATTAAAATACGAGTATATTTTTCCCGTAGATCTTTAAATAAATCAATGTGAAAAACATATATAATGTGCGAAATACATGAAACTTAGAAAAATTTGAACTTGGAGCCGGTAAAGAAAATTCGAAATGTTTTCCCACGTCATATCGCCACAATGAAATTTTCTTAAGAAATTAAAAAAAACATTGACTAGAGAAAATTCTGAGCATTTTGCCTGCGGAACAATGTGCAAAATATGAAAGTCACCGTTTACAATATGATGTGTGTGAATTTTCTCACATTATTCACTTGAAAACGTGCTGCACACAATGTTATAGCGTTCAGCCTCGACTGAAATTTTTTCGTCATGTAATAGCTTTCATTGCTTTCACCGGTTTAAGAATCCTCAAGGAATATATACATATATATATATATATATACATATACAAGGACATTTTTGAAAATCTCTTGATTTGCGTTGTTTTTAATTTTCGTTTAAAACCGTGAAGTCACGTTAGGGAAATTTGGTGTTTTTTTATCCTTATAACCATATTTATTATTCAGTGCAAAAACAATTAATTTTCATCTTTCAGATATTTTTCTACATTTTTTTATTAGTCCTTTCTAAATTTAGAGCGCCTTTAAAATATTTAAAAAGGGATATTCAGCTATCAGCATTTTTTATTTTTAATATTTGACTTTCAGCTTAAGGGAGAAATTCCCGTTTATTTATTCATAAAATTAGCCTATACGAAATAGACGTTTAAGCAATAAGCTCTGACCCTCTCATCGGGGTTTTGGTTTTTGGAAAAAGGGTTGAGGTTAAAATTCTGTAATTAAAGGTAAATAATACACAAGAAAACCTTTCTATAAGAACACTCGGTCGTGTTTGTAATGGTGTCTAATATTTTTCATCATGTTGAAACTGGAAAATTTTGAAATAAAAAATATAATTTGTTAAATTTGTTTAGGACAACATTGAACTGATAAAATATATTCATTTCTGATTGATTTCAAATATTTTGATTAAACTGATGGTTAAAAGTGAAATAGGAATGGTTTGCGATAATTTGCCAATGGATGCGATGATGGAAAATTTTTTTGAACTCCTATATTAACTTATGCAAGCGTTGAAAAATATTATATGATTATAATCAAAAAATATTATAGAAAATTGTCCCAGAAAAATACCAATTACAATGTAACTTGTCTCTTTAGCAAGAATGTCTAAATTGTATTACATTTATTTTCAGACACAATCTAAAGTCATGAAAGTCGATTGAAGTTTATGAACCAAGGATGCCATTATATAGCAACGAAACTGAAACGGATGTGTTAATAAACACGACTAGAATCGTCCTTACAGCAGTTGGCTACAAAAATGGAACAAACCTGCCGGGCCCGTCCTGGCTGTCCATGGGCAAACTGCAGATATCACTTTATGCAATAATATTGTTGCTTGCTGTTATAGGGAACTCTCTCGTTATTCTGACGCTAGTCCAAAACAGACGAATGCGTACAATAACGAATTTATTCCTCTTGAATCTTGCCGTGTCCGATTTGCTTCTTGGTGTTTTGTGTGTTCCTTTCACACTAGTGGGAGCTCTTCTACGTGATTTCATCTTTGGAGAATTTATGTGTAAAATTTTACCGTATTTGCAAGGTAAGTACATCATACTATCATAGATAAAATTAAAAAATATTCTTACAGTGTATGTTTATCAAACTTTATATATCAAGCACAACGTTTTTTTCTTTGTATTGTTTGATTTGTATAACGCTTAAATAAATTAAAAAGATTAAAGAATAGGAATTCGTCTTTATACACCAAAGGCGATTCTTATCAACAAACATTGTGATTAATTATATATGGAAGTCCTATACAGAAAAACTCATACAAATGTTTCCTTTTTCATCTTGTCCAGATTTTCTTATCTAAATATATATTTTTATGGAGTTTATTGATAGCATTAACAGAAGCTCATGATAAGTTTCAGCAAATTATCGAGTTGCTTTGATAAAAGAAAATATTTTTTTAACTCAATTTAATGAATTGATCTAGTATAAATGAAAAAAAGAAGTGAAAGGTTTTTGCTTTTGTGTAAATAATATTGAATTGAGTTAAAAATAGAATAAAGGGTTGTGAGAATCCTTTTAGGTAAATACACCAATGCAATTTCAATGATATAATTAAAATTATTTTTATAGCATGCTCAGTGTCTGTGTCAGCTTGGACCCTTGTTGCTATTTCATGTGAAAGATATTATGCTATATGTCATCCCCTGCGATCCCGAACTTGGCAAACACTGAAGCACGCATACAAGCTCATCGCCCTCATATGGATCGGAAGTCTCCTGTTCATGTCACCAATTGCCGTTTTGAGTAAACTTATCCCCATCAGCAAAGGTTAGTACTGGAAAACTAAGTCACAGAAAAGGCGATTAAATAAGTATAAAAATGTCACTGAAAACCTTTTATGTTACCGTGAATGGTTTTTAATTCTCAATTTAATTTGAAAGAACCTTTGTAAAGTGCAATTATCGTGTTGCAAATTTTGCAGATATTACCAGTGAAGAGCAAAAATCTAAAAAAAAACTAACGTCATCTAATCGATTTTCTACTTAACAACTTTTATACCAAAGGATTTTTAATGCCCCTATTGAAAAACGTAAATGAATTGAATTTTAAATTATTCCATCTGAAAGGACTTACGCTTTTGAAAGAATCAAAAAAATAATAATAATAAGAGCACAGAAATTACTATGCTGTTGACTTTAATTAATCAATTCAGGAAAAATTTCTATAAAACTTTTCTCATCCGCACTTGTTATGAATCTATAAATGAATAATTAATGTTCTTACTTAGTTATGCAGCAGTTTTAATTTATTTTTCAATGAATTACAAAAAATTGTATAAATTTTAACGAATTTACTAGAGACCCTCAATGGCATTTAGAATAATTAGGCGCTAGAGAAGAGTGAAATCGTCTTCTAGAACGTCATTTTAAATTCAATTCAAACCATCAGTGTTGAAATTTATTGCAAATTCATTTACTAATGTTTATTACTCGAATTAAAGGGAATTTCTGAACAGTCCCGAGGGCGAGCAAAGGACAATTTGTTGGCAATAATTATGATTTATTTTATCATATTTTCATACAGCAGTATTTTTTCCTTTTGCCTGTTTGCCTATTTCTGTCCATTGACAATTATTTACTTGTAAAAGCGGCTGTTTTTAATGCGCTTAAGTGAAATCCCACGTCTGACAAAACCAAATTATTCTAAAATAAATCCTCTCTTTTTTTCTAAAGAATTTTTGTGTAATTACTTAATATGTACCAATATTGAATGTTCAAGCAGCTCAGAAATAAATGACAGAATCCTCTCAAGAATTTGCAATAAAATGAAAAGCTCTAGCAAATTTTCCTGTTGTCAAGTAAAAATATTCATTTTCTGTATAAATAGCATTAAATTAAAATCGTGATATTGTCGTGACTTTTGTTTGCACGAAACATTTTTTCATTTTTGCATTTTAATCTAATAAAAAAAACAAAATGGCTTCTCAATAATGGTATTTTATTCAATGACAACCATTTTACTGTGCCTGCGGTTATTTTTTGCTATTACGGAATTTTAAGTAATAATGTTTTGAAAATTTTCTGAATTTCCGAATTTCCGTTTCTAAGTATTCCTTGTTTTGTAAATTCTTCAATTTCCCTGCAAGTAGAAATTAAATTCACAATTCTAAAAATGTTTATAGAAAAATTGTTTGAATGAAATTCCCCATAAATATTTCCCAGGTAAATTAATTATGTTATTGTTTGGGTATTTCGGTTATATGATTCTATTTGAAATTTGATCAGTTCAATCTCGTTTGCTCGCCGGTAATGAAGCCGACATTTAACTTTCCTGATTACAATTAAGTAGGTCAAATTCATCACGAAATGTGCCTCACATCATGTCACAATATAATCAAATCTAGATTCAACATGAAATGAAATTGAATATTTTGTAACAAGGATATTTCATCTCCGGCAAATATGTACTTGTCTTCCAACATAACCAATACGTGCTGTTTACAATTATGTCATTGTGTAATGTGTTTTTGTTATATTGCTGAGGTATATTGGAATTTTCATAAAATTTCTGGTGTCTGGTTGCTTTTATTAGAAAATTGGATAAAAGGGAATTAACCTAACAGTTGTTTTTGGTTTGGAAAAAAGGTATTTCCTGAGAAATTTTTTTGTCAAAAAAAAAAAAAAAACACTAATTTAACAGTTTACTTCTTAGTATTGCATACAAAAAATTTTAAGTTGTGAAAAGATTAGTTAAGTTATGTGTAAAGAGATATTTGAACAAAATTGTGTAATTTGTTATTCAGAAACCGTTTTAAACTTTTCAAGTAAAAATTGCATTCAACTTAATCGAAAAAATGTTCCAAAAATAGAAAAGATACGTGATTTTGATATCCTTGTATGAAATGAAGCAGCAAATCGGATTTAACAGAAAACAAGATATTTACAGAAATAACTAAATCTTACTTGGGTCTTCTCTAATATTTTGAGATTATTTCTCCAATCTGCTCATAATTGAATATCACGAAAATTCCTTAATGTGCAAGTCACGAAATCTTACTAGGAAATACGATATTATTATATAAAATCCGACATCTTGTTCTGACTTTTGAGTAAATTGATGTTGACAGTATAAACCTTGAACAGTTTCGGGGAAAAAAATAGAAATACGAGAAGATCTCTTCATCAAGTTGCTTAATCAAATTTCCGTAAAATAAATTCAGATGTAACCTTTTTTTGTTCACTGAAATGAAAAGTAAAACAAAAATGTAAACAGTAAATTTTCACAAAATTTCAATACATATAATAAATCACTGGATTTAGCACTGAGCTCTCAACATTAATTTGAAAACCAACAAAGAAATTCACGTTGTTGTGCAAACTTTTAATGCGGTAGTTGCAAGTCCAGAATGAAGTTTGGCTCAAGCAAACACATTCAAAGTCCTTCTCTTATCTCAAGTAACTAACAGAGAAGAGATCCTTCCAAACAAGGAAACCTTGAAATTATGAAAACAACAATAAAAATTAACATGGTTGAATGGCTTGAAGAGAATATAGAGCAACAGACTTTTGGAGAAGTAAATTATTGCAACTCTCAAGACAAATAAAAATAAAATTTTCTTCTTTTTTTATTTTTATTTTTTGGATTCTGAGTCTTAACTTGAACAAAAGCAATTTAGCTTTATGACACTTAAGTGCTGCATCCGGACGATTTGTTCGCCTTTTTAGGGTTGTCGAATATATTAGTAATTGTTCGCGCAACGTTCAACAACAATAATCTACATTATTTTCTTGGTTCACCTTCATTACCTTAAGTAAGCTCCACCATTAAACAAAATTCAGTGCTTGAGCAATGACTCCATTTTATGCTGGGTTTCTTTATTAATTCTATTTATTTATTTTTTTTTCTCTTAGGGCATCACAAATGCCGAGAATATTGGCCACCGACTTGGAAGCCATACGAAAAGGCATTCAACATTTTTCTTGACATAATCCTTCTCATTATTCCTGTTCTTGTTCTAAGTGGCACCTATACATTGATATCCCGAACATTATGGCATGGAATGCGAGCAGAGAAAGTGGCTAAGAACACACAGTCAAGTAAGTGTATATGAAAAAATGTTTGGCGCTCAACTATCGCTGCATATCTGATACTATACTTAATATATTTACAGCAGACAACTTGATGGAGGTTTTTATAAACAAGAATGGATCGCCGAGCAATCGAAGTTTCCTTTCGTATAAAGCGGCATCCCGTGAAAATTTGGCGACCAGCTGCCATCAATATTCTAATTTGCAGACACCGATTATCATAAAAGAGTTTTCATATTCAACCAGACGTAAGCAAGGACTACGAAGGTAATATCTATTGTGAAAACAATCAATTTGAATATATTTAAGTATTAAGTAATTTAAATTATTAGAACGAATATTGAAAAGAGTCTTCAGAACAAAAAACGTGTGATTAAGATGCTTTTTATGGTTGTATTGGAATTCTTCATTTGTTGGACACCATTGTATGCAATTAATACAATTGCCCTATTTAATCCGACATTAATCTACAAGGACTTGGGATATCCTGCAATTACATTCTTTCAACTTTTGGCATATACATCAAGCTGCTGTAATCCGATCACATATTGTTTCATGAATCGGGGATTCCGAAAGGCATTCCTGAATTTATTTCGTTGCTTCAAAAGATTTCGGACCCCAAAAAGAAAAATCAGTATTGGAGGAGGTGGAACTCAAGAGACTGACCTAGACGTAAGTCGCTTTCAGTGTCAGCGGTTGTGTACCGATTCAACCCAGTCTTATTGATATGCCCGTAATAAATTGATGTATCTTTGCTGTAAATATACATTATCTATGGGTGCTATGTCTTAAAGCTATCCACTTCTGATGTTGTAAATGAATTTCAATAAAATCTTAACGTTTAACCGTCAAAATTGAGTTTTTTTTCTTTTGTTTTACTTTAACCGTACTTATTCCACCTACACACTTTCAATTGTTTTGTTTAATTAAAGGGAATCAATTTTCTTTTGATGAAAATTACGTGAACAAAAAAGAGAAAAAAAACGTATGATGGGAGACCCCAAAAATTAATGATTTTAAATATTTTCCGTTAGAGTTTTTGTCCTGCAAAAAGTGTAGAAAAAATTTTCTTAATATATAACCGAGCTTTGGAAACTTTTTTTTTCCAATCAATTAACTTTAAGAATTGCTGTTGAAGACAGAGCACTAATCCCAGCATAATTTTTACCCGCGACAGCGATATTTAGTTGAAAAAACATATCAAAAGAACCGCGCCACCTAAATTAACCATTCTTTTCACGGAAAACTGTATCCGGAAGATAAATAGTAACAATAAATTTGAGAAAAATGCAAAAGATTTGAGATTGATTAATGAGAAGGCAGATACAAAGGTCGAGAAGGCAGAGAAGGTAGAGAAGGTCGAACAAATTAGTTTTAAAAACACTTCAAAGTTCTTACACATCGGTTTCCTATAACCACCAAAAAAAAAGAAAAAAAGAAACACTACCCGAAAGATATTCGAACTTTTGCTGTAAGAGCCCGATGCCCAATCACCCAGTTGAATTCGCCTTATTTTTAGGTGCGAAGAATGTGTATAGATAACGACACACGTATAGTTTATTGATTCGCTTAATACAAGCTACAAAAAACTTAAAATTAAGTAACAATACATAACAATAATAAAGACATAACACTAAAGAAAGACAAAGTATGGTAAGGGGAAAAGGGAAAGGCAGGATCGAAAGGCAAGATTGAAACAAGGCGGGAGGAGACGACAACCGGGAATACTAGGACCGCTGAAGAATTTTCTTTAGAGCGTCCTTCGTGACATGGAAGTCGAAGAAAGGGAATGCATTAGCCTTGTTCAGCATTCTAGACAACGGTTCATTAAGCCCATATTCAGTGCGGTGGCAGGGGGGACGAAATAGGCGAACCGAACGAAGGTTACGGGGATTTGTGTTGACGCAGATCGACTGAAGCAGAGAAGGGCAGTCGATAATACCCGACATAAGTTGATGGAGGAAGAGGATGTCGGCGGTATCGCGTCTAACGTATAAGGGCTGAAGATCAATGAGCCGTAAACGATCTTCATAAGGAGGAAGATGCATAGGATCAGACCAAGGGAGGCTCCGTAGGGCAAAGCGAAGAAATCTCCTCTGAACGGATTCAATCTTTAGGATGTAGGAGGAATGGGACGGGGACCAAACCTGAGAGGCATACTCGAGGATAGGCCTAACCAGAGAAGTGTACAAGACTTTGGAGAGGTGGGGGTTAGAGAATTCCCTAGACCAACGTTTCACAAAGCCAAGTACAGCATTCGCTCGGGAAATGGTATGATCAATGTGGGACCGGAAACTGAGCTCACGGTCACAAATGACACCCAGATCATTAAGAAAGGTTACCGAGGGAATAGAAAGACCAGATAGGTAGTAAGTTCGAGGTGAGGGTGGTAGCCGCTTTCGAGAGAAGGTAACGGATTGGCACTTGGAAACATTAAGCACCAGAAAGTTCTCATTGCACCAAGTGCAGAACCTGTCAAGGTCGGCTTGAAGAAGGCGAGAATCAGCAGGAGAGGAAATATTCTTATAGATCTTCATGTCGTCCGCATATATCGACACCTTTGAATGCAACAGTATACCCTCAACATCATTAATGGAGAGTATGAAGATCAAAGGACCAAGATGGCTGCCTTGGGGAACGCCAGAGGGGGCGCCAAAGGGGGCAGAGACGGCGGAATTAAAGAGAACCTTATAGGTGCGACGCTCCAAGTATGATTTGATCCATGTTATGAAAAAAGGTGGAAAACCAAGGTGACGAAGCTTAAACAGGATGAGGCTATGCGAAATTTTATCGAAAGCCTTACTGAAGTCGGTGGCCACAACGTCAACCTCACACCCACTCTCCAAAGCGCAAAGTGAAGAGGATACAAAGTCGGTGAGGTTAGTTGTTGTTGACCTCCCCCGCAAAAAACCATGTTGAGCAGGAGAAAAGATGGATTTACAGTGGAAGGAGACTAAGTCGTAGACGATCTTTTCGAAGAGTTTAGGAATACAAGAGAGTTTAGCAATGGGACGGTAATTCGACACATCTGTCTTGCAACCCTTCTTATGAATGGGAATGATATACGATTCCTTCCACTGCGAAGGGAAGATACCTTGGGAGATGGATTGCTGGAAAATGAAGGTAAGAGGCTCCACAAGGTGTTGAGCACATCTCTTAAGTACGACAGCGGGAATTCCGTCAGGACCAGGGTTGAAGTCATCGGCCAAGGTAGCGATCGATGCCGCGACTTGCGAACAGTCTATATGCAGGGAGGAAAGTGAAGTAAGAGGACTAGAATGCAAAAAGCTGAAGTAAGAAGCATCAGGTTCGGAGGATACACCACAAAAAGATTGACTAAAGTGTTTTACAAACAGATCAGAGATAGAGGAAGGGTCACTAGACGAAGTATCCTCAAGGTGAAGAGTGGGAGGATAGCCACTAGACTTACGTTTAGAGTTCACAAAGTTAAAAAACTGTTTCGGGTTCAGGATCAAGTCAGCTTGGACTTTGTCAAGGTAACCAGAGTAAAGTATGCGACTACGTTCGGAGAACATATTGGAAACAGCTAGAAAATTATGATAATCAACCTCAGACCGGGACAAGAGAAAGGCGCGCCACAGTTTGTTCCGCTTATTGCGAAGAGATCGAAGCTCGCCATCGTACCACACCGGGGATGAAGAGAAGGTTCTGCGGGACCGATAGGGAACAGACTGGGACAAACAAGAAGACATAATATCAGAGAATACAGATAGAGTGTTATCAACCGGGAGTTGCCTGTTAAGCGAGATACGCGAGATAGGCGAGTTCGACAAGATGTCGTTCAGTTTGACAAAGTCACATCTGTGAAAATTAAATGACTTAGAGGACGGTGAAGAGGGAATAATATCGGGCTGGCGTAGAGAAAAGGCAAGAAACAAAGGGGGATGAAACGGGTCAAGACAAGACAGAGTATGAGGGCTCCTGGCGACGATGGAGTTGAGGGGATCAGAAGAGTAAACAAGATCCAATTGTCTCCCGAGACTGTTAGATATATTACTAATCTGATAGAGATCGGAATCCGACAGACGATCCAGGAACAAAATCTCTCTGGCCGAAGAAGCATTAGTGGGAACATAATAGGATTCGTCGTCAGACAGGGACCACTGCAGATGAGGCAGGTTGAAGTCACCAAGGACAATTAACTCATCGACGGTCTTAAGGGAATTAAACACTAAATCAACTTCGTACGTAGCGAGTCTATACGCTTCAACCGGCTGAGAAGGTCGTATATAAAAGCAGAAGATAAAAATAGACCTATGTACGAAATTAATCCTAACACAAACAAACTCACATGAGGAGCTCGAAGAAGATTTTAGGAAAGAGGCACACAAGCTATTGTGCACCGCCAAAAGGACACCGCGACCGCAGGGAATACCGTCGTCGGTGGCACCATCGACACGAAAGACGTTGAAATCGTGGGAAAATAATTCACTGCTATGGATACTAGGGATGAGGTTAGTCTCCGTTAAGGCGAAAATGTCATAAGGCAAGAGAAACGAATTTCGGAAAACTTCACGAGTTTTAGTACGAAGTCCCCTGACATTTTGGTAGTAAAGAGAAAAGTGAGAAGTACGGTGATTAGAAACTGATGCAGAAGGAGGGGACAGATTACATGACAATGAAGAACGAGTGGGGGGGTTAGAATCAAGGGGAGGAGTCACGCACAGAGAAGTTGGAACAATAGCCAAAGGAGGAGAAAAGGAGTGGATGGAATCCATAAGTTGGTTAGGAACGAAAGAAATTATTGGAGTCGTTACGAGACCTCTGCAGGTGGGAAATACGCTTCGAGCTAACAAAAGCGGCAAACGAGGAAAGGTCATTAGAAACATCAATAGCAGGGATATTGAACGCCGCATGGTAGTTAACGAAGAATTGGCGAAGAATAGAAGGGTCCGTCGGAAGGCCCTCTTGCTGAATTGATACCATCACGTTGGTCTTTGTTTTGCCTTCATAGCAAACATCGGCACCCTTGTCGTGAAGGTAGGCCAGATACAAGCGCACATTATCATAAATGCGTTGGTCCCGAAGGCGAGAAAGAAGATAACGACTATCGAGAGACTCTGCTGCACGCATGGTTACCTTCACAACTGGAGGCAGAAGAGGGTCAACGAGATAAAATATTTAAAATTTCATTACTCAAAAACAAATTCACCTAAAGTCATGCAAAAAAAATATTTTATTGAGTAACATTGAAGATTTTCATATTCCGAGTTTTCTGGATATACATTGAACAGTTGTAGAAATATGATTTTTTAAATATTTGATTCCTCGATTTCCATCCCTCAAAATCCATCGGATGGACCTTCGATTTTTTATCCAAATTTCATTGATTTATTTCCAGTAGTTTCAAAGAAGAAGCCTGGACGGGAGAGGGCGGAGGGGCGGATTTTTTATTCGTTTTTTGAAATCTACATATCTCAGAAGTTCAAAACGAAAACTGTCACAATTTCAGGGAGATTATTATTTTTATTTCTTGCTCGATTCCAAAACAGAGAAAACCAAAACTTGATGTTTTGAAAAATTTTTCACTTTTTTTCATTCATTGACAAATGATCTGAATACTGTAAAATATAATGTTAAAACAAAACATCTAAAAGTACCTAATAGCAAGGGCGCTGGTAGAATGAATAAAGAGGAACCAACATTTTTTTCCCTCACAAAAAAAGGAAAAGTTGTAAATTATTAAATTTTCAATATAGAATTTCATATACCTAACCTTAAAATTTGTCCTCTACCGGCAGCCATCTTTGTCACCAAGCTGGCCACAACTAATTAAAGGTTTTTTTTTAAATAATGTCAAACAAATAATTCAAAAACGAATGATCCTAGATATTTTGATAATTTTAAAAACAAAAATCATCATGACTTTACAGTAAGTTAAATTATTTTTGCAATATCAATTTGTAAAGTTTTAAACTTTTCTATTTCATCAATTTTTCAACAACAACATTTTGAATTTGCAAAAATGATTCCCAAACGAAACCTTTCATACGCCAAAAAATCTACAACAGAACAAATCAGAAAACTGAAAGTGCCTAAAGCGGCGTAGTAACAAATGTGTATACATTTTTATTTATTTATTCATTTGTTTCGGAAGCAATAAGCCGGATGTGCTTCTAGGAAGCTTCAATTGCTTTTTTTTGTTTTCCGAAGGGAATAGTCTATTCCCAGTAATTTGGGTTTTGGAATCATAAAATAAGAGCAACAATTTCTATAGTTGTGTGCGTGAAATAATTTTCTATCAAATAAAGTCCCTGATTATGAAAATTTGAATAGAACATAAATCAAAGGAAAAAATACAAAAATTATTGCAAAAATAAAGATTGTTTTTTCAATTTAATTTAATTACATTTTTCTATCATGATTTTTATTTTTGTAAAATATGATATAAAGCGAAAATGAACATATGAAGGATGGAGGATTTTCAATTTGGTACATTCGCGATAGTTTTGTTATTATTAGTTGGGCACATTGAAAATGAACCATCAACAAGAATGATTACGCTAAACATGTTATGCTTATATTTCAACAATATACAATGAACAGCTGTTGTTGTTCCATCATTTGCATGCATCACAGCGCACACACTGTGTTTATTATTATATTATAAAATATCATTTTATATGCGTGGCCCACAACTCCCAGGTAAGGTAAATCTTGACAGAAATTTTCGGAAATTTTGTTTAAAATATTTCACACATTTTCGACAGATCAAATTACGGGTAAAATAGCACCAGAAAGATTTCATTTCATTTAATACATTCTCGTTTTTCCTTGTTTCTCTTCAATTATCCAATAGAATCAGGTGTCGAATAAAGTTTTTTAATACCTAAAGTCCTGACGTTTAAATTAATGATATTGTACTAAACAGCAAACAAGTTCATTTTGGCAGAAAAATTACTTGAACAGGACCCTTTTTGAAGCTCGTTATCCTGCAAACTTCTAACTTTTTTCGAAGTCCAATATTAAACGTTGCAAGCTTCAAATGAAATAAAAAACGCCAACAACAAAAACAAAGTTTTAGTTAAAAAAATACGAAGAATTTTGGTATTCAATGAAAGTCCTACTTTAATCTGCTTTACATAAAACAACATGGTTTTTTTTTTGTTTTGGTTGTTGTAAGAACAATTTTGAAATGAAAGTGCCAAAACACGAAAATTCTGAAATTTATTATTCCATTTTAGGTATACACTGTAAATTTAGTTGTAAATAATTATTTAGATATTGCGAGAAAATAATTTAACATTATCCATAATTCTGCTGTACGGATCTTGATGTCATGTCGAGTCCTGCCAACCACCCTTTGTCTTCTTTCCCCTTGCGTGGATTTGAGGACGATTAAGAAATCTGAAATCCCCGAGCTTAAATATCACGACTCACGAGCATCCTAGACAAATTGTTATAAAGAAGTCTGACGGCGACTGCCATTTGGCGGAATATTTTCTAGGGAAATTTAGGATGTTTGATAAGGTATACAGTGGCACGGCAGTGGGCGTAATTAGCCGAGGCAATTATGTATAAAGTTCAATAAAAGGGATCTTGAATTTAATGAATCAACGGAATTTCGGTTTTTGTTGAATAAGAAAACACATCAAAAATTTCTCTTGTGAAAAAAATGCTGGTTTTCCCGTATTCTACTTATGTTTTTTGAAAGAAAATTTTGAGGCGGCCAAAGTCTCTTTATGTATTGTTATTTTCCAATTTCATTCTTTTAAGGATGTTTTTATTGAATTACTAATGAAGTTGCAAAATACTGAATAAAACTTCCGAAAATTGTTTACTGAAATTAACTTCGTTTTATTTAATCTATCCAAAACAAATACAATCAGAACACTAAACTTATAAACCCAGTAAACTTTTATGTTACTGTCAATTTGAGTGTGTTTATTTCGGAAAATTGTTATTTGATAGTCAAATTCTAATACTATATTCCGACATAGTGTCAAACAAAAATTATACTCATACAAAATGAATCCATTAACATTTCCCATGATACCAAAAAGAATTGTATTTTCCAGGAAAAAAAAAGAAGCATTATTTCATATTGAAAAATTTATATGAATATTTTTTAAGCTGCCTTTCTAATAATAATAATGATACTAAAGGAAGTTTATAAATTCCCAAGTGACCCAGAATAAAAATATTTTTCTAAAATTCCATTTTTAATAAAGTTAAGTGTCACATAATGTTTTTATGAAAAGCCATTAAGTTTAATTATTTTTGTTGTATTTCAATGATGCTAATGTAGGGAGCTTTGACACAAAGCATTTATAGCATTGTGTAATTAAATTGTATCAGTATCTACAAAAATTCAGGATTCTATGAACTAAATTTATTTATAAAACACTTCCGTGCTTTCGAGAAAAATATTTTATTAATATTTCCATCCTACTATTGTAATTATTTGCACAATATCGGATTCGTTCACGTTTAACCTGGAACCATTCATACATAAATATGAACTTATTTCAGCAAACAATTTAACTTCTAATCACAAAATCAATATTATTACAAATTCGATATTTAAATATTAAATAAAGAAACATACAAAGCGAGTTTGCTTTTTATTGAAAAAAAAAAACCTCAATAAATAATTTGTATTGAAAAGTGTTAAATATTTATTAACGGCTTTATGAGGAAAAGTTTTTCATTTAAATAATATATGCATAATAATTGAGTCCTTGAATATATTGTCATTATTGCAATTATATTTTATGATGAAACGTATTTAGTTCAATTTTATTTTCGTAATCTGAACCTATTTATTTATGTTAAACTGTTTCGGTGTCAGGTCAATAAAGGATGCACTCTGCTCATATTATAATGTTTTTTTGTTTATAATTTCAATTTTGACAACTCAAGCTAAAATGAAAAGTTTTCATACATAAAATTCGTCTTGCAAGTATCAAGCATTCTATTTTTTTTACGAATTTATTACATGGTACATTTTCCACACATGTCCTTTTTATGCTCCTGATAAAGTCTATTTTAGTTCTGTTTCCAGAAATGACAAGATTCAAAATCTTTTGAGCACTTCTGTTCGACAACGTTCTTATGCTTGCTGATATGCTTTGCGTGTGCTGCTAAAATAACCCTTTCAGTATTTTAAATCCAAAAAAATGCTTTGAGATGTTAAAATCTTGTAATGTGTACAAAAAACTACTCCGACAGTCATATTCATTTTAAGAATGTTGAAATTTCTAATGAAATTGTTGTAAATTATTGTAGATTTAAAAGTAAATTTCAAATTAAAAATTCCAATAAATATTAAAATATTTGAGGAAAAATGATTAGTTTTGAAGTTTTGATTTATTGATTGGATTTATAGGTTGGATATGGATTTACATGACAGACAAGATGACAACACACAAACAATTCTGCTAGGAAAAAAAGTATTCTTTTAGTTTATTATAAATGTGTGGAATTATGGACCGTTATATTATCAATAATGATTTCTTTTCGATCATTTGCACCAAACCAATTTGGAAGTGTGTCCTTAAGCGTGCATCAATTTTTCGTTCGATTTGTTGGATGTCATTTGTTGGGTTTTGCCAACAACCAACAATAAATCAATGTCAAAGTTTGTGCTGATACATGGATTTTATCCATAAATCCTTCTATAGAGGATTGCATCCGTTGGAACATGCCTGTGCTATGCCGAGGAATTTCCAAAGCTATGCCTTGATGTAGGATCAGCAGAACCTCATCCACCTTGTGTATTACTGTTTCTTTTATATATTGTATAATATCTTCTCTATATTCATACATATATGTAAGTTTGTTAGACAAAGTAAATACTTTTCTATCTATGCTATTTTTCTCGGAACTAAAACAGAATGTCTGAACAGTTCCTGGAATGAAAATCATCTTTCAAAATGTTTATTCTAGTTATTGCTATTTCCTGTTTATCTTTTGCTATCGTTATTGACGATTCGAGGATTCAATATAAGAGTTGAAAAATTATATTAAAGATTTATGAGCCAATTAAATACTATAATTTTAGCGGTCAATCATAAAAACTGCTTCTTCGCATCGTTCACAAATAAAGTAATTCAATGGTGAATAATGTTTTTTAAATCCTCCCCCAGCCAATTTAAACTGACTTCAGGCGGAGTGCCAGACAGAAACATTTCTCAGATATTAAAACCTTTAAAAGCAATCTCAACACAATGTAATTACTCTTGTTCAAAATTTATATTTACAAGTGGACGAGGCAAGTATTTACGGTTGGTGCCAAGGGGATAGCATCGGCTGTTGCAGGATCTTTTCACTCTCTTGTAAAAAAAATTAAATTAGCTAATCCAATAATCTGGGCTTAAATATGTAGTAAGCAAGAGACTTGTGTGTCCTGTGAACATTTCGGTGGCCCCAAAGGTAATATAACCAAACTCTCACAAAAAAGCATACTGCTGTAATGCAAGATTTTCGTAATTAGCATTTGCAAAGGATATCTATCCTTTGAGGGAATTCAGTTGAGATGTACAACTCAAATGATGTGGGAATGTATCTGATAAATTTATCTTAGTCTGGGAAAAATTTGTCGTTACACTGCATAGACCGGCACGGCCGGCGTTTGTATCAATTCCAAAATTATCACTTCCATCTAAATTCTCTGCCAAAACGCACGTCCTGTGGTTATCTTCCACTTTGAAGCCTCACTGAATATTTATCTACGGCATTCCCTAAGGATATATTTCTTGGAATTATGTCGTGGAAACATATGCAAGCTCGTCGAAACGACTTCTTCTTAAATACCGGAAATATCTCTTGTCTGAACTTTTCCTTGGATAACTTAATTACTATTTACTCTAATTTGTTCTACCGAGTCCTGTAGGCATTCTTTTCTACACGAAAATTTTTAGATGTTTACTCGTAGTAAACCATTTAATGTTATGTTCTCAATGGAGAAGCTTTTATACCTTACCGTTCTCACGTTACAAGCGACATTAAATGTGGAGTGGTAGTGGATTATTAATAAGACAGCATTCCTATACTTAAGTATGTACTAGGGAAATAAAAAAAGTACATGGAAAAAGCACAGCCATTAATCCCTTGTGAAGGAATGAGAATCAACTGCAGTAATACATTACACAGAACAACTAAAAAACAAACATTTATGAAGTCAGGCATTAATTGGAATGTTAGAAGTTGCTGACCTGACCTTTTGTTAGTGTTCAGGGTTCACCACTGCGGTCTAAGCGATTATTTAGGAAAAAACACTGTAATCGGAACCATAACTACCCATTTGAGCCTACTATAAGTCCTGAAAAAAATAAGTCTCTATGTGTACACATGTTTCGTTATTAGAGGGGACGGTGGGTTTTTGGGGTGGTTTCATTTATTTTTAAAATTGATATCCCCAGTACGGAGAATCAATGGAAACAGTAATGCCATAATTTTGGCAAAGATTTTTATTATTGCTGAAAATCCATGATTTTATTTACAGCAACCAATGTGCATCATAAAAAAATCATATTCCGCCCTCTTTCAAGTCTCATTGAATCCAAAGTCATTTAAGAGTCTTAAGTCACTCAATTTGAGTGTAACAACAATAAATAACAAATATATTAAAATCGGTGGTGTTGAAGGCTGCCAAGCAATCAAAATAGGAAAACCAACAAAATCAAAGAAACAGTTTCAAAATTCATTCGAGAATTTGTACAAACACAGAACACTATTAGTTATTTAAACACTGAAAACGCTTTTTAACTGCAATACATAAACAAAATTTGAGTTGTTAAAAATATTGCAAACAAAGTTTCATTAAAATTGCATCATTCAGCAAAATCAACATTTTGAGGAAATTCACAAGTCCTGTGTTCTCATTAATTTGTTCTGCATAGGTAATAAGTATTTTAAAAAAACATATTATACTGTAAAGGATTCTGATATCTGAATATATTCAAATAAATATGACAAAATCCAAATGTTAACGGAAAAATTGTGAATTATTCTTGTTACCGTTATTCTTTCGTATTTCTATTGTTTGTTTCCAGTTTTATATTAATGGCATACGAAGGATGCTTCTAAGTAGGATGCAGGAATATCGAGTGGAAGAAGAGCAGTTTGTATGAGTTTTATGTCCTTGAGTATATCTCCATTTACGGATGTATGATCAAAAAAAGAAGAAAGGAAAAAAACAACGTACGATATGAGTTCGAGTTTCGAGAAGATTTCCCCATAGAATTAGGGAATAGAAAAGTTCAGTTTTCGCAAAAAAAAAACTTGAAGTCTCAATAGGCCTCTACCAAAAACATTTCGAAATAGAAAAATTCAACAATTCTCGCCTCATTCAAGAACGTATTTTGTTTTTTGTGATGTCATGAAGCTGAAGCATCTAACTCGTTTTTTTTCAGCCAGTGGAATGAGGCAAATTGGTGTTAAGCATCACGAATACTTTCACAGAATATGCGAGAGAAATTGGACATGAATGGTAAACTTATTCTGATTACTCGATACTGTCACAGTACACAGAAATCCACTTTATTTAATAGTACGGCATACAGGAACAAGCCCACTCGATTCACAATTATGGGGCCTATTCAATGAGGTTGAGTAGTGTCTGCCACTTGGTATTCTGTTTGGGGCATCCCCTCAAATCTTAGAACAAGATTTTTTTTTTGCAAGGAATCGCAGGCAAAAGGCGAATTTGACTGGACGTGATGACAATTCTTAAGCCTCTGTCAACGAATTTGTATACAATCGCTGTAAGTGGATATAAAAAATGCTGCCCAATAGGTGTTCCGTTTTTTTTTTTTTACTTTTGGTGAAATTTTCCATAGATTTGTGATTGCAAAAGAATTGTGCACGTTTCAACAATAACGTAAATAATACTGAGAAAAATTATTTGAGATATTAGGTGAAAGTTGAATTCATTGAATAATAACTTTTTTGTTATCTTCGCACAAGGACTAAGGATAAGCCAATGATGAAATGACCAAGGGCTAAGGGACTAAAGGAGCCTTTGGTTTAGAATTTTGGAATAACTCCTGCTATTCTCGATAATGATTGAACTTCTTGGAACACTTTTGAAAAGGCTTTATGTAATGTTATATAAATGCGACTGACAGGAAACATAATCAATATATAAAGAGTTCATAATATAAGGTCATCAACTAACATAGAAGTCATAGCAATAAATTGATTGGCAATTCACTTTGCTCCAGTTCAGAGTAACCATAGATATACAATATACATACATATGTAATTCTTAGAAGAAACTCCTTCATGGTCATTCCTGGATCCTTTCAAGGAGTTTTCTTTGAAACCTGACATATACTGTATCTTTATGCAACAGTGAACATTTACTATAACATTACGCACGCTATGAAATAAGAAATATTCAATCATTTTTTTTTTTTTTGTTAATATCCTGTTTGATGAAATTATTAAATAATATCAATTCTCATCATAATTGAACGATTTCTTTCCATCCTAACGTAAGAACAAATTTATATTAATGTGAATTCAATCAATACGGAAAAACGGAGGGGCTGCAGTTTATTTGAAACAGCTTCCTGTCCAACTAATGTACCTTCGATGAAATAATATTGTTTTTTCTCAGCTTTACTAATAAATCATTCGCAAAATAAGAAAATGTCGTCACGTTTTCACCGTAATGTTGCTAAAAACTTTTGCCATATGATAAATGAAAGGTTCTTTCCACAAGACCGCACCAATAATAATAGAAAATTGTCGAAGCATACGGAAAGGTTCAGGTCGACGTCGTAAACATGATTTTTGGTCATGCACGAAAGGATAACAAAGCCAACTTTGGTAAAAATCACTTCACTAAGTCATGGCAGTGATGTCGAGTACGTGCGATGAACGCTTGGAATGGCGGGACTTTTTTAAAAAAAAAAACAACTCCTTAGAAACAAAGTTTTAATTTGATTTAAATTAATTTTTGGTTCAGATGAACTCATCTGCATAAATAATAAACAAATTTTCCCATATATCTTTCCTTCAATACATAATTAACTAAGAACTTTTAATCCTTTTGTTGGTATAGTTGACTTAACGAACTTTTGGCTTATCTTTACAAATGGAAAATTATATCTTAAAATTATCCAGTAATTCAGGCGTATGAAGTAATTTTCTTTGTAAGCACAAATTACCAGGGTAGCGACCCTTCTATAGCCCATTATTTCTGACTAAGTATCTTCATCCTTAAGCAAAGAGAACGATCAACGGTCACGCAGTCAAAGTAATACCACGAAAGGTCTAATGCCCTGAAACTGAGATAAAACTAGAATTTATTTGGGTAATACTGAAAAAAATAACATTCTCACATGACACGGTAATCCAAGTTTAATTGCTGTAATATGAAGTACGATTAAAATAAAATAGAGGTGTGCAAGGAGTCTGGAATTATTTCATATATGAAATGGAAATGGAAGAAGTAAATATTAAAACATCTAAAAACATTTTCCTCTTCAGGATTATCTTATTTAATCGGGTAACATGCCACTGTTTTAATTAATGGATAAAGACAATAACATTAAGGATGCAACTCAATGGCAACTTCATAATTCACCTGAAATTCAATGTAATTTGTGGACTTATACTTAACCGCTGAATTCCTTGACTTTAACACAACTCAAGCTTAATTGAGTAATTATCACTAAAGAGAATGAATTTAATTTAGCAAATGAAAACTTCTCTGCACCCACGAACTGAACTTGACAACAGCTTTATTCTCAAGTCGAAGTGTGTAATTACTTAAATTGGCAATTGTTTTAACAGCTGAATATAAATGAAGGTTGTTTGAATGAATCTAAGTTGTAAGTTGAAAGTAATGCAACAAAATTACAAAATAATAAACCATGACTGAATTATGCAATTCCGAATTCCGAACATATAAAAACAGTAGGTTCTACTTTATGAAACTGATTACAGAAATTAAACGATAATTTTATATAGTTTTTGCAACGAAAATCAAATAAAATTTCATTCAATAAGAAATTCGTTTTTACTGTAGGTATCTGAAAATCGATTTTCTATTTTTTTTCCCAATAAATCTTTTTTCGTAAATGTATGCTTTGTATGTGAAACTCAGGCTAATACGGAAATACATTCATGCAATAAAGAGGATTTAAAAGGATTTTTTCTAATAAACTGTTATTCAAAATGAGTGGAGCGTTTTCACAAATATAGGGTTCGCCAAACCAACTATTTACAGTATTTTAAAAATGAATAACACAAACAGTATGGGAGATATCAATTTAATATTTTGTCCATGGTTTAGGTTGACATTTAATGTTTTTATTTATTATGTTTTATAAATCATATCATTTGGCCTCGCATCCTGGTCATTGGTCGAACTTTGACTCGTTGACTTTTCAGCATACTCTTCGGATGTCTAATCGTTGTGTGAGATGAATTCTTCATAAACAACTGCGATTTCCACCATAAAAATTAGCAATGACGCAAAATTTAATCCACGGCATGTTCCTCATCCCCATGACGAAGAGTGGAGAACGGAGGCAACCTTAATGATCTGTCAACAATTAGTAAAAAACGTAATCCGATAATACATTTTTAACTGCTGCCATGGACACTGGGCAGGACAGCTTTGCAAGCATTTGAATGAATGCACTTTTAAACCCTTAAAGCTGAAACCTACTTCAAATTTGTATTGCGTTGCATCCACCTGTGACGTCATAATACTGAGAGAACGATATTTTCATTTAACAACAAAAATCAATTCTCTCCTTATTCAGTGAATGTAATTCGTGCTTTATTAATGCTTTTCACACAGTTGGCTGTCACTATCATTTCAAAATTGCCCTTCAGGGTATTCAGGATCGTCGGAGATATTAAATTTTAAAATATCCACAATGTTGTATTTATAATTCTTCATGACTAAAGAATGTAACACGAAATAAAACAAAAAAATTCTTTTAAAAAAACAATGTTTTTAGAAGTTGAAATATATTTTTAGATATGGTTCTGGAAACACAAACACGTATCTACATTTTGAAAAAATTCTAGGATAATTTACATGACAAATTCCATTTTTTTGTTAATCATAAAGCATATACAATGTATATATTCTATATTGTACATTGATATAACAATCATTGCAATGGATTATATGTCATTTCGGTGATATTAAGTGTACAAAGGAATTGCTGCTGTTAACTTAAAGCACAGGTAATATTTGATGTCGTACCATTTCAAAGAATTTTTATTATTCCATTCAATGTTGGGAATTCTAATTTATAAAGCAGTTCCAGTTTTATCGGATACTGCATGTACAGGACAAACCAAAACTAAAGCAACTGCCAAAGGATAAATTCAGGAATTGTGGCGAAGGACCCCAAAATTGCGGACCCCATAATGAGTATATAATTATTTCTGCGTTAAGAGGTAATACCAGGTAACGACACTAAATTATCCCCTGTGGTTATGAGAAATCAATAAAATACTAATTTAATATACCGTAACAGGATTGTAAGAATTTTTTTGTAGGTTATGAAAATTTCAATTGTATCAGGCACAGTAGTGCAAATTATTTAAAAATAAAATAATTACTTGCTGTTCTCGTTAATAGAATGTCGACTAGGACTCTAGAAGTTCCCAACCTTATATTAGAATGTTTCTGGTTAAAAATGAATAATTAAACTGAATTCATTAACAGCAGTCACCGATGGATATTCGGTTATTTGTTTTATACAATTGTTTTTAATTATTTTTTCCATCTACCTTTAATCGATTACAATTGACTCCAATCAGCGCTGTATTGACTTCATGGTGTTTTTATCGATCACATTTCTGACCCAAGAACTAAACAAAAGTAGTTATTAATTAATTTTCGTTCATTCTATCAAAAGCATTTGGTTTGCTTATAGTATCTACGGAAATATTGTATCATTATTAAGTTTCTATAATAAAAGTAAATATTTATCTTACATATTATATTCACAGGCAATCCAAATAAGTACTTTACTTTTACTGTTGCCATTTGCACGAATTGTGACAGTTTATCCATTAACTCAGTGTGTTCGCAATTGCTCAGGATTTGGCCTCAGGTGCGGCTGGGATTGCGTGTATTTATTGTATTTTGCTGGAATGTCTGTAATGTAATTAAAGTAGAGGATGACACTTGTCTCTTTGTGTTTAGTTAATTAAAACTAAATGAATTTTTGCGAAAGTAATCTGGCACATGGGATCCCATTCTCTTAGCTGGAAGTCCTTAATCGTTTGACAGGGTCAACCGCTTAAGTACTTCTATTTGTTAGGATAACTTTTGTTCACTAATGAAAAAACAAAAACAACAACCGAAAAAAAAACATGGTGAATGACTATAATTGTCGAGTAAATATTCTTTACAAAGTGTGAGAATGAAATTTTCAAACAATTTCATGTAAAATTCTTTTACAGAAAATCATTGGTAGAAATGGGAATTTGGTTAACATTGGAATCTGTATTATAAAAAAAAAAGAAATCCCGCAAACCGACTTCAAATATGTCTGGAAAATATGGCATACGTGACAAGTATAAAAAAACAAAAGTGATTCTGATATAGACATTTTTTGGAATTCAATTTGCTCTCGACGGATTTAGTTTCACAGACAACATATTTTTTTATTTCTTCATTGATAACAAAGTGATGTAAGAAATTCACTCCTGGGAGACCAAATAAATACCATGGTGTGGTATATTGGTTTTTTCTTCTTATCTGAAAAACAAACGAATTTTTTCCACGCAAAGAATTAAATCAAGGTGAGACGATTTTGAGCAGGCTTCCACAGTAAAATTGAAGCGAAAGTTGTCCTTTTTGAAATACATAAATTTGGTTGAATTCGGAATGTTTCGGTTTCGGTATTGAAAAACAAAAAAACAAAATACTAGCTTTAACTGAATTGATAAACATTCCTTAAAACATTGGAAAAAATTATCCCCGCAAAAAAGGCAATTAGTAAAAGGACTCTCCGATGTTCGTTGCGAGCTCATCCTGGAACCAATTAAAGTTGTCGAAGTTTGAAGGGCAAAAACTGTAAGATGGAGTAAAATTCTGTTATATTATTACATAATTTGAGTACCTTGAAGACCGATTGGTCATTACTGTGACTTATATCCAATCAACACAGTCAGCTCTTAATTTAATTTTTTGTTTAGAAAAATCAATTACAGCTAGGTCCTGGCAGTATTTGCGAAAGTTGATCTAGAAATCTCCCGAGAATTAATTAGCAGTCGACAGTAGACAAAAGGATTCACGATTTCTGAAATGGACAAAAAATTATATACATATATTTATATATATTTTGTTTTGTTAACTTCTAATTCCAAGAGAAAGACTTTTATTGCATATAAAACAATTCGACAACAGATGGCGAATCATTTGTTAATAACGGTTCGAAGCAACTAAGGAGTCCTTAAGCCCAAAGGATTTTCAAGAAAAGATCATTTTCCAATTATTTGAATTCCTTAATTTGATTGCGTTGAAAATATTTTTACCCTAAGGGATGCGGGCATGTTTCATGGAACTGGAACTTGATTGGAAAATCTCCTTCAGAAACTGTATTGCTTTAAGGATGATTTAAAGTCAATTTATGGTCTGAAGGACGGAAGTTTGGGGTAAAGGGGAATTCTAAATTAGACAAAAACGGATAAAATATCTTATTATTTATGTATATCTTTTTCTTTTTGAAGTGGAAAGGAAAGCAGTCGATTTTGAGCTTCCTGAATAAAATAACGAATAGTTGTAATAATCTCCCAGGAATGTGGAATGTAATATAAAAAAAAAAAATAACGAGGCGTGGAACATAATTGAATCCCCTAAATACGAACAAATCCGATTTACTCTCATTCAATTTTCCTTTTTTGAATGTAATTGAAAAGATTCAGTTCACTATAAATAAGTAATGTAAAACCGTCAACACGATTTAATTATCAAAACCAGGAGTTACAATTTTGCTGATTACAGTCTACAAAAACAAATATTTTTTTAGAAAAATTCAAATAAATGTATTATATTGAAATTTTTATATTTCCCCAAACATTTAGTTAATGTTGCCATAAACAAGGAAAATATAAAATAAAAATAGAATAAATTTAATCACACCATTAAAAAATCACAAAAATTTTACTGTTGAATGAAAAAAAATTCCGTGGCATTTGCCAATTACTCGCATTCACTGCGGAACCTTTTCTATCCAGTGAATGTACAAAGGACTAAAGTGGGAATGATTAGTGATGCCTGAGAACCTTCAATAAACTTTTATGTCAAGGCTCTCCACGAAGCAATTTCACACCATCATGTTGGGTTAAGGGCTCAAAGTGACATTGAATTAAGGACGTTGAAAATAATAATGCTTAAAAAGTGCTCCCACTTGCTTTTCGAGGTTGCTTTGCATGCGAAAATGTGACACATAAATCAACCCCGTTCGCCTGATAACTGCCGTGAATATCTGGACCAGTATAAAAAGAAGAAGAAGAAGGATATAACGTTCTTGTCGGTGCCATTAGATTTTGGGGAAAATTGGTTCATTGAAAAAAAATAAAAAAATATTATCTGTATTGAAATTTCCGTTTATGGTAGGTACCCAAGTTTCAATGTTATTTATAGTAGAGTAGGATTCAAATAAAATCGAAAGGATACCTCTATCAACAATAAACTAAAAACTATTCACTCGGATATTCAATAAAATCCATATTATATCTAATAAAATTATAAAACCTTAACAATTTCATAGAAGAAATATATTGTGTGGAAACATTATATTTTAAATTGTTAGCGAAATCCTTCAAACTGGAAAATTTCATCAGATTTTTAAATCCTGGTTGGAACATTAATTTCCGTGAAACTGGAAACAAGAGGATCAATAATGGTGGGTTTAGGAACTTGAATACATGAAATAAATTAAATCACATATTTGAATGGAAAAATACTGTTTGAAAAATAAATGAGCACATGAGGTGCAAAGCAAAAAAAGGATAACTTTGTTAAAAATTATTCTGCGGCTTGATTTACATGAACTACGCATTTATGTGAGAAATCCTTTTGGCGCGAACAGCCTAAAAAACAGATTCCTGTTGCTTTAAACTGTAACGTTCGGTTTTTTTTTCTATTCAATTGAGCTCTCGAGTCGGCCATTATTCAAATTGCGATCCCTTCACTTACAGTTTAGTCTTTAAATTAAACTCCCTCTGTATTTCCTGATAACACAGAATAAATGTTTGAATTCGTAAGAATAAAATCGATAAAACCGAACCGACGGCCATTCGTTTTTCCACTTTCTTACATCCGCACTCCGATTTAACTTTAAGACCTCTTTAAGGAAACCAATATCACTGGATATTTCGGTATTTTATTGTTAATGAAGAACGAAACACGAATATACAAACTTTGCATAAGTAAATAAGTGAAATTATTTTTATTTTGAATTTTACGTTTAATTGAGCATTTCGTATTATTTCTACACCAGTGACTAAATCCTTCATTATCACTCTGGGAGTTGCTGATCCTTAACATAACCTTGGCAAATTTATGTATGCTTATATTGTGTGGTTTAAATCTGTGTAAATACCATACAAGGAATTCGTGGTTGCTAAGCGTATCACAGATAAAATTTCACGAATTGTTATAAAGCAGAATTACCTTTTTCTTGTACATTTCAAATACCACAAACTGAGCCTTTTAACATTCGATGGAGTCTTAATCGTAGCAACAATTTTCATTTACAAGAGATGTTCTTCGAATAACATAAAATCGTTCAAAATTAAATTAATTTGTATCATTATCCAGAAAATATTAAATATAATCATGTTTGGTATAAGAATTTTAAGAAATACTTTTAAATTCTTACTAACAAAAAATCTCTTTTGTTTTACTTTCCTGTAATACAACAAATACTGAAAAATAGGAAAATAATTTACAATGTGATTTGAATTCCAATTTTTGTGTAGTACAGCGTAATTTTAGAAACCGGAATTACGTTCTTAAAAAACGTGTACGTGAGCTGGTTAAAAAAAAATCTTAACTAACAGTTTCGATTTCTATTAGATCTCCTCAGAACAAATAACGATGTAAATTGTAAAGAATATGTTTCGTAACCAACTCTTGACGCAAATAAACAAACTAAAACGTATATTATAGATATATAGTACTTTTTTTTCAGTATTGGCATTCTGTGCCACAAGCAAAATTCATTTAACAAAATTGACATTTTTATCCAATCGGCCGTAATTTACACTTGTAGAGGTGTGACCAAACTCCCAATTGAAACGCGACTTCCTGATTACACGATATTTCCTCGTGTTCATTGAAATCAAAAATTGGTAACCTTCCCCCAATAACGAAACAATTTTTCGTGATTTTTTTTTTATTTTATTAACACTCAAAATACATAGGTATAATATGTCTATACTTTGTGAATATCTTAAAGCGTGAAGTCCCTTTTGTGCGTGGGGACAGGTCCTTGTGGAATCGGATAGGCAGCATATGAGACTTAAAGAACTCATAAATTTTACTCATTCAATAGGAAAGTTGTAAATCATTCCCCCTGCTGCGGGAAAGTCTTTATACAATCTCATAAAAGTTCTTATTTTGTTTTAAGAAAAAATTCGCACACCGTTTTCCGTCATTCTCAAATGCGAAATTATGTCACAAGCATCTATCAACTTTATATACCTATAGTACTATATATATATATATATATATTGTAATAACCAAAAAGATTTCCAATTTGGCAAATGAAGTGGAAAATTAAAGTCACATGTCCTGCAACAATCTTGACTGAGAAATATTACAAGCAATTTCTTTCAAAACTTTTTAGTGTTTTTAGATAATTTCGTTCATAATAAAAAATGAAGTATTGGGAGAAAATTGCCAACACATGCCGGTTGTGTAAACAAATTGATAGTAATGTTGGTGTGGATAAAAGCAAACAAATAACAAAAATGAATTATTATTGGTGGGGTTGGTCGTGAAATTAAGAATTATATTTTATGAAAATCACAACATCGGGTCATCGCTTAGGCAGAGTACATATAACGGCTATACACTATCCTTTGTTACACACTATAGTTTTAGATCTTATTGTTTTCTGGATAATGTGGCTATTCCAACCTGTAGAAAGTTTTAGAATGGAGCTTATGACTGAAATGAAACAAGTGCTCAGTGTGATTGTCGCAGACTCTATTACATAAGGGTTGCATGCATTTTCTTGAAATACTCAAGAATTTTTATAGACTGTTTTTATCTTAAACTATTTAAATGTAATCATTAACCAATGACTGCCTCTTGTGTCATTCTCTATGGAGAGTTAACTTCCTACTAATTACAACTCACCCTGAAATGCGTATGCTTCACATTCTTATTATATTATTATGCACTGAACGCAGTAAACTTTTCGCTCGCTAATTCAACATCTTTTTGCCTTCTATTAGTTGCAAGTGAAATGGAAGCAAGGGAAAAAAGGATATTACGTGGTAACAAGAGTGGGATGACCTCTGCGCCTTACTGGGTCAGTTGTCGGGGATCATCAATGGGAAGCTTACTTCAGAACTTGAATAAGAACTCAATCTACAGTTCAGTTGGGTTAACTGAACGGAGCTATATCAACACGTATAGTGCTTGTTCGTGTTATTCCACATCCCTATTCCAAAAAATTAAATATTAAATTTTGTTGGATGAAATATATATTTACTTAATTAAATTAATTGGTTTGGAAGTTATGAAAATACAAATGTTATACTTCTAAATGAATTTGGTGGATAAAGTTGCATATAACTCAAATAAACATAACGCATTGCATTTTAGCACTCATCCTCTTAAATCTCCTTCAAGTTCTCTCCAAGTTTTTCTCGGAAAAAGGAAACTGGAAAAACAAGAGTTATGTGCGATTGCCCAATTGAGGATTACGTGCAAGTTGTCTGCACTTTGTTGGAAAATATAAAAAGATATAGAATAATACGATGATTTGAACTGACCCAATTTAAGGGTTCACGCTGCAGAATAAAAGTGCATCTGGTTGGGGAAGAGGGCTTCATCTACTCTACAGACTACATTGATGTCACTTTTCGCTTAATACTCGGGCATTTATTGTTTTACCCGCAGACAGAACACTACATTTTCATGTACCATTGCAAACGATTGTAATCCTCTTATGACGCAAAATTTATGTCCCTATTCTATTGTATTTCATTACTCACTTCTCACTGTTTATGTTCAACTTATTACTTTTTACTAGTTGCAATTCTCTTTAAACGCGAGTATTTAAAATTTGTTAAAGTAGGTACATTTATTCTATATTTTTTGTTGACATTGCAAGTTCAACAATTTGATAATTATCCCAATTAAAAGTTCAATACTAAAATCCAGTTGCCTAATATTCAAAGATCCGATAAGCTATCGTATAATTATGTCAGTCAAGAATAACAAAACGAAAAGGACCAACATAATTCAAACCACTAAAACGCAGGATATCTGCATTCTGCATAGGTATAGAATACCCACAATCAGTTCCTTCATATTTTTTTCGAATTACATTTTTCGTAAAATTTGTTTCATGAGCATTTTTAAACACATTTCACAAATATTTTTCAGCAAAAAAAAAAGTTAAACTTTGCTTTTACTCTATTGTACAGTACAGTGCTGAGTGCAGAGGTTTCCAAAGCTCATAACTTACCAATCACAGCTCGCATACGTCCATATTCGATGGACTTTGATAAACTTATAATAAATCGGCACTATTCTTGTCACTTCCTTAAGTACCATTGTCAATCAGAGAAATTTCTTTTCACCGAGTTTCTATATAATACCAAATTTATTTGAAGGATGAAGATAAGAAGATTAAAACGATTTCGCTGTTCAGAAAATCCCCAGTCGGATCAGCAGACAATTCATCCCACAAGTTTCCTTTTTCAGTAGATATAATCCATCCAGAGTTACAGTTACATATCAATCCGGAATTAGTGTGATTCCCAGTTGAAAAGACAGAGAAAAAAACTTGCTCTTGTTGTGTATAGTATTTTATTAAAAAACAGTTTCACAACTTTCATAACTACACCATAAAAAAGTTTTTACAACAAGATTTTATTTTGTATGCAGTCAGTCCCAGAACTCAATGAATAGTATTCAAAATATTTGTATTACATTCTGTGTCGTTTTTTCAGGTACAACAATATTAAATTCTACAGGGCTGAATATTTATATGTTTTTAGTGAGAAATTTATTGTTTTACAATTTTTATGTCTGCCATATATTTCCATTTTTATGATAAAATTATTGTTCTAAACAATGGCAGGTTTGTAAATAGTTCTTTGAAAAAGGCACCACAAAGAATTAGAATTGTAATAAAATTTAACAATAAAATTATTATAGCAACTTTGACAAAAAAATTCGTCATAATTCTCAGCTTGAAAAATATTTCCATTTTTATGGTAAAATTATTGTTCTAAACAATGGAAGGTTTGTAAATAGTTCTTTAAAAAAGTACCACAAAAAATCAGAATTTTAATAAATTTTAACTATAAAATTATTATAGCAACTTTGACAAAAAAATCGTTATTATTCACAGTTTGAAAGACGAACATAATGGCATCCATTTAAGAGAGCATTTGGTAATGAAAGAACTCAAAATAACTTACATGAAAATCCTTTTCAACATCGATCCCCAATCTACCAGTTAATTAGCGCGAATCTAATGCGTTCTAGAATCTAGACCACTGTCCAACAAATGCTTGGAATTAATGTAATGAAATTCAATTTCACAAAATAATCTTTGCTAATTAAGGAATTTTAATTATCCGTAATAATCACAAAAACATAGTTGAAGTCACATCTGCACAACTTAATACATCCTGTCGTAAGTTGTTACCAAGAAAGGATACTCGCTCTGGTTAGCTTTATAACGTCATTGCGATGTTTCATTCTGTTGAACAATGTTGCAAAATAATTTGCCCAAAACTTTTAAACTTCCTGCGTGAGGCTTGGCGAAAGTTTTCTTTGATACACAGAAACAAAAATTTATTCCTTGTTGGGAGAATCTTTAGACAAACTTGCTGGATAAGTATCCTGGAAAACTTGTACTTCTCAACGTGGATAAACATTTGATGTGGATGAACATTACGAACACTAATTGTTCTTATATCTAATGCTGAATTAATTCCAAATTAACATTAATGAGGACAGAGCGAAACTCAGCTGTATTATTTTGGATTTACTGAGAAATATATTTGGGAAAACGATTTTTGAATTAAATATTCAAATACGCTAAAGAACCAAATAATTTACAGAATATTTTATTTAATGTATCAATGATCGAGTTTATTTAATTTAGTCATCCACAATATAAATTTGTACAGAAATACAGTTGTTGTAAAATAGCAGGAAACAGATTTGTTTTTAAAGCAATGGCACTCATAAAATCTCAATAATTGCCGAAGAATTTTATTGTTTTAATTGCTGTAGTTTGACATAATGCTATTTGTTAACGAAAACTGAATTTCCCATCATGAAAATGGAAAACATATCAACAAGGATCTTTTATTCAAATAATTAACTTAACAAAATCCATTAAAAAGTGCTTGTGCACAAATTGTCTGTTTTATTGTGCTTGAATTGCGTTTTCATCGAACCACAATTCCACGGTCTCTCATTTATAATATTATTGAGCTATTAATGTCCTTGCAGAAAGCAATTTATCTAGTTTCTAGGAACTTATCGGTAATTGAGTGTAAATTTCCTCTGAATTGAACGCTTTACGAAAAAATCAATATTTTTTTCTATGCAGCACGCATTCATAGGATAAATACAAATAGGGGAGACCGGGGCACGTTGGCCCAGTTTTTTTAATATGTTTTTTTAAAAAAAAATCGGAAGTATTTTAATAACACTTTATGTTGCAATATGTTCGGACATTCTTACAGAATCAGTACATCACTTCTAAACCTTGAAAACTATGTTGAAAAAAATTATAAAAAAAAGGTTTTTGGAGATTGGTCAAGTGACATTTTCATAAGTAAAATTGACACAAATGTAGGAAATCAAAATAAAACTAAAGAATTTACCAATTTACACAATGTATTTGACCAATAGGTAAGAAATACGCAATGAATGCATGAAAATTACATACTAAGTGAATAATATTTTTTTTTATATTATTATAAGTTTTGTTACCTCGAAGGTTACTCACTGTCTAAGTCCAAAGGGTCAGCACAATTAAAACATTCAAAAAATAGTTCATTGACTTCATTTTTTACACATTGCTCATGAGCCCAGCGCTTACAGCCCTGATTAACCTTTTATTTTCTTTGGCTTCTAAGACGGCTTGTAGCAATTGTAGCATAGTATTTTCAGGAAGTTTTCCTCTTTCTATTTTTCTTAAGTAATTTCGCACCATATTGACGTTCCTAACAATATAAAATCTTATAAAACACCGTAACTTCAATTAAAAATTGTATCAGAGGATGTGTTGAAATTGGCCAGGAGTCAGGACAGGTTGGCCAAGGGAAGACGGGGCACGTTGGCCACCTGATGCCTCATCGGCATCTTTTATATAAATTAAATTTTTTACAGAATTCATTCAACCAATTTAGTCTGTAAACAACATATAACTAACGCTCAAACTACAACCTTTAAGCATGCTACTAACCTGTTGCACGTGATGTATTCAGAAGTTAGGTGAAACACATTTAACTGTCCACTAAAAATTTACTTGAAAACACAACGGCCAACACTGACGGCCATACTGTTGCTGCAGAAGGAAGTCGGCATTGCTGCCAACCTACCCCTTAATTCCTAGCACGATATTGTGGTAATTATGAGAACTAACTGGAGTTGGCCAACCTGCTCCTATGGCCAATGTGCCCCGGTCTCCTCTACCATTTAAAAAGTATTTGAATAAAAAAAGTGTTTGAAGTGTTATGAATAATTTTTATTAAATGTCTTCATGTAAATATTCCACTGGAAGAAAAATCTAACAATTTTCTGCTTTAAGGTAAGGAAAAGTCTTTCAACCATCACAGCTACTTTAAAACTCTTTTTCGAGTATTTTTACTAAAACAGCAAATACGAAAGGTAAAAGGGTTATCTACACACATCACGTATCATCCGAATCATCACGAACATATTCTATCAGGAAGTCTTTTTGCATTGATTTTCTACAAAGAAAAAGGTTGGCAACAATTGTAGATCATCTCGAGAAACAGGGGCGGAACTACTACGGGGGGTCACGGAGTGGATTTTCGGAATTTTTGCAAGATTCATAACACAGATTGAAAACATTAAGGGTAATCCAATATAACTGCAGTCCTCTTCGTTTATCTTCAATAGGTTTTGGCTCGCTTGAACAGTTTTATACTTTATTACCTATCTCTCACCGCTTGAAGATGATGCCAATTTTGATTCCCTATTTCCAGCTTTTCGAAATTTTCCTTTTGTCGTCTTTCAATCTTATCATTAAAATTAAATTTATAATACCAACAAATGTTCTTTTTCATAAATGTACAATAAATTGAATAAAAATGTATAAAAATAAATTTTATTACTATTATTATTACAGTAATTTTATTTATATAAATCGTATTTTTTTGTAACCTTCTATAGTAAGCATTGAAAATTATTTATAAAAGATGCCCCAGGCCCCATTATCAGTTCTACCTCGGGGCCCTTTCAGCTGAAGATCCCCCCCTGGCGGGAAAAGTACGGAACAATAACGGTACGAAAGGTATAGTTCGAGCCATTTTCCCCATCACCCCAACCATTAATCCTTTATCTCATTCTATTATTTATCTTCCTTGCTGAAACTCACTTCCTTATTCTGGCTTATAATTTTAGTGTTCCACACGCCAAAAATAAAGATTTCATTATAGATAGGATGTTGGTCGGATTTGAGAAGGTCTGGGCGATTGATAAAGGTCCGTAGAAATGTTCTTTTCGAGATGATTTTGCAATATATACATTTACCATCTGCAGGCCATGGTTAATATTATTTAAAATTACCTGATATAGTCCTGTAGAGGTGTATTAACATTTTGTTGAATATGTACTCAAATTGGGTTACCTAATTAAAATGTGCCTGCCTCACTTCAAAATGAAAGTTAAACAATTGAAAATATCGTCCAACCTTATATTGTGTGATGAAGGTTTGGCAGGTCCTTTAAAATTTATACAATGTTATTTTATAACTTTTAGTTAGGTGTAAATTATTTCGTAACCGTTTTCACCAAGAATGCAATCAAGTAGTTACAAAATTCGTTTGTAAAACAAATTTTAGTGCATAGTAATTGAAGCTTTAATCTTAACTCGAGTCGAACATGAAACTAAAATGCAAATTCGATAAAATTGAAACGCGAAAACAATTAACTTTTGCCGTAAATTCAATCAGGATGAAATCCTGTATATCTAATTCATGTTTTTAACAATCGAACTTATTGTTTAAAGGATCTTGTGAACAATTTCATTGGATTGAAATAGACAAGTTAATGAAGTTTTAAAATTTCAGGTCAATATAATCATAAAGTATTTTCCTGATATTTTGCCAAATTTGTTTGATCTTTGGCACCAATTTGCTGAATTTTCCAACAAGAACAAAAACAACCTATCCCCCTTGGTAACCTTGGAAATTTTAATCATAATGAGCCTATCCATCACATTTCCACCAACTTCATTAATGAGCGATAAAAATAAATTGTACAGATTTGGCTTCCGTCCATAAAGCAACAGGAGAAATTTTCTGCACCAATAAAGTTACATCCTGTTGCATGCTCCTTTTGCAGAAAATGTTTAGAAAACTTACTAAAATAATACTTATAAATTTTGTAGCATCCTAAAGTAGTATTCCCTTGATGTAAAGTTTCCCAAATGGTGTCCTTTTTTAGTTTCTTCGGCACTTCATCTCAGTTTCTCATCTTAACGGATTTCTTCTTAAAGAAAGTTTCGAAAGTATCTTGAGGGGTTCTGTTGTTGGGAGCAATTAAACTCAATTAATTCAAAGGCGATCAAACCTTAATCGTAATATAAGCTTTTTCTTTTTTCCTTTGTTAATTTATAATAAAGGCTATTGAAACAATTTTTCGACTTTAAAATAATAACAATTACGTGAAAATTAATTCAATTTTGAAATGAATATTTCAGCTTCAGCTCTTTTATTTAATTACAATAGGTTTTTTCAAAAAGTTTTGAATACTTTTATTATGGAAACAAATACAGTTTCAAGTATGTTTTTGAAAAGATATTCTTTGCGGCACGTGCTATAATTTAGAAGTAACTTCTATACATGAGAACAATTAGTTTTTGGAAATTATTATTGTATGCACATTAATAGCACGGCTTATCTTCCACGTGTAATCCGAAATTCTTCTTCTCTAGATTTAAAAGCACTCGACTTCATTTTGTTTTATCAGAGTTTCTTTGGTGAAAATTTTGAACAACGTTCAACTTTTGATTAATTTTTCTCTTTTTCCATTTAACCAAGACATTGAGGTATTTCCTTCAAGTGCTTTATTTACGTTTTTCGAAAACCATTGAGTTTGTCTCCACATGTTTTCTAAACAATTATGCGCGCAAGGGATGTAAAGAAGGTTTTTTCTCTATAAAAGAAAAACAAAGTTGAATGTTTTATATGCTTCAAAAAAATATCTGCGTATTACACCTATGGTATTTTATAAGTGGTCTGAACCAAAACCAATTATACTTTCCTTTCTAGTATCTAAATTAGTTTTCACACTCGACAACAGATTATATGGATATAGGATTTAATGTCCTTCAATTAATACATTCTTTGAATTTGTGATTCGTACTTTTTTGCTCTTTTTTTAGTTTTCTGAACCCTTCGTTTTTTACACGTACGTTACGTACAATCCAACAATAACATCGAGGATATTTCATAATTGGCCTAAACCAATTTTTTTCTTTCCGTACTCCTAAGACTTCTAATTTTATATTGCTCATCCTATTCTCTTTTTGCATTATATTATTTATATTTTGCAATATTGCAGTCTGACACCATTAATACTAAAAAGTCAATCAAAATCAAAAGGGTGTTTGTTTCATAAGTATTAGTATGTACTTCAACGCCCAAAAACCCTCGAGCCATTGGCATTTGTTAGTAATAACAATAATGTTTTTGATTTCACAACAAAACGTGAAGACTAAAGAATTGCAAACAGCTCGAGGCAGGAGAAATCCAAGTTTAGAGGTCACTGTGGAATTGCGATAATTTGACGCCCAAGTGGGATTAAAGTTCTGCGAATGGCAATTACCATTTCCCAAGAGGATTTAAACTTCTTAAGTTCCTTCTTAAATTTCCAAGCCCTCTGATTTCAGATAATTTCAAAAGCACCAGAACGAACCTTAGATTGCATTACTGTTAAAAGGAGCCAAATTTTATAAAATCAACCAAAAAAATCTTGTGCCATTGAATCGAGTTTTGTTTTTCTGTTCAATTTTAAGGATCGCACTGAATTACCTGCAAATTTTTCTTTTGCTAGTTAGTATAATTTTATAATCATGTTACAATTTTTACCGTTGAATTCTTTTGAAATTTGTGATCCTTAATTTAACTTCAACAAAATAACAGAAAGGAAAGATTACTGAAGACATTTGACTCTTGAGATCTCGTTCATTTAACATCCCTCCAAATCTAAATGGTCAAAATTCAAACTGTCTGAACATTATCAATAATTCATGGATCCAGATTTCATTATTTTGATTTAAGTAGCCAGACAGTTAGCTTTATAAATGTCTTTAAGGCCATTCCGAATCCGTTCGTGTATTTAAAATATTCACAAGGGCAATTATCTGTGAAGCACTTTGGAGGATTTTTATCATCATTTTTCCTTGAAAAAATTCCTAATGTTGATTTCGATATTCTTATTATCTATACATAAACATTTATTGAAGATGGTTTAAAAAACAAAACTAAACACTGCGGCCAAACAACGTCACTAGATTATCCGATGAGTTGAGGTGATGCATTTTAGGCTGTGCCAATTCATGTAACCCTCCTGCTTTTCTTACAACAAAAATTGATATTTATTGTTGAAACAATAAAAAAGAATGCAGGACTAATAATAACATTCATTCGTTGAATTAATACTGTTGTCTCAACGTAATTTATTTTTGTTAATTTTTGAATCACATCTAATTTATTATTGGCATCAAATTCCTTCAGAGGTAAGCGAAACAAATCTAAAATTTGTAACAGAAAAAAAAACAAACAAAAATAAAAGGAAACAAACTTTTCCTGGACGATGGTGTAAAAATCAGAGTAGTTAGGAATTTCCGTGCCCACGTAGGGACTATCGATAATTTTGATTGGGAAAAGTCAAGGATTTCGTTTTTCTGAATAAATCCCAATCTTTGCTGTTAACTCTTCAGGAAATTTTACTGAAAATATTGTATTCACGGTTTCGTTATTTTTTCGTTGTCCCCCTTTTTAAAATAAACATAAATCGAGCAGTTTTCGTATAAAAAATAATTTACAGTTTACTGAAATTCAATCTTTATGTTTCATTATGAATTAAAAAGGTTAATAACATCAATTTTTTACTAAAACATTAGCAAGTCAAAAATCTGAAAATCATTACGTTAATAATTCAGAAATTAATTTTGAACTTTAGAAGACAAAATTGGGATATCAAAAACGACAATCCTTTCACTCTTAGATAAAAACTCTAGTCTCTGGAGTTGTGCGAATATTGAAAAATGGGGATGTTTCATCATTTTCGAGTTTTTTTGCGATAACTGAACCGTAATAATTTTACTTATCAAAAATCAGTGAAAAATGGCCTGCTTAGTAACATTTTTCAAATTTTCAATACAAAGGGTAAAAAACTCTGACATTGAAAAAATTACGATTTTTCAATATTTTCGCGCTATTTTTGCAACAACTGCCATAATTTTTTATTTATCTAAAAACGGTTAAAACATACATTTAATTGTATATATATGTATAATTGAAGATCATATATTTTTTAAGATTTATGGAAAGTTTCATTGTGAATGGTTAAAAATTATGGCCCAAGCTTCGCTCGTCAAAAACCATGCTAAATACGAAAAACCGCCATATTTTAGAGTTTGTAATTCCTAGCTCCTCTCCTATTACAGTAATCGAATTGAAATTTGCGGTCAGTTATCGCAAGATGAAATTCCAACTTTTATCCAAATTTGAACCGTATCCATTAACCAGTTTAGGCTGCAGCTACCCGTACATACACACCGACATACATTTTATAAAAAGCACTTTTTCTGGCTCAAAGGACCTCCATAGTCATGAAAAACACAAAATCTCAAAATGGAATTTTCGCACGATTGCAATACTTTTCCTATGCATTACAATATGTAAGAGTGTTCTACGAAGAGGAGTTTGATACTAGGATTTGGACATTTGGTATTTCCATTAAATGCTTTAATGATCTCGAACGTATAACGAAATCGGGTCTGTTATACATAATAATGTGTGTAAAACACAAAATCGCAAACAAGAAAAATATCATGTCGCTTAAAATTGAAATAAACGCATAAAGCGCGAGTATTTCCTTAAAACAAAGATCACGTAAGTGGAGGTCGCGTAAAGATGGACAATGAAGATTTTAGAGACCTTTTTTCTGAGACCATAGATTCATAGCGCTGCACAAAGCACACGTTCGCTTAAAATTAATATAGGTACAGTATACCTGGTGCAATACTTTACAAGTAGGGTATATAATAAAAAGGTGGGAAACGTAGCCCGATCTTTCTCCCTTACAACATTTAAAACATAAAGCTATTTTCATGAAACGCATAGAAGACCCAATAATTATAGTTTTCAATTGAATGCATTCCTTTCTGCGCGACACTTCTCCTCCGTCGTTTTGCCTGTGGAAATGTTCAGTTTTAAACAGTATTCATGTTGTACGTTTTACCTTGAATTTTAAGTCTAGTCTGGTATTTGAGCTCTCTCCGAAAATTGTGCAAATATATCACTAAAACGTTGTTATAAATTACTTCTAGATGTGAGCCTTCTCAACATGAAAATGGATCTCATCATGAACGACTTGAACAGCACATTAAATCAAATTAATCACAGTAAAGAAAATGACAGACATATTTCATGCAACCTTATTGTGAACGTTTGTTAATTTTGCATATATGAATCCGTAAATGTCCTTCAACAGCAGCAAATAAACATTATTTTTTTAAGGAGTAAAAACAGATGTTTCATATGTTTTAATTAAATTCTCGGATGTAAAATATTTACCATCATTGTTGAGTTTCGTTACAGAATTTTCTTTTCAGGTAGTTGGATTTATGTACCCGAAACATGGATTTTGTTTCTCTAATCTCTACATTGTGAAACCTGCAATAATGTTTACTTTTAGTTAGATTGCAGATAACGATGATTGTTGTGTGACACTGTAAAATATATAATTATTATTATTTCATGAAAAAATATTGAAAATTTTGTCTTTGGTTTTACGAATCCGGACACGATTTTGTTTCTCTATTATTTCCAGATTTCGCTTCCCTTCTGTCGAGTGTTTAACAATCAAATAAATTTTTACTCGAAATAAATGAAAATCATTGTGACAAGTGGTTTTTTTAACATTTCCGGGATTGTAAATATAGTAATAGTATATTCCTTTAATACGCAACAGCCTTGCATCATCAATCTTGTTACATGAACATTTCACATCATATTTGTGAGAATGACCGAACAACTTCCTTTAATCGCATAAATTGCGATGATACAACTTAAAAAGAAAACAGTTTCTGTAAATAAATGCATGAGCTTTGTTTTTGAAATCAATCCCCCGTCAATCTATTGAAAACACTTATCTCTCCTGACCTCAATGATTTTCAGAAAAAGAAAGCAATACATTATTATGCAAAAAAGAAACATTTCGCACTTCAACAAACTTCGGTTTTCTGGAACTAATCGAAATTTATATTTCATGAATTCCCACAATATCTGAGTGTGCTTTGAACACATCCTGAAAAAATCACGTCCCAGCTATTTGGTTAAGTGATGGAACGGAAGTAATTGCACGTATGCGCCATTTAGTCACTGTAATGATGTTGCCACTGCTGGCTCTCTACAAAATTAAAAACATTCAACGATTGGTGTGAAGGGGATGATTACATTTTATTGTCTTATGCAGTTTTTTTATCGATAACACTTGTCGAAACCCCTCAGATGATGAAGTTTTTGATAATCCTACTAAGAAACACATGATGGGAATTTTGAGACCATGGATCAGTTGATTTGATTCTCTGTATAGATGTTTTTGGATAAGTCCTTGTTTATTATTGCACTTAAAAATAAATATCTCACTAACTTACCAAAGTTATAGTGGTCGTTATAGTGCCTATAAACTAATAGTGGCCGTCGAAGAAAGCTATTCTTATGGATGGGTGCGGTAACGGTTGCACGATGCGCCAAACCTCGCGCTTCTGAAAATGCATGTCTACGTAACATTTATTTAAGCTTAATACAAGCAAACTATACTGAACAGAGATGTACCCATTGTACAACAATATATAACAATAATAAAAATATAACAAACGGAATAAAGACCTAAACTACATAATATACAAAAAGAGAATAGGGGAATGGAACAATGAGGCCAAGGAGGTGGGAGAATCAAACTCGCCGATAAATCAAATTTTTTAACGAGGACTTACTTAGGTGGAAGTCAAAGGATGGAAGGGAGTTGTCTTTACGAGGCATTCTGGTAAGGGGTTCATGACCATAGACAGTACGATCGATGAAAGGCTGGCCGGAAAAGGGAAACGGTATTGGGAATCCAGGTAGGGGCGAAGAAGTTGACTGCCCAATTCTTCCATCGGTGTACAATATTTGGGATGACTTCTTCTAAAAAAATTATAAAAAGAAAACTTAAATCATGAGCAAATATACTCCTACTTTTTCTGCTGTCGTTTTAATCCAAAGAAAGCTCGCAAATAATTTGTTAATCCTGAATGTTTAGTATATAGCATTTTGGAGTGTACCAAAACCATTAAGATGAGTATCCTTGTGTGAGGAAGATTCAGAAAAGAGGAAATCACTCAAATTTTATTTAATTATGAAAATAAAAAAAGTATAATAGAAGAAGAAAAATTTACGTCTCACATATCTTCTTCGGCTTCTACTCCAATACGAATTTGTGAAAACATCCTCACGGAAGCTGAAAAATGGAAGCAATAAGATGGGTATCATCGTTAACTGAATTTTTGTAAAAGAGACAAATCTTGTAAGCTTAAGGGCTGTGTATACGGAAACCTCCACCAGTATGGGGGAGATAAATTGCTTATAATAGCAAATATCTATTGGCAAAAAATAAAAAAAACGTGCAGAAAGTAAAAGCGAACTTTAAACACTCCACAGGAATTCTTCGGAAAATTTCATTCTACATCAACAATTTTTGCCATTCACAAGAATGTACACGCATCAATGACAATTAAAGCTTTCTATTTGGACCAAAGTTAATATGCTCAAAAATGGTTCGAGGCTTTCAAACTAATTTCGAAGGGTTGAGCAACCGGAACCACATGCACTTAAAATAAAAGATGTGTAAGGATTGTCGGGTTCGTGTTTAGGAATTTTTGGAAAATACTTTTTAGATACGGTTTTTGGGATGAATTTTAAAATACAACCACAATATCTACAATATCTTGGGGTTTTTATACCCTCGATGTAGGGTATATTAGTTTTGAGGGAACGTTTGCAACGCCAAGAAATAATGGTGATAGAAAAAAAACTATATGTTCAATTGTTCATGATTGAGAAGTGAAAAGAAAGCATTTTATGGATGTCCGTCTGACTGTCTGTCTGTTCAGACGATAACTCGAGAACGCTCGTAGCTAGAGACTTGAAATTTGGTACGATCATACTTCCTTAAAATGGTAAGGTCAAGTTCGAAGATGGGCAAAATCGGGCAACTTCTTCTTAGTAAAATGTTAATGTTTTACAAAAATGTTGATTTTGTTTATTGAATATTTACATTTGGAACTTTTGTCGTTAAATATTGTTATAAACAAGTATAATAATAAATTATTTGGCAAACATTTTTTTACAAGGTCTTTTTTTTACACGATATTAAAATTATAGAAACGGAAGAAAACTTCGGTAGTTTCTTTTTGGTGGGGTATATTTTTTTTTACCTTTTTTGAGTTGTGGGAATGGGGGTGAAACCATCTCCTTTGGGATTGTCCAATTTGGGCCGTGTTTGATATCAAATTAAAGCTCTTACTGAGTGCTAATAAATGGCATATTTTTTTCATTCTGTAAGTAACATTACAATAGACTTTTTCATTGGAATTTTTATTCGAAATAAGCAGTCGCGGACAACTAGACTTATTTACAAGAGGAAGCACAAACCCCAACTGTTACATAAGAAAATGCAGGTCTAGATTTTTACATAGAATGAGTATATTTTTCTACATCTGGGGTATCACGTAATTGATGTGATCAATTGCTCCCTTACTAGATTTAGATTAGTTTTATTTAATCGAATTTTACTAACATTTCGTTGAAATTTCATATAATTTATAATTCGAAATTTGATTTCTATTTTAAAACGCTGCAATGTCTTTACACATGGGTTAATTATTTCTGACTGAATAATACAATAACATTGGTAATCCTCCCAAGCAGCATTTATTTTATTTTATAAAAAAAATTTCTTGTTCTTAAAAAAAAATTTTTAATTTAAATGTTTCATATTTTAAAAAAAAAATTTAACAATTTTTTTAATTTTTTTTTTTAATTCTTCACTCTTTCGTCAAAATCGACTTCATATTCGATATCCTCACCCTAAAAAAACATAAAAAACGATACCCCACATGCCCAAGTTCACAAAAACTTTAAAAATGCGTAATTTTACCTTTCTTTTTCATCCCTAAAACCACAGGGTGTATTCCGATCAGGCTGCCGAGCTTCGGGACACAACTAGGGTCCAAATGTAGCCTATGTGCGAAAGAACAATTTTTTAGACCGGTAATTAAGGTAGATATCGCTGACACGGCGGACGGCGGACAGACATTGCAGTTTTGGACTCTACGCATCTTGAAAAGCAAAAGAAAAAAAATTGAGGGGGTGTTATAAAAAATTTTTTCCGAAACGATTACAAAGGTGTATTATTCAGAGAATAATAAACCAAAAGTCAAGAAAATCAAATAAAAATTCAATTGTGTGACTGGTAAAACAAATACTATTATCCAACATTCCCAATGAATTTCACTAATCGCAATTTTTAAGTCACTTAACTCAAAAAAAACAAACCTGGGAAAATTATACTTGAATTTTTTATATGATAGTTGATTAAATCAAATATGTATTTCCTGTTCCCATTTACTGAAGACATCTTCGGTTTCTTGTATCCATCAATAATAATTGCTCTCACAGATCAAATTAAGTGAATGTCTTATAAAATTATCTGTTTTAGAAAATCAAACACATGAAAATTGAGAAGGAATTTTCAATTTCAGCTGTCAATGATTTATAAATGACGATTCGAACTTTTTAACTGATTAAGAACATTTTAAAATTACTTAATATGTGAGGAAAATCAGTCCAAATGTCAATTCGAACATCATTCCACAATAATCATCCAATTGAACGGATTTCCATACTTCATCATTGAAATATTGAGCACATTTAAAGGACTCAAAACAAGTGATCCCTTTCAGGGTTCAAGCAAATATTTTTACTGTAAACAGGGAAAATCCTTTAATAATTGTGTGCCAGAAATAAATTATTTTTGAATCAATTCTATGGTAATTAAAAAAGGATCTATCACTATTAACAAGTATATCCTTGTGACAATCTGAATTGCGAATTTAATTTCATGGAAAATCATTTAAATCGTTATAAGTCTAATATGAAATAAATAATAGAATTGATAAATTAACAAGAAAAATGCCATTTCAATTCATGAATTTCATTTATTTACCAAAGGTATTTCGCATTATTCTATTTTGACCTGACAAACTGAATTAGTAGAGATTCCGGTGATTAATGAAGTGCACTTCCGGTCACGATAATTACTAGTTGTTTCATTAGCGATGTATTGCAAAAGCATGGAGCAATCTCTGAAATATTAATTTATGTGATAAGCTCTGGTAAGACGGTAAGTGGCTGGGGCCAGAGAAATTTGGGCATATAAGCTACATGATTAAATAAGTTTAAACAAAATAGTAATTCAGAATGTAAGAAACCTTTCCACATGAAATCATATTATATTCTGTGTTTAAATATAAAATGAGCTCAAATAAAAACATTCTACACTGTTTACGGAAGCATTGAAAACTGAATATAAACAAAACTGTCGAAGTGTATTCCGAAAAAACAAAAAATTGAAATTCCTCGGGAAAACATTTTGTCACTGATCTAGAGAAAATGTATCCAAATGAAAAACAAGAATTCGTTTTTGTGAAATTCTCGAAAAAGAATTTCGATACGATTTATTGGTTTCATTTCTCCACTGAATGAGTAATGAGCTCACGAAAACGTTCAAACGAGGTCAATGTATCCCGTGTGCATTTTCAAATCAATATTTAGTTTTCCTCTGTTATTGCATCCTCCTTGAAAGTACTGTGAGATAAAGGAGCATTACGAAAATCGAGCAATAACTTTGAAATAGTCTAAACAGACCAGTGAAAGATACACTTTAGCATGACCTTGAACAACTGATGAAAAATTATTTTGTAATACGATGAAAATCCCTAGAAAGATGTCGATGAAAGAATTCTTTTCAAAAATGGAAGCTGAAAATCAAAAGTTTAATGAAAAATTTTTGAAGTTGATCGAATATGAATCAAAAATAGAAGAATGAAAACAGGTGCAAACTTATGAAGTAATTTATTTAGGATATCCTTGATCTATATCCGGCGTGGGCTTAAAAGTCTTTCGTATTGCCACAAGTTATCGTAAAGGCATTATTCATACCAATCTGTGGCAACTTCCTGCTGGAGCTTTTTCGTGTACTTTGATATATTGCTATGAAGGAAACATCAGGGATATCTACGAACGGAATTGCTGGTTCGACTTATATTTTTTTCTTCAGTTTTTAGTACTCGTAGGCAGGCCAAAATTTTACACTTTTTACGGTTACAGGTGCGCAGAGACAAAAAACTGAAGAGAGAGAGATGCGATGTGAAAATGAATTTTATTTGAGGTCGTCAATCTGACGCTAATGACTTTCGTCTAAATGTTTTTTCATGTCATTAGCTCAAATTATTTGATTATACCCTGATGGGGGAGTTTTGCTTTTGATGATAAAAGTTTATATCTGATGAAACTTGCAAATTACTTCACATTCATATTGCAGGAAACGAATTTCCAGATTACACTACCATGTAACAAAAATTGTTAATTCCATTTAAAAATATAACTACGAAACCTCGGATAAATTAATTTACTAGAATGTAAAATGAAATCAATTCTATACTGCATGCAATTGCTAAGAGTCATCTGGAATGAAATACATGTGAATTCTCTTCCTTTTAAGATAATTGAAATGAAATAGAAATAGCATGGATTCCCGCAGACGAGAATTTGAAAGGAAGAACCTAATTAGTTCGGTCTTTTGAAGATTTTCGCAGAGTTCCATGAGGGAGCATTTTCAGAGGTAATTGACCTTTTTGCATTTCTCTATTTTATGATGACGAACCAAATCCTTGTAGTACTGTTCTTGCTGGTTATTTTTGCATACATAATTTTTACAAGATTCATACGCTTTGTGGTTTCCTTTGTTCAATTTTATTTCTACTTGTTTCTCATTTTATTCACAAAGATCATTTCGTTTAATTTTTAAATCTGAAAATAAAATAAATTAACATTTAACTTCATAGAGTTCTACTTTACCCTTACACTCACCCTGTTTCGGTAATTCTTAGTTATGGTTTTATTGCTCTACGAGTACATTATTTTTTTTGTAATCAAAGCTTCGAACAGTAGATGTCTTTTGGTAAAAGGCAGCTTAAGACGATGTGAGTTATTACGCTTGTTATGCCCCAGATGCGGTAGGAACCGACCTCAAACACAGGAATTTTGTGCACATCTCTATATTCTGACATTTTTTTAACTTCTGGACTGCAAAATGTTCTAATGGGTACTGTAAAAACTTCCTCCACTTCATCTTTGTTAATTTTCAGTTCGTCGAGTGAGAAATTTGTGATAGTCCCTACCACTGGCATTATTGCAATTTTGCCAGGGGGTCGGAAAAGTTGCCCCCTTCCCCAGATATCAACTCTAGACCTATGGATACCTACTTCTTCACAGGCTTCACGCAATGCACAGTCCTCAAAGCACGCATCAGATTCATCCTTAATGCCACCTAAAAAACGATTGCAATGAGTGTGGATTACTTGCGCATTACAAACGGAAGCAGGACATTTACTTACCGGGAAACGATATTTGACCACCATGATTGGTTAATTTCGCCGAACGTCGTGTAAACAGTAACGCAGGTTCTCCTTCGCTATTTACACAAATCGGGACCAATACTGCAGCATACAACTCAGTTTTATGATCTTTAATCCACGGAGCAGGCATTTGCTCCAATTTTGCAATTGTTTTCTGACGGTTTTCTTCACAAAGAAGAGCTTCAGCGCCAAATTGAGAGGACATTCTTCTTAAGGCCTGCATTCCACATCTTTGTAGCATGCCGCTTGTTATCCTCAACTGGACTTGAGTTCAACAATTTTGAACAATCTGTCACGCTCAGCTAGATAAGCAGCAATTTTACTGTCAATGACAGTACAAGACATTTTTGTATCGCACTCAGACTATTTCTTGAAAGACAAAGTCCAGGGACGCATTTGAACTTTGCCAGCTATTTTAAATAGTTTAATGAAAACTTAACAGCTTGCCATTATTTGCCTCAAACTGTGACAGCAGATTACTTATTTTTGTACATTACATGCATCCTCTTGCCCCTCCAAACCATATTCTTCTAATCACTGCTATCATTTCCATTTGGGCTTGTGAATTCTTTTTTATCAGCCCATATTTTAAATATTACACAGGTAAAAGAAAAGAATTCACAAGCTCCTTCTGATGGGAGTTAGATGGCAGTAGTCATGTACTCTGAAAAACATTAAAAATTGGTTGAAAACTTGAACATTTTTTTTCGGTTGTCTTGCTCATTCGAATTCTTTTGACACTGCTGAAGAATTAGCCGTAGAAAAAGTTAGTATATTGATTTTATTCTGTAGATTTCTATTTGGATTGTAAAGCATTTTTGTACATTGTATTCATCCAACAATGTCTTGTTCAATTCGTAAATCTTTAGGATTGGGATAAAACAGGTGTCGTGCGTGGAGGTGGAGCATCGAAGGTCGTGGATGGTAGAATCGGTTTTCCTTTTGTTGTGGGTTATAAAAATATTCACCGATTTCTTCACCAATTTTCCATGTTCTACCCGAATTCAATTGATCCGCGATGAATCAGAATGTGACAGCGGCGGAACAAATGAATTTGGTTGGTACACGGTAGGAACGGAGGCGAACGAACGAAATGAAGCGGAATTATGGACGGGCGTTAAATCATTTACACAGCCATTGAGGCCATTTAGCACGATTTACAGCCAACTGAACATGAAAACAGTTGACTGGATAATTTTTATTAAATAACGTTGAACAAATATATATTATTAGTTAAACTTGGTAGTTACCAGTTTGCCACTCTTATTAGTGAATACATGCACCACCGCTATGGAGCCTGTAACAAAAATATAGCTTCGCTGAACTGTCACATTCTTACTATTTTCGCCCTAATTTTTTCATTTCAATTGCAGATTTAATAAGGATTCTCAACTCAGATTTTTCTTTATGAATTGCGCATTCATGTGAGTGCACTTTCCAGAGAAATTAAAATCTGTCAGACAAACAATTCCGCTGCATTTTCGGGCAATTTCATGTTCCAAGAAGTGGAGCATATTCAGCAAAATACCACTACGAGGGAAATTTTATGGGAAATTATTGACATAAAGTGAAAAGTCGTGCTTGTTTTGAAATGTCAGTAAACAAAACAGTAAAAATCATTTTAAAATGCGAAAACGATCTGTACAAAGTATATCCTTAAAACTAAGTGATTTGAGGGAGTATGAAACGAGAAAAGCAGAAAAAATGGAGCAACGAGGTGTAAGATACATTAATTAAGTTCGAAATTGTGTTCTATTTTGAAAATTATGATAGGTTTGACCGTAACACTTAGTACAATTAATTAACAAAAAGGCAGTGTAACTTCATAGTTTCATTAAAATTCGGTCATTAAAAACTGGTTCAGAGGCAAACGAGAAAAAATTGTGCAAATTTTTAAAACAAAAATAATAAAAATATAAAGAAAGTTCCGCTCTGAATGCTTTGTGCGATGGAAAGTTTTTTTTTTTAATCTAAATTCTTATGTATTTCGTTATAAAATAATATAATAATTTTGACTTGTTGCCCTGGATAATTTTTTTTTCTTGCAAAGCGTTAATTAGTGGAAGTTTGCTGGAGGCAATTTCAGGTTCAGTAGTGGACAAACAATTTGTTTAATGCAATTAGAACGTCTCAAGTGGTTTGGTAGAAGATAATTAATAACGAATTACCATGTTCCATTGAAGTGATGAATCCTAGAGATAACTAGCTCATATCTATTACAGTTATCTCTGCAAAAGACGAATCAATAATTTGTGGTACAGAGACCTAATCTAATTATCATCTTTCACTCAAGCAGCCAAAACCACTTTCCCCCATTAACATTTTGATAATTGTTCGATTACCAATAATGAACATTGATCTGACCTTCTGTTACTGAAACTGGGCAACCAGGAATGTCATCTCAAGTTTCTGTCATCATTACAGAATTCTGCACCTTCGATTTCTAATATCGTCAATCAATTGGAAATATAATTGCAACATTAAACAATGGCTTAATTCACCATAACATTGGTTAAGACATTGCCATGCAATGTTCCAGGACATGAATAGACATTCTTGTTTCAAGCCAATGCTCTCCTTTTGTTGAGTCATGTTGAGTTATTTATGTTTCAGTGATTAATGTGCATTGCGATGGTTACATGACAGTAGTTACCATCATCATCCTACCATTCCCTCTCCTACAGCCAGCAGGACATTTCCATTTGCACGTGTGAATGTAGGGCAATTGACGTCACTTGATCGTCCTAAGGAATTGAGGTTCTTCTTACTGCAATAACTGACAACATATACCGCAATTTTAATGATTTTTAATCGGGTCATTTTCTACTAGCTTGGGTGAAGAGGAGCAAGAAAAACAATCAGTCCAAAAACGCAGATAAATAGCATAATAGTCGCAGGGATGCGCGGAAGGGAATTTCCAGAATCCTTTGGGTCTGGGCTCGAATCTTGCATGACCGGACTTTTTGAAGAATAAAATAAAACACACATAAATGCTATTTTGTGCAATGTTTTTAAGTTAATTTCTTTTTATGTTAAAATTTAAGGAAAATTTTCTATAGAAAAACACTAATTTTCTTCTTTTTATTTCAATTCCAGCCAAAAACAACCCCAGAAACTACAATTGCAAAAATTGGACCCAAAACCAAGGAGGAAGTCCAAGTGCGAATTGGATTAGTGCCATCCGAATAAAATTTCAGCTTTGTAAATAGTTTTTTAAAATTATTCAAATATAAAATATTCAAACATATCCCTTTCTTTAATTTCAAGGTCAGCATCCGTTCATAGATGCTTGCGTTCTTTCGGTAACGGTTGCTTTTTAAATGTTAGAGATTAATAGTCAGATAAATAACATTTAGTTATTTATAATAAGTTATAAGTTAAGTTATTTTATAATAAGTAGATCTACACAGTCCTTGAAACTCTGATTTTAGAATACAAAATTGAGAAAAAATAGTTTCGATGTCGCAGAAAACGCCACTAGAAAGTAGAATCAGAAGTCAATTCATCATGCGGATGTAGGAAAAGTTAAACAAACTCCAAATACTTAGCGGTCTTGAACGTTGCTTTAAAAATAAAAAGAAATAAAAAGCTGAACGTTTTTTTTAAACACGTAATTTACTCATCCAAGGACCTTCGTTTCGATATTGTTTTTTCACATGGTCCTGAAGTAAGCAGCTTTGGGGAAGATTCCTAGATTAGTTCAGAACTATTTAAGAAATTCATAATACCAAATCACATTCTAGTATTAATTTTGGCATTCTCTTGGTATGTGCTTGGGTTAGATCCCCATACACGCAAACGGTCCAAGTTGGGAGATCGGATTAATTTTAACCAGATGATTGTGTTTCGTAGTTTTTACGACACTGAATCATTTGAATTTAGAACATAGGATGTGGATGTTGTGCATATTTATAGATACTTTAATTCCCGTGGTAGGAATTTCGTGATCTAGTTCTCATTGATATAGGAAATAACTATGAACAAACATTCCTACAATCTCCAAAAATTAATGAAATTAAGGAATTTTTATCAAATAAGAAAATAATTTGCGTTTAACAATAGTAATTTTCTTCCTGTAACTCGTCCTCCCATGGAATCAATGTTCATTATCAATCCTTTCCCGAATTCTTCAATGAAGAATTAAATGATGTATGTTTTGATGGTACTTTTTTTTAATTTTCCATGTTTGTTTATGCATCACTTGTAGCGTAATTAACACCGTCCGGCGTCCGTTCAACTTCAACTGTCCTTTACTCCGAACGAACCACAAAGAAAATACCTATTGAAACGCAGAGGTCCTTGAGAGAATTGCACTTATTATTATTAGTATTATTAATTAATAATTACCTTATTGTTTCCAGTCAGCCTTCACCAAGGCACACGACAGATCGTGACGACGAGACAATTGGACAAGGAAGCTACAGATATTAAGCCAAAGCAACGGACAATAACAGAAGAATTCATTTTAAATAATTTCTCAAATGTTTTTTCATAGATCATTTTAATTTGTTGAACTTATTTTTCAGTAACAAGTTAATTCTGGTATTCTTCATTTTTATCGTCTTTTGACACAATTGCGGCTTAAAATTCAATTTTGAATGTTAACTGAATGACGTCACAGACAGCTATCAGCTGTCAAAAATATTTTGAACATTCCTGTATTTATTCTGTGCTGTCATGTTTAATAGATAGTCAGTTTTGTTTGTTCCCTAAAAAGAATATCGTTTGTATTTTGTCAGAAGTGTTTTGAATGGAGCTCTAAACCTCGAACACTAGAACTTCCGGGGGGAAAACTCGGTCCACACTGTAATCTTTGTTTGTTGTTAATTTGTTGCTTATTTGTTGCTGCAATTTTTTAACAGCACCGCGATCTGACTTCGAATGGCCTTTGACAAGAAATGCGAAGAAAGTATTCCTGCATATAAGAAATTTTGCCTGTTTCCATTGCTACTCTTCGAAGGAAACGTGAGCAACAACTTCCCCTGGTTCCTCAGACTCCTCACTCCTCAGTCTCCACCACGAGCCACGTCCGCTTGAAACCAATGGAGTATGGTTCTGCTCAAGTGATCGCCCTCGGTCTCTCTTGCTTTCTTCTTATTTCTTGAAGTTGCAGCTTGGGGAATGCGATGCCGATATGGATATGTTTGGATACATTTTCACTGCCAGAAGTGGTTTCGTTCCATTAGCGCAGAATGTCTCGCAGCACAATTTCCGTTCTCGCAGTTTACTTAATTTGTTCACTCTGTGTCCACTTCACACACGGTAAGTTGAATCAACGGGGTAGGAATAATCAGTTTCGTTGCCTAAGTCTTTTGTTTTTTGCAGTGTCACAATTTGAAAAATGACACAAATTCAAAATATTTGTACTGATTGTTATAAACATCTCAGACACGGAAGTGAATCAGTGATAGTTCTCCATTTCCTTAAGTGCGAATGTGTCAGGGTCACTGAAAAGTTCAAAGCAGAGACTGCTTGCTAGTTATTTTCATATGTCCATTACTGATTTTCTTCATGTAGTCATGTGCCACTCTAAATAAAACCTGAATTAGCTATTGCAGCAACCTTGACTAGTTTCGCTTGCACTTTAAGATGACGTCTCCACTGAATTCACTGGATGTGCTCGAACACTGGTTTTCTAATCAAACTCTAATTAGATCAATTCAACGAGGAATAGAACAAACCTACTACTCCTTGGGCTCCTGTAAAAGTGTTTAAAACATTTTTAAGCAATTTAAAACAATTTTCAGTTATCTCTTTGGTTTCGTAAAATTCTTTGCACGTAGTACATAAAATGATGTAATTTGAAGTAATGTGATAAATTTCTTTCCAGGCGTAATTCGCAGATGTTTTCAATGTCGATCAAGAGGAGAATTGGGAAGCTGCAAGGATTCATTCACTTTCAATGCAACACAAGTAGAAAATGAGCCAGGAATCTCGACGGTGCCGTGCGCATCTGGCTGGTGTGGCAAAGTTATCGAAGGAGGAGGCTCATTCAAAAGCGATGGTATTTCACATAATGTTAGTTGAAATTGCTCAATTACTTAAATTGCGTTTCTTGTAGATTACGATATGGCTATACAGCGTATGTGTGTCCAAAGAGGTCCATCGGACTCGGAAGATAGGTGCGCGGTTACTCTATACAACTACAAAAAAGTCTATATGTGCTTTTGTCAAGGAGACTTATGCAACTCTGCTCAATCGATCTCTTGGTTGAAAACGCTTGCAGTTCTCACTACTGCAGGAGTTTTAGTTAATTTAATTTGAGTTGCGTTTCTTTACATATAATAGAGTTTCCCTTTTTTTAAACAGAACTATGAAATGGATTAAACGCCATTAATACTAATCATTTAATAAATTTGATTTATGAAACAATTTCTGCTCTAAAAGAAGCTTTGAGACCATTCAAAAAACGAATTATTGTTGATTTGTAAAATCATTTGTAAATTTAAAGAGACATTTAAGAGTAAAAGGGAAATTAAGATGTGATTTAGTAGAATATCAATTTAAATAAATTTGCAATGAAATTATAAAAATTCTGTCTGTGGTTTATCGCATGCATTAAGCAAACTTTCATCCTTTTAATTCGATGTTAAGGGAAGACCATATTTTATGTATTTAAGGCACACTTTTATTATTATTCTTTGTTCTGTATTTCAGACAAAAAGCTTGTTTAAACTGGCGCTGATATGTAATGCAAAATAAATTAGAATCTAGTTAAAAAATTCGTAGAACCAATTTGAAAAACTCTTTGATAACTGTAGGAAAAGCGCACTTTTTTAATATATTTTTATGCAAAGCATCGTTACAATAGTTTTTGGTCTGGGCATAATTACAATTATCATTCCCAATGTATCCTATGGCTGAGAATGGGGGATTGGGTGCTGCAAACTTTGTCAACAAACTTCTTTATTAAATATTCTTTAAAATCAACCGGCAAAAACACGAAAAATTCCATTAAAGAGAATTTAAATTGTTTCTTCTCTCGTGTGGATCTCTTAACTCTTTACTTGGCTGGTAGCTCTTTCTTGGAAGTTATGCTTATGATTTATGAAGCAGTGGTACTCACACCTGATCCGTCGTCGACTAGTTTTCGTTTATGCGTGGCTCAGCCAAGAGGTGTTAAGAGCATGCGTCGTCGGTTCACTCAGTGAAGCACACGTGCCGTAGTAGCGCGGTTCATTTTTGAATTGTTTTGGTAAATAATATAAAAGTGAATTATTCCTGACCATAGAAAAGTGATTTATTGTTAAGAGTGTTTGTAAATAGTTGTTTTAATTTAAACAATTTAATTGCTGAACAGAGCAGCAGTTAATCTGGATTGATGAATCAGTTTGGAAGGTAGGGACATGTTTTAATGGTCAGCAGGTGTAACTGGTTTTCTGAACAATCTAATATTACAACCCTATTTGACCTACTTATGAAGTCAGGTACCATTGCGATTCCTCCTGTCCAAGGCCACACAAATGCGAAATTATCAAACGGTTATTTTGTAATTACCCAATTACTTTTACTTTCTGGCTTAACGCTGTAACTATTTCAGGTCAGTCGTCTGTGGTTTATTATGGCCGGACGCGACTGTCCTTCTTTTGCAGTGCACCTGCAGACAAGGTTGAATGTGGCGTTTTAAATTTCTATGTTAATAAATATTATCCGTAACAAGGGCGAGAAATTTGTTGTGATCGTATTTGGATCGAAATTGTTTTTATGGAGGTTATCACGGCAGTTGATCAAAACGATTTTGATTTTTTATTGATTTTATTTTGGTTGAGTTGTAATAAATATTTATCTTGATGATCAAATGATATTGGGCGAAAAACTAACTGCAGAGTGCAGGTGCCTTGGAAGTTTTTTGTTTCAAGGATAGTGGTCCGCGGGGGAGTCAAAGGTGATATTATATCAATTACCTTTTTAAGACGGTGTTTATTGCTTTAAGCAGTTTGAGAATGAGAATTTAAGTTGATGTTGATCAAATGGCCATACTTACATTCTCTGCTGTTTCAAGAAACTTTAAGAAATAAGTGGTTTACAAGAAACTTTTTTTATTATTATGAACTAAAATACCCAAATGAATTATTTGAATTTGGTTGAGAAGTGCAACATTTCATTAACCTACTCATTTGAGGCTCTCAGAAATAATTGAATATTTGAATACCTAGTCCTGGTGTAGAAAACTATTTCTGTTTTTTTTTTCAAACCAAGAAATATTAAAAAAAAAAATTAACATTCAAGTGAAGTTATTTAAAATGCAACCGTTTGTGGAAGAAGGTCAAATAACTTTGTTCAAATCTTCAACCTCTGTTTTCTGATCGCCTCACGATATCAAGTGTTCGTGAATGTGGTTTAAGGCTAAATTCCGTCAATCTCCAGCGACTTCCATAACTTGGATGATGATTCATTAGCCCAAATATAAATCACAAAAAATGATGGAAAACCACAGAAAGGCCGGCAAGTGATGATAGTTATCTGCCGGACCGATGAGGTTCATCACAAGGCCCGTGGATAATAATTAATTTCGTCGCCGCAAAAAAAAAAAAAAAAACACAAATGTCGATGGTTCCGTGATTTTCAAAAATGTGTGAAATGAATAAATAAAAAATCCAAAAAAAGCTACAAAACAAACAAATTTGGACAGCTAACATCTCCGGGCAATTGTCTTTGCTCTCATGTGCGATTCCAGTCAACTGACTCCACATTACAAAATTACGCTTATGCAAATCGGATTTTTAACAGCACTTGAGGCAATTTCATCCACGAAATGCGCTCAAGCCCACTCGAATAATTTTAGAGTGTGCTTGTAAGGAGCCCACCTTCTCGATTTCTTCGAGATGTTTACCTTCTGGGAGTTGATTAAAAGTCGCTGCTCGATCCGGGGTTATGCAAGAGTTGAAAGGCACTGAAAGGAACCGAAACGTAAATCGACTCAAGGCTGGATAGGGTTCTTCTGGATGTCTTCAATTACGTTTAGTTAATCGGTTTCATGAAGTAAACAACGGGTTAATTTCGATGTTTTACCATGACACCTGCTAAATACGGCTGCGTTCAACTGCTGTACGAAATTGGAGCAGTAATGTAAACTTTCTTTTTGTACAGAAATGATAGTTAATCAAGGTCAATAATGTAGGCATTTATACCATAGATGTGGGGTATAATAATATTGGTTTTGAGCGAACGTTTGCAACGCCAAGAAATAATAGTGGTAGAAAAAAAGAATTATGCATATACCCCTCTCTCCGTCCCTACATGCTCTCAGGGGTTCTTATTCCTTGAGGACCTTGGGGTCTTGTGTTCGCGTGAGTTGAACTTTCGGTCCCATATTGACCTCACCATAAACAAAGCTAACGCAGCATTAGGTTTTGTTAAGCGCTGGTCTCGTGAGTTCTCTGATCCTTATCTCTGCAAAGCCCTTTACTTATCATTTGTCCGCCCCATACTTGAATATATGCGTCTCTAGTCTGGTCCCCTTCTCAAATTATCCACATCCGTCGTAACGAATCCGTACAGCGTAGATTCTTTCGCTTCGCTCTGCGGCACCTTACTTGGGCGAATCCTCTGTCTCTTCTCCCTTATGAGCACCGGTTGCGGCTCATCAGCTTGGAGACTCTTCATATTAGACGTGACGCTGCTGACATCCTATTCCTCCATCAACTTCTTTCTGGCAATATTGACTGTTCATCTTTGTTGCAGTCCATACATCTTAATTCTAATCCCCGTAATCTTCTATCAGTCCCCCTTTTCCGTCCCGTGTCCCATCGTACTAATTATGGCCTTAATGAACCCTTTTCGAGAATGCTTCGTAAGGCTAATTCTCTCCCATCCTTTGATTTCCACCTCTGTAAATCGTCCTTGAGAAGATTAATCTCCCTCCCCGATTGATTACCCCACCATTCCCTGCCGACCCCTATTATCATAAATTTCTTATGTAATGTATTTATTTTTTTGTTTTACTTTGTTATTTGTAATTTTTCTGTGATACAGCTTGTATTAAGCTCAATAAATAAATTATAAATTATAACTTACATTCATGATTGGGAAGTGAAAAGAAACTGTTTTATGCATGTCCGTCTGTTTGTGTGTCTGTTTCCAGACGATAACTGGAGAACGCTTATAGCTAGAGACTTGAAATTTTGTACTTTTTTCGTTAAATATTGTTATAAGCACGTATAATAATAAATTATTTTGCAAAAAAAATTTTACACGATGTTAAAATTATAGAAATGGAAGAAAAGTTTGGTAGTTTTAGGGTAGTAAACGTGGATGGATTTACATGGGTTGTTTGATTTGAATTTTAAATTGAGTGAATATGGATCTTTCCGGTCAGCGTTGAGGTAAAAACTGTTTACGTTTTTGGTGGTTATGGGGGTGGGGATGGTAACCATCTCCGTTGGGGTTGTCTAATTTGGACCGTGTGTGATATCAAATTAAAGCTCTTGCTGAGTACTATGAAATGGGATATTTTTTTTCTACAAATGTCTTTCTTCTAGTATGTCTAGATTTTTATATAGAATGAGTGTATTGTTCTACAGCTAGTGTATCTTATAATTGGTGTGACCAATTAGTTCCTCACTAGTTTTGAGATTATTTTCTATAAAAACACTTTAAATAATTTTCCATTACAAAATAATTTTTTACAAACTCATGAAAATGATCAAAAATTGCTATTTAACAAAACCACAAAATTCAGAAACTACCTCAATTTGGTTCATCGTTTAACACGATTATTATTCAACGCGAGTGAAAAACATCACAGGAAAATGGAAATAAAATGCAACGCTTAATTGACATGATAAATTTTAATATCGAAATTAGCAATTTAATGTGATTTTTTGCAATTAATCCTGGAGCGAAAGTTGTTCTTTACACTGTACACAATTAACAATGTCATTCATCAATTTCCAATTTCCAATATTTTCATATAAATCAGGTTGACATCCACTCGACAAGTGTGCGATATTGTGTCAACGGGGGCTGTTTAACACTCTTGGGAATTTCGAATGTACACAAACAATAGTTTATATGATTGTAAATCGATTGCAATTTTCGTCGTAATTCTAAGATAAATGTAACTGATGAAAAACACAAAAGAACAAGATTAAAAATAAATAAAAGAACTATAATGTCGGCCAGGACTTCTGGGATGTGGCGATTGTGGTGGTGGGTGATGCTCAGCATTTATAACCGAATTAAAAGTGCAAACTAGTAAACTCTTCTGACCATCTTCAATTTTTGTAAGACCAATTTCAACTTTGCCCTCATTGTTTAGGGGTTAGAAAACTTTATGTGGATGCGAACAAAGTTCTTCCAGATGCAGCTGAAATTCAGTGTTGGGTCGGGAGCGAATTCCTTTGGGAAGTCACACAAAATATACTTTCTTCGTTCTGTTGTTTAAACTCGAAAGCAAACAAGAACAAGTAGAAGAATTGCAAGACAAATAAACAATGAGTTTCTAGAAATAAGGAGCGATAATCTTAAGAGCAGCTTTGGTTAATCATAAAGGATTAAAGGAATGCAATTGAGAGGAAAACTGAACTCTAAAACTTTTTTTTACTCTAAAACACATGGTTGCAGTGCTTTTCTGGAAGTTTTCCACTAAAAAAAAATCAACAGATTTATGTATGTATTACTAAGTACTTGAAAAAAAAATTAAATAATAAAGCATGATGAATTAAAGTTAAAGTTTGTCATTAGTTTAACTTTACAAATATTGAATTCTGTTTAACCTTAACATCGCACTATTTGCAATAGTTTTCAATTATCACTACTGAAAATACACAGTCCAGTCAAGGACATAGTGGAGCCATGACCTGTTCATGAAAAAAGCAAAACGAAAATAAATAATTTGCGGAAATCATCGCCAAATTGAGCACAAATAAAAATCTATGACATTGACCGAATCCAATCAAAATTTTTTTTGACACAGATTCCACTCTGTGGGATTTATTCAGCTCTTTTTATAAATATTGTATACAAAAAAAAAAGCATCACGGATATCTCTACAAAGAGTAAAAATAAATCACAAATTTGCATCTATTTTGGATGAGCATAAGGCTAGAAAAAAAAATCAATTTTTAACTGAATATGTAAATGAATGCAAACTAAAAGCGCCTAGCGTGGGTGCTTCCCCGGGCATATTAAATTATCATAAAGGGTGAGTAGTCGTAAGCATTTGTTTGCTGCACTCCACCTGCTGTGCAGCATACTAATTACACCGACCGGTACTGAAGTCTCGCACTAGCCGGTCCCATCCGATCTAATCTCCGGTGTTAATCAATTACGTTCATTAGCACGGACTAAGGTTCGCTGTGGCCGCTGCTTTGCGCTGCTCTGATTGTGACAATTTATTAAGTCCATTATCCTTGTCCGTCCGGCTTGACCCCCATCCTGTGGAGTTTACCCGGATAGTAATAGTAGTAGAACAGCACCTGACTGTGAGGATGTCATTTATGAAATTTTAATGGAAATTATCTCTCGGCCATTAGCACGACACTCTTCCACGAACCGAAAATAAAAATTCAAATGCTTCCGTAATTCGGGTCGGTCACGGAGAGTGAGTCTCACGTAAGACTGCACCACTTTTGTACTCTCCATACATAGACCATTGAACGAGCGTTTGTTTGGGCTCCACGGGGAGGGTGTTAGATAACAGCAAAAGGGGAAATTTTACGTCCTTTATGGGTATTAATTAATTTCGATTTGTACACTTTGACTGTTGTGATTTAATCCGGCAGATGGAAGCTTAGCAGAGGACGGAAACTGCCTTCATTGGCAGAGGAAAATTTTAAATTTTAATAAAATGAAAGAGATTATAGTTGAACCAAAATTGCGTGCTTAATTGCGTTGACCATCACGATTAATATCGCGGACATTTTTTACACCAAGTGAAAGTGAAATTGTTGTTCCATTAATTAAGTGTTGGACTTGGATTCAATATTTCTGTAGTTTCTTTTTTTAAATAAATAAATGAACCTTCCAGATGTTTATATTTTTAAGCTGTAACAAAATTGTTTTTACCAAAATATATTATATTTCGTTTAGAGAACCGAGCCAACATTGTTGAACCAGCTATATTTACTTAACATCATTAACTTGCAAACATACTAGACAATAATGGCTCACCACTTCGTTTGACTTTTTAGAAAACTAAATAATAAATTAAGTAAATTTATAAAAGAAAATAAAATGGTTGAGAAATTATAATTAGCAATCATTGGAATTTACTAAACCAGCAACAAAGAAAATAGTGAAACAGCTTTCCATATGCGGCTGAAATTATTAATCTTACTTGAGGTATTTTGTATTTCGTAATAAAATAATTTTTTTGTAAGCAAAATAAATTTGCAAATTGAGAAGCGTTAAAAATATCCTTATTTTGTTATTAAATCTCAGAAAATATAATTTTAGAGCTTAACTGAAAAGTGTCGCCAACGAATAACATTTACAATGAAATATTTTCCATTGCAACTTCCAAATATTTGTAAATGTTTAAAAGATTTTGTATAAACACGCTAGTTTATTTGTATGCCTTTCGGTTAGAGTATCGTTGTTCGCATCCGGGGTGGGAAGGGGGCAAGTACTTCAAAATTCAGCACTCGACTACTCAAAAATTCCCGCGGGGTGTTCATCTCCGGTCGTCTGAATGACCACCTCGCAAACATGAACCCATCATTTGAAATCATAGGTACCTACATTTTGCAATTAGTATTTGATCGCGCTGTTCGTCGATTTGGCGTTTTGCTGTTCGTGCTCATGTTTACATAAGTTGTGTTGCGCAACGAAAATACTCATGTTTAGGAGAACGCGCACCCCGCTCAGCTGTAGGATCCCAGCATGTAAATAGGCGGTTATTTTCTCCTTTATTTGAGCACAAAGTAGCGGTGTGCAAGGCACGCCACTTACTGCTATTACTTGTGACCCCAATTTCCGAATGATTGCGATTGCCATGAAATTATCGCCAGCCACAAATTGCTGCACGAAACGGTTTAGCAGAGGTTAAGCATTTGAGAGCGATGCGGTTCCCTCGCGGCTGGGTCAAGATGCAGCATCTCATTTGTTTATCAATTCATTTGCAACATAGAAAGGTCTTGCTGCATTAGATCTTGGAATAATGCTGAATTAAAATTAAACTGCTCCCTTGATAGAATACCGCAAATTGATGTTTATCCACCAATAAAATGTCCCACTTAATAATAGCATCCCAAATCAATAATAACATTATAATTAATTTTTTTAAATTATTCAAAATAATTTTCCTTTATTGCCAGAATATTCAAAAATTATGAACATAAAATCCTGTCTACTATTCTTCTTGGTGGCTGTGTGCGTGAGTTCCGAGAAGCCAATCAAAACGGAGAAATTGGTCCGAAATAAAAGAGCATTTGAAAAAATTTTCGGATTTTTTTCAACGATAAATGAAGTGAAGAATATTCATAATGCTGTAAGTTATAAATAAATAAATGATTTTTTAATGATGTAAATGTGTATTGGAAATTTTTAATTTCAGCAATACAATGACACTTTAACATCCCTGAATGGAATCTACGACATTCTTCGAAACAGTTTCTCAGACACGGCTACAAGACCACCACCAGTAAATTGCGTTTAATATACAAAATAAAAACAGTAAACTATGTTAAAAATTTTAGACAATATCGAATAACACTGAAACTACAACCGAGGTTTATACAATAACGAGATTTGAATTTGGAAAAATATTAGGACGAAATTATCGAGGGCTGAAAAGATTGTACGATTTGGAAATGGAGGATGCTCTAAATGTAAATTTTTATTAAATTTACCTTCACAAAGGAAATATATTTTAAGGATAATTTGTTTTATTATAATTTTTCAGGCAACAAGGGAGAATATCCGAGAATACAAAACTGCAGCTAGAAACGCAGCTGGACCGAATGTCTTGATTCCGAAGCCTTTCCCATTTTGAATGTCCTGATTAATTCAATAGAGAGAATTTAAAAAAATTTGTTGCCAATTTTGTTCTGTGATAAAAAAAAAATAGTAAAGGGTTTTGGAAAGTGGTGTTACACGTAATTTATTATGTTTGATTTGTAAATAAATTATTTAAATTGATTTCAGAGTTTCATTAATGTTCAAAGAATGCTTCAGAATACATTTTCAGAATATCCTTAGTTTGCATGTTTTGCTGTCTTTCTTCAGTATAAACAATATTACTATCCAAATTGATATTGTTTTTTCGGAATACCTACATTTTCAAATGTTACTACGTTTCCAGTAATTTCTGGCAAAGGATTTGCTGCATCAACAAATCAATTCTCTAAAAATAAAGTAAATAATATTAAAATAATTTGGCTTGAGTTTAAACTTTTTAATAAATCGCTTTCAATCATTATAAATTTACAATTTTTTGTGGCTTTTTCAAAAATACAGAAAAACAAGTTTTTTTTAAAAACACTCGGCACAAAAGTTTTCATTTAACAATACAATTTAGTAATTTAAACTTGTCGAAAAAATAAAAACAATCCATAAAAGGGCGGCAAAAAACTGATGTAATATAACAATAAACCAAAAAGCAATAAAAAAAATATCAAAAACAAAATCGTTCAAAAAACAACAATATGCAAAAAAAAAATTCATTATAAAAATCAAATAAATAACGGTGCGGACTAATTAAGTTAGCGAAAAGAGCTAGAATGATTAATTGCACTGGAGCCCGGTTGTGACGATCCGCTATTCAAGTTTTCGTTATTTCGTTTGGGTGGGCTTCGTTGAGTTAGGAACTTCTCGAAAAGCATAAATTCAAATTGTGAAATTTAACGAGAGTTTAGGAAGAATATATCGATCACAGTTATGTTAGGACTAGTTTGGATTAATTTGAGCGTAGTTTAAAGCGTTTGCAATCAGTCAATGGCATCGCGGTTTTCTATCTAGTGCTCCATTGTCCTTGGGACGAACCGCACTTTAGTATTGAGCAGTAAAACGTAGAGAGTGAAACCTCTTGCAATATAATTAGTAGTTTTGTTAGTACGACACACTCCAAACAATACACACTATTAGGGCAGTTGAGTAAAACCAAGTTAGTAACTCAAGTCGGACTTAAATTAATTGCAGTAAGCCGGCGAGTGCAGCTTTTGCTTGTCTCGAAAGCGCACTTAAGTGCTGCAGCTGCAGCGATTTGCGGAAATTACTCGTGCGGTTCCTTCTTCGGCGGCGCTGGTTTCGCCTTTGGCTGCTGCTGTGGCTTTTGTTGGGGTTTCTGCTGTTGGGGGGACTTCGGTTGCTGTTGGGGGGACTTTGGTTGTTGTTGAGAGGTCTTTGGTTGCTGTTGGGGGGACTTTGGTTGCTGCTGTGGCTTCTGTTGCTGAGGCGTCTTTTGTTGTTGAGGCTTGGTGGGCTGTGCAGCAGTCTTCTCCTGTTGCTGCGCTTGTTTGGGTTGCTGTTGAACCTTTTGCTGATCTTCCTGTGGTTTCTGCTGTTCCGGACTGGGCTTCTGTTGATCCTGACCAGGTTTTTGATGATCTGTCGATGGTTTCTGTTCCTGTTCTGGTTTCGGTTGCTGCGGTGACTTTGCCGCTTGTTGTTGTTGACCGGGCTTTGATTGTGAAGAAGTTTGCTGTTTTGCTTGCGGTGTCTTCTGTTGCGGCTTTCCTGGCGCTTTTGCTTCATTGTCGCGAGACTTCTTTTGTTGCGGCGGTGGAGGCGTTTTTGATTTAGCTTTATCATTTTTTCTAACTTCTTGCTGTTTTGCAGGAGCATGTTTTTGTGCTCCCGGCTTAGTACTGGGTACAGCCGTTTGTTCTTCACCTGGAGACTTGGGTGCGTTCGATGGTTTCTTTATTTCAACGTCTTTAGAAACATCTGGTGTGGGGGCATCGGTTGGTTTTGAATCTGCTTTAGATTCTTGTGTAATCACAGCGACTTCGATTGGTTTTACTGCAATATTTTGTGTAGTTTCTGTTGGTTTTGGAGCATTTGCTTGTTTCGACGCTTCAGCAAATGTTTTTGGAAGGTCCGCAGATGTCTTGGGAACTTCAACAGCTTGTTTTGTGACTGGTTCAATCGGTTTTGTAACTTCCACTGGCTTTACGCTTTCCACTGGTTTCGGAATTTCTACGGGCTTTGGAACTTCAAGAGGTTTATCTCCTTCTACCGGTTTTGTTGCTTCTATGGGCTTTGGAGTTTCAACAGCTTTTGGAGTTTCAATCGCTTTAGGAGCTTCGGCAGGTCTTGGAGTATTCGCAGGTTTTGCAAATTCAGCAGGCCTTGGAGTTTCCGCAGATTTAGAAGCTTCAACAGACTTCATAGTCTCCACAGACTTTACAGATTGAGCAGATTTTGGAGCTTCCGATGATTTTGGAGATTCCACAGGCTTAGGACTTTGGACTGACTTAGGTGCTTCAACAGGTTTTGAAGCCTCCAAAGCCAATTCAATAGGCTTTTGAGCTTCAATAGGCTTAGAAGCTTCAACATGTTTAGGAGTTTCAACAGGTTTAGGAGCTCCAACAGCTTTAGAAGCTTCAACACTCTTAAGAGACTCCACAGGTTGTGCTGGCTGAACAGATTTTGGAATCTCCGTCGATTTTGCAGGTTCAATAGGCCTTGGAGCTTCAACAGGTTTTGGAGCTTCAACTGGTTTAGGAGCTACTACAGGTTTAGGAGCTTCAACTGGCTTAGGAGCTTCAACTGGCTTGGGAGCTTCAGCAGGTTTAGGAGCTTCAACAAGTTTTGGAGGCTTTACAGGCTTAGGAGCTTCAACAGGCTTAGGAGCTTCTACAGGTTTAGGAGCTTCAACAGGCTTAGGAGCTTCAACAGGTTTAGGAGCTATTACAGGTTTAGAAGCTTCAACAGGTTTAGGAGCTTCAACAGGCTTAGGAGCTTCTACAGGTTTAGGAGCTATTACAGGTTTAGAAGCTTCAACAGGTTTAGGAGCTTCAACAGGTTTAGGAGCTATTACAGGTTGAGGAGCTTGAACAGGTTTAGGAGCTTCAACAGGCTTAGGAACTTCAACAGGCTTAGGAGCTTCAACAGGCTTAGGAGCTTCAACAGGCTTAGGAGCTTCAACAGGCTTAGGAGCCTCTAGTGGTTTCGGAACTCCTACAGGCTTCGCAGCTTCCAAGTTCTGAGCGGACTCAACCGGTTTGGGAGTTTCTTGTGGCTTAGGAGCTTCAATAGATTTTCCTTCAACTGTTTTAGGCGCTTCAATGTGCTTCGGAACTTCATTAGGCTTCGGAGCTTTCGCAGGTTGCTGGCCTTCTTCAGATTTCTGAGTTTCTGGAGGTTTTTGGGCATCGACTGGTTTCTGTGCTTCCATTGGCTTTGGTGCCTGAGTGGCTTTTTGAGTCTGTGCTTGTTTTTCGGCTCCAGGTCCTTCCTGAAGTTGAATAGGCTTCGTAGTCTCCGTTGATTTTGGAGTATCCTTTGATTTTTGTGTTTCAGCAGGTTTTACGACATCAGTTGGCTTTGGGGCTTGAGTTGAACCTTGAATTTCGGCTTGCTTCGTAACCTTTCCTTTTGTCTTATCAGTTTCCGTTTGTTTCACCGCCTTTGCTACTTTTGATGCATCAGTAGGTGACTGTGGGGATGTAGGAATCTCTTCTTTTGGTTTTACATCATCAGATTTATTTTTTTTAACGTCATCTTCAGATTTTGGAGTTTCTGTGAGTTGTTCCTCTTTTTTAGAATTTTTGTTCCCTTTTGATTTATTGTTATCTTTGGAGCCCTTATTAGCGTCACCACCTTTTTGTTTCTCTTGTACCTTCGAAGCTTCAGTCGGCTTTTGACCTTCATTTTTCTTTGATTTTTGATTATTTTCAGCTTTTTTTCCTTTATCTTTTTTATTACCTTGTTGTGGTTGATTTCGTTGTACATCATTGGTTTTTGTTTGTTCAGGCACAGCTGCTCTAGAAATTTTCTCATCTAAAATCTTATCAGTCTTTATCATTGGCATTTCTTTCAATTTGTCAGGCACTTGATCAGATTTTAAATCATTTACTTTGTCTTTTTTATCCCCAAAATTGTTTGTATCAGTCTTTTTCGTTGTGTCTAATTTTCCATCCTTTTTATTTTCATCAGACTTTTGTTCTCCATCCTTTCGTACAATATTATCGTCCTCGATTATCTTGTCATCATGTGTTTTATTTTGTACATCATTCGATTTATCAAGTACGGGAACTTCATTTTTAGATGCTTCATCAAAGTTTTCCACAAGAGTTGGTACATCATCATCACCAGCGACACTAGCAAGAGTTTTATTTGCTGTCATATTATTTGCAAATCGTCTTAATTGAATTACTGTATCCTGACCAAGTTGAGGAAGGATATCAGGCAGCATTTCAACTACCTAAAGAGGAAAAAAGCTAATATTAATAAAAATAAAAATGCACCACACATTTAGTAGAATGATACAATAGGTTATACTCTAGAAAATTTTATTTTATTATATAAACAAAAAAATAATTTAATGTAGTCATTTGATTCAAATAGTTTACCATTTTAAAAAAAATTTTTTAGGTGAAAAAAAAACAAAAAAATTTCTAAATTGTTTGATATCCTTGAGCGAAATATACTATAGAATTTTAATATATACATGATAATTTCAATTGTTAGTTAAGTAACACTTAAAAGGCATAAATATGTAGTGCACATATTTCTTTGATTAGTGCGCAATTTTAATTCATTTAATTCAATATAAATGAAAATTTAAAATGAATTGAAAGTAACGAGTTGAAAAATTTTTTTAAAAATATTTTGTTGATGTATTTCGATCTCGCATTCTGCATTTCTTGACAATATTTATTGTACACACAATAAAATATCATAGTTCGATTACTTAAGTTTTCACATTCCACTTTAAAAAATAACCCAAAATGACGGTCAAGTTCACGAAATATAAAATCACGGCACATTCGAATTAATTTCTATAGCATGATGAGCATTCAAAATTTTTTCATGCGTGCTACCGACTGAAATGCAGTCACATAGAATGCACCACCCAAAGAGATGCATCTTCTTTTAAAATGCGAACGAGCTTAGCTGAAAGCAATCCGGTGACGTGAATCACAGTGAAGCAGCTAAAAAGTACAGATGAAAAAAAGCATAGGCACAGGAGAGGAAAACGAATGCAGATGTTGCACATGTTGGCTCTGTTTTTAGAACGTACATCTTGACCTTAACAATGGTAATTTTTGTATTTAATTCACACGAGTAAGTTAAAGAATTTTTACCATTGATAATTTTTTTTTATAATTTATATGAACAGAGAACTCTCGGAATTCTGCTGAACAAAACTAAAAATCGAATGACATTTCTATAAATGGACTCTTCTAATATTACTCAAAAAAAAAAAAAGGAAAAGGCGTGACAATTAAACATTTCATTTTCTCCACGATGTAATTATGACTCAGGAATTGCACGGTTCAAAACTAAATTCCTTTACTTATGTTACATTTTCCACAATAATATAGAATGTTGGAAGAATCTGTGTTTGAATTTCTTTTGTTCTTTTTACGCGAGTAAAATCGCTCAAGGAAAAACCAACATATCTTGAGGCGAACGAAACTAAATCCGATCACAGAACTTTTACAATGGAATTTTCCGGCTCAAGGACGAGCATTCCTAAACTACAGTAAAACCGAACATACCTTCTTGTGCTCCCCGTGTCCAGTAATAGCGAAAGTGTTCGCCGACAAGGATGCCTGAGCCTTCGGATTATTAAAGTGAATCACACTCAAGTCATCTTTTATGATGTTGACCTCCTCGATGCCAGGAATCGTGCTCACCGCCAATTTCTTCAGTGAACTCTGCAATTTCTTATCATCGGCTGCTGCTGTTTGGTGGACGACCTTCTTCTTGCGTCTGGGGGTGCCCTTGCCTCCAATACGTACTTGGGACTGGAGTCTTTTCAATTTTTCAGCATTCATTTTCCTTTTCGTTTTAATAACGTTAGGAATTTATTTTTAAAATTCTCAAGTGTATTATCGCAAAATACGTTGACTTAGAGTGTCTACAATTAAATTGTAGATTTCAATAAATTATATTTTGTAACTAAACACGTGCTTTTACCTTAAACCCTAAAAATTTTCGCGAACCACACACATTCACGGCACTCGTTGGAAAAGATTTCAGTAATATGGCTGCGGAATGTTCGTTGAGTATTTTCCGCACGAAACTTTTAACGAAAGGATAACTCTGAGTGGAAAATTTTAATTTGAGAATACTTTTTCGATTATTCTTGTTGCATGTTGTATGATTTTTGGAAATGCGTGAATCAACATGAATGAATGGAATGAAAAGTGTTTTGTCACAATTTTTTTTTGAGAGCAATATTGAAATGCAATTTGAAAATGTTTGTTATGTTTCGACTTGTTCTTATTTGTCTTATCACTAACTTCCTTAATGTGATACGAGTATAAACTAATATTGAGATATAAAAATATATAGTACAATATTAAATTTACAACCAATAAATAAACTTTATAAAACACATATTTAAATTTCCATCTTTATTTATGTTTTCATATCAAAAAGTGTTTCAATCAATATTCGCTGGAGGTTTTTTAACATTGATGAATTGATCTATATACATATAACAATGGAGTGCTTCAATTAACAAAATTATATTGTTTACATTCAGATTTTTCTGTCTTAACAATTTGGTCTAAAATGTCCGTTATAACGAACATATCGAAACTCCTATTTGGCAGCACCAATTTTAATATCTAGAGATATTTTTAGCTTAACTATGGCAAGTCTTCTTGTGCTGAGTTCTTGAGGAAAATGAGGACGTGAAAAACCGTAAATTCATCATTTATCTATCTGCAATTTTAATTCAAAGTTAAATGAATTTCCGCAATGTTGGAAAATCAGCATAAAATGCAATTACAAATTTCAGGAAAATAAGGCTTTTTCATTTTATGGCAGATATTTTTAGAATCCAAATGGTTATTTTTAGAAAAACAATTTATGCTTGCCGCTGAATCAATTGCGATTGATTTGTGGAGAAAGTAATTAATCTTTTAAATCACTGATTCATTACTAAATTAAGTCATTTCTAAAAGTAAGTTTTCAATTTACAAGTAAGACCAATAACAATATTTGAGGTAGAGAAAACAAATCCTTAAAGTCGGTCGAAAAATATAGAAATACTTGAACAAGGGCAATTAAAATACGGTTAAATTTGCTTAACGATTACACCAATTTTTCAATACATAAATAAATAACCTTTGTTTTTAAATAATGCAAATATATTCAAACACAAAAACGTTATACAAATTAATCCATCTCAGCAGGAAATATCCCAGGAGATATGTTTCAACAAAATGAACACGAATCGAACATCGAATCCATAACAAATATTTCATAAAATACTTTTATGAATTTATATCAAAGTGATTCCAGAAAAATTTTGCAATACATAATACTTATATTTAAATGTGTATTTAAAATAAATAGTCAAGTGAATAAAAGAATTGCAAATATACAATATTTAATTATTATTATTCCAGTTGCTCCATTTTATGATGGATGGATTTTATTTCATAAGAACATTCTATATTCCCTTTTTCATTTATTATGTTATAGTTGAAAAAAAAATCCTTAATAATTTGCAATTAATACTTGTTTTCTTCTGAATAAGTTGTTAAACATTTGTGGACTGTACGAGTATCAAAAAAAAAAAAAAAATCATATTTCATCCAAACACTTTAAATGAAAATATGATTTTACATTTTTCTTGAGTATTTTTTCAATAACACTATTTCGCAACTTGTTTCGGTATGCTTTTTTTGCTTTTAGATCCAGATTAATGTTCCAGAAACTTTACAGCACCACATGGCAGATTTTGTTCGATGAATGGAAATAATTTCATCAGATTTTCTGTGTGTAATCAGACTTTTGTCGAGCACTGGATGCCAATACGTAAAGATGATGTACGACTTCAATGGATCGGAAATTCGAGTATGGATATAAACAAATCGGAAGAGGCGTTGAAAATTGAGCGATTCCTGAGAGATTTAAAAATTCAAGTGGCCAAACCGTTTGTTTGTTTAATTTAAATAAATTGTACAAAACAAGAGGAGATTGCAAAAAACAGAAACAATGAATAAATGTATGTGGAATGTGGATATTAAATTATATTGGTTCTGTACATCTAACGATGTGTTTGTTGGTTGTTCATTTTATGTATAATAATGTGACCTAATTATGGGACAATAACAACTCTTCCGTGAACATCAAACTCTACACGGTAATTGTCGTTGGGAATAACAGGTGCACCGGCCCCATTAGCCGTGACCAGAGCTGTTCAATACGCAACGGTAGCGAACACAAATGAAATATTTTACCGTGAATTGTCTATTGCCGCGATAATCCAGGACTATTCTGGAGCAAATCTGGGGAATTTGTGCACGTGGAAAAGGACAACTAATTGCACAGTTGATGTACTGGAAAATTCCTGCCAATTAAGCAATACATCGACAGTCCGGGGAGCAATTAAACGCTATACACCAGAATAACTGAAGTTGGTAAGTTTTGTTCAATGGTGAACATCATCTATGCAATAAAGAGGAAGGGTTGTACGGGGTGGGGGAGATTGGAGATATACATCCTAAATGTATTACAGACTGTGTGAACCAATTGTTTGGGGGATCAGGTAACTTTTCACTTTAGAAATAGCAGCAGGAACTCATCTCCATGCCCATTGACAAGCAATACATATTTGTGCCCGCTGTGAGGTTAGCACAAATCAAGCCTATGGCGGGGCAGTCGTGCGAGGGATCATCCTCAGTACATGCTGACATCTCAATCACGAACCTAATCCCAACTGAAATACAATCTCATTAGAGGCGATGGTCGAACGATTGTTACATACGAAATTAGCAACAAGGACGAGTTCTGTAAGAACGATAAAACTTTATTTCTTAACCACCTGCAGAACTCTCCTTGCCTGGCAGCAGGCATCATGACTTCCTTATTCATCGCCAAGACATCCTTTGCCTAACAACGAGTAATGGCCGGATATACTCCCTCAACAGTGCGCTACTTAAGACGTTCCCACGCAAGGATAATGAAGGGATGGCTATAGTCGAAATCTACGCGATGATGGTGGATTGCCTAACTGGAGTCTGGTTTTCGTTTTCGTTCTTCCGAATGGCGGATGGCGGATAGCTATCGGCCTAGTCATCATTTGGCCATTTCAGGCAATGAACGGGGCTGCATAAAAGTTTGGATCGTGGGATGAAACATCTGATTCATCCGGAGTGCTTACATGATTTATTCGAAAACTTCACCGAAGCTATTTTGAGCTAGATGTAACTCGAGTGGCACCTGGCCACGGTTTGTAGTTAATGAAAGTCTCGGTCCTGGCGCCAGATTGTACACATTTAGAAATTTTTAGGGGGATGGAGAGAACAAGTTCTGAGTTCCTTGGAAAATCAAATGAAAGCAGTTTTCCACCGTTGAGAATTTTTGTTGTCCAGATATGGTAATAGGGGACACACCTGAATACCAAGTGTACAACTTTAGTCATCCTCATGATCGTTTCGCTGTACGCACGCTTCCCTCTGATGTGATACTAAAGTAAACCCCACACGACTGTGAAAAGCAAATTAAAGTAAACCAATTGAACTCGTTCCGAAAATGCTATTTTGCATCCTTTTAATCCCAGTTTAGGCTATTTGGATGTGAATTAACTTAAACTTTAATCTCCCAAGTTGCCGCCTACGTTTTACTAGAAGAGCAGCGATAATCGCTTGTTTGTTGTCGAATCACGTCCTCGCCAGTATCAGAAACAGAACTCGTCCACAACATTGGCAGAGGGTTGGAAAAAATACAAATCTAGGAATCATTTCAGGAAAAGTGATTTAGCTTAAATCCAAAGCAACCAAGCAGGAGGATTTCAAGTGAGAATCAGGACAACGGCAGCTTAAATTCCCCCCACAATTTTGGCACTGATACCAAATCTATTTCTACCGAATCGAAGATATTTGGAATGCTTACCGCTAGATAAGTGCCTTGTCAAAGAGTTGGAGACTCTTAATTTGGCGCCTGGGGAGCAATTAGTCCCAGCAGTCAATGTGCGCGCCTGATGTGGTAGTTTTTATTTCTACCCTGAAAATGCTTTTAGTGCTCTTTTAGTTATAGTTATTCCCTCGAGAGAGCTTACTGCTTCGAAGGAGGGAATTAAAAGCTTTCTAGGAAATTAAAAGCGATTTGTAGGAGATTTACTCTTAGTTTACCTCTGATTTATGCCCCGCGAACATACATCCCTATTTATTTATATTTTATTTTTTTGTTTTTGTGAGAATACTTCTTCGTAGTTTGCTTTTTATTTTCGTTTTTCTTATACATTTTGCTTTTGCTATTGTTGGTTAGTTTTTCGGACTATTCCAATTTCACTGTCCTAAATTCAGGAATTATTTTCTAGGAATGGCATTTATATTATTTTTCTCGTTGTAATCTTGTGTTGATTTAGGAAAACGAATAATGGAAGATATGAGGGGATTAAAAAGTTTTTTAAATGTAAAACAATAGCTTTTCCTTGCTTCCATGCAACCGCATTTCGCATTAGTTTAAATATTTTCTCTTACTTTCACATCTGAAATGTTCAAAGTAATTTGTTAAATGCAATTGCTATGGTTTAGTAAAATGATGTTATATGAACAGTTTTATGCAAAATTGTTTGCATAGAATTTTTCTGTTTTCGAAACAAGTGACTTAAAAATGGGAAAATGTCATTTTATTTGTAAAGTTCTTTTCAAATGAATAAGCAGCATTCTTAATATAACTGAAACAACATTTGTAAAGTTCCTCTATCTATCTCTTGATCAGAAAAGAGAATGATGATTCATTATTAATTCATTCCTCGATTTGTCTATTCTCACAGCAAGAATATTTAGAGTTGTAATAAAATTAACAGTATACTTTAAATTTACATACACATAGGTGGCAGTGAATAGATTGAATTTGAATCAATGCACTTTTAAATAAATTTTACTTTTAACCAAATTAATCAGAGAGGCTGTCTGTCTAACGTAAAACATATCGAAATTATAACATTATCGAAAAATGAAGGATTGATACCCTACTCGTATTACCGTAAAGACCTCGTTGCTGGTTTAATATATTGTTTGTGCCTTAATTAAAAATAAGTTAATATAAAAAAATACTCAGGTAGTTCACCATTTTCCCTACCCTCCATAGACTTTATAAGGGAAATACATACAACCGCGTATCCTCAACCCGATTTGTGTCTTTTTTGTTTTAAATTGATTAAAGTATTTTTTATAAGTTAAATTGTTAATTGTTGAAACAATTTGTTGTGATGAACTCATAACACTCAAAATAAAGAACAATGACTCTTACTATAATGATTAGCAATTTTTTTTTTTTTTTTTTTTTTTTTTTTTTTGGTAACAAGATAGTATTTAATAATCACGCACCGACGATGTCTTACAATTGATCCTTTCTTCCTGGTGCATTTGTTTAAAATTTGTTGGAATAAATAAAACAAAATGTTGTTCTCTTATTCAAAGAAAATATTCTTAAGTGCTGTCAGGAAACTTTGAGAGGTATCCACAACTAATCCTAATACTGCCCTCCCATTCATCTTACCACCAACCATCCCCTCTCTCTATCTAATATTTCCATAAAGGATCTTTTTAAGTTTTGTCTTGTTCGCTCCATTTAGCAATTCTGATGTGCATGCTGTTCCCAGGATTTATGAAATTTGATTCCCTTCATCTGTTCTTTCAGTTATTTCCTCTCCATATTGTTTCAGGGTACGTGACACGTGATGCATAAAATGCAGCCTCACCCCCAAGAACTAAGCGGAATTGTTTAGAAGTTTTGCTTGGAATGACATCTTGCAGTTTGACATATATGACATAATCTCTGCTGTATTCCTTGCATTTGTTGAAGAATTTCTTTTCAGTTGAGAAGCTCAAGAGTTGGAGAACTGGCACAAAAGAGCTCCTTTCGACAATAAAGCTGAAAGAATTGAAACAATTCTTGTTGAAACTGTGCATAGAGAGCAACATTGGTTGTGCCCCTAATGAAATTAATTTTTTTTTATTTTTGTATTTTGTTTCCATTTTATCACAAGAAGCGGATAACTTGATGGCTTGAAACAATATATCACATTTTCTTTTCTTTGTATCACAATTTAAAACGATAGCTGAAATAGGCCATATTAATGTGACTGTGAGAGGGGAATGAAAGTTTCAGGAATAGAACCCGAAGGAGGATAATTTGTTCGTCTGCCGCTAATAACCCACTTGCTTGGCACATTTCACAGCGAAAAAGAAACAAATCGTGTTTTATTTTTTTTATTTTCAAGCAATCGCTGTTTGACCAATTAACAGACGACGCTGCCAAATGATTCCTTGTGCGAAAATTTTTGTCCTTATTCTCTCGCAGGCACAGAAAACTGAGGAGAATATTTTATTCATTTCGTACGTGATACAAGCGAGAAGAAATTTCCGTGAATGGAAAGAAAAACGATAAACATAACATTAGAAAGTGGATGACGAATGTATTCAGGAAGTGTCATCCAGCCAGCTATTAAGTATTACTCTCTTACCGTGGCATAACCATAAGGAATAAGGATGATATCGGTAAAATGAATTTCCTTATCATCGCGTTTCATCCTCATCATGCTATCCTGAAATTCGTAACGAAATTGTATGTCAGCAGACATTAACACACAGAATCAAGTTCTAATTACTGTTTTCATTGAGTCAATTGAGCATCAAACAAATTGGTGATGGCTGTCAAATGTTTACAAACACCTGTCTGCATGAATACACCATATTCAATCAGTTTACTGCCATTCAATTGAAGTGGATTTATATTTAACCAAAAATACACGGTATCAACAAAAATTTCTGATTTTGAATAAAGATTGATATTTTTAAGGATATGATGTATAATGTTAAGCACGTGAATTGAGACAAAGGATCTATTATTCAGGTACTTTTTCACTGATTGTGTTTGTCAATGGTTAAATTGAATTCAATCAAAACTGATGCTATCATGAACAAAGGCTACTGACCTCCAATATTTTACTGAAAAGTAGTTTCATACTGATTGACGGATTATGACGACATCAACTTCCTTTTGTCGGCATTGTTGTCTGTGTATTCTTTGTGGAAGTTTATATTAATAGTACAGTGTGCTATTACCACGTATCGTGCGATAATACATATTTACAAATTAAGTAAATTACATATTGTAAATGTTTTAATAATAATTTGTATAGTAAAAGAAGGATTTGAAAGATTTTGATTTATTTTGATAATTGTCTGCATTCAAAATAGTATATTTTCATAGTAAAAATAAATACAAAATATATTTAAGAATCAACATTTCAATCTTAAATTTGAAACAAAATTACTTTCATCAAATTTTGTATAATTACTTTCTACTTGAATTGTCTATTTTGTCTTTGTTTTGTACCAACAATTGTGATTTTCAAACCACCGAGAAATCCTTCTTAAGAATAAACTTTACTTTGAACAGTTTTTGAAACAAACTTATGAAATTGCTCTGACAATTTGTTAATAGCTTTTTCCTTACACAGTGACGAAGGTAGTCAATTTACAACAAGAACTATGAAAATGCAAGTACTTCAAGGAGAGAAGTGTTGCCTTACGGCAAATTTGCAAAAACTATCCAGCAAAAGAAACTACAAAAAATAAAAAATAAATAAAAACATAACAACCAACAAAAAAAAAAGAAACTTAAAAATGAAAAGAAAAACATTTTAAAACGAATAATTTTGAAATTACATTCACTTCATGATGAAACTTTTCAATGCAAAGAAGCAGAGAATTATCTAGTCAAGTCATGAATTTTCAATAAGGTTTAAGTTGCCTTAAAACGTTTCAAAACTTAAGAAAAAAGAAGAAGAAGATAAAAAAATATAAGAAGAATTTTTCTAAATTAGAATTAAGGGCAAATTGAACAACTTTCAAGTTGCTTTACCCCTTCTCACTGGGGGTGAATTATTTTCTATTCTGTGAAGTTTTTATCTTATGACTAAGTTCGCCTTCACTTCTTGGCTCGAAACCGCAGCAAATATTCCTCAAGAGGTTGAAGTTACCTTTTCCGAGTGGCAAAGTTTTCCCATAATAATAAGTAAATACTCAATACGGAGTACATAAGGTGCTACCGACGGTTTTGTTTGCCTTGGGATTGACAGCTTTGAAGAGTTATTGGAATAATTGTGTTACAAAACAACTTGAATGATCAAGACAATGAATGTTACAGCATGAAGAACTCTTTTGAAAGGATATCAATAGTTTCGCGAAAATGTTTTTGCAAAGTACTCAAACAGCAATGAGGATAGAAAAGTTGGAATGCAATTTACATTCTAGGCTAATAGACGGTAAAGTTTCTCTTTTCTTGTTCTTTTTTTCCAATTATGGTGAATAGTGGAAAGAAATTCAGGAAACGAGGTGGAAATTGCTGACATTGAGCTATAATAATAGGATAAGAGTTTTGTACTATTAGTGTAATGTATTTATTTATAGTCTAACGAAAATTCGGATCAAAATTCGTTTAAGAAAATTTAATTTCAGGGGTACTGCAACATAATGGAATTTCTTATCAAATTGCTTCTCACTCAAATTAAAATTGTTTATAAGCAAATTCATTAAAGTATTTTTATTCCACTACACATATAAAAATAAAATAAAATAAATGATGATGTTGAAAATGATATTAAATTATTATACATACAATACAACTGTACAATCTGGCATCTTCTTTACTGAAGAATCCAGACAACATTTTAATTCAAGCCACCCTTGCAGAAGGAATTTCCATGTCACTGAGTTCACTGCGATTGTGATAGCGATTTTTAAATCCCTTAAAGTTGTTGGTGGATGGATGTTATGTAAACTGTTTCTTTAACATATTTCAACAAGAATTCGCAGGGTGTGAAACCAGGAGATCTCGGAGGCTTACAATGAAGAATTGAAGTCCCGATATTACTTACAATCTGCCGTTGCGGAAAGGATTCCTTCAAAAGGGCGAACTTCTGTCATCTTGAAAAATATTGTCTCGCCAAGTTTAGTATAGTGGAGCGGGAACGCGTGGGAATGGCACCGTTCCTACATTGATTTTTCCACAATTTAATGAAAACTAAATAGTTTTTGAATAAATTTTTTTTGTAGGGCCCAGATGACGCCAAATGGCCCAAATTTTGTTTTAGGGCCCAGATGACGCCAAATGGCCCATATATGGACATACGGTGCTGAAGAGTACAATATACATATGTTATATGTGCCCTATTTGTCGCCATATGTACTATATACTGTATATTGAAGATATACAGGGTGTTCTATTATTAGTGGATAACCCGTTAACCGTGAATGTATCACCCTATGATGTAAGAAAATTATTTAGCCTTATATGGCAACACTATAAAGGTGTTGGCCGATTTATCTAATTTTCTAACTTGACTTTACAATTTAAACAAAAAATTATTGTACCGAATTTCGATATACTCTAGCTGTAAGCGTTCTTAAGTTATCGGCTGTATAGACAGACAGACAAAAAGACAGACTTACTTTACTGTAAACTTCAAAAATCGATTTACCATTTACGGAACTGAAACACATTGTATATATTTTTTCATAGTAACAGAGTTTGTGGTATATTTATTTTTGCATCTGAGATAGGTTTATAAACGAAAGCTCAAAATTGTTCATAGATTACAAGTGTTCCACGTTCGTGTCATATAGGATGTACTCGTATTTGATATATAATATTAAAATAAAATTGACGGATTTAACTGATTATGTTTATATATTTTTATAAAATATTTTTTTTTTACACAATGAATATTTTTTATAAGCCTCCTCAGAATCCTGGAATATTATATCGACTACCTGTTATTTCATGCTGAATAATTTAATCAATTTGACTTATTTGTTTGTTTTGATTTCTAAAAGTTTTCTATATAAACCAATACATACTTGAGTGGCTAATATTAATTGTTTAGAGTAAGAAGGGATGTAAATGAATCCATTGACATACATATCAATTTCCATTACACTATATGTCAATTTAAATTTCCTCTCTTCGCAATTGTATATCACACAAAAATTACTTCGAATGCTTAATTGTTCGTTTTACTGAAATTGCTCAAAACTTTTTGTGTGTTTGCTTTAAAGCTCAATGTAAATGAAATCCTGTATAATGTACAGCTAATATTTAAGATTCTCAACTTGATATCAAGTATCCAGCTAAAAACAAAATAAAACTCACATGTTCTAGAAGTGAAGCATTTTTCTTTAGTGTTCCTATAAAAGAAAAAAAAATGAAATAACAATTTAACACAAACAAAAAATGGAAGGAAAGAAGAGGAATAAAATGAAAAGCAACCTTCCATCTGGGCTAAATTCTCAGTCATTAAGGCAACAAAACCAACCGACAACTCTGATCACAATGGGGCAAAAGCCACAATGTGTTTGTCGGGATTAAAAAGGCAACTATAACCAAGCCAGGAAGGGAGCACTATGCAGGCAATCGGTGGCTAAGGTGAGTCCGTTCCTCACTTCACCAAAACATAAAGGTGAGAAGGGAATTAGCGTACGTTCAACAAGCATTTTCAAGGAAGTGAAAACATTTCGCTAGAATGAGGCTCTGCAATATTCTTGCACGGGCTCCCATGGAGCCTGCACTCCCCTTTAGAAAATTTATTGCAGCAACAAAATTACTTCCTCCACGCAAAAGGATGATATGGAAAACAATTTAGCACTATATTCGCTTAAAATGTATTTTTTGTTGGTAAGATTTTTGTTTTTTTTTTATTCACCATTTACATTTTACATTCATTCCAAAAGCTAGGATTATGAGTTAGTTAGAAGTAGCACCAAATCGTGGTTGGCTTTCAGCTGAATTGCATTCCAATTCGACCGTTTTCCGGTGAATTTAAACTGTTTCGGGTACAAATTGCTTGCCATTGAGACGAAGTGAATTTCCGAAGGCATTTATGGTGATGTTTTGTGGGGTAGCTGAACCACAGAATTACTTAAATTAATTCCCACCAATATTCAGGACAATGGTGGTTTTGTATGGCCACATGAAAGCAATTTGTCCATTAGGATTCTTATAAACAGTCATCGTAAATCGAAATATTAAACATAATACATGCAAATATATACAGGAATAATTACAATGTATTTGAAACAATTCACAAAACATTCAAATTTCCTCTTTCAAAATATCGATCCTCAACAAAACCGCATCAACGATAATTTTCACACGCTTACCGCAAAATCTATGGAAATGAAATTATAACGAAACTATGGAGGCACAAATAAAATTTATGAATGGAACGCAGAAAAACATAAAGACTCAATGGTAACCGCAAGCATCCAAAATTTAATGCATTATCTCTTCCTCGATTCGAACATTCAATTGTTAATACCGAACCCGAAAACCTATACCTATTACTTTTTTTTTCCTCCACCCCCTTGTAAAATTATCCAACCACGTTTTTCAGTATTGGCGATATACACAGTAAGCATCAATTTTGTGTTGTTCCGTCACACTTTCATCCGTTTTCTATTTTCTCATCGTTTCTCTCCTTTGGATATGTATTCAAATGTTTCCCTTCCTCCCAGTCGAACAAAAACTGAATCATTGTTTAACATCGCTGATTTTGTTTTATCCAACGTTTTCACGCTCAAATTTTATCCCATTTACACGAGAAAACCTCAATTCGTATGCAAATTTCGTTTGGATAAATATTTGCATTACAAACAAAACAGCAATTCGCTGGTTTAAAATTGGAGAAATTGCCCCAAAAAGGAGACATGCCACGGCGTAGACTCATTAAATTGGATGTGTGGAGAGCAGAAAAAAATTATCAAATATTAAAAAAATATAAATAAATAATACTGATAATTCAAATTTTTAATTTCCGCTGCAATGATAAACTGTGCAAACCGCAAAAGGGTAACAACCCAATAAATGCCTGAAGGAAATTAAAGGGAAAACAATTAACACTTGAAATTTGAATTTTTTTACGCAACGATTAATTTGATGTCTTGTTTTCATTGTTTAAACACTGTTTAATAATAATTTATTTAAGGCTCAAAGGATAATTTTAAAAGTTGACTTTAATAATGAGGCAAAAGTAGAAGGGAGAAAAACATAATACAACCGAAAAAAATATGGTTTTAACTATTAACACTAAAACAATTATTAATAAACTTTCACTAATTGTGGCAATCATTTAAATTGCTTTGTTTGTTTATTTTGTAGATATGTTTTTTTTTATAAATGGAAATAAATTAATTACTGATTTTATGTAATGCAAGATGCCAACAAAAGTTCCCTTTGATGTATTAAATTAATATTGTTAATAATATTATTCAAGTAAATTACCAAAGTTACTGAATTTTCGACTTTTATTTCCTTGAATCGAAGCTCATTACAAAATTACCATCAATTAGCTAATTAGTGGATCGGCACATCTGCCTTCATCTCAACTCTGAATTGCCATTCACAATCGGAGCAGGTTGTCTTCATAATCATCAAAACACATGTCATATTCTCAGACACAATTCACCATCAGTCCTTCCAATTTCTCCTTTATACAATTCAAAGAAATCTAACAAAATGTTACCCTATCAAAAGAGCCACACATGTGCGTGAATAAATATAACTTGTGACATATCCTTTTTATACCTAATTTGAATGAGTAAATCATTCACACTTAAGGACATATGCTCGGCAATAATCCCGACAGCGGCAACCAACATAATTTGAGTTAACCGCTTAATAGGATATCATTATTTCAATTCAACGTGTTCCTATTCAATTGAATGAGTTGAGTATACAAATTCCGGAATGGCGCGCATCAAAAAGCCCTTGATGACAGTACCTTTGTCTAATTTAGTTGAGATTTGGTATCCTGTACCACTTATGCTCATTCAACCCTCCAGGAGTATGTGATTACTGAAATCTGTTGTTCCACACTTTTCCCACTACATGTTGTACAATAATGAGCCTCGGAATCAGCACACCAACATGTTTAGGAGCACACCCCAAAGACATGGTTCGTAGGGTGAATAATTCTGGTAGCAGTGCTCCCTGGCATACGAGCGACTAATATAGTCAGGATGTGCTCATTAATTCCAACTCTAATTTAGTATATTAAGCACAAGTTAAGGCAATAAGCACGTTTGTATATGCGTGGGTGTATTTATATTTATTTTATTTGATTTTTTTACTGGTAATTTACCCGTGGGGGAAACTACTTCTCAAATGCAGACCTGTCCGTAGTTGCTGTCAACGTATCCCATATCCGTGTTCTATGAATTTATAACAAGGATATGGGTAACAGGATTCTCACCTGCCTTTCCAAATGAGGTAACGAAGGATGTGCAGTTCTGTATCAATTCTGACTGTAATGAATTAAATGAAAAGGAAAGTTTACAACTGCGGTGACAAAATTCAGCAAAGTTGAGTTGATTTGATTTTACCTTTATGAATATCCTTTCTATGATTGAAACACGAACAAGTGGAAGGATAAGACTTTTGCTTGAAGCACTTCCGGTTTTTGATTGCATTCACATTTTCCAAATGGGAATCAACCATAGTTGCAGTTGGCTAGAGCTCTTGATGTTGCTGCTGTGTGTGGGATAAAATGAAGTGCAGGAGCTTTAAGTAGAGGTACAAAAAGGAACAGATAAGTTGGACACATAACAAACAATGTCATCAATATCAAAGAACAGTGATGGTGATGAAAAAAAGAAAATAAAAACACAGAACCTCCATACCATCAACGATATTGAAATAAAAGTTCGATTTTAGAATTTTTTGGCATATTTGAAAATATTTAATAAAATAATTTTTATTTTAGCTCTAACCATTAGAATTAAAAATATACTGATTACTTTTAATACAATTAGTCTGAATGACTGAATTTTCCACAAATTATTTCAAAAGATAACTTTGTAATAGTTTCATACAGTTTGACCAATTTACCACTTTTTATTTAATCAACTGTGAATGGAATATTTCCTTTAGTTTTATAAATGGCACTCATTTTTTATCTATCTATCAATATCCTTGTGTTATTGATGTTCCCATGCCAGGATGTCCCCCATTTAACGATGACGTATGATTGTTTGCAAACTTTGTCTATTCGAATGACATCGTAAAAAATACAAGAAATTCCTTCGACAGTTTCAACTCACTGAAAATTAGCGTGAAACTCTCTGATGAACAATTCGGCATAATAACCATCGTCCAGGCAGCAATCATCAGCACCAAAGATCCTTCTCCCTCTGTCCACCCAAAAAAAAAAGTATAGAAAGCAACGAAAAACTTGAACGAAAGTCATTTAATCTACGGTTTGCCAAAAGAAATATCGTCCCAAACAATTTCCAATTTTGATATTTCTCTCCATTCTACGGGATTAAGATTGAGCTTGGCCAAGTTGGTGTTGTCTGGATGGCACGAGGTGGTCCACCGTCGAATGGTTTTGTAGCAAACCATAAAAAAGCTCAGTAAACAAACAGTTGTGGATATCAACAACAAATTTTCGATATTGGCTTTTATGAGAGTTCCAGTCCAAAGGGCGCAATAACTGTTTATTCACTTCCCCAGTCTCGAAATGTAATGATTACGTTCATCCTCCACCTAGTCCTGGCACATGATTGCCATCCACTCTTTACGGACGTGTCCGTGAAATTGCTCAGGATCACAGGACCATTTCGCCTTTCTCAAAATGAAAATGAAAATTCACCCTGTGCTGTCCAGTTTGGTTGGCGAGGGGGGCGGGAAATGTTGATTCCCACAAAATTGCAGAGAAGATACTGTGGATGGTGATTCTGTTGCCATTGTCAGCCACGATGTTTGTAAATCCATCATTCACGTGGATCACGAAATCCGTGCAACGTTGCATTACTTCCATGACCACTGCATGATTGATATTTGAATTTTCTTTTGTAGATTCCACTTCAGTTTTTTAACACAACAAAAAAAAAAAAACCATAGGTATGTGGTTTATGATTTTCTGGTAACAGACACTTAATCACTAAAAGCCATTTTCAGCGGTTGCATGCGCTCAGTTAACAAATTGTGCAGTCCAAATGTAGACCTGACTTCTGACTGCCTTTCACATTAAATGGCGAACATTGTATAGTAGATGTGGATCCAATTCGAAAGCGTTATGGGAAACTTATGTTGTCCTTTTGATTACACCTTATCATCGCAGTCGTTTCCTTTTTATGCAGCGAATGATACCCAGGAGCATCACGCCAACACACGGGTAGTTTTATTACAATACTTTAATATTACATAATGGGCAGTTAAAAGTAAACGTCAAATCAAATACAATTGCTGATGTTCAATTTACTTAAATAACATGGAATTGCAGGACAATATGTACAGTGCATATTGTAATGTAGTTAAGATTAAATGTTATTAACTATGTTTCATGATTTATATGCGATTGTCAGTATACTGTATCGTCTGCATTATCTGAAGTGATCTTTATTATTTTATTTCTCAGTAAAATTTAGGGAACACCATTTGAAATTAGTGGACAAAACATTACACTTTATCCAACAATTGGCGTCTTATACGACACACATCCCCAATGTGAATTGTGTCAAGCAAAAACTACTCAGACGTTATGATAAGCTCACGAAGAAGGTCACAGAAATCAAGTTTATCCTTTTAAAAGCAATGAAATGTCACTTGACCCCAGCCACTAAAACGCATCTACCAAGAAGTCCTTAAAGCCAATACTGATTCTCCTGACCCTTAGGTTTTGTACTCTTTCAGGTTCGTTCGATGTTGGCGATTCGTCCGCATTGCAAACTGTGTTTGCTTCCAGCACGAAACCGGGGTGAGCTGGTTAGCAGTTAACCAGAGTCTTAAATCACTTTGACATTGCACTAAAAAAAAAACCAAAAAAGAACAAAATAAAAATTAGAAGAAAATCCAACAATAAAACAAACAAAAAACATAGGAAAGATAAATAAAAACAAAAATGGTTAAATCATGCTGGTGTATTTGTGAAATTCCTGGACAGCACACTAAAACACGCCATGGCTGACATTTTCAGATATCTGGACGGTTTTTGTACACCGGCCACTTCTTGGTCACAGCATTTTACCACGTTATCCTTGTTATGCTATAAGAAAAATGTGAAAATATTTGAGAAATGGGACGTCTGTGTACACAAATATGCCGGACAAAGTGAGAAATTCCTTCTGTGAGTGTAATGCACGTGACAATAAATCGAGAATTTTTCAGATTCCATTCTGTACTGAATATTAGCTTTCCATGGAAAGTTTTCGGGGTCTCGAGAAATTTAATTTTGTTGAATTTAGTCCAGTGAAATATTGGATGGAAATTCGGTGGTTTTACTAATAAACACAAAGTAATGCTGTACAGAAGTGTGTAAAGGGGGGGGGGGGGGGGGGGGGGGGAATGTGGTAAGCAAACGAATGAAATTTGAAATTGGTTACGGTTTTCTTTATACCTGACACTGTAGAAAGGACTTCTTGTGATGCGGTGATTTGCAAAGGGATAAATTTCATTCGAATCAACAATGAAGTTTCCGTGAACTAGATTTTGCTGAACACCAAAATTTTGCTATCATGGAATGAGTTTGTAAGCAAGTGAAAATTATTTTGTTTGATGTTTTGGGTTACTTAGATACGTCACCTACACATAGCTAAAATTATCCTTGAAGCTCGTTGAACAGTCAGCAGGTTCCTTCTTTAAGTATTTTTTAATTATTTTTAGTGGTGTATAAATTTAAAAAAAAACACATACTCATATCGTATATATTAAGAAAAATAAATAAAAATCATAGGTAACAAAATAAATATGCAAGGAATCTCGATGACTTACGGTAACCCTTCATTTAAATAGATTTTTCAGAATTAAAGATTGATAAGGAAGATATTTTACATTTCATTTCCTATATTTTTGTATTATATTTATAATATATATCTATATGGAAAATTCTTCTTTTGAGTTTTGATGCAACAAATAAGCCAATAGCAATAATTTACCTAAAACTTGACTTAACTTGAATTGATTCACAGAAAGCAATATACCTTTCAAAAGGATATCCGAATTGATGCTAATTCCAGGTGTCATCCATTCCAAATGAATGGTATTCATAGCAATCCTTCAAACTACAGAAGGAGCATCTCCTTAGGGAATGTTTGTAAATCCTGATTTATAGATTCCAGCCAGTCGGACAAATAGTTACTCTAAGGATTCCCCTGCACTCACTGTAGAAAGACATACTTGGATCAAACAGACAACTACATCAAAAAGAATATTTCAAATTCCTTGAAAATTATGATAGTAGCACAGGAGGAGCTGAAATATAATTTGCTACTGAATTTAAATTTGCTGATTTTTCTTGAATCAAAAAAATCTGCCACCAAGACATTGCTACGATTTGTCTCTGACAAAAAACTGGAAAAAGATATTATTCATCGAGAATTTGTTTTATTTTTTTTTTTTTTATTCCATTTCCCTTTGTTTTCCAGTGAGACAAATGCCCACAAGAATCTGTGTGATGCCATCAAACCGAAGCATTGCGGAAGCGATGATGTAACACCACAGGATACCATTTTAATGGACAGCTACGGTTGCAATAGAACCGAATTGCCTGGGATTTGTGTTACGTCCATAAAGTGCAGAATTATTGCTAATTTGTGTTAAGTGTTCTGATCTCATTAGGGTTCAACTCATATGCTTGAATATCTTGAATTCCAGCATCCTTGCCGCAATAAACTCGGGGCAAATGTTATTAGCAAGGAATTCTTTATGGTTGCCAAACAAGGAGAATGACTTGGAGCAAATTTATATCCATTTTGGATACACATGCTTATCTGGTTGATCTGCATCAGGATTTTGTGTTCATAAATCCCAAGGAGCGTAAGTGAAGCAGCACTAGTGGAGAAGTAGCATCAAATTTAAGGGGGAAGGGGAGTGTTGGTATATGCATATGCGGAGGTGAGTGCGGCGATTTGTTCTGCCTTCGAACACCACTACAAGTGAAGATGTGCACAGTGTTTTATTTGGACATTACGTGATAGCAATATTCCTCTCTAACTAACTGGACATTCATACTCCAACCCCCAAAGCACCAAGGGTAGATCTTGTACCTGAATGATGGGAACGAAATCCTTTTAATAGTATCTTCAACAGAAAACCGTTCATTGACTTTACTTCAAAGGAGCAGCTTAGCACGTTCTCAAACAGGACTAGTAGCTGCAGGCGATTTCCTTTTCGACTTAATCACAATCGTTCATGGCATCCGGCAAGGACATGCCTCTCTTCAGTTGAACCAGGCCAAATTTGATTATTAGTTAATGCGAATATAATTGGTGACCTGTCGTGCTTAATAAAGTACAAAGTGTCCTTGACAGCAGGGCTGCTGTGTGTAATTGCCACTGATGGATTCTCAAGGTCCAATGTTGTTCTGAATAACAGGATTCCTTTGAAATACTATGAATTTAATTTCGTTCACCAAATAAAATTGTGCGCAATCTCAATCTAATTTCCGTGTTTCCCCAAAAAATCTCCTGGATACAATTTTGCTTTGTTGCTTTATTAAAAAAGAAAACAACAAAAGCATCTAGCTTCAGTTGCAAATATGAAACATCAACCCCTCACAAACCAGAAAATTCTCACTTCTATTTTCAAGCTATACGATTCATCAATTCGACGAATGAAAATTTTTACCCTAAACTCTGGTTATTTGACGAACTGCGGGACTCTGTCGATGTTGTGCAATCCCATTTAAATGGCGGTCCCCAGGCTTGAAATTAACTTTCGATGTTTGATAAAGGAAAGCAGCATGGCGACTCGAAATGGGACAACATTCCTATTCCGGATGGTGATCGTGAAATGCACTCACTATAGGCACAGTTGAGTTGATGGTAAACACTAAACGTTGGTCGGAAACTCCTTGCTGTATATAGAGCTGGAATGTTAAGAGCTCTTTTGTGATGGTCCATGTTGGAACTGCGGCGAATGGGAAGGTATTCAAGACAATTTAACAGGCTCGCGGCAGTCCTTCATTAATTCAACTTGTTAGTCTATGTACACATTCTATTTGGATGACTTTAATTGAATATTACTGGAGATGGACAGAACAGTTGATCAAATATTATTGATACTTTAAGGTGTCTAGGTTTCCAGTTCAGATTTGTTTTACCCAAAAATTTATCGGTTAAAATTTTTATCAAATTTGAATACTGAAATCCGAATTGCAGCAGTAGAACCAACCTTTAGAAACTAATCTGTAAATATCGCGATACTGTTTTGATTTGTAAACAAATTTAGGTCATAAATTTCCGGGTTACTTTTATAGTAAATGTGTTTGTCCTTATATGTGGTTGTGGTGTATGTAATATTTTTTGTTTGCTATTTTTGTACCAAGTGCAACAAAACCCCGTTCAAGATCGCAGTCAACGATAAAATCAAAAAGGTGAAAACTTCTGTACAATTCCAGAAATTGTTAGTCTGGTTGGCCATGCCATGCCGTCGGCATTCGAGTCCTCCCGCAGCGAGTACCGAACAATAACGCAACATTACACGTATAGCATATTTCCTACTCAAGGAGCTTCATTTGAATATCAACCGAATCACGTTTTGTTCCGTTAAATGCACTGTCTACCATTGAATATTTACGACCAAACGCCATTTCACCTAAGTCAAATATGCTAAATACAAATCAATAAATCTTGCCATGCTGTAGACTGAACACCATTCGAGATTTATGTATGTGATTGTGTTGTCTAGGGGTGTTTGCTTGTGTATGGCTTGCGTAGGGGAATGTGCAATCACTCCGACCCCAAACAAAGGACCTTGTGGAGCATCTACCTGATTTTCGGAGGCCCAGACTCAACTATCTTCACGGCGATGAAGTAATCCAGTTCCGAATGGGGTAATAAAGTGTATAAGGAGCATCAAATGAATTCTTTATCCAGCATTTCTGTGTTGTTTTTTTTTTCTCTTTGCAAACCAGCATATTTTTTCTTTGCAAACATGTGAAATTGGGCCCTCCCCGCCCTTCCGTCCGTCCCTTCAGATTGTACAAAAAACATTCGCCTTGGAACAATATGAAGGAATCATATCCGTGTGGAGTTTATCCAAGTAGAGACGTGATTTGAATTTTTTACTGGCCCTCAAAGGCATCCAGCGACACATTACGCGACACAGAACTCACTAGAGCACCTAAAAACTGCCACATTTGACATTCGGGCAGGAGATTATCAATGGTATCTATCCAATATGCCTTTGGTGCTCGATAGATACTACAATAGGGTGAATTTCATCTTCCTGGTTGGTACGACCGAGGGTAAAGGGTGCCAAAACATCGCTATTCGGTTTGCGCGATTCGATGAACAGTGCCAAACGACCTGCGGGCTATTTGTGTACTTCATTATAATGCAACTATGTCGTTAGTAAGCGGCAAAATGTCCTTCACACTAGCAATGCAGAGAAATCTCTAGCAATTACACAAAACATCGTTCGGAGCTTCTTTTTTTTAATCATCCAATATCTGTACAAGACAAAGTTTAGGAGAAATTGTTCCTAATACTAATTGATAATTGTGATGAAAGAATTTGAAGAGGATTGAAATCGCAAGATATGTTGAGCGAAAATCGAAATTAACGAACGCACAATTGAAAAGAGTAATAAAGAAACTTGGGATATCGATAAATTTTCATCAGTGTTTTAAGGATATCCATTAATTTGGTTGGGACAACATTCGGCTTCCAACGGATAACAATAACTAATGTGGATATATTGTTATAAACGATTTCGTTTACTCTGTTGTGTAATAAAAATCAATCGATGAGTCAACTTTTTAAATTATAAAATACTATCATAAACATATGTCAAATAAATTCAAATAAAATGTATATGAATACGAAACAATATCGTTTTACCTCTTCCGGTGATTCAAAGTATGATAATAAAATTCATAAATTGTTTATATCTTGGGTATTTATATATTTGTTGTAACATTTGCAAATATTTCAAACACAATTTACCGCAAATATTGTCAACATAATATTTTCAAGAATATTTTCTCATGGAGTATTTTTCTCTATTGCATGGATTTGGTATATCCTAGTTTCCGTTGTACGTCCTTTATTTCATTCTCCCGGCAATAATCGTTCAGAATTCTTCGCAAACATTCAAGCAACATTTTCCAAAGGTGTTTCTGTTTATCTTGTTCATCATTTTTTATTCCATTTCTTGGGAAAAATTATTCAAGATAAATAGAATAAGGAACTTTTTTATACTAGTTATTGTATTATATTGTTTACATAAAACATTTTAATAGGATTAAAATCATAGTGATGTTCTTCCTTGAGTTTTGCGATTTGCATCATCAGTGTAGTTTTAACTCTTCAAACAAATTGTAAGGATTATTGAAATTTATTGGATTTTTTGACG